>OU862871.1:77936332-79168475 GCA_917880715.2 Matsumyia berberina | reverse complement strand
TGACCTTTGTTTTTCAAATTCAAGGTTTTGTTTGAGAGTTTATGGTGTAATAGAGGGGCTTGGTAACATGGAAGACGTAGGGCAGAGGGGTTAGTCGAATTTATGCAGATTTTGGGGGGTTTATGTACACTTCCATCAATACCTTATACCTAGACCTGAATTCTGGGGAAATTCGTACCTATAAGCTCTAGATGGATGCCTATTCTACAAAAAGTCTTGAAAGTGTTTCGATAAACCGAAAGGTGAACCAAAGACGGGCGTTCGGCTTAAATGGCTGGTCTTTTCCTAGCAGAGAGATCCAAGATGAACATTTGCCTAGGTGCAGGCAGCTTTTCTAACAAACCATAGGAGAGCTTTTCAGATTGAGGTCCAGCAGTGACATTTGCCGTCCGTAAGACTGCGATAAGAGCAATACCACGCAATAATATCACCGTTTTCATCAAGAGCGAGGCGATAGTAAAAGCGACTTCTTTTAAAGAAGTAAAATTGAAACAAGCTGTAGCTCTCTGAGCATCTATGTCTTAAATAACGAAAAAGATATGGCCAAGGTACAAGGAAAAAACTACTAATACGCAGAAAATCCTATCCACCATCTCATAACAAGGCCTTATAGTTGAAAAACTAAGCCTAAGTGAGGATTACCTTTGCAGTGACTACGAAGATGAAGAAGTCAATTAGGATACACCCCACTTTCTCTCCCACTGTCCAAGCTGAAAATCCTATCCACCTTTGAGTGATAACAGGCCCTAAAACTTTGCGTTGCTATATGAGAAACTAAGGCTAAGTGAGGATGAACTTTCCAACGGCTGCGGAGACAAGGAAGTTAATGAGGACAAACTTGATTCTCTCTGTCACTGTCCAACGGTCTGCAATATCAGGCATAAATTCCATGGATAGGGACACACCTATCAAGGACATCGGTAGGTTCACCAAAGCTTCAAAGTGATTCGAAACTCAAGGAAACGAAACGAGAGTGCTTTAGGGATTTAGGAACACTTTCCCCTCAATGTACATTAGAATGGGTTTTTACCGACGTGAGTGTGGGGCAAAGGATTTTATCTTCCCTCATCAACCCATCTACCCAACTAAACCCAAGCGAAATAAGGTGATTTGATGTAGACGAATTGTTCTTGGCTCGCACAACAGTGTTATTCTCTGCTGGGTTCCTGGTCACAGGGATATAACCGGAAACGAGATGGCCGACGAACTTGCAAGAACGGGGTCTACAATGGATCAAAATCGAGCACTGCAATTGATTAAGCCCCCACTCTGTAATCTCAGAGAGCGAGTGAAATGTTGGACCCTGACGACAGCCAATAGGAAGTGGAAGTCGCTTCCGATCTGTGATATATCAAGGAAACTTTGGCCAAAATACAACCAAGCCAGAACCAAGAAGCTTTTGAAATATAGTAGGAAGTCGCTGTCAATGCTCGTAGGTGCACTCACCGGCCACAACCTTCTAAGAAACTACACAATGAAATGTAAGAGCAGCGCTGCAACTGCCCAAGTCTATGTCCCTTGAGAAACAGAACATTAGAAAGACACTACTACCAGGACATATAAGAACTATCTGATGTTCCAATAAACGATCTTTGCAGGTTTCTGAGATCATCACGATGGCTGGAGAACGAAGTCAACAACGAGCAGTAAGGCAGAAGCCCGGTAGGCTAGGAACCGGGATCAGCCCCCATAGGCATCACAATGGGTTCATAAGGACCTAAGTGTGATGAGATCGAGGGCTTTCTCCCTCATCAACCCAGATACCTAATCTAACCTATCGAAGAGGATTCAAGGCATTGAGAAAATCGAGCCATATCCCCAGGAACCGAATACGATGGTGCGTAGGCATGATAGATGCCCCAAGGCCACTAAGATGACACAGTGCTTTAGTAAGTTCTCGTTCAGAGACAGAACATAAAGGCTACGAGAAGCTTTTACTTGGTCCACCACGGACTGTCGGGCCTATTACAGTGGGCTAAGATGAGAGAGTGATGAGATACAGACATATTCCACTTGTAGAACAGGAACTGTCACGATCTGTGGACCCCGAGGTATACATGCAGTGCATAGATTCTTTGGAATCAGAGGTAGGTGCAGTATCCGCCATTTTACAGAGCCACTGTCAGGCTTCATCCAACTTTGAAAAGGCTCAGTCTTCACTTGGTATTTAGAGTTCCGGCTGCATCAAGTGAGTAGTTCTACATAAGTCTCACACGAGAAACTCTGAAAAAAGCCGCTGGTGGAAGATGCTAACTGGAGGACGAGGAGATAGCGGCGCATATATTGGGTGGTGTGAATAAAAACTGCGGCAGAGTGTTCACTCAACTTTTTGGAAAAACACTCAATTTAAATTGAATAATGCTCGCGCTGACACTTTCCTTAAGAGGGTTTGCCCAGAGTATTCCCTCAGCTTTTATTCACACCACCCATTGTGTCAATGTCAAACTCTCGCTACGAAAAGGTGCCGAATTTGGTGCTGTCCTTGAAAACTCCTAGGATGGGCCAAACATTAGACTCAACCAAATGCTAACGATGACATGAGGAATCGAAATTTATTTTTTAGGAACTGAAAAGAACTGCCTAAGATTCTGAGTCGAAGACAGACGGAAAGTGGCCGCCTTAAGGGACCTATACTAAAATATCTCTATGGATTTCATTAAAGCCGATGCAAGTGTTCTTAAAGCAGCTTGGCTGTCTGACGCGACAGCCGGTAGAGAGCCAAGGCTTATCATTTCACATCCGTTTAACTGCTGTGTGATATACAAATTAAAAGATAGTACTGGAGTGAGAGGTGGTAAAATGTAGAAAAGAAAGGTAGAGGGTACCTTCTGTAAGTCCTTGCGGGTTAGTTGTACTTGACTTGTTCGTAAAGAATTTTGGGGAGCATGGAAATAGTTGGACAACAAGGAGACCAACATGTGAATACGATGAGGATGGCAGACTACGAAAAGCCAAATATTTGTCAAATGAGAGCTTCTAGAACGACTTGGTTTGATATTTGTAGAAAGGTATTCGGCATACATAGATATGCCTAGGTCGGTACGCATGCATTTTCCACGAGTCTTTGGATTGACACTGAAACTTTGACGTATGTTGGTAAACGACGGTCCAACCAAACGAACTTGAAATATATCACTTGATGAAATGAAGGGTCCTACCGATTAATGACGTGGTTAGTACAAGCCTTAACTGACTCCTAAATTACATGAGGCATGGAAACTATGTGTAATGCGAACAGTGTAATCTAAAATGGTGTATAAACAAATGTGATGTACTGTGTATGTATGTTTACTGCGGGAAAAAATTAAGTGTAATAGTGTCACAACAGAAACCCTTCAACCACCTCGAAAACGGGAGAAAACCATACTCAAAATCAAAGGAAAATGAGAAAAAAATAATAAAATTTCAAATCGAAAGAACTTTTCACCGAAGCAGCGTCATTTATTGCAGCAAAATTATTTATATTTATATTTAAATTTAAATGTTTCTTATTTAATTTCTATTTAATAAGTTCCTATCTGTTTGTTTAGTTTATGCTCGCGCTGTTCTATATATCCAGAGAGGGACACAAAAAAAAAACTAAAGCACAAACAAAAGAATTACTCTTAACTAAAAAAAATGGTCAAAGCAATGCCAAAGAATGTTTCTATGTAAGAAAATACATTTCTCGCAAATTAAATACAAAAGAAATTATATCTCATAAATATTTTATGTATTAGTATTGACAAAATGAAAATAAATGGTAAAACTGAAACAATTTCGTTTATATACGTAGGCTATGTATCATATAAATTTGTAAACAAAACAAGAAGGGTGTCCAAATAATATGTATAAAGTGTTAGTATACAAAAAAAAAATCACAACAAATAATTTATTCAATTTTTACAACTAAATGTTAGTGATATACAACAAAGGAAAGAAAAAAAATTACTTTTCAAACTTACAAACTAAAAAAAAATGTTTTTGTTTTTTTTACTTTATTTTAAACAAGATTAGGGAAAAAAAAATCAAATTAAAACAAAAAAAAATTACAACAACATATAGTAGTGGGTAGGTATGTAGAGCGTCGTCTATTGCCAGTCATGAGGTGTTGTGTGCGTAAATGCGTTGTGATTTACAGAAAAATTAAAAATGAACACACAATCACACGTAAAAGAAAATTAGAAACACACCGCAGCTCTAGGCACTATATGGTGTTTTGTCTGTTTTTTTTTTATGCGGTAAAATGTACATAGGGTGTTACTTAATTATTTATTTTTTTGTTTAGAGCGAAAACTTATTTAAAATTGTTTTGCTTAGACATTTGTAATTTGTGAAACATAAACAAGTTGATTGTTAGGTATGTATCGACGATTTACCTCCAGATCCATGGCTCGTTGTTGTGGCTGGCCTTGGCCGCCCATACCACCACCGACACTGCCCATGCCAATGCCGACACCGCCAACGCCGCCACCACCACCATACTGAAGCATATCACCGCCCAAGGTGTGGCGTCTAGGATCTTCACGGCGGGCGTTACGTCTTCGATCGTCAGATACTGAAAAAGGAAAGATGGAGAAAAAAATATGGAGTACGATGAGAAATTGTTTAGATTACCTGATCTTTGAGATCTGTCTCGTCAGTATACAGAACTTGGACAGGTTTTTTTTTTATATATATTCTTGAACACACCCAAGGGGAAGTCACATACACACTTTTTAGAAAGACTTGCCGAAACCGATCATTGACTCATGTTTCTCGTGGTTAAACTCTGTAAAATCCGGCCTTGACAGGACAATTAAATCGACTTGCATATGTACATAAGTACAGAACAGAATTTAATGCTTTAAAAACTCAATCAACTTTTGTGTCACTGAATAGGAACCCATCTTGGGTAGGACAACCTTCGTTGGAACGACCTCAAGCTCACACATGACTAAGATCCACAGCCTCGCTGTGAAGAAATCCCTTCTAGTACAAGTTGCTCTGTACGAAACTTTCTTCTACATCAACGCTGTTATCCCCAACAAATATCAATCTAAGAAATAAATGAATAGCTGGCGCGACAGCTCAGGATGAGCAAGGGCTAAGCTTCATTCCCCGACGAGAGAGGTGCTGTCGTGAAAAATGTTCGTTGGACATGGCTGGGGCTTGAACTCAAGCCGCTCGTGCAGCAATCCAACGAACTAACCACTGAGCCACAACGATACCAATCTAGTCAAAATAAAATAGCAAAAAATTAATAGAAACGAGACGAGAAAGAGAGTAAAGTTTTCTGTCTACACCTTGCTCTGTGCTAACCGTCCTTCTTGATCCATATTTGGGAATGGAACAAAAGAAGACAAAACAGACTATACGCCAGTCTGGCTTGTTTCACGAGAAGGAAGGTTGTGACCGGTCTGACTCAGCCAGTGCTAAAGAGCGTCACTATCCAAATCTCCGATGAAACCAAATATCTAGGAGTCATCCTGGATAAAAAAAAACCGAACCGAATAAGGTCCTTTGGATCTATACGGCTATGATAAGACCGTTTCTAATTTATGCGTCGGTTGTTTGGTGAAGGGGACTTTCGCGTAAGTATGTGACTGCCTACTGCACTAAACTTTAAAGATCTTTTCCGAGTACGCTGGCTCTGCTCTGGACACTCTGCTTGACCTACCTCCTCTTGATACTTATATGACGGGCTGTACTATCAAGGCAATCTATTGTTTTAGACGGGATGTCTTTTGGTATCATCCGCAATAGAGTTTTGATGACCTTGCGCGACACTTATCCTACGACCCTAGTTCCATGGATATGCCGTCTGATGCAATGACACCAGAACTTCGGTTGCTGTGCAAATTTAAAATCGACTTTCCTTACCTTCAGGACTGGCGTCTGCCAGAGTCTAAGCCTGGACGGAGCTGTAGTCGAATCTTCACAGATGACTCCAAAACCAGTCATGGGTCTGGTGCTGGTGCTTTCGTGAAGGTCGATAACACTAGAGTTCACTACTCGTTGGGCAAGCATGCCTCTGTTTTTCAAGCAGAGACTTTTGGTATCATAATGGCCAGAGACTATATTGTTAAGAATAGGTGGAAGGGTCGAAGCATCTGCGTCTGCAGCCATAGCCAGGCTGCGTTTAAGGCCTTCCTCAACCCTTCAACCAGTTCCAAAATAGTGCGGGAATGCAAGAATTCTCTGAATTCGGTCGCAAGGCTGAACTCTTTGACTCTTGTCTGGGTCCCAGGTCACACTGGGATCCCTGGAAATGAAATCTCCGATGAGATGCTAGACAATGCTCAGATTGGATCTTCCCGTGTCCTCGGTCAGGGGCTCCATTTACGATTGGATTTCCTACGAACACAATTGTTTGTGGCACGGCTCTCAAGGATGCAGGCAGACTAAACGAATGCTCCCAAACGTCTGTAAGAAATCAGTGGCATTCTTGCTGGCACTCAGCAGAAGAGAATGTCGACAAATTACTTGGGTTTTAACGGGACACTTCGCTTTTGCCTTATTAAGCCTCTTAGTGTGTTAGGGTTAAGGGACACAACTGTCTGCGACGCCTGTAGAGAACGCGACGATACTTCGGATCATTTCCTTTGTGATTGTCCTGCCTTTGCTCGAATCAGCAGTTTTTCGGTACTGATGTGGTGAGTGCTGATACTGTACTCGTAGGACCCTCATCATTGAAGTGCATTCTCGGCTTTCTCCGACAGTTCCAGTAAAATGGGTAAAAACTGGGTCCTGCTTTCTGATAGTACAATGGACCAGTTGCTTCTGAGTGTTACAAAAGTCCGATAAAAAAAAAAGTCTGGCTTGTGTAAGTTGCCAATAGGCCCTGCTTTTAATTTTTTTAATATGTGAAGCTCTCCTTGAAATTCTGTTTCTTTCGACAACCAGAGCAAAGAAACAAATACAAATAGCTGACGAGACAGATCGGGACGAGCCAAGGCTGGGGCTTGAACCAACGCCAGCAGTCCAACGCACTAACCACTGAGCCACGGCGACCAAATTGAGTAAATATTGTTTATAGAGTTACCAAGGAACTGATAGGTGGACAATGCTTCAAGCAACAATGGGTAATAACTCTCGACGTTGCCATGTATCAGCTCAGGAGACGGTAATGGCATTTGGAGCAAGTTTTAAACCATTTAGGTGAAAGTGCTTTCGATCCACCGATGATTACATCCACTGAGTCAAGTTTTTTTTTGTAGGAAGGTTTGAGAAGTTGAACGTCTGGTTTTACTAGTTCTGTTTGTGACATCATGGGGAAAGGGGGAACCTTCCAAATTTCAAAACAAAGTGACACACAGCCTTTATCATCAACATCTTTTATTGTCAAGTTGAGCTTTGACAGCGAACGCTACACAGCTGGTTAAGGATGGTGCTGCATGGAAAGGCTTGTACTGAGAACTGTACTGCCATAATAACAACGCTTGTGGAATTAAAACGAAGTTTCAGCTCTTTGAAGAGACCACAAGAATTAAATGTGGCAAGTCGCACCTGTTCCAAGGAAAACAGTGATAGAATAAGGTTATTGAAGGTTCCAGATTCCACAGGCTTCATTTGCTATTTGGGGCTTTAAAATGAATTCATCCCATGCTCCTGGCATTATTGACAGCACTGCGCCTTTAATTATCTCATCAAGAAGCTGCCTTGTCCATTTTTTTATTGGCCCACATCTACCAAAACTGTGCACCACCACCGATTAAACCAATAAATGATCACATGGGATTTCCCAAAACAACTGTCCTGCCCGGCACAGCAGCGCTTTCCTACAGATTTTTCCACAAACTCCCCGCAACAGATGGAAATGTGTGAATGAAATACATTTGCTGTCATTTTTGTTGTCGAGAAACTTAAAAATGACATCAACGACAAAAAAATCCATCGCCCTCATCCAACGCACGAGAGTCATTAAAATAAATCACATCCCAGTCTTTCGCATTCGAATCACAAGTATCGCCGAGTGTGACCCAAATATTTAATTGTGCAGTACATTGCCCTGCCGACACACCAATTAGAACGACTTGAGTGTTCAATTGAATGTGACATTTGACATTTAATCTGTTGCATCTCATTTGACAGATTGCAAGATTGCAACACCGCCACTTCAGCACACACCTACCCTGACAGCTATCCTGCAAAAAGTTTGCCTGCACCTTGATCTTATTACGTTTCGCCCTTCAAAAAGGATTACAGCACTCCATCGCCGGCACACATGTGTTTGGGAAAATTATTTCCGACCGACCAGAGCACAGCAGGAAACGCAAATTTTTATTCGACACGATGCTTCTCCATTTTGGATTGGGGTTTTGGTGTCAACAGTGTTTTTATTTATTTTTTTCATTTGAAAATGTTTCAAGAGCATGAATTTTGAAAATGCGCTGCGAATTTTTGAGGTAGATCGTGGGTTTTTCTTTAAAAATAACTCAGCATGCGTTTGGAAGATTAATGGTGTCGTTCTGAGTCTAGGAGAAGCTCGGCGATGGCTTTGTTTCTGACGTAAGAGAAAACATGTGCAAAGCTATAGGTTTCTGTTGTCATTCGGTTTTTAGACATTTAAATCGAATTAATTTTTCTGGCCGCGTTCCAAAAGAATTCGGGGGAAAACCACTCAACACTCGACAGGCATAGAATGCGGTCCAATACAAAGATGCTTTATGAGCATCATAGAAGGGAGGAGACCATTTGCTTTTATCGAAACGAGAAGAAGCCCATAAAATAGTGACAGTTGGCGACTTATTGGCAGAAATAGACCGGTGCCAGAAGAGGATCTCAAGTTGATCAAATACACGCGTTAAATTCGGAACTCTTTTCCACGACCCTGAAGTTATGTAGGTTCGTTTTACAGACTCTTGGACTTCACCAGTATTTTCAGGCGGAACTGTCAGCAATTCACGAGGCTTGCCAAATGCTCAGTAGACATCTGATATCGAAAGGCAACCATCGCAATATTCACTGACAAGACTAGCAAAACTGAGTTAGGTTTGCACTTCTGTGGGTTTGCCGAAGGGTTGCAAACTCTACCTCCCAATGGAAAGCAGTTATCCAACAATTCGGTCAATCGCATGCCTTCTCAAAGCCTTAACAGCAATAACTCGCTATCTTTCACGTCTTAAGACCTCGCAAGCAGTTTTGCCACGACTTTCAAGTCTTGTTATGGAAGTGCACATACTTGGTGGCTTGACTGCAGGGTATCTACATGTACATTTATGGCCATGACCGTCTAAAGAAGAATTAGAAATCTCACTCCGAACGAGTTGATACTTTTCGTAGACGGATTATCGAAAACGATTGAAGGGAGAGAGGCTGGTGTCTACTGCTATAACATTTAAGAGTGGCTCAAGCTGAAGTTCATGAAGCTGTCTTTATCCGACTTAGTATTCTGTGTAGAAAGTCAAGTAGGGACCAAGTCAGACGGCAGTCAGTACCACAAAACACTTCATCTCAGCAAGCACCGAACCTCTATGGGGTTCATAGCCACCATGGCGACCACGAGGCTTACACTGGTGACTTTGCCACACATCTCGAACTCTATGGGCAGTTCTAAACAGAATGGAATGAAAACCGTTAAAGACAGTGGAGGGGAACTGTTTTATGTCCAGCCGAATCCAGATGCTTTATAACGACTTGCGTTTTACAGAACGAAAAGACGACACTGTGATAGTTTTCAGGAGACTGTGAGCAAAGCCACTGAGGTGACTGGGTCATGTAGAGCGGATGGACACTAATGCTCCGGCCCGGAAAATCTTCGAATCCACACCCGAGGGACGGCGCAGTAGAGGAAGACCGCGACTCAGGAGGAAACTGGAGGCAGCTGGCTAAAGATCGAGCTGGCTGGAGAGGCTTATTGGTTGAGGCCCAGGTCCACACCGGACTGTAGCACCACCTTAAGTAAGTAAGTGAGCACTGCTCAAGATATGATGTTTCCTCGGTGATTTCAACGCCAGAATCCGGAGGCAAGACTGTTAAGGTTCATCACCTTTCCAAGGTTGAAAGCTATGGACACGGATTGCTGTGGCTGTTTTCCTGCTACAAGCGACTTTCGAACCGCGAATATTTCCAGCATTCAGAGTTCAGATGAAGCAAACCGATGAAGGTTTGAGTCACTCTCTCCACTCAGAGTTGCAAACTCTTTCACGCTTAACCTTAGACTCCGTGGGGCCCCTTTCAAATTATTGATGAAAAATCCATAACTCTTAGCGGTTCCATCAAATATTTACAACTCTCGGCACCCTGGTGCGTGTCAGCGCAAATTGGTCACAAAACTTTGTTTTCGTTTCAACACGAAAGGACCACTGCCCGCCCAATAAACTTTGACCCGCCGCAAAACCCGCATAAATTATTCAAAAATAGACACACAACCCGCACAAAAATTTATTCCGACCACAAGTTTGTATCTTTCGCCGTCTGTCTGCATGTATGTAAGTATCTCTGGTTCTCACCTCTTTCCCAGGAATCGTCGTGGTCGCCGCCTCGACGTTGTTGATTATTTATCCCGAACAAATAAAAAAACTTCCACTCAAGCATTTAGAACAATTAAGGGGGCTTTCATCCAAAGTAGCGCGCGGTGCGGTGTGCTAGATGCAGGGTGTATCTCATCAACACCGCCACACACACAGGAAATGCACTCCGGTGCGAGATATGCTATTCGCGTAGCCGCCCGCCCTGTTTCTTAGAAAACCGAAACCAAACAAGAACCAAAAAGGAGGTCGTCGTGTGCTGCACTGGTAAGCTTATTCCGCTCGCTTGATGCGGAACCACACTCGGGGTAAAAAGGGCAATGAAACGGCAAGCACGTGAGGAACGAGAAAATTCGAATCGTAAAAGCGGAGGCACAGACGGGAGAAAAACTATAAACAACGGTGGGTGCGCAGTTTCCGCCCGCCCAAAACGTACAAAACAGATTCCAGTGGCAATGACGAAAGGAATTTACATCTGGATGCGAAGGATGTTGCTGTTTACAATAATTAAACTCTCGACTGTAATTAATGGATACACACGCCCGCACTTTCTCCAAGCGGAGGAACACTGATTTGATTTAGATTCAGAACGCGCAGCAGTAGCGGCGCGACCAACACAATCTGAACGCGCAAGTGAAACTGAAAATTCCGTCAGTCGAATCGAGAAGCAGAATGCTTGAGAGAAGCGCCGACCGATGAGGGCATTCTCGTGGCGTGCGGGTGGTTCTTGCTACTTGAGATCTTTTCACCAGATCGACCAGATGTCGAGGGATTATTACAATTTTTTTGTCCGCGCAACGGTTAATGAAAGGAACGAAGTTGTATTCCCCAGTTTGTCGGATTTTAATTTGCACAATTGAAGCTTTTATACGGATGAGATTCTGGTGGTTGTGACCGCGCGCCCTGAGAAATCTGCAGTTGCTGCAATTATGATGATGACTATAGTGATGATGATCTCATTCCAATGATAAGTTACATAGAAAGGGATGATGTTACGACGAGCTGGGGGGAGGGTGAACTAGGAACAGAATACGGCGGAGGGCTTACGACTGGATTCAAGCACTTTCGATTGGCATGTAACAATGCAGTGGATGAAAGAGGAGTCTTGAGTGTGACGAGGAAAGAGTGTCAAAGGAGGCACAATCTGTCTGAAAGAGGTGACAATGGGCGTAAGCCATCGGATGGGTCAAGGAGTGCAGCCCAGAAGTGGTGTCTATTCAGTGATTTAATTTGAATGTAAGCTGAAGTCTTGGAGAGTGAATTGACCTTGAACCATTGAGACCGGCAAGGTCCTGTAATTGTGCTGAATAAGACGATTCGTTGAGGGTCTACGTAGAAGAGGACGAGTTCGCCTTTGGTAGTGAACGGAACCAACCTGAGTAACTTCAACCAACCCGACGTACGTAACTGCAGACAGCTGTTTGAGGATCGTAGGTGGAAACTCTGGGTCACTCCAAACTGAAGCGTTAGTAGAGTGAGGAATTCCAGACGAGCCCTGGATTCAAGCGACCACATTAAGCCAGTTAATGGTCAAATCACACGTCTCGTAGGTTTCACTCGCCTGCCGAGACCAAAAACTAACGTAAAAGGCCCGACAAAACTGTCGAAATTACCCTAAACGTGTAAAAGACCACAATTTACAGATCTCACCAAGCAAACTTTGTGAAACGAGCAGACAGCATGAACCTGACGAACTAGCGAGGATCATCGAACGTCACAAAGGAAGGACCTTCTATGGAACGTTCTGACTTGAATGGTCTTGCATTCAGAGGCATACTGAAGGACAAAATCTTGACCTTACACCACCATAACCCCAATTACGCTCACAGCCCTAAGAAAAGAATGACGACACCACCCCCGGGAGAACCTATGCGCAATTCCCAAGATATGACGATTCTTTGAAGATTTCAACACAAAAATTAGAAAACAGAACTTATCCACTAGAACTATTGGGAATCAAGGCCCACTAGACAATAAATCCGCAAAGGCTCCCAGATTCAGGTCCAAATACTGGAGGGCACCCAGTTTAGTATATGGGATGTATCAACGTTCTTTTCGAGGCGCATTCACTGTCTCAGACCACGACCTGGCTGCGGAAAACTTACGCATGTCAATGATGTCACGTCCAAAAGCACCGTTGTAAGAAATTCCAACATTGACGATGTGCGATCGAATACCCTTCCCGAATACCCTATAACTATACCTCCTATCTTCATTGACATCCAAGCCGCTTTCGGCCACTACATCGTCAAAACTGGTAAAGCAATGCCAGGAGGAACTAAACCAACTGGGGGGCCAGTGCAGGGTCACTCTCACTTGGGTCCCAGGCCATAGTAAACGAAAGAGCCGATGACCTGGCCAGGCGGGGATCAGCCCTTAACGATTCGCCAGCGGAAGTTGATAATTTCCCACTAGAAGCAGCTAAGAGCAATATTGAACACTACTTTCTAAAGACGACCAACCAAGCGTGGAATAAGCTTATCAACTGAGCCGGTTACAACAAACAAGCTACTTAACACATCAAGACCAGATGTTACAAGCATCGTAGCAGCTAGCACAGGCCACTGGCCAATAGGAGACCACACAGCCAAGCTAGGTATCCCCCACAACACTTTCTGACGTAGTTGCAAAGATAACAGCAAAAAAAGAACCTCTGCATCATTTCCTATGTAAATGCAGATGTCCTGTAGCGCGGGTCAGGCAGCGCACTCGAGACAAACCTTTCTTCGATGACTTCAAAGATTGGTGAACGAATCCTGTTTCTTAATTCCACAGGTTGGATTTAAATATCTTTGTCTATCAACCTCTAACGCCCACAAGCAATCAGGTTAAATGAATTCTGGTTTCAAAACGACGCATCACAGCGCTAATTGGGTTCTTTAGAACCGCCACTTCTACCTACCTACCACACCTCCGAAGGAATGTCACAATTGCGGTAAAAATGGCGGAACAATTTTTAGAAAACGGCACCAGCTTAACCCCGAGTCTCACCTGACACCTGAAACCAGTAAAGATCTGAACAAGTGAGGGGCACATCATGCAAGAAAATCAAATGTGACAATGTCCACATCCATTAGGCCTCCACCAACAAAGACTGGCTACAAATATTCTACCCATAAGAAGAGCCAAATTGAGTGCAGTTTGTATCAAACTAAAGCGACCCGTGACGTTAGCCATTTCAAAAAAGAACCTTCCGGCAAGCGCCGCAAGAGGTAGGTGGATTTCTTATGTCATCTATTCTGATGGTGGGAGCAAAATGGCGGACAAAAATTTCCATTTTAAAAACGAATTTGTACTAATTACCTCGAGATTTGTAAGGATTTTCAATTTCAACGAAATCCAATCAATTTTGAAGAATTTCAAGATGGCGGATCCAAGATGGCGCCCAAATTGGTAGCAGGCGGATTCTGTTCACTGTTATCTACTATATTACTAAAAAGTCAAAACCGGAAGTTGGGATTTATTTAAGTTGTGAATTGTACCGTTTGAGACATAAAAAGGGGCGTAACCCGCCCCCCTCTGGGCCGATTATGCCCATCTACGAACTTAGCCGAGGTATTCGGCATACGAATGTGTATACCAAATTTTATTCAAATCGGTTCATAATTGCGGCCTCAATCGTGTCCACAAGAATCCGTTATATTGCATATATATATATATATATATATATATATATATATAAAATTTTTAACGGAGTATGAGGTTAGTGTTTGGTATGATAGCGAAGACGAATGGCATTCAAATTTTTTGAAAGTCGCGTCATGAGGACCTCTGCAATAGGTGGTATTTCTATGAAATCCACCTAAAACAGAGCCACTCTACATGGCGATGCGAACAAAAAAATCACCTTTATCTGAGAATCCATCCCTCTCAACACGTCACACAAAAATCCGGAAAAAAGGATAAAGGAGCACACCTCACCCCACGTCTGGATACATTTCTCATTCCGTTCACAACACTACACAATCGATTCCATTGCCATTTATCATCTCTCAATGGCTCAACTCCTTTCTGTTGTGTAGTATCTGCCTTTGCCTTTGCCTCTGCCTTTGATTGGTGTTAAAAGGATGCAGCCATCAGAAAGGATTCCCAATTAAGTTCGTGTTCATGTGCGAGCTCGAGAATATATGAGCTGGCGCCGTCGTCGTTTGAGTCAATTTCACAGAATAGTTCACCCTCTCACTCGCATATGTCAGCAGAATTCCTTATCTACACAAGGACATCACCCCTCTTTCTAAGGGGATATTTCAAAAACGGAAAACTCTTCAATGTTATCCTCCATGCTTATCCCGATTAAAATCAATTTAGCCCACTCACGATGTATAAATACACACAGGCAGGCAGAGAGAGACTTGGAAGTGTATAGTGTACCCACGCAGCCAGAGTTATAGGTTTTCCGGTTTCCGTAGTTGGTCCTTTGTCATGACCTCGTTTCCGGTTTTGGTTTTGCTGAACAAGACACAACCAACTGGCCGACTTGCCACAAACCAACACCCACACAAAAATTTAAGAAAGTCGCCTGTGCAGTGCGGCTCCTTTTCGATGGAAAAAAATATTTATTAAACTTTGTGCCTGCCGGTGGGGCAGAAAATTCTTTTGATATCCTTTCGGCAAGGACCAAGAGCAGAGAGACGTTGGAAGGTGACTTAGATTTTGGCTTATTGCTGCTCTTTTTTTTTCTCGTTTGCTTGTCGTAGGCAGATGACACTTTTGCAATTTCCTGGTTCCTTCCACCGTCAGAAAGGACACACAAGCCATACAAAAAGGATAAGCGCGTGAGATTGGTGAAAAGAAACGAAAACATCCCGCAAAAAAAAAAAAAACTGTGACAGCGAGCAGGTAAAGAATGAGGACTGTGTTTCAAAATTTCTTTTGACAGTCTCTTTCACAATAAAAGGACGTGTGCTATGACGCACAACAATTGGACCGATTTAGGGAGAGTAACACGACAACGACAACGAAGATGGATACGACGACGTCAGACGAATTGAAGTAAAAGTCAGGTATCCGGTGAGAAGGGGTAACAAATTCGTTGACGTTGTCAATCTTCATGTGGCGAAGGTGGATGGTAAATCGATGGCTAATTGAAAAGCTGGATCCACTATAAAGTGATTGACAGCAGGTGGGAGAGGAGGGTGGAACATGCTAAATTTTCACGAACACACTGTAGGTAATGTGTCGGGGGGAAGTGCATGACACTAGCTGTAGGTATAGCGAAGGTGTTCTGTGCAATGAGACACTCTCAACAGCACTCGATGACTTCGAGTGAGTGTAGAACGGGGAACGATATATGTCAATAGTGCTCTAGACCTCTGACTAAGTGATAAAAGAACATAAGAACTTTGATGGTCTAGTTCATGCAACCAAGACACGGCTCAGAAATTACCATGTAAAGCAAGTAAATGAGACTCCATACAGCTGAGTGAAATTCTATATAATTTGATAGACCCAGAACTAGTAGAGAATTGTCTCTAACGTCAGCGAATCTAAGATGATGCTGATGGAACAACTAACTACAGGCTGGCGAAGACCTTCCATCAGCTCTGTGATACCGACGATCAAGAAATTCTCAAACCTGAAGATTTTGTGCTGATATTGACGATTCTTGGAATCGAACCCTGAATACAATTATTTAAGAAGACGATACTTTAAGACGTCAGTGACAAATAGAGTGGCTTCCGGAAGCATGGTATTACACCATCCTTTCCCGCCCACACACAGGCCACCAAGTTCGCTGTTCTAAGCTAATATTGAGGGAGCCTTCAACAACGTCAGAACAGAGGCAATTTCCGCTGCACTCCGGAACCTTAATGTTGACAACTGCCTCTGCATTTGGATCGAGCAAATGTTTAAAAGCAGGCTGATTCAGACTGAGCTGGAAAGCTGTTCAATGAGCAGGACGGTCTGCAGAGGTACACCGCAGGGCGGAGTACTATCACCATTACTTTGCCCGACAGTAGTAAACGAACTGTTAATGACATTGGATAGGGAGCAATCACTGGTGAATTTCTCCCTACAACAGACCTTATGGAATCCGCCCTGAACATATTGGCAGGATGGACTAAGAAGGTAGGCCTCGGGGTGAATCGCTCAAAAACCGAACCAGTCCTTTTCACTAGACGCTATGAGGTTCCTTATATCACCCCTCCCAAATTAGAATGCACGGAAATCCAATTTGTAGACCACGCCAGATACCTGAGGGTCATACTTGACAGGAAACTCAGCCGGGAGCTCAATATTCAGGACGATGCTAAGAAAGCTTCAATCGCCTTATATTCCTGTCGGAAAACTCTGGGCCCGTACATAAGTGGAAATGGGGTCTACAGCCTTAAATAGTCCACTTATGTACGGAGTATTGGTCTGGTGGATAGCACTGGACAAGAAAAGCAACAATAGCCTGCTTGAAAAGATACAAAGGGGATCATGCATCTGCAAAACGGGTGCCTTGAGAATACCCCCACTGCCGCACTGGAGGTAATGCACCATCTGCTTCCTGTTTCATATCTTTGGGAAGGTAATGGCAGTCAAAGCGGTGTTAAGGCTCAGAGAATCCTCCCAGCTGATCAGCACAGCAATGAACCACTCTAGAACCCTCAAGGGCAACCATACTATTCCTGGAAAAATGGACTACGTTCTCCCCCAGATTGACTTCAACGTCAGGTACAAAACTCGGATTCCTAGCAGAAGCTCTTGGGACTCTGGTACAATTTTGAGTGATTCCAGTGAATGGTACGGGTGCAGAAGTCTTCTTCAACGCACCTGGCCTAGCCATCACCACACGACTGCTGGATCACTGTAGTGTATTTTAAGCGGAAATCACGGCAGTCTGCGAAGCTGCGGCTTGGATTTCAATTAACGCGATGGATTGTAGCGCTATTGTACTATACGCAGATAGTCAGGGCGGGAGATTTCCCAACGAGATTGCAGACAGGTGCGACGTAACCCTGTGTTGGGTTCCAGAACACAGGAACCTTCCGGGCAACTACAGAGCGGACGAGCTGGCAAAAGAAGGTGCAAAACGGCATCTCCCCGAAAACCTGGGGGAACCTTCTGCCCCTATCGGACCGTTCAAACTCCTCCTTAACACGGATGCCAAGAAACTGGCAAACCACATAAGGGACAACATCAGCACTTGTCTCTTATCAAAAAAATCTGGCCTAACCTGGGTTTAAAGAAGACGGAGAGACTTTTATCCACAAACCGGAAAAACCTAGGTTCACTAATAGGGGTCCTCACCGGACACTGCTTGACAGGCAGACATGCACTCAGACTCTGGGTCTTTTTAGCCTCACAATACAATGACAATGCAGAAGTATTCACCGTGGAGAATTTGTTATCTTGAGATTGATGAAGAACTAATACATTCTCAGGACCCATCACTAGATGATACATTGAGGTGAGCTTCTAATGGACATTTATTCTAAAGCCAGATCAATCAAAAGGCGCCTCAGTTAACTCCATTTTGTAGCCACTATCATTACTTACATCCATTCCCTCAAGTCCTCTTGTCTCGTAAGCACTTTACCAGATTGAGCACAGAAAACATTGCCACAAAAAGACACAGAGAATCAGTAAAACGCCAAAGAAGACCAAAAACACAAACTCTGAGCAACAGGCTTGTGACGTCACAATCCTCGATTTGTGGTGCTCTATGAATTGCACTTTCATCATTCAAGGACAAGCTTTTCGACAACACAAA
Organism: Matsumyia berberina; assembly: GCA_917880715.2. Classification (NCBI taxonomy): domain Eukaryota; kingdom Metazoa; phylum Arthropoda; class Insecta; order Diptera; family Syrphidae; genus Matsumyia; species Matsumyia berberina. The sequence goes on along the minus strand of OU862871.1, from coordinate 79,150,346 downwards.
AACGGATGTTAATGACGATGGTTTACACCAAGGAAGGTGTGCTCTCTAAGACGACTTACTTGCACACAAACGACGAATGAGAGAGTACGGACATTTTGGCTTTCCATCATGGAAAAGTGTATCTTCTGTCATCGTCATAACCATCATCATTATGACGATTATCGTCATCGTTAAGTGCAGAGCGACAGAGTGGTGTCCTTTCAAAATTAATTGTCACAAATGACAGAGTGCTGTTCAAAATTTCCAAATTCTGTTCTCATAACCATCAAAAACAATTGATTTGGGTAGGCATGGGGCATGAGAGAAAGGGGGATCGCAGTCAAAAAGGACATTCAGAGTGCGCGTCCAACCCATCCCCCCGTCCAGCTCATCCATCATGGTCAATTAATCTAAACTGAATGATGTCGAGTTGTGTTTTGTAATGAATAATTATTGGTCTAGTTGCGGGGTGAAATATATTTCAATGATGTCCAACTGTTGTCCTGGCAGCACACACTTAAAAATTTTAGTCAACATTTTGAGGTTGGGGATGCGACATGTACATACATATGTATGTGGTAACAAGGTCCGCAAATAATGTAAATCAGTTGTTGAATTGTTACATCAATTATAAATGCAATCATCGAACATGTTTCGTAGAAGGACAGACCTGTTGCCGAGTGGTAGCTTAATAGTGACAACGAATTGGAAAGTCAAAAGCCACAACACGTGCTGAGAGTTAGACGCAACACAAATTTATTGGAAAGATAATGAGAAGCGACTTAAAGGACTTCCTTGAACGAAGAGCACTTTAAATGTCTATTAGACTCAAACGAGCAGAAAGTTGACATCTGCTTTTCACCGAAAGAGACTGAGTAAATACATAGTTCCAGGAATTTTCCAGAAGCCATAAAAATCTTCCCATCACAATGAAAGTCATTCCTAGGAACACAGATTCGAGGAAAACAAAATTTTCAATGCGAAACGAAGTAAAACCCATCAACTCAGTTCGTAGAATCTCAAAAGGAAACTTCACATGGTATCAAGTGAACGCATCCTTTACAAACTTTCAATCGATACCCACGCACTCTGCAGCAACATCCCATTTGCACCAAACATTCATTAAAAAAATGAAAGCAAAACTTCATAAACGACACACGGTCAAAGGCGTTGAAAGGATTCCAGCTTTTCTCGCTCCACCTCGGACCGCTTTGCAAGGGAATTTAATTCTTGTCAAGAGGTAAAAGTTTGTAAGTACATGTACATATGTATATCCTCCTTTTCTGAAGTCAGAGAAGGCACGAGCAATAAATTGTTATCCTTGCTCCACCACGTAGGATGTAGTTTTTCCTTTCGTTTATCACGCTCGAGGAAGAATTTTTTTCTGCATTTTGCTGGTGCACCTCGCTTTTAGTTTTAATTTCGACGGTGAGAAGGTTCCTTTTTTTTGGGATATTAATTTCCGTTTTGTGTTGGAATGTGAGTCCAAGAGTGCAAGTTGGTAGCGGTCATTTTACAGCTTTTTTTGCAAAATAACCTTATTTTAATGACTGTAGAACGAATGAAAAATGACATCAATTGCATATTGTTGTCCGTCTATCTGTCTCGTTTGCATGTTGTGTACCAAGAGTACATCCAATCAAACAATTCGACATTGATTTTGGAATGAAACCGCCATTTAAGAAAACTATCAACGCTGTTACCTACTACCGCCATCTAGGTGACGATCGTCATAATTGGAATATAATTTAATTCGTCTTCCATCTTCCGTCATTTCTGAGGAAGAGATGTTCAAATTGTGCGTGTCCACATTGTCGCAGGAAGGAAAGACTGTCCGAGAGAGAAGGGACGATTTTCATTGAATGGAAAAGAGAACGGTTAATTGTACCGAAAATCCATTCCGAACATGATTTTCGTGGGCAAGAATGTCCCTTTGTTCTGCCAAATTGCTTTCATTCCAATGAAGCCTTTTTCCGTCTGTAGCCGCGGCGTTCATGGGAACCACTTTCACTCCTGCGCCAATGTGGACAAGCACATTGTAAGTGGAAACGTGTATTTGCCAAATTATGACCGAGGTCTGCCAAGTCCAGTTTAGCGGACATAAATCCTATCTTGATCTTGGTCTTAGAAGCAATATTGAGACCACAGAATCCGCCAGACTGAGGAAGATCATCTATAGAGAACATGAAGCTCTAGGATCCCTCGAGGATTTCTATGGCAATTTGACTGAGTCATGCTCAGAAACGCTGAAATTTCTAGGCCAGGGTGTACAACTTATCAAGTAAACAAAGCAGAAGTATCCCATAGAACGGAGTATGGGGCATCGGTAGAAATGGTTAAAGAGGAGAAGATTATATGGACCATCAACTCATTCTCTCCCTATAAGTCACCTGGTATGGACGGGATATAAGCGATCATGCTGCAGAAAACCACGGCCACCGTCACTCCCATTATGAAATAGCTATTCTCTGTTAGCCTCATGTGGTAGCACATACCGAAAGTCTTGCATCTTTATTCCCAAAGCAAGCAAGGCCACCCATTCTACCGCTAAGGACCTTAGACCAATTAATCTTATCTCTTTCGTAATCAAAGCTTTCGAGAGGCTGGTAGACATATACATTCGTAGCAAGTTGAGCCCCAGAGACTTATCTCCGGTACAGCATGACTATATGAAGGGTAAAAGTGTCGAGACAGCTCTTCACAGCGTCGTCGGCTCAATCGAAAAAACGCTAAAGGACAAAGAATACACTCTAGCCGCGTTCTTAAACATTAAAGGAGCCTTCAACAATGTCAATACGGACGCGTTGCGAAGAACTTTAGTCAACCTCAACCTTGATCACACTCTCATCTACAGGGTTCTGAGTATGCTAGAGGAGACATATTAATACAGAACTAGGGGGAACTCAATTAAAGGTTTACGCTTCTAAAGGCACACCACAGGGTGGGGTCATATCCCCTCTGCTATCTTTTTCAAGCGGAGATCCTAACAGTGACAATTGCTAGCCGTGAGACTGCGATGAAGGTATAACCACGTGATGGTATCACCCTTTTCATCGGCAGCCAGGCAGCGCTAAATTTTTGCTATAGAAATAATATCGAAGCCTGTGAAGTGCTGCCGCCACACAGCATGAGGTAAAATTATGCTGGGTCCCTGGACATGACAAGATACCAGGAAGTGAAAAGGCTACGCTAGACCTGGAGCAGGCTGATCAGTCAGTGAAAATCCCGCCATGTAAACTCAAACATGAAGCAGGGATCAGGACTCTAGCGGAAGCGAATGAAAGATGGAGCTCTTTGGACTCCTGGAAGATAACTAGAAAACTATGGCCAAGGTACAATGGTGCCATAACTGATACACTGATGCAGAAGGACAGGAAAACCCTCTCCATCCCTATAGGAGTAATTACAGGTTGTAATACTCTGCGTTATCATAGGTAGTCAATGAGGACACAACCTACTTCCTCCGCCACTGCCCAGGTCTTTGCCACCTCAGACATAAATACTTTAGCAGGCACTTGTTCCAGGATACCGAAGAACTACGGGACGTACCTATCAGGGACATCTGGAGATTCATTAAGGCTTAAAAAAGTTTCGAAAGCCTGGTGCAATAGGACAAAGCTTTGGGTACTCCTCCACGAACAAAAGGTACCTTGCCCCCAAAAATGGACATTACAATGGGTCTCTACTAACCTAATCCTGGCGCAGAGGGCTTTTTTCCCCTCGCCAACCCTTGTGCCTCATGATCTTTTTGGTTTGAAGAGATGGGGTCCCTTCCTTGACACTGTCTCTATTGAGTAAATTGTACAACTGTACTTCACTAAGGCACTTCTTCCTAGATGTTAACGGCAGCAGATATCTTAAGCTATCTGACGACTTAAATATTAAGTTAAGATAGGTTTAGATTGTCGGCTTTAATTTTGCAACTTTGGAGAAAGCCTTGCACTCTAAATAAATACATTCCATGCAGGCTTTTAGTTTGAATCTCACTCCAAGTTCGCGACAATCCTTTGAAAGTCTTTCGGCTCAACATTTCTTAAACCTTTCATGAGGGGAAGAATTTTGAAATTTCTTAAATTCAAGACTCCCAATTTAAGCTTTTGAATTAAAGTGATTTGACTGACTTCCGGCTAAGACTTTGCTGATAGAAAAAATCCGAAATCTCAACATGTGAGGGTAGAAGCCTTGGAAAACTCAAGCTACTCTCGGCTTGTAGGGCTAAGAGTTAGCTTTAAGCCTGGTTTGTGGAAGAAAACGATTCCTTGCATGGAAAGATGCTTCTACGACTTTTAAACGACAACTTTGGATTCAAAGCCAATATTCGACAGCATTTTGCTGTTTTACTCGCATGTCAAGGATCTAAGGGGAGACTTACAGACAGCGTTGGGTTGAAACATGACATCAGAAAACTTTCCCTATCTTACTTCTCATGGTCTCATCTTCATTGCTTTTTTAACCTCTTCATCTGAACTCTGCATTCAAGGAGTAATTCTAACCTCACCCCTGGGATGACATCAAAGTTCATTAAAAGGATTTTAGTGACGCAAACCTAAGAGAATCTCTCCTAAGGACAATGAGCGCAGCCACTTTAATCTCATTCGCAGGCCAACCACCCATTGAAACTTTGATTCCACGCCACGGGACAAATTCAAATCGAAGTCCTTTTTCTCCATCTTGCGACCACAAACTTACGGAAATTATCTCTCCCCTAAGTTGTGCTACCCACACACAGTTCAAATGAACTTTTCAACCACCACCAGCACTATACCTCGCATACATCCCTTTTCCTAAGGAAATATAGACGCGCAAAGTTCTAAACGTTTTTGATGCTGATAGATTCACAATGGCACGAGGAGAGAATTTCCAAGGATCCTCGAATTGCTGAATCCCTAAAATTCCACGTCAAGTTTGAGTAAATTTCTCGCAAGCAATTGGAAGGAATTTCAACGAAAAAAAAGAAAGAAAAAAACGAAAAGGAAAAAATTCATTAAGCGCCCCCGAATCTGTTTTCAAGGATATTCTTGCTCTGGGCTCCAGAACTCCTCCTTCTGCAATTACGCAAACGTAATTGTATACAAGGACGCTTTTCGCAATATTGACCAAAAGGAAAGCATAATACCTTTCAAATTACACTTAAGGACATCTCCTTGTGACGTTTCTTTCTTTCCTCTGCTAATGCTATGCATAATTTGTGGCAACGGCGTAGGACGGGAGTGCTAGGTCCTAGCCGAAATTGGTTTGCATAACTTTAACCGAAGGAGACAAATAGGAAAGAGGAGCACAAAAAGGAAACCCGACCAACTGTGAAAAGGATATTAGCTGGGGATTTTATATTTTCAAAATTTTTTTTCTCTGACGAGACCGAGAGATGTTGGAACAATGAAAGACAAAAATCACTGCAATGACGACAAGGACAATGGTGGTCCTTACCCTGCACTATTCAACACCGGGCGTATCTCACTTCAAAGGTTGCTCGCCTGGAATAAAAGTCAACACACTTTGCCACAGTTAAACACCGTTGAGTCGAAAGAGAGAGAGGCAGAAGGCGAGCAAGGATAACACAATGATGGATATGCAAATTTAATTTTTCCGCCCTTAGCGGCTTCAATAAGACGTTGACTGAGGTAAGGACACCACCACTGGATAAGATCTTAGCCTCCGAATAGTTTTCACCAAAGCAAAATTCCGTTTCGACTTAAAGACAAAAAGGACGACGAAATGAATTTGTATTCAAATTGGGGACAGGAAATGGAATTGTTTAATTCCACCCAGTAAATTGTGAGGTAAAACGGTGTAAGTGTGTGTGTTGCGATAACACAAGGAGATGGGTGATGATTTTCTAGGGCATTAAGTGGTTTTGTCAGAGATGAGGCCTGAGGTGATACGTCAGAGATGGGCCGTAGCACTCTCCGGTGGTGGAGATCTACCGAGTTTTGATGTTGATTACATTGAAGCGGTATGGCACCTTGAGGCTACGAATCTCGTCTCGGGGTATTTGAATATTTCCCGAACTACCGTTTGGTTTCGTGCGGAATGTATTGTTCCGATTTCCATGATGAATTATTCAGACAATGTGTGAGGAAAATGAATACGAAAGTGTGTGTTGCGTACCAGCTGTGTTGACAGCTGCGATATGAAGGCGAAGCCATTGAATATGTGAAATGGCATCTTCAACGCTGGCTTGTACATACATGTTGCTCTTCAATTTGGCGAGTTGTTACGCTCAGTGGTTGGCATGTGTTGTTGTTTCAGCTAGTCATCGAGTTCATATGAATTTTTGAAGTGACGTGAGGGGCGGGAGAAATGTATGAGAAGTGTTTACGAAGCGAATAGAGACGTGGTGGCAGATTCACAATTTGCCTGCAAAAGACGTCGTTCGTAGAATGAATGATGCTTCGCTGAGTTCTCGAATCAAAGCCGGAAGGACAACGCAGAAAGTAAAACCTCGCATAAGGTCGAATACCACCTCAACCAACTTAGAATACACAACTGGAGGACGCTAGCCAAGGATCGGGCTAACTGAAAATCCTTCTATGCTGGGTTGGATGACTAGGGCGTGGAAACACACCAAGAACTCTCCCCAAACCTTTGCAGATTCTGTCGGGAAAGGCGAATCTGGCATATACAGTCAAAATCGGTTATAACGACCTTCAAGGGACCGATGAATTTTGTGGTTATAAGCGAAAGGTCGCTATAACCGATATCAAGGTTAGTTAATGAAGCTCAGCTGGGACCTAAAAATTTAGTCCTTATAACCGATATGTCGTTGTAACCCATGTCGCTGTAAGTGATTTTGACTGTACATACGTAAATGTCATGCAGCACGCGACAGATCTAGACAAAATGGATGAGGAACGCTATACAGTAGAGTAAGTGCCAGGCCACTTCTTTTGTGTCCTTTATGCCTTCGAGGTTGACGCGTGCACTCTGCTGGATCCCGAAGCAACTCAGGAAAACAGCGGAAGTGTTGGCGCGTCTCCGAACGTAGAATCCTGGCCTCGACAAGAGCGGGTGGATAGCTTACTCCCACAGGAAGAGCAAGGACCGGAAAAATGAGGATGGTTCTTCTTTCCTTGTGGTTTTACACAAGAGCTCTGTCGATGTCATAAAGTCTGTGTACGACATGCGTCCTTTTTTGCACCTTGGAAGGGTAAATTTCCGCCTTTTTTCCAAATGAGTGCAAAAAATGGACGGAAACCTCAGGGCTCGTCAATAATATTCACTCAGATGAATCTGCATCATCCCAAGGCTGCTACCGCTCTTCTCAGTAGTAGACTTTTTGTGATGAGTACAAAACCCCACATAACAGCTACGTATACAGGAACCATGAGTGTGTAAAGAGCGCATCTTTGGTTTCGAAAGTGTTCGGGGTGTCACAATACTCTGTGACGAGCGATCTGAAAGACCAAGAGCTCGTCTAATTGTACCGAATTCCCTCTCAGTGACCAAGCTTGGACAGTTCTGTGGCCAGGATTTGGTTGCTGCAGCTGTAGGCTACAAAACGAATGAAGAATGGAAAATCTTCGTCGTTGCGTCAGCTTACTTTCCCTATGACTCGCGTAATGCCTCCGCCACCAAAGGCCGTTGCCGAGCTTATAGAGTATTGTGACTCTCGGCAAATGGGACTATTCATATGTTGCAATGCTAATGCTCAGAATACAGTCTGGGGCAGCAACAAATGCAATGTACGAGAAAACCATCCTAGATTTTCTGGCATGGTCATTAACAATGTCGGTTCTCAACCAACCTTTATTAGGTACGGTAAGGAAAAAGGAAGTGATTGATTTGACGTTATCTAACCGATACTTCAAGTCGATTACTAACTGGAGAGTTCTGCCGGAAGTTCCCATGTCAGATCACAATATATCGCGTTCCAAATCAATTGCGAAGCTATCACTTTGCAGGAGAGGAGGAATCCGCGGAAAACTAACTGGATACGCTTCATGGAAGAGCTAGACAGGTCTGTCAAAACTCCCACTAAACTAAGAACGAGGCGGAAGGTTGAGGATGCTGCTCAAAACCTCATTAGCATCCTTACCAGATGTCTTGAACTGACGTGTCCGGTTATAAAAACCTCCTGTAGATCGCCGGTTCCGTGGTGAAACGAAGAACTACAGAGACTTAGAAAGGAAGCCAGAAACTTCTAAATTGGTCACTGAAGACAAATCTTGATGAAGACTGGAATCTTTTCCGATCCAAACAAAAAGAATATAAGAAATTAATTCGCTTGTCGAAAAGTGCAAAAGAAACAATCGGTGAGACCAACAGGTTGGTCAAAGTTTTCAAAAGAGCCAAACCAGCCAATCCGGAGTCACTTAGAAAACCTGATGGTACCTTCACTGAGACGAAAGCGGAGACTTTCAGTCTTCTGCTGGAAACTCATTTTCCGGGTAATCAGGTGACGATTGGGTCACAGCTTGAAATGCCTATACAGGCTGAGATTGATCGAAGTCGGAAAACTCAGCGTAGGTTCTGCTTCAGCCGTGGTAACACACAAGGCAATCAAATATGCCGTGGCATAATTTGAAAGCTTCAAATCGCCTGGAACTGATGGGGTATACCCAGCCTTGATACAACAGGGTATAAACCAGTTGCTCCCAACTCTGAAGAGAATCTTCACTGCGAGTTTGGCACTCGTAAGCCCATCATCATTGAAGTGCACTCCGAAAGTCGAGGAAATTCCAGTAAAATAGGTAAAAACTAGGGCCTGCTTTCTGGTAGTACAATGGACCACTTGCGTCTGAGTGCTCCAGTATAGCGTTTCCAAACCCGACAAAAAAAATCCCATTTTAGGACAATGTTTCGTTGACTTCCCAATTATGCAAAGAAAAACTTGTGGGCTTTTCGGAGAATTTGCTCAGGAGCTGTTGAAACATCGAACTTTGCCTGGTTCTCTACGTATGAAAAGAAAGCCTTTCGTTTCATCAACCTCGTTGAGGTAGGGAATGCGGACGTCAGAAACCTCTAACGCTTTGACAGTTTGTGGGAGCTGTAGAAATAAGTCTCCCTCGTTTCCGTCAGATGAAAGTCGTTCTCCTCGACAACCACAGACCTGAGGAATCTCCAAAGCTTCGTTCGAAATCTCAAATGATTGCAAGGTTAGCCAGATGGGTACAATGGATTTGTTGAACGTTTTTTGGACACATGGGTATATGAGACTGAAGATCTTGTCACCCAATCTAACCCACTTAAGAAACAAACTGACTGAGATTTGTAAACACCGCGAGCTGGCACACAAAGGCCTGGACTTGTATCAGAAAAAGGGACTCACGTTGAACTATGTATGTATATTTTTAAGAACAAGATGTATCTGTCTCTTTAAAAGAATAAGATGCGTTTAGAGGTTCGATAATAAAGTTTGCTACAACTAGATAGTAACTAAAAATGTTAACTCACCTTGTTCGTTCGACTGGTTGCGTCCAGACTTGTCATTTTGCCAGTCTTCTTCTAGAGCGAAAGGAAAAAAGAAAAGAAAAACATAAAAATCTTCATTAGATAAATGCTGTGTACAAGCTAAGACTTAAATATTAAAAAAAATTAGGACCGGTGTATATAAAAAAAACATAAAAAGGAAGTTTGTTTACATCAAGCTGTGCAAGGAAGGAAAATTAGTCTTAGAATTCCTACTTAATACAAGAATCTTACGACAAACTAGACAAACAAACCCTAGCTTGAAACAAAAACTCACTCCTGGACCTTGCAACAGTGAGTCAACTCGTAGTTCAAGCACTCTTTCCACGTCGTTTTCATCTTTAAATACGACATCATCGACAGTACAACACTATTTGACTTCAAAACACACACTCAGTTAAGTAACACAAAGTTTGAGACCAAAATACCTTCCCTGTGGCACTCCAGGCAATGCAACAACCGCCTAATGTAGAAAAATTCTATCGATAGAAACCGTTTACACATTTAGAAGCCACTAAAATTCTCTCGAAACAATTTGATTCCAAGCTAAAACCCCTCAGTTTTGCAAACTTGTTGTGATGCCTTCAACATACCACATGGAACACAGTTCGCGTAGCAAGAAATACGGGGAAAATCCCTTGAAATGTGTCCACACACCAATACTTCTCCATTACACCTAATGAATGCAAAAAAAAAAACACGACAAAAACATACAATGACCCCATCGCTCTAAGGACATTAACCCTCTACTCAATAACTCACGAAAACTTCCCATTAACGTCGTGTCTAAACTATTCGCGCACTTAGCGCCCTAGCGAAACTCATTAACTTGTCCTACCGCAACGGTGGTGGACAAAAAAAAATCTAATTATCCAACGAGTTCGCTTTCTCCTTAGTCCAACCTGAAATCCCCTCCTCTGCACATTGCACCACTCACCTCGTAAGTCCACACAACTTTTTATCACAAACATTCTGCCGTCATCATCTACTCGCGCAGTAAAAGGAACTCCACCCTTGGAAGGGATAATTCTTCACACATGTATCTTCAAAAAATGGTGTCTATTCTCAGGACTATCATCTTCCGGTTTCGCGCACCAAAAAGGATATGACACTCGAATCCGAAAAACAAAAAACAAAAACCTGCCAAGCACATTAGGACTGCGGTGATACACTTAAAACTATTTTCTATACAACACACAGAGCCTGAGGAGGAACGAAGCAATTTCTCATTTTCATTCTCGCTTTAGTCCTTCAAATGGAAAGGATATTCTTTTTTGATAGATAACGGACGTAGATTGTGTGTGTGCGCGATGGGGCGAATGGGCGGACGTCTAAATCCTGCGGCGACTTAAATTCATTGAAGTCAAGTTTTTATTGCGAATTTACACGGAATCAGGACGATTTCGTTTTTTTTGTTTTTTTTTTTTTTGTGTGAGCGTGCGACTCACAAAATTGCCAACCCGGTCGGGACGAGATTCAGACATTAACTGGCTGCGGAGAGTGGAGAGAAAACTCTATGTAACGGTGTGTAATATTTTCTCAATGAGTGGAAAAACCAATATCACAGTTGAATAGGTTCTCCTTACTGAGGAGCATCCACATCATCATCATCATCATCGTCGTCGTCGGCGTCGTCATTATTATCATCATCGTCGTCGATTGTCATTCTATGGGTTACGACCCATCACCCACCAATAACCACCATTACCACCGAGGGCGGTGAGCATAGAGATAAACTTCAGGTCCAATATTTATTGAGAGTGGCATCCGTTGGTGGTTTTGTGTCCTTTACGGTGGTGAAGTGAAGTTACCTCTCCGTGTGCATTGTTATGCACACACAGCCAGACACACACACACACACGAGCAAAAACGGGGCAAACAGTAATGATATTATTACGAGGATGTGGCACAGGTGACACAGGCGGGTGATCCTTAAATAGAAAACTATTTTAATAATGAAAGGAAAATTAAAGTTGTGAGGAGTTTTAATACACGTAAGTGCATTTGGTTCAAGGGATGGCATCACGTGGCTTACAGCGACAAAAATAGATGAAATTTCTAAAGAAATCCTCAGCTAATCGATTGGTTATGTGACCACAGATTACACGAAGCGTTCATAAAGTTAATAGAATCCTAGCTCAGCCAATAGGTATTTGTTCAGTTGAACCGTCTTCAGTAAATGCCAGGAAGGAAAAAACCAGCTTTTAACATGAAGAAAGTGAAATTTGTAGGCACTGCCAAGATGGAGATGAGGACCTTCAACACTTCCTATGTCACCGGCCAAAACAAGTCAAGAGGCGATAGAAGATCTTACGGACATGAAAGTCTGGTGATATCCAGACATTCACAAAGGAAACAGGAACATTTTCCCAATCACCAGCACCTTTATGTTGACTCAATACTCACTTTCTTCCTTGGCAGCTCTAGACCCCTTTCTGCGTCTGCTACGTCTAGACTTACAAATAAAACAACAGTGCACTGAGGTCCACTAATTCGGACTTCTTTAGGAATAATAGTATTGGATACATCACGTTGTATCCTGAGCGAGAAGACTGGTAGAAAAACGCTGTCATCTCAGCGGATGAGATTGCGGGCTTCACGGATGGTTCAAAAACAACCTACGTAACGGGTTCTAGAATTTATTCCCAAGAGGCAGACCTCAAAGTATCCATAAGACTCCCAGATACTTCTAGCGAATTCCAAGCAGAGGTTCTGGCCGTGCTCATAGCTGTGGAATCACCCGAGATGAAATCGATATCTGGAAGGGATATCGTCATTTACATTGATAGTCAGGCCGCACTTAAACCACTAAAATCAAATGTCGTCAGATGTGCACTAGTCTCGAAATGTCGCGTAAACCTGCAGGCATTGTGCGCGCAGGATCGAGTAAGACTTTGTTGGGTGCCGCGTCATTGTAACATTGAAGTAAACAAAAAGGCCGACGAACTGCCCAGGCTAGGTGGAGAGCGGCAACACATGGAGGGGGGAACCACCGTGGATCCCCCTTCCTGTGTAGCACTATAGGGCACCGAAATATTATTAAAGAGATCAGAACTATCACGCAATTCATCAACCATCAGAGCGATTTTGAAGACAAGCAAATCAGCTTTGTCAACAATTTTAAAACTGAATTTCCTTCAAGGGATTCTTGGGCTCGAACCAATGAAACAAGAAACCATGACGGGATAACTATATTTACGGACGGCTCCAACATCGCATGCAACTCCGGTGCCGGTAGAACTTGTGATTCATCTAGATCCCTTCGTCATAGTATTCCAAGCAGAATACCTTGCCATTTTGAGGGGAGCTGGGGTTTTCTTGGAACACCACACCCTAAGAAGGAAAATTTAAATCTGCTCGGATAGTAAAGCAGCACTTAAAGTCATCACCATTCCAACATCCAGATCTCATCTGGTCAGGGAATGCAAAGACAGACTCAACAGGCTTGCTAGTTACAACGACGTCCGCCTTGTCTGGTTACCGGGCCAAGAAGATATCTCGGGGAATGAGAAAGCCGATGAACTGGCAAGAGAAGGGGCGCACGTGATATAACGAACCGCTGAAAACATAGTGGGGGTCGCACTAACAATAATTAAAACAGCAACCGACGAGGCTGCAAAGGGATTTCGAGGATCACTGGGCAAACTTCCCAACGTGCAAATTGGTTAGATCTCTCGTAAAGAAACCAACCAACCTGCTCTAGGTTCAAGCAGAGAGCAATTAAGGCTGATGGTGAGACTCATCACAGGACACATTCACCTCAACAAACACATGCACAGAATGGGCCTCGCTGAGACAGAAACTTGTAGGAACTGCGAGGAAGAACAAGACGACCTCGAACACTTCCTATGCCACTGCCCAGCCCTAGTGAGAATGTGATAGAAGACTCTGAGGTCCATGTGGATACCGGACCTGAAACATCTCAAAGACGAAGGAATCGGCGACATCCTGGCATTCACCAAAGAAACAGGAAGATTCGCCAGATCACACGTACATTAGTGTCAACTCCATAATTGTTTCCACCTTCCCTAGATCCCTCCCAACATACGTCCCAAAACAAACCTATCCCTGCAGTTTCGACGAATAAAAGAGGAAAACACAACGGGCCCAACTGAGGCCTAAATGAACAGCCTCCCGCTCACCCTCATATACCATACCACACCAAACGTCAGTGGCAATTGTAGGCACAGGTTTTACTACGAGAGCACTAAAGCAAAACAATTTGAATGGATAAGTCTGACTCTTACTAATCTCCGGTGGTAAAGTCAAGCCAAAATCTACCAGAAGTAGGTCTCTTTTCACTGCATGAGTCTCTGTGGACAACAAATTATTTGAGAGCCTATTGGTAAGGTAAAGACTTCTTTACTTACGGTACTTAGAAGGTTGTTGTTCTCTGTATAAATTTTACCTAGTATACAAACAAAAATTCCTTCTACAGTCTAGCCCCGCTTTGTTCTAGCCAACATACCAACTATACAGGCGAAACAAACTAGAAAAAGATCGACAGAAAGGAGATGCATGTACTGACATCTGGAAGACCCCTGTATACAGCTTGCTGTGCCACAATCTTGCTTTCAGACCCACGCTCGCTCGGCCTTGTGAAATAAAGGGTTTCTGACCAAAAACCATAACGAAACGGAAGAGAACATAGGAAAAGATCCACAATAGAGAGTTCGTGTGTTTTTGTCAACTCAGAGCGATGACGGAGAAGGCGACCTTAAGTGCACTTAATGTGCCTTGAATTGCTAAACGCATGTGTGCGTGAGGTTTGGATCGAGAGAAGTCGGAAGATGTTGGAACTTGGGCTAAACTCGTGATGAAGCGAAACGTCAGATCGCACAAAAGCCATTTTCAAGGACCAGCAGATAGGATAGACAAGCCAAATGAAAGCTCTGCTATTTAGGTGCGTTCGAGGTGGTGAGTTGGAGATACTACATTTCATGTCGGAAAAGTGACACTTTAATTGCTTACCAACCGATGGTAGACTGAGGCACCCATTACAAAGAACAGTCCAATAGGAGTCACGGCACCTAGGACGAAGTTGAACGCAGTTGCCACATGTACTTCCAGAGACCCTAAGACGTGTTCTAAACTCATTTCCGAATAACTATACGAAGGCCTTACACCCATTGCTTGTCTTTTACTCCAGTTTTTTTAGATAAATAGCTGACGCTACAGCTCGAGATGAGCCAAGGCCTAGCTTCTCGCAACCATTCATGTTGTGCGGTCGTCTGTCTCACTCTATACGGTTGGGTTGGTCACAGCTTTCAACCAACAAATTGTGACATCTAATGTGCCCCTTAAGGGGTGTTTGCGCCGAGTAATTGAACTTGAGTTTCTCCAGTTTTTGTAGACCAAATAATTGTCAGAAAGGAAGATAAGTAAGAACATCAAATAATGTGATTTGTGATGACATGGCACTGAGAGCAATCAACACTCTGTCTTATCTGAGTGCACGCTCTTATTAAACACCCCCAGACAATCGATTTAAAGAAACTAACACGCTTCCATGGCACACCATTTACATGGCCCCACCTTATCCTCCATCTGCATCTAGGAACCTCCCCTTCTCAAAGCATACTTTCTCAAATTTTCCTTTTAATTGCAAAGTAAATTCAATAAATCAGCCCAGGACTGGGTGTACGTCTCTTCACTCAGCTCCTCCACCCTCCATGCCCCTCAAAAGTCAATTAAAAAACGTTTGCATGACGGTAAAAAATAAAAAACAGTCTGGCAAACGATAAAAAAGGTGAAAAAGGATTCATAATTCGATTAAGGCGCGCACTCCAAAGTTCACTTCAAACGGAAACGTTTTCAGGCTGAATTTTCGCCCGAAAGAGAGATTATATTCAATTAACTTTGGTCTATACATCCACCCACTGAAAAAGTGACAGAGAGGAACCCCGAGGAGGACAGGGAAACAAGCACCAAACTAAAGTTCCAAGTGGTTTTTACAAAAATTTATAAAAAAACAAACTTTCGCTGGCTACTACTACTCGCTCTCTGTCGGTTAAATATGTATTCGCTCTCAATTAGTGTTGGGATGGTCTCTCTCCCGTGCCGGCCTCTGTATGAACGACGCACAGGATATTAAAATCCAAAGTGAAACAGTTTAACTTTATTTCCAGTCAAATTAATGAAGTAGCCAACTTGTAGCACGAAGTAAAGCTTATTGAGTTATCTTGTCTCGTTTTACTTAAATGCCCAACTAAAAGTTGGTTTACGATGAAGTGGATGCAGACAGTAGAAAGGACTAGGACCTAGGCGACCTGCACAGAGAGGTTGTTGCGTTTTCAAGAACCGATTCATGTTGCAAATTGGGTTAAAGTGGAATCAAGGCCGTGTAATGTGCATTCGCGATAGTTGGCCAACTGAAATCTAGTTAAGGACAATTTAGATAACTTTATTCGAACATACCTGTCTGTGTGTAAATTTTTTCACTATTAATCGATAAAAGATAAAGTAATTTGACCAACAAATACTCAACCAATCAACTGGTTGAGGAATCAGCCCTCTCTGAATCTGCCTCGGATGATCTGGCCAGTACAGCGCTTTATAAGAACTGCAAGGAATGACAGGACGTCAAACACTTCCAATGCCATTTTGCTTTAGCAAAATTGTTAAAAATGGGGTCTATGTGAACCAAGACCTGAAGCATCTGACTTCCAGCATAAAAAGACCTAAGTCTGCCCTGTTATTAGAGTTTCGTCTTACAAAAATGGGTTACAAAACGCTCTGCCTCACATGACATGCCGTATCAACAAGGCTAACTCGGACTGTTGGCTGAAGACAACAGATAAGCACTGAGAGACCTACAGGCTAGGGGCTTAAGATCTCCTTTAAAACAACTTTTGCAGAAGCTAGAGGAGTGTTTCCAGTCAGGAAAATCCTTTCTCGACCAGCGAGTCCACACCTTCTCTCACTCTACTCGAATCTTAGTCTTCCCCTAGCCAGTCGATATGGTGAACATTGACGTCTGTCTGTTTTGTACAGACAGCCAATCTCTCCCAAGTCAACAGAGACCCAGTTTTTAGGTTCCGTGGTACGATTTCTGATATGAGCTAGACACCAATAAATGAAGCCACGCTCAGCAGATACGATAAGCGTATCTGCTGAACTACTTAGTCTAAGAAGAAATATGAGAATCAGCATGAAACACTTACGAGTTTATAGCCTCCAAAACAAACATTGCGCTTTGTGAGAGGCATGTCTTCATCTACAAATGAAAGGCGGCTATACTACGTGACCAACTAAAAAGTTGGTCGTCACAAAAAAAGGGGCTACTCCCGTTGCTTAAATTCCCAAATGGAGTGCCAGAGGAAGCAATATCACTTGCGAATGCATTCAAACTTCAATCAACAGTCTCGTTGTCCTTCATTACTTCCTCTCACCGGAAAAGGTGGTGTAGCGCACACACGATTACCAACCAACCAGTGTCAATTGTTAAAGAAAAAATCGGTGCTATGCGACCAACATCCACCATTCACATCGAAACCACTCATCAACAACGGTACCAACGAAGGACCATTGTGGAGTTCAACACTGTCCTTACATCATGTGGCAAACGAGAAGCGATAAATTTATTAATCGAATATCGATTTTTCGTCCTTATTGCCTTGGACGCCAGTCGTTGTGTGGTGAATGTAGGGAGCGCGTAAGAACCTTAGTCCTGACACTGGCATAAAGGGGATGTTTATTGTGTCACGTGGTGTCCCTTAAAGGCCGCGTGGTATGATGGCTTTGACACAATTGTTTACTCATATGAGACGTTTTCTGTTTTTTTTTTTCTCTCGTTTCACTCACCCTTTCGTACGTGGAGTCCTTTGACTGAGGTTTTTTTTTTTTTTTTACATTTTTTTCCTTTTTTATTGTAGAGATGGTAACCGGAGTTTCTATTTTTAAATAAAACGCAGGAAGGGGTTGGCATCTGTCTATGATAGCTTGATGGGCACTGTGAGGAGTGCCAAATTGGTGCTGGTGACAGTAAGATTTGGAATGGGTAGAACTGGGACTTTGATAGAAGGTCCTTCCTATGACATTTTGGTTGAGTCACACTATTGGTCGTATCGAGTAAGAAACGAGGACCAAAATGAGGCCAAACCTTTCGGAAGACCGTAGAAAATGAACTTAAAGCCGAGCGTGGGTCCATCTGGGAGAAGGTCCTAGAGAGGACGTGTACTGTGAGACCATTGTTACTTTTAAGTTATAAGTTTGTCCATCTCGCAGAAGACCTTAGAAAACTGGCCCTGATAGGCCATAGTTGCTTTCAAACAGCACGATTGTCCATCTGGGAAAAGCCCATAGGAAAGGGGCTCTGTTAATCCGAAGCTGGTTCTGAGCCATACGAACGTCCCTCTGGCAAGACTTTAGGAAAAGGACTCTGATATGCCATAGTTGACTTAAGGCATAGCAGAAGGAAACCGCAGTCTGTGTGAAAAGTTCAAGAAGCTCTGTATAGCACTGACACACATTCCCATTACACAACATTTTAGGGACGATTTTGAGCGAGGAAGAGAAAAGTACCATAGATGCAGAGGTAATAGAACTAAAGACGCTGAAAGGAGATACTGTACGAAGAGACACATATGCGTGTATGTGCCTTAAGGTCCGTAAGAAGTATCTGAAGGTTGATAGTCGAAAGACTGGAAGAGGGTACAGAAGATGCAGGAGCCGCCTTCCACGGACGAAAAACATATGCGCTTTGACATAGTCAGAAGAGACTTGGACTGTTCGAGTAGACGGAGTCCCATAATGTAACATACAGCCACTTTTACTGAGCAAAACGATCCCCTGAGATCGCATGATTTTGGAACTGGTTAAAGGGTCAAGCAAGGCTTTAAGCGCAGCCTGGCTATCGCTACAGAAGCAGATGCTCCGACCCTTCCTTCTGGTGTTATCGACCTCCACGAAGATACCAGCACCGAACACATGACTGGTTTTGGAGCCATTCATGAAGATTCGACTACAGCCCCATCCAGGCTCAGAATCTGGCCAAAGCCAGTCCTGAAAGCAAGGAAAGTCGACTTTAAATTTGCACAGTAACCGAAGCTCTGGTGTCATTGCTTCAGACGGCATATCCATGGAACTAGGATAAGTTTCGCGCAAGGTTATCAAAACTACAGTGCGGATGATACCAAAAGCCATCCCGTCTAAGACGATAGATTGCGTTGATAGTGCAGCCCATGATATAAGTGTCAAGGGGAGGTAGATCAAGCAGAGGGTCTAGAGCAGAACCAGGCGTACTCGAAAAAATTCCCATGCAGCCGAGACAAGCCGTTCTTTGAAATTTAGCGCAGTAGGCAGTCAAATACTTACGCGAAAGCCCCTCTACCAAACAACTGACGCATAAGCTAGAAATGGTCTTATCATAGCCGTACAAATCCAGAGGACCTAATTCGGTGATAGGCCCCATGTATTGCCTAAAGCACTTCAGGCATGACCCGACAGAAAGTAAGGCAATATCATCCGCATATGCCTGAGCATAGACGTTAGAAAAATTGAGAGTATGCAACAGAGAGTCAACCACCATGCACCACAGCAGTGGAGACAGAACGCCGCCTTGCGGACAGCCCCTTTTTACCACTACCGTAACATAGTGCCCACAATCCGCATCTACAACCAAAGTTCTACTCATCAACAGTGCTCGGATGCACAGCACCAGGATTTTATCCACCCCGTGTTGTCTAGCAGAGTCATGCAGTCAAAGGTCGCATTACCCTCTATGTCGATGAAGATACCCATGGCGTATTCTATCCTATCAAGCGCACATTCAATTGTAGCAACTAGATTTTGAAGCGCAGTCACGCAGGAATTTCAACGCTTGTATGCATGCTGCTGTCTCCGATAGATTATGCCTCAACATAGAAAGAGGTCACACCAACTGTGACTTTGACAGCAGAAATCTCAAATCCATGCCACAGTTTGTCAAAAAATGTACAAAAAAGTTCCGACAAGAAACATTGATTTCAATAACTCAGTCACCCATTCCCCCACAAGTTTCATCCGCGAATTTGTCCCACTTTTGGCCGCTGAAAAGCGCTTTCCTAACACAAACTCCCTGCATACCAACTCTGGTCCCTTTTGGACCAAAACACAAACCAACGCTACAACAATTTTAATTGTGTTCTCCCTTTACGTCAAACAGAATCGTTTGCTTTTTCGGAGCGCAGAGAGCGTTTTCCTTGACATTTTATTCCGTTTTCCTAGTTTTTTTCGGCTTCGCCTGTTCTTTTATGCTTGTCCCAAAAGTTAAGAGAAAAAAAAACTACGAAACCAAGTATCTGCATCCACAGCTACACTATTTCAATATTGACACTAGGTACGTTCTCTCTCCCGTTCGTCTCCTACCGCCCAGTCACTGTGTACTCTAACCTGACATAACTCAAGGGATGATAATTACGGGATTTTCTGTTTTTTAATGGATAATATGACATTTTGCCACTGCGTTGGCTGTACCACCTCCCTCCGTAACCCACACACAAGCCAACCACCACCAGCCAGCAGCTCTGTGACGAGAACTCTGTTTGACTTTGTTATTTAGCTTCTACCGAGCAGCACAACTCTGGCCCTCAGTCCGTACGTCATTCCGAGTGGATATATATTTTCCTTTTGCCTGCAATGACCTAGTTTCCCGTCAACTGGAAAACTAACCAACCCGAGGGAATTGTCGGGATTGTTTTAATCACAAAGAAAAAAACTGCTTCTGCCTCCATTTTGTTTGTTCTCCACTGACGGAATGAACGCAAATGAGAGGTGAAAATCGTCATTCCGCCCGACAATGTTACATGTGTCAAACATAAATGGAAAGAAATGATGCGAATTCGCTACTCTGTCATCTGTCATTTTAGTTGATTTTATCAACTTGATTAACTAACTCTAAATGACGATGTGGCAGAGGGAGGTGGGAGCAGGCGAAGAGTTAATTAAAAAGGATGTATGCACATGAGAGGTTGCCTGCTAATTACGATTCACTGCACTATGGTATGTATGTGCATATGTTTGTGTATGCTTTGACTTGACGGAGGGAGTGTGGGCGATGACATTAGATTTGAGTTTGCAACTGACAAGTTCGAGTGTCAAATTTTAATGATGATACATGGGATGGGGTGTATTCGATGGGATTTAATGGAATTGCATTCATAATCCCTGGAGTTTACACAGAGAATGATGACAATAGTCGCGGTAAAACAAAAGAACTCACTTTGACAGTTCGGATTGGGAATTAAGAACGGAACTCATTATGGTGGCCATGTCAAAATTAGTTAAGAAAATTTAAATTAGGGGCTTGTTCGACGTTTAGCACAACTTTGTCTGAGGTTCTTGCTATGAAATTTGCATCTGCCTCCCATTTAACTTCAAGGAGTAGGTCTGACACCGAACTTGGTGTTAATGTCCCTGACAGTTACATGTACCAGAACATACCTACATATGGATGTCTGGCGAATGTTTGTTTATCGAAGCTATCTCCATAGCACAGTAGCTTTGGCTTGGGTTCAAGCCCCAGCCATGTCCACCGAATATTTTTCATGGCACCACCTCTCGTCGGGGAATGACAAGCCTCTGGAGTATAATCTGTCATGAAAGAGCTTCTCAATTCGCCGTTCAGAGTCGGCAACAAATTGTAAGTCCCTTCCATTCGTAGGAAAAATATAACACGCACAACACCTTGGCTCATCCGGAGCTGTCGCGCTAGCTATTTTTTTTTATCTTCGTAGAAGGCATACTTACGATGTTCCAAAAAATTTTTGGGCTAAGCCTAAGTTTTAAACCAAAATTACTCTGTCTAAGCCTCGATTGTATAAGCCTGGCTTGTCAAATTCTCATTTGTTTCAGTCTATTTGAAGTCAGAGAATTTGATGCTTCTATCCAGGGTCTTTGCTGGAATCGTCAGTTTTGTTTGTAAGACCCAGCTTTCTGTTATAAGCCACTGACTGCAATTTAAGCCTAAGCTTAACCTTAATTGTTTGACTTTCTTTGATTTTAGTGTATGCAACTTCTAAGATTGAACGGTCAATTTGGCATTTCTCTGTCATGTCTGAGGCTCGGTTTTCTAATCCTGTTTCAGAAAATGTAAAGTCTTAAAACTCATTTTGTGATACGCAGGCTGGGTTTGAAGAGTAGATCAGTAAAAAGATGAATTGATTATGAAAATTGAAGGTGGGGTTGAATTTTTTTCCAAAGACTTGCATTTTTTTTCAAGCTTGATCTACGGTTTTAACCTGAGCTCATTTAAGCTCGATTGTATAAGAATGTGTTGATTCCACGATTTGAACCTTACGGGATAGAATTATGAACTCAGTTTTCTTCTTCGCGGTGTTTTAGCTCGAACTCGAACAAGCTGGGCTTAGAGTGAGTCGAATTTTCATCAATGGAGAGAGACCTAAATCTGAAGAATTGCATGTGTTATTTTTTGCTTGAAGACTACAATAAAATGTGGTCGGTCTTGTATGCTATCTAAGCTTGGGACGAGCACAGAACTATGTCCGATCTGAGCGTGTGCAGTCAGTATTTTTGGTGTGTAAACGGGGATTGAAAAATGTTGTGGCACAGCTGATCTGGAAATAGTTTTGACTGGTGTTTTGCAAGTCTAAGTCGTGGTTTTCCATCAGTATATAGGGTAAGGTTAGGCTGAAGTAGCAGAACACAGCCAAACTTAGAGGAATTTTGGGTCAATTGTGATGTCACATGGATCTCAGTATCCAATTGAAACAGTCGTAGTTGGCTCTGAAGCTAGAGGTTATTCATACTCATTTCAGGCAGTTTACCAGAACAGGGGGCTCACAGGTAAGCACTTGTTCGAGCAGAAAGACTGTGCACGTACAGAGAAGGTGGAGAATCATTTTCACCTACTCTTCGCCCATACAGCTTTCATTTAACGAGTTGTGCACCACAAACTAAGGCTAATAATCAACTTGGATTGAGCTTGTAAAGAATAGATGTATTTAGACCAAGGGTAGGTCCATTGTGATACCACTCTGAATACTAGGGTACACTCACACGTCATAAAACGTCTCTCTGAAACCGTAATTTAATAACACCGACCCTCAATTATCGAATCAGATATCGAAAAGGTTCCACAACAAGATACCCCTTGTTTACCCGGATTGAAAAACCATTCAAAAGCAAACCCTTGCCCGCTTGGTCACCCGACTAATTCGTAATAAAATAGAACTTCACACTAAAAACGGAAATGTAGTTCGCCTGTCATGATGCCTAATGACCCTCGTTATCTTTTCCCCTTCGAATTACATCTCATTAAGTCCCGCCAAACAAGAGAACCGAACAATTTATACGATTTACACCTTCAGCGGGCTCCACAAGGCACCCAGCCCACCGTAGCCATCGACGTGTTGGGAAAGGACCAAAGACGTGGCATTCACCTGATAGCTACTCGAGAATTTTTTTGTAATATAATGACTTTAGGTTTATTAAATTCCAAATCGAGGGACAGCCGGGGATGGTAGAGGCGCCTGGAAGACCGCCCATCCCACACAAACTACTACGAACATTACGCAGTGTTTTGCCTGGGAACACACCGTTGATTAAAGTCCTTCGAATACACTTGGATACACACGCATACACGTAGATTACACAGAGAATCGAGCCCCAGACTGAATTATTTAAGCTTCAGAAACGAAGCTGAACGTTCACTACCCACCCGCCGGTTGCTAGGAATGCCTTCGTTCATCCGGTTGCCGCCCACACACGTTGCTCGGTAGGCTAAACAACGTGGCACGTACTTGGGCCAAAGAATTATGGCCTACATTAGGAGCAGAATGTCTATTCGAAAAGTTCTCCGAGGAGGATTTTTTTTTATTTTTCTTTTCCTTTTTTCCCTGGCCCACCGTGTGGATGGTTAGGTACAGATGGCGGGCGTAGAAGTGGGCGTGCAAAATGCCTACCGGGAGCGGAAATGGAAACGTGCTTCCATATTCACAACATTTCCAATTGATGAATGACGAAAGGGGCCCGCAACGATGGCACGGGGACGAGGACGAGGACGACAAACTTTTATTTGCCGTACTAACAATTTACATAATTGTAACCTTAAAGACGCCGGATTAGGGCCGAGAGATTAACTGGAATTATTTGGTAAATTCAGCGGAGATATTAAATAACCCAAATATTGGGGTTTTGCGCTTTGCACAGCGCACGGTGAGTCATCATCGTTTTGGTGGCGAGAGGGTGGCTTTAATCCTTGGAGGCAGCACCAGCAGCAGCAGCAAGTTGTTGCGTTAAATTGATTTTGAAGAGGTTCATTCGAAAAGAAATCCTACCAAAGTGGAGTTAAGTGATAGAATTGGTGTTAATTGGGGGGTTGGGTGGCCGGACGGAGTTATTGGATTCAGCAAGTAGCAGGTGTAAAGCTGGTGATAGCTGGAGTTGCCTTCAAAATGTTCATCGGATCGAAGGCTATATAAGAGCCAGAAAGATTAAGAGGCCTTGATGTTTCTCCGATGGTAAGCTAACTATGACAAGTTTAGTTCCTCTTAACTCCAATAGATGGCAGTAGAGTTAACGTCGTTCTGGTGATGTTTGATTAAATAGAGCATTACTCAGAGTAAAGCTTTGTGGACACGAAGGATTCCCTGGCCTTACCAACATATTTAGCAGAAAACGCGTCCGGTATGCCCGATGAATAGAACCTCAGCATTGATTGCCTGGTCCTCAAGAAAGGAGACCCTCTGAACTGCGCCAACTACAGAGGCATCAGTCTGCTTAACATCGCTTCCAAGATCTTATCTGCGGTGTTGTGTGATCGGTCCTTATCAGTGTGGCTTCAGGCCCGAAAAGTCCACCATCGGCCAAATATATTCACACTGCTCTTGGAAGAAACCCAGAAACTTCAAATCGATACCCACCACCTTTTTATCGATTTTAGGACCGCCTATGACAGCATCCATAGAGACGAGCTATACAAAGCCATGTCTAGCTTTGGCATACCTGCCAAACTTGTCCGTCTGTGCAGGATGACGATTAAGAATGCACGCTGCTCCATCTAGGTCGGTCGGAAGAACGCAGGGTGATGTCCCTGGCGCATACGTGAGTATCTAGACGGAGGCGGCGAAGATGGGTTTAGCCGTCAATGAGGGCAAGACGAAATATATACTGTCAACAAGAAAGGATACTCAACACAGAGGTCTCGGACAGAACGTCACAATAGACAGTTATAACTTCGAGGCAGTTAAGGACTTTGTTTACCTAGGCTCCGCTATAAGTTCAGACAACGACACCAGCGCTGAGATCAAACGAAGAATAACTCTCGCCAATCGCTGTTTCTTTAGGCTAAGAAGACAATTGATTGGCAAAGCCCTCTCCCGAACGACTAAGGCGACCCTGTATAAGACCTTAACTGTCCCAGTCTTGTTCTACGGCGAGAGGCACGGACTTTGTCAAAAGCGAATCAGGTTGCTCTTGGCTGTTTCGAGAGGAAAATGCTTCGTGTGATTTTCGGTCTCGACGGCATAGACGGGGAGTGGAGGAGGAGATACAACGGCGAACTGTACGGCCTTTACAGCGACAACGGCTTAGCCAGAAGGGTGAAGGTCCGACGACTGAGGTGACTGGGTCATGTAGAGCGGATGGACACCAATGCTCCGGCCCAGAAAATCTTCGAATCCACATCCGAAGCACGGCGTAGTAGAGAAAGACCGCGACTCAGGTGGCGCACTCAAGTGGAAGGGCACCTTAACCAACTTAGCGTGCAAAACTGGAGGCAGCTGGCTAAAGATCGAGCTGGCTGGAGATGATTGTTGGTTGATGAGGCTCAGGTCCATCCCGAACTGTAGCGCCACCTTAAGCAAGCGTCCGGCATCTATATATAGGCACAACTACCCAAAAATGACGAAGACGACAGTGGATTGGCGAGGAAGCTCCTTTGGCATGAAATCTACCAGCCCAAGAAGGCAGAAGAGTCGGTCGACCGAGGAAAAGAATGGGAGCGCTTAGACGTACTGCCAAAAATCGTACACGATGGCGCATAGGCGCAGAACAGTTCTTGGACTTTTTTCAATTGAATATTTTCGCAAGAACGGGGGAAAGAAGAACACCGGGAGCGCAACCAAAAATTATGCCACGAGCAAACAGAAGAGAAGAGACATTCAGCATCGCACTTGCATCTGAGGTCATCTGATTCGTTACAAGACACCTCTCTAGAAAATTTTACGACAAATAGACGACTGAACAACCTACACTTTCATAAGCAAAGTTCAGATTTGATGACAAAGTGGAAAGGACATTCAGAAAATTTGAAACGCCTTAACGAGCGAAGCGAGTTACCAGGCTTCCAACGAAAGCATCATAAAAGTTAGTAAATCGATTTTACATCGACGAGCTGGTCGAATTAAGCCGAACAATACCGTCTTCCTCATTCACACTGAACTCTATAAATCTTGTGGGTGACACTTCGGCTACCTTTACTTTTCTTGCAAGTGTCTTTAGACTCCCAGAATGTGATTTTTGACTACATATTTCGCCATAAACACATGAACTTGCTGCGTTGCTTTGAATAAGTTGCTAAAGCCGTTTACGCCTCGTTGTTCACTTAGTTTTATGAAGTCAAGCTGGAAGTGTGTCCCTTTACTCCTTTAAAACGTTGACTTATGAAAGGGGAACAACCTCCAAGTGACTTTTGATCCCACTTAACCCCACAAATATAGCAAAACGCTCAATAAAATCGACCTCCTTACCCCAAACACTGCTACAATTGATTGAAACTAAACGTCAAATCCCTTACGATTGCAAAAATCTGATAACGTCCTCCACTACGCATAGGGAGTTCATATTACTCTGCAATACATCACCCAGCACTTTATCCTCCTCATTTAACAAAAATTACTCAAGTTCTTCCTCTTCTATTCGGCAATAACCATAAATCCAAGTCTACAATGTCACGGACTGATATCCAATACCAATATCCTTATAGAGTCACTACCCCTTGAAAAAAGCCGAAAAAAAAAATTCAAAGTGAAATTCAAAACCACAGCAATTTTCTGTTCGCTTTCATCCACCCTGCAGAGTATTTGCCGCCTACTACACAACACAAACGACAAAGAAAACTAATTTAACTGCACACACATTGATGGAACACCACCACACCGTTCCTGCCGCAAGGATATCCCAAGGAACCTATCAATTTCCCCCAAAAGAAAAACAAAACGATACATGTTTCGGGAAACAAGCGCGCACACAAAACACCTCCTGGAGTTGCGAATTGTTATTGATTTCTGATTTCAGGACAGCGAATGCTACTTAAAGCCCTTCGTCCTGAATGGAATTAGAGGGAACGAAGCATAATTGTTTCTGCTTTACGTTTTCGCAATTTGTGATCGTCCTTTGATGATTGCGCTGCGATACACAAAGGAAAAAGCATTTCAAATGTGTGTTGACAAGGGCTCCGGTTAAATTTTTTTTTTGTGGTTATCCTCTCGATTCATACGTGACGTTATGAGACTGTGCGCCATCGCGTGCAAATTCATTGAGCATAAATGTAAACACGGAAGCGGAAGACGGGGGAGTTTTCTCTGTTCCGTGTGAACAGAACAGTAAAGCGGTAATTTGCCACAAAATTGGAAACGGGTGGGTTCGGGACTCACCCAACTACAAATGAGGTACACCCCGCGACGACGTTCGTAAGCAATTTTCATGGAACATCTACCGCAGAATTGGAAATGGAAATCGTTGTCGATGGTTTCACAGGAAATTTGGTCGAAAGAATCGACAGATTCTTTTGGGAGTGAACTTATTTCTTCATTTTCAAAGCCTATCGTCGGCAGAGAAAAGCGAAGATTCTCAAGTTTAACCATTTGGCAAGAAGAGGACAGGAAGTGTCGTGTCTACTTTTCAATCACAATAAACCTTCCTCTGGTTTAGGTAAACCTCTAAAGCTGGTGCCATCTGCTATATCAAAGACTCAGGCCATGTCAGAAAGCAGAGTCAGAACAGGAGCCAGTTAACACCGCAGGAAAAGAAAAAAAAGTCCAAGTGTCCACATTGAAAGTCTAAGAACGCAACCGCCTACGAAAGGCCCTAAAGCCAGCAACCCTAGAGGACGAACAAAAAAAAACCGCTGTAAGGCCCGTTTCCACTGCGACCCAGGCTTTACCAAGACCACAAACCACAAACCATGCTCCAAATCTACACTTTGATCGTCAGACCTTCTCTGACCTATGCGGCAATAGTCTAGTGGAAAAAGACAAATGAGGCCACCCCAGCCAAGACACTGGAACAGGTTTAGCGCATAGCTGAAATCTGCATGGCGGGCTGCCTGCACTCTACCCCCACCGACTCGCTTAATGCCATTGTCGGTCTACAGTCAGTTTGAGTCGATGTAGAAATGCAGTCAACACTCAGCCTGCACAGGCTCTTCCATCTAAACAGCATCAGCTCCGAACATTCCCCTGACGGTCACCTTAACACGCTTTCCTCCCTACTCCAAAGTAGCGAGTTCAGCATGTCGTTGGATGACATTTTCCCAAGGTACTGCTTCAAACGAAACTACTCGGTAGTCATCCCCCTAAGTGACGCCTGGGAAAAATTCAAACCCCGTCCTTCAGAACGACCAAGTATGGTACACGGACGGCTCTAAAATGGACAGTGAATTTGGGGCTGGAATATTCGGAGAGTCGTCAAGCCCTAACATACGAGAATCGGACAGTCTAGGTCTAGGCATATATTTATCAATCTTCCAGGCAGAAATATTTGCCATGAATCAGTTCACAAGCTTAAACTTGCTCTCTAATTGCCGTGGCAAACCCATCTTTATCATCTCTGACAGTCAGCTGCCCTGAAAGCACTGAACTCAATCACGATAAAATCGAGACTAGTCCTGGAGACAGTCAAATTGCTTCTAAAAAAGAAACAAATAAAACAAACAGCTGGAGCGACAACTCGGGATGAGCCGAGACCTGGCTTCCCGCAACCATTCATGTTGTGCCTGTTACATTTTTCGCACGAATGGAGGGGACCTACAGTTTATTGCCGACTCCGACGGCGAGTTGAGAAACTTTTTCATGACAAATTATACTCTTGGAGGCTTGTCATTCCCCGATGAGAGGTAGTGCCGCGAAAAATGTTCGGTGGACTTGGCTGCGGCTTGAACCCACCGCTCTTACAGCAGTCTAACGAATTAGGCCACGACGACCACAAATTGCTTCATACTACAACTTGGTCATACTACACTAGATCCCTGCTCACAAGGGCCACACCGTCAATGAAACAGCGGACTCACTGGCCAAGATAGGTGCAACCAACCCCCTCACTGGTTTAAAAACTTCATGAGGAAGCAATCCCTGCTCAAATCCAACACAATTTGGAGGGGAAGTGTAGGACAGAAATGTACCAAACACTTCTTCCCCAACCTATCTCAAAAGAAATCCAAGTTTCTTCCAAATCTGAGCAGGAACCACCTTAGAATTCTAACCGGAATCCAAAGTGACCACTAAAACAGAATCTACACAAACTTGGCCTGTCACCGGACTCCACCTGCAGACTGCGCTTGGAGAGCGATGAAAGTTCTCTCCACATCGTCACAGAGTGCCCCGCTCTTATTCATGTGAGGAAGCAGACTCTAGGTGGTAAACTCGTCTCACCAACGGCACGCTCCACCCAGAGGGGCTGACTAGCTTCCTGACATCCTCTGGAGCAGAGAAACTGCTCTAAACACATGGGAAAGCACAATTGGCCTCCATATGAGACCTCAGTGCTAGAGTGGATAAACCACTCCCCACTTATAAAAAAAAAGACCACAAGGCTTTACAGAAAAAACGATTCAAAGTTGTATAGACCCTTCTATGCGGAAACAATTTGAGTTTCAAAGTGCAGCCCCACGAGACTATTAGCTGGCGTCACGACTTTTGTGATCACCTAGAATAGACTTGCATCAGATGGATCTCAATTTGGTCAGAACCAGATAATGGTGTGCACTGTTGGAAAGTCTGGAGAAACAAGACCGCAACCCGGACAGAAACAGAGCGGAGGGTTGACTGGAAAAAGACTGAAAAATCTGAAAGAAGACTCTAGAACTGAGAGATGAGAACCTTCCACGGCGCTGTCCTTCATCTTTTCCGAGACTGTTTGTTTCGCAACCCTTAGGTCAAGAGGTTTCAAAATGTTTTCTTCTGCTTTGGAGCGTGGGTTCTGTGAAAGCCATTTCCTTCGTTGATTGATAAGGGCAACGAAAATGAACTGGGTAAGGTGGCCAAATCGTTCGTTCCTACTCGTTAGCAACTGCAAAAGGACAAAGTAGAGACGCGTATCTCATTTCCTTATTAACGCCGAATGACTTTGGCTATCAAAGTTTTCAAAATACGTCCTACAGTCACGATAGAATCTCTTTAAGAGTCATCGACCAGATTACTAAGGCAAACCTCCAACTTGTCCAAAAAAACAAAAAATTCCCTTCGCAAGTCATTGCCAAATTAATCAATCACATCGTCCTGATTCCGCCCCGAAAAGAGGCAAAAATCAATTTTAAGTTAATTAAACTCGAAACCCCTCCCATCCCCTTCCTTCTCCTGCTTTCCTTCCACAAACCTTCATCAAGATCCATATGTCAAAGCACAGCAAACCGAAAGAAACAAACAGGGAAAAGTTGAGCCATTAAAATTGACATATGACCTAACGTGACTGTGCCACCTGCTCGTTCACGGCTGTCTTCCTCTGGCTTAGGTGTCCTTAATGGCCAATTTGTAGCAGGCCGCCACCACACCCCGATATTATCCTCCAAACTTGGCACTTTTCCCTAATTGCAGTATGCCTCTTGTATCTTCTTCGTTTCGGATGAGCAGTCTTGTGTGTTTGTTGCCATTAATCACACATCGACTGTGTGTGATGGCCGCGCCACTACCAACCGCCATATCGCCACCAGTATCCTCATCATTATCAGTTCGAAGGCGTAGACGACAAGCACCATGACAAATGGAAGTCCGTCCGGAATCAGATTTGTGTGACAAGATTATGAGAGGAGTAGTCTGACATACATACGCTAAAAGTGTGTTACGTCGTCGGCCAGATTTCTTTTTCCAAGTCTGGGGCACGTTCGGAGGCCTGGGAGGGTGTGAATAATTGGCAGGTCAGAGGAGGAGCTGAGACCAGTGGATACTTCGACGCTGATTAATGGAATTGGGTTTGGTCAAGTGCCATATGGCG
The DNA here is from genome assembly GCA_917880715.2 of Matsumyia berberina. Lineage (NCBI taxonomy): Eukaryota > Metazoa > Arthropoda > Insecta > Diptera > Syrphidae > Matsumyia > Matsumyia berberina. Next base: position 79,119,812 of record OU862871.1, on the reverse strand, counting down.
GTCTCTTGCTGTGAAGTAGGTGCTAATAGTTTTGTGGTCTAAGTTTGGGGCGAGGACAAAACAAAAAAAAAACCGGCAAAAGTGTGTTAATTGCGTTAATAGATTAAGTTGAGCTGTAGGAAGTGTTTAAGTGACGATGACGAGTGTCTTGATGATGAGTGTCTTGATGACTCGCATCGCGGGATTTGTTGTCCATTTGGACTTTGTTGGAAAGTTTTGGGGTGATTCAAAGAAGGTTTGCAACGAGATTGACAGTTTATGGGACGAAATCATGTCGTCTACGGACTTGGAGTTCATAAAATTTGTTTTACGATGTCGCACTAGACAGAGGAGAGACCTCAGAATGTAGTGGTTCCTAGCGTTCTCTAATCTGACCTTGTCCTATCTGTCATTGAAGCCAACCAGTGAGGATCGTCAGATCTGCTGACAACTTTGTTTGGACATATTGGCTCTACGATAAGTACGCAAGTTGAACAGGAATGTTGCAGCGCTGACACTAGGTCCATCAACCTCCTAGGCCCGACTTTTATCCCTCGCCCACCTCTGACATCCACTCGTTTGCCTTTCATTACCCAATCACTTACAAATTAATTACCCATCCGACGTTATCTATAAAAATCGATCGAAAGTCAAAAAGTCGCTCGTAAAATTTATAATTCTTCCCATAAACGTCACCTGAAGACACACGACAAGCATATGCGAGTACCTTCGAGCATGCAAGGCTGTGCTGTGTGTGCCTTTTGAAGTAAACAGCAGCGTGCACACGATTTACGACACTCGAAAGAGCTTTTATCCACCTACGGGCACACATGGCAACTCCTTACCCCAGCCCCTTGTAAAAAAGGAAACAACACAAGGTTGGGGAGTTGGAAAAATCAACATATTTCCACAGACCGGTGCCACCCCATCTACCAACGATCCGCTCTCATTATCCCACTGGAGACGGAGTCATAAAGTATTAAACTTAATCTTCTGTTTGTCGTCTTTTCTCCGTCGCCATTTCTTGTTTTTTTTTTTGTTTTTCGTGCGATAATAATAGAAAAAAGACTGCGCGATACAAAAAAGGATAACGCCCGACCATAGTGCCTGTCGTCCCCCTGGCCCTGGCAAGTATCCAAAAAGACATCTTCGGACAAAATGTGTGCAGAGAGGGAGAGCATCCTGAAAGGGACCCAGAGCCAACAGCGGGCAACATGAATTAACTCACAACTTCCCTGTCAGCATAAGGACACAACACACATCTTTTTTACAAAAGACACCAGGGAAGAACACGACTACAGAAGAGAGGCCACGAAAGAGAAAGAAAGAAAGCCGTAGGAAGAGGATGTGTTTTCATTCGAAGAAAGAATTAATGTAGACGGAACCCGAAAGTGAATTATTAAGAGACACGAAAGCAAAGAAAATTATATGCACACACACACATGTAGAGAATGTCCTGACATCAGAATGGGTTAGTAACCTCTGAGTACTAGGGAATAGGAAATGACAGGCACAACGACCACCGCACTAACACTACGCAGCGCACAGTCAACTATTTGAAAGCTTTGGCGCCTCAGCATCCTTGGAGCGTCATGAATAATTTAAATGCAAGCAGTTGACTATCAGTTGACTGTCACTCTCGCTCGCTGACTTCGTGTGTATGGGTAGAAGTGTGAACTATGACAACCGGATACGGTGGCCATCATCATAATCATTATCCTCGCCATCATCGCTGTCGGTGGATATTGCGCGGCACGAATGATGAATGGACCGGATAGTGGTGGAGGGTTTACAAGGAAGGAAGAAGAATCCTTAAGAATGACATCTTGGAAGTGTATACAAATCTATGGCACAGGGTTTTCTTTCTTCACTTCGGGTGGCACTCGGTTTTGTTTGAATGACGGACTGATGTGCCAGAACCATTGAGCATCGTCGTAAAAGGATAGGAAATGCTCATCTGCCTAATGACGTTGGGAGGACTTCCTTTGAACATCGAGCACTGTAGGCGGTTGTCTATTCCAAAAAAAAAAAAAACTCCAAAAAGTTGCTGAATTTCTAAAGCGAATTGTAAGATTATGGACGAAAACGGAGGATAGAAGATAGAGGTTAAGAGCCTTTTAAGAGTGTGATGAAAATAATTACAAGAAATTTCGGATGAATTTCAATTGGTTTAGGAGCTCTGGATTCTTTAAACCCCCTTCAGGACGTCTTTCACTATTCAAATGTTCTTTAGAGGTTTCAATGAGGAGTCCGACAGTGCGATGGAAATTTCAGATGAATTTCAATCGCTTTAGGGACTTTGGACGCTTCAAGCGCTTTAGATGCTTCATATGCTTTAGACGGTTCAAGCTCTTTGGATGTTTCAGGCAGATTTGTTTGGCATTTCTGTCGAATACGTCAATTTAAGATAACGAAGAAGAAGCTGTTGCATCAATACCTTGAATTCCAATCACGATTCGACAAGAAGATTATCCGTCTTCGGGGGGTTTCTGCGCGAAAACACAAGGAGATGTCATGCTTAAATGGTCCATGAAGCATCGTTGACACATACAAGGTAAGGTAAGACTGCGAAAAAATTTGAAAGACAAGACTTGCACTGCCTCATCAAAGTCGGTAAAGATCTCACAACAAGGACTTTGATGTCAACAAGGACTTAGGCTGTCATACACTCTCACACGCTATCTCGCATATGCCTAAGATATTGAGGCTAAATATAACGACTAAGATGGCATGATGTAGACAGTGGATGACTAGCGAAGTGGAAAAAGTCCCAAACACAACTGTGTATGCGAAACTGAACAGCATAGTAACGATCGAGCTGGTCATCGAAAAATAGAGATCAGAACGATCATCAACCATCAGAGCGATTTTGGAGACAAGCAAATCAGCTTTGTCAACAATTTTAAAACTGAACTTCCTTCAAGGGATTCTTGGGTTCGAACCAACGAAACAAGAAACCATCACGGGATAACTGTATCTACGGACCGCTCCAACACCGCAGGCAACTCCTGTCATAACCCACTGGTAGAACTTGCGATTCTTCTAGGTTCCTTCGTCACAGTATTCCAAACAGAAGTCCTTGCCATTTTGGGGGGAGCTGGGGTTCTCTTGGAACACCACACCCAAAGTAGGAAAATAGAAATCTGCTCGGATAGTCAAGCAGCACTTAAAGTCATCACAAATCCAACATCCAGATCTCATCTGGTCAGGGAATGTAAAGACAGACTCAACAGGTTTGCCAGCCAAACGACGTCCGCCTTGTCTGGTTACCGGGTCAAGAAGATGTCTCGGGGAATGAGAAAGCCGATGAACTGGCAAGAGAAGGGGCGCACGCGATAGAACGAACCGCTGAAAACACAGTGGAAGTCGCACTAACAATAATTAAAACATCAACCAACGAGAGGATGCAAAGGGATTTCGAGGATTACTGGGCAAACCTTCCGACGACGTGCAAAGTGCTAGGTCACTCGTAAAGAAACCAAGCAACCTGCTCACCAGGAAGGCTATAGGTTCAAGCTGAGAGCAATTGAGGCTGATGGTGGGAATCATCACAGTACAAATTAACCTCAACAAACACATGCACACATGGGTCTCGCTGGAACAGAGACATTTAGGAACTGCGAGGAAGAAGAAAAAGACCTCAGACACTGCCTATACCACTGCCCAGCCCTAGCGAGAATGTGACAGAATACTCTGGGGTCCATGTAGATACCGGACCTGAAACATCTGAGGGACAGAGAAATCGGAGGCATCCTGGCCTTCAACAAAGAAACAGGAAGATTCGCCAGATCACACGTACATTAGTTTCAACTCCATAATTGTTTCCACCTTCCCTATATCCCCCCCAACATACATTTCAAACCAAACCTATCCCTGCAGTTTCGACGATTAAAGGAGGAGAACACAACGGGTCCAACTGAGGCCTAAGTGAAGAGCCTCCCGCTCATCCTCAGATACCATACCATACCATCGAGCTGGTCCATCCCGGTCTGATCCATTCCGACATTCATATCTCTCTGATCCAGCAATCGCCGTTGAATGTGAATTGTATCGAAAAATTTTTATAGAACCACGTCATAGGTGAAATCATCCTGCAAAGAGCTGTCTTTAATCCACTGAAGGATTTGCCGTCTGCCAGCAGACCAACACCTGGACGACCACTTGAACCCAAATATTTCGAAAGAAATACCTTGAATTGTAAAGCATAAGGAAGTTGATCTCATAGTGTTTTGCGCAGCACCGAACTTCAAAGAGGTCCAACTTCATAGGAGAGATTCGTAACAAACAAAGGATCTTTCACAAGTTATGTCGAACGAAGAACCAGGCAAACTTCTAACCCATGAAGGATCTCTCGCAGGCTGAGAAAGACCAGGCCAATCACTATGAAGGAAAACGCGTAAGAATATCAGTTCTCTACTCAAATCTTGTTTGAGCCCGAACGATATTAATATCCAGCTTAAGCTCAAGGAAAAGCCTGAATGTTGCTGATGTGATTAAACACTCTCGACAGAGTACAGAATCGACGTTGTAGGACTCATTCAGGTGACAGATAGATCACGATTGGTAGATCACGATCAAAAATACACAACAAAATGGGTCCTAGAATTCATCCCTGCAGTACTCCTCGCTTTTAAGATTTCCGGCCTGAAAAGAGCTAATTCAGAGCAAAAACAAAAATATTCGGTGCTTCTGGACACCATTTATGTTGTGCGTATTCGTTTTTCACACGAATGGAAGGGATAGAAACTTTTTCATGACAAATTAAAGTCCCCTTTAATTTGTCATGCAGAGTAAGAGTCAGAGGAAGCCTCTGAAACATGCATCTGTTCTCTCACCAAAACCTGAAAGACGCTTCCAATTTCAAGAAAAAATTTCGTCATTGAATGCAATTTGGGAATCACAAGCAAATTACCTGGGAAGACTTCATATTTGCGGTTATGAGCTTTTTTTTAAAAAAAAACATGCCCTTATGACTGACAGCGCGACTTAGCAAAATCTATTGTGTCTCCGGTCTACTTAGCCTAATAGGTCTACTAACTTCCTAAGGAAGGTGAGCATGTCATTAGTAGCCGAGTTTCTAAACTCCGCCAACGAACAGAATTCCCTATGAAAGATCCATCTACGTAGGCAGTATAGTGGCCGACATTCACAGAAACGTGTTTAGAGGTTTCCTCCTCTTCCAAACAGAACCGACACCCTGTATCTGAACAAATGTTTAGTTTGTTGAGATGATATCTTAGGCCACAATGGCCGGTAAGGAAGCCAACTTGCTTGCTCAAGCTGTCAAGGTTTAGAATTTCCTTGTAAGAAAAGGGCTTTATAAGTCTCTTGGATTGCCTAAGCCCGGGGACATTTTCCCAATGAGCTAGGCGAAGTTGGTGCTCCCAGTTGTTGGGCTGCGGGGGTAGCCCAATTAACGCCACAGAAGGGTTCCTGTCCCAAGAGCGTAGAAGCTGAACTGGCCGCAGTCGACAGTCGTAGCAGGACTTGACTGACATCGATTCCACCAATTGGCATGTCAATGCCTTGAAGCGCTCCCTGACTATCTGAATAGATATGTATTTTTGCGCCCCTGATAACTTTATCGAGGTTTATCCTGGCGCAGATCTCTATATCATGGATTTCAACCTGGAACACGCTGGGGCACATCTCCATTGTTACCGAAACTTCAGTGTTGTGCCAAAAGACGCCAGCACCCACTCCGGAAGCCATTTTTGATCCGTCGGTAAACCACACCAAACATTCTGGGTCTGATACGTGATTTCCATTAGATCAGTCGACACGGTCTATATTTCTACCTCAAATAGTGCTGAACATGTCCGTACTTGGAATTGAGTGAAGTATTTTGAGATGACCCACAAGATTGATCTGTTCTAGCTGCAGCTTTATACAATACCACAACGGGCAGCGGTCTCCCTAGTGAAGATATGTTGGGGTTTGAGCACGATGACTGCCCCTATGTAGGGCAGGTGCGCATAGCACCTGTAATACCGAGACAGGTAATTCTTTGTAGCTTCTCAAGCTTCATTGCCGTCGTTCGTTTAAGTACTTTTGGCCACCAAACTATGGCAGCTTATGTTATTACAGGTCTAACTATTGAAATGTACAACCAATGTATCATTTTGGGAATAAGACATCAAGTTCTGCCGTAGTGACGCCGAGTAGTCCACAAGGCTCTTGTCTGTCTGTCTAAGGCAACGCCGGGAACTTCACTTCGTTGGAATAGCCTACAGTGGTGCCTTTGACGATCATAGATACAAGATTGATCAACCTTATTTTCGTTCAGGCACTAGACCAGTCTTGCAAGGTTATGAACTCAAAGGAATCAGTTAAAAATGATGCGAATGAGAAGAGATGTATCGATGATTTTTTATTCCTCGTCGAGGAGTATAGGAGTATAGAGTGATGTCCACTAATTTTACCCTTTTCCCAGGTCAGTGACGAGCACTTGTAATTCGAACTTTAATTGCTGAGAGAAACTTTCAAACTTTTTACAAGTCCTGCCAGCAGATACCAAACTAAACGTCAAGAATTCGATTAAAAACTCACTCGGGCAGGTCTTCCAAGAACCGAAACCAAAATACTTCCTATTTTATTTTTCCCTGAAATTCTTTACACCACCCAACACCCAACGTTGACCTTTGAAACACTCGACTATCGTCACACAGCACCTGACATACACATTCTGTGTAATGCGAAACCATCTCAAAATTAAGTTTCTCGAATCCAGAGTGTTTAAGTAGCTTTAAACGGATGCGCTGTGGATCCCATTCCATAACCGTATCTAGTGAATCATCGAAATGGAAACCTAAAAAGGAAAAAAAAAACGAGAACAACGTTACCTCCATCACGTCCTTTGCGTTTCTTTTTCGATGAACTGCTACTGCTGCTGGTGTTGCTTTGGTTTGATGAACTCTTATCCTTGCTCTTCCATCGAATCAGCATTGTGAAGGATGTGGTTGGTCTTCAATCCGGAGAAACACACAGGACTTCAATGATGTTGTCGGTGATGATGATGATAGTTTTGGTATTCTTTTGCTTTTATATCGCACACTTGACGCGCTTCACTTTAAACGGACGACACGGTCAGATGCAACGTATCTCTGCCATCTGATCCGAATCTGGTGTTTCGCTCTATCGATTTCAAATATATGTCCATCCGTCCGATTGGCTGTGTAAAAATCGTTTTGCTTCCGAATGATTACGCGCGTCGAACTGTGTTTCAATTAACCAACCACTCGTTCCCCTCTAAGGGTTTCGTTGCAATGGATATTGCGAACGACGGCGATGACGACGACTTCGATTCCTCGTTGCCTTCCGGATAATTAAATTCTTTCGTGGACCTTAAATTGATTATTTCCACTGGAAATGTGTTTTACGCCCTAGAAAAAGGGTTTTGCATTTCGTTGTAGAAATTAAATTTTAATTGGTCAGTTGATCGGATGATGGGCTTTGCAGGGATTCTTTTTCGACGAATTGAAGTACATATTTGGGTGCGAGGCTATAATTGGAAGCCGCCCTATGGCCAAGGGGTTATTTTTGGCAGACAAATTGATTTACAGTTTAATGACTTCCACATCGAAACAGCGTGAATGCGAATGAAGACTTTTGAGGTAGGCAATTCGACAAGGGGTTGGTTTTGACGAGAAAAGGGGTTGATTGTGACAAGGGAAGGGTCGGTTTCATTTGAACACCTCTGTTGTTTTGTAAGGGTAATCAGTAATGGGAGTTTAGCCACTTGGCGGATAGTGCCTAGGTTATGATTTTGACGCGAAGAGAGTGGGTAGAGTGGATTCGACGCTCACAGGTGGCGAAGCCTGGTATCAAGGGAAGTGATGCTATATCGTCTGAGAAATGTTATGGAGCCTAGGTTTCCTGGTATGTAATATAAAAAAAAGGTTCATGTCCGCACTAAGCCTACTATTTAGAGGTAATGGTTGGTTGGTCGGTTTAGTGGGTATCCTAAAGATTTACTTAGACCTCAAGCGGGTCCATTGTACCCATAAAAAGTATACTCATGGGAGTCAAACCAAGAGATCGGGTTGGCTAATCCGGAAACCACCCAGAAAGGGATAAAATTCTCAGGAGTTTCCTAAAATCAGCGATATTAAAGTCCTCCAGCCCATGGAATAAGCTACTACCAAGAGTACGCAATCTTTTGGTGGCCAGAGACACTCGCATAGCAGATACGGGACGGATTCTATTTCCTCTTCGTAATGCACTAAGTATACATGAACTCCTTTTATGTCCACGTGCATGATTAAGTACTCGAATTCCGAACTGACGCAACAAAATGGACATCAGCAAGTAAAGAACAAGATTTCGGTCTGGATAACGCATTACTTCCCTGCGACTAAGATGGATGGGGTCACAGGACACTCCAGTGCTTAGGTGGTCTGGGTCTTTTGAACCACATTGCCAGCCACACTATATCCCTAATTCTGACGTGTGAAAATCAACCAGATAGGGTGGCAAAACACAAGGGACATCATTTGGTCTTGCGGAATTCTTCCAATTGCAGAGTCAACCTCTTGTAGAATCAACTTTAGACGATCCTACCGGCCCCTAACCTTAAGACTTTCTCCAACAAAGTCCTAGCCGATAGAGTGAAAGTCCATTTTTATTTCGAAATTAATTGTTAACGGAAGTTTTCCACATCCAGATGCAAACAAATTCGCCCATTAATCAAACAAATTAAGAGAGTAAAGCCCAAATTAATTTGCAATAACGTACATCAGAGTCTACCTCAGGACAGCTTACAGCCTACAACACTCAACATCACCCATCCGTTCATGGCAATTAAATCAGCAAATTAAATTTGCCAACGACTGCAAAACGAGCAAAAAAAATTAAAATTCCTCGCTCATAATTAAGATAAAGCCGGCAACAAAAATTTACAAAAAAAAAAAAAAAACAATAAACGGCAACTTGCATGCTTATCGCCAATAAACGACATCATCATTAATTTCATAATTTTCCACCCCCGATCCGGGACAACAACCACTTTAATTGGTGTTCATTTCACGCACGAAATGCATTTGGTTTCTCTGATTTAAAATGAGGCCCCACCCCCGACTCAGTTTGTTTACAAACCCCTGCAGCGATTTACATTTGTTTGTTGGTCGACCACAACAATTTCCCTTGAAAAGAATAACAAAGGGACACACGACCCAGCAGCGGTAGAAGGGACACAAAAAATAAACTAATCGATGGTGGACATGGACAACAGAGACAGACGGTATTTTTTGAAACGACGCCAATGGCAGTGGCAGAACAAAACCACAAAACCGCAAAATCGAATCAGACAAACATAAACTACCGACGATGTATCTAGTACACCAAAAGCTCAATGAACCAAAGAGACAGTATATGAATAAAAAAAAAATGCAATGAAAAAAGGACGCAAACACTATCAATTCCTAGAGGTTATTGTCCTTTTTTCCCTCAATGCATGCGAACACCCCACGAACCTCCAACTCTACCTCATAAAATACACAAAACCCCCAAGAGCGCAAGAACGATGGAAAAACACACTCAAAATATCCCTTTTCACACCACCTATGCAGCACTAGCGATGGATGCACAAATGCATTCTCTGCGTCCTGGAGTGGGACACGAAGATCGTCTTTCTTTTCAGAGTTTTGTGCCACCGTATCATACTTCCCCCCTTGAAAAAAATCAACAACGAAAATTCACATAATAACAACACACAAGTGTTAAACTCTCGAAAATTTCCCCCTCGGTGAAGAGAAAATTTCCCAAAAACCAAGGTTTTTATCTCTTCAAACTGAGCGAGAGAGAGAGAAGTTACTTTGAAAAATTTCCTAAAAGATACTAAAAACCTTCCCTTGTTTGGATTGCTCCCCCCCCCCGAAGGAATTTTCCAAGACAAAATGAGAAGAAGAAAATCTCTGTTGATTGAGAGAGAAAATTTCCCATTTCCCACAAAAAAAAAAAAAAAACATAAATTTTTGTGATGAATTTCAAAGGGAAATTTAATTGTCTATTTCTCTGGCAAAAACTATAGCAAAAAAATTCCAAAGAAACTTCACATTCATCACAATTTGCTGTTCTTTGAGTGAATTTTCCCACGCTCCACACATAAATCTGCACTTTTGATAAAATACGCAGTTTTTCGCAGCATACTTTGCGGCATTTAGACCTCCTCTCTCGCTTCACCAAATATGTACGCAGAGCCACCCCGAAGGAAAAAATTAAGAAATTCTTTTCTCGCCGACCATCCGACCACATTCGACCAGAAATTTTCCATTTTCCTTCGCTTCACCGAGTTTTCCACCCGAAAATATACTTATTTTCCATTTCCTATCAGAACGCACCTAGAAGTATACACTTTGCAACACTTTTCCATTGGTTTTTTACTGGGGGAAATTCCGTTCCACTTTGCACTTCACTGAGCCGAAAAAAACAAAAACTTTCCAACTTTCGGACTTTTAGACTTTCCTCGCCACAAATAGAATCGCCAACTCTATGCACTTGGAAAACTTGATTTTTCAGACATTTTCCGGTCGAATAAGAGGACAAAAATCACTTTCTATGTCATTTTAACGCGTCTCAAAACGCCTTTCACACGAGATGCCATCCGCTTGGGTTAGCCGCCCGACTCGAATTGTGATGGAGCAGCTATTCGGTGTGCTGCGCTCCGAGGGAAAAGAAAATTTCGAGTTTCCGCCCAAAAAGAGTGTTTTTGGCAGAAAAGAAAATGTTCCCTATTTCCAAAGACGGAAAATGCGAAAGGGTGCGCGCTCTTTCTGCCATTCTCCACCGGCATTCGGTGCGCAGTAGAAAAAATTTCCCTCCACGTTAGCATTGTCGCAAACCATCTGAGTGGAGCGCATGTTCATTTGGTGGCTAGTGCGAGGAGGGCCAGCGGGAGGCTCATAAAAAATTCACCTTAAGCTTCGTTTTACCTTCAGGGGTATCCTTTCAAAGTTTTTTTTCATCTACTGGAGAGAGAGCGTCTATGAAGGAAATTTTCTGACGGAGGGCTTCCTTAAGGAGTCTGATTACACCTCTGCAAACATAATAATGGTGTGGCATTAGAAATTCATGAAATCCACCCTCTATGGTGATTTTTCATTATTTTTTCACTACTATACCCCCAATCCGGGTTAGTTTCAATGCTGCGGACACATTTTTTTACGTCGTTGTAGTGTGGCTTGCAACCACCAACCCCTCGTTACAAACGTAAGCAAATTTTCGGTTCTAAACTCTCTTCATCTCATTTCATCCCCCGAATTCTCCATTCTAATGCACCCCGAGTATGACGTAATGAATGCCATCGGTGGATTGGTAAATATTCAGAGGAAGGGGAGGCAAAACGGATTCCAGAAGTGTGTACAGTACATATTTACATCGTAAAGTTGAAGTGCATCAAATATCCCTTCCATCCAAACCCACCTTGACAATTAGTTGTCCTTTCATGTAAAAGTTTTGCTGCCATGTTTGTTCTGGTGCCTTTTTTTATTTATGTTTTGTTTACACAACGACTTGATGCAGTTTTTGAAGAGGGTTTGGGCCTGAGAACATGTCAGACATGTTTTCTTAGCATTTTTCCTCGTGATGGGAAATTTATTTACAACGACAAGACTTTGGAATAATGAGGACGTGTGTCGATGGGGCGGGCGGAGGTTGTGATTTATTGGCCCGAATTGAATATTCATGTTTTGAGCCGAGTATAGGGGCTGGGGAAGGATGATTTAGTTGTTCAACTTGTGAACTTTTCAATGAGTTTAGTGATATGGTTTGTGCATCGACTAGGGATTTATGGGTTACACTCGAGAGCAGCACTTAGGCTAATGACGTCTGAGAAGTGGGTAAGTGTTGTAAATTTTCATAAAGGATTAGGTGATGTCAAGGATGTGTGGGATCCTTGGCCAATATCGGTAATACAGCTACATATGTATGTTGAGTGCAAAAGAGCCTATCAAGCCCCTCATCATCGAATTTATATTTCGGAACCATATACCAATGCCACAGCTCTGTTGAGTGCGAATGGACCTACCAAGCCCATTTAGAGTTTATGTTTCGGGGCTATTAACCATTTTCCCAGCTTTGTTCAGGACCATATACCACCTCCCCAACTTTGTTGACTGGAAACGAACCTACCGAGCCAACCTTATATACCAGGACCACAGGCCTGAAGAAAGAAGCGAAATGAAGACCAATATACTTAATTGATGCCAAACAACTCACTATGAGTTCAAGCCGACCCAGTGTACGCCTGCGAAGTGGCTTGGAGCGTCACAAAGCATTTACCGACTTTATACCGTGAAATGGACCCTCAAGTCTAAGCTACGCGTCTAAGTAAGAACTGGATAACATTTGACCTGTTGCCAGCTATGAGCCATATTTGGGAAAGAAAATGTGTGAGGTGTATGCCTTTGATAAGGTCTAAGGAACTTACCGGTTTTACGCTTCCCAAATTTTGCTCGTAGCAGCGACTTTGCCATTGTGCCGATTTAAACTTCTTCTCCAACAATTTTATCGATAAAAGATAGAAAAACCATAAAAACTACGTCTGTTCTACTAGGTCTCTAAAGGGTGGTGCTTGTCTTTGCTAAGTACTAGCTAGCATTTCCAAAACTGTGATTACTAAAGAGAGGATCGAGAAACCCACCTCTTAAAGGAAGGATTTTAACTTTGCCATGCATGCCTTATTCAGAATTTACACTGGACATCTTCCAGTTAAATAGAAAGCAGAGTTTAACCTCGACAACTTAAATATAAAAAAAAGTCTGTTCTGAATGACCGAAGGATTTGGACAGCGTTGCAGATTGCTTCATATAAAAGACGCATTTAACACCTGTAAGTGTTAGTCTCCTCCAGTATTATGGATGTCCAACCGTTCCGAGAGGCCGACATTGAGATCGGACCACTACCCTGTTGTAGCCAAGGTACGGCTGCGGATATCCAGAACAGAGCCAAGACAAGAAAATACTGTGAGAAAGTTTGACGTCGGACCGATACAATCGTAAGAGATCATCAAATCCAGAGGTCCTATGTCGCCATCAAGTATGGAAAACCAGTGGCAACATTGCTAAAAAACCATAAGAGATGCCGCCTCTGGCGTGCTGAGTTTCACTCGGCGACCGCAACGAAACACCGGCACAATCTTCGAATCCACACCCGAGGGACGGCGAGACTCAGTTGGCGCACGCAAGTGGAAGGAGACCTTAACCAACTTAACGTGCGAAACTGGAGGCAGCTGGCTAGTGATCGAGCTGGCTGGAGACGCTTGTTGGTTGAGGCCCAGGTCCATCCCGAACTGTAGCGTCACCTTAAGTAAGTATATGTTGTCGATTCCTGCTGATTCATTATCCCTTTCATACACAAGAAAAGTCAGGGGCCGAACTACCACAATCAATAACGAATGAGTGAGTGGAGCTCGTGATCCAATGACCGATTAACTTTATCCTCACATTTCGATGAAGAGTTACTCGTTAACGCGTATGGTAATTCGGCCCCAGGACATTCTAACTAAAACAATACCCTAGAACCTTTAAAAAATCTCAGAGAAACTGCGCCGGCTACAAATTTGCTTCCATGGTAGGAATCCTTTTCGCAAAACTATCACCGACCCTACAATTTTTTGAAGTTGAATTACATACACCCATTTCCTTTCATCAGTTCCACTTCTCTGATACCGTGGCAACTCTATGCATTCGAAATCGAATTTTCCAACCCCCAAATGATTCGTGTACCTGATATTCACTCTATGCAACCAATATCACAGATATACACCTAACTGTTATACACATTCGTATCGAAACCATCTACTTTTATACACTACATAGCTTCTCAAACTGAAGTTTAATTCAAAAATGTACTCACGTATCCGTTGTCTTTCCATGATGCGTTGCACTTCTCCCGCCTCGGAGCCACTTTCACTCTCGTACATCTGCGGATGCATTGTCGGCGGTAACTGATGCTGGGCAATGGGTTGCATCATTGCTGCTTGTGGTGGCATTTTGTAGCTAAGCTGCTGCATGGGCAAAGTTCCCGCCGAAGGACGCCTGTTTATCGGGCGATAAAGTTGATCCTGCACCTTGACGTACACTACATTTCCATTCGACTGTTGTTGCTGTTGTGGCTGTGGTTGAGCCAAAAAGGCACTCATACCTTGCTGCCGGCTAAGATGCTGTTGCGCCTGAGGAGCGTAGCGCGGACTCAGCTGAACTGGCAACCGCGGGCTGTGCTGCAAAGCTCTGGTTGGACTCCAGTAGATCTGGGAGCCGACCTGATTGCCGCGCTCTAGAATTAGTGGTGTCGCCCGTCCATCTATTCTAGGACGCCCCTGTTGTTGCGGCTTGATCTGAATGTATCCATACGGACTTGGCATCTGGACCTGACCATACTGTCCGTACTTCATGAGGTGAGCCGGAGTCACCTTCTCGCTGTCCATGACGACAAATCTGGCTGGCGATGCTGTGTCCGGACGGCCAAAAACCCCGGAGTCCGTCTCACTAGACGGAGCGATCAACCGCCTCGGTGGATGGTGATAGTAGTCCGCGGTGGACGAAGCCCTTCTCTGTGGGCTGTCGAACTGGTCGGACACATTTGACTGAATACTGTTTCGCTTGATCACATGGGCGTAGATCGGTGATGTGGTTGGAGTGGCGGCTAGAGGTTGAATTACTGTCGTCGCCGGGATCTGTTGTGGTGGAAGGCTTTGCATCCGTTGTGGCACTTGCGGAGCTGCCACTCTCGATGATGGGCGAGTGTGAGTCTCCACGGAGACATAGGAAACCGGAGTGTGCTCGCTTGGCACCTTGCCGTTCATTTCCTTGTGGCTGATTTGACCGGAACTGCCGAGCTTGGTTGGTGTTTTGTTCATTGATTTGCGACAGAATTCCTTGACTTTCTGAAGGATTTCTTCCCGAGTAAGGGTTCCATTGCGAGGTGTACTGTGATCTTTCCTTCTCATCACCACTGGAGCCTCGGAATCACTACGATAGCCCTTGTCGCGCTGAGTCGGCGTCATCATCTCATCGAGGACACTCTGACATCGTTGAGGCTGTTCAGCTTCCTGCTGAACTTGCGCCTGAAGTGGCTGCAGTTGTAGCTGTCGCTGGTCTGGGATAAGAAGTGCATTTCCATCGATTATCTTTGTATTGCGATGCCGGTACACACCGGAGAAGGTGTTTCTTTGCGGTGATCCGCGGACAAAGTTCTGAACATTTCCCTCGGGCACAAGCTGGGCGTAGATCGGCTGGTAAGGTGGCGACATTGATTGTCCAACTTGGATCTGGTAGGCCGGCAGACGTTCATAGATATTCTCTGGGTTGTGAGACTGTGACATCGCCACTGGTTGATGGGGATGAGCCGCTGCGGCCTGAGTCTGTTGGATAACTTTGTTATAAAGCTCCCGATCAGTGCGCTCCTTGATCTCTCTCAGCTTGACCCATTCCTGTTGTCCGACCTGAATTGTCGTCGACGCTTGTGATGGCGGTGTGGCGATGATTGGCGAAACCGATGGTTTTGCAACCTGTGGCGATGGTTTTTGTGTCTCAATGCCTTCTCTGATTGGAGTCGATGTCATCTTTGGCCCTCCGTCGAGCAGATTCTCCTTAGAGTTCTTCGGAGTAAGAACCCCCTTAGGTGTCGATGAAGCACTCTTCGATTTTGGCAGCGAGTTGTTCAATCTGGAACTACCTCTCTTCGATATCTCATGACGATCCATTGACGACGATCGTCCGAAGATCACTCGCTTGTCGGCCGCCTGTGGAGTCGATCGTTTTGGAACCAGTGACTGTCGTTCTGCCACCGATCGGCGTAGCTGAACTTGCTGCAACTGCTGCTGTTGCTTCTCCACCGCATTCCTCTCAAGACTCTTATTAGGCATTGGCCTCAATGAACTTATTGGGATCTGTGCTCTCTGCACTCGTGCCCTCACCAGCCCATCTCTGGACTGCGATGTGTGTAGTCGCTCCTTGGACGACGAGCGACTTCGATTGCCTTTGGTCAGTGTTCCCTCACTTGCCGATCGTGATCGTTCATCCTTCTTCAATTTGCTGCTAGTGTCCTCTTCTGGCAGGGCAAAGTCTTCGGCATTCGTTAGAGCACTGGAGATCGAACTGGAGCGATCATCACCAGCGGCATAGCTCTTCCTCGATCGTTCCATTTGCTTCTTAAGATCACTGGCATTGCTGAGCAGTCCATTGCCCGGACTTCCGTGAAAACTTTGTCGCTCGAGGACGACTCTTTTCATCGCTGAGGAGGTCTTGATGCCGCCATTCTCACTGGGAGTGGTGCTGCCACCCCCGTACACACTCTGCGGTATAGGAACTTGCTCTTTTGGTGTAGTCTTCCGCTTCGACGAGAATATTCCATTGGGCAGGAGCCGCTGGAACACCGAAGGCTTCTTGGTTTTCTTTGGCGTCTCCATTACGGGCACTGGATCTGAGTAAATCTGCTCCGTTGGAGGTGGTCTTTCAATAATGATCTGCACTCGGGGAGGTTCTCTTGCCACTCCGTTTGGCTTGGTACCGTTGGCCTTTGCCTTGGCTGCTTCCCTCTTGGGAGTCAACGACAGACCCTTCTTCGTAAGGTATTCCTGGAATTCTCTTGAGTTTACCGTGTTCGTAAAGGATTTCACTTCACCATTCACCGGAGGTGCACTATCGACTTGGTCTTCGTCGCTCGTCCCGTTTGTCAGTTTAACTTCTTCACTGGAATCGCTTTTCGTTAATGGTTCCTCGAAGTCTTCCAAATCGTCATCGGAACTAATGTGCAGTTTCTTGACACGCTCGTCAAATTTCTTTGCGTTCTTTGTTACTTCCTCGGGATTGAAAAGAGAGTCCTCAAGATCGGTACCGACTTTCACCTTAATGTCCGACAGGTCCGGGTAGTTTGGCTTAGAAACTTTCTTAAAGTTGGGAATTTTTGAAGCCTTCGCTGTCGGAGTGCATTTCTTCTTCAAGTCCTTCAGTCGCTCTTGAGTTTGCTGTGAGAGTTTTACCTTTTTTGGGGGCTTTGTTCCGCTTAGGTCTTCCAGCTCTTCAAACTTGATTCGGGCCAAAACGGTTGGATCGTATTCGAAGTATTTGTCCGGATTCTTGATGTAAGTCTTGACGTACTTAGACTCTTTTAGGACCTCCTCGGTGGTTATGAACTCTGAGTCGTCCCTGGATCCCTTTGTTTTGGATGACTTCACAGTGCTAAGGGTGGACCGTTTTATCGGAACCGGTGGAGGAGTTTTTTTCTGTCGTCCGGATGCAACGCCGTTGCTCTTCTTAAACGGATTCTTCTGATCGATTATAACCTCGCCGGAGGTAAATTTTTTAATACTTTCATCGTGAGGATCGAAGGAAACCGATTTCTTGAGGATTGTCTTTGCCGGTGGTCCTGTTCCGTTCGTCAGGAGTATGGACTTCGTACTCGTTGGTGTTGTGGGGACAACACTCACGGTTACCGTCGGACCGTTTACTTCGTTATTTGGTTTATCACAGATTTTCGATTCGTTTTCATCAACAGATGGCTGTACTATCGAAGTGGTTTGCGTCT
Organism: Matsumyia berberina; assembly: GCA_917880715.2. Lineage (NCBI taxonomy): Eukaryota > Metazoa > Arthropoda > Insecta > Diptera > Syrphidae > Matsumyia > Matsumyia berberina. The sequence continues at coordinate 79,102,310 of OU862871.1, read as the reverse complement.
TCGTTGGAATGAATTCACGTGGCGCTGGTATGGGTTGCTCTTGCTGTGGTTTCTCGATTTCTAGTGCATGATTGGACTCCGGAGAGGGTTCTGTTGCTTCGGACATTGTTTTTGTGAAATAATGTTGTGGTGTGGTCTGGTGGTGCTTGTAGTTGCATTAAGGTGAATGAATGGAGTGTGTAGTGTAAAGGAATTTCTGTTGAGTTTCATTGAATCCGAATTCACTTCGATAACGTTCCGTAGGAAGGCCTGCATGGGAGAACGGAAAAGAAAAAAGAAAAGAAATTCTTTGTTAGATCCTTGGAAATAATTCGACTGGAATATCCTGTCATTTGATACACTACTCAATGAATTCCTAAGCAAGAATCGCACAACTCTGATGCAGTAACCAGTTGTTCAAGTGCCAACTACTTGACCCGATTTCTCATCATCATCCCCATCATCATCATCATTATCTTGGTCGTCGTAGCCGTCGTCTTCGTCGACTGAGAGTAACTTTGACTGCACATTTCACCCCTAAAAATGATGTTCATCGTTTGTTCTATGTCTGTTCTGTGTGAGTGGTGAGAGAATCAACTGCTTGGTTGGCTCGGTCTTTGGTTAGATTTGCGCGTTTCTTTTGCTTGCGGGGAATACCACCTTTTTTTTTGTCTATGCTCTGCCACGGAGAGGGAAAACGCTTAGAATGCAAAATTAGTGCGCCACGACTTTGAGGATGATACAAGGGTCGCTCGCATGAATGTAAATTTGTGGTTAGGAACTGTGTACATACTTTCCCTGTGCGAGTAATCAACTTTTCTTGGCAAGACTTTCTCAAGGAGTTTAGGCCTTAAATTTGTTGTGTGGATTGAAGAGTTTCACAAAAGTTTTGATGGTAGATAGGGACTTGCTCTTGAATTTACTCTGAGACTTGAACCATCCGAAGGGAGTTTGTTCCATTTTGTTGATGACCTGGTTTAAGGGATGGGAAATCCTTTTTTTTTGTTGCATGAAACTTAAGTGAAAGGTTAAAATGCCTGAAGGAGTTTAGTCGATACATTAAATTGACAACTCAAGCTTAAGTCAGGTCAAGGCGGGGTGCCAGAAGCTGCAAGGACTCACAAATGCCACGATAATGCATTTGGAGATTGAATGGAGCAAGAGAGGTAGGTTACACGGAAATAATTACGTCAACGGAACATTTGCAAACAAATGCTTAGTCTAGACACTCACGACTTTAAACGTGTAATATACGACCGTCTCAAGACTGGTCGAAGACGAAAAGGAGAACCCAAAGGCAAGGTTTAACAGTGGACTTGTGGCTTACAACTATGCCATACTCCACGATATATTGGAGCTACGAAATGATAACTTACGCTAAGCTTGAGCTGCAAAAATGAAGCCAGAAGCCGGACTTAGTTTTCAAAGGCCTGCTACTGAGGCTTTGCAACTATAAAGAATTAAGCTTAACTTGATGAATATCACTAGAAGAAGATCGCTTCCACCTTTCAAGAATCCATGTATGGACGGAATCGATCTGACACCCAAGAGGACGGCAAAATACCTGGGCGTAATCATAGACTCAAGATTGAGCTGGGAAGCCAATATCGAGCACCGCGTTAAAAAAGCTTACATTGCCATCTACGCATGTAAAAAGATGTTCGGTAACACATGGGGCTTTAAGCCGAAAGTGGCACACTGGCTGTACAGTGCTGTGGTACGACCCATCCTAACATACGGTTCGATTGTTTGGTGGAAGGCACTTGAGAAGAAATGCCATCTTACAAGTGTAACCAAGATTCAAAGAGCAGGCTGCATAGGGATAACAAGATCGGTAAGATCAACACACACAGCGGAACTTAAAACAATGCTGAACCTAGTTCCAGTGAACATCCACTGTAGTAGTAGAGCGACAAAAACAGCACTCAGACTAAGGGAAGTAGGTCTTTGGACAACTAGCCTCCATTCTAACCCGATAGACTACCACGGAGGAGAACATAGACACCCACTACGTCATTCCAACCTCAAACTTCGATAGAGAGGACTGGGATGATGGTATAGTATAGCCTTCTGCACCGACGGATCCAAAATGGACGCTGGTACTGGTGCCGATATCTTCTGTGAATACGGAGGGGTAGTAAACCAATCCTTCAAAATTCGAGACGGATGCAGCGTTTTTCAAGCCGAGATAACTGCCATCTTACAGGCTGCAAAGCTAATCAAAAATGACAACATTGCCAGGTGGCTATTAAGTCGCTGCAGTCAGCATCGAAAAAATCGAGGCTCGTAAACGATATATCAACGACCAACAAGCTGACCCTATGCTGGGTACCAGGCCAAAGATATATATAGAGGGGGGACAAACTTGCCAGGATGGGTGCAGATCTAGCACATGCATATACCCACTCGGTCGCAAAGACGCCCATTAGCACTCTTTACGGGAAAATAGATGAGCAAATCATGATCAGGGCTAATACGCCATGGTGTCACATGGACACATGTGCAATAGCCAGATCACGATGGCCAGCCTTCGATAAGAAGAATTCCAAAAATCTTGTACAACTTAGTCGAAGGGAAATACGAATAGTCTCCGGCGTCCTTACACGACACTGCGGAATAGGAATCCATGCGGAGCGTCTTGGATTTCCCTACAATGACTACTGCAGAACCTGCAGGGAAGAAGCTGCGAATGACCCGCGCTGGCCACCAGAAGACTGCATACCCTTGATAGCAGCTTCTTCCATGGGCTGGAGGAGCTTCAAATCTCTTAGGAAACTTCTGAGATGTCTATCTCTTCCTGGGTAGTTTCCAGATTAGCCAACTCTATCACTTGGTTTGACTCCCATGAGTATACTTTTTATGGGTCGAATGGACCCGCTTGAGCTCTAAGTAAGTCTTTAGGGCACCCACAAAACCAACCAAGCTTAACTTGTCACTTGAAACCACCCATTCCCACACTTAAGCCGAGCTTGAGCTTCAATAATCTCTCAAACTGATTGAATGCCATCAAGTTTAAGCCAAGATTGACTCTAAGCCAGAAGCCGGGTTTTGTTCCTTACATCCTGCTACTGAGGCCATTTGCAAGCATTTCTTTGCCCTCGAAAGAGTTGCTATTGATTTGCAATAAATTATGAAATGTTGGCTCAAGCGAAGCTTACAACTGCATCAAACACTCAAATTGTCAAAGGGGAACATCCTGACCTACTCCGACACAACCCTCGACTGCAGTGGAATCTACCCAATTAAGCCAATATAACCCAATTTCCTTCCCACATGCTGTTCATTGCATATGCAAATCATCTCATTATCCTATCAGCTGCACCAAAATCGAATCCCGTCAAACAGTGTAAAGTGTTCAATCAATTTTAAGCCATGAATTCCATTACGCTAATACAATGTCAAATATTTTTTATGAATTTTAATGAAAATCCATATCCACTTCGGTTGCCAGCAGAGACAACCGTCACCACAGCGCCAATTGCGTTCGCAAATAAACGCGCAAACTAAGCTAAATCCGGCGACAAACAGACACACACTCTGTCCGGCCTTCAGGGAGAATGACTTTTATTCCTCCTCCAGTAAACCACATGAAACGACCGAAAGGCATATGTACGCCGCGCACTTTGCCTATGGCAATGTTCTAGATTCCTGTGTTACCCCACCGCCGAATTGCAGAATTAACTGCATTTGACACGAGCGAATTGCCCTCTGCCTCACTGTCCCTCTCTGGCGTTTGTTTGTGTCTAATTACAACGAGCTTAGACAATGGTCAATGGGACAATGCACGGTCATTTTATTTGAAGTGAGATACTTTTTTCCGTTTTATCGACGGCGTTTCTCTTTCTAGGGTACACAACCCTGCTGACATTTTATGAATGGCAGCACAATGAAAAGTGCTGGATTGCGCAATCGATTTGGGATTCATATGGAATCGGTTGGGATTTGTAGTGAACTGCGGGACCCTGTTGAAATCGAACTCAGGAATTTGAAGCCGGCGGTTTGCACTATTAATTGGTGTCGGCGAGGGCTCTGAATGGAGCGATATTTGAAACTTTGATATTCGAAACCTTGGTCATAGCTCTAGAATATCAATCGCTGACACGAAACACTGTGACAGAGGTGCTAGTGAATTCGTCTTGAATCTCCAATAATAAACAAAAATATCGATGGGTATTTTGAAAACCGTGCAGCGGTCGGGTATTGAAGGACAGATGCCTAGGGAAGCTCTTACAGTCAAGTGTTGTTCACTTCGTCGTCATAGACGATTACCATGTACAGGAGGGCAATGACAGTACCGGGTTCAACGCGTGGTGTTCGTCAAATGGTGTCCACGTGGTCCTGATCGCCGATCACAATGTCCAGGAGGGCAATGATAACACAGGATTCAAACATGAGATGGTCGTCAAATGGTGTCCACGTGGTCCTGATCGCCGATCACAATGTCCAGGAGGGCAATGATAACACAGGGTTCAAACATGAGATGGTCGTCAACTGGTGTTCACGTGGTCGTGATCGCCGATCACAATGTCCAGGAGGGCAATGATAACACAGGGTTCAAACATAAGTTGTTTGTCAACTGGTGTCCACGTAGTCGTGATCATCGATCACAATGTCCAGGACAATGACAATACCGGGTTCAACGTGAGATGTTCGTCAACTGGTGTTCACGTGGTCGTGATCGCCGATCACAATGTCCAGGAGGGCAATGACAACAGAGGGTTCAAACAAGAGATGTTCGTCAACTGGTGTTCACGTGGTCGTGATGGCCAATCACAATGTCTAGGAGGACAATGATACCACAGGGTTCAACGCGTGATGCTCGTCAACTGGTGTCCTGATCATCGATCACAATGCCCAGGCGGGCAATGACAACACCGGGTTCAAACGTCAGATATATGTCAACTGGCGTCCACGTAGTCGTGATCATCGATCACAATGTCCAGGAGGGCAATGACAACACCGGGTTCAACTGGTATCCACGTGGTCCTGATTATCGATCACAATGACCAGGCGGGCAATGACAACACCGGGTTCAAACGTCAGATATATGTCAACTGGCGTCCACGTAGTCGTGATCATCGATCACAATGTCCAGGAGGGCAATGACAACACCGGGTTCAACTGGTGTCCACGTGGTCCTGATCATCGATCACAATGCCCAGGCGGGCAATGACAACACCGGGTTCAAACGTCAGATATATGTCAACTAGCGTCCACGTAGTCGTGATCGCCGATCACAATGTCCAGGAGGGCAATGACAACAGAGGTTTCAAACATAAGATGTTCGTCAACTGGTGTTCACGTGGTCGTGATCATCGATCACAATGTCCAGGAGGGCAATGACAACACCGGGTTCAACTGGTGTCCACGTGGTCCTGATCATCGATCACAATGCCCAGGCGGGCAATGACAACACCGGGTTTAAAAGTATGATGTTCGTCAGCTGACATTCACGTGGTCGTAATGGCCAATCAAAATGCGCACCGGATTCAAACCTGTTATTATCTCCAATTTACCTTCACTCTTTTTTCACAACCTTGAGGAGGCAGCATCGGTGTGGAATATTAACAAAAAACAATTCCATACAAGCTCATAATCACCTCGACAATGCACGCTCTTGAAGCAAATATGGTTAAAAGTACAGGTGACAGTATACAACCCTGTGGAACCCCAAATTTTAAACCATACCGTACACCCAACGCTCTAATAATTCTACAAAACATCGTGAGATGAAGAGTAGCCACGAAATGCTAACTTTATACATTCGCCGCCTCATTAAGCTCACTCTGAACTGGTTACCTAACACACCAGAGCGTTTTAGTTTTTAGAGCGGCGGGGAGGCAGAAAAAGAAAAAGTAAATTCACGTTTATGCTAATTACCCTCATATCACTTATGACCATCATAACAAAGCATCACGGGAGTACGGAGTATTGTTTTTGCAAGAATATGCTAATGCATCTCAGATGCCGGGGTAGTAGTTGCATAGATGCAACATCTCTCACACAGCGGCGAGATTTCCTTGCATAACACAATAAAAACATGAGAGAAAAACCAGTAAAGCAGAGAGAAAAAAAATATTTTTGCAACTGTAAGATACGTAAACTCTCACTTTTTTTTTTTTTTTTGTTTCGGTCAGATACTTCAAACAGAATGGACAGTCATTCGGGTGGATGGATGGATACCATCTTGTCCTCTCCTATAAATTTACCCCACCGCACTGCACCGGTGATAGAAAGTTGATAAAGTGCCTATGCCATGAAGACAGAAGGTACTGCGCCAAGCCGATAGTGCAACTAGTAACCGTTACTACTTCGCCGAATGCACGTAATAATGTCACGATTTTGGCGTGAAAACGACGGTGGTCGGACAGTTGACTCTAAGGTATGTAACAGCGTCACGGGTGAATTTTAATTATCTCAGTGGAGCCAAGCCCTCCGCCGAATCACAGTTACGACAGTGAAGAGGAACAGAAGGACTCGATCTAATAAATCCCCAATTCCTGTCACATATTGATTTTGTATTCAACTGCATCACGAGTAGGAGGAACAAACTCTCGAGCCAAAAAGCACTCAAATGCTGCTGTCAGGCAAAATGCCAGTGGATGAGATGCCTCGCCCCTGTCAAATTTCCGAGACCATTTCCACCCTATCCAAGATGAATTGCGCTTGAATTGAGTCTGAGTGTGGCCCGGGGGGAGAAACTAACTAACTGCCTAACTCGATATGTAATGTTGGCCAAAGGAATACACATCGACAAACCTTTCGTCAATTCGATTTTCTGTCGAAGAAGAATTTTTGACATTTGGCACGTGCACACACGACCATAGTGTCATAGGTTACGATACGAATACATTGGACGAGGGAGACGACCCCAATTCCGTTCGGTTTGCAGTGAGGAAAACTCAATCAGAGGGAAAAAGTGGCGGCGAAAAATGCCACGTTTTCAGACAGAAGTCGTAACGTACGTGATGGGGCTCATTTGTGTTCATGGTGTTCTTCATGGGTGCAGGGCAGGGTAGCTGAAGCCTGCAAGGGATTACGACAAATGGCGTCAAATTTAATGGAAATTTCCTCAAATTTAGTCAAATGGAAAGGTTATTGTTGTCAGATGTGGGCCTTTGGTTTAATGGCGGCATTAAGGCATTTCTTACAGTTTGGGGGATGTGCGATTTTTTGAACACTCTTCTGGCACGCGTTCGATTATCAAACCCTTCCTCCACAAACTCAGGCGGCCAAAATGTATTGAGGAGTGAATGAGGACGAAAGATACACTGAACATCGATGAATCGAACAGAATATCGTAGTAGACACCTGGGATGCTCAGCCCACAAGACAGTAGACGGAGTGGGAATCTTTGAAATCCTATCGACCTCCAGGTTTATCCAGCGAACACACTAGGCCTGTAACACACTCTAAGGCCACTGCCACGCAAAGAGCGGCAGAATATATGGTCAGAAATGACGCTTGCCATACGATTTCATACGTTTTAGCTTTGCCGCTCTGCTGCCGACTTGTCTCCGTGCCGACATGTCTCTGTTTCACTTGAATGGACTTTTAGAGAAAATGGCCACCAACGCTCAGTCAAAAAAACAGTGCAGAGGAGAAAGTTGAAAGGCCTTCAATGACACGCACAACAAGCACTTGGTTCCGCAACTCAAGACAGTTAACTACGAACCGGACTAACTGAAGAGTATGCGGACGACAACGTGGTGATACTAGTGTCGGGATGTTCGCTTCGGGATAAGTGAAATCATGAAGGCAGCTCTACACCTGGGCCTCACGTTGTAACCTTGGTGTAAACCCGACTGAACTGAACTGATGCTATTCACCAAGACCAAAATACTTGACTTCACCCTTCCCCGTCTTAATGGTCTACCACTCACACTATCATCCAGCGCTAGGTATCTGGGCATCATGCTTGACCCAGACTAACTGGGAGGAAAACATTGAACACAGAGTAAGGAAGGCATATGTAGCCTTCTATGCCTACAGTGCTAATTCAGTTCAGTTGAACCGCCACCTCTACGTACCTTCCAAGGGTAAGGCGTTCATTTCGAAGCAGTCATATACGAAAGAATTGAGGTTAGATGAGCGAGAACAGACGTAAGAATCGTACATCAACTTAGCTAGGACACATTTCGTTTTGAATAATACCTAGAACTCACACCACTACAGCAAACAACTGTTGATAGTCTTTTGAAACTTTTACTTGTGACAGGTTTCCAAGGATAAAAGTTTTCCGAGGAAAAGGAAGACTCATTTTTAGTCTTTCGCAATTTTGGTGTATACCTTGTTCCCAAGTATCTTCGGAAAGGGCTTTGTCGGTAAAAAAAAACCGAAATTAGCCTACTTGAAAGAGTATAGAGGCTATCATGCATCTGCATACCGGATGCCCTAAAAACAACCCCTACGACTGCACTAGAGGCGGCATTGCCTCACCTGCTTCCTGTCGATATCTTTTGGAAGCTAATGACGGCCAAAGCAGCACTTGGGCTTAGGGAATCCTCCCAACTCATCAGTACGACAACAGAGCACTCTAATATCCTGAATGGCATCAATACTATCCCTAGTAAAACGAACTATATTGTCCCTCATATTGACCTTAACGTCGAATACAGAACTCAGCTTCCTGGCGGAAGCGCTTGGGAGTCCGATGCAGTTCTAAGCGACTTTGCAATAGAAATATTCACAGACGGATCCAAGACAGCGTGTGGTATGGGGACGGGAAATTTCTCCAAAGCACCTGATATCGCAATTGCCAAACGACTGCCGGATCACTGCAGTGTATTTCAAGCGGAAATTACGACAGTCCACGAAGTTGCGGTTTAGCTTTCGATTAACTCGATAGATTGTAGCACTATTGTACTATAGATAGTCAAGGAACTATTAAAGCCGTGGAATCGCCGACATTACGATCAAGGTTAGTAAAGCAATGCCGCAGATCTCTTAACGAGATTGCAAGACAGATGCAACGTAACCCTATGCTGGGTTCCAGGACGTAGGAACCTTCCATACAACTGCAGGGCGGACAAGCTGGCAAAAAAAGGTGCAGGACGGCATCTCCCCGAGAACCGGAAAGAACCTTCTGCCCCTATCAAACCAATAAAATTCTCCCTTGACACCGATGCTAGGAAATTGGCAAACAATAGGTGGAACAACATCAGTACTTGTCAAAACAAATCACGCCCAAGCTGGATTGTAAAAAGACAAAGAGACTTTTATCCACTAACAGGGAAACCTTAGGTTCACTAATAGGAGTCCTCACCGGAAACTGCTTGATAGGCAGACATGCACTCAGATTGGGGGTCCCCTTCAATAATTTCTGCAGAAGCTGTAGAGATGAAGAGGAGGAAGAAACCACTACCAACCTACTGTGCACTTGTCCTGCCCTTGCAACATTGAGAAGGAAAATCCTCAGGGAATACTTCTATCCCATCAAAAACGTTACTGTTAAAAAAACGCCAAGTTCTTATTTAAAATGTTAGCAATAAAAAGTAATGAGATACCAGCGGCCAAGTTCTTGCAGAACTTTACTAGAGAAGTAAAGCAGATCAGTAAGTTAGAGCTTTATGCGTGGAATTGAGTGAATGTATCTATAACAACTCTAAACTTGGCCGCAGTCGACAGTTTTCAGAATTGTTTATCGCTCCAACGGCTAGAAATACAAGAAGTGACAGGTGGTGTTTCATAGCGCTCATTGTATCATAAAGCAAGTAATAGTGGCTAATGCGTTGGAGGTTGGACGGTGCGCCGCCAATTTATTAATTTAAAGTAATAACGTGTGCATATGACTGTATACACAGTATTACTTTCTTAGAATGCACTTTTTTTAACGCGGCCGTACTCCAAATTCTGGACGTGACAAACCTTGTGCGCCGACTACAAAGAACGAAACCGTTCGATTTAGCGCAATAAGGAATAGCCGCTTATAATGACGGTATTAGTAGGTGCTTTTATTGGAAAGCTACCTACACAACGCGAATTTTTATTGTCGAAAGTTAAACTACTTGATAAGGCTTTTTTGTACTTAGTCGTAGTCAACACGAAAAAGGGAGGTGTTTTTAGTGAGTAAGAATCTCACACTACCATGGGCACGTGCGGTAGATCCTCATGGTGTCTCATGAAAGATTTTCACCTACCCTCGTAAAAAAAAAAAAAAATCGCCAGTTAGGCAAAATCTACCTCGAAACGGAGGATATATTTGCCACCTCACTCAAAGACATCTTTGGATTCATCTCGAAATTAGGTATCAGGTCGAGTTTTATTTGGAGGAAATCACGATAGCCATCGATGGCTGCAGTGATAACTGATAAGGTGACAAGGTCCAACCCCTAATTACAATCTACAATCTATTGTAAGCGATCGCAATGAAGGATAAAAGTCAATACTTTTGTCCTGCTTTTGCTTATTGTACGTTTTTGTTGTGCGTTTTGCTCTGGAATAATAGAAACGCATATATAAAAAAAGTGTCCCTACCCACTGTAAGGAAATTTACTCTGTTCGTTACCGCCCTCGAACAAATACAATCATCGCTCCTGAGAAGTATGTTTTACCTAAATCGAAATAAGGCAGTTTATGTATACCATTTGTTTCCTGGTTTGGATGTGTTCGATATTATATAGGTAAGTGAACCCCCCATCTGCTTGAGGTAGAGTGGGACAGTCGAACATGTATTGCGAGCGAATTCCCAGCATTCATCGTCAAATTTGAAATTTCGGTGTAATGCGAACTACCATAGACATTATAATTTACATTTTCAATCGTTTACTTCAAACTTCAAAGTTTAAACGATTTGTATGAATAAACATCAATACAAAAAAGAACTCCATCCTTCCGCTCGTATGCTGCTGTGCTTTGTGTCCATTACCATCAAATGCACAGCTGAAAGCGTGCAGATGTGTATTTTTTCTGTTCGCAACCCTTATCGTCATACATAAAACAATCACAGCACACTGGAATGAAAAATTGAGGAAGCGATAGCGAAACCAGAATCTCAGTTTTGTTTGTGTGATTTCTTTTTTCTTGCTGTAGTAAAGGTTGCACCATATAACAGACGCACCACACGACCGCATGAGCTAAGGTTCGACTGCTTTAGTTCTAACAAAAGGTTGGAACTGAGACGTAGAAGTAAATCTCAATCAACTGAAAATGTGTCATATTTTTTCCTTTGGCGTGCGATATCTATGTGTAGGCACAAGCAACTTGTATGACATGATTAAATTCGGCAAAAGAGTTCGCTGTATTCATCGTTAACTACACAATACAACTGAAATGTCGATGTGTACGAATGATAATGTACGGCGAACGAAGAGTGTGATCAATGTATGTGAAATCCAATATAACACATATCAATGGATGTGTAAAATAATTGTTATACATGTGTATTAAATAAGTTTTTATTTATTTAAACAATTTTCAAGCGCATAAATGAAGATTTTAGATTTTTCCCTTAATATACACAGTAAGTACTACATGTGTACCAAATTTCAAGTTTCTAGGTCTGCTGGAAGTGGGTGATAGGTTTTTGATGATCTGTCAGTCAGTGAGTCAGCTACGAAATTATAACAATTTGGCGATTTTCTGAATCAAATATCTCGGAAACTATAATGGGTACAAACTTGAAATTGGAATATGTTGTCATATGGCGCTCCTCTCCTCTGGACCAGAAAATCAGACTTCCAGCTACTAAGGGAGCTGAGTTATAAGGCACTGAAATTTCGACGAAGTGCTAGCGGTAAAGGATGCCTGTAGTGAACTTGGCGGTGCACTACCGTGCACCCAGATGATGATCTAACCAAACTAGCCGAACTCGATATCCAAAAGAAAAGAAACTTTATCTCCGGGTCAAAGTGGTTCAATACATCGAGTTATTACCGATACGGTCACTGATCTTAGCGCACTCGACGTTATATTCTTGGTCTGTGGTTCTGGTAAGCCGGTATCTATCGTGGTACTTGAACGGGGACAGCCACCTAACCTAACATAAGAAATTTTTTGCAACCTAGACACAGTTGCTCGAAAGTGTTTTCCCTGATTCCAAGGCGCTTATGATACTACTGAGTGCATTATGCAACTTTTTACCTTTTGTCAAAGCCAACACTCGGAGCCCCGATCACTTGATACATAGGAGGCTATTGCCGTCCTCCTATAGAGCCACTCCATGAGTCACAGTTCCATTGACACCTCAAAGCCAATCGATGATTTAATCTTATCCTCCTTACTGCTGAGGTCACCGACTGCATAGTTCCATGTGTATTCCACTGTGACATCAGAAGTCACATCATGAGTTAAATCACGTATCCGTCAAGGTGTTATATTCATTCAATGACATCATAACACGGATTATTGCTGCTTTGCCATTTACGGACTTGATCGTGACCAATGTCTGGGGAATGGTAGGTAGATGGAGTGTAGAGGGATGCGTATCGCAGTCATTTTATTAGCATGTTCATTGCAATGCAAATGGGTAGGTCTTGAACGAACATTAAATGATTGGAGAAGTGCACTTTTAGTGAACCACAGACAGCCAACCTGCTCACAAAGCTTCAAAACTCCGCAAAAATTGTAAGATTCTCGACAATCTTGGCCTTAAAATGTCTACCTAAAGCTCATCAACATTCGGGCCATTTCTATTGCATTCGCCTGCAATCTCTTCTGACCTGCTCCAAACTAAATGACCGATCAAAGGTCTTGCACGTATTGAACTAAATTATAGGATTGTTCACCTACTCTGCTCGCTCCATCAAAGACTTCAACAGATCTCAACAGTGTAACTTTCCTCCATCTCCATGTTTTGTACTAAGCGAGGCTTCAATATTCCACGTAAAATTATAAGAGAGCCGCTCGTCCTTCAAACTTGCATTCGTGGCCACTTTTGTTTCCTTCTGTCGCAGTCATCATTCTTCCTTGTTCAACGCCGTACTCTAATGGCATTGCCTCCAGCATTGCAACATCCGCAATGGGAATATCGAACGCAATAAAAAAAAAAACGCAAATTAAAAGCCCATTTGTCCTCGCATTCAACTATTTCACTATCTCCCAGCGAATGCTCCATTATCCTTCGTCGAAATAAGGTCACACATTCCGATGTGTATTGAAATGTGTTCACACAAAAGAAAAAGAATGGCATCGACAACGGGCACAAAATTTCCATTTTATCCTTCCAGCCGCCTCCGTCGTTGTATTTGCCAATAATACCCTGACCCGCTACGGTTCAAATCCGTTGAAAGGATTTCCTCGTCGATCCCCTTGCGCCAAAATTAAATTAAATTAGGAAGAGAAGGCTCGACAAAAAAAAAATATAAAAAAAATGGCGTCATCAGATAAATTGAAATTAGGATTCTTTCGTCAAACTCCTGCGCTCGGATCAATTTACCGAATCTGGAGAGTTGTCAAGAGGTCACTCTGGAGGAATTTTAAGAAATTCCTCGGGAATCTGCAGAAAAAGGACCCGAAATGAGCACACGACACACAATCGGCAATGAATTGTGTTGGTAAATTATTAATCGTGCTGAACTCAAGGACAACGACTGCATTGGATTCTTTGGTTAAATAAGGTCCCTCGTCCCTGTTGGGCACACAGGAGCACAATGCGATTATCGATTTAGAGAGAAACGCTCCGCTAAAACAATTATTGATGATGTTGATCTAGCTAGGGGGGGCGGTGGATTGTGGATGTTTGTACCCAAGTGGACCGACGAGATTGTTAATGATATTGACTTTGATTCTGGAACGAGGCGTGTTGGCGTTGGTGACTGAGGCGCAGCGCATATGCCTTGAGGGCGCGTTTTAATTTGATTTTTATGTTTGACCTGGATTACGTTCAAAAGGAGCCAAGTGGATTTGGATTAGCCAAGAACTGTTTGTTCATGGTTGGATAGTTTTTTTCTCGATGAGAACTGAAGGTAATTATTGGCCATTAGGCCAAAAGTTTGTCCTTTTTGGGAAGCCGATAGGGATTATGTAAAGTTTGTTAATATTTTCGGGGCAATAGAGTGGAAAGCTGGACGAGGATGGCTGCGACATTAAAATGGATATAATGGGCACTTGTGAGACGATAGTTGCGGTATGGAGTTGAGGGATTAGAGGTTGGAAGGGTTGAAGTTCAACTGATCGGATGGTGTCCACAAATTTTAGTCGGTTCATGGAATTTTAATTTTACGACTTTCAACTGGTGTGGGTTTCAGCTTATAAGAGGTGGTTTCCTATCTCCTATCGACACTCCTATGATTTTGTGTAGTGTGTGGCACTCACGAGTGTCTGGGAGATGTTGTTTCTAATCAGATTCTCAAGTTTCAGCTCATAGCTTTCAAAAATTAATTAAGTTTGAAAGAGCATAGGTAGCGATACCCACCCCTGTGCCACTCCACTTTTGTTTCGTTTTTAACTCACACAATGGACAACGTATCGTATCGCATCTCCAGCTCATCAACCCGATTTGAAATGTTGTTTCATCTCTCATTTATGAAACAATACCCGACCAAGTCACATCAAGAGTTAAAAACTTTTCATACCGCGTTGAATCACAAAACTTTTTCAAGGCTCTACCACTCGCCTTTTTCTTCATTTAATTTCGCACAACACCAAGTGTTATCATATTTTTCTCGAGTCTAAAAATAAATGGACGACTTTCTTTTTGGCAAAGGAAGAAGGTCCTTTGCTACATAGGGAAATGCTAGACAACAGGAACTGGGGGAGACACAATAAAACTTCTCGATGAGAGTCATTAAAATAAGTTTTTTTTTTGTCTTCACTATATATGGAGACAGGGCGGACAGACAGACAGGCGGATATAAGGGAATTGAGAATTCCTTTGGGAATGAGAATTGATAAGGTGGTGCGCGCCTGTTTGGCTATGATCCCATTCCATGTCAGGATGCAGTTCCCGTTCCTGACATCTGCATGCGGCAAGTGAAAAGTGGAAATCTATCGCTATTTTCCGGATTTACCACCACACAGCACAGCATATACGACAAGGACCACGACAGGAAAAGAAGGAATATATGCTGCAAGTGCTGTTATTTCTGCTCGACATGTGAAATAAATCCGAGGTAATTTTTTTTTCCTTCATATCCCTACGATTTGTTATGGATGTGTGCCTGACACATGACGTCGTTAGAATGGTAAAGGCGGAGGGTGTGCTCTCTAAACGCTTAAGGAGGGCCATTTTCAATTTGACAGGTGCAATCGGTTATGTGTTTGGAGCGTACTTGACAGGAAATGTCAAACAGTGGTAATTTAATGGCGACGATATGTTTATGCGGCTTTTGATCGTAGGTAGTGAGAGGGCGGCAAGCAAATGTAGATTGGCACTTTATTCTTTGAAAATTCAACTGGTTGGTATTTGAACCGACAGTCTTTGGATCGAATATTCAAGGTAGTGTGCGCATTGCAGATGCTTAAGGAAGGGTTACGAGGAATGATAGCTGGGTGGTATTCGAACCGACGACTTCTGGATCAACAAACAAGTGTTGGATCATGCCAGTGGCATATGTTTAGACTTCTAAAGGTATGTACATGCGTACAATACTGCTAATGACGAAATGCTAAGCGGCGGTACCTAGGGGCAAACATGGTCCCAAGTGGATTAAAATCGAACAACTCAGGCTTTCGTTGCTTGCCACCTTTCTTTAAAAAAAAAATCCTCGAAGCAGCCCTAAATTGTATTGAAATCGTTTGACTGTGATACGCTTAGTCCGATTTTTAGTAGGTTAGGTTATGTGATCGCCGTGGCTCAGTGGCTAGTGCGCTAGACTGCTGAGCGAGCGGCGTAGGTTCAAACTTCAGCCGTGTCCAACGAACATTTTTCGCGACACCACCAGGTAAGTGGGCAGGCGAAAGGAAGAAACCATATCGCCAGACTCAGGTCAATTCAGACCCATTATTATACCCGTTGGAGGAAGAGAGATGTCCCCTACCCGTTAGAACGCCAAGTTACCAATTTACTGCGTCTGTGATACAAAGCACCCTGCGGATTTGATGAATCTCATTATTTGGTCCAACGGTGTATCGGATAATTCTTCAATGTCCTGAGAAAAAGTGTCGTCCGAGAAACCTATTTCTTAGTTGGCAAAGACTAGGGCAATGGCAAAAGAAGTGGGTTGTATACTCGTGAACCTCCTCATCACCATACCGCCTACAAAGGTCTTCTCTTGTAATTCGAAGGTTTTTCATATGGCACCGCAGCGTATTATGCCCTGTGATCACTCCTATAAAGGTGGATAGGGATCTTTTTTCAATCTGCAGAAGTCTGTCGGTCCTAGCCCTATCGAATTTAGACCATAACTTGCTTGTGGTTGCACAATTGTTTATAGAGAGACCTCCCTTAAGAATCTATTCCCTGCTTCAAGCTTAAGTGTGCAAAGCGGGATGTTCACCGAAATCTCGGCTTGTTGCCGAGCCGTTTCTCGCCAGTTCGTCAGCATTCTCGTTTGCTGGTACTCCCTCATGCCCAGAGACACAACAGAGTGTCACATTGTGCTGTGTTCCAAGAACCTTGAACTCTTCTCGACAGCACCTAGATAACTTCGATTTTATTTCGTTAGCAGAAATTGCTTTTATTGCTACCTTACTGTCAATTAAAAATGGGATATCCTCTCGTAGTATTGCCCTCATCGCAGTCTCACGGACGGCTAGTTTCACAGCTAGGATCTCCGCTTGGAAAACACTGCTGTGGAGGAAGGCGGGCCGTCTTTGAGTAAGTATATATGTATATAGGAGACGTTGTGGACTGAAGATGACATACTAGAGCGTTTCCAGTCACAAGGTTTCTAACGACTTCTTAATTTTTGTCCGACAAGTCCAGACCTTGAATTTCCTCCACAAAAGAATCGCAACAACCCAACTCTCGCCGTCATATGCTAAGCCAACAAAGCAATCTCTGTCGGTGTCATATTTCGTTCACACACAGTTGTCCGGTTTATCTTATCACCTCGCACAAGTCAAACAGAAAATATCTAGATACCTACATCTAAATATGCTCAGATACTTAGTGCGAAAATAAAATGGAACTAGGTGTGCGCATTCACATGAAATTCTCGGGATAAAGAGACATTGAGTGCGGGGACTTATCTTCAAAGCGAAATCCGATAACGCAGAAATCCCAAGCGTTCAGTCAGTCATCCATGTACAAGTATGCGCTGGCTTATCAAGGTATTTTCACTGTGTTGCCCCCTTTAATTTGGTTTATTTTTTCCGCGGAATAAACAAATTAAGTTGCATTCGTATGAAATCACCACCAACAGATGGTGGAGTAGAATGCCTTTGTTTTGTGCGATTGTCCAAATGGGGTGTACAGAGGTATTGAATGGAATGCACCCTTTTGTTGGTTCTATATTGCACTGTCTGTTGAGTATCTGATAAAACATCTGAGGGGTGTACATACGTTTAATTTTATTAAAAACTGAAGGGCACTTAAGAGTTCTTGTTTGCAATGAACTTGAACAAGTTTATTGTTGCGAAATTTTCCTTTCCGATGAATCAAAGAGCTGTAGATTGAGTCTTTTGGTCAGAATTGGGATTCATTCGTTGCTGCTCCGCAAGGCTATGTTTACTCTTTGCGGTTCTATATACAAGCTCCCAAAAAAGTCACCGCTTCAAAAGACACCACTCAAGAGGCTAAGCTGCATCAAGAGGTTTGGGTAGGTACGTACATAGGTGGGGTGGCTGTCTGTGCGATCCACATAGATCGAGTGAGATTTAGCAAAGGCCACATCACACAGTGGTTTCATTTCTCTATCTTTGGTTTGTCTTGCTGATCGCGTCGTACTCTCTTAGTAGTTTACATGTAGCGAGTGGAATACCCAGACGTCTCCTTTCCGGCAGAATATTCCACGCTTGATGAGTTCATCGGCCTTACGGTTCCCTGTGAACGTTAAAATGTTCTGCCATCTCCATGAGAGATGAGCGACAATCTGAAGCTGATTCCAGGGATTTTATAGCAGCCTGTGTATCGGTAAAGTTTGTAATGTCCCTGGAGGATATAACATTGTGCCTAAGCCAGGATAAGGTTTCGTTGATCGCCATTATTTCCGCCTGAAAAACGCCACAGTGGAGAAGTAGGCCGATGCTCAGGTTAAGCAAATCGGAGAAAACACCACCTCCCACTCCGTTCTCGGTTTTAAAGCCGTCGGTATAGAGATGAACAGAGTGATCGTCTCTTACGTCAGTATTCTTCCACTCCTCTTGGGAGGGAATGGACGTCCGGAAGTTGAGGTTGAAATTCAGCTTGGACGGAGTGCAGTCGGTGTTTTCCGGAATAAAAGTTAGAGAATCTAAGATCGAGAAGTGGCTAGCAGCTGACTGTTTGTCACAAATATCTAGAGGAAGCAGATGCAGGAGCACATCCAGTGCCGCGGATAGGATTGAAGCCTTGTAGCTGAGAACAAAATTGTGCAGAACTTAATCAACCCAACAAGGAACATTCTGGGTTTTTTTTAAGTCTACACCGCAGTAAGCAAGGCGACTGAACAAAAACTTGCATCGAGGATTAATGGAAGCAGATCAGAACTTATTGGATCCCGAGAAAACAGAAGATGTATCAGCTAAGATTTGATTCTGAGGAACGTTCCCCTGTTTAAAAAGAAAACTAAGGTCAATCGAAGGAAAATTTCAAAGCTTCACAGAAGCGAATCAAAAAAGCGAACAGTTCAAATTTTATGTTGAACGTCAACAAAAATTTGACTTGAAGAAAGCAGATCAGACGAGGTCTGACTTTGTGGAACATCCCCCTGTCTCAAAGGCTAAAGCAATACGAATCTACGAATTTCTGTGTCGAACAAAGCGAGAAGCTCCGATATTTCGTCCAATATTTCGTATATTTTCATCAAAGGAAATGATCTATTAGACAAACTTGGTAGAGTGATCTTAGCTCTAGAATCCGCTATCACAAGAAGAAAGTATTGAAGACATCTCATGGCTTAGACGGTTGTAAAGGGATTACAAGTAAAGGAAATGTACGGACTCAAAACGACAATTGAATACAATGCACTGAAGCGCCGCAAGGATGGATGCTAGAACCAGTCCTATTTTATCAACAGAAGTGACGAGAAATTTACAATTTTAAATGGACGTCAAAGGTACCGACAAGTTTCAGCCTCAAAGAATGGAAACACGCCAGATACTAACGCCATTGGTAGGAGTTGTACGAATCTTGTAATAGTTTCTTGGATGACTATCCGTAGGCGCACTTTTCGTTGTCTATCATTCATGAAAATGCTTAGACAATGGTCTATTTCATTCCATATCCGAATCCATAACCCCAAGGCAAACTTGTCTGTTCAAAGATTTTCTCATTACCACCCATTGTTTCTTGAATTAAAAAATCGCCACCATTCGGTCGTACATCTTCTTAGCAGCCCCGCAGTATCTTTCAAATAGTATTCGCAATTATCATAAATCTTTAACCAATTCTTGAATCCTCTCTCTCATTACCTAAGGCGCAACTTGAAACAAAAGCCCTACCCTCCTACCTAAAATAAGAGATGAAGCCTCTGTTTCTCCTCCTCCGTCTCTACCAGAGTAAAAGTATCTTTTTATGTAATAAACGATTTCCCAGAGCAAAAATTCTTCGTAATTTCTTTTTATTCGTTCCTCGTATCTAAAGCGGATGAATACTTATTACTTTTGCCTTGTCGGAGACTCGTACCTCCGCCGGTAGGAGGGGACCGGCAAAACAGACCCCTTTCGAGTGCCACCATGATTTCCGAAGGCGAATGACCATTTGCTCGTGTATCTTTTTCGGCTACCAAATTAAATTTTAAAAGAAATTGACGCCGAGAATCGCTTAATCTCTCTCAAGACCCGGCGCGCGAAGGAAGTCTATCTATTCATCATGCGACCACACGATAACCTCAACTTAAACGTGTATTCCAGATGCAATCGGGTGAAGGAAACCGAAGCTCAAAACCGGGGAAAACTGGAGGATATCCACGAAATGTAAAGTGGTGGTGGCCCAACGATGCTATGCCCCCTCGACACGACCGCATTAAGAAAGTTCTGCTTAGAAAAATTTCCGGTTTCGTTGCCGCAAACGGATCCGAAGATTACAAAAGAAAATTAAGTGAAAGGTCGGTTCGGTTGGACGGTTGAGTTGGTTAGTAGTCGGTCTCTCGGTTGTATGCCAATGCATGCAGCATTGCACCGTTCTTTGGTTGTTTGGTTTGTTGAACTTGA
The DNA here is from genome assembly GCA_917880715.2 of Matsumyia berberina. Taxonomy (NCBI): domain Eukaryota; kingdom Metazoa; phylum Arthropoda; class Insecta; order Diptera; family Syrphidae; genus Matsumyia; species Matsumyia berberina. The sequence goes on along the minus strand of OU862871.1, from coordinate 79,082,159 downwards.
TGCTTTGTTGCAGGAGAATGACGGCGACGACGACCGCATGATCTTATCGAAAGGTAAACCATGAACACACTTAGATCGCGATAGAGCTCCTCAAAGCGTCATTAACTCATGTGAAATCATGTAAAATTTTTCCGGTGTGAGGCTTTTCCACATGACGACGACCATGATGATGATGATTCCCGTAGCTGTTCCATGTAATTATGGTAAGAGATTGTAAATTACTCTTTGTGTGTGTCGTCTCCCTGATCCAGTGAACCTGAAGACCGATTGCGCTTATTTTGTATGCAGCCACACAAGAGTCCCGCAAGACCGCAAGAAGGAACAGCAGCACAACAAAAAACTAGAAGTTAATTCCACAAAGACAAATGGAGTCTCTCATCTTGACGAGTTTGCTCCGCGGAAACGGTCTCGCATCTATATACCTACAACCTTGCTACGCAGGAAACCTCGCTGCATAATATCCCTCAGCGAGTTCATTTGCAATGCATTTGTGGTTGATTACGACGATTGGCTGTTGATGGACGCATTCTAAAGACCTTTACAGTCGTGTATCCGTATCTATTCCGCGCCCAAGTGGTTGAGTGCAAATTATTTGCGCATTAGAACGACTTGGCACTGGCATTTGCATTGTCAATTCGATTTTAATTAGCCGCCGCGGTCATATCGATAATCTTGGGCGATAGAAACGATCGCAACGGAAGATAAGCCGTTGGGTACTTCCGTGCAGCTGGTGTGATGTCAGTCAGCCGAGAGATGGCAATGGTATGAGGAATTTTATTTGCCAACAAAAACGCAGATAGGAAGCAATTTATTGTCTGACACTGCGAGCCCGAGGTGTCGATGGACGTTTGTCTACAGCTACAGTAAACACCATCTCGTCGCACTCTTTTGGCCAGTTCTACCTACTGAGGAATTATTAGGCTTTAGTTCTGCTTCAGGTGTGTAGGTGGAAACCCCACAACATTTTTAATGGGAAAATGCTCCATGACGAATGATAGTCTTCTCCAAAAGCAACTGGAATCTCAAATTCCAGTTGCCACTAAAAAGCACACAAACAACGACCATCCTATTTGCCAACACAAAAGTAGAAGCTACGCATACTAGAGCTACGAAGTAGGATTTCCTACAATGACATGCCACAACGAGGCATACAATAGACCACTCGGAATGGAAAATCATAGCCTTGGAGTCAATCTAGTGGGAGATTTCACTTTAAAAGGTTTGACTCCGAGTGCAGTCTCCACATTATTCTACAGAAACCGAAGGCCACATTTTGAGTAGGATTTGGGGTAGTCGGACGTTTGGATGAGATACCCGAAGAGAACAGCCCCAATCTACGGCAAATTTGGGACTTTGTTTCGCGTAATTCTGCAGCTAACCATCTACGTTACGATAACGATGGATCAACAAGACGTCTTTGGGTCACCCAAAGAACTATCTGACAACTTAGCCGTACAATCAAATGCTGAGCAGAACTTCAACGGACAATTCCCTTGAGTCAGCCCTATCTGAAGCTGACTGCCTTTAGTCTGAAGCATCAGGATTGCTTAGCTAAACAAAATTCGCTTTATCTGGGTACCAGGTCACGAGGGTTCCACGGCAAACTGTCAAGAGATTAACATACATGACATCTATCATCATATCTACTTAAGACTCTAGAGAGGCTTCTTGATGTAAACGTCAGAAACAAAATCGGAATAGAGCGGTTATGTAAACCTTAACACGCGTATATGAAAGGTAAATCGGTTGAGAGAGCTCTGCATGATCTTGAAGGCGCTTTCAATAACATAGAGGAAATGCTTGCTTGCCCGAACATGCTTGTCTCAAGCTTGGAAATAGGACAAAGCTCAATACGGAGACCTGTAATCAAAAGCACTTTACGGGCGGAGTCATCTCGCCTCTACTGTGGATCTTGTTTATAGACGGATTCCTGAAAAAACTTTGCTCAAAAAGACTAAACGTCTACGCCTATGCCTATGCTAATTGTACAAGGAAAATTTCTAGACACAATCAGCAACATTATGGAAGGTGCCTTAGCAACCTTGGGTAAATGGGCAAAAGATTGTGGATTGAACGTCAACACGGGAAAGTCAGAATTGGTTATCTTCACAAGGAAACACCAGATACCTCCCAACAGACTACGTAATACACAAGAAAAGGTTCGAAAGGCCCTTAATGCTCTCTTTGCTTCCAAGAAGGTAGCTGTGAAGAAATGGGGCCTAAAACCAAGCATGATGCACTGGCTATACATACATATACGTGGCAATAGTCATTCTCACGTATCAACTGTTGGAAGGCAACTAGAAAGAAAACACCTAAAACGCTAAGTAAGCTAGCAGCAGTACAGAGAACTGTCAGTATCGCCATTACGGGTGCTGAAGACATTGTGCGCGCAGAATCAAGTAAGAATTTGTTCTGTACCGGGTTACTGTGACATTGAGGGAAATGAAAGGGCCAACGAACTGGCCAGGCTAGATGGCGAACGGCAACACATGGAGGGAAAGACCACCGTGGATCCTCCTTCCTGTGTAGCTAAAGCAGAGATTCTAAAAATAACTGTAAGTAAGGCGTAGGGTATCCAAAGCCCTATGGCCTGCGCTAGACCGCAAAAAGTAAAAGATATTCTTAACTTAATCAGGGCACAGCTACAATAAGTCACTGACATTCTGTCCGCCCACAGTCTTTTCAGGAAGCATTCTAAAAGATTAGGGCTCTCAGCTACATATTAGGTCTGCATGAATTGCAACGACTTGTGCGCCGCTGAGGACATAGCACACATATTATGTGAATGCCAGGGAATTGCCAGGAGACGCATGAAACTTCTCGGCAATTACTTCGTTAGTAATCTAGAGGAGCTAGGCTATGACAGCTATAGGAAACATGGTAAAATTCTGTATGGGAAATCAAATGCTTTCAGGAAAGGGTCTAGGTTTTGCCTTCTTTTTCTATTGGTTTCACAGGGATCGCGATGGATCCACTATGGTGCCTAGTGTCTTATGCAAGCGCTGGCTGCATAACCCTACTCTACCTAACCTAACGTACATGACAATGTGATCCGCTGGGAATCGAAATGGATTCCAAAGATTGCTTCGCGATCTTCTCGACATCACAGAAAAAGTTTACGGTTCAAGCAGAGGCCACAATGGATCTACTAATCTAAGTTTGACGAGCAAAGGTTTACTTCTAACTTCAACTGACTAAGCAGCGATTTAAAGAGTCTACGAGGAAAAGGAGGAGCAAACTGTCATTCCGATTGAAAAAGAGGACAACGCAAGGCATCTTAAAAGCCTTATGCTCAAAATGTTTATAAACGGCAAACAACTGCACGTCTAGAGAACTCGAATCGACAATCAGCGTCACTTTCAATTGATAACGACCAATCGACTTGCAAACGTTATCGCAGAACCTATACTAGGAATGTTTGCAAGCTTGGTACCTTCTCTAAATGGGAAGGAAAAGGGACCGGAGCGCACACAAATTAGTTTCGATCCCAACCCTCCTAACTTCTTTTTATTATTATTTTTTTTTTTTTTATAATCTACGCGCGCTAAAGGGGTTATGACTACCCTTAAACGAGAGCACGGGCATTAGGGAAATTAGAGGAGAGACGTAGGAGATACCGATGCACGTTGGCCTTAAATGCTTGCGGGTTGCAGTGACGGGGAAATACGATGAAATTTAGAGTCCCTCAATGATCAGTGCTGCAAGCAAGCTGTCTGCTTGAAAGATATCCTCCAGAGTAGCATACTGCTTAGGAACAACTCAATAGATTGTCTGCCCAGATTCTATCTCTGACGGAGAGCTCGACAAGCGATAGGGTCAAGATTCTGCAGCCTACAGAAGCCCTTCGTAAACAAAAGGGTCAAGAGCCTAAAGAGCTTACACCTTACAGAGGAAAATCCTAATACTGTCATAAGCCTAACAAAGAACTTCGCACATGATAGGGTTAAGTGCTTACAGCACATCATCGTCATCATCAATTTCCAATGACCCGCTTGTAAACTATGAGTGACGCGGGTTTAGGGTGCTTAAATGGACCCTCCACATTTCAGGATCTTTTGCCATCAACGCTAAATCATCAGGGGCTATCCCCATACGGGTAGAGGTGAGATTTCGGATTTGGTCCAACCATCTCAGCCTGTGCCTAACCAGGGGACGCCTACTTGATGACTCGGATTCCATGGCACGTCTTGGAAGCCCAGTTGGGGATATGCGTTTAACATGCCGGTCGACATTGAGTGCCTCGCGTATTCTGGTGTTTCTAGCTTGAACAAACAACCTACAAAATCAGGCTCTACAGAGCCTAAAGCCAACAATAGCCCTTCGTAAGCAATAGGGTCATGAGGTTTATATCCCAATCTATGTAGGTGGCTCGATTCAGAACTTTTATGGTTCCACAGGTTTTTATAGACACAATGGACTCAACTAGTGCTCTTCGTGAGCCATTCTGGTTCCTCGAAACAACTTCCAGAAGATAGAATTCCAAAGAACTCCCTTCAAACGGCTTCCAGTACAATTACTTAACAAGACGTCTGGGGGATCTCCGAGTGATCTAATTTCTCACACCGATGCTTGCTCTCGGTCATTAAAACCCCAAACCAAGCTCAAGGCCAACCCATCACTCGGTCTCAACAGCTCTACATTGAAATCATTCACACAAAAAGTTGATTGGCTCATCAGCGAACTGAGAGCTTGGTGAAATCAAGAAATTTTGAAGAAATCCAATCAAATCCTCGGAGACAAGACATAAACTTTGAGAATCCACTTCCCTGTGGAATAGATCTAAACCAACATTTCCAAGCCATGAAAAGTTCACCGCTCTCCCTTAGTCAAAGTCTTCCGGAAACCAAAACTAAATCGTGACCAAAAGACAAACCAATCAAATCCGGAAAGCAAAGTTTTTACGTGTCTACAGGGCTCATTAAAATATGAAGCCCACCATAGTTTTACACCTCCCCGACACAAAGACGAGGCCGCTGGCTCAGATGCATGCCCATTCCCACCACGTAAAACCAATTAATTGGCAATAAAACAACCGTTCAGCTCTGAAAGAACTCTCCTGCGCTGCCTTCACGACAGACCAGATCGACAATCGACATCTTCTTTGTTTCAATCCGCGAGCCGAAATACCGATACACCGACACCCAACCAAGTCGTATCTGGGATTCCAAAGAAAACACAAAAATTACTCAGAGTCACGTTTCGAAGTGCGGGCAACTGTGGAGCAATTGAAATGCTAGATCAGTTCACTCGGAGTCTCATTCCAGAGCTTGTAACACACACATGCTTAAGCGAAAAGCAATTAATTTCCCATCTACTACTGGGTTCCTGTAGCACGCATACCTGGAAGATGGTGGTGCATCAGGGCACGGTTGCATCATGCAAATTCCAGAAACCATGGCGGAGCTGCGAGTATGTGTGCTGCAATGGTGTGATGTGAACTAGTGGTTGAGTGGTAATTTGTCACGATTGTCAAGGGAGAGCTGGTGGTGGCAGTGGATTCTTGCTGCATTCTCCAGACGGGTGCAATGACTGCAGTCAGAAAATACTGTACTCTCCCACTCCCCGGTTCCTGCACTGATCCAATCTCTGCCTAATAAGCTTTATTTGCCGGTCCATCCTTGGCTCATAATCGCTTAGAAGTCATCGCACACAAAAGGCTACACAACAACAGCCAGCAAATCCTGATCAAATATTTACACCCAGCCGGGGAGAGGATATAGAATTACGGTCACGTTTACGGTGTTTAGAACCAAATGGAGGGTTCTTATGTTTCGGCATCACAATGTAATCATCATTTGTATCGAAAATTTCAATAATAGATGAGAGATTGTGGGTTTGATTCCTGGACGATCAACTGCTTTCGTTTCCTTTGGCTAGGGACGCACACATTGACTTGGATTCGTTTCAAATTTATCAATCATGGTCGAAGCAGGCGGGGGAGTGGGGGATTGGGTCGACACCAGGTGTGGTGGGTCTAAAACTTTTTTAATTCAATCAAAAATTCCGGATGATGATGTGATGTGAACCTTAAGCTGATGGGAAATGATTGAGAGTCCCCGAGAGCTGCTGAAAACTGTCAGACGCAATGCTGAAGGAACAGCTGTCACAAGAGACGTTTTGGATGCAGATTCGTGTTAGGAAAATACTTCTTTTCTTGCCGACGAAGCTAAAGAGACTTTTTAGAAGAACGCGGGTACCTTCTGTACGGACAATGACATCAAACAAAGGAGAAATCATTGAAGGGTTATTGGAACTAGATTTTCAATAACATTTTGGGTGTCCAACTCGACAGAAGTGTGCCCGAAGTGCTCAAAGTGTCACAATTGTCACTTTGATGATAAGGACGACATTTAACAGGCAGCAAAACTGCACAACAAAACATTTCTAGGTTCACAATGGAGGTACCTCAGGGCTGCCTAGCAGCACCTGTACTGTTCTTGGTGTTACTAAAAATGTCATATGCCAGGCCTTGTCGTCGCCAAAAGTGGATCCAAGCTCAAGATAATACGCTTTTCAGCAAAAGCCAAACCTGCGAGAAGGATGGACAGTGGAAAGTTCGATTGAATTCGGTGGTTAAGGCCGTTTTAAATCATTCCTGTCAAAGTTTACGTAGAAATTGGCGAGCTAAGCAAAAGGGAAGTCAAAACCTGCCCTTAGAGTGCTGTCACAATCTAAGGCCTAGATGCGGGCACATTAAGATCAACATATGTCCAGGGGACAGCAAATGGCACTAACTAAAGCGTGTTATGAAACGTTACGGACCATGATTTGTGATCGGGGAGGAACCCATGGAATTGAGTCTGATCTCACGTAAGACAGATCTCGCCACGCAGATTTGGCACGTCGTACTTTTTTCCCAATACGGCCTACTGCACAGTGTCCCGCCAAGACACCGATAATGGCACTGATTGGCAATCACACGTCGTACAGCACTTCCATCTACGAGTTTCTGATCACGCTCTGTTTGAGAGTGTGTCTATAAGTAGCGAGAGAATTGCTGACCTTCATTCTGACGGTGTCCTTAGTGCCGTGTCTCGCAAACGCATTAGCCATGTCTAGAATGTCTGTCTGTGAACTAGAACCCAACATAGGTGAATGTCCTACCATCTCTTCGAGAGACGAGCGACAAATTCACGTAACCTTTACCATAGATCGCATGGCTGTCCATGAAAATTCATTGCATTCCAACCAGGACAATACTTCCCACAATCGCCCTCGAAATCTGAGAAGCATCTTTGCCACACAAGCTCAATAGACAAAAGAAATGAGGGCTTCCCCTATGTTTGATTGGAATATGCTACAGTGATTGAAAGGTGGAAGTGTCTATCTATCTATCTTCTGAACACAGTCCCGCTCCTTATCGGAAAGTCTTACTGTTTTCTCTTCACGACAAATAACTTCATTTCGTCAAAACAAAAACCAAAGGTCCCAAGTGCCACTCCTGAGGAATGCCACACTTAATAAAACTCTAACTACTCGATAGATTTAGCTCCACAACTTATCAGCCGCTACCAGCTGATGGATGGATTGATAGGCGATTTTATAGAGTGTCAATTTCATTAGCACTCTGAACGTTTATTAGCGGGCTAACCGCACAGACGAGACGGTCAAGCCGTGGCCCCCAATAAAAATCGCTTCACAACAAAACATGATTAACGTCATGTTCTCTAGAACACACCTCGTCTTCATCTAATGAACGAACAATGTTAATAGATACCATTCCAAGCAATACTATCTATTATCTACACTCCGGTGTCGCCGCATCGTGCGGTATATGCGCTTTGATTTAATTTCATAAAAAATGCGTTTATTCACCTTAGATCACGTTCGAGACCGTGCTACGTGAGCTGTGAATATACGCATTCCCTCCTCTTTGAGTGTCACACCTCACCGATTTGTCTTCATTTTTTTTTTCAGTTGGAGTCAAGTGGAGGGAGCCACCAGCAGCAGCAAAGATCGAACCGCTGTGATTGTCTTGTCTCTTGAATGTGAAATTAATAGAGATGACATTAGGTAGGTTGAAGACCGTTGTAGCTTTTGTGGAATCATTTGTGACACGCCGCGCGGCCCAACAGCGTTAAAAATTGTTTTTTAAATGCTGTTTCTCAGGAGTGTGCCGGGGTTATTAGACGGGTGTTCACCCAACGGATGTGAGAATCAGGAAGTTGTATTGATAAGTCGATGAGGCGATGGCGGAGCGCCAAAGGGAGTTTTATGTCATAATTAGGAGATTTATGACTTTGATTGGGGGTCTTACGGAATGGAATGCATTGAGTGTACCGGTAACTGTTATTGGGGAGGCAATTGACGACTTCCTTGAGTTAAAGATGAGGGGCTTTGGCCGTTGGATTCTTAAGAGGAATGGAATTTTGTGACGTGACCATCGGCTTGCTCTTTTGAGGATAATTAAGCGACGTGTGGTGGGAGAAAAGTAGCTGGCATAGGATGGTGGGTATAGGGATGCTCTTTGACGTTGGCCAGTGCTCACTAAGGCCATTCGATGAATCCATTGTACCCATAATGACTACTCTGGTGACATGTAAATCGCATGAGATAACAGAACGATTGTTGCGACAAAGCTGGAGACCGGGAACACTATTTTAAACTTGCAGTGTGACCAAGAGAAAGCTCTAAGAACCATGACTCTAGATAAGAAGCCGCATGATGACCCCGAACGGCGAGTTGAGAAGCTTCTTCATGACAAATTATACTCTCGGAGGTTTGTCTGCTCCCAATGAGAGGTGGTGACGCGAAAAATGTTTGGTGAATATTGCTGGGGTTGGATCTACGCAACTTGCACAGCAGTTCAACGCACCAGCCACTGAGCAAGAGTATAGAAGGCTACCGTCAGAATACAAATACCGTCAGATAGAACAAAGAAAGATTTAGAAATTTCTGACAGACCCCCACATCGGTTCACCAGCGTTCCATTTGATTATAAGATCTAGGACAAGATCCGTTTGGACTTTGACTTGTCTACATAGATCAGATGTGACGAAGAGACCCTTAATCATCCCACTACCCGTCTAAGGTGATGTGGCGTCCATTTGACGTAATCGAAGACTTTCGTACATTGTGGCAACTATTTTTATCTAATGTAGGGAAACATGGGCTCTCACTCCAACTGAGCTAAATTTCTTGAGCAAATGTAAGAGCATCCATCGACTCGTATCTGTGCCTTCTCTTCCGAAGAAGCATGAAAACCACTTGTTCTTCCAATCAAATTACGAAGCGATGATTCCGCTTAGGCCAATCCCCAAATCACCCGTAGGCACATCTCATTTGAAACAATAGGTCTTCTTACAACAAAAGCTCAACGATTCGATCCTCGGATTACGAGTAAGCCTAACACAAGTCAAACATTAACGGTCTGACCGGAGTGAATCGAAAATGACTGTCACGATCGGAGAGCTCCAATCAAATGTGAAATTAATTATTTTTTTCTTTTTTTCAAATCCCATCCTCATCAGGTTCTCATTAAAAGATTTTCAAATGATGTCGAGGTACAAAAGAACACACACTGGACAAGTGAAAGCCTCAGCGGGTCACGTCACGACTTCCCCCATTCACAGTCAGCCTCTTGACCCATCAAACAAAATTAAAAGAGAATAACCCACAGCAGAGGAAGGGAATGGACGGCGATGGCCAAGTCCATGTGTGTTAACATTAACAACATCATTCAACTCACATTTGGTACAAATTACACGGCCAGATAACTAAGACGATGATGATGATGATTCTATCCACCTACCGAACCGCGAACCGCGAAGAATGAATCTCTTTACCGAAGCCTAAGGCTGGAGTATCAAGATCGGCGTGCAGTTAAAATTGAAGAGGAAATTAATGAACCGCAACGTCGGTCGGCTGTGTGTTGGCACAGAGAGTGCTTTTGATGAGGATTTCATATTTGACATTGCACAATTTGATGAGCGATTAAAGAAACACTCCGAAGGGAAGAAGCAAGATTTCAAACAGTTGTGCGACTATAAAATTGGCTAAGAGTACTCACGGTAATAGATGAGAGGGTGTTTAGGGAAATGATGTCGAAACTCACCTGAAAAGAAAAAAAAATTATTCTTCAAATTGAATTCAAAAACTGTGCAAAATATTAAGAAATGTGGTGAATTTTAAGCGACTTCTGACAGAAACTTTATCGACAACAAGTCAAGTCAAGCAAAAGGAGTGAAACATATTGAGTTACACGGGTCATCTCTCCTCATTTGTCAAGAATTTTACTGAAACCACGATCATTTTTGTCAAATTCAAAAAGGTGAGGTGAATTTCATGTGACTTTTGTCAGAAACTTCATCGATATCAAGTCAAGTCGAATAAATGGAAAGAAACTGAATGTTATCAATCATCTGTCGAAAATTTTACCAAAACAATTCAATTTTCATGTTAAATTTTTGTGTAATTCGAGGAAACGAGGTGAATTTCATATTTACATCTGTCAAACATTTCATCAACAGCAAGACAAATTCTCCAAAATAAAAAGTCAAGTTAATTAATGAAGAAAATTGCGGTGCCGTTATCTCTCACCTGCTCAAAAATCTCGCCAAACACGTGTTCATTTTCTTCAAGTTGGAAAATATGTGGTGAATTTCATACGACTCCCGTCAAAAAAAATTACCGCTATAAAACACACGGTAAATTTACAACGTGTCGTCAAACCTAATTTGTCAAAATGTTTGCTACAATCGAGATCATTTCTATCAATTACATGCCAATCGATAACATGCCAATTTCATTAATAAATTTGTATCACGTTGCGGGGAGAGAACAAGGAGTAAACCCAACAAATAGTCAGTTCATCATTTCACATCGTAAGCTTACCCTGTCAGCCTGCCTTTGGAAGTTCTGTCAAATATGTATAGGGATTCTTTCCCGAATATAGAGCAACCTAGCGTTTCCTCGCTACTACAACCCACAAGCATTTAAAATCAATATTCAACGGTACTTCATTTGACTCTACCCTTAATTCCCTCTTTAGCGCTCTTTCGTTATAAAGAAAACCGAAAGTGAAAAATTCGAGATCCTAGTGCTACTTTGGGAGTTTTTTTACTACAGGATCTGACAACAGAGTGACGGCCTGACACGCGCACTGAAAAAAATTGGATCTCTAGGTCCGATATGAGATTAGCGAACCACAATTGGAGTTCGAAGGAGCAAAACTGAGACTTTTAGGCATATAAGCATAGAAAATACATGCCTAGTAACAAGTGCACAAATCTTGACGGAAATGGAGCCCCTCTGCCTTATCAAATAGACGGCAGGACCAGTGTGTCTGCTGTGACGAACGTGACGATGTAACGTGATGTAGCAGTGTGGTATTTATTTCCATGATCTTGAAACCCTTGAAATGCCAAAGAAAGTCATCAGATAAAGCACAAAGTGATCAATAACTCCCTTGATCTTTGTGCGATATTCATATAACCGTGACCACCCCTTGCGTGCGCCACTCTCACTGGGCAACGCAACTCCCCTTGCTAAGTGCTTAATTAATTCCATGCATTCCACTCCCACTCCTATCCAAATTGCAGCATAAATTCGATAATTCCACTCGTTCATTATCGAAATCAATTAACCACTTCACTATAGACACGAAGCACTCCATCATATCACACGCTAGAGACGTCTCAAATTACACTCCGACATGTCAACCTGACATGACAAACCCCTATAAAAAGCAAACAATCCCCCACCGACAGTCGGATCATAACATTTTCAGGTGCAAAAGATACGCGATTCTTGACTCCAGATACCGGAACAAAATTCCAAAAAAAAAAAACAATTCTTAGCACGCAATCATCTTCAACGGGCAGTTTAATGGCACAAAGCACACAAAATTATTGCGACCAGAAAGCGAGACAATGTACATGGTGTTCCACTCTAAATTACCGCTAGCTACTACTCCTCGCTCTTGGTAAACGTTAAACTCCCCCAAAATACCCGTGCATTTGGGACAAACTGTGCCTCTGTGAGAATAGAGGAGATTTCCATGTGAACCTCCGATTAGATGGCCACTTCGATGCCATTAGACCAGGAGTGCACCACGCCGCCTTTCACTTCTAGTTGTGCTCCGTCCGTGTGTTTGCATTGTCTACCTCGAGCGGTTAAACATGGATCGGACGCATTAAATGGCGCGCACAGAGATTTCTAATTGAGGTAGAACATGCCTAGGAATACACACAGATAGCCGGAGACTGCCACAGAGTGCCAGAGACCCCGGATGTAATTACGCTAATACGAGTGCCTATTTGGAAGTTCGGTTCCCGAAAAAGCCGCCCGGACTGCAGACGCAGAGTCAGACACAGAGAGAGAGGAAAATTATAATTAGTGACACCATTGACGTGAGATGATGATCGTGAGACGCTGATAGAGGTCAGCACAGAGCATCGGAATTTCAATTACACAGCCAAAGTGCTGGATGGACTTTTCCGGCAGCCAGTGTGGGGGGAAATTGATTTTGACATGCAATTCAAAGTCGAACTCGAACAAGTCGATGAAGACAACGAAGAAGACGTTAAACGCTGGACGTGGATGTAGACGTGGACGTGGATGGATGCTTTTAAGCGTGAAGCCAAATGAGCTGTATGAGTGCTTTATTGCAGTGAAAGTAAAAAAAAAGTTAAGTTCGCTTGAGTGATGTGGAAAAAGGCGAGGGTTGTGATGGGAGGTGGTTCGGACTGAAAGGAAAAAAAAGGGGAAGGATAGCAGATACAATTACGATATCAAGACGGGGATGCATTTTGTTTTTATTTGACAGAATGACCCATTGGATTGGAAAATTGCTGATACGCACTTGGGAGCGAGCCACTAGGGAGTTTCGGAGAGTGGCACGGTGGCACCTGATGTGACTGTCAAATGATTTGTTGATAAATCCTCATAGGTAAAGTACAATTCAAAAAGGGAAACGTTCGGCCAAAGTATTTCAAAAGAGACATTCTTGGAGCACGAATTCTTTATTGAAGGGAACAATTTTTCCGCAAAAAAAAAAAATGCTTGAGCAGTGACAGTCCAAGAACCATTCTAGGAACTAGAAGTTTTTGTCGAAGCGAGCGACCCGTTCAACAGAGAAGCCCGGCCAGAGATAGTCCCAAAGGGGCATTCTGGGCGCACTCTGGGCGTACCAAGCGAAGCGACCAATCTATTCAACAGAGAAAGGCCAGGTTAAGTTCTCAGTGGCATTCTGAGAGCTTAAAACTCTGTCTAAGCCAGCGAAGCGAGCGACCTGTCCAACAGAGACAGACCCGATCAGCGACCGCCCAAAAGCAACATTCTGACAGATCAAAGTCTCTGCTGGAACAAACGAAGCGATCGACCTGTTCAACAGAGACAGCCCCGATCAGCGATGGCCCAAAAGCAACATTCTGGGTGCTCAAAGTCTCTGCTGGAACAAACGAAGCGAGCAACCTGTTCAATAAAGAAAGGCGCGGCCAGCGATAGTCCCAAAGCGACATTATGCGCGCTTTAAGCCCTGATCGTACCAAGCGAAGCGACCGACCTGTTCAACAGAGAGAGACCAGGTTAACGACTGTCGAAAAGCGTCATTCTGGGAACGTAACGTCTCTGTCGAAGCGAGTGAAGCGAGCAAACTGCTTAATAGAGACAGACCCGGCCAATGGCCGACGAAAAGTGGTTTTCTGGGCGCTAAAGTCTCTGTCGGAGCAAGCGAAGCGAACGACCTATCGAACAAAGACAGGCCCGGCCAATGGCCGTCGAAAAGTGGTATTCTGGGCGCTAAAGTCTCTGTCGGAGCAAGCGAAGCGAACAACCTATCGAACAAAGACAGGCCCGCCTACAGGTGCCAAAAAATTCATTCGAGGTGCTAATAATCTCAGTCGAAGCCGGCAAAACGAGCAAACTGGTCAACAGAAACAGATCTGTTTCAACAAATGAGCTAAAGAATGTGTCACCTTCATAAACGGGGTGCCCACAATGAGTGCACACAATCAAGCTAAATGGTGGCTAACCTTCATAAGAGGCGTGAAGATGTAGCAGCAGGGAATATATAGAGTAGATTATGTGTCATTTTCGTTCATTTTACACTGAATCAGGTCGACAACTCCTTTTAGCTATTAAAGCTAGCCCATATCCACTACGTCTATCTTTCTGCAGCGCACAGATTAGCAGTTCAGATACAACAAATTAATATTCAAACCACATGGCAGCAACAAATCGTTCAACCCCTTCCCTCAAGGGCACTCCCAGCAGACCCCTACGCAGGCAGCCATCATTAACCATCGTTTCTCATCGGTGAGCGGAACATCACTGTTGTCTTTACTTTACCGCCAATGATTCGTCATCCACTGCCGCTGAAACAGATAGATAGATACGACAGACAGCCAGACGCACTTCTGACAAATTACTCCAAACGCACTCGTAAATCAGAAAAAAAAAAAGTTCGCCGCCATAAAGTACCCACGACAACAACTGTGTGGGGTTTCGTACAACAGATACTTTATCCAAATCTGTGGTCACCACTTGCTGGGGAGTTTTATTGTTCTCTTCGTCGTCGACTTGAAAAAAAACAGACGACGATACCGGACCAATTAATTGTTATTTCGCTTTAAAATAACTGCGGGTGTTGGCAAACGGACCAAGACAGAGCTGTGCCCGCGCTCTGGTGTCACTGTTTACAAATGTGAACTTGGGCGACGGTCACGTTCGGCGATAAACCAGAATAATTGGATTTTTATGGGTTTTTTGATTTAAGTTACTTGAATGAGTAAAGATCGCGGCTAAAGGATTTCAATTTTGAATGCATTTTGTGGATACGAGAGTCGATATGATTGAGACCGAGTTGATGGCTTCACTTAGGCCATCGCAGACAAGTGAGGCGTTGAGTTTCTTAGATTTCAACATCAGACAATTGGATTTCATTGCTCAATTAAATTTGTTTACTTCTTAATGTCATGACGATGCACGACGAGGGGCGATAAAATGCAATATGGCGACTTGAGACGTGGCATCAATTTTCTGTCGAATTGGAGCTTTGGAAAGTCGTAAAAGAACAGCCAGACAAGCCGTTGGTATCAGTCCCTGAATATGCGATCGAGTGCAACGACGTCTAATCGAAAAAAGACATTTTCAACGTTTGAAGTCTCTGACATGAACGAACAAAGCGAGCGATCGTACTCGTACACGCAAGGGCGCCAACTGCCAGATGTAAGATGGCATTTTTATAGTTTATAAACTTTCCCAAACCATTAAAAGCCAGTTTACAGTATCTGCTATCAGGAAAAACAACGCAGTTGGTCATAGAAATTCTAGAAATTCAAGAGATCAAATTAGTCTTTAGCATGCTTTAGAACCGCAGTCCAAATACTCGTTTTTTTTTTAAAGAACCTGCTCTTATGACTTACACCGTTACCTAGCAAGATCTATTGTGTCTCCGGTCTACTTAGCCTAATAGGTCTACTACCTTCCTAAAGAAGGTGAGTATGTCATTAATAGCCGAGTTTCTAAACTCCGCCAACGAACAGAATTCCGAATAAAATTCTGAATAGATATGTATTTTTGCGCCCCTAATACCTTTATCGAGGTTTATCCTGGCGCAGATCTCAATATGGATTTCAGCCTGGAACATGCTAGGACAGATCCTCATTCTTACCGAGACTTTAGTGTTGGATTCAAAGACACCAGCACCCACTCCGGAAGCCAGTTTTGATCCATCGGTAAACCATATCAAACATCCTGGCTCTGATACGGGTACTCCGTTAGACCAATCGGCACCTCATTTCGGCTATTTAAAATTAACTGGAAATAGAGACCAGACAACATTTGCGGACCCTGTACATAAACTCAAAGTTAGCCAAAAACGTAATTTTTTGAGTACATAACCTCAAATATCTCAAAATCCTGACGTAATGGGACAATTCTGACACCGGATTCGGATTCTACGCAAAAACTTACTTCGGAAAAGACCCTCAGCTTACCAACAACTGACATGACCCAATTATTTGCAGACCTGTGTAATTCGTCAGTGATTTCGGCGCAGATTTCCCGGCCGTCCTACGCCAACTGGTCAAACACTAAGGCATTTAACCGCTCGTCTCAAAGAGACGTGACAGATGAGGCACCAAAAGGCCTCGTAGTGCTCGTTCTAACGAGAATATCGGCGCTGTGACTGCAGAGGTCGCGGATGAGTCGTCAACGTCGACCAAACGACATGTCACGCAATTGAGCATTACACGTTCTTCTCTGCAGCCGCAAATTGATGAATTGGGACTGGAGGACATGTGGTTCCAACAGGAGGGGGCAACCGCACAACTTGAGCGACAATAGACATTTTGAAGGATGCGTTTCTGGGTCGCCTAAAGTCTCGTTTAGGTGATTTGCACTGGCCGGCAAGATCGCCCTTCAAAAAGCCTCAGACTCTTGAAGCCCTCAAAGAGAATATCCGTCAAGAATGCGAGGACCTATCGCCGGAAATTCTGGTAAGGGTGATGGAAAATGCCATAAATCGGGCCCGAATGGTCATCAATTCTGACGGTGGCCACTTAGCCGATATCATTTTCTCAACTTAGTGGAAAAAAATCTAAGACATCAAATAAACATAATCCAAAAGAAGAACCAAAGTTTTTCATTCATAAAAAAAATTACAGCCAAAGAACATCTGGTGACAACTTTTGCGACACCTTGTAGCTTCTCAAGCTTCATTGCTGTCGTTCGTTTAAGAACTTTTGGCCACCAAACTATGGCCGCTTATGTTATTATGGCTATAACTATCGAAATGTACAACCAATGCATCATTTTGGGATTAAGACCCCAAGTTCTGCCGTAGAGGCGCCAAGTAACCCACAAGGCTCTAGTGGCACGATCAACAGCGAACTTGATATGTGTATTCCAATTTGGGCGTCTGTCTAACGCAACGCCGAGGTATTTCACCTCGTTCGAATAGCCTACAGTGGTGCCTTTGATGATAGGTCCGAGATTGATCAATCATGTCATGCTTGCCACTTGCCACCAGCATAACCGATAGCTTTGAAGCCCAATCTGTGGAGATTGACTAAAAGATTGTCAATGACTAAAGGTCACAGAAGAGGAGAGAGAAATCCCTTGGAGGCATACTTTTACTGCGCTTACAGACACTGACACTCCTCCCGAAGAAGAAGTTATTATACGACTTTCCAACATGGCCCTTATCCATTGATTGTTCGAGTCTTCGATTCCTCTACTACTGATTGCCCTTCCTATCGAGTCGTAGCCAGTATTATCAAGAGCGCCCTCGATGTCTAGGAAGGCACGTACGGCTATTTCCTTGGAGCGGTATGCATTTTCTATCTATTTTACTAGATGGTGACGGACACCCTCCGTGGATTTGCCTTTCCTGTACGCATTTTGACTCGAGTGCAGATGAGTAGACATCTCTATGTGGACCGACAGCCCGTAGAGGTCCAAGGTTTCATGATATGAGGTTTCATGATAAATTATACTCTCGGAGGATATCTCTTGCCAGCCGAGACAATCAAAGCTGGATAGAAAAATTGGAGAGGAGCTCTCTAGTAGACGACATCATGAGACACTGGAGTGGTCAAAATGGGTATCAGGCTCTATTATCAGCTTCAATGACAGCACAGAAAAAATCGCTAGATAAGCTTGTTGCCATCAGTTGCATCAAAGTAGACAAGCTACCACTGAAAGGGCACCACCGTCAAGGACCATCGTGAGGAATTTCAACGAAAACTTGCTTGCGTACCTCCGCTCATTCCCATTGAATGTTACCAGCCATCTCCTGCCTGCATACATATTCCACTGCCAAGTAATTACTAGTCAGTCTCCTCAATATAAATCTTTGCTTACACTTCAGACAACAATCTCCCCGCACTCACCTCTAGTCGATTTAAAATACCAATTTAGCCTGTCGCCTCTGCACTGCAACCGTTAATTTTGTTAGGAAATTGATTTTCTTACACTCGTCCTCCCTCATGGTTATATGTGCGCTCGCTCCCCCATTTCCGGTCGTGTGATTGAATTTGGAAAATCGACAAAATTTTCGAAAACATTGTCATTTTCGTAATAAATTTTCAATTATGCACTCCATTCGGTGTCGCGACTCCAAATGAGAGAATCCATTTCCAAATTCCCCTTCCGCATGGAAGACTTCGAATGGTGGCCGCAATCGGAAATTAATACCTACAAGCCGGGGCCGGCCATATTTTAATTCCAAAAAAAATGTTCTGGGAAAACCTGAATCCCATGGGAACGCGAATAGTTTCCCAAATTTCATCACCATTCCCAATCCAAATGTAAACATTCAGCTACAACACCGCGATGCTCCAATTAGCGTCAGCGCGTTGCACAACACACTGGATGCCTGGGTTAAGGACTGTCAATGCCTAATCAAAATTTCATAGATTTTCCTCCCAGTTCTCGTTTTTTAGTATCCCCTCCATCTTGTACAATAGTTTGTTTGTTTACATTCTGGTCTATTCCACGGCAGAGAAGGGCCTGTATGTTGTGATAGCTTCGGGATGGTTTTCGGAGATTAAAAGGTTGCACTGGCTCTGTGTGTTGCGTTATCAAAACAAAACAAAAAAAAATTGTTTAATTTATTTCCACCTAGTTGGCGTGTTTACCGAAACCGTAAAACGCAAGAGCAAAGGTGCGAGTGATTGAATAAATTTGTTCCAAATAAAAAATTTGTTTACTACGACTTTAGGTGTATGTATGTGTGTAAGAGTATGTATGCTCATAGGGCTGTGTTATTGAACCGACTTTGACCAACAATTGTTGGGCAAGACTGGAACACGTGATGTATGCAAGTGCGATCTATTCAAATGAAAGGCAAGGAAAGTCAGGCGCATTTTTAGGTTAGCGGGACTATCAAGACTGTAAGACAGACGCAGAATGTACGAGTGGCTTTCCTTACGCGGAAATTGTGGCGAATTTTTGTAGGTTGGAGCCCTAGTCCCGGCCCCTTCACCACTTATGTCGAACAACTGTATAGGCGTGTGTGGACGTTCAGAAACACCTGAAGCTTCTGACCGAATGGTAGTGAAGGCTAATACGACATTGGTGGGACACGGCGGTTAGCAGACACATTTTAACGACAGTAATCCCTTGAAAGAAGTGACTATTTTGGTGTATACACCAAAGTCCCCAGTTAAGACCATGACGAAACAACGGTACCATGGAGGTAACACCGGAAGTGGTTTTAGTGGATTATGATCTCACAGTGGTCGCCGTGGCTCAGTGGTAAGTGCGTTGGGCTGCTGTGCGAACGATCTGGGTTCAAGCCCCAGCCATGTCCACCGAACATTTTTCGCGGAACCACCTCTCGTCGGGAAATGAAAAGCCTCCGGGAGTATAAGAAGCTGGGCCTTGGCTCATTCGGAGCTGTCGCGCCAGCTATTTATTTATTTATTTTAGATTGCAGAGTGGTGGTCTGACCGTACAGTGCATATACCTATACTTTCTAGTTCGTCAGCTTTTTCATTAACTGGTACCCTGCTATGACCAGGGAGCCAGAAGAGCTTGACATTGTGCTGCGTGCCAAGAACCTTAAGCTTTTCGCGACAACACTTCACAAGCTTCGATGTTATCTGCGTAGCAGCGATTGATCTAATGGCAGCCTGGCTGTCAATGTAAATCGCAATATCCTCCCATTCGCTTTGACACTAGTTGGGCAGCTGCTGTCGCTGCTAGGAACTCGGCTTGGAAAACGCTGCTGTGATCCGGTAGTCTTATGGAGCTGCTAAGTCCTAATTGTTTTGAAAAAAGCCCGAACCATCGTGTAAATGGATTTGGACTGGTTCAACACTTCGTTGTTTTGCCACTTTTCCTTGCATGGGAAGACCTATGAAAAGGGTCTCTCAAAGTCCAGGTTCAAGACAGTGTCCGAATTGACATTGACGCCCAGATTATTGCTTACTATCTCGGTATGTCCATATGGATTTGGTCTGATTCTGAGAGCACTTTTCGCTGCAGTCTCCTGCATGTAGAGGTCTCGAAGCAAAAGGTTAAGAATTACCTCCAACCCCGGTTTTGGTTTTGTTCTTATCGCACTGGTTATTCCAATGCATGCCACTCTCTGTATCTTGGTAAAATTTTTGAGGTTAGCGATTTTGGTGGCAGTGCGCCACCAATCAAAGGGTTATTCTGGGTCTGGATCCCCAGTTTTTACCGAATAATCTACTACAGGTATAAAAGACAACTGGCCTTCTTTACCCTTTCTTTGATGTTCACTTGAAGGTTCATCAAATCTTCAAGGTGGTTCGAAAGCAAGGAAGTCACTCCCTCCAATGGGCATTATAATGGATCAATTCTGTCCTCTTGAGACGCAGAACGTTCGCCTCGCCAACCCATCTACCTAAGCGTCGTGATACGTATATGTTGAGCTTAGGAACGCCAACAACCATGGTATGAAAAATCTACCTGGTGACTGATAAGTGCTAGTGGCTGGACACCAACATTCTTCAAAATTTGAACACGACCAAAGGCGACGCCTTACGTCAATGCCAATCCATCTTGGCGGCCTCTCTGAAAAAATCAACTTATTTACCATCTTTTTCAACTTTGAGACCAAAAATCACTTCCCACAAAAACTTTCTGTGGAAATTCAAATCGCATCCCATACCCCAGCCGGGCTTTCCGGCCCCCCATCGTTCCTCCCCCTCTCCTTCCGTCTTAATCTTTCTTTTATTCATTTAGGTCTTGATGTTTGTTTTGTCGATTTTATTACTCGACGCCGCATACGTAGTGAATTATCAAGTAGTCATCGAAAAAATGAGGTCACTCGGGAGCGGACAACCCTTCATGAGTGTGCTGTAGCTGTACAAAATTGGAACGCATTTCGAGAGAAAATCGAGCGTCACAAGTTTCACGATCAAAACACAAATCTCGTTTCGTAGTCTCGACAAGTCGACTTGTCGCTTGTCAATATCTATCTTCTTCTGCTTCGACTTCAGCTCCTCTGTCTCTCTTCGTGTTCTGTTCCCAATTGTGTTTGGAATATTTGATTTGACCACAGAGATTTGAAAGAGCATAATCGTTATTTTGAAATCGAAAAATGGACCGTGGACGACCGACAGAAGCCGGACCGGCGACGCAGGAGGATGATGACGACTTGGTCATTGTAGTGTAATTACGAAACAAATCGAATCTACATGTGATTTGGAGAGAAGTTTGATTCTAACCAGAGATACCCGTCCCGGCCGCCTCGACTCGACCCGTGTGTGTGCACAGAGGCGATTAGTTTTGATTTAATGGGGCGCGGAGGAGAGAGACGTTTCGAAATGTTTTTCCTTCGAAAAGTTTTAGTTTTCCAGCGCGCGGAGGGCGAGAGGGCAGTCAATTTAATCAAACGGAGATTATTAATGGAGGGCGGGAAGGGTTGTAATAAATTTGATTTATTGGAGATACTCGGTTGGCTCTCGAAATTATTGTTCAACTAATGCTAATGTTTGGTTTCTCTTGTTTCGAGAGATTTATTGGACCGCAGTAGGCTCTTGGGCGGTGAACGCTGCCCCTTCAATGGGATGTAAGTGATTAAGTCGTTTTCAGAGAGAGACTGAGATTCTACATCTTGACAGAAGAAAACTTTGAAGGTCAGGAAAATTTGGCGAGAGAGAGAGCAAGAAACCCTGTCGGGCATACATATGTGTAAGACACGATTCATGACTCCATGCGCACACACATACCAATCCTGACTTTGAAAAACAGAATTCGCCAATTCGAAACCCACTCACGTCCACCAACTCATTAATCAAACGAATATTAGCCACCTGGAGTGAAGAGCAATGCACTCCCTGGCGCTATTTCAACGCACACCCATCTCTCGAGACCTTTTTTAATTTATCTGTCAAATTGTAGGCAAACTGCTGCCTGGGTCCCATCTTGAAACAAAATCCAATTTCTTTAACATCACCACCCACACACCTACGCCCACCTATCCACCAAATCATCTGTGCTCACATCACGACACTTAATTCAAGGCGAAGTTTCAAATCCGAAAAAGTAGCACGGGGGCAGTAGTAGACAGTAGACCCTCTCTCCCAGGCTCTGTCCATAATTAATTCCTTTGCTCCTACAACTCCCCAGCGCTGCTGGGACTTGTATCTCCCTGCAGCTTATCAATTTAACTACTGAATTCCTTTTGCGACATTTGCTGCATGTTCAATGGCGCCTCAGCCTTTCACCACCGATACAGTGACATCCGTGCACTGGCCCCACAACAGAGAGGACAGATGCCAGAAGACGCTAGTCAAACGAAATTGATATCGACAAGTCAAGCGGACACAGAGAATGTCGCATGACATTAGGATGCATGGCTCGCAGTCATGATGGGGATTGTTGTGGATAGAAAGGAGGCCATTACATGGTAGTTAGGTATTTTAATCTCGCCCTGGGTTAATTGTTAAGTGATTGTCACATGAACACGGACCGTAAGACCGATGATGTGTGAGTTGAAGGAGGTTAAGATACACCCTCCCACTCCCAGGTAAGATACGCTCTCTAAGTATTTGAAGAAAAGGAGACAAGAGTCTTTCGTAATGAAATTCTTGACTCAAAAGGAAGTGCAGAAGAAGTGGAAGGAAGGAAGTTGACTGGTTCACATGCGAGTCACAATCATAAAGTGTTTTCCTTATGGTAAATAGTGCGTCTTACAGTTTTTTTTAAAGAAAAAAACAAAAGCAAATTGCAGTGTCTATGACATGACAAAAATTGGACTGCTATTGTTTAATTTAGTCAAGACAAGAACCGTAGTTTAAAGAAAAACTAACAGCGCTTTCCTTCGGGCCTTGCATTGCAGTTCGATTTCGACGATTGTTTTTAAAGATGACGGACGCAATGTTCTGATGTCGGAATCTTGTCAGTTATCTCATTCTTTGTCTTCCACTTCTGATGAAGGTACCTAACTCTCAAACCCAGCCCCAAGTACAGTCTCAGTATAGTTCAATAAGTCGGTTGAGCTTTAAAAAATCTATCATTAGCAGACTTTATCTTCCGTTTATACATTTGGGAATTGAATGATGCCCGGCGAATGTGCCATTCACCTATGCTGGGTACCCGGTCATATTGACATTCCAGCCGATGAACTCTTCAAACGTGGTATTACTCTAGAAATCCTACCGAATCCTATCACTCGCTGCATGTAAATTACTCTTAAAGCTCGAAGCGATCAGGAAGACAAACCAAAAATGGAGGAATGGAACCACATGCCATACCCCCAGAGGCCTCACTCGATCCAAAAATTTTAATCTTGCTTAAAAGATCGCCCATCAGCACCATCATCGATTTTCTCACCGGCCATTGGCCTTCATGCCAGAAAGATGGACCTTTTCTCAAATGACGGAGGAAGAAACAATCCTCCATTCCCTCTGTACCTGTGCTGCCCTATCTCAAAGAAGAATGTTCTATCTAGGAGTCTATCACTTCGAAAATTTGGGCAAACTGTCACAAAATGACAGTAAATGGCCAGGACCACCCCAGTTTGTAGCGCCACCTTAAAAAAGTGACATCAAAAGTATCCTCAGCTTCATTGAAAGGTCCAAATAAAGATCCAAAAGACTACCTTGGCCTAGGTTTCCTACCTTCTTCCTGTCGAAGTGAGCCTTAACAAATAATCTTAGTCAAGATTCCAACCCAAGCAACTTGAAATTAACTACGTAAAGACAACAGTTCGCTGTCCGCATGCAGATTCCCTAATGTAAGCCAAACGAAGTCCATTGTAATACCAGTGTGATACTACAGGGTCAGCCGGAAGGGTGCAAAGGAAATCTCACCCTCTTCTTCGTCTCTACCGTCTTTGCAAAAATCAATTGAGAAGAGGTTTAGCCATTTAGGGTGTAGCTCCATATGACAATAAAACCTAAGCTTGATTTCAAGTTTTGACAAAATCAGCTCACTGCCCCTTCTTCTTCCCTACAGTTCATAGGACAATGAAGCCTAAGGCCTAGGTTAGGTTAGGCCTAACAAGTATTGAAAAATTATGTTTCTTCTTCGCTACCACAACTTCCGAACAAAATTTTTAAAAGGTGGCTGGAGAGTTTTGTTTGTTTGAGATTCTGGTTTACTCTTAACTGTAACGCTATTTTTTAGTTCATTACCTGAACTACAGGTCCACCCTGCTAATTGCAATAGCAAACAAAATGGAAGCAGTGGTTCGGTGGTTCGGTTCGGCATGGGAATAGGTGGAGAAATACTAGAGAGAACTTGCTTAGGAATTGTTTATCACCTTCCAAGGGAATGGCTTCTAAAATCAAAGTGGTCGGTGGAGGACTTTATCTTCTCTGTTCACCTCTTTTTAGGAACAGAAAAGATGCAAACGCATGCCATGAGCAACTAAGATATAACAACTTTGTAGCTTGAGAAGCTACAAAGAATTACCTGTCTGGGTAATACAGGTGCTATGTACATCTCCCCTACTTCAGCCATAGAGGCTGTAGGCCCACACCCCTACATATCTTCACTAAAAAGACCACTGCCCGTTGTGGTATAAAGCTGCAGCTAGAACACAAGTCAAATCAGGTAATCTTGTGGATCATCTGAAAATACTTCACTCAATTCCAAGTACGGACATTTTCTGGACTATCGCCGACCGCCATGGCATTGTATCCAATGAAACTGCGGATGAGCTGGCTAGGGCCGGTTCGGCTTCCACGCTCTTGGGACCAGAACCCTTCTGTGGTGTTAATTGGGCCACCGCCACAGTTTTGTTAAACAACTGGGAACACCAACTTCGCCTAGCCCATTGGGAAAATGACCCCGGGCTTAGGCAATCCAAGGGACTCATAAAGCCCTTTTCTTACAAGGAAATTCTAAACCTTGACAGCTTGAGCCAGCAAGTGGGCTTCCTTACCGGCCATTGTGGCCTAAGATATCATCTCAACAAACTAAACATTTGTTCAGATACAGAGTGTCGGTTCTGTTTGGAAGAGGAGGAAACCTCTGAGCAAACTCTCCGAGAATGTCCGACACTGTACTGGAGGCGTAGACGAATCTTTCATAGGAAATTCTGTTCGTTGGTGGAGTTTAGAAATTCGGGATCTAGTGACACACTCACCTTTATTAGGAATGTGGTAGACCTATTAGGCTAAGTAGACCGGAGACACAATAGATCTTGCAAGGTCGCAGTTTCAGCCAAAAGGGCAGATTCTTTCTGTCTGACTGTCACTACTTTTCAGTGTTCTGGGCCAACCAGGGGCAATCTACATATGGAAAAAGCTCAAGACATTCGAGGTATCATATCGGCGAGCCAAGCCGAGTTCCATCCATGATATTTCAATCCTAGAAAGGTCAAGTCGAGAACTTCAATATTTTGTAGGACAAGCACTGAGCTAAAACTCAGCTCAGAACGATGGTTCCATCGTGGTCCACAGGATCTGTTACTGATCCAAAGCTACATCAAGGGCTAATTGAACCAACCAGAACTATTATATGAAGTGGTGGATACTTCTGACGTAATGTGATCGAAGAAAAGTGCTTCCAAATGGACCGGCCTTCCATTGGATTGATTCTGATCTAATATGGACAAGAGTTGCCTGGAAACTTGGCATGTCGTGCCTTCTTTTCGTCTGCAGTCGGTTTTCCTAATAGCGTCTTGTTCAAGAAAATCTTTACTCGTAGTTCAGAGGCTCTAGCCGAGTAATGAACCGGGAATACAGCAACACGAAGTCGAAAACTCTAATTTTGATAGGATGCTCTTAACGATGTTAAGACTAAAGCTCGATTCAGGGCCCTAGTGAAGTCACGAACCAGGAAAGTATCAACACAACAAGATTTCAATAGAGACGAACAGACCCTTAATCCACATCCGACTGTTGTTAGGCTAAAATACGTCAAATAGACTTCAATCTAAAACGTCAGCCTGGTCAAAACCCATAAATCTCTAGTCAAACAGCGTTGGGGAAGGATCAGTAGATGGAAGGTCCTGCGGAAGGCCCCTCCCACCCATACTTCATCTGTTAATTACTTCCCGCGCAAAAGTCATTCGTTTTAAGCAAACAATTCACATTCTGAATGCAGCATTAAGCAATTAACTTCTTGCTTCCACTTCATATCCTTTGTTGCTCGCCAAAAATTTATTGCAACCCTCTCGCCATTTGTCTAACACCTAAGCACCCCACAGGAACTAACCTCAAACTCAATTTAGAATGCAAAAATATAATAACTCGCACAAAGGACATAAAGTATCTAATAAACAATGTTGCACGAGATACAATATGCAGTAATCACCTCCAACATAGACGCGACCTCTCCATGATGGTCATGGGTGCACAGTAGACTGCTACCGCTGCCGGCGATGATGACGGCCGATGGCCACCGTAAATTACCCACGCATGTTAAATAAATTACGTAGTGTAATGACGGTCAATTGCACTCGAGTGGGAAATGCTAAGGCCACCGGACCGTGATTGTTGAATGTATCCACGTCTGCCTGCCGCTGCGACGGCACGAGTCGAACGAGACGTGCGCCACCACCGTTCGTTGATTACAATTTTTTTTCTCGCTGGACTAGCCTGGAACTGGAGTTTTCCCCAAAATCTTCCACTCTGCGCCAGTGATCTGTTCCGAGTGTTTTTTCCGGCATTTTTTTCTAATTTTAATTGAAAATTGTAAGTTTCCTGCTGCGGGTGCGTATTTCACTCGCTGACTCAGTCTCAGGTGGTGGTGGTGGCCACGAAATTCGTTTCACGAATGACCGGGTTCGCAACCATGAAACAAAACAGCTACCAACCTACCACCACCTCTGGATGGATTTGCATCTAGGGAGAGACGAAACACCTGCGTGTAAAAGTTTCGAGAATCGATGACTGAGGAACATTAACCTTTGATGGTGAATGCGGATTAGATTGTTCCGCGAGATAGACGGCTTTTGGCCGAAAAAAAGGGGAAAAGGTCGCGTGAAATTGTTCACTTTGGAAGGCGCAGTTGTGTGTATATGTGTGTTTCTGTGTGAACGGTGCATTGTTGAATGCCGACTTGGCATGCCCCTAGATAATTAATGGGATTGTAGTACAAAATTTTATGGTTATTACCCGAGGAAGAAGTAATTCTTCGAATGGCTCCGGCACGAAATTGTCTGGGGAGAGCAACTTTGTAGGGATGGGTTTGTCTTGTGGTGGAAATTGCGCAAAAGTTTATAAACTATAGCACCGCCATTGACAACACTTTTTGCTAATCTTGAAAATCTATGGCTTGGCCTATTGGTAACCACAGACGCAATGACTATGAATTCCAAGGGGAACTATGAATCCCAAAGGGAACTTCAAGAGTATATCAACCACTTCAAGTGAAAAGAAGCTCAATAGTCAGGTTTCAGTTGATTTCGACGTCGAAAGTGGAGTTCCACAAAGTTCGATACTGTCTCCGCTACTGTTTCTCGTGTGTTTTAGATAACGTTGCTGGCGCAGCACTGAAGTTTCTTACGGAGGGTGTAGAAAAACCTTCAAATCGTGACAAAGCATGGTCCACATCCGCATTGGTTTTAAATGTTTGATAGGGAAAGACCGAGTTTGGTGAAGCATTTGGAAGAATTCTTTTGTTTTAGGGATGAAAATTCCTTGCACGACGAGTATTATAAGAGGATTCTCGGAAGATCGGTAGGCAAATAAGATATTTAGAGCAAATACAGTGGGGGAAAAGAACGACTCAAGCACTCAAGTGAAATGGAACGTTAGTAAGTTCACAATCGAGCTGGCTACAGACTCTTGTTGGTTGATGGCCCAACCCAACTGTTGGGCCATCAAAATTACGTAGGAACTGCGAGTGGATTAAAAGATTATTTTGACAGTCTACCCTACCAGTCAAGGAGAAAACGCCTTAAAAAAACCCAAAACCTGCGACTTGCAGAGTAACAGAATCTAAGCGGTAACTACAGACAGATTCCCGGCTCTCATAAATGCCCGAAATAGACTTCATTACTCAGATAACTCAGTCTGTACCGCCTCTTGTATCGGTGGCCAATTAAAATGCTTTTTGCAATAGTTTTTCCAAATCACCTCTATGATTACCTACACGCACAAGCTATAAACAAGCCAACAACACGTTAATCAGCCTTGAAATTTGCGTAATATGTATACCCCGCCACCTCCTTTCGGTCCTCAATACTCTCCGGCGTCGTCGTCTAATTTTCAATGTCAATCGTAAAATAATAACAGCGGCTGCTGAAACAAAAAAACAAGTTGATTATCTTTCCGAGTAATTTGCGTGCCGCGTACTTGTTCTCGAGATACTTCAACCGAAACCAGTTGCTGGTAGCGTCGGATTTGCTTGGACATAATTGTATCTAACGCGCAGTTGATTTATGCCACACGACCAGAGATTGGCAGTGCGAGGTTGTTAAACAACAATTAACGAAAAACAGATTGTCTAGAGGGGGTCATAAACTTTTTCTTTATAATTAAGAACTTCCCTCCAAGGATTGGTAAGAGAAAGCTTCAAACTCGAAATCACTGGACAGAAGGCAAAGGGCAAACCTTTCGGCGTGAAGGTTTGTGGAAGACAGGTTGTAAGATTTATGAGCTTCCACTTACGGATAGGTATTGAGCCAGATCTTACCTGAAACGAGAAAAAGAAAGGAAAGGTTAGAGAAAAGTTGTAGTAAAGTTGTTTCTAGGAGAAATAAATGGGTTGACGGTTTCTTGAGGCCCAACGTTATCTCTTAATCCCCTCCCTGAACTCAATCGTAGGGTATGAAGCATCAGAGCTACGAAAGATACTTCTTATATCGAGTTTGAGTTTTTGCAAAGCGATCGCCTACGCAAAAGTTAGATTTTCATTAAAACTGGGGTAACACAGGATTGTAAATTATCACTCATGCCATTACACGTAAGAACATTGTCACGTTTCACTAGAGCCAGTGACATGATACTTAACGCGGCATTATATAATTATTATCACTCACACATTTCGTAGCTGTGGAAGTATGACCAAGGAGGTCATAGCCTGTCAATGGTAGGTGGATCTATATCTGTAAACTCAAAGTTCAATTCTCAAGAAATAACCCCTGTCGGGCCCGTTAAATTCCACAATTCAGTGGTCGTACTTGTGGCCAACCCAACTGTTTGGTGTGATATAGTCGACCTACTTGCTTAAGATAGTTAGATAGAAAGATAGATAGTCTCAAGCCAGCGCACTTGTGTGTAAGTCGCGGGCTTCCTCTACTATGCTGACCTTCAGGTGTAGACTCGAAGATTTTCGAGGCTGGAGCATTGGTGTCCATCTGCTCTACATGACCTAGTCGTTGAACCTTCCCTCTTCCGGCTAAGCCGATGCCGCTGTACAGCCCGTATAGTTCGTCGTTGTATCTCCCCCTTCACTCACCATCTATGTAGACGGGACCGAAAATCACCCGAAGAATTTTCCTCTCGAAGCAGCCAAGAGCAACCTTATCCGCTTTTAACAGAGTCCATGCCTTGGAGCCGTAGAGCAAGACTGGGACGATTAAGTTCTTATACAGGGTCACTTTAGTCGTTCGGGAGAGCGTTTTGCTACTAAATTGCCTTCTGGCCCAAAGAAACAGCGATTGGCAAGAGTTATTCTTCGTGTAATCTCAGCGCTGGTGTCGTTGTCTGAATTTATAGAGTACCCTAGGTAGACAGACTCCTGGCAAAGTTAAGGCAAATATGGACTCCATTTGGGTCACGGTGGTTGGCTACACATTGACTACTTTAAGGTCAACCTAGCATTCACAGATGCAAAATTCAGCACGGGAGGATGGACTTAGACTTTTCTAAGTAGAAGCTAGCAGATCTGACAAAGTGCCTTCTTAGGCTTGGCACTCCTGTTGACAGCCGCTTGTACGTAGAACCTTTCCCAAGTAGGCACTTTGAAGGTTTGCAACCCAACCAAGTCAGCAAAGTGTCTCCTTGGGTTTGAGATGCCTTGCTGAAAGCAGTCTGAAACATTCTAAAAAGTAGACGTTAGTCAAGGTTTGGAGTCTGAAAAGTTTGCAACACACCAAAGCCTGTTGAGTGAGCTAAACATGAGCTTAGAGAACTAGGTTTTTCAGGGTATTTTTTTCAGAAAGCAGTTTTGTGAAGCCGGTCGTACCTTAATTTTTTTATCATTTTGTTCCGACCTGGCCTTATGCCCTAAGCTAGGCTTTGTCAGGTTTCTGGCTTGTAGCCTGTTTTGTCGACGAGTAGGTAAAGAAGTTCTTGATTATCGATTATTGTGCATTGGTCAAGCTCTGATCAGAGGATCCTAAGCTCTGCCGCGTCTGCAGTGGATTCGTCATATTATTGGATCGGTAGTGCATGACGATGACATTTAAAATCACCTCTCAAGCACCTCTCTAGTCAGGAGTGCTTGCATCAAAGAGTTCCACTTCTCCGCTCACTATTGATTTAACGTATTTCTAACTCCGTTGATTCATTCTCACACTGTTTATGTAATTTTTTCGATTAAATTTTCCATAAACAATTCTCCACAGAAATTTATTATTTATTACTGCATACGCGCACCGCTAGTGCCAAACACAAGTGTTGTTTGCCTTGGTATTGCACAATGCCTGTCGGGTTTTGCCATTCGCCGCGCTGATACTCATGTGGATAAGGTTTCACAATATTTACACAACTGCATGACACACAAGCTTACAGCGCAGAAGATAGATTGACTGATAAGTCACAGATACAGTTGTGCCCAGTCAACGGATGATCAGTTTCCTTGGTTGTTGAGTTGCGAATTTTTCTTTTCCAACTAATTCCAACCTGATACATGGAATGACATTTACGTAAGGTAGCCCAGCGACGGGAGAGGTGATGAGATGAGTCCAATCGGTTGTTTCCAGGAAACATTCACTTATGATGCAAATAAACAGGCTTAACCAAGCTTAGTTTTTTGTTTATGTCGCTGTTCAATTTTGGGAGAGAGTCTGTCTAAAGTCGGGTCCATCTGGTAGATTTCAGAAGTTTCACTTGGATCCGACCTAAAAGAAGAGCTTACACAAGGTTTTTTTTTTATAGATCCACGGGGCTTTAGAAGTTGTACGTCAAGCATTTCATCATGGTGAGAGCTCTAACTTTAGGGGTTCGACTCATTTATACTTCCAGGTCCCTGCGCTGCAGACAGTGTTGTGTTTTCATCGACCTACTTCCCTCGATATGCGTCCCATTTGGAATCAGATTCAGCATTATTTTCGGTGCCCCTGTAAGCGTTGATCTTATCGAACCTGCATTGGGTTGTCGTTTTCATAAAAATTGTTTCTTCATTATGATTGACACAACGGCACTCTAACTTCTTCTTAGTCTTCTTCAACGTCCATCAATTGCTTGGTTGTAGTCTTGGTTTAAGTCCTCTTCGCAGGCTGGAACATTACGTAATTTGCCTCGTCAATTGTCCCTATGCATCGTGCAACCCCCATATTGTCGTGCCCAAGCTTGTGGACATGGGATCTAAAGCATCCATGGCCTAGGTGAAAGTTAAGCTCTTCTTGTCTTCTGTTGATCACTGAGTCAGGTATACTCCTTCCTTCTATGCCATATACCTATCTCCTCGCTCTACTCCGCCCTGCCTCAGTTTAGGAGGAAACGCCCAAAATTTACTAAAATCCCTCAATTTCTCTTAAATACCCCCATCTCATTGGGTTCAGGACGGCTGCCTTAGCTGAAATTTTGCATCAATTCAAGTCGCACATAACCTTAATTCCTGGACGGCAGTGAAGTGCCTCTAAAGTCGTTTTAAGCTTCTGTTAATCATTAGTCTTCAGGAAGCATGCGAAAGGTCTCCTTTATCTCCAAAAGCTTGTGATGTAGGAATCATCGCATCGACTACCCAAAGTCCTACCGTTCCCCAATAAATTTGTCAGCAACCCAGTTCGCCTCCCTAACAAGGAAGCCATCATTGGGCTATGGACCTTAAAACCTAATGACACTTGCTTACTGCATAAACAAAGTTTATCCGCATAGGGTACCTTCAACCCCACATATGTATGCGTGTACATATGTGTAGTACGCTTCCCTAAGAAACAATTAAGGGAGAGATTCCAATTAACTGGAACAGCGGCGAACATCCTCCCGAGTACATTTTGCGCTGTTTGGAGACGTGCCAACGAAGTGAAACGATTTTGTCTGAATCGGGGTGGTGTGGTGGTTGTGTGTCACCATACTGCAGTTGTTGGCAACTAAATTGCGGTACGAGGACTGACATGATGGCAGAATCCACTCCTCTGAGTTTGGCACACTGCTCTCCATTTCTGTACTCGTACAACGGCACAGGATGATGTGCACTCTTTAACGCAAATATCGCGGATAACCTAAAAGTCATCCCCATTGCTGCTGTTGTGTGTGTATTCGAGGGTAGCTTTGGAATTCTATCCGCCCAAAATGCCTGTTTGCTTTGATTAACCCCAATAGTTACCTCAACTGAGCATACTTTCGCGATAATTGCTTTCGCATTGCAATCATTGATGGTAATTAGCGATGCGAGTGGGGGAGGATTGATTTGAAACTTTGTGTGAACCAATGGCGAATGTGAAATGCATTAAGCCGGGCCTCTTAAGACTTGTGTTTACGTATCAAACGACTTGATGGTATAGTCCATCGTTGGCATAGCAAAGTCCTATAAAGATCAGAGGAGAGCTGGAACGTGAAGTGGTACATATGTATGTATGTCAGACCGATTAACAAAACCAGTGCCAAATGAGACTTTGAAAAATGCGTCCGCCTTAATTGCAATCATTAGGAGGAAGGAAGAGGCGAGCTCTTTAGTGAATGGGTTCAGACCATGCAGAGGGATAATGTTTCGTGTAGATTGGTGTTATTCATGTCCATGATCCACACAAGAGACTTCAAGGATTGAAATTTGGGGTTTTTGGTGAGCCTTGTGCTGTTGAGGCTTCTAAAACTCTGTAAAAGACACTTTGGTAGCAAATATGATGATTTCATGTCGGGCGCCAATTAGGAACTCTGTTCACTGCCACTGTGTAGTGTACAGTCAAATGTAAGTTATAGTGGGTCTGTTCTTCCATTGGATCCTTCGACTAACCTTGCTATCTATCTAAAAATATTCTACCTTGTATGGTTTGTGGGTAATACTTGAATTTCGTCATAAATAAGAACTGAAAGCAAATGTATTTCATAACTATTCTTTGCATACACTACACACTATTCAAACAACAGAAACCACACGCCAATATCGCCTCGCCATTCGCCTATTGACTAAAGGGATACAAATACAAATACAATATTCGATAACAGTTTTGCTGTATCCCTTTTTCCCATACCAGTCACGCAGTCTGAAACTGAGGTCAAAACAAGAGCAAAACACATCACAAAAAACCACCACCATTCCATGTCATCTATCCATCCATCCATCCATCCATACATCCTTTCCATGCACAATTTTGTAGAGAAAGAGGCAAGCAAAAGTGTGTATCTGTACTGTGATCGCTTCACCGACTCATTTTGTGCGATGCGACACGAGTGCGACACATACACAACAGTATCGATGTGGCGTGTGTATCGGCTCTTGTGTGTATCATGTATAATCTTTTGTGTATCGAATAACTTCAGTGAGTTGATTCGACTCATAGAGGTGATTCGAATCTTTTGCACAGAGGCGCATCCGTAAATTCAGTAGATTGACTGGCACATTTGAACCGACTCACTCAGCAGTTACCCACCTCTAGTACCATCAGGCTTTGAAAGAGAATCCCATCATCGCATGTTGCACAATGGTGATGAAAGGATGATAGTTAGTCAAGGCCCATTTAATCATCCAAAATGATTTGGTTTAGCCAAGGTTCATCCAATTTCCCCACAAGTGCAATCTTTTGCTTTCAAGCTAAAGAAAACAATCCCATTGCACTGTCCGTAGGTAAGCCTCCTTTACTCAGTTTTCTGTCTTTCGGAATGAGGCGAGTAGGGCCCTCTACGCTTAGGAGTTCTTAACAAATCAGTCCTAAGAAGCTGTCATCTAAAACGAGAAAAGGCAGTAAAGTCACATGAAAGCTTGACAGTGTTAGCATGCTATCCACCAGCTAACACCTTGAGGTACTTGGCAAAACGTAGTAGCCCGCTATCCATGCTATCTTTTCAGCTGAAAGATGTCAGGAGGGATTTGTTTAGCTAACCTACACTTTCGAGGATCATGAAAGGTGTGGGTAGATGCTAGACCTTAAAAGTTGGGGCGTGTTTATGTACTGCGACCCGTAGAGATCTATCGAACTCGCATTGGCTGATAAGTCTCGACCTATAGCACCTCCTCTAATCCAATCTCTCTGAGGAATTGGAGTACTTGGATTAGTTCTAACGATGGGAGATCCGTTTCAGAGAAGGTGTATGCTCCCAGGTGTGCTCTTCGTCCATAATGAGGTGTGACGAGGTTTCCTTGGCATCGCTGCAGAATCTGCCCTTTCCGTTTACTTCTATCCCCACCTTCTTATCCCACTTCCTGAGTCTGCAATGGTCCGTTAGGAAGCCCAATAGAATGTGAAAAATAATGTCTCTTAAACTTTGCATAGCAAGGACATTGAAGATGTCATATCCTTACTGCGCTGAATCGGGAGTATCAACCTAAACGCATTGAGCCCATAGCAATCCGTTTTTTTTTTGCAAATGTACTCCTGGGACCCAGAAAAGACTAAGAAAACTCAATGTTCCAACCGAATTTAAACACTATTCCTGCCTTCTCCAATTATTATCTTTGGCTAGTCCGCCCAATCAACTAGTATGTAAGGTTGAAGGATTGAAAGAAGGGGCGCAGAATGTGATGGAACACGATGGATCCTCACGCTTCTGTAAACGCACGATTACATGGCTGTGCACTTCCGCCTTAATTTAACCTACGATACTCTGAAGTGGAGCTGTTCAATTAAGTGAAGCATGTTGTCCATATTTCAAAATAACCGCACTCCCTGTGATCATCAGCCCTGACAAGTCTTGGAGACTAAAATATAGACATGGCAGTCGACTATCTCTTTTTGGACAGAACGTCACAATAGACAGTTATAACTTTGAGGTAGGTAAGGGCTTTGTTTACCTAGCCTTCGCTATTAATTCAGACAACGACACCAGCGCTGAGATTAAACGAAGAATAATTCTTGCCAATCCCTGTTTCTTTGGGCTAAGAAGGCAATTGAGTAGCAAAACCCTCTCTCGAACGACTAAGGTGACCCTGTACAAGAACTTCATCGTCCCAGTCCTGCTCTACGGCGCCAAGGCATGGACTCTGGCAAAAGCAGATGAGGTTGCTCTTGGCTTTTTCGAGAGGAAAATTTTTCGGTTGATTTTCCATTCCATCTGCATAGACGGTGAATGGAGAAGGAGATACAACGACGAACTGTACGGGCATCGGCTTAGCCAGAAGAATGAAGGTCCAACGACTGAAGCGGCTGGGTCATTTAAAGCGGATGGACACCAATGCTCCGGCCCGGAAAATCTTCCTAATCCGCACCAGAGGAACGGCGCACTAGAGCAAGACCGCGACTCAAGTGGCGCACATAAGTAGATGGAGACCTTAACCAACTTGGCGAAACTGGAGGCAGATGGCTAAAGATCGAGCTGGCTCGAGACGTTTGTTGGTTGAGGCAAAGGTGCACCCGGGACTGTAGCGCCATCTTAAGTAAATGAGTAAATATTTGACACCACTTCAGATGCCTAAACGATATTTTTTAACCATTGGATACTTTCCTAATGGCAATGGAAGCTCCAAGTAGGCATTGTCATCAGCAAAGTTGTGGTAACTTAGCGTGACCTATAGCCCGACTTCAACGAATGACTAAACAGTCCAAACAATTTGAGTCATTACCCAAATGAAGACTGGTCTACCAAAGACACCAACTACGTCTATGACCGAGTCAAGTCGATGAGCACGACATTAGTCCAGACAACAGCCCTATCTTGGACGGAATCAAGCTCTGAGTTCTAAAGAAGTAAAGACATATCCTAGGGGGCTTAAGGGCGTCTTACGCAAGTATTTTTAAGACTAAGCGACCGAGATCAAGTTAACAACACGAAATTACGCAAGCAACTCTATGTCGAACAGCTATTTCTTCAAACAGAGGGGTGCATGCTTCGATAGTTTAAACACGTTAAACGCATGTCCCCATCTCGGCTTTCAAAACTTGTCATGGAATCCGTGCCATCAGGTAGGCGTCACCTGGTTAGGCTCAGGATGAGATGATTGGACCAAGTCCGAAATTTCACCTGTACTCGTAGGGGGAAAATTCCTGATGACTTAGAGTCGATTGCGTAAGATCGGAAGCATAGTGGATAAGCAGGCCATTGACGATGATGAGTAAGCGGCCTGTAGAACTCTGTAAAGTCGACTGTTGCGAAAAAGGCTTAATGAGGAAGTTTACTGGGTCCGATAGACGTTTACCCTACTCTAGTGAACTCAATCCTTAAGAGCCTTAAAGGTAGGTTAGGGAATTGTTGTTAAGACTAAACGGTCTGTCGGGGTCTGTGGAGCGTTGCTAAATTGATTATTGTTTAGTAGAACAAGGGAAAGGAAGCCTGTCAGCTCTGCCGTAAACATGTAAGGTTCCTGCCACGCAATAAGCGGCAAAGCGGCAAAATTAAAACGTATGAAATCGTACGCAATCTCTGGGTCGCAAACGTAATTTCTGAGCAAATTTTCTCCCGCTCAGTGCGTGGCAGGGGCCTAAGAGAGGTCTCCTAGCATCATCTCTACCTTGGCGTGAACCCCTAGATTCAGCCGTGGCTTGTCTAACATTGCCTAGATCCCCCGTTCTGGTTCAGGGTCAGTCAGCTCGTCTGCCTTAAAGTTTCCTCAAAATAGGTCCTTAAATGTTTAACCCAGCAGTTTGATTGATGGATGGGTTTAGAGTGAACGCCGGTTCATCCCCAATAAACAGTGGTCTACGGACTTTTTGTCCCCGGGCCTTCTTTAGGTAGTCGTTTGAGTAGGTACCTACAACGAAGATTGGTTGGATTTCATCGTGTTCCATGCTCTTCAGGTGATGCGAGTGTTTAATGGCTGCACAAGAATGGCCGGAATACACCTTTAATTCAAAAACACTGCTCGAAGCACAACATCGGAAGAGGCATTGCAATCCGTTGAAACCACCTTATTTGCATACCCAAGCAGCTCAACACAAACGGGAATTTTAGTTTTAGAATTAGTTTAAGCTCCAACGCATTGTTGTCCCCATAAAAGGACCAACGGAAAGCATAATGCAACAATGTTTCCAATTTAGACAAGCTCTTGTTAGCAAATCCTTTTTTCTTTCTCCTCTTTGCCAACTCACCTGATTAAAAGTGCAACGCAACACAATTCCGCTTTCTAATATCCGAGAAAGCGCCAACTATTTTTTGCTATTTTCTCTGTTACCATTCCGACAAAAGGATTTCAGAAGGAAAGTGCTGCTGCACTTGGGTCAGCGAACTTTTTCATAAACGTGTTTCAATGAGAGAAACTTTCAAGCAAATTCTATTCATTCGCTTGGAACATACGCATATACATATTTTTGTATCTTTCGTCCTTATCCCGACACTGTCATAGCAATTCAGAGTATGAAAAACGGAAGAACAACTTCAAAACTCCTTTTTTGTGCATCAAAACACCAACGACGAGAGCAGATTGTGAACAATAAATGCTACACTGCCTCCTGTTCTACCGTATGCTGTACGTTCCCAGGATAATAATTCAACATCAACATAATATCAACAAGGACCAGGGTTCTTCCTCCACCAGAGTTCTCGCTCCACAAACGATCCTCTCCTTCAACTAGGTGAGAAAAGCTCGTAAAAAAAGAAAAAAAGTTTATTCTCGTTTTTTGTCGCTTCCTGTTGAGATGACAACACTATGCCGGCACTGGAGGAGCTTGTTGTTTTGTGTCCTGTTGGCACATATCGCTCATAAATCGCGTCCCGTCTCCGTCCTGTACATCTTTCTCCATAAAAATGACAAAAAGATGTAAATGCGGGGGGATTTTATGTTGAATAGCACGCTTACATGGGTTTTTATGATAAATAGCCATGTTTACGCCTGAGACAGGGGAACTGCCACTTCCACTGCTACTTCCACCGCCATCGTCGCCACAGATAGAGAACCCGTATTTTAAGGATATCGACAGATTTTTATGGCGAAAAACTTGTGTGCTGCGCCGAAACAATTTGTTGCGTTCGTGGGGTATGGAACTAATCTTTGTGCCGCTACTACTTCACCTTGACACTCTCCATTCAAGTGTTGGGGAGGAGGCGAAAATAGAACAGTCCTTGGCAAGGAGTGATACGATGACTAGTCGCACCGCATAGGCACTTCAAAGTTTTTTTTTTTTTGAACATGTTTGTTTGGCATGGGGATTTGATGGAAAAAAAAATTTCGTGATGCGTCTACAAAGTATGAAACTTGACTCGAATATATCCTGCGGCCAAAAAAAAGGAACTGCAGTCTTTCAATTCAGTTGTTCTTCTGTTTTTTTTCCACTTCAAGTTAAGGGATACGAGGAGAGATGTACTCACGCCTTTAGTGGTGATGCACGGACCAAATGCGGCGACTTTTAATGAGTACAAGGCTGTTTAGGTTATCCCAAGAATAATTTTTGGTTTCATCCTTGATAAGCACGGTTTGCATTCCTTGAATCCCATTCTCCATCG
The DNA here is from genome assembly GCA_917880715.2 of Matsumyia berberina. Taxonomy (NCBI): domain Eukaryota; kingdom Metazoa; phylum Arthropoda; class Insecta; order Diptera; family Syrphidae; genus Matsumyia; species Matsumyia berberina. The sequence goes on along the minus strand of OU862871.1, from coordinate 79,043,646 downwards.
CCTTTTCCATCACATTCTTCCCAACTAATAGCCATAGTATACCAGTGAACCATATCACACTGCTTCCCACAGTCAAAGTTACACCATTTCCCACAACTAATCACCGGCTGCCACCCACTACATGCATCATTAGCTTCTATGCCACACAATCGAGAATCTAATTGCCTCCACTAGGCAAACATCTCCAAATCATATTTCCAAAAGATTTTCCCACACACGCACAGAGTTGTTTTCCCACTCCAAAGGTGCATGCGGTTGATTGTGTGTGGAATAGTGACATCCGTCACGTCATTCGTCACACTACGCACACGGCAAACAAAAATTACACAGATAAACCCCATAAGGAGAGAAAAATAAATAAACGAAAGGATAGAGATGGGGAGGCAAGGTTAGGCCGGGATACTGTATACACATGTCATGCGGTGGATGTTGTGCTTAACTTCACCTAAATCATCTGCGGCTCCGCGAAGCTGAATTGGTTACACCGCGTTACACGCGTCTGTCACCACAAGAGGCAAACAATCAACATTGACACTCGCGTATTGAGTTGTGATGTGCGTGCAAAGACACACGCACGCACACCATATGTCGCCGGGAACAGACATTTCCCGGATCCAAATTTGGGAACAAGTCATCTGTACATGTATGTGTGTGGAATCAATTTTCGCTCGATAAAAACTTAATGAGTCCGATTCACTGACAGTGATTGGGGATTGGCTTCGTAAGGCGGCTGTTTCAGGCTAATAAATTTTAAGACTTTGACACTGCGGAACATGTGATCGGTCGTTTCCCTAAGGGGGCGTTACAGATAAGCCCAAAACCCGAATCTAACGAAAAAACACATTAATCTTGGAAATTTTGAAAGCTTAATGTCATTTCAATGATTCGAACGTTGGCGGCGACTGTTGATTTTGAATTGGGAGCTGGTTGCCGGCTAGTGGAATGTGTCCAGTGAATTGGAGCGTAATTAACACGCATGTGGTGCTAGTTAAAGGAATCCCCCGCATGTGGGTTGGTGTAAGATTCAATTGAGATGACAGTGCTTGGATATGCCTCAAGGATGTCGAATGGAATCGTTTGATGTTTTGGGACTGGAGTGCGGCTTGCGGCAGTGTGGGGTTGTTGACATTTTTGAGTTTGGAGATTGCCTTAGAGCGTGAGTGTGATAAATTTGTGCCAAGTGTGACTTTTAAGAGCTGTTTGGCATCCCCAACGTGAGGCAAACTTCATCAGGTTCTGAGTCATTCATTCTTTCGCTCGGTGCCCCAGTGAAACTTTGTCGGAAAAAAGGTCTTTGCACTTGGAGGTTCCTAGAAATACCTCTTCGAACACCGAGTATGAAAGACCCAGCTTAGAGGCTTGTAAATATTTAGCCAAACTTCCCCTTTTCAAACGGCGAACATTTTAGTGGAATGAATGGCAAGGATACATCTTCTTACTAATTAGCATGAACAATATAGTTGTCAACACACCGCCTTGTGGAACTCTACTTTTGGATTTAAAAATTCTCCTAAGCCGCATAGTTTTGCTGGATTTGACGTCCTTATTACACGCTGTCCATCCTCCTTTAGTTTGACAAGGACGCAATGAGGCGGAAACCTATATTTGATGCTGCGTTGCAAAGGAGTTCTCACACTTTTTGGATCTTTTCATTCATTTGGGTTTGGTTCGCCAATTCGTCTTACCACGTTCGAGTTTATAAAAGTTCCTACTAGGAATTCCCGTCGCAGTGGAAACGACAACGATTTGTCCTCATACCAAAGGGTGACAAACCACCAGAGCTGCCGTCATCCTACAGGCCGCTGTGCATGCTAGATACGCTGGGGAAAGTGTTCGAGAAAATCTTAAAAGCAAGACTGGAGCAGAACACAGAAGGAGATTCGGGGGTCTGTAGCCGGCAGTTCGGTTTCAGAAAGAAGCGAAGCACCATCCATGCAATACAGGCAGTGTGCGACATAGCACATAAAGCCATCGAAGTAAAAAAAAGCCTAGAAGAAACAAAACAGTATTGCGCTGTCATGATACTTGACGTCAAAAATGCGTTTAATTCAGCTGACTGGAGCCGTGTAGTGCGACATTGCAGTGGTTGTAATGGCAAAAACACTGGGACAAGTGTAACAAAACTCCAATGAAACAATTCCGAACGTGAAGCATTGGCTACATACAACAGGTTTAGAGTTAGCGGACCACAAAACCGAAGCTGTTCTCATAAGCAGCCGTAAAAAAGTGGAACACCTAATTATACAGGTCGGAGACCACCTCATCGATTCGAAGCTGCACATCAAGTACCTGGGAGTGCTGCTGAATCACAGACTCAGCTTCAAGAACCACTTAACGTACGCAGGCGAGAAGGCCTCTCGGGCAATAGCAGCGCTATGCAGGCTCATGCCAAACATTGGAGGACCAAGGCAGCCGGTCAGAAACCTTTTGACGACCGTGAGCAAGTCTATGCTTTTGTTTGCGGCCCCGATATGGGCGTCAGAGGTGCACCATAAGTCGTATATCAGAGGGATGAACTCGGCGCATAGGATTGCATCCCTAAGGGTTTGTATGCTGCGCCTTTAGAACTATGTCAGCGGATGCTATAAGTGTAATCTCAAGAAGCGAAGAAGGCTGCGGCACGGCGTGAAGGCGAACCCGACGGCATTGGAGGCTATGAAAGCGGAATGGCAAAATAGGTGGAACATCACAACAAAGGGGCGATGGACGTATAAACTGATTCCCAACATTTATGAATGGACTAGTAGAAAGCACGGAGAGGTAAACTACCACCGAACGCAATTCCTATCAGGGCATGGATGCTTTCGGGAGTACCTTTAGAACTGCAAGCATGTGGATGACCCATTCTCCCAACACTGTGAAGGGAAACCCCAGAACGCTGAGCATGTGCTGATAGAGTGCGAAAACTACACGAAGACTAGAACCATCCTAGAGAGAGAAATTGGAGCCCAATCACATATATGCAGGAGACGCGCGAAGGGAGACTGGGAGACTGCAAGTAAAGTTATCACAAGCATAATGCAACAACATTGAATAGAGGAAATAACAGCGAGAAACCAACAAACTGCTAGCTCTGGCAGTTGAGAAGGAGACGACGAAATGTCAAACCTGCCCTGCGAACGAATGCCTTGACTGGCGGTGCCGCAGGGGACAAACCAGGAGACATAGCAAGGAGGAGGTGTTTCTTTTAAGCACGTCGACATGCAGGAGCATGGAGTCGGGCATAACTCACGGCACGGGCCAAAGAGTATCCATAAAGGATTTTCACACCGACCTGCGCATCAAAAAAAAAAAAAAACACCTACTACTATTCATAACCAGGAGACATTTTTTTTTGTTCTAGTCCTATCTTTTCCATAAGCTGCGGGATATAATGCTCACGCCTCTGGCGGACCAATTGGTGTTGATTAGCTCTGTCATCTTGTGGCCAACGTTACCTTTCAATACACCGATAGGGATGTTTATCGATGTGTGGATGTGTTTACTTTCCAAAGCTAATCCCTGCCGAGCCAGTTCGTCTGCTCTCTCGTTGCCCTCAGCAGCTAATGTTGACCTCGTGGATGACTCCTACTTTATTAAGGGTTTCACAACAAGTAGAGACCGCTGCTTGCTGCTCTATAAATGGCGAAAATTTCAGCTTGAAAGACACTAGAGTCATCCTGGAATATCTACGAATCGTTTATTTATATTTAGCGAACTACTGTACACCCCTGCTCCAGGATCTTTCTTCATCTTAGGCTACGCGAGATGCGATAAAGCGATGCGATGCGAGAAGCGAGAATTCATGCGATAAAACATTTCACATGAATTCTTATCGCTTCACTGTGCAAACGTACATAAGAATACAAGTAAACTGTTTTAGCGCACGCTTCTCGCATCGCATCGCTTTATCGATTCACTGTGTGTGCAGCCTTAGAACCATCAGTGTAGATTTTGATAGCTTCTCCTCCCGTTAGGCTGTTGGCTTCCCACTCTTGGCTGCTGGGTATAAGAGTGGAGTAGTTTTTGTGATGTTGGTAACCATTATTAAAGCGATGAGTGCCATTCAACGTTCTGAAATGACGGACCGTCCAACCGGTAACCATACCACATATCAATTTCCTTAATCGGTCGTACGAAATTCCTAACAGCTTTGCAGAATTTTCGTTGTGCCCTTTCAGCATTAATTATGCACACACTAAACCTTCGGCATAAATCACAATCTCCAGAGGAACACAATACAGGCACAGCCCCACCACCATGGCCTCTGACAGTTAATGGTGCACGCGAAAATTCCGAACGCGTAAAATCCTTCGACGAAAAGCGATCCCCATCCCATAAGGAACGATTTTTATTCAAACCGCCTGTCAGTTGTTTTACGATTGTTGTGCGCGCCCGTCCTCCACCGTGCCATTGTCAAATAAATCGCTTGTACATAAGGCGTCGGGCCATGTACTAATCCCGCGGGAGTGATGACGCCAGCAAAGATCAACAGAAAACAAAAAGGTGGTCGGTCGCCAGTCGTGGACCGGGGGTCGCATATTGTCCAATTCCAGTCTCAGTCGACATGTTATCCCCGAAATCTTGTTTTTTTTTTTTTTTGGAGTTCCTTCGCCTTGGACAAACAGCGTCGTCGGCCACGAGATAAAATATTCTCTTGGAGTTGTCAGGACCTTTTGAATTTTATTAATCGCATCGCAATGTGCCTTCGTTTTCATTTCGGCGACATTTTATGATTTTTTATTTTGCAAAAGTGTATCTGTGGATGTGTCGCGCATCGAGTGAATGAGTTTTTACGTAGTTAACCTTCCGAGTTTGAGGGACACAAAGTAATTTCAAAGCGATAAAGTCACGCACTCCTCGCGCTCACGTTGGAGAGACAAATTAACACGTGTTGCGTGTTTATTTTATTTTGGGTGTCGTGTCGTCGTCCCAGTCGCTCCGTCGGTACTTGTAACGATAAAAATAAGTAAATTGAGAGTAATCGCTTTTTGATTGATTGCCCCTCAATTGATGTGTTAGATTGATTGACATACTTATGAGCAGTTTTGTCATTCACTAGTTGGAAGGTGTTCATTTGACAGTGCAGTAGAGGGACATTAGGGCAGCTGATAACTTTATTTACCACACAACGCGTGACATGTGTCGGAAAATATTGCGGGAGAAACTATTAATCGAACATTTCAATCAGAACAGCGGTTGTAGATATGAAATGGTTCAATTAGGCATAGTTTCTGAGTTGATAGCTTCTCGATAAACAGTGAAATTGGTTAAAAAAAATTCGACTGGGGTCCTATACTTCCCACCTCGTATTGTGTTGTTTCAAAAAGAGTAATATTATAATTTATTTAATAATTAAAGAAAAGATTCATCGGAGGCGAACAATTTGAATACACACTTTTTAATTCTCCACAAAGAGTTGGTGCGCGAACTTGAGCATTTATTCAATTTCCACAGCATTCGCTAAACCGATTATGCTCAAAATGTAATCAGCTCTAAGTTTCATGCTGACAAATAAAAGAAAAAAAAACCACATGGTCCAACGTTGTTTCGTTCTTCAGATATCAAACGCAAAAAATATGATCACACACATAGACATCATTTCGAAAATGGATGCATATAGTAATGTCAAGCCCTATTCATATCTCGAAACATTTTGTTCGGACCGATGGCAATACTTCCTCTACCTAGGTAGGAAGTAAATAAATCTAGAAAGCATTTTTGACCATTGGCGAAAAAATGTCGACCCTACCTTAGGTGATTTGGAAGAAGATGAACGGAGACTGTGCATCTCAACTGAATTGATCCTTCGGATTTGACTATAAAATCAACAGCGTCTACGTTCAGGCATATGGGGCTGATGTTGCCATACTTTCTGTCGGGTCATGCCTGAAGACTATCTGTGCTAGCCGCCTGCGCGTACTCAACACTCTGAAAACTGAGTCCTCTGTACGAGGATCAGCCAGTGCTAAAGGGCGTCACTATCCAGATCTCCGATAAATCCAAATATCTAGGAGTGATCTTGGATAGAAAACTTCTTTGGGCAAAGCATTTAGAGTCAAAGACATCCAAGGGGTTCTCAGTTTTCTGTCGGTGTAAGGGTGCTTTTGGCAAGAAATGGGGGCTATCACCGAAAAAGGTCCTTTGGATCTGAACGGCTATGATAAGACCTGGCTTATGCGTCAGTTGTTTGGTGGAGGGGGCTTTCCCCTAAGTATGTGACTGCCTACGGCACTAAACCTCAAAGAACGGCTTGTCTTGGCTGCACGAGAGCTTTTCCGAGTACGCCCGGCTCTGCTCCAGATGCTCTGCTTGACCTACATTCCCTTGATACTTATATCATGGGCTGTCCTATCAAAGCAATATATCGTCTTAGACGGGGTGGCTTTCCAGTATCATCCGAACTGGAGTTTTGATGACTTTCGGCGACACCTATTCCACGACCCAAGTTCCATGGAACTTCGGTTGCTGTGCAAATTAAAAGTCGACTTTCCTTGCCTTTAGGACTGACTTCGGCCAGAGTCTGAGCCTGGACGGGGCTGTAGTCGAAACTTCACGGATGGCTTCAAAACCAGTCATGGGTCCGGTGCTGGTGTCTTCGTGGAGGTCGATAACACCAGACTTCACTATTCGTTAAGCAAGCATGCTTCTGTTTTTCAAGCAGAGACCTTTGCTATCCTAATGGCCACGGACTATATTGTTGAGAATAGGTGGAAGGGTCGGAACACCTGCGTCTGAAGCGGCACAGCCTGGCTATCGCTTATCGCTTAAGGCCTTGCTTAACCATTTCCAAAAAAATTGGAGAATGCAATAACGCTCTGAATTCGGTCGCAAGACTGAACCTTAAGAACCTTGTCTGGGTCCTAAGTCACACTGAGACCTCTGGAAGTCAGATCTCCTATGAGATTGCTAGACAAGGCTCAGAGGATGTTTTCTCAGGACCTGAACCTGCGTTGGGTCTTCCCGCGTCTTCGGTCAGAGCCGCCATTGACTATTGGGTTTCCTACAAACACAATCGTGCGTGTCACGGCCCTCCAAGATGCGGGTAGACTAAACGAATGCTCGCAAACGTCTATAAGAAATCAGCAGCAGAAAAGACTGTAGACTTATTGATGTTCTAACGGGACACTTCGCTTTCGATAAGCGTGAGTGACACGATGCCGCGAAAAATGTTAAGTTGAGACTCGAACCTATGTCAGCTAACTCAGTACTTTAACCACCAAAGTAGTCATTGTAACAAGGAAAAAGGGTTAGAGTCCAGGAACTTTATGTGAGCTGGTTGAGGTTAGATAAGAGCGCCTGTTAGGACCTAAATGTAGACACGCTTAGACCAAAAGAGGGTCACTGAAATACCACTGCTCAAACGCTACTCCATTTGTTGTCTGGCAATTCAAATCGAATTCCACCCCTTCCAAGAGACTCTTGTGATTTGTAAGCCTAGTTTTGTCAGCGTTATTAGAGCCATGGTTGATGTGAAAAATGCCATCATAATACTGCGATCCGTCAGAGATTCCATCATTTCTGCTCTAATCTCTTGATTGCCTCGCTTCAAAAGCACTTTTTCTTGAATAATATTTTGAGTTTTGTAAGCAAATTAGAGTTCCACTGAATGTCGCCCACACCTTTCTGTACAAGAACTTGGCCTTCCAGATGACTTCCGTCCGACCATTTCGCTTGTGGATGCGGAACCACTTACAAAATTCATTGCCCCCATGTCCAATGGCGTATTAAACAAACAAAACCGACCATTCACGCGCAACAACACCGAGAGGTCTGGATATTCATATTTCAAAACCAAAAACAAACGAATCCGACGGATCAAAAAACAAAAGCCGACATCGACAAATGCAAATATTTTCTCGCGCACATACCGATACCACAAATCCACTCTCAAATCCAATTAAGATTTTTCAATATTTATCTAAACGTCAATTGTATTAATAGATGGGGATACAGATTACCTACTCTGTACACTGTGTTGCACGTAGAACACGATCTCGATGAAGTAAACAAAGAATTTTCTTCTCTTCTTGGGCCGGGAATCTCCGGGAAATCTGTATCCGTATCGTCTCAAACGTAATGTTGCAATTCGTGCATTCGTGTGTGCACGTTAAGTGCAATGAATTGAGATGAATTACAAGGAGGTGTGCAATAAAGAACGATTATTGTAATGAGGCACACGATATGTGAATGAACGGGAAAATGGTGGCAGTAGATGGCGGTATAATGAACGGATAGATCTGTTATTTAAACGAAGAGAAAGTTGAGAGACTCCCCTTGTAATTGTGGACCATTGGATGAAGTTTAATGTTGGAAAGTTCAAGAAAATTGAGTAATTAAAGGAGAAAACCTGGCAAACATCGAGGGATGTCTTGACCAAAGTCAATTAATTCATAACGATCTTCAAGTAGAACATCACCTTTAAAACCAGATAACCTTCATCGATCGAAGATCAGTGCGACCACACAACGTTCGAAGTTCATTTTCGTCTATCAAACGGAATCTCTATAAGAGAATATTACCTTCGAAGCAGATGATCTTCATTCATCGAACAGGGCCTCTACCTCTTCGAAGCTGGCAATCTTTATCGATTCAACCGATCAGCCCTCGACGATCAGTGAGCTTCATAGCGACCGCATCGAGTTCGAACCCAATGATTTTCATCTACCGAACAGATTCTCTATGATAAGAGAATATCACTTCCGAAGCAGATGATCTTTACCAACGAACACAGCCTCTACCATCAGTGACCTTCATAGAGACCACATCACCTACGAAGCAGATGATCTTCATCGGTCGAACAGATCCTTCACAAACAGTAATCTTCATAGAGATCACGTCCCCTTTTGAAGTAAATGATCTTTATCGATCGAAAACAGCCTCTACGATCAGTGATCTTCATAGAGACCACATAGTCTTCGAACCAGATGACCATTGATCAAGCAATTTGGCGATGAAATTATCAAGAGAAAACAATTATCTGCAGGGCACTGAGGATGGCAGACCCATGGTTTTGAATAGGGCGGAGAATAGTCCCACCGTAGAGGAGGTGACTTTGGCGATTAAAGTGCTAAACGTCAGCTCAAGGCTTTGGGTAAAGAGGTAGTAAAATGGGTCTCTCGCGGCCTGGGAATGCGGTAAAACACCTAGCGATTGGCACACTGGGGTGATTGTTCCTCTTTTTAAGAAAGGGGATAATAGGGATTGCTGTAATTATAGGGGGGGTATATCTCTCCCCGGAAAAGTCTTTGGTAAGGTGTTGGAAGCGCGTTATAGAGATGAGGTCGAGTCCAGCTTGAGCGACGAACAGTGCGGCTTTCGTCCAGATAGAAGCACTACCGACCAGCAATTTACTATCAGAATGGTACTTAAGAAGGTCTGGGAGGGCCGAACTTGGCATCGGAGCTAGGCTATTGGTCTTTAATTCAGTGTTTGTTCCGACTCTCACCTATGGTCATGAGGTTTGGGTAATGACCGAAAGAACAAGATCGCGGATACAAGCTGCCGAAATGAGATTTCTTCTTTGTATTGCTGAGGTAACTCGTCGAGATCGGGTTACGAACAGCAGAATACGCGAGGCACTCAATGTCGAGCAGCTATTTCTTCGAACGGAATGGTCCATATTTCGATGGTTTAGGCATGTTAAACGCATGTCCCCAATTCGGTGTTCAAGAGGTGCCATGGAATCCGCGCCATTAGGTAGCCGTCCGCTGGGTAGGCCTAGGATGAGATTGTTAGACCAAGTCCGAAATCTCAACTTAACCCGTATTGGGATAGCCCCTGATGATTTAGAGTCGATGGCGGAAGATCAGAGAGTAGTGGAGCGGGAAGCGGGTCATTGAAAATGATGATGATGATGGTTATATCAATGCAGATCTGCAGTCATGTGCATAGAGAACAGATCACCGTCCAAGAAGATGATACTCATCGATCGTTTGGTTGAAAAGGTCAAAAATATTTGTAAATCTTCCAACATCATTGGTACTCTAAGTCCATTGGGTCCGATATACTAATATTTCAAGGTCTTCGAAGAAAGGTGAGCGCCACATAAACACCAAAGTAAATCAGACTTAGACTGCGACGTGTAATCGTTGCTACTAACAGGTCCAACCATCGCTCCAATCACTACGGTTCTAGAAGGTGTCAGTACCCCTTCCACTAATTGAAGCAAATGCATCTCTAAACACAAATTGCAGATACTTCTTGTGCCACATTTCCCTCGACATCCATGCTATATCACTATCCATCATCCAATTATAATTAATTTTCACTTCTCCCCGGCGTCACAACCCCCCCGCCCCCCCCCCCCCTCACCCGCACACTTCCCAACACGGCTCACACTCATTATGTAATTGTGCACTTTCTTTGAAGATTCTTTCACCGGCGCAGCAGCGCCTATCTCCACTGGGGACTAACCTTGACTAACATAACGCAACCATACCATTTCCTTAGCTAAAGCACTACACTTCATTATTATACAACACCAAGTAGTCATCATCTTTGTGTCAGGTGAGAATTTCCATTAGAACCCTAAATGGTTCGAGAAAAAAAAAAAGAATGTATCTCACACCGCCCGCTCGTTAGCCATAGCATATCCATCTTGGGAGCAAAAAGGTGTGGAAACCTCTTCGCTCAACATCGACGAGAGCCAAGTTGGGAAGAAATGTTTTCACAATTTCACTGAAAATGAATCCGTGATGTGAATTTTAATATCTCTTCCAGGAAGCATTCGTATCTCTTTTTTGCTTATGACGAAGTTGCTCTGTGTGTTTCTGTCCAGATTCGGTACCCCCCTCTCTCACTCTACTTTGAGCCAATATATTCAGAATTCTTAATTTATGCTCCCGAAAGCGGTCCAGATAGCTCTGTGTTTGTGTCGAGCAAAAGAAAGTGAATCGGAAGTGAATCTTTTAGATACTTTTCGTAATGAATGCTAATGTCGTTTTGAAAATTCATTTTGAATGCAAAGAATTCCACTGAATAAACTGGGATATACTGAGAAGGACGACTTTTGTTTGCCCGCGGGTGAAGTTATTTTGCCTCAGTTACATGGCATCTGTTTAACTTGTATTATAAAATCAAAAAAAGAAACAGTGTAGTGGTAAGCACACAGCCCTGTGTAACCCCACTTTGGTTTATTAAATGACGGCGTCTGTGGATGTTTGATGGAAAATCCAACCTGGGGAGGCCTACGACTGACTCATATACCAAGTTACGGCTGTCAAACTCTCAAACAGAAGAAATAAGCTCCAACCTCTGTTACCATAGTCGATGGCCCATGGAATGCGACCGTAAGGTCTCTATCATCATATTCTATTGAAATTCAGTAAGCTATCTCCGTTTAAACGGACTCCTATCATCGAACAGAAATGGCGAGCCGAAGAAGCAAGACAAACAGCTTTTCAAATTGAAAGTTCTTAAGCCGAACAGCGGTTAAAAAGATTTTGGCACGACAACTGGCTTCTATTTTTTTTTTTATAATCCACGCGCGGATCAAGGGAATATATGAATACCCTTAATGTTATACACACACCGCGAGCGAGGTGTAGTGGTTTGAAGCTCAGGAAGTGGTAGGTTTCATTGGCGTCCAAAGGTGGTCGTCCAGGCTAGCGGGGGACGTTTTTGTGGTGTTTTGTCATTGCTATAATTCACAGGAATTTTTTCAAATCTCCTGATGTCATATCGGTGACAGCTTAATCAAATTTTTAAGCCATGACACTCTACTACCAGCGTTATACCTTCGCAGTAGAGTCGCCAGATGAGAAAATTGTCCATGAAACCAATTCTATGTTCAGAAGTACGATGCAACATTAACGTTCTTATTCAGAGAAGAGGTAGTAGTTCGTAGTTCGAACCCCAAGCCCAAGTTTCAAGTTCAACTTCGACAACGATCGAAACTTCAACTGATTTAGTTGAATGGCATCATTTGCCCTGCGGAAGACTTAAGATAGATTGTGTCTCGTCCTGGTCCTTTCCTTACTCGATCCCAATGGAAATTGGTTAATGGCCAATGTATAATCATTTCCACACCAAATAATAACACACAGCTGAATGATTTCATCTCTTTCTTGGCATCCTTTGTGCGTCTTTTATACAATAAAAGTAGAAAGAGTTCAACTCATAACCCGAAACACTATGTTTTGCACACGCATCTCTGTATAGTATAGCCGTACTCGTAGATACAATAAAGTCAAATGACTTGTAAAAGTAGGCCCCACCTCCATAGCACCATCCGCATACACTCGTTCATTCGATTATTCCCGAGTTCATATCGATTCGCAATAAAGCGTCGGTAACAAACGATAATTGCTTGACTTTGCAGGACCCTGTCCCATTTATCGGCGCGCGTACAAGTATCTTTTCCATAAAAAGTATCTGCACAACGCGAAATATGTAGTATCATATCTTGATGGCATGACTCAAAAGTGCACCCCATTCCTGGGGAGCAAGCAGGGGAAAATCAATGGAATGACGACGGCAACGAGCCGAAAGGTCATCCGCTTTTATGTTCGTCGAAAAATTAATACAATGGGCTCTCTCTCTCCATTCTCATTATAATACCGTGACGTCGAGTGCTGGTGTATATTTAGCACACGCGGAACTGACAGTCAATCCAGGCGGCACTCTCCACAGGCTTAGGCACTGGAGTAGTGAACTCAACTCAAAAGGTTAGTAGGCTAGAGCTCCACTCCAGCTGGCTTATTAATTTCATTTTGTGCACGGGAACCGCACAATTAACGCTGCGCTCGTTACAGACAACCCGGGTATGTGTGACAAAGATCAAACAGGCCTCAGAATGCGTGCAATGCTTCGTTGAGTCGCTGCCCTAGAGATGAATTCAGAGTCACAATGCTCGAACCGAAGCGGAGCTATTGAGCATTTTATTCATCATACATGGGTATATCCATCGATGGATGTGACAACGTTATGACTTCCGGGAAGGAGACCCATGGGCTCTCTTAAGTAGATGAGGAGACACCACCGCATGCTAGATGTGACGATGATTTAATTAGCATGAAGAATTGAGTGGGTGCCGGTGGATGGAGTGAAGTGGAACCGGCGAATTATGCAAATAATGGAATATCTGAGGTTGGGTAAGGACTATGCGAGGTGAGCTATGATGCAAGCTTTATGTGGATGCCGCTGATGGATGTGGAGACTATTAAAAGGTATCATTATCTTTGCGCACAGGATGATGGCTGTGTGGTGTGGCGTACGAGGAAGTGCAGTAGGTAGGTGAAGATTGATGCTTATGGTTTTGTAGCTATTTCCTTTCGGTGCATTGGTGTAGACATGTGGGTTTGTTTTACTGCAAATCAAAGTGAGAGGAGTCATTTGCTTTAGGCTTCCGGAACGACTAGCAAATTGATTAAAGTTTCTGAAGCCTTTGCGGGCACCTCACTTGTGTTTATACGTGTCCGGAGAGGTACCACCTTCTTCGGTCTCTTTTTTGTTTCTTTTGCACCGTGGTTATTGGTCAGTTCAGTCCAACGCTCTAACTATTGAGTTCCGACCACCACTCATCCCTCTGTATGCTCGCTTTTGGCCTACAATCTTGGGCGTTGTGATGATCAGAGAACAGATGGCGTTGTTGCTACATTAGGAAAGAGGGCGATAGACATCTTCTTTGGAATCAAATGCATGTTAGGGTTGGTCGAGCAACCTTTTTGCTTTCAAGTTTTTAATATCAATAATGGGTTCAACTACTGGAAGCTTCGACGGTGTGGAAATAGGTAGGGCTACTCGAAAAATCAAAACGAAAAATACAGCGTACTCTCTCAAAACCGGACACTGACGGTGCCGAGAAAATGTTCCGTTCATGAGAGGTGTCCGTAAGGAGAGAGTACACTGTACTTTCCCTGGAAACTTGCACTAATAAAGGTTGGTCGTTAATAAAACTTTTACTTCTACTTTTCAAGCTAACTCATATCGATCAAATGGTTCGAAGCTTGACTATCGTTTTCTGTGTCTGCAATATATGTCGCTGTTAACAGATGTTCCATGTAATAGTAAAAGTACAAAAGATCAAAAGGAAGAATCCATCTCTAGCTGTCTGGCCTGCCTTATATAAAATAATTTAATTTGCAGGCGAACGAGCGTAGGTCCCTTTGCACGAATAGTGTCCACTGATAGATATTTCACTTAGGTCAACCTTGAACCTGTCTTACTCTGAATTTATTAGCAAATTGTATGATTGTACAGTGTGAGTGGACTACTCAGCTCCAAAAGTGATCGCCGGGTCTAGAGCATTGTACTACTGCGCAAGCTGAGACAGGTTCACATCTCAGCAAAAGTATCAAAATTTATCAAAGTCTGATGTCAGTGTGCGTAAGCTTCTTTGTCATAGACTTCTCTGTCGTTAACTCTTTTATCATAGTCTTTTCTACCATAGGCTTTTATCATAGTCTTCTGTCTCTCGGTCTCGACCACTATGTCGTAAGCTCCTCTGTCGTAGGCTCCCCTGTTTTAGAAAACATAAATCCTTTCCTGACAGAGGGTATTGAACCTAAATGACAAAGGCCATCAATGATCGTAGAAGTTCCTTCGTACATAACTTAAGTCGAAGCTTCACGGATTGCCTTAGAATTTCATAAGATCGATCGTCAGACTAAAGTCTATTTTCGTGATTTGTGATCTTACAGATCTTAGTGATCTTTTGTATCGAATTTCAAGAAAACGAAGATATTTACGTGGCAAGCTGTGTTTTTGTTCTGATAAATCCTGAAGATCGCTCAGACTTTAAAGGTAAAACTTGATCTCGTGATCTTGCCACACGACCATGACAGCTGTTAAGTAGTCATTTTGGGGATCTTAACGATCCTAAGGTAACGTACGAGCATCTAGTGATCTGTATCATGATGAGAATTCTGACAATCAAACTCAAGTATTCCATGGTGTAAAGGCATTGGGACAAATACTTTGCGACTTTGGCTACAAGGGTGATCTGAACAATCCGCAGCATGAAAGATGAAAGTGATCGTGGCAACCACAGTAAAGTCTATAAGACTGATATGCAGCGGTATAGAAGCCTAAGAATCATTAAAGATCTGTATGGAGTTTTGGGAAAAATACTTGAATGATCTCAACGACCAGGGATCACATATTAGTGACTTGAAACGGTGCAGGGAAATAACTCCACGGGAATTTGCTCCACCTGGGAATTTACTCCACCACAAGTGGGAAATGAAGCCACTTTTCGAATGTGGAATAATTTCCCACTGGCAGTGGGAAATTGCACCACTTTCTTGTGGGAAATTACTCCACATTTTTGAGGCGGAGTAATTTCCCACTTACGCATTCGAAAAGTGGAATAAATTCCCAGTAGTGATGTAATTTTCCATTAGTGGCGGAGCAAATTCCCATCATGTTTTACGTGGGAAACTACTCCACCAAATTTTCGTGTAGAGCAAATTCCCACTGCTAGTGGTGGAGTAAATTCCCAGATGGGGCGAATTCCCGCAGAGTTATTTCCCTGCACCCATTGAAAGAACATGAAGGTAGAAAAGAGGCTAAAAGCAGAGGTGTCCCTGCAGTAATCTTAAAAGATCCTGCAAATATCTAATGTGGTCTTGGAGATTGTCTTTCGTGGAACAACAGTCTTGAACTTGCTAGTTATAGTGTAAATAATAGGAGCGCGCTTCAATGTCAACCTTAAGAAAAGCCCAGCGTTTAATTGATAAGTACATCACAAAAAGTACAAAAAAAAAATTTTAAACGACGGAAAAGATGGGATTGGATTACAATGGTGCCCCTTCCTACCCTTCATCGATTCCCAATTTTAAATGAAACAATTTTTAAAGTCAACCACTTACGAGACATGCAACCCAACCCTTCTGAGAGTAAATTTTTTCCCACGATGAAGAGGAATCAATACTCACTTACGCAGACTACCCCGGTTGTCTTTGTCAGCGACTATCTCTCCATAGGGGCAATCGTCTCTCACACCAACATATGTGCTGCAGAATGACACGACAGAGACCACGCAAAACAGAACTCGGGACATTAATTTGCGCACTTGTCCCGCCTGTTAACCCTGGCACCACCACCATATTCGGTAAAAGACACTCTTTCTCTCTAGTGTTGTCCATCGATGGTCATCGGCCTCATTACAAACGCCACCCGAAAGTGATTAAATTTTATTTACCCGCCCGAGTTTATTTATTCGAAAGAAAAACGCACGGAAGGAAGAGATGACTCCATGTTCAATAATGCACAAAAAAAACAGAACGTTCCTTTCGTTGTTTGCTGTCAGTGTAAACACTGCAGATACACAGGGGGTGTGCTCTGTAGAACAAATACAACCCGTTGAAGCCATTAAAATGTTTGAGTTAATTTTTCGGGCTCGAGTTTTATTTTTTTTTTTTTGTTAAACAATCTTCGATTTTTTTGCAAAACTCGTGAAGGGCTTGGGGTATATTAAACAAGGAAACCATTCATTGCTGCCTGCCATCCTTTGTTTGCTGAATGATTAAACGGCAAAAGAAAGGGGAAACACCAGAACCAAAGGAAAGTAGAATAATTGCGCCTATCAACCGCTTGAGTGGATTCAAAAAGTCGCACAGAATACGTGCGGGAGTGGGGGGTACTTTTTTATTGACTGATTAGCCATCGATCGAAGGGGAGAAACTGTCGCGTAATTTTTTTTTTGTATACCCAAGGACATCGTTGAGGGTATTTATTTATTCAAATTGAGGACTTTAATGTCGGCCTTCGTTCGATGGTCGTATTTCTCAGGAAATGTATGTCGTAAATGGATGGCGTTGTAAGTCAAAATCAATGTTTGAATTGGTGCTGGAGATTTCCTTCGTCTTGTGTTCCCAACTGTGACTGGAATTTACTAGTTTCTGCAGAGAGAACAAACAACCTTGAGACTGTAGGAGAAGCGATAGGAAGTTACATCGGAGTTTGCTACTAGGAAACTTGTAATTTGTACTATGGGGTCCCACACGGCTGTATGCTCTCACCACTTCCTTTTTCCTATTTTTCAATTTCGACTTTTATTCCGATCATAGACTACAGAAAAACGATATTTAAACGCCAAATGGAAGTAAAAAAAATGAAGGCGACGATAGCTATCAAATTTTGCGAATTTTTAGAAGACTCAAGCGTCAGTTATTTGCTGTTGGCCTACAAACTGTTCTACATCCTACTAGTTTTGCATTGAATGGTGTGACCCAGCTGACCTCATAAGTCCTCAATCTGAACCATAATACGATTCGTCCTCAAATTCATTTGAATCTCTTGGGCTACCTCAGGGGACGCAACCCGGTCTACTTGGCGGATATGCAAATTATAGGAGAAAGAGACCGTTCGTCAGGTGCTTCTATGACTGAATTCAAACAAGTCCACAGTCAATCAAAATTTGATGTCGAACAACATGTCTACAACCATCTTTCACTGACATAACAGCATTATAATGGTCCAAGCTTGAACACGCACCACATCTGTAGCCAAATTGGATCGGATTTCTGAGAAACCAAACTCCGCTTTGGACCATTACAAATACCAGCATCGGTGAGTTTATTGTCATGTTTAACATGCTTTACTACTTTGGCACTCTCGATAAAGATCCGTTTCGAGTCACAATTAACAAGAGGCACCACTGAGATACGCTAAGCATTCTCTTTCAAGTTTTTCTTTTCTCAAACGCAAACAATCGAGAAAGTGTAACCAAAAAGCAAACAGTGAATCACCTCAGAAGAAAATTAAAAAAATTTCCGAAACTCGCATGGTCTTCCGGTGGGAAATTCTATTTTCGCTTCTGTTTCTGTTGCGTGAGAACGATATGTGTGACAGTTCAGTCAGTATGACAGACCGTAATGACATTTGATGACATTTGTAGGTCTGACGTTTGACTACTGTCACATTTGCATTACATTTCTGAGGAATTTGATTACCTCTCTCGAAATTTATTTCGCCAGACGTCATTCGTCAAGTTGTCATTCATTTATGCAATTACAATCAATTCTCAATCGAACGGCATTCAAAGATCTAGATCTGCGACAAATGGAATATGTCAGATCCAAATCGGCGCTGGGAGAAACAATTTTTCAAAACAAATTGCAATTTATCTTGACGTTCGATTGACCTTGTCAGTGTTTGATTGTTTACTCCGCGCGTCGTAGGTCAAGTTTAGTCGCAGTACGCTAATTGATCGACGAAGGGGATCTGTAAGGCGTTGTAAATAGACAGACGCTGTTAGTCTGACAAATCTGTCATAACAGCGAAAGACTTCTAATTTTAAATGCAAATATGCGACTATGCCAGACATCATTTGGCACATCATCGTCATGCACATAAATTAACATTTTCATTTGATTTAAAATTCTATCATTTGTCCAACGACTGACAGAAGAGTTCTGCGCCTACGAACATGGCTTTCAAGTGCCACTGTACGCGTATATGATCATCGACTTCAAACAGTTTTTTTGTTTGGATGTGCAACCTTGACTCTGTGGCTGCGTAGAAAAGTGTGTGTGTGTCTGGATACAGCGTGATGCCACTTGAGATACATTATCGTTGCTCCAGACGCATGTTCACCTTTTTAAATTGTTTAAACTGCTTCTTGAATACAATCCGTACAATGGGCAATGAAATCTCAATTTGGTACTTAAAACGAGAGACGGGGGTGTGGGGTGAGCCTTGGCCTGGCATTGACTTGAAAATAGAACACGTAGCCAGAGAACCAAACGACTCAAGAGTTCGAGATCACGATGTCGACGATGAGAGAGCGAACAAGCTTATAGGGCACAAAGGAATTCTTTATAAATAAACATGCGATGGGGTAAATAAATATCTAGGGCACGTGTGTACTTTATGGAACCCCCGACCGTCAGATGAGCGCAACGATGTCCGCGCACTGATGCCCCCATGAATGTCGATGATTATTGTTATGATAAATGCGACAGTGATGAAGTGTCGATTTGTTTTGAGACCCGATGATGACTTCATTTGAATGCATCGAGAGTTAATAACTAAATCGATTCATACTTAGAACTTGTGTCTATAATGTTAGAGCGAGTGGGCACATGGTAGTGCCCAACCCTAAGCTAGTTAATTATTCGAGGCGCAGTTCAAGCTAATCATTTGGAATTTAGAACACTTGAGAGTGCCAAGCGTGTAATAGAAAGTTGCAAGAGGACGCGGAACTCGTTCTTTGTTTAAAAAAACACTTCTGCTGAATAAACGACCTCCGACCTCGAAGAACTATATTCTGCGAACTATATCGGAGCCAAAGATATGTAGCATTAGGTCTATTGACTTGGACCCTCTTTGGATACACTTTTGACTGCACACATCCAGAAAGAACAGGGGCATTTTTAAAC
Organism: Matsumyia berberina; assembly: GCA_917880715.2. Taxonomy (NCBI): domain Eukaryota; kingdom Metazoa; phylum Arthropoda; class Insecta; order Diptera; family Syrphidae; genus Matsumyia; species Matsumyia berberina. Next base: position 79,024,342 of record OU862871.1, on the reverse strand, counting down.
TTCCAAAGAGCCTTTTTGGTAATACCTTCTTTGAAGTAAACAGAAGAGAGAATGGTGTATATCGCTGGGTCTCAAAATAAATCCCACAAAAACCACGATAGTACCATTCACTGGGAGAAGGCAGCTCAGGCACATGCAACCAATCCAACTAGGAGCAACCACAATTGACCTTCAACAACAGGTCAAATATCTACGCACAACACTAGATATTAAACTTCTATGGAAGGTCCACATGGAGTCGGTAGTGAGCAAAGCCACCCGAGCACTCATGATATGCAGGCGTATCTCAGGAAAATCCTGCGGATGTAAACCAGCAAAGCTGAGGTGGATGTACATCATGATGGTCAGATGGGGCAATAGCCTCGGCAGGACGAACAAAGCTAAGCACACCAAAGAGAGCCCTGGAAAAACTGCAGAGACTGGCATGCATCTGCATCACAGGAGCAATGAGAAGCTGTCCCACCGCTGCAATAGAGGTGATTCTGGGGCTTACCCTCTTTCACGTTGTGCTGGAAAGGGTCGCAAAGGAAATAAGACTAAGAATTGTAAAAGAAGGATTGGGGAGGGGTAAAAGCATCGCAAGCAAAAAGCGAGACTCCCTCTCTGAAGCAGTCCCACTATAAGACTGGCCTAGAAACGATACAACCAAGAAATACAGCTTTGAAAAGAGTTTCAACACAAAACTGAGCAGAAGTATATCAATTTGAGCACGACACCATTAAATGGTACACCGACGGTTCCAAAACACACATAGGCACCGGGGCGGGATACACGGGCCCCGAACTAAGTTCTCGGAGTCCATGCAAACATCGCCCAGTCTTTTTCATGCAGAGGTATGTATATGCGATTGAAAGATGTCAACCTCAATAGAAGATATCACGAGCAAAATATCGCGATACTATCAGACAGCCAGACTGCCATCAAGGTACTGAGTGCCTACGAAATCAGATCCAAACTAGTCTACGAGTGTCTGAATAAGATACACGGACTTGGCCGGAACAATAAAGTCACCCTCTAGTGGGTGCCAGGTCATTCAGGAATAGAAGGAAATGAAGCAGCCGATGAATTGGCAAGGAAAGGGTCAGAAACACCACTCATTAGACCCGACCCATTCTACGGGCTGGAACCGCATCGAAACCAAGAGGAACTGCGAAGATGGAAAAGTGCAAAAGAAGAAGACTATGGGAAGCATTCTCAGGACTAAGGCAGGCAAAGGAACTACTTGGGAACTATGACCGAAGGAGGAGCAAGGCATGTCTAGGTACCAGCAAAAACCAGCTTCCTAGCGGGCCATTGCAGACTCAGAGACTATCATCATCATCATCATCATCATCATCATCATCATTTTCAACGACCCGCTTATCGACTATGAGGGTCGCGGGGTTAGGGTGCTTAAGTGAACTCTCCACATCTCCCGATCTTTCGCCATCGACTCTAAATCATCAGGGGCTATCCTCATATGGGTTGAGGTGAGATTTCGGACTTGGTCCAGCCATCTCATCCTAGGCCTACCCAGGGGAAGCCTACCTGATGTCATGGATTCCATGGCATGTCTCGGCAGCCGAGTTGAGGACATGATGAAGGTAAACGTGAACAAATCAGAGGACTCAGGGACCATCTCGGGAAAATGGGAATAGAAGCAAATGGAAACTGCAGATTCTGCAGCGATGACGAGGAGACCCCGTCACACCTCCTTATGGATTGTGGATCATTGATCCACAAAAGAAATGCACACCTGGGAGCGTACACTTTCTTGAAACCGATCTCCCATCGTTGGACTCAATCCAGATACTCCGATTTCTCAGAGTGATTGGATTGGAGGAGGTGCTTATCGGGTAATATGAGTACGGGGGAGCACAATAGATCTCTAAAGGTCGCAGTGCATACACACACCCCAACCTTAAACCTCTAACATCTAAACAGAAGAGGGACAGGACTAAGATTTTTTTATAATCCACTCGCGCCCAAAGGGGTTCTGAATAAATTTAAGGTGTTAGTTACACAGTGCGAGTGAGATGCAGTGGTTCGAAACTCTGAGTATATTAGGTTTCAATGACGTGAGAGGGTGGTGTCGAGACTAACTGCAGACATTTATAATGTTTTCCATTGCTATAGTTCACTGCATTTTTTTCGAATCTCTGAGAATATATCAGAGGTTTACGCAATTGAATGGTGCGCTCACCTTTAGCTTGACACGAATTATAACGGAATAGATATCGCTATTCTGTCTGACAGCCAAGCCACAATCAGGTCCTGAACTCGAGATTAGGTCAAAACTAGTACGGGAATAGGACACGCCAATAGAGTTACACTCTGCAGGGCACGAGGACATGTAGGAGTTGAGGGGAATGAAGCAGGTAACGCTTTAGTAAAGAACATAACCACTATGTGGATTAGGACAAAACCAAATAGGGGAAATGCAAGTGAAGAAAAGAGGAAGTAAACAAAGAAGCCAAGCACTGGAATGAAATCCCCCATTTGAGGCATTAGATTCGGTAAAACTGCGTAGGTTCAAGCTTAAGCAACAATTTTCGCAGCACCACCTCTAGTCTGGAAATCATAAAAGAAAGAACCACACTGAGTCTATATCTACCTTTACTTGATCCACAGAGAATACTCCGGTTTATGAAACAATTGGACTGGAGGAGATGCTCTAGTTCGAGTATAACAATGACTAGATGGCAAGTGCGAGGGTATGACAGATCAACTCCAGGCGTCGACTTTACGTATATGTATGTATGTACAACCTGGCTCTACCCCAAGCTAGAATCCGAGTTCCCTTCTTAGCTAAATTCTAGTATATGCAGCAGTTGATTATGAAGGCGCTTACATTTCCTTGCGAGTTTCTGAACGTTCGCATCGGTTCTTTTTATTAATTCGGTTGCCCTTGACAAGTTGTAGATGGGTCAAATCTTCCGCGATGTGAGACTATAGCACTTGCGATTGGCCTCTGACAGGAAGTGTGTGGATATTCCAAGAAATCCCTTACGAGTGTAGCTCGCCAGTACATTATTTAGGGTAATGTGGACCTAGGGACTTGTGCAATTCACTTCTGCCTCAAGCAGGTCTGCCAGTTTTGATTGTGATCGCCCTGCTTAGAGCCTCCATGACGGCTTGCCAGTCGATGAAGATCGCTGAAACTATTTTATAGGTCCGACGAATACTCATGTATTGCCCAACACGGCCCCCGAATTAGCGCGTGCTTAGGGGGTCATGTTAACCCTTAAACTATTTTCCAAAGCAAGTGCGTTATCTAAAGATCTTCCTAAGTGGGAGAGATAATGGCCTATAGAGAGCGTTAATGCTAAAGTAAATACCACGGTCTTGAATTCGGACATGATTGACTGACAACAGCTTTGTTTAGACGAGTTTATACCGCAAAAACATCTTCGCAAGTCAAGACAGATACATTTTTAAAAAAGAAGCCAACGGTTATTTAAAAAAAACATTTTTGCTATACCTAGTCATGTGATGATGACAAGTAGTATACACCAACCTTTTGACTAAATTTCATGTCAAAATCGACCAAATTGGAATGGACAGAGGTTATGTTACTTGAACCTTGAATCAACAACAGTGGCAGTCAAGTGTCAGTGAAAGGAATACCCAACCGAAATAGTCCATCAGTCAGTTCTGATTCCGATTGAGGTCTCAACCACAACCACAGACAAAGTGAAAATCTGAACTTTGCTCCATCGAAACCGATGCCCAGGATTAGGGGCTCTTCTAAATGCGCGCCATTCACTTTCTCTCGTGCAAACCACATTTTGTTGCTCCATCAGTTCCACTTTGCTGGCTAAAAATAAACCGATCCCCGAAAACACTGTGCACACAACTCAAACTTGACACGACCACAACGAACAAACCAATTCCATGAATCCAATTTCGAGAAACCCCAAAGGTTCACAAACTCTTACAAACAGAAATCTCCAGGAAAAAAAAAAAAAAAAATCGTGTGTCGGTTAAGACGACTCGAGACCGAAAATAAAACCTCAAAGAGGGCAAACAGGTATTTTGGCGTGTCAACGGTTTTCTTATGAGTTATGTCTGAGGAGAATGGTGGTGGAATGTGTTCCTTGCAAAAGGATTGCGTTCGACCACACAATGCTGCGACAAAAGGTACGAAAAAGTATCTCACTCACGCAGCGTGCGGCATGGATCCGAGTTTGTTTACATCTGTGCATCTGAGATCGACGTATGCGTGTGTGTGTGGTAAATTTAATTAAATGAGTTTTTAACAACCCTGCTTGCTGCTGCATGGTTTATCGTGTGGCAATTTTATATTCAGACTTAATTAAGCAATTAATAGTGAATTTCATTACACGGGGGTGGTGGGACGGGGTGAGGTGTCGGCTCGTCGGATGGCACTCTCCGTTGGTATGACGGGGTTACACAAGATGAGCGGTTAAATATGATTTGATAAGAGATTGGATCTGATTTGTGGGAAGTCATTCGTTTTTATGATGAATTGGGTGCGCAGAGAATGGACGAGAGGAAGTAGGAAGTGTCGATTGATGATCGATGGAGGTGGGGAATACCAGCGGAACCGGTTCGTTTGTCACCGATAGTTGACTGAGATGATGTTTTGTTTGGTTAATGGGTAGCGTGAGTCATAAAGCCGGGACAGGTTTTTCGTGGCAGTCGTGGGAATTTAAAAGAGTATTCGAGGTGATATGTGGCAGAGATTTAAAATTGTCACGCTTTCTTACACCAAGCTTTGGAAAACACGGGAGACGAGTGTTTCATGGCAACAACAACCACTTCAATTTGAAGCCCAGGTCCAACCCGGGCTGCACCGCTTTCAGAAGTACAACAACTGCTCCAAGTCAGCACCATATAGCATCACATGTTTCAAGGCTTCTTGTGACTTCCCAATGTAATGTTACTTCTCCGTTGGTGACGACCATTCTCGTTCCTTCTTGACAATATCTGATCACCTCACTCAAAACCCAAAGACAAGCCTTGCTGTTCGTTGATGTCAATGGTGACTTGAAGATCGTTATAAGATTTAAAGACTGCTGCCAGCAAAAGTGCTGACTTCCAGCCGGTGAAAGAGGTAAGAGTGAGAGTCCAATACTCACCCGTATTGAAATGAGAAACCGATGGAGGTCACCCTCGATCAGCCCCTTACCTTTGAAAAAGATTAAGGCGAGAACTACATCCCAGTGAATGAGGCTGCTCCTTGCTTTCGCCGTCAGCAAATCAGAAGCAAGAGTGGAGCCTTTCTAAGGCGACGCATACTGGTAGAAATGTAACTTGAACCAAACAACCCAATCCATGAATAAGTTCACTGTTACTAAGGTGAACCTCAGTGGATAAGTAAAGTTCAAGAACCAACCACGAAAGCAAGACAGCAGTAGTGTTTAGCGAAAATCTCCACATAGCGACCTGAGCGGAAGAAAGTCTTGGTGGACGAACAGATTTTCGGACAAGAGTAGAATCCAGTAGAATTGGAGATTGCTACGATTAGCTAATGTGAACCTGGGGCCGAATTACCACACTCGTTAACGAGTAACTCGTCATCAAAATGTGAGGATTTGACATTACCGCTCCCAATGAGGTTAACCGATCATTAAGTCACGAGTCCAAGTCACTCACTTGTTATCCATTCGGCCCCCGAATCCCAAGAAAAGCAACTAGGACGACCTCTCGGAATTGCAACTAAACATCTAAAAGTTTCTCCTAACAGATATCGCAGCATTCTACGTAATGAAATTGTCGATGTAATGTAGGTATGATGTCCATTGGGTTCGCCTTACATCAATCATGACACCCCGAGGAATAACATCAGATGTCGAGCTCTCAGCTCTGCTCAAACTGATTTAAATGACTGACTATGGACTAAACTTCATGGACGAACTACGCCAGGTTTCTACCACTGTTTAATCAAAGATGTCAACGATGCGACGAAGATTACAGCTCTTGCAACGATAGACGATAAGCAGTGATGCCAAGCAAGGGTTCAGCTTATTCATTATGATGTCAAATGGATTCAGAAATACAGGCTTAGGCAACTATGCTTCAGACATAGGCCAATTTTGAGATGACAAAGAAGACTGAAACCAGAGGATATAGCAGCTGTTTAGGCAGAGATCTTTACGGGTGAAGAGTTGATCAGAGGATCGAAGATCGAAAGTTCAGGAGATCAGAAGATCGAAAGATCAGAGGATCGAAAGATCAGACGATCGGAAGAACGAAGACTTCGCGTTCAAAAAATCGAAGAGCAATCAATCGGAAGATCGCCATGACATTATAAGATCAATAGATGGCACTTGATGTCTTAATGAGGCAATCGTTGCGGTTGTGGCATGATATGGCACATTTACAACACTATCTGACAATTTTGCACATTTGTAGTGGAGAAGGAATCCTAGGACAAATACTTATTTCAATTGAAGCTTGATTTTTGGAAAATTCGGTACAACTTGTGGACACGACCATAACGATGTACTGCAGAAGCTGTATACAAGTAAACATAAATACAGTCAAAATCGCTTACAACGACATCGGTTATAACGACGTATCGGTTGGAAGGACCAAATTGTTAGGCCCCGGCTGAACTCCATTAACCAATCTGATATCGGTTATAGCTACCTTTCGCTTATAACGACCAAATTCCAAATTCATCGGTCCCTTGAAGGTCGTTATAACCGATTTTGACTGTACATGCAAAATTGCATGTACTTGCATTGAGGTGCAAATTTCTACAAAAGAAAATGACTCCAGGTCAACCGTAAGTGGACTTGAGTGGTATCACCAGAGACTGGGAGTTTGTAAGCACGAAGGAGGACTTCAGGACAACATGGTTGGATTCTATACCCCGCACCATTTCGTTCGAACGTTGGCGACGCCGAAAAATTATCCAACCCTAGCAGAAGTGGAGAAACTGGTAAGTAGCTATAAGTCTACCCAGACAGCTTCGGAAATTTAGAAAGGAAGCTGTATTTTTACTACCAACCCGGCGAGGTCAAGTAGATATGGCAGAAAACTGGTAATTTCTAAGTAGAAAATCCTGTCCGAATGTTTTATTCACCACGACCACAGACACCTTGACTCCGTGTGTGACATTTGCAAACATAGGACACATAAGAAGTGTCTGCATGTCAACCCAACGAGCTAACGCTGGTCAAATGAGACTGAGTCAACAACCGAAAAGCCGCGAGTTAAGATCATTGAACGCTGATACCAAGTACAAAACAAGATCGAGATATAATCTTGTTGACAAGACTGTTCACTGAGTTTGAAACCGAAGGAAAAAGCCGTACGATTCTTGTTTCATTTCGAGAGCCACCTGTTCATAAGTCGGACTTTAAGAATACCAACACCTGGGAAAAACCTACTTCGAGCTGACTAACTAGGTGCTTAAAGCGAAGGTGAGAGGACCAGTGAAGGAACTTTGACTGTCTAGCATGAGCCCTAAGACAGAGACCGCACCAGTACCTGTAAAGCTAGAGTTCAAAGCAAAAAGTCTCGTGCATCGTTTCAAATCAGACCAAGTGAAATCCCCCTTAAACCTGTTTTCCTGTTGTTTATGTAGAAAATCTCTAAATTTAAGTTTAAGTTATAAAATATTTAACAATTTATTCCAAACCTACGTTTTATGGTATTCCTTTGAAGCGATTAATCCTTACTTAATCCATAAATACGACGACATCTCTTGGATCGGTGATAATTTTTTTTGTTTAAAACTTGCACTGCACTTGCAAATTGTATCGAAATTTTGTAAACACTTCAACACACTGTACACTACATTCTCTTGTGGACTACAGTACCACTGGGTTAAGTGACTCGGGGATGGCGTTGATTTTATAAAATAACACGTACACACAAAATGCCTGCAATAAGATTAGAAACAAAGTTTTCATAAGACCACTTTGCAAAAAGGGCTATAACAACACAGGCACGGCGAGGAGGATAGCGAAACCTCTTGCTGAAGACTGAGGGTGTCAAAAAATACACCCACCCACGTCGTGAATAAGAAAAAAAAAATAAATAACCACCCTGTAGGATGCATGCTATCGAAACTGTTGTTGTTTTAGTAAATTAGATTTGTTTGCCCTTTTTTGGAACGCAAATATGTTTTTTTTTTCGCATACAACCTCATTTGCAAGTCAAATGACAGAATTCTGCTGCCATTTATATCGTCGGATGCACTTCTAGAGTGAAATACTTTAGCACAGATTTCCCCCTTGTATGATATGTGTCTTGTGTGTCATTTTTTGACGAGGGGGAGTAAATTTTGTTTCGCAGACTAGATACCCTACTTTTGGAATCGAATTTGTCTCAACAAAGTTCACAAATTTTTGGAAACGAAAAGGGCTACAAGCGATAAGCTTGTGATTGACTAGCCCTATGAAAACGGCGTTACAAACGGAAGACTTTTCTGTACTTCATTTTTAAACAAAGCAAACTTGGCCTCATCTTAGTTCAGAGACACTAAACCCGATAAACTAGCCCACATATCGATACATGACTTTAGACGTCGAGCTCTAGACTTAAACTGAGAGGCTGACCTGATTATACGAGCTGCGCCAACTTAACTAGTCTTCTTGGTCCTACTGTCACCTATTCTAGCTTTAACCGATTGTGAGCCTGAATTTCGTGTACCAACCACACCAGCCAACCAGGGTTCGAATTACCACACTCGTTAACGAGTAACTCGTCATCAAAATGTGAGAATTTGGCATTACCGCTCCCAATGAAGTTCATGGATCATTTGATCACGAATCCCACTCACTTACTCGTTATCGATAGCGGCAATTCGGCCCCTGATCTTCTAGAACCTTCTGTCATTCGCGTGAATGGAAGAGACCTACAATTTATTGCCGACTCCGAATGGCGAATTGAGAAGTTCTTTCATTACAGATTACACTCCCGGAGGCTTATCATTCCCCGATGAGAGGTGGTGCCGCAAAAAATGTTCGGTGGATATGGCTGGGGCTTGAACCTACGCCGCTCGGTCAGCAGACCAACGCACAAACCACTGAGCCACGGCGACCACTGAGCAGCGATATCTGAACAAATTCTGAGTTGCCTCTCGGCCAATGGCGGGATTCAAAACGCCTCTAAGGTCTGACTGAGCGTATTTAACAGGATGATCGTCTTAACAAAAGAAATTCACAAGGTTGACAACATCGATCATAGGATGGAGGATCAGAAGATCGAGTATCAAAGGACCTATGATCAGCAGATCGAAGATCACCAACCTTTTTTTTAGCAAACATATGTATGTACGTTCAGAAATTGTGTGAAGCTTACACACATAGCCCAACAATAATGTGAGTTTATTTGTGATTCTGGCGCAACTTGGGCCTACGACCATTATTGTGAACTCCAGTGCCATTTGTGAACGCATAATCTTACATAACCACAAACAGTGATTTTCTCCGCAATTAAGCTTGAACTTGACTCGAATATCGTCAGTGTGGGCTCCCACCCAGCACCCACTCACAGCTCGTTCACACTAAAAATTACAAAAACCGCGAGATGTGATTGTTTTCCAAACGATCGAAAAGGTAACGTACACATCGCGGTTATACCCTGCTCTACTCGTATACACGTAACAAACAAGTTTTGTGGCTACAAAAAAACACCTGTAGCGCTCGAATTTAATTGATCGTTGTGCTTTGGTTAACTATTTTTATTTTTTTTCAACACACACACGCGCAACCTGATTGCACGGAACAACCTAGATAGAGCTATACTCAGCGCGATTCACTGCAAATGTCGAGCGAAATGAACTGAAAATTGATTACGCCATCAAAGTAAAGAGTTTTACTGAGGCAATTGTATCCTATGTACGAGCAAATGTGTGTGTATCTCACGGATTAGATAGTAATTGCCATGCACTCGACTGTGTTATTAGTCAATTTTTGCCAAGTAACCTGGCGTAAGCAAATGAGAGATACTGGGTCACCGCCACTCGTCGAACGTGGTTTAACCTAGAATTTTCCCATTCCCAGGCAAAACACAGCCGGCGGCGGGGGTGCTCTCCAATTGAGTTGATATTTGCGAAGCAGAAATTGCGACGTATGCCATGCAGAGCGAAAGGCTTTCGGTATGACAAACAGCGACTGTGGCAATCATTGTTATCGTTACGTGATATATTTCCAGATACGAGTAGGTTCTACGAGCAAAGGGTTGTAGACGAACAAACAGAAAGACAAGAATTTCGACGAAGCAACATTAATTTTTCGTTGTGCTGATAAAATTATTTCGGAGACTGATTAGTTCTGCCAAGGTTGGGACACTGGGGTATAAATGCGTGTTGGGGCAGAGGTACTCAAACCGAGTGCGACTCAAAGTTAATCGATTGCTATGTAACCGAGATCAAAACTCCCACCAATAGACGACTATCGGTTGGAGTCTGAAAATATAACTTTTTTGTCACATCTTTAGGGTGCTCCTCGGGGATTAGGATAGCAAGTTGACAGTCGGTCACTGCGCCGCCATAGATTCCATAATACGATGGGAATTCATCACAAAAGAGTAGGAGACACCGTAAACAACCTTGTGGGATTCCACTTGGAATTCTGCAGATGACTTCTTTTGTTCTGGTGTGGACATGGCCGTTCGAAGAGTACAACATCTGAGGATCTGTCTTACGTTCGGACCTCCGTTTAAGGCAGTGAAACTAGTCACATGGTACCCCGACTAAAAACTGGATTTCAAAGACATTTTACGGTAGTAGAAGTGCTGTTGTTTTTGTCTATGCGGCAGCAGAGAAACTATTCAGGATACAACCATGGAAAACGGGAGGCTAACGATGAAACTGCTTGAAGGCGCTTGTTCGTTGAAGCCCAGGTTCACCCGAGACTGACGGGCCATCATAAATAAGGAATCCAGTCCTTCAAATCTGAAGACATTTCGTGAACCTTGAAGGATTTATTCGAAAATTCAAGTCGTTGGAAGTTGTGACTCGATTAAAGCTCGGCTTTCGCTGAAATTAGGATGATTGCCACACTTTTGTTTCTGAATGAAGAGGAAGGGTTCACTTTCAAAACACTTTCCCATCAATTTCAGACATAATCAGCATTAAATTGTTAAAGCCAAGCTTAAGTTCGAAGAAAAAAATGCACTATGCCCGGCAAAGCGTCCAAGTCCAAGCGCCAATCTCATGTATGACACAACACATGGTGCTCCCAATTCTTCAGCCCACCATTGTGTGCAAACGTCAAAGACCTCCATTGTATGTACCTTCATTTTCGGTATCTCACGACTTGTAAGACGACATCTTGTCTCTGTTTAATGCTCTCCCCCTCTCTCCTAGGTAATTAAATAATTACAGAGATTTCGCCTGTTTATGCCTCATAAAGCCCAACGAAATGAACTATGATTGATGAACACAAGACCATAGAGCCGCACACACACACACTCGGAGAGAACAAAAGAAACTACATAGTTTAATGTGTGTGTTAGTTTGTGCAAAAATTAAAGAATTCCCAAGCCATGTTACAAGCGCATTAAGTTGTTTTATAGCCCAACGACGGCATTGACACTTGTGTGTCGGTATCTTGGTTTGATCTTCCTCAAGCTCTGTGCTGTGTCGCCACGCCAACTGCATGGGAATTGTCAATCTTTCGGGGTGACTAGCCGCCAATAGAGGATAGGAAAACTTGTTTCGAGCCAAATCATGCCCTTATATGCGCCACCACCAGGGGTGTCCGTTTTCCCTCTCGCGGAAATAATTGGCTTTCTTCTTCCCAAACTCAGAATGTTGACCAATTTAAATGTTTGCTTTCCACGGAAGTAGAAAAGGTGTTTGGTAGCTCAATGGTGCTGGTGTTGCTGCTGATGGTGATGATGATGGTGTGCTCCTGGTACAGGGTGGTTATTCGTTTTTTTTTTTTTTTTCACGTAATCCAATCAATCGGTTTGTTGTTCACTTTACCACAATAAAAAACAGATTTGCCCCAGCTAACAGGCGGTACAGACACTGGTAACACAAAAAACGACGCAACAATAGGTACAACGAACACAGACACAATCAAAAGAAACAAAAAACTAAATAAAAAAAACAGGGAAACAAAAAAAAACTACCGACCAACGATCGAGCGAATTGGATTTTTTTTTTCTCGTTTCCAATCGGAAATTCTATCGATAACCACGCTCTAGATACTAGAAATTGGATTCGCAGCGTATAACTTCGAGGTACATTCGTCGTAAAATGTGTTTTCCAAGAGAATGTGCGTCACAACAGACACAACCGATACCACTTCACGATTGCAACTGAAAATATTTCCAAGTTTCTGAGTGGAAATCCGCGCCAGTAAATTTGTGACGTGCGATGGAGTTTGTTTTGGTTCTTTGAGTGAAAATGTCGGTGGTGTTGTTTGACAGAGGTTTGAGTGGTTTCAGCTGTTTGAAGGTGTTGCAGGCGCAGTGGCGTAGGTTGTAAGGGGGCTTATGTTATGGAAGTAAGAATTTAAATAGAAATAAGCGATTTGCAGGAAAATGATATTTTGAGGTACAAAGAATCTTCAAGTCCACCACTACTGGGAGAAGTCAAACACTTCTGCTAAAGAGAAGTAAAAATTGGGGCCTCGCCTTGTGTTCTGGCAGGATGAGTTCCTGCGGCTGGTAGTAGACTTGCTAATAGACGACTTTAAAAGTCGTTATTGACAAAAGACTTTCGTTCACGGTTGCCTTTGGTACTCGGGACCAAACGTTTAAGGGAACAAGTCCACAATGACTACTTAGGTTAGGTTAGGTTAGGTAGATGGGTTGGCGAGCGGAAAAAAGCCCCCAGCGCTACACTCACGTCAATAGAGACCCATTGTGATGCCCATTTATTGGGGAGGAAAGTACCTCTTGCTTGTGGAGCAATACCCAAAGCATTTTCCTATTGCCCCTTTCGAACCGTTTTGAAGCCTTAATGAACCTCCAGATGCGCCTGATGGGTAAGTCCCTTAGTTCTTCAGTATCTTGGAAAAAATGCCTTCCAAAGGATCTATGTCTGAAGTGGCAGAGACCTGGGCAGTGGCAGAGGAAGTGGGTTGTGTCCTCGCTGACTTCCTCGTCTCCAAAACCCCTACAAAGGTCGTCTTTACTTAGCCTTAGCTTTTTCATATGATAACGCAGAGTATTATGATCTGTAATTACTCCTACAAGGATGGAGAGGGTTTTCCTGTCCTTCTACATCAGTGTATCAGTTCTGGCACCATTGTACCTTGGCCCTAGCTAGCTAGCTAATTATTTTACAGGAGTCCAAAGAGCTCCATCCTTCATTCGCTTCCGCTAGAGTCCTGATCCCTGCTTCATGTTTGAGTTTACATGTCGGGATTTTCACTGACTGATCAGCCTGCTCCAGGACACCTCTTGAAAAACTTGTAAGACATACCCACATTCCCCTCGCTGGAGAAACTTCTTAGTGTATGGAATTGGTCTCCTAATTACGCTTGACAGAAGATAGTTCGCTAGTTTGGAGCAAAAGAGGAACAATTCGACTATAGGTAAGACGAGTCGAAAACAACGATTCCTTAAGAGGCCTTTGTCTGGCTGTGCTCTTGTTTGCGACTCTAGCGAGATCCAAGGGAAAATTCCTAATCAGACAATGAAAAGAGCCTTGCTCGGTGTAAATAACAAAAAAATGGGTGGCGCGACAGCTCGAGAGGAGCCAAGGCCTAGCTTCTCGAATAAATGGACCTACGAGCGACCTACGATTTATTGCCGACTTCGAACGGCGAATTGAGACGCTTTTTCATGACTGAATAGTACTCTTGGGGTTTTATTATTCCCCGCCAGGAAGTGATGCCACGAAAAATGTTCGGTGGGCAGTTGATTGGTGTGGAAATCATATACCCAGCGGCCTATTGGGTTGCCTATTATTGGAAAACAAATGGAGCCACTTGTTCTTCGATGTGAAAGCCTTCATTTAGCATCGCTTTCATTGGAGAATACGTGGGAGTAATTCAGGCGCTAAAAAAGTCGATGCTTTCTCTCGTAGCCAAGTCTGGTTAGCTTATGTGATTTAAGAGGATCTTTCGGGCATATCAACTGCTCCGGATTCACGGCCTCTAAGCAACTGCACTGGATTAACTATTGAAGCGAGTGTAAACCCAACTGATCGACACATGGTCTCCTGTCAGTGAATGTCAGTGGCAACAAGCTAAATCAAGTTTTGCTGTGTTTCCCAGAGCGAATAACCTACTTAAGCTGGAAATACGGCGGAGTGCCATTTTTTTTTTTTTGTAAACCAAACCGAGTTCTTAGCATAGGAAATTTAAAGAAAGCTTGAGTCAATCACACTTCTTGGTCTCACCTTGTCAGAAGTCAGTTCAACGACCATAAGGTTAATCGGACATTACTGTGTCCATTGGGTTCACTCAAATTTCAGTCTAATAATGTGTATGATCTGTCAACTTTGTTCGAAATCCAATGCCTCGTACTTTAAACTGGACGTGTCCATTTTTATTAACTAGCTGGGTAGTCTTATGGGCAAGTATTTGCCTAACACTTGAAATGAACATGTTTACCTTATATTAACCATTGCCTCCGGGTGATTATGTACCCAACTCCACTTCCTCAAGTACCCCGCTACAAGCCCCATGCACACCCTTACAACATGTTCGACCGACCGCATATTCACACCACAAACCAGCCGGCACAAGATATCCACTCAAAACAAACTAAATGCCCACCATTCCCACTCACAACAAATTAGCAAAGCTCCGGCTTAACAGCACTCAGCACTGAAAACCACCACTCAACGGAACTACGACTGTTTCCACTCGAACAGATGACAGATGACTATGACAACGTGGTCTGGTTTTTAGTCACTTCTGCCACATACTCCACTTCTACCACTTCCATCTCCGCTTTGAGAGCTTTTTCAAGCCGAAAACCTGTTTCCATTTGTAGCCGGCAAAATGATTCAAATCTTTCAGCCGGAAAAAAAAGCTCTGCCCCGCGCTGAGCTTTCTCTTCTCTTTATTGCGCTACACAACATTCTATTGTTGGTGCGGCTGGGTATTCTCATTTTTTATTAAACAAATTTCGCTAATCCACAGGTACAACAGCAAAATGAGTGGGAGTTGCTTGAATTTTTATGTTCTTTGCCAGCGAATATCTGCATTCACCCGTAAAAAGGTCTAAATTATCGGTACTTGTGGGCGCTGAATGTGTACGATATGACGAGGAGGAGGAGGGGGCGTTTTGCCAAATTAATCCAAGACATACTTCACCAGTGAAACCCCATTCGTTCGGTCATAATCGGTTTTTTTGTTTGTTTTAGTGGAGTTCTCGTTCCTGGATGAGTCAAGCCATCGATTGGGGGCGGCGAGATAGTGATGATAGCGGGTATGGCACAAACGATTTTATTGAACTAAATGTGTCCCAAGTGGTATCTTAATGGTATCGAGAACGAGTATTGAAAAGAGGATAAGCAGCAGCGCAATGTGCAGCCCAAATGACGCATTTAAAACCTCTTTTGTCGAAGTTTGAGAGGGTGGCCAGGCAAGAGATAAAGGGATCCACACTACCCTTTGGGGAGGGAAAAGTTTAAGGTTTTACGTTGGCACATCCAAGGGATATTCTTGCGAAAACAGAAAACAAAATCATTTCTCTATGACAAGGCGAACACACACACACACGAATGAAGGCAGCTAAACACAACTCACTGACTGACAGCGATTTAGCCACGGTAGAGCTAGCTTAGGGTTACAGTGGAGACGAAAAGTATTCCACTTGATGCTACACCCTCCGCCGGACAATATTTTGCTCCACAGCCGTGACGAACCGCGAAAGTTAGAAGATTGGAGTGGCAATTCAACAGTCAGTATTGTCCGTTTGCAAGAAAACCCACTAGCTCAGAGGGATTTGAAGGACGCATGGCGCTACATGCAGCTGAGCAGGGACCTTGACCAATAGAGAGCCTTTTTGCACATAGTCCTTATGAACGGCTCAGAAAAGGCTTCAATGTAAGAAAAATGTAAAGAAGAGGTTAGTTGGTTAAAGATTACAGCGCTGATTGAGTGAGGTCTGCATCGCCCAAAACAGGGTTAACATGTGAGGATACCTGGATATGTAAATCGCCCTGACTAGAGCGGCTTCTTGCTCCATCTATAGAATGAATCAAGGCTTTAAACACGAAACCATCTACTTCTCACCCTCAGTGTACAACAACTTTCCCATGACATTAGCCAACACCACCACCACCACAGTTTTGTCGAAAAACTCTGGATAGGGTGCAAAATATTCCAAAAAATTCCAACTTTCAACTTCTAACTTGAAAACAACATTCATCCCGAACGTAGCAGATGCGAAACGTGTGTGCATGTGTGTATTGTGTACAACAACCATCCGGCGGCACCAGTAGTATAACACCCTTCCGTCGCTCGCTCCTACCCTTATGCGCCCAAACGGACAAACCGAAGCGATGGCTTTGAGTCTATGAGACTATAAATAAAATTGTCATAGAGAAAAGGGAGTAGCACACACACACACATACATACGCAATCCCGGAAAGAAAAAAATATCCTTGCTTAGGGTTGTTCAGGGTCAGGACTCACTGCATGAGGGGGTGAGTTTTTTTTTTTTTTTTTATTATTTCTTCTTCCACCATCTCTAGACCTACTAATAGGCATTAGAACATAAACATTTTGTTTCATAGTCACATGCTAAGGACATTAAGGATGTGTTACTGGGACTCCTGTATGAGTGGCTTTTTCTCTCAAACAAGGGATGCGATTAATGAGCGCACCCTTTCCAAACGGGAAAAGGGTCCAACACTATACATCTACTGCTATGGCGTATCCTGCGGTGTCCTTAAATGAAACGCTATAAATTACCAGGTCCAACCAGGACAAAGGAGAAACAAAAAAGTCAAGTGGCCCCCCATTGGAGTAAGTAACAGTTCTTGGGGATTGTGAGTAATGACCGGTAAAATCTGGTCACAGGACACTGTACTCTTACTCCGGAGAAAACCGAAAAAACCACCACAAAGCCAGGTAAAGTGAAATAAATCCTTGGATTTCAATTTACTGCGCCAAGGACACAGCACACACACAACGGAGCAAGAATTCGTCCAAGAATTCGAAAACCACCCCCTGCTTCCTCCGGGATATCGCTTAACAAAACAAAATGATCCGTCACGTGGGTAAGTGTGTTTGTGTGTGTGTGTGTTGCTATGCGTTGACAGAGTGACACGAGAAACTGGGGAAAAAGAAAGGAATCAATACCTCAGGACTAAATTAGCAACGCTATACGGGATGGAACGCTCAATTGGTTAGGGGATGTGTGCTATGTATTTTGTGTTTTGTTTTCATTTTCTCGTGACGGGACACAGGCTACAGGCACGTGCTGCTTTATATCTCCCGGCGTTAACAGGCAGCGTCGGCGGCAGCACAGCGGCATGTGTGCGGTTTGTTTTGAATTTACCTCGGGGTTCACCTTTATTTTATTTTATTTGGTTTGTTTCTCTGCACCGTGGAGGGATATGCAATTGAATGTGTATTCGATCGACTCGTCGCCGTGCCTATCGGGAGTTGGCGGCTTTATGAGTACTTAAAATCTATTTTATGTTCTAAAGGGATCAGAACTTGTGTTTAGGTATGTGAAAGATTTCTAAACATTGCCTGGATGGGTGGGGAGAACAACACTCCTAACCACACACACAAATTGGATCATTAACGCGACTAATTGATTCATTGGAAGGCCTGCTATATATCTTTTTGGGGACCAGGGAGGAGGTATTGATGGACGTAGAGAGCGCGTGCTTTAAAGAACCATTTCTGTCACCAGATGTGGTTGGAAGGTAATCTTTTTTTTTTTTTTTTAAGACTGCATAAGAAAAGTGAATGCCGCCCGCACTATGGCTTTGTTTGCAGAGATAAATAAGTTCCATTTCGACTTCTAAATTTAGTCTGGAGGTTTACGCAAGCACTTGAGGTTAAATTTATGTCACGAAGACATTGAGATGAAAGTGATTCATGTGATGTTGTCCAGAAAATTAATTTAGCAGTGTCATGGAGCATCTCAGATCAACTAGATGCCATGGCCTAAGTCCACAGAGGTTTCTGCAGTCTTAGAGCTAAAGTCCGTCCGTCCAGTATAAATACTAGGAGTCCAGTAAGTAGTACTACAAACAAACTTGAATACCACATAGAGGACGAGAAAAAAGTAGCACAAGTCTGATTATTTTATACAAAGCGACAAAGACTCGGTGACATAACTCTCACCATGCCACAGAAAGCCAATAAATTCGCCATCCCGTAGCTCACACAGATCTTAAGAGGTTTTACCTGCTTGTATGGATGTACACCGATAGAATGGAGGTAAGACATTTTCATCCCCAAAGAACAAACACGTAGTCACCCAAACAAGCCCGCAAGGGTTCAGGCTAATAAGCCCAACACAAATTCTTCTGAAGACACTTGAAAGACTAGTAGTCATCCACATTAGTTGTAAAGGGACATTTATGGCTAAATGGCTGTTTAAAGGGTAGATATGTGCATTCAAAAGGAAACAAGCGTCCACAGGTTTGTCTCAAACCAACCTCTGTCTACCAACTCCTACTCTCACCTCCTCGTGAATGTTGGGTGCCTAGTTGTTGGGTAATTGAAGATAGCTGACGAGGGAGAGGGGGAGGGTGTTCACACTAAGGCACTATCCCTTGCCTCCAGACGGCAGCGGAAGAACTCCCACGATGAAGTCAACGGTGACGTCTACAGTTCCATTTAGGTCGAACTAGTTAGTAACCACTTTATTCATGCTACTTGGACGCAACCGGATTAAAGGCCAATGAGGACCGGACTCTCCGGACCCTTACGCCCAAGGAGTCTAACAAAGGGTCTGGCATTCCAAGTTGGGGGTTGTGCGTGAGGTTGACGGGTCACCCACGGAAAACCGAAAATTGTTGTGAGGCAACTAGCCTCGGATATGGAGCGAACCCGTCACGACAATTCGCATCAAGGCTAAATCTGCCAACATTAGCCTGATATGCGCGCATGCCCCCACAGAAAGAAAGACGACGACACCAAAGACGGATTCTTCGAGCTCCTAGACATGACATACGAGCAGTGCCCTAGCTATGACGTAAAAATTGTCCTAGCCGATTTTAACGCAAAGCTAGGAAGAGAGGGCATCTTTGGTAGTACTGTCGGAAAGGACAGCCTACACGACACGACCTCCGATAGCAGATTAAGGCTGATCGACTTTGCTGCGGGCGGAATGTTTTCGTAGCTAGTCCGCGGTTCCCCCATCTAGATATTCACAAAGGAACATGGAGATCTCCTGATTAGTCAATCGCCAACCAGACTGATCCCATTGCGATTGACGCAAGGCACTCCTCTAGTATTATGGATGTCCGAACGTTCCGAGGGGCCAAAATGTACTCCCTTTTCTCGACATCGGGAGTTGAACCCAGGACCTTCAGTGTGACGAGCAGAGATGTTACCACTACACCACGGCCACCCACAAGCATATGAGGCATATTTTTTACCAACCTCAACTCAATCATTGCAATCGACCCTAAGAGGTAGAACATAGATGGCTTATGTAATCCAGTTTAAGCCTCGAACCCCAAAAAACAGGGGACAACCCATAATAGATGTAAGCCTGGGATCATCTCCTGAATATACACAGGAATTGGAAGGTCTGTTTTCACCAAAATCGAACGCCTATAGAATGCATGCGTACAGTCAACAGAACTACGCCCCTCGAAATATTTGCAGAAGTTGCTGAAATGAGATGATTGTCCACCTGTCTGTCACGTCTAGCTCTATCCCTTAAGACAACTTTTTCCTCAAAACCCTTGGCGATCTGGCATCGGGGTTTTTTCGGCTAAGCTTGACTCTTACTGGTCGCAGAGTGCTGGCTAGGTTAGGTAAATGGGTGCCTTGTGACATTCGTCACTGCTGGCTTAGACCAACAATAGGGTCCATTGTGCCCAAGAGTGCTGACTAAAGCATTCCTTTTTACAAGCGATCTTTAGATCGTTTTCTAAGGTTAAGAGATGCAAATGGATCCATAATACATAAATAGTAGAGACCCTTCTGAAAAACTCCAGCTCCAGCCTGCCATCACAGTCTGGAAACAAAACCTCGGTATACCAAGCTGCTACAGGCGAGGGCCAGGTGGGGGTAGAAATATCCGAATTACAGTGGACACCCCAGCAATGGTTAAGTCCTCCTTTCTCGCATGCATTGAAATCAAGGGCAAGTAAAAATATCTTTATCGCACTGAACAACCAAGAAGTTGGATCTAGCGTATGAAACGGATCAAGGTCGATACATCACTGGCCAAAAACTCAACGACAGTGTTCGTCAAAACAGCTTGACACAAGCTTGGGTTAGAGAATACGCAGAGATTAAAGGAAACGAAAGGTGCAGCCTGCATAAGAAATTGTCACCTTCCCCTATCGGATTTTACCATCTTCGTTGACAGTCAGGCAGCTTTAAAATCAATAAAATCCAATACAATCAAATCAAAGGCAGTCAAGAGATTTCGAGACACCATAAGGCACCATACTGTCAAACTCTGCTGGGTTCCTGGACATAAGGACATAGAAGGGAACGAAAAGGCTGATGAATTGGCAAGATTGGGGTCGCCTATGAACATTAGCGAAGGCGACACATCTGTAATGCCACCGATAGGGAGATTGCATGGAATAACGGAGAAAGAAGCTAATTCCTTCTGGTTAGCCAGAGAGGATTGCGTCACCTCTCGGACGCTATGGCCGAAACTAAATAAAACTAGAACAAGATGTCTTCTGGCCCTGGACAAATCCTCTACCCGCATGCTCACTGGAGTTATCACAGGACACTGCGACATCGGAGTCATGTAGCGCAAGTGTAGAATCGAGTCCAACGATTTATGCAGAAGCTGCGGAGATAAAGAAGAGATAGAATCAACCCAACATCTCTTGTGCCACTGCCCAGCCCCGCAAGAACGACGTCTACGCGCATTAGGATCAAGGTTCTTTGCAAGCAAAGCAGAGGTAACAAACTTACAGTTAACGGACCTACTCAGATTCTTAAAGACAATTAATTGGTTCACAACACAGCCAACAATAGCATAGGTCCTTAGGCTGTCCCGAGAACCATACATTAATAGGGTACTTAATAGGGTACTCACAATGGACCTTCAGGTCTCCGAGTGAAAGTGATTAGGCATATCCATCACACACCCTTCGACACCTAACCTCCTAGGTTTTGCAGGATTCGTTGCTCTAGATTGAGGACTGAGGAAAGACACAATGAATGAACAACCAATCGCTGTTCTAAATAGAGGACTGATGAGGGAAATGATCGATACGTGGAGCATGAATGAACAACTGAAAAGGTGGGAAGCCTGGCTAATTGCAGACAGGATAATATGACGACCCGAGGAAATAGGTATTGGCATTGCCCACAGGACATGGAAATACCAGCTGAAAAAGATGAAGGTTGCGTCTATAGGACGAGGACCTAAGCTGACGTTACCGACAGATTCAAACTCGAAGGATTAGCCAAATGTCTTTTAAAACGTTGACACAAGAGAAGAAAATGCCAACCAAAAGCTAGTGGCTTCATACAGAAATTAAACAAACTTTACCAGTTGAAGGATGCAAGGATTCCACTTGCCATTTGACATGCAAAACTCTTAACAATCACCATGCACTCTGTTAAGTGCAAAACAAAATTATATTTGACAAAACTCTCGCAGCGAGGATTTGTGCGATGCGAGGGAATTTCAAAACTCAATTCATTTATCTCTGTCCCGGCCAAATGGCAGCGAAACCCAACAAAAAAATATTTAAATTCGTTTCCATTTTTTTCCTTAATTCAACTACTGCATTACAAATTTCGGTTGAAAGGACTGCAAGCCAAAAGAAAAAAAGACAAGACCCTCGGTGTATGTTTATATCTGCATCTGTACTAACCCAGATTCGGATTTGACATGTTTATTGGACGACAGACAAATTTTGGATTGTCGTACAACCAGAACAGGAACAGCATACAGCACCCACTCTCCAAGACGACGGGTGCAACATTTTTGTCTGCGTGTTTTCACTTTGGAAGGACAAATTGACATTGTCGTCTGGCAGTGGTGACATTTCGAGCTGAGTTGTGTGTTTGTGTTGTGTTTTCTACTCGGGTGACTACAAATCTCATCTCAGTAAGCGGAATGTGACAATCCATTGAACTGGGAAAAAACTTTACCTTTTGCTCTTCGATTGAACGATAAAGTTTAAGCAAAGCCTACCTGCCGTTCTGCTGTTTACTGCCTGCCAGTAGTCATTAACCTGATTTCCCAATGACCTCATGCGAAACATTTCAATTACATCCCACAACCGGTACCGATTCACCTCTCCTCACCAACCATCAATCTTTGTACAGTTCACGGAAGCTTTTACAGACGACCATTGCCGAGTCCTGGAATAGAGAAAACACCGGTGAGCGGATATATATCGGAAAAGGAAGTGACGGCGTGAAACACCCTTGATGCATACAGCACATGTAACCATGGCACACTGAAAAGGCAAACTAGTGCCATGGAGAGACATTTAAACGCCTATCATCGCGCTGAACAGAAAAGTGCATCTGTGAAAAAATGTGGAATTCCTGGCGAGAGAAAGGATATTTTTTGAAGTCTCCGAAATGACACTGTGCTAGGGATGGGATTTACGAGGTATGTCATTGATTTGCCAGTGCCACCCACCACTCTCCACCCTACACCTACAACTCAGCTCATTGTCCTGATTAGAAGGATCCTCGAACCATATAACATTTGAGCATGTGTGCGCAGAAGTAATTTTGCAGCGTTGCATGTGTCACAGTTTGTGTGTGACATCTGTGCTAAATGCAGTGTGTGAAAGGACTGTAAGGACATGCAGGATGTGTGTGCGGATAGCATTCCAGTGAGATTTGCTTGCTTGCAATGTTTGCAAAATGATTTTTCTTGTTTTTCCGTTCAGGAAAAAAAAAGTTCATCAAAAGGATGCGACCAGACGCGACCATTCTCCGAGGATACATGAGTTAAGTTTTCTAATTCTCCCTTTCTGTAGGCAATGGAGTACAGAGATTGGGTTGTGTGTCAGGTTAATGCACGAGTGATGGAATAACTCTGGTCTTCTGTTTTGAATATCCTTCAAGAGTTGGTCTCTCTTTCTCCCACTTCCAAGGTTGCTGTGAGCTTTGTTCTGATGGTAGTTCTCAGTGGGAAAGGCGACAACGTTTGTTTGCTTTAATCTCAAACACCTGCTAAGCCCACAGGATGACCCGGAAATGATTATTGAAAGTGTAAACTGTAGGTGCCAAGTCCTGTTTGCAAATTGAAAATGAGAAATCGGCATACAAAGGAGAAAGGATTGGGAAGGACGATTTCGTTTTATTGTCGCCTTAGATGGCAATTTCATTCCGAAAGAGGAAGTATGTGACAAAAGACGTGCAGTGTGATGATGGGGACAACTACTGTATTATGTGAGCGCCCGTACCCTGATTGACTGGGACCTGGATTCAGGTAAAAAGTTTTATGAAACTCGTTCCTGAAGTCTTCAAACAAAAAAACATTGTCCGGCTTCCATCGCTGGATGACTGACTGCCTTTTGCTTCACCGTCATACTCTGTAGTGTCGAAAAACTCTTGCGTCCATGGCCATGGTCGTTTGACGCATTTTTACTGTCGAAATTCTTGTCCCAAAGTTTACCGAACTTCATTCACGTTTTTAGTGGCCAAGCGCAATTGGAATGCACGATAATCATTAGAGGCCCTAATATTCGTGTCCCAAAAATTCTCCCCAAGGCACTCTGTTGCGATTTGTTTAAAAAACGAATGTCCCAAAATTCGCTCCAAGTCATTTTTTTTTAAATCCACAATCCATTCACGTCTTTTAGGGGTTAAGCGCGTTTTAAGCGGAAGACACTTAAATGTTCAAATTTATGTCCCAAATATTCGTGCCCCAAAAATCTCCCCAAACTAAATAAACTCCATCTACGTTTTTCAGTGGCTAAGCGCGTTTTTAGCGCAAGACAGTCTATTGACATTTATGTCCCAAATACTCGTGTCCCTTAATTTAGGTCCCAAAATTCTTCCCAAGTTCAATGAACTTCATCCATGATTTCCCGTGGTCAAATTCCCCTCAGTGGCCACTGCCAAACGTTGACTTTATCTGGGCGTCCACATCACCCCTAAAAATGACATTTAAGCTCCATTCTGTCTCAGTGGGTATCCCCGGCCTCTGTGGTTTTCCCCTGCCTCTGTGTCTGCCCTCTGTATCGTAACCTCGTAACCACTGTCAATCGGAATAATGCACAACAATTATCAGATAATTGGCAAAAGAAAACTATTTCCGAGTTTCTTTTCGTTTCATTTTCATTTCTCTTTCCATTTGGGTAGAGGATGGAGGGTTTCGTAGACGTTCTGCTTCTGCTTTATCTCGAGGAAGTATAGTACCCCCTCTCGTTGAAGTTCATTAAAAATTAACGAACGAAACAAGCCAATTGGGGAGAGCGCGCAATCAATGAGTTCCTCATGTGCAAAGAGTGAAAGGGAGTGCCCTGCCCGCCTCAGGCATGTTTTCCAATTCTTCGACTTCAATTGCAAGGGTGAGTGAAGAACAGTGGTCGCGCTGCTGCTGGGTCTTTGGGTTAAATTTATGGAATCGATGAACCATCAAATGGCACTCCCTCGTTGAGTGATGGTTCTTGTTAGCCACCTTCTTTGGGAGGCGGGGGCACCTCGAAGGACTAAGCCAAATTAATTGCGAGAAGAATGTACACTTTATGATAACTAGACGGTGTTAGCTCCACTCAATGACCTGCAGTCAGAAGTAGGGTCAGTTTGGCTAAACGATACGAGCGTTTCATCCCGAAAGTTTACACTCTCAACGCGAAGCAGACTAGTCATTGAAACGACCGCGAAGCGTAGTGCTGGAGGGTTATTTGCTTTCGGAATACTTTGTTGACTTTCGTTTGGCAATTGCTAAGAACGAAATCTTATCTTTGAGAAGGGAACAGAGGAGGCACTGGAACGGTTTGCAATGCGTTGTGTGTACGAAAGACTTGCGCCTTTTGTTTGTCTTGGCTATTCGATGTAAAGGCCAATAACCGATACAAGAGGGCTTTATTCGAGTTGGTGGCCGCAATTTGTGCGTTGAATCATCGAGAAAGGCGTTTGTTTCGATGAAAAGATTGAATTCAAAGGCACCTTACATTTCCATGTGGATGTCCTGGGCCAGGCCACCAGCACCAAGATTGTTGAAGGAGAGAGCAACCAAATAGCCCTTCGTTTTGAAAGAGATGACTAGGCAGGCATATAAGTCATATGCAGAGAAGCCAATCCTGTAGTAGACAAATCTGTAGTAGACTGTGCCGGAAGTCTTTTTTTATCGGGTTAGTAAACACTTCATTGGAGCACTCAAATCCTATTGGTCCATTATAGTACCAGGAAGTAAGGCTGGAATTTTCTAGAATTTCGGAGAAAAAAAAACCCAACGCAGGTTCAGAGTCTAAGAAATCATCCTTTGAGCCTTATGTAACAATCTCATCGGAGATGAGCTGGGACCCAGATCAAACAGTTTAGACTTGCAAGGAAATTCAGAGAGTTGTTGCACTGTCGAACTATTTTGGAACTGGTGAAGTGGTTGAGCAAGACCTTAGCGCAGTCTAGCTATCGCTACAGACACCGTTGCTCCGACCCCTCCACCTATTCTTTACAATATAGTCCGTGACCATTAGGATAGCAAAAGGCATACTTGCCTAAAAAGTAGTGAAATCTAGTGTTGTCTGTTCCCACAAACATACCAGCATCGAACCCACGACTGGTTTTAGACCCATCTGTGAAGATTCGTCTACAACCCAGTCCAGGCTTAGACTCTGAACGCATGCAAAGTCGACTTTAAATTTGCACAGCAGTCAAAGTTTTGGTATCATTGCATTAGACGGCATATCCATGGAACTTGAGTCGTTGGAAAAGTTTCCCGCAAGGTCATCAAATAGAATGATACTAAAAGGCACCACACCCCGTCTAAGACGGTAGACTGTTAAACGGCGACGACGAATCAAATTCCGCTGTCAGGCAGAATGACCATTCAATCTGGACGATAAAAACCGACCGGGACGAAGTGCAGATAGCCATATCTAAGCTTACGTCCAACAATGGCGCTGGAGCTGACGGCCTAGTTGCCGACCTACTCTGATCTGCGCCAATCACAGAGGCATCAGTCTTCTTAACATCGGCGACAAGATCTTAAGTATCTGCCATGTTGTGTGAACACCTGAAGCCGTTCGCCAACAACCTGATCGGTCCATAACAGTGTGGCTTCAGGCCAGGAAAGTCGACCATCGACCAAATATTCATGCTGCGGCAGATCTTGGAGAAAACCTAGGAACTTCAAATCAAGACCCACCACCTTTTCATCGATTTTAAGGCCGCGTATGACAGCATCTATAGAGACGAGCTATGTATATACACCAATGTCTAGTTTTGGCATCCCTGCCAAACTCTTCCGTTTGTGCAGGATGACGATGAAGAATGCACGCTGTTCCATCAAGGTCGGTCAAGATCATGTCGAGATCTTGGATGTCACAAATATTTTTTGACAAGGCGACTAGCTCTTATGCGAATTCTTCAACACTCATCAAAAAAGAGTGTAAAACACACGCGTCGACACCAAAGCCACAATCTTTCAAAAATCTGTCCAATTACTCGCATACGCCGCCGATACTGGCACTTTTGTAAATATTGAGACGGAAGCGGCAAAGATGGGTTCAACAGTCAATGAGGGCAAGACCAAGTATCTGCTGTCAACAACACCCAACACCGACGTCTCGGACAGTCAGGAACTTAGTCTATCTACGCTCTGCTATTAATTCAGATAACGACGGCAGCGCTGAGATCAAATGAAGAACAACTCTTGCCAATCGCTGTTTCTTTGGGCTAAGAAGGCAATTGAGTAGCAAGGCCCTCTCGCGAACAACTATGGTGACCCTTTAAAGACCTTAATCATCCTAGCCCTGCTCTACGGCGCAGAGGAAAGGACTTTGTCAAAAGCGAACGAGATCGCGCTTGTCTGTTTTGAGAGGAAATTTCTTTGACCAGATTTTCGGTTCTGTCTGCATAGATGGTGAATAGAGGAGCAGATTCAACGACGAAATATATGGGTTATACAGCGACACTACTGAGGTGGCTGGGTCATGTAGAGTGGATGGGTACCAATGCCCCGTCGCGGAAAATCTTCAAACCTTTAAATCCACCCCCTAACAACAGCATAGTAGAGGAAGACCGCAATTTATGTGACGCACACAAGTAAAAGGAGACCTTAACCAATTTGGCGTGCGAAGCTGGAGGCAGTTATCTAAAGATCGAGCTGGTTGGAGAAGCTTGTTGCTTTAGGCCCAAGGTCCACCCCGGACTGAAGCTCCACCTTAAGTAAGTTAACATTGTAGTTACTTCTTCTTTACGAAACACAAGTAAGAATATACTGTTCGCGCAGTTGGAGTTGGGCCAAAACAGGGAGTGTTTTTACTTAGGTTGGGTAAATGGGTAACTTATGACATTCGTCACTTCTCACGTACACCAGCAGTATGTTCCATTGTGCCCAACTCCCTTCAATTACTCGACACAATCCAGAAGAAGCAATTTGAACATTGGGACTCGCGGTCGATAAGAAGCTGAGTTGGAAGCTTAACATTAACGAAAAAATCCACGACAACCTTCTACTCCTGCAGCAGAATAATTGGGAAAACTTGCAGGCCAAACCCGAGAATTATCCTGTGGCAGCCTTGTATAGTGACAAGTCGTTAGTAAAAGTCCCTACCTAAAGCCCATCACGAAGGTACAAAGACTGGCGTGCTTTAGAATCAATGAGAACAACACGAACAGCAGGACTCGAGGCTTTCCTCAGATTGCTGGAAACCAAATACAATAGTTCGTACTGCGATCCTACAGAAATATTTAGGCAATGTGTCAACAACCGACTATACAACACCATACCTAGATTTAACAAGACCATTTTTAACCGCCTATGGATCTAAAATGGATACTGATGTGGGTGCAGGTATCTTCTCCGAACCCCTGGGCATCTCCAAATTCGTCTGCCTTCCAGACTATAGCAATGTATTCCAAACGATTAGGGCAATATCACAAGAGTATATCACTTTTTTCATCGACAACCAGGCAGCAATTAAAACAACTTCTGCTATAGAAATAAAATCGAGGCTTGTGAGGTATTGTCGAGAAGAGCTCAAGGTTCTTTGAACGCAGCATGAAGTAAAATGAAAAATTCTGCTGGTTCCCTGGACATGAGGGTATACCAGGTAAGCACAACGCTGACTAATTAGCAAAAAAAGGCACGGCAAAAAGCTCGAAACAAATTGAATCTTCAGTGAGCATCCCGCTTTGCACACTCAAGCTCGAAGCAGGGAAGAAAGCCTTAAGAGAAGCAAATGGGAGATGGACTTCTTTAGCCTTTTTTGCCAGCACAAGGTAGATATGCCCATTATTCGATAAGGCCAGGACCAACAGACTTCTGTAGAACGACAGAAGATCCCTACCTGCCCTTAAAGGAGTGATTACAGGGCACAATACTCTGCGTTAAAATATGAAAAAAAAATCAAATTACAGAAGAAGACCTCTATAGGCGGTGTGGCGACGAGTAAGTCCCTAAGGATGCCACCCACTTCCTTTGCCACTGCTCATGTCCCTAGCCACTTTTTCCAGGACATTAGTTAGTTACGTTAGTTAGAGTGATCTTCCAAGAAGAGGTCCACTTAAACCAGAAAGTAGGTTTATTGTGATACCACTGAGTACTGGGGTATGCCCTGCTTACTCCTGAAACCATTTAAATTTCCTAACGTAGCTGTTGAGATCGGCCGTGCTGACGGAGTTCAGGTCATTTAGATAGTTAAAGAAATATCGGCTTAGGGTGGCTTTCCTGATGTTGGCCAGGGCAGGACACGTGCAGAAGAAGTGTGCAGTGAACTTCTCCTCCTCATCGTCTCTGGAACTCCTGCAGAAATCGTCACAATCTATTGAGCATGCCTGCCTAGGATGCAGTGCCCCGTGAGGACATTGATTAGTTTCGAAAGTTGGTCTCTTCTAAGTCGCTTTTGATCTTTTTAGATCCTGGACAGACCATCTACGCCATCTATTGCCATCTACGATTTGCTTTCGACAGATCGTCGGTATAAGTCAGGTGTTTAACATACGACACAGGCGCTTTGACATGGTCGAGCATCCTGTGGTCTGTACATTGAGAGCCTTGTCTGACCCAACAGAGTGTTATGCGATACTGGTTAGCGATCTCGTTTAGATACACGTGGCAGTCCTTCACTGCATTAGATTTTATTTTGTTGCACACGAGGGACCTGATCGTGGCCTGTCTGTCGATGAAGATTGCATTATCTGTGCGTGATATGGGCTTAGCCTTCAGCCAAGCAGCGACTTGATTTATGACTTTGTGACTTCGGCTAGGAAGACGCTACAGTAGTTGGTGGTGGATATCCAGGTCTTCTGAAAATACACCGGCACCGACTCCTTCCGCTGCTTTAAAGCCATTCGTTAAGATAGAGATAGACTCATTGAGGAGGACACTGCGCTAACACCAGCAGCTTCTGTCAGGTATTTTGGGCTTGTAGCCCATGTTGAAGTCGTTTTCGGTGGGTAGCATTTGTTGATTTGGGAAAGCTGCGGTGAGTTGAAAGAATTGTCGACATAAAATTATCGGTGCACCAAATAATGAAATTCATCAAATCCAAAGGATGATTTGTATCAGAGACGTTATAGGTTCGCTTTTCGCGAGAACAGATGATTTAAGCAAACAAATCACATTGGTAGAGAAAGAAGCCTTGGAAGGTTCTGAAGCTCGTTAAAGAAATAACTGCCAAGAGTCCTTATTCTTCTCTGTAAGCTAGACTAGGAGGCTTGCACAGATTCTATTTCTTCCCCCTTTAGATCCCACACAAATGTCGTCTTAAGGTTCCTCCAAGAAACTCTGTACGAATTCGATTGGCACAGTTCCCAGAAAAGACTCGTGCCAAAGTTTTATCACATAAAGAGCTCCCCTATCCCATAACCCATAACAAGGAATCATCTGTCAAAGTGTCCGATGATGACAAAATATATTTTTTATGACAAATTTTGTAAAGTTACCATCGACACACTCACTCTCCAACAAGCGGTCCGTAACTGCGCCACCTTAAAACTTTGTCACCACACTTTATAATTTACTAGGAGAAACTTTTAGCCACAGTTGACTTTG
The DNA here is from genome assembly GCA_917880715.2 of Matsumyia berberina. Classification (NCBI taxonomy): domain Eukaryota; kingdom Metazoa; phylum Arthropoda; class Insecta; order Diptera; family Syrphidae; genus Matsumyia; species Matsumyia berberina. The sequence goes on along the minus strand of OU862871.1, from coordinate 78,994,165 downwards.
GAACAGTTGATTGGTTCAAGTTTTAACAACGTTTTACTTAATTTTCGTAAATTTTGTTCATCAGTTCCACGACAGTGCTTTTCCGTTTGCTCAACCAACGACAATCAATGTCGTACTCGTATAAAACACATCAAAGTCAAGTTTCTCTATTGACCGGGAAGTGGTAGCAAACATTTCCTTTCGTTTATAAGATTTTCAATATGAAACCTCATGGGTTGTCTAAGGCCTCCCCATTGTTGCAAACAACCCCCTATTTACCCTTTCATGTCGCCATTAGAGAGACGATTCACATTTTTGCATTTTTATTTGCTCTTGATAATGCCACCTGACCCACAAGCCTAACCTACATTGGCTTGCCACCGGCTTACAATCGAGTAAATACCTAATCGATGGCAATTATAGTTGACGGTTCAGATATTTATTGAAACGTCTAACACAAAGCCATGTGCACTCGCACTGTGCATCCCCTTCCATGAGTCTTATGAAAGAATAGCTCGCTCCTCCATTTAAACATGTCGTCCATCAATTTTATCGTTCATAATCTCTTTTCGAACGCATTTTATGCGCTTTTTCTGTCGTTCTGGAATGGAATGGAGCCTCTGGGAAGGCATACATGTGCGTGACGTCGTGTGTAATGAATTAATGACCCCGAACTTGCGAGTGGATGTGTTCAGTATGATTTGTGTCAGTGTTACTTATCTAGAACTGTCAAATGAACATTTTTTAATGGATGTCTGTGGCCATAGCGGGGTTACAACACATCCGAAGCAACACATGTGTCAAAGTGATTTGTTCGGTGTCTCGGTTGGGTTTTTGGGGAAGTCAACGCCCCCTCCGATTGGAAGGCAGACAAACTCGTTGACACTGACCTTTCGCAGATATATAACTAAAATTTATATTTTGATCGATGGTGGTGCATTTTTTTGACGGCAGGAGGAACAATTACGACAGGACAAGGTCGAGGTCACACGTGGGCTGCGTTCTAAGCTCTAAGCAAGCCATGTCTCAAATTGGTTCTACATAACAATTTTGTTGCAAATGGACTGGATTACGTAAACTCGTATAAGTTGCAGGAGCTTCAATGACTAGAGACATCAAGGTCGAAACTGGCTGAAATTGTACAACTTCTTCCCGAAGTGCTAAATCAATAGCAACGCCAAGAGTGCTAGAATTCACAAAGAAATCGATGAGATTTGTGAGTAAGAGAAAGGAAAGCTCATTGAAATTTGAAAAAAAAGAATCACGGACAGGACAAAGCCCTGTGGAACCCCGGAAAAAGTTGGGAAGGGAGTGGAAGTACGAAAATGAATTCGTCAAAAAGAAGTAACGTAATTGACCCACTGAAAACTTGTCAATGAGGCTGATACATCTAGGGTGAGAATTGTGAATTCATGATCTTCTCATACCTATGAAGTATATCGCAAGACTAGAATTAAACCTCGTAGAAGTAGCATTTCCGCTGACAGATATTGATTCGCTACTTATCAAGAAAAAGCCACTGCTGCTGAACATCTGGCAGCTGGTAGTAAGCCTCCTCCCGTGTCAACTAGGAATTTCCTCGGAAATTTACAAGCAGAGAGGACGAATGACAGACGAGTCATCTACGCCCAGTTGATCTCTGTCCCAAGGCCAAAATGTTGTTAACAATCTTTGGCTATCGACTACAAAGAACGATTGAGGTTTGGAACGTTAGAACCCTACTTGTGGGAACATGACCACTAAAACGCCTAAGATGGAACACTTAGACCCTTCTCGACTCTCGACGTGAAGGTCACGCCCTCAATGCTAGATTCCGAAGAACAATGGCGAGGGGTTTCATGTATCATTCCACAGACACTCGTTCTCAATTAGTCAGTTGCATTCCAAAAGCCATTTTGGGAAGTCTAACACAGAGCTACAACGATTATAACAAATTACGTTGAAATTATGCCGATTTACGTCAAAGTTCTGTCAAAGTTAACATCAACGACCGATCACCACTATTAATGGCGTTTAGTCTGTTTTGACATTTATGCACAACCGCTAGCCGCAGACCCCAATTGGTCAATCAAATCAATGCCGATCGGCATAAGTAATGACAGCCCAGCTGACATACGATCGAATGCAATTTACAATATTTAATTCAACGTGTATGTCTACGTATGCGATACGATATGAACACTATGCACACCTGGGATCTATGGCCCCCAGGAAAGAGAAACGGAAAAGTGCAAGAAAACTCCAAGAGATCTTCGTCTAAAAAAAAAACGCCAAACGCGTCCATTAATCTTCGCATTAAAATCGATTTTTATCGGTCCACCAGGCCGATACTTTGATGAAATCCCTGCACACATACTCGTGCCACTTGGACTTGCCGCCATGTCGTTCCACATCGGCAACGCGCGGCCGAATACCGTTATAATTAAATCATTCTCCCAATCTTACCTGCTTCCCACACACCAGGCACCAGCGAAACGAAGTGAAAAGCCAAAGGTACATGGAATTGAAATTCAGCATCTCCCGCCAACAACCATAGTGACGCCATAAAGGCAAAATAAACAAAACGTGGGGACATGAGAGAACCAAGAGCAGGGGACACGAAGGGTAAGAGATGCAATTTTCGAAGGTGGAAGCGTGAAACCGGTTCGATAACAGAGAGAGAGATGATCCCATAAATACTGGCTTCAAGCATCCACCAATACCACACGGTGGTGGATGATGGGGACTTTGTGGCGTTTGCCGAGGAGAAGGCTGATGACGACGACGATTTGAAACCGAATCTCCGTTTGCACTCCGTATGACGGGAGTGAATAAACGCGGGAAGACATGAGGGATTTTTATGAGCTTTCTCGACTTTACGGCGACGACAGCGACAAAATATCGCTTCGGCTACAATGACAGGGATTAGGAGTCGTATAAGTTTGTTGCACACAAGAGGAACTTTTTGTTTGGGGTTTTATGGGCGCTTGTTGGTTTACTACCGGCGACGGCGCTTTCGATCAGGAGGGGGTTGATGTTGTCAGAGGAACACATTTGAAACACATCACACAGTTTTGAGAACGAATATGAGTTTGGTGACAAGTAAACCAAAAGCAAATGCTAGAGAACCGAATTTTCCTCCCTCATGATTAACTCCTCCAAATGCATTCAAACAACACCACTCCACAGCATAATCTGCAAAAGTTATTCCCCGCTCCAGATTCCGGGCGCACATAAATCAAATTCCCAGCGTCAAAGAAGAATACGCGTACAAAGAGTGTGTGGCGTACAAAGAATGTTTTGCGTACAAAGAGTGCGTGGCGTCCAAAGAGTAATTGCCAAAGTGATTATAAACTCCTGTGCATATGCGGTCTTCATTTGATTAGAGGTGATACGAAAACATGTTCGTCTAGGAGCGCGAGGACGACAGCGAATGACTTTTCCTGAATTGCGACTCCAATTTCAATATGCAAAACGCATGGGTTGCGCTCCCGATCTATCCGCAGATCGTTTGCTGTCCCATGGATTGCAACCGGTGCTCTCTCTATCTCGCGACAGGGACAGGGCATGGCACGTTCTCTCTCAGAAAAAAAAAAAACCGCATGTGCGCTGCGCATCAGTGTTCCGCTTCAACAGATGCGTGAATAAGTACGTGCATTGGAGTGTGGACGGGGCTATGTTACACAGGCGCTCGCGCGCTTGCTTGTCATTTGACGTTGACTCTGATGTAGATGAACGCATATCGGATGGTTGCACACACGACACACAAGAGGAAGAGGGCTTTACGCAAATTGATGATGCAATTGTTACCTCTTTAGGTCATTACACTTTCCAAGTGAATTGTGTGTATAGGACAAGACTCTCATATGTCAAGGAATCAATCAGTTGAATATGATTAGCGCTGTCAAGCGTTGGAGCACTAACGCGATTGCATTACATTTTGCTCCGAAAGAGACACATCTGTGCCAACAGAGGTGACTGTATAGATCTGTATGCGGTTAGGCGACCTCAACATAATTTGCGAGATCATGTTGGATTTTTGCTAACGAACTGTGTGCAAGTTTGACAGTATTATTGATTACTTTGTGGAACTGTCAAAGGACTGAGTCGACGATCATTAGGCCTTTTGCCTACATGACAATCGGAAGTGACTTTATGATAGCAAAGTTATTTAGATTTTTGACGCCAGAAATGCCATGTGTGACTGTTTGTCAAAAAGTGCGAGCATAAGTCATTGACCCATGCCAAATGAGAGATGATTTAGGGAAATATTTTGAAAACGCCTTGTCCATGACATCGCATCGGTGAAGTGTCATTCGGCTTTGAAAGTTATAACGAAAGTTGATAAGATGTCAGTTGACCAAAACACGGTCCATGTCATCTGACTTTAAACGTCACACACGATGACAGTTGACAGAATGTCTTTCGACTTTAAACAAAATGATGGCACTTGAGCAAAAAGCTTGAATGTACATCTATGTAGGTGTCATTAACAACAAAGTTCTAACTGGAGCCTCATCGAAAACCATTGTTCTCAAGTGACACAATTTTTTTATGCCAACTTTACCGTTTTTTGATTTATAATAGTGACTTTTGGAGAGAACCATGTTAACGTCTGCTTATGTCACTCATTAAAAATGTTTGACTCCGTCTAAGTTCTTCACATGAAAACGCTACGGTTTACATGTGATAATTACTAGTTGCAGCGTGTTATGTACACGATTTATCTAATCAACCGATGACGCATATAATTAAGACCGCATCTGTCATCGATGGTGTTAGTAGGGCTCTTCGATAAAAAAAAATACATGGTAATTGTCTAATTTTGACATCAGATCGTGCCATGTTAAGTGTGCTAATTTTGAACAGAAGTCTGTCTATAACCCAATTCCCATCCTCATTCGTGGTGTGAACAAAGTCGCAGGCCAGTTTATAGCCCTTAGCCAATCAGATATTCGCCTAATCCATGTAGTTGCTTTAAACAGTCATTTTCCCTTTTATTTCCCAGTGAATTTCAAGAATTCTGGGTTGTCGTCCTTTTGGCGATTTCTCTCTTAATTAAAATCCCATTTAATTTATTGGATTTTTATTGCAACGACGAGTCAGCCAACAGAACCGTGGTCATCTGTCAGACGTATCGCATTTATTCAGAGCTGTGTGCTCTTCATAAATAAACATTTAACTGAAGGGGGTGGGGGAATTTTTTGAATTTGTTTTGTTTATTCGAGTCTCGATCGTGTGGGTGCTTTTTGACGCTGAAAGAAGAGGATCTATCCGATGATCCTCCCTCTCTCCGCAGTTAAATGACATAAATTTTGATCAAAAGTAATCCGACCTTAAATGTGAACTAGGTTATTGACTTTGATGACCGCATGTCATCAGAGAGACTGTCTTGTATCAGCAGTAGTGGCTAGTATGGGCTTCAAAGTGAACCATGCTCTTGAGGGCCGAGTTAAATATTGATCTCTATCTGTTGTTTATAAGGCCTTAACTCATCAAGCGGCTTGCTACGTTCTATGTCTTAACCATTTTTCATGGTCCGCTCTCAGCATCACGAGATGAACTTCGACCGCCTAATTTTTCAACTTGAGGTGGGGTTTCAACCTCATTGAAACAATTTCGAAGTTGGCATACAAAAATGGAGTGTTTCCACTATGATCCTTCTCTCCAGCGCCAGCGTTGGAATCTACAGTCAACAACAACAAACAATACTAACCTCCATGTTAGTCTAGACACCACCCTCGAACGTCATTGAAACCTAATACTACCCGAGTTTCGAACTCCTCAGTCGAGCTGTGTGAAAAACACTACCATAACCCTTGAGCGGGAGTGGATTGTAAAGAAACACCTCTTTTTGGACGGAGCCACCGGTCTAAAGCGGTGAGTTAAATAGAAAAATGCAAAACCTTCCTGGTTTCAATAACGTTCAAGGGTAGAGTCTAGACTAACTGGGAGATTAGTCAAATACTATCAAAGCTAAACAATTTTTCGTTATTCCTAGGCATGGCTTAACTGATTCCACTTACAAAACCCACATTCGTCCAATAGGCTTGTTCTACATTAATAGGGTCATGGTCACAACAGCAATAAACCTCCGTCACCAGTTGATCAATTTTCCTATGGTTAAGCTCTTCCCATAAACTTTTCCCTCATTTCTACCATCAAAATGTTCCCCTTGCCCCTTTAGCCCGACCTCGCTTCCAAAACACATATACCTCAGTCTCTACTCTCTTATTTCCGCCCTAGAAAAACCATCGTCATACCCTAATTGCATTTAAAAGAGCATCACTTAGACCTCCTCTCACATCCAAGCGAAACCTTGATAACTTTCTTACGCCATAACTCCGATTCCTAACGCATTTTTTATTCCCATAAGAAACGCAAACAAGTCACGATTTACCTATTCCTCTGTGTGAACGAAAAAAAAAATTCATTTCAAGGACCTACCTCAACATATTTGGGCCAGGGATACCCCAAATCACCAAGTAACCACTTGTTGCCGTACACATGCATCCCCCTGAGATTAACCCTTCGAGCGAAAAGACGCACCTGCGCCAGCATCACACCACCTCAAGCCTACCAACATGAATAAATTAGTAAATCTCTTGGCAGTAATGGCTGCAAAAAAGTACGAGATGTGCTTCCGTGCGGAAGGGACTTAGTCCAAGTCTCTTCACCGTGTGACTCCTAAATCAAAGCGAAACCCCATTAACGCTGGCATTTTGAAAAATCCCTGTGCGCTTTAATTTTTTGGCGGTTACAGCGCGACTGGATTCGAAATCCCTTTCACATTTTTTTTTTTCATTTTTTTTTGCATCGACTTTGTCTGTTGTATTCCCCGTGTGGCGGTGTAACCAAATGGAATTGGAACAATAAAACCAGGAGTTAACCCATGGGCAAGCTTCATTCGAAAAAAAACCAGTTTAAGAACCGAGAACACACTCTTAACGTGAGAATAAACAAAGAAGACAAGAAAGAGGAGAAGAAAACAAAAAAAAAAATACCAAACTTACCATCATGATTGCAACATAGAAATCGCGAACCGCTTTGGACAAGAGAAGATGCAAACTGAACGCAGCACTATTACAGATGAACCAGGCCTGACACAGCAGGAGAAGAATCTTAGTCACACAAGTCCTTGTGGTGTGTACACTTTATACACTCGTTCTACCTCGAAGCACTGTACACCGCGAAGCACGAGTACTTTGGGAGTTTCACGTTGAGACCTTCTTTTTTGGTCGTGTTTTATCGAGGAACACTTGGAGCTGGGGTACAGGTACAGGTAACTCACTTCACTTCTCTGTATGACACAGCACTAGGCACTCGCGATTTGGAAAAAGCAACCAATAAAAGGCTTGACGAGAGTTTTGTGAAATGGGGAGGGGAGCCTTTTTGGATTTACAGTAAGAATGTTGCTTTTAGGACACACGGAAGTTTTTAAGGTGGTTCATCGACATGGAAATAGAATTTCGAACAAAGATGTAAGTTCTTATGGGACAGAGTTAGGCCCCTGTACAAAAAAAGGAAGGAAATTTCAAACACGGCTTAGAAAAATTAAGGAAGAAGCCCCTACAGTGTATGATTATAGAGCCTACAGCTAATTCAGATCCTAAGACACGACAAAGTTCACTTAATTCCCTTAATCTGCGCAAACTAGATCTGGTCTAATGACCTTAATGTTTCTCTAAGCCGTAAAGTCATACGGGCGTATAAACACGGATTTGCACCTATGGGCCTTCTTGGATCCCTCTGTAAAAGCCCAACAAATAGACGTTCCAAGCCCGACTACTGCCTCAGAAAACCTACATTTTAATCATCTGTGGCTCCATTCAAAGGACTAAGCTTGTTAAAAATGTATGCACTACGTTCACCCTTGTTAAAAGAAGGCCCCTTCTAGACGCTAGGCACTTCAGCTTGGTGTGAAGCCTAGTTTTTTGATCTAAGACAACCGCATCGGAGATGTACTCCAAAAAACTCAAGCTCTTTAAAAGAGCCTGGCTTGACTGCACTGCTCAAGGCAAATTTTGTACAGGCGTCTATTCGAGGTCTAGATGTGTTCAACGGGGTGAAGCGTTGTCTTCAGGCTCTAAGTTGTCTAAAGCAAAAGTGCTGTTTCAGTAAAATGACAGAATTTGCCCAAGCTCTGTCTTTGAGCATCAAGCCTGGTTTTAGCATAGAAGCTCAAGGGAAAAAACGGGTTAAGCCCGATTCCTATCTCATACAACTTCTCAACAAACATCTTTAGGCTCTATCGAAGGGTACCTGGAGTCATCTGCGTGAAATTTATTTTAGGCTCTGGCTCTCAGAACTTGATTTGAAGCCTATCACCGCCAAATTTCTAAATCCAAGGCTTATTCGACAAAGTCTTTGCTTCAATGAAACGGAAATCTAGGCTCTATCTTAAATCCTAGTTTTAGGCCTTAAGACCAAAGCTAATTATCGTTGAAAGCAGTGGCGATTGCATTTTGTAGAAACAATGCCTGCAGCATTCCCTTGTTGTAACTGCCTACTTCAAGACTCTTATGCACAAAGCAACAGTTTCTTTTACACTTAAACTTAGCGACTGCTTCCTTAACTTTACTTTTAGCCCTTGGGTCACATTCCAAAACTAACAGTCCCCTTTTCAAGCCTTCTCCAATCAAAAACTCTAGGCTTGGCACTCCTTACGATGCTTCCAAAACATTCTCTTTTCCTTAACTTAATTAAATCTCGGAAAAAACATTCCTTCGCCTACCCTACGATTTAGGACCCTGCTTTCTGATATCTGCACGGTTAGACCCCGAATTTAAAAAAGTCATAATCTGCTAAGGACATATGGACAAACCCTAGCTTGACAATTCACAAAATCGCTTTTGTTCACTCTGCTACAGTTTCTGTCACAATCAGAGGCTTCAGTCCCTCCTTTTCTTAAGCAGAAAGCAACCCTTACTCTGACTTCTTTTCATTTCTCTCCAAACTAAGGCCTAAGCTCACAACACTTTCCCCGATATTCTCTGTATCTCACTTTACCTTCACCGTCTTCCAGCTTACGGCGGCTTTATTTTGAATATTTTTTACCGACCGACTTACGAGTAAGCCCCTCTTAGTCAACAATAGATCCCACTTCAGATAACACTTCCCCAGTCGTATCACTCATTTTGACACTTCTCGCCGAGATAGTACCCTCGAAAGACACATTTCCGAAAATTCAGCGCCTTGTAACGGGTTATTTTCCATTCGAAAACAAAAGACACTACGAAACGAAAAAAAAAAAATACTAAAACTGTCCACACTCGCGAGACGAACCTGGAACCAGAATCACGATCGCTCTCAATCGCGGCGCCGTGGTAACTAAAAATGTTCGGTGCCGGTGTTGAGCGTCGTCGACATCGTCATCGGAATCCTCCGCCTTCACCTCCACCACTCCAACAGTGTTTCTACCAATTCGCTTGGTTACGGTTCCCTTTCTCGCTGCTTTAACCCTACGGCACCGAAGGAAAGACAAAAAAGAGAACCACCAGCAACCGGCACACACACTCCAGCGCTCCATTTCTCGAGCTGAACTCCACTCAATGTGTGCTGCTGGCTGCTGTACACTGCATCTTGTGTGTTCCCCCTGACGTGCGGTGCATCGTGCAGCAAACCCCACCGCCTGTAATTCCTGAACTCCTTTTACTTTAGCTCCAAGCAGAGTGTCACCGCCACCTACGATACTGAGGAGACCCGTGTCTGGTAGTGGGTTCGACTGCTCATATCGCAGAGTTCGTCGTTTCGATGGAGGAGTGCTTGCCGTGCTGCTCCGGGCAATCTCAGCGTGCAATCCATATCCAAGTTGTTGTTTTCTTCGTTTCCTCTGCATATACTCCTTCACTCCTCGTGATGTAGTCAGCGTGTGTGCTTGTGTTTGTCTTATTTATCGGCCTCGACGCGCACAAAAGAGCGTAAAAAGTGTTAAGAAAGAGAAATGAAAGGGAAGAATCGAATCGAGGTGGGAAATGTAAACAAACCACAGTGTGAACAAGACACACAGAGAGATAGAGACTCGTCACATGGCAATTGAGGGCAGCTGCAACAAGTTGTTGGCTCCGATGAGGGGGTGGGCATTGGGTAAAAACTAGCAAGCCATGTGTGTGCTTTGAATTTACGCTATCGGCATACAGTGGCGGTGGGAATAGATGGACATGAAAGGCAGCCAAAGCTGGTAAATGTAAAGCTGTAAAGCTAGATGTAAAGATGTAAAGCTATATCACGCTAGCATCTGTCCCTTGTAAAAATAATAATACCGAATCTCTATGTTGAACGCCCTCTAAGCCTTCTTTTCTGCACCTACACAGCTGGCCTATGGAGAATCATAGTTCAAGCCAAACTAATGCGAAAAATGCGCTCCTGCTTACCTCTTCTCTGACAATAGGAAAAGGACTGCTATAGTTGACCTTGCGACTGACAAAATGTGAAGAACATGTATTACAGCAGTTCAAAGCTCACAAATGCTTTTAAAGCCATATCTAGACTGGAGAACCGAGTTGGCAACTTAAGATCTAGTCTATAAATGTATGAAGCTACCAGCAAAATCCTGACCAACCTACGATATTAACCCCATATGGAAAAATTTAAATAAAAGTCAAAAATTAACAATTAAACACCTACCTGCCACAAACAGCAGTCAATTTCAGTGTACAGAGAGCTACTAGTGGCACACTGAATTGTGTTACAATGTCCTGAAGCCACAACGCGCACTTATCGGATCGATTTCTTCAGGACATTACGTGCGAACTATTAACCACTTAACCAGACACACTCGCGAGCAAATCAAAACGCGCACTAACCCGACTCCTAACCTTTGACGGAACGAACTTATTGACCATTGAGCTGGGTTGGACTAACCGCACTAACTCGACGCATCTCTAATTAAAATTGACGCCACGCGCACGAAAATATCGAAACGAACTCATTGACCATTGATCTGGGTCGGACTTACCGCACTAACCCGACGGGGAAAATTATTGTCGAATTCTTACTGACATGCACTCTTACTTGAATGCCCTAGAGACAAACAAACGAACGGAACGAATTTCTCAGGGCATCCATATCGCAACTATGACCATTGACCATGGGTCTGACATAACACTCGCGAGCAGCAGATAACCCGACGAAAATGTGGAGCTATTTTTGACTTCACAGTCAAAGAAAGCCCCAAAGACAAGAATAACCAAAACGAAACGAGCTCTATGGCGCACCCTGAGCAGCTTCAACCATTGGGGTGGGTCTGACAAATATAACACTCGCGAGCAACTGATATTCCGCACTAACCCGACGCAATTTGGATTGAATGCTCTGAGACGGACGCGAGCAGAACGGAACGAATTTCTCAAAGCATCCATCGCTGCTATGACCATTGGGCAGGGTCGGACATAACACTCGCGAGCAAGAAAATTCCGCACTGACCCGCCACAGAATTCAATTAATGTCCTGCAGGCCCTCACGCACTGCTCGGAATTCACGATTTCCTGCACTACTCTTGCAGAATCGCGACGGAACAAAATATCGCGCCATCCTGGAGCACCCAGGTAATCGGTTTCACGGCGTATACTCCGCTAAAAGGGATGTACCGAACCGACACGAACTATGCATTTTAAATGGTTTTCGTGAAAACACAAGGCCACCAAGGGCCAGAATGACAAGGACACCAGCAGAACCAGCAAGACTTTCTTAAACACCATCAAAAGTAGAAACACCACCAGCAGAACCACCTGAAACATCTTCAAAAACAAGAACACCAACCCCTGAAACACCACCGAAAGAAGCAGCACCAGCATTCTAAACACAAATAACTGCAGCGTCTGAAAAGCCACCTGACGAAAAAACAGCAGCACCTGAAACACCTTCAGCAGACCAGCTGAAACACCACCAAGAACAGCAACGCCAGCAAGTAAATCCCCACCAGAAGCAGCAACACCAGCAATAGCACCACCAGCGGCACCAGTAATCCACATAAAGGACAATTTCTAAGAGCAAATAAAAGACTGACAGCAAAACAACGAATTGGAGAACGAAAAAATACCGACAGTCTGTCTAAAGAGTACTCCCACTTACAGCGAGAGAATGACAGAGCTCTATCGTCAATAAAGATACCGTGCAGCAGACTGAAGAAAGCATCTGGGACCGAGCAAGGAAATAATAAAATGGTATGCAGCTCACAATCTATGTTTCCTTTCCTTAAACAAAAAACTGACAGAACATCGTCGATGGAACAGAAAGACTGTGAACAGTTAAAAGACAAGTTCAAACAACAAGAAAGGATAAAGAACCGCACACATGTTTCTATGCGAGAGGTTTCAACGAAAAGATTCTTTCAAGCTCAACTGGCAATCATCAGAGCAAGGCAGCAACCATCTCCCACTAGTGAAGGCAAAGAAACGACCACCTGCCTGGCCTTACTCGAGAAAGAAATCAAAGCAATGAGGCTGTTTCATGGAAGAACCTACCTATACAAGACCAAATAAAAGGAAAGAAACCACAACACACCTAACGTCAAACCAACGACCACCCTTGTCCAGTTGAAGAGGCATCTGATGGGGTAACACATAGATGAACAAAAGGAACTATGTATGGTAATGCTTCAGATCCTGCCAACGACTTATCAGATTCGATTTGCTTAATACTGCTGGGGACCGAAAAGACAACAAATCGTCTAACTCAAAGAGAAGATAGAATGTCGAGTGTATACCAAATGAAGCTACAGCAACCGAGGGAAGATCGACGAGTTGTGTAACATTTTCTAGGGAAATATCGCTCTGAACACCACAATAAAATGCAACCAATTCCAATGCTAAAGTCAACCAATAAGCCCAGAGAAGTTTATAAGCAAAGCTAGAGCACTGACTTTGTGATGAAAAAAACTGCGCAACATGCCCTTAACTCATAAGAAAACAACGAAGACTTTAGTATGCACCTATTTCCTGCGTCAAAAGGGTACACCTCACCCTCAACATAACCTATCCTCGAACCAAGACTAGGCAGAGAGATAATGGGCTGCATTTAGCCGAAGGAACAGCCACAACATGGGCAAGACCATAAGCAACTGGCCTTTATCAGGGACAGAAAGCTGTCGCTGCAGCCAGGAAGTGCCTGTCGACTAAAATGCTTAAACATATGAACATCAGTAAAGAAGCAAACACCCATTTCCTATCGAAAACTGGCCCCTTGGTTGCAAACGTTTTACAATTGTTTCTAATTTACCCCGAGAAGTCTCAATCGAGTTAGAAGGAAGCAAACTTGGGCGTCTATTGGGAATCGCTGGAGGAAATTTTTTTAGGAAAATGTCATCTATAACCTGTAGATAACCGATTGGACACATCTCGGACGTCCCGCTTTGAATATGGGAACGTTAGCATAAAGATTTATTTTAGAACTGAGCAGCAGGATTTCTGGGAAAATAAAGAGCTGCGAGTGCTAGAGTTCTCGTTTCCATAGCAGAATCTCATTAAATTAGACATTTGAAGCAACCTAGGATCACAAAAACGCATGTGGGGCTCCGCTGGCCGCTGGTCAACCTGCCACAACAACCCGACTTCCCGCAAAGTGTAAAATATGTTGTAATTTGTAGAATCCTAGTTGGAAGAATGCATTTTTAACATTTTGACAACCGATATGACCACCTAAATCCTAAACGAAAACCTAAAATTGGTGCCGTTATCCAAGTTCTATTCAAGCAAACTTTCTCATGAAGAAATCTTCTAAAATAATATCGCTCCTGAAAAAATTTTGTCAAAAAAATGATTTGTACATACCAGGCACAAACTAAACGTAAAAAAATTGATATTTTTCGGCCGAAAAACCATTTAAATTTGCAAAAATATAATTTCTAATCGGAAATTTTAAACGACGCCGTTAACTCACCTTTTAGCAGTGAACAAAAGACAAATGTTGACAAGACAGGGCAAGCAACATATCGATGGAGAAAGTTGGTGGAAAAAGTGGTGCCAGTACTTCGAATTATTCTTGTGGAATCGAAATAAAATTTAAGAGGTGTAAAACTGCAATTTTTATCATTTTCTTCTTATAAATTGTGTAGAAAGGCACTAAATACAAAAAATATTGATTCGTTCTATAACTTTCCAAGTGTTCACAGCAAATTAAATTGTTTCGTTGAAAATCCAGCTTAACCGTTTTACACTAAATAAACGTGTACATACTACACGGGATGTAGCAAATGCAACTGATTTGAGTTAACAAATTTTTATTGAAAAAGACTTAATTAGTAACAAATATCAGTGTAGATTAGGAGAAAACAACAAAATTAACCTAACTTCACGCTTAAAAATTATAAATACATCAATTACATCAGTCCTTCTTATTGCTTTTGCAGGACAATCAATTAATTACTGATAAACACACACAAATAACAACAGTAACAATGAAAAATGGCATAGCCCACTTGATTAAATGAGATATTAGTTGTACACACACGAAAAGGTCACTTTTGGAAAGCTGCTAATTGAATCTGTAGTCTAAAACTTTGTCTCATATGACAGTAAGTCCGCTTGATCCTGTTTATCGCGTGTAGCATGATATGCCTCACGTTCTCTATCAGGGAATTTGGTTGGCAAGTTCGGAGAGTGTAAATTGACTTTCGCTTCGAAGCGGATGCCAGCTACTTCCACTTCATAGTGACCAGAGAGGACGTAGTCATTGGTCACTGGTACTTCGACCCCATTTTCGTCGATATTTCGAATGAAACCGAGGCAAACTTGTTTCTTGACGGTGAATCCGTAACCAGTGGTGGTGGTCATTCCGCAGTACACATCATTACGATAGATTGGTTCGCCACCCCAACACCAGAGGTCTACCTCATGATCGTGGTCGTTTAAGAGGAGTTGTACGTACATTCGTTTGACGCCTTCTTCGCGTTGTTTGAGGAGCGCCTCACGTCCGATGAAATCGATGGGTTTCTAGAAGGAAAACAGAAGTCACGGTTGAAAATGAGAAGAAAAAATGATGCTCACGTTAAATTTAACACGCCAACTGCGTCCACATTCCAGGGGTGTGGTGAATGTGTCCAAATCCTGGCCCCAGAAGGCATAGAATTTCTCAATTCGCAGTGTTCTGGTCGCATAGTAACCTGTACGACAAGTAATTTAACGAACTCTAGGCTGGAATAACAAGGAAAACTAACTAACCAGCGTGTTGAATGCCATATCTGTGTCCAGCTTCCATAATCCTTCCATACACATGCAGCGCATACTCATTGGGGATGTACAAAACGTAACCAAGCTCTCCAGTGTGGGTTATGTTCATTGCTCGAACGCCGTTTGCTAGCCCTACGTCCAGTTCCTGATATGAACGATGTTCTGGGTCAAGCAATGAGGAGATCAGAGCTAGAAAAACTCACCTTGTAGGTAAAAAATGGGAAATTTTTTGGTGAGAGATCCGTATCGGTCAGTTCTGAGAGTAAAATTCGGCTAAAAGGTCCCAAGACCGAGATTGCTGTATACATCGATGTCACATCGGCAATGTTGACACCGCCCCCTGGCAGCATATGCTTCTGGATCCACGCCATGGACCTAGTTTGTTGCACAGTCGGCGCAATCATCATGTAACTGGAAGGAAAGCACGTAAAATAATCGACCAAGTGGAACACGAAGTATAACTTACTGACTGTCAGACAGCCTGGCCAAAGAGCAGTCGTTCTCGTATCCACCCAAGTCATTCTGCATTCCCGTGTGAATTATAGAGCCAATCGGCACATCCACATCATTAGAGCACAGATACTGCAGAAGATCTACCACCTCTCGTCCCTTTGACCACAAATCGTATTTGGTAAACGAACTGTAGTCAGCCAGGCCAATTCTCTCCCTGCAGGCATTATACTCAGCTGAGACAAAGTCAAACCAAGGCGGCTTACCAAAGGTGCAGGTCTCTGCAATACGGAACCTAGGAATCCCGAATTCATCTGAAATAGAAGAAATATTAGAAACACACACTCCCACACACGAACACTACGTTGCTCACCCAATTTATCCGTCTGATCGAAGTATGTTGGCCTCTCGTATCCCATTGTTTGTCCAAATACGGCTCCAGCTTCTCTGAGAGACGGGAATATGGGCGACATCCTTAAGTTCCTCCCCGTTTGAAACTCGTTATAGGGATAGTTGATCTTGAAGTGCCTTCCTGGCACTTCCTTGGAGCGGTCTTTCAAAAACTTCCTATTGCTATGCAGTCCCAGGAACCGTTTGATGTCCACAGTGTGCAAATCCAAGCCAGTGTATCCTTTCGTAATCAAATCGGCTATCGACCGTCCAATTCCTCCCGCAGCCGATACACCCATGGTCTTCATGCCGGCTGACACATAGTAATTCTGAATCTCAGGTGCTTCTCCCAAAATCCACTTGCAATCGGGTGAAAACGCCTCTGGAGCGTTACATAGCCGCTCAAGCGCGGCATTTTTAAACATCGGCACACGTTTCAGTATTTCATCGAGCAGCTGATGAAAATGATCCCAATCGGGTGGAAGTTCGCGTTCTTTTTGGGATAGCGGTACCCCGCCATCTTCGTACGCACATTTGGCTTCGCGCTCATAACCACCGGCAACAATGCCGCCATTTTTTTCGCGAAAATACACTCCTCCATCACAGTCTCTCACGAATGGTGTGTTTGGATCGAGGCCAGCAATCGGTTTTGTATGAAGAAAATGATGCTCCACCGGTTGTAGGGGTATTTTCACTACAGGCGCAGACAAAGTACCAACTTCCCTTGCCCAGAACCCTGTACAGTTGATAAAGAACTCACATTCCACGTTGCCAGAGGTGGTTTCAACCCGACTCACCTTTCCATCGCTTTGTCTGACTTTCTTAAGCGCACAGTGCTCAATGACTGTCACTCCCATGCGCTTGGCTTCCTCTATGAACGTGCCACACACCATATGTGGGTCACAGACTCCATCTGCTGCGATCCATAAGCCTCCAGCAAGGTCACCAACTTCAATTATCGGACATTTCTCCTTACACTGCTCTGGTGTCAATATTTGACAGGGAATACCCCACGCAACACCCTGAGATTTCATTCGATGATACAACGTCATCCGATCAAATGTCCTCGCCAAGTTCAATGACCCCACCTGCTTCCATCCCGTCGAATGACCTTTGTCGGTCAAATCCTTCACCAACTCCAGGGAATACTCAGCCAACTTCAGCTCTGTGAGTGACGGTTCAAATCGCCCAGCCAAGCCACTCTCACTCCATTTGCTGCCACCTCCTGTAGTTGCCTGCTCGATGAGCAAAGTATCCTGTCCCCACCCACTCAGAGCCAAGTGATATGCAACGGAAGCTCCCATTATACCACCGCCGCATATAACGACTCTCGCTTGATCGGGTACATTTTGTGCAGCGCTGGCCTCCGGTTCAATTGGTCTGAATTTACGTTTCCTCAGAACTGTCGACACGCGATAGACACCGTCCATTGAGATCGGTGCACTCGGGTGGATTTGCTTATACAATTCGAGGACATTCCTGAGCTTCGTTGTACGTCGAAGTGAAATCATTACCACGCAAGTTATGGGAAGAACTTATTCGACACGAATTCAGAGTGCATTACGCGGTACAAAACGGAAAAAATAAAACAGAAATTTTTTGTTAAATGCGCCGCGTGAACCAATTACTTCTTTGTGGTGTCCAGCTGACTTGTGTGACAGTTTACAGTTGTTCGAGGGTTAACCAAAACCAGAGATAAGGGACATATGACATATGACCAAAACAAAAATGAAAGCGTTGCCAAACGGGACAGGAATTGAAATCCACTTGCTGAGATTTGGAATCTCTCCGTACCTGTCCGAAAACGAGGGCAAATAAATTGAAATGGGCCTATATAAGGCCTGAACGGCTTGACAAATTGACCGCACATTCTTAGAAATAATAACGATTACAACTTGCAATTATTGAGAATTAGCAGAACCCAAAACATATTATTCTATAAGGGATTACAAATATACAATCAACATTACAAAATGTCAACGTAAGCGTCAAGATGATACTGATACTTTCCAGAACTTTATACGGTTCTATGTAAGATTTTAGATTATACCAATTCGGTTCTTTGCATTCCCGAATGTTTTAGAATATTATACAATTGTGTTCCCACCCTAATCAGTTATCCTGCACCAAAATGCGATCCACAAACTGCAAATCGACTGCTTTCAACTTTCACTTGTTTGACAATTGGAAACGTCATCAATTCTTGCGAAAATTTCCTCCAGATGATCGAGTCTCTTGAACAATAAAAAATATTAAACGGAAAATCTGTGGAAATTAAAACACACTGAGCGGTAAATTTTATCAAAAATCTCTTTGCCACGACATCAGTTATCATTTGAGTGCACAAACTCTCATTAATTTTCATTGGGAGTCGTTAAAAGTTAAAACTCCTTCTTTTGTTTCGTACCGCCCACTTATCAAGTCTCTTCCGCAAGTGGTGGAATAAATTCTCCCACCAAAGTGGACAAACTTCGAATGCTCTCGTCCGGGTCAACCGTGGGAATGAGTGCGATGCAACAATCGACCAACTTTTCCTACGGCGACCGGCCGCAAATGGGTTTAGATGTCGAATTCGGTAGCGATCCAGCTTCGGGTGGATTCTTCAACACCGATTACAAGAAGCACGATGACCTCAAACATATGTTGGATAGCAACAAGGACGGTCTTAAGCTGGAAGCTATGAAGAGAATTATTGGGATGATTGCCAGAGGACGGGATGCTTCGGATTTGTTTCCGGCTGTTGTGAAGAATGTTGTGTCAAAGAACATCGAAGTGAAGAAGTTGGTGTATGTGTATCTGGTAAGGTATGCAGAGGAGCAGCAGGATTTAGTCCTGCTCTCGATAAGTACATTCCAGAGAGCGTTAAAAGATCCAAATCAACTGATTCGGGCGAGCGCATTGCGTGTATTGTCCAGCATTCGAGTGTCGATGATTGTTCCCATTGTGATGCTGGCAATTCGGGACTCTGCTTCGGACATGAGTCCGTATGTGAGGAAGACAGCGGCTCATGCGATTCCTAAACTGCACTCATTGGATCCGGAACAGAAAGACGAACTGGTGACAGTCATTGAGAAGTTGCTCTCAGATCGCACAACTTTGGTGGTTGGTTCGGCTGTGATGGCGTTTGAAGAGGTCTGCCCGGAGCGGGTGGACCTTATTCACAAGAATTATAGAAAACTTTGCAACCTCCTGGTAGATGTCGATGAATGGGGTCAAGTGATCATCATCAACATGTTGACCAGGTATGCCCGCACTCAGTTTGCCAATCCTAATGCAGAGGAACTGGAGGATCCCGATGCTGCCACAGAAGGAGATAAAAAGTTCTACGACGACGATGAGGATGACGATGCATCCTCTTCCGATGATGAGAAGAAGAAGAAACTACAATCTCCCAAGCGCTCCACGTATGTCATCGATTTGGATCACCGCATGCTGTTGCGCCAAACTAAACCACTGCTTCAGAGTCGCAATGCGTCAGTGGTCATGGCTGTAGCGCAGCTATATCATCATGTGGCTCCACGCGGAGAGGTGAATATCATAGCCAAGGCATTGATTCGTCTCCTGAGGTGCCACAAGGAAGTGCAGAGTGTTGTGCTGACCTGTATCGCCTCGATGTCGACGAAGAGAAAGTCGATCTTTGAGCCGCACATGAAGTCGTTCTTCGTGAGGACTAGTGACCCGACGCACATAAAACTTCTTAAGCTGGAGATATTAACAAACCTGGCCACGGCGACCAGTATCTCGGTGATTTTAAGAGAATTTCAGACATACATCAACAGCAGTGACCGCCCATTCGTTGCTGCCACCATTCAGGCGATTGGAAGGTGTGCTGCGTCCATCAAGGAAGTCACTGAGACTTGTTTGAGTGGACTGGTTCATCTCCTCTCCAACAGAGATGGTAAGGTCTTCTATTTGCTTCCACTTGTCTGTCGAATGCCTCCACAAAAAGCTCTATTTTCTCTCTTTCTTGCTGCAGAACACGTTGTGGCCGAAAGCGTTGTTGTCATCAAGAAGCTCTTGCAGACCAAAGCGGCCGAACACTTTGAAATAATCTCACAGATGGCTAAGCTACTTGACTTTATCACCGTGCCAGCTGCACGTGCTTCTATTCTCTGGCTAATCGGTGAATACAACGAGAAGGTGCCGAAAATCGCACCCGATGTCCTGCGAAAGTTGGCCAAAACTTTCATCGATGAGGTAAGTCAATCGCCTCACATTTAGTTTCACGTGAAACTCCACTCTCTCCCCTTTATCACCAGGAGGACGTTGTCAAACTGCAAGCCCTCAATTTGGGACTTAAACTCTACTTAACCAATCCCCAGCAGACCTCGCTCCTCTGCCAGTATGTCTTCACTTTGGCCCGCTACGATCCGAACTACGATGTACGTGATCGTGCACGTTTCCTGCGTCAGTTTATCTTTCCCGCAAACGAGGGGACCACAGTTCTGTCGAAAAACGCTCGGAATATATTTTTGGCTCCGAAACCGGCTCCGGCTTTGGAGAGCAAGTACCAAGGCAGGGATCACTTTCAACTGGGATCGTTGTCGCATTATTTAAACATGCGCGCCAATGGTTACAACGATTTGCCAGATTTCCCAGAGGCTCCACCTGATGCCTCCGTCCGGAATATTGAACCCTACAAGGACGAACATCCGCAGAAAGTTGCACCGCAGAAAGCAATCAACCATGGCAAGGGTCAGGATAAGAATTTCTTCTCCGAATCAGAGAAAAGCTCGGAATACTCCAATTCGGATGAATCTAGTTCCAGTGAGGAATCATCCAGTGAAGAAGATGAAGACGAAGAGGAGGAAACTTCAAAGAAAGTTCCAGCAGCTCCAATAGAGAACAAGAAGCCTGCAGACGAGGGTTCTGGGACAGCAGACAGTGCTTCTAGTTCAACCAGTGCTTCCGAATCTGGCTCTGGGTCTGGAGAGTCATCGTCGTCAGATGGCAGCAGTTCAGAGTCAGAGTCTGAGAGTGATACTGAGAAGAAAAAGAAATTCGAAAGGGTCAAAGCCAAGGCCAGTGAAGTGAAGCAACCAGCGGAGGCGAAAAGCAACTTAGACCTCCTGTTGGATTTGAGTGACATTCCGCCAGTGGGGCCCGTGATGACTCCATCGCTTGGTGGATTCCTAACGCCAGGTAAGGACTATTCCGTTCGCATTTGACATGACTTGATGCTTCTTTTATTTCAGGCACTCCAATGTTAGGTCTTGTCCCCCAAAACGCAGCCAATCGTATTGAGCCGGTTGGTCCATCCTTCATCGAATTTAAACATCAAGAGCTGCTGAACAAGCTCTCGGGAAACGGACTGTGTGCCGGCTATCGTTTTACGCGTTCACCACACCTATTCTCCTCCAACATGGTGTCCATTGAATTGATCTTCACGAACCATTCCAGCGAAGAGTTGACTGCCATTCAAATGGGCAGTCAGAAAGTCCTCCCCTCCGGGATGAGTATCAACGAATTCCCTCCCATTCAGAGCCTCCAGCCCCAACAAAGCTCCACAGGAGTTTTGGGAGTCGATTTCAACGACTCTACTCACGCCATCCAGTTCGAGATCCAATCAAGCGCAGGAAAGTCCAAAATTTCCCTCAAAGCACCCGTCGGGGAGTTGATCCGCTCGGTGCGCATCGGTGAGGAGTATTTCCGCGACGAACGACAAAACTTACGCGGCATGAATGAGCACCAAACCAAGATCCCAAGACCAGCAAACCTCGACACGAACCGCATCAAGACCCGCGTCTATGAAAAACTTAACGTTACCGGAATCACATCCTCGAATCCGGACTTTGCGTTCTTTGTCGGACAGACCATGTCCTCCAAGAGTTTAGTTCTCATCTCTCTGGAGCTGTTTGAAGCTGAGATCTGTGTGTCGGTCAACTGTGAAAAAATGGTGATTGGTTCAATGGTACTCAATGAAATTCGCAACGCTCTGACTGCAGAAGTATAAAACTTCCCCGTGGTGGTAGGTTAAGATTTTGTTTTTGCACATTTAGCGCTATCGTCGTTGTCCTGTCGGGCTATGTCCCGCTCTAGCTTTGTGTCTACTACTGTCAGCTTGGATGGAATAATTTCCGTTTACAATTTTTTTCTTATTTTGCTGAGTGTTTTTCTATGTAAAGCCGTTCGAAGTGGAAAGTTTATGAGTGAATTAATGTTTGTTTATGCAACGGATGCACCACACACTTAGTTAACATTATACGCAAGTTATTGCTAGCTATACAGATGATACTTTACTCGTAAGGATACACAAATAAATGTTATTTTTGCTTAGATCGAAGCGTTTCATTTTGAAATAGAGCCGTTGGAAGGCAGAGTAGGAGAGGTTTTTGGGGGTGAAGTGCCTTGAAAACATTCAGCGGTGGAATGGTTCACTTCAATGCTTCGAAATGTGAAGGCTTTATCTTTAGCAATTCTGTGGACATATTAGTGGCCTAAGGACAGTTTCCGTAAGCGCATAGATTATTTAGTCTTGAACGTAGTGCTCCAGGCTTATATTCAAGTCGCTGTCGCTATTGAGAACGGTTCAGCTCTCTTACGATGGATCAGTTCTCCATCTGAAGCTCAAAACTGTGACATCTATGGAGCGTAAAATTGAGCCGGGTCGTCGATTTCCTCTGTATTTTCGTCTATTATTATGAGATGTGACTACCTGTCGCATTGATTCTTCAACTTGGATTTCTACTTTAGCTACGTGCCTTAACATCTTCGACAACCCGTCGCTCTATAAGCTCTGCAAGAACGAGCGTAGAAAATTACAAATTTGAGCGTGGGTCTTCGAATATATCTTTGTGACTTATTGGATTCGATAACCGGCTCTGTGCAGCCATATTATGATGTAGTTTGGGAGTCTCTCAAAAATAATTCTCTCTGTAACCTAAGCCCGAAGATTTTGTACTATTCTAGCAGATAAACAAAATTTTTCAGTACACATTTCATGAAAAACTCCAAAAATGTATTTCCAACCCACACCTGTTCAAATATTTATTCAACACACGGTTTTTCTTTGCTGGTAACATCCCAAAAATCGATGGAATCCACAACATCCACACTACAAAAAAAATTAACTGCAAGCAAAAAAAAGCCATAAGCACCTGTCAAACTGCATTTGTTTGTCCTCCACCGAATTTTTGATCTTTTTCTATTTTTTACAATTTAAACGCAATTATTGAAGAAAAAATAGAAAATATACACTAAAACAATTATTAGCGTCAAAATGAACTTTGAACTAAGCAATCCAAACAAAGATTCTTCCCGTGCGGCGTGTAAAAAATGCGGCTACGCTGGCCATCTCACCTACCAATGTCGTAATTTTCTCAAAGTAATTCCCAACATTTTTCCATTTCTTTTCCAAAATGTAATTGAATATTTGCCCATATTTTTAAGGTTGATCCCAACAAGGAAATTCTTCTCGATGTGGACAGTACTAGCAGTGATTCAGAAACCGAATATCTCACGCCTTTAACTGAATTGCGAAAGAATGAACTGAAGGAAAAAGAAATGGAACTTCAAAAGAAACGCAAAAAGGAGGAGGATAAGAAATCCATCAAGAAGATGAAGAAAAAATGTGAACAAATGTTAAAGGATAAGAAAAAAAGACGGAAACAATCGACTCCTAGCAGTTCATCGTCGTCATCTTCATCGTCATCGTCGGAGTCGTCAAGTGAAGAGTCTACATCGGATTCCAGCGATGATGAGTATTCATCGTCATCGTCCAGTTCCTCGTCGAGTGGAAGTGATGAGAGGAAAAAGAAAAAGAAGAAACACACTGAGTCTGCGTCGAAGAAGAAAGTCAAGACGAATCGTATTCGTAAGAAGTCGGGAAAACTACGCCGAAAGAAGCGTAGACATTCCTCTTCTTCGTCGTCGTCATCTAGCGATGATCTATCCAGTTCGCTATGAGAGTGGACAATCCAGATACACACAAGAGACTTGTGATTATGAAAATATCTTTAATTCTTAAGAATAAATGACAAACTTAGACGAAGCTTTAGTCGGTGTTTCCTTGGATGGCATTGATTGTTTCCTTTCGAATGGCACTGCCGCAGATTTGGAGGACTGTTTCGTTGGTTAAAGGGTCACTTGTGGATTCTAGGGACTTGGCTATGCTACCGTAGAGTTTGTTCATTATTTCTTTCACTACACCTTTGAGTTCGTTGTTAGAATCTAATTTGACACGATCCAGCTTGCGTATCAGTTCTTCGTTTTCTTTTGATAGGTCCTCCGCATTACTCTTGCAGCCCTCAAAGTCTTTTACCATCTTCTCGAGATCTAAGTTCGTTGCTTTTAGCCTTTGGAGGTTCTTTCTACTCTCCTCCAATTCTGAATCTCTTCTCTTGCATTCATTTTGAAGTTCATTCAACTTTGACCTCGATTTGTCAAACAATTCCATTGTCACATCCTCTAGATCCACGCAATCTGTCAGGTGGACCCCAAGTTCCTGAACTACGTCCTCAAATGCAGAGAACATCTCCACTCTCAACTTAGGTTCCTTTCTCTCTGGATTCGCTTTCTTTGCCTCCATTTCCCTGATACTCTGCCGCAGTGATCGATTCTCCTTCCTCAATTCCAAAATTTTCTCTTCCAATCCAACAATCTCATCGTCTTTATCCTTCCCTTTCGCCTGTGCCGACTCACTAGAGCCTAATGAATCCATTTTATCTAAAACCCTCTCAATCTTTGTCTCCAGCTTCGACAGATTCATTCGAAGCTCAGTGTTTTGTGTGCGGTTTTCGGTTAGAAGCATGTTCATATACTGATTCTCTTGGACCTGTGGAGCGTAAGCGATCAAGCTTGTGCTTTGCAAGGCATTTCCAACCGGAACGAGTTGCTTGCTGATCTTTCTAGGGACAATGCAAGGTTTTGGCGGCATTTTTATCATTTCAGTGTCCGAGGAATCACTCATATCTGTTGTGGTTTGTACTGTGGCCATCTTTGGAAGCGGTTGACCCATCTTTGCCATCCGCGACAGAAGTTTTGCTTTGTTTGTTGGTTCTGTGTCAGTTATGATGGGTTCCACCGGTGTTTCCTCAGAATACAGACGCTCCTGTTTGGATTCATCAATCGTGGATAGGATATCTGGCGGAATGTGGTCTATGAATGATTTTTCATCGCTTGTTTCGAGGAAAATGCTCCAAAACTGCTGTGAATCATCGTGAAACTGAAGATAGGACGATTTAAGAATTAATCTGGCCTCGGGATGTAAGGTGATGGTGCCCAAAACGTTGGTTTTAGTTCGGTACACGATAATTTTGAAGTCATTCTGCGTATTTTTTAGGAGAGCCAGTCCGACACGGCCCTGGGAGATGTTCTCATTTTTGATTCTAGAAAGACAATCACAAACATATGAAGGTGGTGTGAATATAGAGGGTAAGGTGGTAGTCTATTGTGGGAGATAATATTCAATTGACGAAGTAGACATTGGGGAAATGTATTCTGGGGCACAAGGACTTAGGAGATCCATAGTCTTTAGAAACTTAAATGAGTCATGATGTATTTGTGTTTCTGACCGTATAAACATTTTCACAACATTTGTGGTAGTATACCATAGTTACTACCAGCAAGTACAGATGTGATTATTAAGGAACAAAACAAAAACCATTTGTGTGCTCCTTAGAGTAAAAAATTGACGATGGATACTCACAATTTAAAGGCCGTGACAACCTTCGCCACCTGCACACTCCAAGCTTGTGCTGCTGGCTCATTTCCACCCCCATCTGCTGGTACTTGCATCGGCTTCGTTGGCTTATACTTCAGAGATTGATTATCGTCCTCCTTTTGCTGATTCACGCCGAAAAGATTGGCCAAGTTCGACCGACTGCAAGACGAAAACATGGTCTATGGTTCATTCCCTTTCACAAGTTTTTAATGGGTTACCCACCTCCCTAGGGCTCCAAAAAACTCTTCATCTGTTTCATTAAGTTTCAATCCAGGCATCGACATCCTTATAATCTCTTAACTTGCTCAGAAAAATAAGGAAAATCACCAAAAACTTTTCAACCACAATTCAAAACATCGAAATAGGCAAATAACTCATCCATTAGCAAATGTCACCAAGAAGTTCCCTTACCATTCAATTGTCGATGGCGTTATGCAAGTATCATATGCAGCTGCGCTGATTTTTGTAAACAAAAGCATCCTCCGGCCACGATTGACGGGCTCTAAAACCTACTCCATCTCTATCTGGCTACATTGTTTGGTGATCTTCCATCACTACTGACGAACCGCCACTCTGCCAGTAGAGTGGAACCAACCAAAAAAAAAAAAAACTTTGCCTTTGACTTCTCCGTTTTTGTTTGCTGTCAAAATCGGAGGGAGAAAAACCATTTTTCTCACAAAAAAATAAGATTTCACTTAAAAAAAATTAAATTCTTAAGAATAAATCGTTTTAAATAGTTAGACCAACAAAATATCCAGTGATTAAGTTTAAAAACGCAATTAATAGCTTTAGGTGAAACCTCGTTTTCGCGGTTGATAACCTAAATTTATTGCATGTTTACTCTTTTTTGTTCAATTCCTTGAACGAAACAACGGCGGTGCTTGGATTTTTTAAAATCCTTTTATCAGTATTAATTTGTGGAAAAGGTGCTCATAACATGGAGAAACGAACCCGCAGATCATCAGAGAAATCTGCATCGGCCAGCTTGCGGAGGAGCAAGAGTCAAGGTGAGATGGGTAAACGTTTCCCTTTGCATCTTTCATTGAATGTAGTTGGCTTTCAGAGGCTGTTTTAGATTTGAAAAACAAAATTCCCGCTATTGACAATTTGTTTAATATCATCGGTCGTATTGGAAATGGTACCTTCAGCACAGTGCTCCTCGGAACTCTAAAAAAGGACGATGGCCTGCCGGAGAAGAGTCGGCAGAAGTATGCCATTAAGCATCATGTGCCCACAAGTCATCCGGACAGGATAATCAAAGAGCTCAAATGCATGGTGGACATTGGGTGAGTACCAATGAATCAGTTAAATTTAAGTGTAACCTTGGCAGAGGATAGTTAGCCACCTACACGAAATAGTTATAGTTCTTGAAAACCTATTATACTGGCGGGTAAAAATAGCAATGGCATGCGATCGAGAAACACGTCATGATTTCTTGTTATCGTCAAAGGTGGATTCTGCGCGATAGTGGTCGGAGGTATTGCCTCTCGACTGATCGGTTGATTGGTGGTTTGTTTGTTCGGTAACGAGGTCATTGGGTGACGTTCTTTTGATAAGAATAGCAAAAGTGTCTGTCTTCCCTGATTCAGAGGTCAGAGAGGAGCTTGCGAAAGCAGTCCGTAGACGTTGTGCTTTGTTGCATGAGTGTGTGATTATGCAATTTTGAGGAAATCGTCCCCGCCTGTCTTAAATCTCCTGTGCAAAGTCTTTAACATTTCACTAACAAATTCTTTTAATATTTTCCGTTTTTAGTGGCAAAGACAACGTTGTCGGCATCAACTGCACCATCCGCAATCATGAATCGGTTGCATTTATCATGCCATACATGCCCCATGATCGATTTTATGATTTCTACAATAAAATGCATCTCGAGGAGATCCAGTGTTTCATGAAAAATCTCCTCATAGCCCTTCGTCGTGTGCACAAATTTAATGTCATCCATCGAGACGTGAAACCAAGTAATTTCCTCTACAATCGTCGTGCCCGCCAATTTCTCTTAGTGGACTTTGGCTTGGCACAGCAGGTGACAACGAAGGCAGCAGAGAATAACACTTCAGCTGAACTAAAAAGACGTGGACGTGATCCCGAAGATTTTAAACAAAACCAACATGGTGAAGGTGATGCAAAACGTTTTTGTTCTCACAATGATGCACGGTTTGTTTCGACGCGATTACCAACAGAAGTAGCAAGTACCCCTTTTAAGATGCCATTAAAGCAGTTAAATACCATCTCAACGCCCAAGAAATCCCTTAAGAACGGACACTTGGATTCGCCTCTAAGTCGGCAGGTAAAGTCTGCGATTCTTGGCGTTACCATGACAGATCGACTGCAGCAGAAAGTCCGCAACTCGGCGTTACGTAAAACCGAGAACGTCGCAAAGCAACCAGCTTCACCGGCTGGTGGTGCCACCAGATCACCTCAGTACAACACAAATCGTAACCTTAACGTAACTACGGCGCCTAAATGTTACTGCTACGGCAATCCACAGGTTTGCAACATCTGTTTAATAAAGAAGGAGGTCCATGCGTCGCGTGCTGGCACACCAGGTTACCGACCTCCAGAGGTTCTACTGAAGTATCCCGACCAAACCACTGCTGTCGACATCTGGGCAGTTGGAGTGATCCTTCTCTCCATCCTCTCCGCCGTGTATCCGTTCTTCAAAGCGCCCGACGACTACGTAGCTCTCGCCGAAATGGTGACAATCTTCGGGGACAAAGCAATCCGGAAAACCGCATTCGCTCTGGATCGACTTGTAACCCTAAGTCAACACACCAAACCGCTAAATCTGCGCAAACTCTGCGTTCGTCTTCGTAATCACAAAAAATTCAGCACCCCCGAAATGGCAAGGAAATATCAACGCGCCGATGGTACCTGTGAAATGTGCACGAACTGCGAGCAGTACTTTTACAACTGTCTATGCGAGGACTCTCATTACCAAACGGAACCACTAGTCGACGATCCGTTCCCCCTAAGCGCCTATGACTTGCTGTCCAAATTGTTGGAACTCAATCCACACAAACGTATTACTGCCGAAGAAGCACTTAAGCATCCGTTTTTCGATGCTGTCGACGTGCAAGCGTAGCCGTGAGGGAGGACAAACAAGAATCCAGTTGTACATATGTAATTTTTTCCTTATGAGATGCATGCAGGTAGTAATTGTTTGTGCAATATGCGACGAGTAGGAGATGGGAAATTCCATGAGACCGATATTACATGTTTGAAACATTTTTTCCTTTTTTTTTTTGTAAAATGTGTGCGTGATATACAATAAAAATAATTAGTAATACATCATACCAGTAGTGAGATTAATTGAGCGTGAATAACAAATATAATATAAAATGTACAAAAATAACTGTAAAGTGTTTTATTTTGAAAATGGGAAAATGGGTATACAAGATTTTATCCGAATTAGGCCAGAAATGGTCATTTAAATGCAAAGTATTCCTCCGCCAACTTTGAATATGCAAATTGGGGCAGTTTCCTAAAGACCGGGCTTACTAGAGGGTCTTGTTGGTTGAGACTCAGGCTGAACTCGAAGTGTACCACCACCTTTATATATATGGGTGGTTACTTATAAAGAGCCCGTCACGAGTCCAAGTCAGAAAACCAACAAAACAAAGCATGTACGGCTGAGCTCGGTGTAAGAAGGGAAAAGGTCCCAAACACCTGATGCAGAGAGTTGTTTAAAAATTTGCGAAATCAACAGTACCGTTAGGAAGTATTTCACCAACAAAAACTGTTGGGTTTTACTCTTGTTTTGTAAATCCAGAGAACTTTGTTTGCTAGAAACAACCCATGGAAAGGGTATTTTAATTTCCGGGTATACCCTAAGGTATTTTCTTAGCTCTAGAGAGAGGCGCAAACCAGCAAGTCTGGCTCTGAAAGTCTTCAATTCGAAGTTTATAGTCCATAGATGTCAACTACACAAGTGTTTTGAAAAAAAAAAGGACCACATATGTATGTACTTTAGAAAAAGGTAGCTGATATACCTCTCTCTACCTGACTGATCCATACCATATCTGATCCATTTCATATTTTTGAACAAAATATGACAGTAAACGATGCAAGATCTTGTTCTTTTTCTTCTATGTAACTTTTCAGCAAGTATTCGCCACAATCTCAATTATCCAATCGTTTAAAAATTTCACTGAAAAAGTTGATATTTCTCCAATTGCACTCATTACCTGAACGTGAATCATAAAAATCACCACAGTAAATTAAATTCCACCAGAGAACATTCACTTTTGACAAATGTCACTCTAGCGAATGGGGTTTATTTTCACCATTAAACGGTAGAATCAGCAGTTCTCTCTTGACAGTTGAGCGATTGGACTTGGTGTTCCTCGGTCGTTTCTTGTTAATTATTGCAAAAAATACCATCTAATGGAGTTGGCCCGCAATTAATTTTACTCCGAAAATATCCTCCCAATATCCTTTAACATCCAAATGAAGTGAATCGTTCGCAAAAGTGGTAGAAAAGTGTACTGCAGTGCATTTATTTTTCGTTTCTAATTTTCTCCTCCACCTACAAAATCTATAACAAAGTGTACATCCCGTTTTTGGGAGAAACCAAACCAGCAATTCAACAATTTTTTCATTTTATTTTCTTGGATACCAAGCAATTTATTTCTGTGGTAAGTGTGTTGTAAAAAAAGAACGAAGATATAATTGATTTTCAATTTGTACTCTGTCTTGGGGGGGTTTTGCAATCGAAGAAAAAGCGGTCTCGCATCGGGGAAAGATGATGTAACGAGCTAGCGATTGGTATTTGATATTCACCTGCATTTTTTTTGTAGAAAATTCGATAATATCCCGGTAGTGATTGCATTAGTTAGCATTTAACACGCTCCAGCGATATCTCGGTATCATTGCGAAAGCTAGAGACAAAAACATCCCTCGCTGATTAAATTCTTGATAATTTGTGCACACGGTTCCGTGTTCGGCACTCGTTTGTTCAGCATCCGGCTGAGGAGTTGCGAAACACGTTTTCTATTGCAAATCGTGCAGTCGTGCAAGTTGCCAACTCAATGGTCCCTTCTGGTACCTCATGGCACCTTCAAAACTGCCACAAAACACCAAAACTGTCTTGTCTGAGACAACTCTGAATGCTAACCCCAGCACTGCCACCCGGAGATTACGACAAAGTGAATGTTTGCCCAGGAATTGGAACAACTGCAAGGCCAACCATTTTGGTTTAATGATCTTAATAGATGCCCCCTCTCTCAATTTCTGACGACGGCAATGTATTCATTGATGAAATTCGGCTTTATTGTTCCAATTGAACTGAATATCTACTGATAATTATGAGTTTAATCTGTTGGATTGGAGCATATCTCTGTTGACATTGAGTATTCATTTTATAGCTTGTGTAACCAATTAGCCCGTCACGTTAGCTAGCTGCACGTGCAGTTCTAGAAATGTGTGCGAAATCTATGCTGCTGCGTGTTTAATATGGTGATGGCCTGTTGGGGGTCCATGTAATTTCATTGTTCGTTCACTGATGAACGGTGATTCCTGCCCTAGTTGGTAAGGTCAATCCTATGTGAAATTTGAATTGATATTTTGCAGTCGAATGCCACGTTCATGACCTCATTGTCAGAGTCTGTATTTCCTTTGAATTTGACCTGTTTCTCATCTGTGGTACTGATTCACCTCCTCATACAACCACCTTCATCTCCCTGTGGACTCGTCTGCTCTTTAATTTACATAATTTCAAAGTTACACATGCATTCCAGGATTCTTAAGGCATGGTTTGACTTTTAATGTTGATTCCTGTGCTGTTTTGTTTTGTTTTTGTAAAGCTTTGCGTTGATGGAAATATAATCCCTTGTTGGATACTATATTTAGTCGTTTTAATCAGTCATAGCTATAGTACAATCGGTTTTACTCAGATTCACCCAGCTTCTAAAGGTTATTCAAGGATATTAGACTAGAAGATGTGTTTTGTTTCGAACATTTTGTTAAATAGCACCGGAAGGGGTAAAGTCAATGTGTTAAAGTCATATTGGGCATTGCCCTACTAGAAATTTGCTTCATAACACTGCTGCTTGATTAAGGATATTCGTGTTTGACAGAGTTATCTCGAATCGAGTTTGAATTGCCGAAAACCCTTACAATATCCGATCACTGTCTTAAGGGTTTACCTACGATTATCTCTTGACATAAACGCAAACTATGCGAAGGCATATCGTGTGAAAAACCGTGTTCATGGTCTTATCTTCGACTATGATTAGGCAAAGCATTGTGGAAACCAGTTTGGCGAGTTTTGTTTGTGGGAACTTGGTGCAAAATGTTTAAAAATAATCGCGAGTAACTGATTAAAGAGATAAACGCTTTGTGTTTATTTGTCAACTTGACGGGTACAAGTGGGAGAACTCATCAGATTCGTATACAATGAGAGGTATATCAGTTTTTCATCTGCTAGACTGGTTAACATTTCGCTACTCTAAATTCTTAGAGCGACTCAGTCAAAGTTTATCTTGCCGTGGTAGTAGTTTAAAGTACTAGTAGGTCTATTATGATACCACTGTAAGCGCTAGAGTT
This sequence comes from Matsumyia berberina, assembly GCA_917880715.2. Classification (NCBI taxonomy): domain Eukaryota; kingdom Metazoa; phylum Arthropoda; class Insecta; order Diptera; family Syrphidae; genus Matsumyia; species Matsumyia berberina. The sequence goes on along the minus strand of OU862871.1, from coordinate 78,961,996 downwards.
GTTTCCAAGTTTACAACTGAAACTACATATTTAGATCTACTTACGTGTTAGTATGTTTGTTGATTAGTTTTCTCATTCTCTACACAAGAAATGTGGATCAGAGTTACATCTACATACGTACATACTATGCAGGTTCATTGTAATGTCTGTGGTGCCAGTTAAATTTTAAGTGCTTGCTAAATAGTTACAGACGCCATTCATCTATCCATTTGCTAATTATTTAGTCTAATTTTCTCTTTCTTAAGAGCGAAGGACTTGAGCAGTCAGACTTGATATAAAGTGTGTTGGGAAGATGTAAGTGACAACAATTATAAAGTTGACGTTCATCATCATCATTTTCCAATGGTCCGCTTATCCACTATGATCGCGGGTTTAGAAAGCTTAAGTGGACCCTTCACATTTCTCGAACTTCCGATTTCGGCTCGAGTTGAGATTTCGGACTTGGTCCAGCCATCTCATCCTGGGCCTACCCAGGGGACGCCTACCTAATGGCACGGATTCCATTAGACGTCTTGGAAATCGAGTTGAGGAGATGCGTTTAACGTGTCCAACCATCGAAGTATGGATCTCTCCGTTCGAAGAAGCAGCTGCTCGACATTGAATGCCTCGCGTATTCTGGTGTTCCTAAGCCGATCTCGACGAGTTAGCCCAGCAATACAACGAAGAAATCTCATTTCGGCAGCTCATTTCCGCGATCTTATTCTTTGGATCATTACCCAAACCCTTATGACCGTAGGTGAGGGTAGGAACAAACACTCCTCCTGACAACAGATTGACCAAACTGTCTCAAAATTGGTCCGGCCTGACCATTCCTACAGGATAACTCAGTGTTACTCCTGCCATCACTCGTGAATAAAACCCCGAGATACTTAAACTTCTCCACCTGTTTCCATGAGACTCCACTAACATGCAGAGTGCATTGAACAGGCATTCGGAAAATTACCATAACCTCTGATTTGTTCACGGTTACCTCCATCCCAGCTTTAACACAGACGGCGACGAATCTATCTAGTGCTTGCTGAAGTTCGGTCTGGGTGGATGTAAGGATGACCAAGTCATCAGCGAAAAGCAGATGACCTATCCGTAGGTCTCCCAATTCGAACCGTTCGTCGCTGCGCTGTAACATCTAATCCTATGAAAAGGAGAGGTGACAGAACGCACCCCTGGCGAAGTCCAACGCCCACAATGAAAGGTATCGATTTAACCCCGTTGACTTGAACACAGCTCTTACAGTTTGTGTATAGAGATTGAATGGCCCTACGAAAAGCGCCGTCAATCCCATACTCTTGCAGTGCACTCCAGAGATTATCTCGGCGGACCCGATCATATGCTTTCTCCAAATCCACAAAACAACTGTAGTTAGGTTTGGCATACAGTACACCCAGGCCTTCTCAAGTACACACATTCAGTCACATTCTGAGACTGAATAGCTGGTCGGTAGTGCTTCTACCTGGACGAAAGCCGTCGCTCAACCTGGTCTCGATCACATCTCTGGAACGCGTTTTAAACACTTCGGCAAAGACTTTTCCGGGGAGCCTTTAAAGAGATAACCCCCCCCCCCCCCCCTATAATTGGAACAATCCCTCTTATCCCCTTTTGCCAATCGCTAGGCGTTTCACTACATTCCTAGGCCATTTTAATGACACAAGAGAGCCATTTCACTCCCTCTTTACCAAAAGCCTTGAGCTTTTTTGGGCGGATTTTGTCCACCAACGTCACCTCCTCTACGGTGGGACTATACTCAAAACCATGGGTCTGTCATCTTCAGTGTCTTGTTCGGGATTGGGCAGCTCCGAAAAGTGCTCGCCCCATCTGCGTAAGATCTCCTTCTGATCTGAAAGAAGTACACCATCTTTGGATTTAACTCCTTCGATTACATTAAACTTCCTTCCTCTAAGACGGTGGATGGTCTGCCAGAACACCTTGTTTGCAAATCTGTGATCACGGTCCAATTGTTAACAAGTTGACATTAGTGTACGTAAAATAGACAAAATCTTCATGTTTTGTTGCGTACAAATCAGGACGTTGCTAATGTCTTAATGAAGGAAATGTTTAAGACTGGTATCTACATGAACTTTGTCTTGTTTAGTTTAGACTGCGTAGTTACGTAGAAAGTGACAATGCCCTCTTCTTCTTCCCCGCAGTTCTAACAATTTGCTGTGTCAATAAGCCCTAGTCTTCATATATTTGTTGAGATGAATGTGTCCTGCAATTGGTCCTACCATTATTTTCGAGGGCCTTCAGTTCTGCTTGCCTCAACGTATAATAGTAGGATACTAAGGGGCAGTCAAACATATCAAAGCCTCTTAGTAAATCTCGTCGAAGTTTCAGAGTGTGATTTCTTAACAAACTGTGGCTAGTCAGTATGCCTACCGGCTTTTGGTATTAATTTCTAGTCTCTGGGTTTCTTGATTTTGGCTTTATCATAGTACATACAGATTACTGAAACTCTTTTGAATCTGCCATGCTAAAGAATCCCTTCAGGGCTAAGCGAAGGCCGTAAACAAAGATTTTATACAAACATGTATTGGATGTACAAATTTGAGAAATTTGGCACAAATGAAACCTCTGGAAGTGACGGAGGTACTAAAGTTAGGTTAGGTTAAGAGGGTTAAGAAGTCATGTGGCCCATTGTGATTGCCATGCAGGAGGTGCATATGCATACATGGAACCACCGATGAAGCGTTTTAGGTCTGTTGGTTGTATCTTTGTCAAGTCGTTCGCCGCTGCATGCCATGCCTTCTGTGGTTCTGAGGTTTTTCAGCTTAGGAATGGATTTCAATTTACATTCTGAGTCTGGAATTTAAAGACACTTTTTCGAATGTTAGCGCCAATTCATCTCAATTGTTGAAGAAATATTCACATAGGGTTCTTAGGACAGAAAACCTTTAGATTGTGTCATGTAAGGCTTCCTATTAGGATTTGTTATGTTTGGTCTGGTTGCCGTAGATAGGGTTGGGTTATTGGGGAAGTTCACAATCTTACAATTGTTCACTGTTCACTGGTGTCAAATTCCTTTTGAGAAGAGGAATTTCGTAATCCTCGTTCCAACCTTAAATTCTGAATGATTTTCTTTCGGTCGAACCAGCCTGCTTCCCATATAAGAAAGTCAAAGTTTTTGAAGATTTAGCCTTTCGCATAGTAGGTGATTGATGGGCTCGCATTTTGTAACATAGAAGTTACTGCAGTAGTCCAGAAAGCTGATGCACAGTCTCGTGACCAGAGTAGGTGTTGATGATCTCGCGTTTCTTCCGTAAAGTGCCTTTTCCTACAGTAGGCCGGGTTCTTGATACTCAGTCTAGTGGCAGTTGTCCCTACGATGCAGTGTCCTGTCGGTAAACCTGTTGACATACGCGTTTCTCTTTTAAAGACAAGAAAGTCTTTTGATAGGAGTCCACTCCTTCCCTAAACCACAAATTTTTAATGCTTGTGCCGAATTTTAAAATTTCTGGTTTGGTTCGAAGCCTCTTCATTTCCTACTTATTATTGCCTATGATACCTCCGTGTATTTCCCAAAAAAGGCCATATTCTGACCTGGTTGTGGCATAATTGTGTGTTCAGTCGATTTATCTAGTCGTTTGATATTGTGCTTTGAAAGACTGTCTTAGTGTTTGGCATTGTATTCGAGCCAATGCAGTCATGAGTCATGTGACAATGCGGCCGCTTCTTTCGTTCTTCATTCTTTAAAAAAGATTTCGCTTCCTTACAAGTTGAATATCTATCCTGCTTCTCAATGTGCATCACGTCCACCCTCGAATTGGAAGGCTTGACCCTGAACAAGGTGTGATATAGTTTCCGTCGCTTTAGGTTAACTTTTACCGTACTCGTCGATAGTGTCGTTTTGTTCTAATTGTCGATTGAAAGATTCTTCCTCATATAACTTGGTCATGTCCTCGTTAACTTGACGATCAACTTCAGACAGATACACCACCTAATTCGTTATTCATCCTCCACTTGAGTAAACAAATGAATTGGCAATTTAAAAAAAAAAACCACTCTCCACTGTGTCTGGTGGTCGTCTTCTTAATCTCCATTCTCGTCGCTTCCCTTTTTTTTCATGGTAAACTGTGCTTTTTCTAGGACCATGACCGATTGACCACAGCCAGGATGCTTCGGGAAATTGCTTTTCCCTCCCCAGATACGAGCACCCATCTCGATTAATAAATCAATCAAACCAGAGAGAGACAAAGACAAAAATCAACGACGAATTTTATGCAAATATTTACGAGTATGTCTCTCTGCCCCACTGGAAAAATGTGGTGCAAAATCTAATTAAAAGTTTTGCTCGACTAGAAAAGGGGTTTATCCCTGCTACCAACTGATTGCCTTTGACCGTATCCCACCTTGTGATGGGAAATAAAAAAAACTTTAAACGAAAACTTTGGACACCGTCGTACACACACTCCGGCGTCCGGATACATCCGTTTGACAATGGAAATCTTTTTCAAGTTCAATGACAGTTAAACCCACACACTAATGTATACATAGGATTGTCAGTATGGGTGGGCCTCATAATGAGGTTGAAAGTCCCATCTCATTTATTCCCTAGGGAGATCGTCAACAAATCGAAATCCTCTCAGCGTTACGTCAATCAATCGATTTTAATTAGAGTGTTCCAAGTCTCCAGCGAGAATACTGGTTTTCGGATAAATCTCACGCGACTAATACATGCCCAGCGCATTAAGTGGTAATGATATGAATATGCTAATTCCTGTTTTGGATAATGGCGTCGGTCTATAATTTAGGAATTGACTGAGATAGATTGTGTGTTAGGTAATCGTGGACTGGTAACTTTTCTCGTGTGTTGTTTGATTTATTGGAAGGCGACGGTGCCAGTGTCAGTATTCGTTTGACATTCACTGTCACTGATAAGTCTCTGATAACACTTTCATGTGTTCATTTAGGCGGCGCCGGTTGCTTTCTCCTGTTCTTCGTCCCTATAGCTTCTGCTGAAATCGTTGAAGAAGATACCTTGCGTCTTGACTTGTAGGTCTATAGAACTATGTTATGTGAGGACACAGAAAACGATACTGTTTCGTTGTCGCTTAAGTGGGGCGATAACTCATTGGATCTACATGTTGCGAGAGATATCAGGAGGTTACTTACTTACTTAAGGTAGCGCTACAGTTCGGGGTGGACCTGGGCCTCAACCAACAAGCGTCTCCATTCACCTCGATTTTCAGCCAGCTGCCTCCAGTTTCGCACGCTAAGTTGGTTGAGATCCCCTTCCACTTGCGTGCGCACCTTGAGTCCCGGTCTTCATCTACTGCGCCATCCCTCGGGTGTGGATTCGAAGATTTTCCAAGCCGGAGCATTGATGTCCATTCACTCTACATGACCCGCCACCTCACTCGTTGGACCATCACTCTTCTGGCTAAGCCGATGTCGCTGTACAGCCCATACAGTTCGTCGTTGTATCTCCTCCTCCATTCACGAAAATCACACGAAGAATTTTCCTCTGTAGTTGGCGCAGTTCAGAGAGTCTCCTTTCTTGAAGATCGACAATTGTTGCATGGTCCTTACTAACTCATCGCCTGCCGCTAGGCAGCTAGGCCGTCAGCACCAGCAGCTTTGTTGGACTTAAGTTTAGATAGGGCTATCTTCACTTTGTCCATGTCGGGAGGACGGAATTGTTGGTCGTCTTCCTCCAGGTTGAATGATTCATTCTGCCTGACAGCGGGATTTGATTCATCGTTGCTGTTAAACATTCTGCAGAAGTAGTTCTTCCATATCCTCAGCATCGACTGCGATTCTACTACGATGTTCCCTTGTTCATCCTTGCAGGCTTCGGTTCGAGCTCTGTAGCCTTGACATGTTCATTTTACCCTTTAGCACTTCCAAACCTCTTATGCTCTTTCTTTTTTCCTCTTGAAAAACCGGTGTTCGTCTCTCCTCTTCTGCTCGTAGAGCTCGCGAGCAGCTTTGGTCCTTCTATGCAGCGCCACTTTGTATGCCTCTTGTCGTCAAACCAGGGGTTTCGTTGTAGCGGCCGAGTGAAATCCAGAACGTCAGAGACGGCATCTCTGATGGCTTTTTGGCAATGTTGCCACTGGTCTTAAATTCTTGATGCTGGTGGCATAGGCCCTATAGATCGATGGTGGACTTTCCTGACCTGAAGCTGTTGATATGAACCAATCAGGGAGGTTCCTTTGTTCCGTTTTATTCTTACAACTTTTTGTGTAGCTTATCAACCTCTATGTTCCTACATTCGTCTACAGTTAGTGAACTTCGTTCGAACACACCATTGGATCAACGTTTTTTCCTTCTTAACAGCACCAGCACACGTCCCGAGAGTCTAATTCCTAGTCTGTCGGCACAATAGCTATGGCTACATCCTACGAGAAGAGCCAGACCGGGCTTATTTTATGTGGATGTGTTTTCAATGCTGTTTTTTCCCTTGAAAGTCTATCTAAGGATTATCAACATGGAAATTGCATAGTTCGTAGTTTGACGAAAGTCTGACACTGTCTTTGGTTAAAGTTTGACATGTTCTGTCCCAGTTTAACAAATTGCTCAGGTATCCAAAGAGTACACTGGATACAATTCCATTTCATGAAACACGTTCATTAACAACATGAGTATAAATGGAACTCCGTCCAACAGTCAAACAAGAACAAGATCCCCCTTCGACATCTCACTTCCATTGACCGTCGCATGCACAGACGACCCAGGAAAAAAAATGAAAACGCGGCAAAAGTCAAGCAAGCAAGACACACCACGTTATCGGTTGATGAAAATGGCTGTCATTGCAAAATGGATGCCCCACTTTCATAATTCAATTGAAGTTGAATGAACTGATTTTTGTTTTGCCGTATGTTGCTGATTTTTTCAATAAAAGTTTCAAATTGATGATTATTCTCGACTATTATTATATTCAGTCAGACAATTGAATTTAAGTTGTGCAATAAGTGTGGTGAACTGTCGTAGAAATTCTAAGAATTTCCCATCCCTGAATTTCGGCTAAAATGCATCCGCTTAACAGAGGACAAGATTCACCATGAAAAGGAAACAAATAGATTTCTCCTTGACGAATGAATGTTCCCTCAAGTGATTCGTTCTTCTTATGCATAACAGATGTCCGTGGTCTTTTGTGTGAAAAAATTGGAACATCATTCTTACTACCTGGGTATGATGTATAGTTGTGCATGGCTTGCAAAAATATGGCATTTTTATGACAGATTGTCTGTCATTGTAACGTCATTTGTTGTTCACCCTATCATTAGGCACTGAAATGCGAATGGTTAGAGGAATAGAACGACGTTTTGGCAGAAACACACACGATGGATGTCATTTTTTGCGTTACAAATGTTAGGGTAAAGGTTGGGAATAAATAACTTGGTTAAGTTCAGAGTTGAAGATTGGGAATGGATGGGATATTTGGCGGTGATTTTTTCTATTGTTGAACTGGAGAGAGTTTAAATAATAGAACAAGTAAGGGAGCTGATGCTTAGGGGCAATTGCCCTAGATTTTCATGAAGTGTAGATATTTTTCACTTTAAACAGTAGAAGGTGGGTTCCTCTCGATGAGCCTTGTTAGGATAGAGTTTAAAGAAACCGTTCATGTTAGTGTTTGAATCTGGGTTCTGCTAGAAACTAGACTGGGCTTAGGTGAATTCAGTTTTGTCGCTTTCGATTGGCTTTATCCGCTAGACATACTCTGTAGTGGTGGTGGTCACATTTGGACAAAGCAGCTGTGACTTCGTACGTCGTACATTGAGTTTGATATCTGCGAAATGTTTGGATTTGTTGACCATCTTCAATGGCTTACAATACGTATGGCTGCGAGAAGATAGTCCTTGCCCAACCCGGACTGTCGCGCTAGTTTCTGTTACTTATTTTCTCTTTTTTTTTCTTGGTTGCACCAAGAGATGTGATAATCTTCTAAAGATACTAGCAGCCCGTGCTACTAGCATGCACGATTCGTAGACCCGGTTACTCGATTCCAGGAATGCGCCTACGTATTAATCCACATTCAGCACACTTCTACTACTCTTCCCGCGGGACTACCGTTGGGTATTACTTCGCGGGGCTGGTGAGCCTATCATGCTATGCGTCTTGTATTATCTGTATCTGATGCTTCCGTTGCTCTTCTAGGCTTTTCTATTCTCCGCAGCTCATTTTGGAGAGTTGTTATGAAACTACACATTGTCATCCAATTTTCTTCCGACCGCAACATATGGTCGAGCAGTAACGGCGGACAGGGCAGAGTAGGCAGTGATCTTCTAATGACCGACCAGTTCGCGGAGTTAAAGGTATTTTTAACCTCCAGCGTTACTACTGCGGAGTGCTCCTTCTTGCCGTAGAGCCATCTTTCCACTTCAATGGCGCCTTCTGCGATATCTATTACCTCCTTATGGCATCAACAGTAGATCGCGCTTCTCTAAAGCCAAATTGGTGTTCTGAGAGCGCTGCTTTCTTCTCTGCTACTGCCAGTAATCTGTTATAATTTATCTTCCTAAGGATCTTTCCCATGGTATCCAATAGCCATATTGGACGATAAACAGCCTCTAAGTCGTCTTTAATGTGTGCAGGCGTATTGCCTTATAGAACTGCTACTTTTTAGGACTAAGCCGGAAGGCATCTATCTTAGGAATACCCACTTAGGGGGTCTGTGGGACCCCCTACCTATACTGATTGAAGCCAGAGAGCACTTCCGACATAGACTGATACCAACGATCTGTCAAAAAACCACTAAGCGTCTAAAATGGCTGAAATTTCCCGAGATCCCTTTCTTTCGGGCGATCCTATATCCCACACGAGTTACGTTGGTCACATTTCTTAATTAATTAAATGCTGTTTTCACATGGAGGCGAAACAGCATGGATTAGAAAATGGTGTACAATTATGGTACTAGAATATTGTTTTAACGACCCATATTCAGATTAAGATTCAAAACTTTCCCAACGATTTTTCTATTTCTTCTTGTTCTGATGTTCTCAATCACAAAGTCAGATTCGTTTCAAGGCGTCGAACTGTCTCTTTCAAGACCAAAAGCTACTGTCAATTTTCTAGGCCCGATTCAAAGCGCTGCACTGTCCTGTTCAACCTTAAAAGCTATTGTCCACTGCCTACACTCGTTTCAAAGTATCACTGCTTCGTAGTAAACCTGAAAAGTTGTTATTGTCCATTGCCCAGCCTAGTTTCATGACGTTGCACTGCTGTTCATCACTTCTAGTATCGGTAAGAAATTTTGTATTCGTATTTATAGAGGTCTTCGTGCGGAAAGGAGGTGTTTATAATGGACATGCCGTTTGCACAGCAAAAGTCCAACAGCTTCTCTCCCTTTCGCGTTCTGAGTGGGGTCATCGTTCCTCCCAATCACACTTCCCCTTGTCATTACGTCTACACTCACGTGAGCATCGAAGTCATCCATCAGAAGGCGACATCCACTTTATGCAAGAAAGCTGCATACTCCGACTCCAGATGCGGCGCATAAACCTGCACCAGAGCCAGAGTTGACCTTTCAAGCTTTAGCTTTAAGATCGCAGCTCTCCCTCCTAATGGTATCCACTCCAATACTGTATCTACCAGCCTGGGACTTGGGAGTATCCCCACTCCCGCCGTAGCAGACAACAAAAGTGTTACTCCTGACATGAAGAGTTTCCACCTATCCGCAAGGTCCACAGTTCTAGAGCCTCTTTGCTTTGTTGAGGAGATACAAACTATATCTGATACGTAGTAGCCTCCCCAATAAGCTTAAGGTCTTTCCTGTGAGCGAAGAAACATTCTATTTGCCTATCCTAAGTCGATGCCGTTGTCGAAAAGCCGAAAGTCCACTTATGCCCCCACTGGAACATAGCGCATCGACTCCCGTAATGGTTTGTGAGACCATTTCCGGGAAGCTCGTAGCCGTTTCGGGTTAAACCCGGCCGGCTGCCGAGTGGGACAAGCCGACCACGAGACCCTCGCAAGCTGCCACCGTCTTGTCATCATTAAGGTTGCGCTTCGTTAGCCGTGACTGGGTTGTACAGATAGATCAACTATTGCTATTCCATCAGCACTTCCCAGTCATGTTTCCAGCCCCCACCCCGAGGAGATCAGCTGCATGTGGGGGCACGTGTGTCATATTCCTCTCATATGTTAGAGCCTTCTACTGGAAAAAGGTGAACAGATTGTGTTCCTACACTCACTTTGAATGTCTTCTAGAATCTGGCACCTGCAGAGATTCTTGATATTTTCTATTATCCACTTCGCACATTACGTCTCTTGCCCTTTACCCCGTTTCTGTACATTTCATTGTAAATTGTTATACTCTAACCGGTTGGGGGGTATTCCAACGAAAAACAAAAATCTTTCCAACTGGAAGTGGAAAAACTTGGAACAAGACATTACTCAACATATCACAATACCTTTACAACTCATTAAAAGCAGACTGTGAGTGTGGTGAAACATTTAAAACTTGTTTGACGTTCACACAGCAGAAATCCCCCCCTCCCTTCCGACCCGCTTAAGGTTACGCCACTCGCTTTCTATTCGCATTTCAATCCGCACCATGGAAGCTGCAGTTTTGCCGCTTTGTGTTCACTCACTCGTGCATGAGAAGAGAAAATCAAATTACACGTCAATAAAAGGTGGGGAGGTATCGGCAGACATGTACAGGGCAAATGGATACACACACATTCACCGTTCAGATAAGGTTTATCGACAGAATATCATACATAATCAGGTAGAAAACTTCCATCAAATCTTGAGGTTAAATTCGAACGTAACCCCGTTTATCTTTTTCCTGATTAAAGGGATCACTCGTGATATACATAACACACATCTATGACTTTCAAGTGCCATAATTGACTGTACACTAGAAGAACTTGTAGATACGAGTATACCTACTCTGCTTTAAAGTTGAAGCGCCTCTAGTTCAGGTAAAGTGGGGGTTGTTTCAACAAGAAATAGCGATAGGCTTCAGGAAGTGTTGTATCAGAGTGTAAATAGAGTATAAAAATAGAAAACGATTAATAAAAGTTTATCAGCGGATTAAAGTGGGCACTGCACAGGACTGCAGATACAGATATTTTTGTAGATATGTACATACTTTGATTAGATACGTGAATTTATTCGTTCGAGCATTGTGCAGTTTTCTTTTCAGTTAAAGTCGATGTGGATAGCGGTATGGATAGCATTACATCATCGCCATGGTATACTGGAAGTTGTTTACCTTCAAAGGGCTTGATGATGTAAGTTGAAGATAATTCGGATAAGATATCAAAACCAAATAGTACTATCCGAGATTAAGGGATCAATTACGCTGTAAAGTGCTGTCATGGTTGGCTTCGCACTATAAATTTAAAGCGACTAGTTCAACACGGAAAATGTGATGCGCAATAGTTTCCATGATGATTGATAAAACTGAAAAAATAGAAAACCAACGTGAATTTTGAGTTGGGACAAGGCAACCTCAATAGATACGCCAATTGGCAAGTGAATTTGGGGGCGTATGAGTGATAATTTCTATTACTCCAAATTTTTTTTTTAGCTATAGCTTGTTGTGAACTTTAAACTCGACATTAGGTGATGTGGTTACGTATTGATAAATGGGCACAATGGCCCCAATTGTTGCTCTAAGTGAGTCACAAGTCTCATGTTCCCATTTTGCAAATACCCAATATCCACTCTCAGGACACCTTTTAAAAGCTTTGTGGACGGTTGCAGGAACGACACCCTTCAACAGGGATCTAGTCGGCCATCACGACGGCCGCAAGAGTGTCTATTGGAAGTTCCTTATGAATTAGAGCTCACCGGAGTCCCTGATGTATCCGGTTCGGATTTGGATGTGTCTTTCGTTTCAAGGTAAAAGTTACCTATTTATGTATTCTAATCTGTGCCTTAAATGCGCACAACGACCTATGAGGTCTATTTTGGTGGCCCATATGGTTTAACCAGAGGTTAAATTCAGGCTTTTGATAAACCTCCGTATAGCCTTAGATTCGATTTTCCGAATTTCCGCTGGGTTGACCGAGGCCCGCGTCATGTAGAGTATTCTTTTCTTGGCCTTGTATAGGTTGGGGTTGATGAACTTTTTCGCTTGTTTAAGTCCCTGGAGGTTGGCCCAGTAGTCGGCGTGTTTGTTGATCTCCCATTGTGTTATCTTGGAGTAGGCACTGTTGGGTGGTACCCCAAAAGAGGATTCGGGACCAACGAGTGGGCGGCAAGCACCTATTCTCGCCAGGCAGGTAGCCTGTTCGTTATCCTTGAAGCCTTCATGCCCTGGGGTCTAGGCTACGGTCAACTTATTTACCGATGCAAGGCTTTCGAGGAGGTTGAGACAGTCCCAGACAAACTTGGACCCTACCGTATAAGGGCTAACAGTGCTGCTTGACTGTCCAAAAAGGTGTAGATGAGGGTTTCTCGCGCATTGGAAATTGGAACCCAAGCACCTGTGCTGCTGTTTTCCAATTTTGAACCATCTGTATACCAGATTTTTGAATTTGGTAGTGTAGTAGGGCCTTCATTTCTCCAATCGTTACGGGCGCCTTTAACAACTTCGAAACTTCTGTAGGAAATCTCTTGAGTGTGGTATCTGGAATCTTTAGAATTGGGTAACGATGAATGTGTTCTATGTACATACCTGTGTATGTAAGTAACGATGACAATGTTGATTCTTCGTGTTCATTGCGCATTCTGTAGATATGTATTGTCTTCTGCAGGGGCGTAGTCAAGGGGGAAAAGGGGGGTTTGGGAGTTAAAACTCCCCCTATTGGTCATGAAAAAGCCAATTTAGAAACATTAAGCTCCAGGTAAGGTTTGAACTCCTGACCTCAAGATCGTCGTGCTTATGGTCTGCCGCACCACCGAGCACATGATGAAAGCGATGCCAAAAGCTTATTGTTATAGGTAAACTTTTGGAGCCGTATTTAAGGTATACTTAGCTACATCGGCAACTATTTCAAAAAAGTACGAAAAGTGAAAATTTCATACACATGCAAGCGCTCTCTGGTTTTCAGAGCTTACCTCTTTTTCACAGAACGTACCCCCGAACTTATGCGCTGTGCTTATAACTTGTGCAACCTAGGTCGATTTAAAACCTACGACTTTTTTTTACGAAACTACGGCTTTGTGTCTGGTCTGCTGGCTTCAATTCTTGTGTCATTTGAACCTTACAAGCATGTAGGCCAAGATTTTTATGCACAATGCAGTGCAAAGTGGTTGCAGATAGGCTCAATTCCTGCGATCGTCTCGAAATGGATTCACCTGGGTTTCCAATTACACTCTCAGCTATGTCCGCGATAATTTTCAGCTGATCTTCCCGGACGAACACAAGTTGGAGTCTTCACATCGCTAACTTGTCAGAGACGTTCAAATTTATCGATTTAATTCACTATAGCTGTGCAAGAATGCGCTTGATGATGAGCAAAAGCAGTACAAACTTTACAAAAAGTTTTCGCTATATTTTCACCGGTTGAATTTTTACTACGTCATGCGAGTGTGTATCCATTCAGTTTTAATAACCTCCTAGTTTTTACTTATCAAAAGTCATCACAATGATAGTTGAATGTTAACACTTTAAAAATGGGTCGAAATTTAAAATGACACCTCTTGTTGAATGACTCTATACTTTGCCATGTAAAAGTGGACGTTGACACAGTGCTAACCGAAAATTTTTCTGTACCTCGGCGGTTAACGCTATTGAAAGATCAATAAAGTGTTTTTTTAAGAAATTGAGATTCAATTTTATGAAATAAAAAATAAACCGTGTGTTTTCAATTAGTTTTTTCCCAGCTAGTCTTTTTCGAGAACATTTTTGGATATTTTGAGAAAATTTCGCTGAACCCCCGACCGTATCGGTAATAACTCTATGTATTGAACCACTTTGACCCGGAGATAAAGTACCTTATTTTTTGGATATCGAGTTCGGCTAGATCGGTTAGTTCATCATAGAAGTATTCCCCGAGGGTTTTCCTTCTTAATGTTGCAAGGGCAGAACAAGTGCACAGTAGGTGTGTTGTGGTTTCCTCCTCCTCTTCATCTCTACAGCTTCTACAGAAATCATTGAAGGGGTGAGGACTCCTATAAGTGAACCTAAGTTTTCCCGGTTAGTGGATAAAAGTTTTGTTTTGACAAGAGACAAGTGCTGCTGTTGTTCCACCTGTGGTGTGCCAGTTTCTCGGCATCCGTGTCAAGGAGGAACTTGATCGATTCTATAGGCGCAGGTGGTTTCCCCAGGTTTTCGGGGAGATGCCGTCCTGCACCCTCTTTTGTCAACTCGTCCACTCTGCAGTTGCCTGGAATGTCCCTGTGTCCTGGCACTAAGCACAGGTTTACGTCGCACTTGTCTGCAATCTCGTTGAGAGATCTGCGTCATTGCTTTACCAATCTTGATCGTATTGTCGGCGATTCCAAGGCATTAATAGCTGCTTGACTATCTATGTATGAGTAGTACAATAGCGCTACAATCTATTGCATTAAGTGAAAGCCAAGCCGCAGCTTCGCAGATTGTCGTAATTTCCGCTTCAAACACACTGCAGTGATCCGCCAGTCGCGTGGTAATGGCTAAGCCAGGTGCGTTGGAAAAAACTCCCGCCCCCGTACCACCCGCTGTCTTGGATCCGTCTGTGAATATTTCTAGCGCAGAATCGCTCAAAACTATACCAGACTCCCAAGAGCTTCTGGAATCTAGGAATCCGAGTTTTGTACCTGACGTTGAAATCAATATGGGGGACAACGTAGTCCGTTTTATTAGGAATAGTATGGTTGCGCTTGAGAATCCTAGAGTGGCCAATTGCTGTGCTGATCAGCTGAGAGGATTTTCTTAGCCTTCATGCTCCCTTGACTGCCACTAACTTCCCAAAGATATCAACAGGAAGCAGATGGAGCATAACCTCCAGTGCGGCAGTGAGGGTTGTTCTCAAGGCACCCATTATGCAGATGCATGATCTCTTTTGTTATTAAAATTCTAAACAATATACTTTTTTTTTTAGATTTTTGACTCATCAGTTTCTCCACCAGCGGTCGCCGTGGGTCAGTATTTAGTGCGTTGGACTGCTGACCAAGTGGCGTGGGTTCAAGCCCCAGCCAGGAACACCGAACATTTTTCGCGACACCACCTCTCGTCGGGGACTGACAAGCCTCCGGAAGAATAATCTGTCATGAAGGAGCTTCTCAATTCGCCGTACGGAGTCAGCAATAAATTGTAGGTCCCTTCCATTCGTGCGAACAATACAAACACGCACAATACGAATGGTTGCGAGAAGCTAGGCCTTGGCTCATCCCGAGCTGTCGCGCCAGCTATTATTATTGTTGACCGCCTCGCAAAGTTCTGGAATTCTGTTAAAAAGTTTTAAAAGGGTTTTCGGTGAAATTGTTCTCCATTCCGTCTGAAGAATGTTTCACTGATATTCAGTGGATGTTGCGAAAATTTTCTAACATTCCTGTGCAAACGCATCCCACAAAAGCTAGACGGGGTTGAGATCTGGGGAATGTGGTGGTCAAATCATGGATATGAGTATTTGTTCCGTTGATAATTGGTTCAGGTATCTGCATAACTTGGGAGCTGCGGCCAATAATACGCAGACCAGATTGCACCACTTCGCTTTCAAAGCTTTTTTGGTATCATTCTTTCCTCATCATTGCATTGAATCTGAAGTTGTTGCCAACTATATCTCCACCAAAACTGACCCACACCATAATAGAACCTCATCCGTGTTTAACGTTTTGAATTTATGAGTACAGACGTGAATCGAACTACATATTTGCAAAATTTTTCCATTCAGTGCGAAATATCTGCTCGGAAATTCCTTTCAAATCTGAGTTTGGTTAGGGTGTAGTCAGTGACATTTGTATTGCTCGCTTTAAATCACCATGGCCGCCAAAATATTTTATCGCAAAATCAACAAAAAGCCTTTCTAAGGTGTGTGTCCAAAAACTCGATTATCCTAAAAATCGATCAAATTCCGTTCCGAGAGGGCATTGTGTCTGTCACAATGCAAATTTCAACGTCAGCATTATTATTAAAATGTCACTCAAGTACGCCATTTTGTTGTGTGGCTGTCAAACGTGCAGACAAAAAGTTATATTTTCCCATTATGCACATAAATTTGTGGCTCTCAGGTTAAACCATAAAAGTATGCAAAATTCATACATTGTTGGCATTCAAAAAATGTAATGGTGTCCCTGTAGGGTATAGCTACACTCCCTCCACTCCAAGGACAACAACAATACCAATTTCGGTTGCAACATAAATTCGTGCAATTTTATCTGCGCGTTGCTTGTTGAGACAGCCAGACAAGCTAATTTAATTTAACCATGTTCACACTTGGTCTTTTTTTTTTTTTGCTGGAGTCCACAATGGCGAAATCAACATCGCAAATTGAATAGTAACTGTTTCATAAGAACGCCATTTGCGTAAAGCTGTCAACAACTTGGTGGTGGCTGGCCGGCCAACCATGTATTTTTTGGTCATCCCGCCTGTAAAGTACCAGCTGTGTGTGCGGTTGGGTGCCAAATCTGAAAGTGCTTCCTGTGATTCGCTATTGAATCAGAATGATGGTCCGCCATTGTTTGGAATGGATTTCCCTTTTTATCTGATTACCCGGATCAATATGAATGAATGGTGACAGGAAAATGCACTTTCATGTGTGGACTGGACGTCCTTGATCTTTTTTCAAATATTTTCTTTCGGTTTTCTAAAGAAGTCATAAGGAGGCAGTCAGGCACGACTGAGTGCGAGCCAAAGGGATAGAGACTTAGGCAGAGCGTAGGGAGTAGTTTTTCTTCTATGGAAATGAACTTTTTGTTGAAACGTTTGTGCATGCATACGGGAAGCGATGGAGTGCCGGAGGCAATGCATTTGTGTACGTGTGCTCTGTGTTGATGTTCCGGCTGAGGAGACGGGCATGTTTTTATTAAATTCGTATGCAAATATTAAAGCACAGAGTGCACAGCGGTGGGAGTATGACATTGAATATGTAATTCAGATTCAGTAGTTCTAGGCTGTTTGGGGGAAAACTTTTAAACGAAGTCGCCTATGGGGGGAATAGTTTTGGATGCGATATTTCAGGTGCAGAGGACACATTTGCTTCTGTAAAAGTTTAGAAATTTCGAGAGACTTAATTTGAGCAGGCAATTGGAAAGATATGGTCGAGAGAGTGTCTAGAATGAGTTAAGTGGTCTCCTGTGGTTAGAAAGAGGTTTCGAAGGGACTACGTGTTTATGTACCACGCTTAGACTGGGGAGTGGTTTAGGAAGCGTTCGAGGTAGCGTTCTTCCTCACTGTCTATGCAGATGCCTGTTGAGCTTAACGTGTCCTGTCCCACTCTCTCTATTTGAATCTAAAACCTTCTTGGTGCAAGTTGCTTTCCTTCTTTATGAGTGATCTGGCCACTTTGCGCATCGAGAGGTTTGTCCACCGATCTTGGCTTTCGCTTTGCGTCTTCTCTGTGGTTGCTGTTTTGATTGCTGTCAGTGCGACTACCACTGTGTTTTCAGAGGTTCGCTCTATCGCGTGAACTAATTAGAAAATCACAGAGTTTTTACAACTAAGGGGGGGTGAGGATGTAACTCCTGTGCGCCTTCCCTTGCTAGTTTGTCAGCTTTGTCATTCCCTGTGACACCTCCGTGACCTGGTACCAATACAAGGCGAACTTCGTTGCGGCAATCAAGCAGAATTTGTTTTGAACTTGTGATGGCTTCAAGTGCGGCTTGACTATAATGCTTTTGATGTAGTGTTCCAAAAGAATGAAAGTTACCCCTGATATATGTAGGTTTGTCGCCGTCTGTGTTAAAGCTGGGATGAAGGTAAACCGAAACAAATCAGAGGTTATGGTAAATCCCCGAATGCCTGTCCCATTGAAACAGGTGGAGAAGTTTAAGTATCTCGGGGTCTTATTCACGAGTGATGGAAGAAGCAATTTTGAAACGGCTTGGTTAATCTGTTATCAGGAGAGCTAAACTTGGCATCGGAGCCAAGCTATCGGTCTTCAATTCAGTGTTTGTTCCGATCCTCACCTATGGTCATGAGGTTTTGGAAATGACCGAAAGAATTAGATCGCGAGTACAAGCTGCCGAAATGACATTTCTGCGTTGTATTGCTGGGCTAACAAGTCGAGATCGAGATCTAGATCGAGACCAGAATACGCGAGGCACTCAATGTCGAGGAGCTACTTCTCCGAGCGGAAGGGTCCATACTTCGAAGGTTTGGGCACGTTCAACACATGACCCCAACTCGGCTTCCAAGACGTGCCATGGAATCCGTGCCATCAGGTAGGCGTTCCTTGGGTAGGCCTAGGATGAGATGGTTAGACCAAGTCCGAAATCTCACCTCTACCTGTATGGGGATAGCCCCTGATGTTTTAAGCACCCTAAACCCGCGACCCTTATAGTGGATGAGCGGGTCATTGCAAATGATGATGACGATAGTTTTTTGTTTCGTTAGCTCGGACTCAAGAACTAAAATTGTTGATACGTTTGTCTTCAAAATCACCCTGATGGCTGATATCAACGAATTTTTTGTTTTATATAAAAGTTCTATCAATAGGCGTGTTTTTTTGAAACCTAGCCAGCCGGTAGTTGCTAGCAAAGTCAAATTGTATACGTAAAACAAATACAACAACCAGCTGGCTACAACTCTTGATTTTATCCCCAGTCAAAAGCAACTAGCTAGGAATCCCCAAAAGCGATGTTTTTCATTTATAGCGTTGGTATTACTGCCATTCTCTTGACATTTGACCGGCGTCTGAGTACGAAGATGGAAGATGTTATAATTTTATAACTCTTTTTGTAAATTATCCATTGAATAAATTCTCTAAATTATGGTTTTCACAACAAATTAAAAAAAACAATTTGGGTTAATGCCGAACACTTTGACAGTTTGACAGCCGATGTCATAGGAACGAAATCACACGTACCAACTTGACGGTATAAAAAATCGACTGGGTTTGGCTGGCTGGGAATCGTCTAAATGAACAACTGGCTAGCTAAGTTTAAAAAAAACACCCCTAATGACATAATGTGTGGAATATGACATCGTTCAAATAGCGGCCCAGGCTGAGTGGCGCGCATCTGAGAAGTCCGATTGTCGATTACTCTGGCGCATAGATTAGGCTGAATTTGAGCAATGGCACGGGTTATGTTGAATTTAAGGGCACCGTTCGTTTACGGCTTATTGGTATAGACCTGCGACTTAAGGAAACCCCACAAGAAAAAGTTTAACGGGGTCAAATCGCACGATCTCGGTGGCCAGTTCACATCGCCTCTGCGTGAGATAACTTTTCCTTCAAATCGCTCGTGCAGAATGGCCATTCCGGCATCTGCTGTTTGGCACGTAGCGCCGTCCAAATGGAACCACATGTCGTTTACATGCATATCATCCAATTTGGGACAAAAGAAATTGCTTGTCATCGATCAGGAGCACTCTCCGTTGATGGTGATGGCAATGCCATCGTCGTTTTCGAAGAAGTACGAACAGAAGATGCCGCCCACAATTCACACCAAACACTGACTTCCTGAGGATGCATTGCCACTTGGTGGACCTCGTGTGGATTCTCATCGTCCCAAATCCGACAATTTTGCTTGTTGATGTACCCGTTCATTCAAAAATGGGCCTCGTCGCTGAAGATTATTTTTTTTGCTGAAATCGGAGTCCGCTTCCAACTACTCCAGATCCCAGTCAGCGAACACACCGCGTTGTCCATAGTCGTTTTCTTTCAGCTCCTGGGTCAGTTGGATTTTGTTCGGATGTAGTTCCAAGTCCCGACGCAAAATTCGCCAAGTCGATGTCTGCGAAAGGCCGAGTTCTTGTGCGCGGCGCGGAATTGACTGCCTCGGGTTTTCACCGACAGCGGCAGATCTTGCGTTACGTTAACGTACGGATGTTGGCTGATTGTTGTTCACTGAACCGGTCGACTCGAACTTGGCCACCAAACGTTGAATAGTAGACTGGGAAGGACGACCATGAAACCGTAAAGTGGGCGCAACGCGCGCATCATTGCCACAACAGAACACCCATTTTGATAAAAAAGTTTTATTATTTGCACATGTTGCTCGACGCTGTAACTTGTCATAGTGATTTGTCTTTAGTGTTTGAAAAATAAAAATTGGGAAAACTAACAAAGTAACAACAGATAAAACAGCATGGCCCCCACAAACCGTCAAAATCTACCCGTCCGTTTTGGAAAACCCTGAAATCCGTGTCTTGTCGTAAGCTCTCTTGCATAACCAAAAGGTCCCTTTACCTTTGATAAATCGTTTTTCGAGGCTTTTTCTTACTTGTACTTGACGCTCTCGTGGAGAATTTTGTTCTTCTTATCCCAAGAACGTAGAATTTAAACGCGTTTTCAATCGTCTTAACAACTTGGTGTTAAACGTTTTCAACAAATTAACCTTTGAATAGTGGATTTGCTCATCAGTCTCTGCGTTTTTACGATTGTAAAACATGTTGTCACACTATGTAGATCTGGCCCCGAACCGAATCTAACTTTATGACTCTCAAACGTCCTGACAGATCTTCTTGGTTTAAGCGTTTGGTATTCCGTGAAAAAATACCTCATTCAGAAGCTTTCCCTCTCCAAGTAAATATTTCAACAAGCCGACTACGTTTGGTACTAAATCTGGAAACGATGAAAAACTTATATTCTTTGCTTGAGTTCCTAATCCGGAAAAGTTCATTATCCAGTCGAAATATTACGCGTTAATAGGTGGCAACAGTGACTTTTTGTCATAGGGGTTGCTAACAAACTTTCTATCTATCAAATCCGTTGCTATGTAAATTTCTCTCACATTTTCCACTTAAATTTTAAGGTGTCACTTAAGCCTGTTTAATGAATCCTTCAGTCTTCCTCAAGAATTTAACTAAAGGACGACATTAAGCACCCTTTTGCTTGGCACGAGCACCGCCCACAAGCACTCTTCCTCTATCACCGGAGAATCGTATTCAGTTCAACGTTCATGAGTGCATAACCCGGTTCTAAAGATAAATTCTCCCAGCCGCGTTACTGGCATTCCTCCTTGCCGTCACCCACCGTCTTTTGTGTATGGATTTTCCTTATTATTTAATTCATCACAAATTCCTACCTGTCACCATGTTGTACGTGTAGATTGAAAAATATTTCATTCATCTTGATGTATTTCCTTCACAGAACTTCATCAGCAGAGCTTTCACCCACCCTCCTTCATCTCAACCACGAAAGGAAATAAATATTGTTCGTGTCTGCAGGGGATGCATTCCTTCTCAGAGCCGTCATTCCACGGAAACCAAGACGAAAGGAAAAGAAAATTCAATAAATCCCCTCAGACTCGAGAATACCATCGTACTTATTTCTTGGTTCCTCCTTTAACTTTAGTTTAACAAAAGTTTTACGATTAAAGCCGGCTGGAGGGTATTTTTTACCGCGGGTTTATAAAGATTCATTAGTTTGAAAGCCCCAGCTCTGTGGATGACCTAAAAAAATTGGTGCATCTCTAATTTTTCAAAAAAAAAAAAAAAAAACGTTCATCTGGTAACGATGATGATGTAGCGGAATTCCCCTGGATCATCATCGGTGGGTGCTTTATGCAACATGAAACATACTTTTCCAATATGCTTTTTTTTTTTTTTTTCAAAACTCATTGTGGTCTGCGTTGCCGGCAACGATAAGCATAAAACAATGGAGGGTTTCAGCTCAGATTAGCTCTTTCCTAACCCACCTACCACAGCGTGCACAATTCTTGTTTTTTAACTTCGAAAATATACATAAATGCGTTTGAATTTGTTAACCCTTTCGTAAGACTGGGAGTCTGGTGTTCTTCGTGGAAATAAATGAATAGTGTTGGCGTTGCTGGCTCTACCCGGCTGACCTTGAAATATTCTACTTGTTCGCATAATGCATTTCGGGGAACGATGCGTTTTTTCAAAATCTTCCGCACATGGGGATGCATAATTTTTGACCAGAACCGAACACACTGCATTTGCATAGTGCTGCAGTGTAAACTAACAAATCAACATTTTTCGAAGGATCCTTTAGTATCGGAGGCCATATTGATGCACTGCCTGGGTCATGTTTTCAGTGTCTGTTTATCAACATTGAGCAAGTTGGGATTGTCTACGCACAGAAGCCGTATGCGTAGAGGTTCATGATTACCAATCGATTCGTTGCCGAAAACGTTGTTTATTGAGTTGGAAAGCAAAGGGTCCTTGTCATGCCATTCGGAAGTTCTTTGGAAATTATCGTACAGCACAACCTCTCAGCCTGGCGTGCCTGAAATGCAATTAGCGCATCTGGCGTCGTTTTGATATAACGACTCTTGGAAACATGGGTAAAATACGAGAGTGGGTGTTTTTTGTGATTATTTAGTAGTTCTTGCGTATATGCGCATAAGTGGTGCTCTTCGCACAACACCCTCTGCAGCACTGGACATTCTCTTTCATTTGACATCTTTGGCTTGGACCTCACAGTGGTCCAGTAAAGAATTCGACCACGCCTCCGTTCTAAATGATTTCATCGCCTCAGAAAAAATTAAGTACGCCATACTCAAACTGAATTTTGACAAAAACTTTGAAGTTACAATCCCCTCCAGGTTTTTCTGGGAGAAGAACGTATTCTTAGAATACAAGTCGGTTCACTTATACACCGACGGATCAAACACCAACGAAGGGATATGTGGAGGTGTTTTCTCTGAAAGGCTCATTCTCAGCCTCTCTTCCCGTCTCCCAAATTACTGTAGCGTGTTCCAAGCAGAAATAGTGGCGATCAAAGAAGTCTTATCTTGGTTAAAGCAAAACGTGGTATCCGCATCTTTTCGGACAGCCAAGCTACTGGGGCATAGGGACTTTCCAGGGGAATAGTAGGGCTGCTGAACTCGCCAGACATGAAACAACGATGCATATATTACCAGAATATGGTGCCTAGGCATACCAATCGCTACATGTAAACTTAAAATTAAGCGTGTTGCTCTCAAATGGAAAAATCTTAGGTGGACAGGTGGTACAACGTATCTAGCGATGAAACAGATTTGGCTCAAGCTGGATCTGAAACGTTCTAAGGATTTGATTTTTTTCAAGAGATTGCACATCAGCGCTATTATAGGTGTCATCACTGCACACTCTAACAGGCAGGCGTGCAAAAATACTTGGCTTCTTTTCAAGTTATCTCTGCAGAAGCTGCTTGGTCGAGGAGGTGGAGGAAACTATCATCCACCTTCTTTGCACATGCCCTGCTCTCTCCCATAGAAGGAAAATTCACCTAAGTGCCTTCTTTTACAATGATCTAGGCGATCTAATCTATGCAGATATTAGACGCTTTATCAGAAGCTCGTAAGTGGTTTAACGAGCATGATATCACAATGGACCTATCATTGGTTTACGTGGGTTGGCTTCGACTGGCAGCCACTTCAACCTAACCTATCTTTTCTGAGATTGAGGTTATTAAACAAAGGTTTGCTTTATGTACGATGCCTGGTTGCAGCAAGAGCCGGGGATTTACAGAGGAAGTGTTGCCTTGTTCACATATAAGCAGCTGCGGCAGTAAATGTTGAAAAGAATGTGCAGCTTGCTGCCGCTCACTGACCCAATAAATATGAAATATGACCTGTGCATCACTTGTGGTCGCCGTGGCTCAGTGGTTAGTGTGTTGGACTGCTGATCGAGCGGTGTGGGTTCAAGCCCCAGTCAGGGGCTTGATGATATCTAGTTCGATCCATCTTTGCTTTGCCATTTTTAGGAAGTTTAAAAATAGTTTACCCTTGACAGATCCAAGTGGAATTTGAAGCTTGCCTGGCCTGGTCATTGACATCTTCGGCACCAATTATGCCCCTATGTCCTGGGACCCAAGTTAGAGTGACAAAGAACCGGTTGGCCAGATCCTTCCTTCCCATGGCTACAGAGGCTATGACCTGGTCTGTCCGTGTATTAGACAAGTGTTAAGAAGAGCTTTATCTAGTCGATAAGGGCTGATGGTTAGTTGGCTTTGGAGGGTGAAATATCGTTATTTACTCAAACCTTAGTTGAATCCATTATGTCAGCAGATGTGTCAGCGTTTGTTGAGAATTCTGATAGATCCTGTCAGTAATTGCCGTCCGAATGACAGCTGATACGACTCCTAGGTTGGGTTAGGTTATGTAAATGTCCCTAGAGGAGTTTGCGAATGGGGGTTTGGCTTAGTTCACTATAGTGATAGTGACGCAGAAGTCTTCTCCTGCTGTGAGATAACGCTGGACAGTGGGAGAAGGTGGTGAGTTGTGGTTTCTTCTTCCTTCTCATCTCTACAGCTTTTGCAAAAATCGTTGCGACTCCTATCGTGTCGTTAATGGTTTGCACCATGTACACAGTTTACAATGATTAAATAAATAAATAAAAACCGTTGTTCCCCGTCACTCGTTTGTCTGATTTCTCGTTGCTTCCACTTCTCCAGCCCAAGCGTTATGGCCTTCACTTGCTCTTGCGTTCAATCTTTGCTGAAGCATTGTTGTCCATGCGTTCGGTGTGTTCGAACATTCAATCTTCCACTTCATTTGCCCTCCTCAAAGTTTATGCTTTTTCTTGGAAAGCATAAGGTCTTCCAGAACGTTCTTAATGGGGGGCTGCGTATGACACACTCTATGGTTTTAAAGATATTTTTTTGTTTAAATTCTCTGTTTCATTCTTATTTCAGGTGGTCAATCGATGTCAAGAAACTTCAAGAAACGTGTGGGGTGAGTACTTTCAAATGGTCACTTTACTGTTAAATATTTTGTTTAGTACCCTCTATTTCCCTATCTCTCCCCCGGACCTATAGTTTAATTTTTATATAAATTTTCATATTTAAAATGGTATAGTCACCTCAACGAAGAAGATGGTATGGAAGGCTCCTCACCTAGGCCTCAGTCAAGCCCGTTGTGTTCCGCTCTTTTAATCGTCCGAACTGCAGGGATAGGTTTGGTGTGGGACGTATGTTGGTAGGGATATAGGGAAGGTTTTTCCTTCTTTGGGTGTGGTGTTCCAAGTGAACTCCAGCTCCCCTCAAAATGGCAAGGACTTCAGCTTGGAATACTGTGACGAAGGGATTTAGATGAATCGCAAGTTATACCGGTGGGTTCTTACAATACCCGCCGGCCCCGGAGTTGCCTGCGATGTTACAGGCGTCCGTAAATACAGTTATCCCGTCATGGTTTCTTGTTTCGTTGGTTCTAGCTCAAGAATCCCTTCAAGGAAATTCAGTTTAAAAATAGTTGACAAAGCTGATTTGCAGATAAAGCTGATGGCAGATAGTTTGAAAAGCATTAATTGATGAGAGATTTTGTCAAAAGCCTTGCTGAAATCCGTTTGCGATGACATCGACTTTGTTACCTTTCTCTAGGGCTGAGAGGGCAAAGGACACGAATTCGACGAGATTTGTGGTAGTCGACCTACCCCTCAGGAAACCATGTTGACTGCGGGAAATGAGGGATTTGCACTGGGAGCTCAAAGCTTTATACAGAATGCTTTCAAGAAGTTTGGGTATGTGGGAAAGTTTAGCAATTTTTGATCCTTTTTTACGGATCGGGGTTATGAAGGAGGTTTTCCGAGCAAATTCTCCTTAGTGAAAGACAAAGGAGATTTGAAAAGGCGGAAGAAAGAATCGAGGAGCATTTTTTAAGAAATATGGCGGGGAGACCATCTGGGCCGGGTATGAATTCGACATTAAGTTCATGTAACTTACGTTCGATAACAGACGTACTATCATTAGATTCACTCTACATACTATACGCCATGAGAGTTAAGAAACCTCTCTTCATATTCCTACCTAATGCCTAGCAGTCTTTCATCTCGGAAAGAGACTTTTTAGCGACGAATTTGTCTGTAGGGCTTGAACCACCTCTGAAGCAAAGAAGCTGCTCATAACCTCTCTCAGGAATGAAACAATAGGATTGCAAAAGGCACCACAATGCCAGAAGGACAATACCTGTAGAGTTCACACCCATCGACTCATGACATCAGAAAGTTCACTACGATGTTTGAATTCTAGTTAAGCGCTACCGATAATTTTCACATATTTGTCAAACGATTACCTACAACGTCCGAGTTAATTACGTGCATTGAAAACACACCCTGACCCAGATCACAATCTGATTGCATCCTTCATTCAGATCAAGGGTAGTTTCTTCCACACCCTCAACCACCTCCGGCAAACTTTCACAAAAACGTCAATTTAAAAACTTTTCCCAGCTCTGTTTACCGCATGTGGCATGTTTGCATTTAATTGCTTATGAAAAACTTAGCCCACCAAAGTAGATCCGCACCCACGATACATGCGCTAGTTAGGTACTGTGAATCTAATTAAAATCGACGGGGGATGTTGATGTGTGAATCAAGCGCGTTTAACTGCAATATAATTCGCATCTTTGATTAATGTTTTGATTGAAAAATGGAATCAATTTCATTTCTACTACCGAAGGAGGAAGCAAACAAAATGCGAATGCATCTCGTTTGTATCGAAAGACGTGTTTGTTTTCCTTTGTGTGGAAATTCCTTTTCGCGTCTCTGAGCTGCGTTCCTTTTGCAAAAAGAGTTTCTTTTTTGTATAGAAAAAATCCACATAATAGGGAAAATGGAACAAATGCTGTGTTGGTAAAAGAATCCTTGAAAAAAAAAACAGAAAATGCAGTGTCGTGGCTTTATCTCGCGACTGTCTGCAGGAAGGAAAACATATTTCGAAATTTAATTTTCTTTTCAGCAGGGCGCTGCATTTGAAGTTCCGCACGATTGCCAACAGTAATCTTTACTTTTTCTGACACCGACAAACGACATCCTCCAAACGTCAGAAATTTAATTTGACCCCGATTGTTCGGCGGATTCATAAATAACTTGATTTGAGGAGAGCAACCAAACCAAATTGAATACATAGTATATACTACCTTAAGATAAACAGCTGGCGCGACAGTATGTTTCTCTTTCAGCCTGCGTGTGTTTCATGTTTCTACAAAGCACAAGTAAAACAGGACTCGAGTACTTCTCGCACATCTGAAAAGAATTCAGAAAAGATTCACCTAAAATATGACCCTTCACACGTGTCCAATCCCTGAATCAACGAAGACATCTGCAATACAGAAACAAACAGACGAGTTCTTCTTCGTCGATTTTAGAGACAACCGTTTTTACAGTAATCGTTTCAGGTCCACCCACTCAACCCCATTTCTGGACACTTCTAGTGTGCCACAAGGCAGCCACCTCGATCCGCTTCTGTTTATATTAACTATAAATGATCTTCATAGGATTACACAGGCCAACATGGTTTTGTTATTGAAAAGCTGAGGGTCATTTCCGAAGTAGTTTTTTGCGTAGAATCTGAATCCAGCGTCACAATTGTCCCATCACGTCACGATTTTGAGATATTTGAGGTTATGTACCCAAAAAATGACGTTTTTGGCTAACTTTGAGATTATGTACAGGGTGTGCAAATTTTTTCTGGTCTCTATCTCCAGTTACATCATTTAGCACTACTCTTACTCTTCAATTTGAGAGTTTGAGAGATCGATGTCGATTTTTTTTCTTAAAGTTACGGCTATTTAAATTTACAAAGTATATCCCCATACAGTGATGAGTATTCGAATTTCCAGATTCGGATTCTACGCAAAAATTCACTTCAGAAATGACCCTTAGCTTATCAACAACTGACATGACCTAATTATTTGCAGGCCTGTGTTATCAAACATTCGTCCATCTCCCTTTATGCTGACGATACTAAATTTTTCAAAGCAATTTGTTCACCCCAAGACTCCATCCTCCTTCAACAAGACCTCAATAGTTTTTCAATCTGGTACCTAAAAAACTGCTTCTCACGTAAGCGACACCAATATCCTCCCCGTATCTACTTTCTGCTTAACCAACCCATCTCCCCCATTCAATCTGTTCGCGACCTCGTCATTTTGTGTGACAGGGAACTCAACTTCCGATCACATATAGATGAGATAATCCTCAAAGCCAACTCTGTTCTTGGTTTTGTAAAATGATGGTCCAAAGAATTCACCAATCTATACGTAACCAGATCCCTCTACATTACCTTTGTTCGCCCTCTGTTAGAGTATACAAGTGAAGTATGGTCCCCATATCATCGTGTCCATATTAAGAGACAACGCCGTTTTTTTCGATTTGCTCTTCGGGGGAACGAACCCTGGAACGACACTTTTAAACTGCGGAGAATACCGTAGAGGAGGTGACTTTGGCGGTAAAAATCCTAAAAGTCGGCAAATCTGCTGGTGTGGATGAAATCCGGCCAGAAATGCTCAAGGCTTTAGGTATAGAGGGAGTAAAAAGGCTCTCTCGTGTCATTAAAGTGGCCTGGGAATACGGAGAAACACCTAGCGATTGGCAAACAGTGGTGATTGTTCCTCTTTCTAATAAAGCGGATAAGAGAGATTGTTCCAATTATAGGGGGTATATCTCTTTTAAGTCTGCCCGGAAAAGTCTTTGCCAAGGTGTTGGAAGCGCGTTCCAGAGATGTGGTCGAGCCCAGGTTGAGCGACGAGCAGTGCGGCTTTCGTCCAGATAGAAGCATTACCGACCAGCTATTCACTTCCAGAATGGTACTTGAGGAGGCCTGGGAGTGTGCCAAACCTATCTACAGTGGTTTTGTTGATTTGTAGAACGCATATGATCAGGTTGCTCGAGGTAAACTCTGGAGTGTACTGCAGGAGTACACGGTTCTCTTCTGAGAGCCATTCAGTCGGAGCTAAGCTATCGGTCTTCAATTCAGTGTCTGTTTTGACCCTCACCTATGGTCATGAGGTTTGCGTAATGACCGAAAGAATAAGATCGCGGATAGGAGCTGCTGAAATAAGATTCCTTCTTTGTTTTGCTGGGCTAACTCGTCGAGATCGTGTTAGGAACACCAGAGTACGCGAGGCACTGAGTATCTTCGAATGGACATCTTCGAACGGAAAGGTCCTTACTTCGATGGTTTGAGCACGTAAAACGCATGTCCCCAACTCGGTTTCCAAGACGTGCCATGGAATCCGTGCCATCAGGTAGACGTCCCCTGGAAAGGCCTAGGAAGCGATGGCTGGACCAAGTCCGAAATCTCACTTCTATTCGTATGGGGATAGCCCCTGTTGATTTAGAGTCGATGGTGGAAGATCAAGAAATGTGGAGTGTCCACTTAAGCTCCCTAAACCCGCGACCCTCATAGTGGATAAACGGGTCATTGGAAGATGATGATGACCCTCGTGGAATGCAGACACGCAGCCGACATCCTATTCATTCACCGACTCATTTCGGGTCACGTTGATTGTGCGTCCCTCATTAATTCCATTTCCTTACACACTGACACTAGTAATCTACGAAAACACCGCCTCATCTATCTACCAACCCACCACACCCCCTATGGCTTGAACGAACCAATCTCACCTTACCATCTTCAATTTCAACCATACTGAATTTCAACCAACTGAAGTCCCTTCTCCTTCACCATCACATATAATTTTAAGTTTTAGTTTTTAAATTTGTGTTTAAGTTCTCTCGTCTTTCGTCCCCACCAAAATTAAATTAAAATTAAATTAGGCGCACCACACCGCTGCACTCAGTCGACTGGGCCTTGAGCCCCATCAATCGCGTCGAACGCGCTACCTCAAACCGATATGCATGTGTTTCTCCTAGATAATTATTACAACAAATATCAGTTCAATGTCAACAAATTGTGGTTTGATAAGGTCATGGCTTCGTTTTGCTCGTATCTCACCATGTGACAATGGTTTATCCACCAAACTGCGTCGTTTGTTCTATGCGGTCAGGCATTCTCCCATCCACTGTGTGAAAGTTCACACAACCGAGCCTTTCACTTCGCGGTGTAGCCTCAGGCATGGTCATTGTTATCACAAATTTGTAATTACTTAGTAAATTAGTCTTGGCATACACAACTGATAACTCAAAGTGTTGCGGTCATCCGACTGCTGACTGGTGATGTTTATCGCAATCCGCGATGGAAAGTGTTTGTTTTTGGCATTCATTCGACTGTGGACAGACACATTGTGTGGTGGTGCATTCCAAAACGTGCTCGTTCGTTTCGCGATTGAAGCTCCGAACTGACATAAACTTTGCATCCGAGTGAGTTAAATTAAATTCCACATCTTGTTGATCTAATTTTGATAGAAAAAAAAAGAAAAGAAATCTTTTCATGGTTCAGTTGGGAAGCCGGCTCTTTTGTTTCCTTTGACAGGCCTCGTTCATTTAATGGTGGAAGCTTTCTCTTTTTTGTTTTTTTTTTTGCTGTTGCGTTTTGTGGCTGGTAAAAGTGTAATTGAACAAAGCAAATGCCGCGTAATTTAATAGGGAAAGGTTACGAGATTTTTCATTAAAATAAGTGAGTGGATGCAATTAGGAATCAAGAAAAGAGAATCGTGCAGATCCGGGAGATATATTTTTCGAATGTAATTTGAGTTGTAAATTTTAGTCGTGTTCTCTATTGATGATAAGTGCCATTGTCTTTGGATTTGTCAAGGGAAGTGATATATTGGTAACGGCGTATGTACGTAATCCCTGTGGTGTGACATGGTAAAGATATAAGCTCTATGTGACAGGTGGTAAAATTATAGCTCAACTCAACTCAAGTCAGCGACTGAGTTTCATATTGTTGCCAATAGATATCCTAAGACTGAAAGATACCCACCAATGGTGTGAAAAAAATGTGGGACATACCAGAATCCTATCAACTCACCGCAGCCTTCCCAAATCAACAGACACGCTGCCCACCTGAAACGACTACACGCACAAGCTACCGGACAGAATCGCCTGAAATCAGCGCGAAGTCCTCTTTAAGGAGTCCATCTCTTTCTTTACGGTCGGCTCTAAAACAGCCGAAGGAGTCGGTGCAGGTGTCATTTCAGAAGACCTAGACATCCACCACTTCGTCAGTCTCCCCAACCAATGTAGTGTCTTCCAAGCCGAAGTCACAGCTATAAATCAAGCCGCCGTTTGGCTGAAGGCTAACACAAGATCACACACGGATATTGCGATCAGCGCCCTCGTGTCCAACACAATAAAATATAGGGCAGTGAAGGACTACCGCGTGTCTCTAAACAAGATCGCTAACCAGTATAACATCACACTCTGTTGAGTCCCTGGTCACTGCGACATTCAAGGGAACTGTGCGGCTGTAGAAAGCTGGATCATGTCAAAGCGCCTATGTCGTTTGTTAAACACTTGACTCACACCGACGCTCTGTCGAAAGCAAATCGTAGATGGCAACACCTCGATTATTGCAACAATGCCAGGGTGATCTAAACTATCCTGGATCTGAAAAGATCAAAACCAACTTTCAAAACTAATCAACATCCTCACGGGGCACTGCATCCTGGGCAGGCATGCTCAACGCCTGAGCTGCAGAGAGGAGTCCACTGCACACTTCCTCTGCACGTGTCCCGTCCTGGCCCACATCAGGAGAGCTACACTAGGCCAATGCTTTTTTAACGATCCAAATGATCTGAACTCCGCCAGCACGGCCGACCTTGTCTTAGGAAATTTAACTGGTTTCAGGATTAAGTATTCACAATGGACCTACTTTCTAGTCTAAGTGCACCTCCTCTTGGAGGACCACTTCTAACTTACTAACTAACTTCATATCCTTCCAACTTCCAAGAAGAAATCTTTTGACCAGCGCCGTGTAGGTAGAATTTTTTTTTCGTGAACAATCTTTATGTTGTCACACTTTCAAGCATCGAAGACAAACGTATTTTTTACCAGAGTTTAGGTTAGATTTGCTTATCTGGCAAGTGCATATGGGTTGAGGTCATGATCTAGTTTTAACCTTAATTTACTTATTTAATTTTGTTCACCCTTTGTGGGGCATAGCGCGATCGTATGCGGAACTCTAAAACGCGGTTCATCTCCACACAACTCATCTCCAGTGACGTCGGTTCCTTCTCTTTACTTTTGCTAAGGCAAATCCACTCTTCTTCTGCCTGACTAAAGTTATCCTCGAGCCATTGGATTTTGCTGATCCACTACTACTTCCTTCGCCATACTGTGACGCGTATTGATTCCTGACTGTTGGTTTGATTGGATAGTTTTCTCGATGGTCTAAAACTTACAAATTTTACTTATGGAAGAAAAAAATAGGAATCTCAGGAGTTTTCTAAATCCAGTTATTTGAAGGTCCTTCAGCCGGTTAAAGGAGCTATTACCTCTGAATCTTGTAGTGCAAGCTTGTAGTACAATAAATTTCTTACAAAGAAGGTGTCGTAAGAGGGATTCTATTTTCTCTTCGTCCAAGCAGCTTGTACTGTACTATTGTACCGTGAACTCTTCTCATACCTTAGTAGCTCTTTCCCCATTGTCACAGAATGCCACACCCTCATCTATGTATGTGGGAAAACGGACCCTAGGTAGGTGGATAGGTAGGGAAACTGGTGCGAAGCACAGACACACGTAGGCTAGGAAAGCCCGTTGTGATACCACTTGGATCTATACCCTGAAAAGCATCACTCCCTTCATTGAAACAAGTTGGAGCTCTTCGTGAAGCTGAGGATACTTTTGACGTCAGTATGCGATAGTTCGCCCAAGTTATCGAAGTGATATGCTCCTAGATAGAGCTTCCTTCGGTGGCATAGGGCAGGGAAAATGTAGAAGAAATGGAGGATCTTTTCATCCTCCTCTTCGTCCCTGCAGCTCCTGCAATACCCAGACTCCTCCGATCTGGCAGGTTGTCTAGAGTAGTACCACGTTTGGCGAGTTCATCGGCCTCACAGTTCCCTGGAATGTCTCTATGATTGGGTACCCTGCATAGGGGAATATTAAATGTTCCGCCAGCTCTATGAGAGATGAGCGACAATCTGAAGTTGATTCCGGAGATTCTATAGCAGCCTGACTAAGTAAAGATTGTGATGTCCCTGACTGTTTGCCAAAAATATCTAGAGGAAGTAGACGCAGGACATGCTCATCTTTGCACTTTCCCGAATAGATTACTGTCTAAGGCTCTATCTAAGGCCGTCCACCAGACGATCAAACCATATGTTTTAACTTCAATCTTTAATATGTTTAATGTTTAATTTCACACAAGAACTCTCTACAAGTTGACATTTGATATATAATATAATAGGTTTGTTTACAATGTGAATATGTCCGCGTTGCCAACAGTTGTTGCGCCAACACCATACATGAGTTAATGTCTGACAACGGACACGTAAAGCCAGTGGGTGGTGTGAGCTGGCAGACCACACTTTTTGCCAATTGCTTTCTTGCAGCATAGCGCTGCAGTGGCCTTTTTAACGCTTTGAATAGTATTGGCTTTTCAGTCTAATTTACTGTCCAGAATGAGGGCCAGAAATAGGCAAGTGCCGTTTAGAGAAGGAAAGTCTATTGAAGGAATTTCTTACTTCCTGGTGAAGAGGACTAGTTCGGTCTTTTCTGGGTTAACACCCAGACCCCTTTTAGCTGCCAATCTTGAGAGAATAGAAAGGGCATTTTGAAGTTCACTAAGTGTGCTTGGGTATTGACCGGACACAACTATCGCAACATCATCTGCATAAGCAATCACTTCACATCCAGCCCTTTCCAGGTCGAGCAGCAGCCTATTGACCGCTACAATCCAGAGAAAGGGAG
The DNA here is from genome assembly GCA_917880715.2 of Matsumyia berberina. NCBI lineage: Eukaryota > Metazoa > Arthropoda > Insecta > Diptera > Syrphidae > Matsumyia > Matsumyia berberina. The sequence goes on along the minus strand of OU862871.1, from coordinate 78,928,542 downwards.
ACAGAATCCCACCTTGTGGTGCACCGCAGCTCACGGATCTGCAGGCCGATGCAATGCCTAGTCCTAGTACTAGTCGGTACTAATTGTTCTGCCTGTGAGCAATTTTCCAATTAAAAGTCTGAGTGAGGCCTCAACTCCCAGGTCCATGAGTGCATCGGCGATCGCTTCCGATTTGACGTTATTGAAGGCGCCTTCGATCAGTGATTTTTCAATGATATATTCCAATGAGTTCAAGGCGGTTTCAACAGATCTGCCTTTGCAATAAGCATGTTTGAACGCCGACAGAAGTTTGGTGTCTATGCTACAGCGTAGGTGGGGGTGAAGTACCCTTTCCAGTGTTTTTAATAGGAAGGATGATAGACTAATGGGTAATGGGACGCAGATCCTGAGGGTTAACATGTGAGGTCTTGCCTGCCTTGGGTATGAGTACCTTCTCCCTTACTAATGTAGACAAGGTACTGGCAACCTTTAAGGATAATGTCTAGCCAGTGGAGGATTGTATCCAAAGACTGCTGAATTTCAGTGGGAATAATTCCGTCCGGTTTTGGAGATTTAAATGGCTTGAAGCCTCTTATGGCCTACCAGATCTAGCTGTTCGGTAATAGTGTCGGAGTTCTTGCATGGAGGGCTGCTCGTAGGGCATTCCGGGTCACGTCGTATGACTGAGAAGCTGCCAGGTAAATGGCTGAGGAGCTGCCACAGACCCTAGGTAGTGAAAAATATTGATCCAGGGTTTGTCTGGATAGCTTAAGATTTCGTCGATGTTGACTGCAGAGCCTTGCTAGCTGCCTACCTGTCAACATATGGTAACTATTTTTCTAACGATTTTGTCAACTTGAATTAGCCTTTGCCTGCCGTTTGTTTTCCCCGCTCTTTGTCACTGCTGGCGGTACAGTACGTACAAGTTATTTCATTGCGGTCGCTAGTTTTCGCCGGTATTACATCCCTGCAGACTTGCTGAGTTCGCCTTTTATGAAGCTGTTACTTGCCTGACAGCACGTTCAATTAATTTCAATGTGGTACCTTGCTTTGCTCGTTCTGGAAGTAAGCACAATTCTTTTTAGTACGGTTTCTCGCTTCTTATCTCCGACGTTACAGGCCTACGGACCTGCTGTGCATGTTCTGACAGGACGTAAACTTTATTTTACACGCTCGCTAGTATCGCACCGGCTTTCAGAGGCTTCAACTGGACCGGCATTTCAGAAGAGCTGGCCATCATCTGGGATTAGCTCTTATATTGGCGATACGCTCCTTTCCGTTCGTATACCTTTAATGTCAGAAACTCGATAGTATTTGACATTTTTTCAACCCCACTATGCTTCTAAATTATTTCGCATGTCCGTACTTTTTTCCGTAATAAACCTTCAAACCTCAGAGAAAAAATGGACACGAGATGACATGGATTTCCTGCTCACTGTAGCCCTTTGTCTAAAATCCTTGACCTTGCCACGATGGTTCTCAGCAGGATCAACACTCTTGCCGTCACCAACAGACAAAACTTGCACCAAACATGCTACGTTTTCCAAATGACATTCCCTAACGCACCCGCAAAGCTTTGGCTTCGGCTGCGGAAAAGGACAACCATTCCATTAAATCTGAGGAACAATTCTCGTTGACAATTTTCCGAATTTGCTTTTTCAATTCAAGTGAAATGAAACTTGATGCTCTCGCATCAATCTAGGGCTGTTTGGCTTTTTTTTATGTTTCACACGTACGCAACACATGTCGTTCACTGCTGTGGCTGGTCTCCATTCATTGTCGTTGTCGTTCGTCTTTGTCAGTCTCCGTCATTGTTTTGTGATAGCATTGTATCAGGTCCCTTCAATTCAAGGCAAATCTAGGCCACGATTATGATCATTGTATGTGCTGGAATGTTGGAATACCCTTCGGGTTGTTTTGAATGCTCCAGCATATGCTGTCCATGTTTAATTGCTATAAATTGATGGGGAAGCGGTATGACGTTCGAAGGTTCTACACGTCATGCCGCCCAATATGAAGTTCATTTTGTGAAATTTATGCGAGGGGTTGTTACAAGGATGTGTACAATTTGTACATGTGTATGTCTCACAGAAGCAACCTCAACATTGACCGGAAATTGTTTATCCATGGAAGACAGAGTTACAGACAAACATGGGTATGCCAGGCAACGACCTTGTGCCACGGTAGTGGCTCTAGGAAAATCCCCTTCCACCCTGAACCATCCCTGGAATTTGACGGCACAAATAATTATTTTGCAAAATATTTTTATTTACTATATCATCGTAAGACGATGATTAAATTATCGAAGGGAAGGACTTTATTGATTTACTCAGTGTCCTGTGACTTTCCAGCCGAACAAGGTACAATTGGAATTTAATTAATGCTCGAGTCTCCATGGCTGTCGTAGTTGCGAACGAAGGAGGATATTAATTTGAGTAAAATTACACTAAACGACAATCACGAGACTATGACCAGAATGGTATTGCTAATTGAATTAATGAACTCTCTATTGTACCTGATTTACTCGTCAGTTATCAATTTAGTTTCTGACAACCCTGGCAGTGTGAGTAGGATAGGAAAATCTATCTAAAAGCTCTAAGCTTGCTCGAAACGTTTAATTTTTTAATCGATCTGTATTTCTGACATCTGTTTGTGGCCATCTTTGAAAACACTTTGCTGACAGTTTTAACATGCCTGCCCAACAATAATTGCCATTCAATAATTTATGCTTGCCATCAACATTCGCCTTCTATCCGCGATACTTTTTATTAATGATGTGGCGGTTTACAGCCATCTTTCGAAAGATTTTCTGTTGTTTTTTGAGACTTACGCGTACAAATCGTTGAAAAAGTTGAATATGTTTTCTATTCGTTCACGCGTTGTATAGTGGAGCTCATTTTTGATTAGATGCCTTTGTGAACAAATACTTACTTACTTAAGGTGGCGCTACAGTCCCCGGAGTGGACCTGGGTCTCAACTAAAAAGCGTCTCCAGTCAGCTCGATCTTTAGCCAGCTGGCTCCTGTTTCGCACGCCAAGTTGGTTGAGGCCCCCTTACAGTTGCGTGCGCCACCTGAGTCGCGATCTTCCTCTACTGCGACGTTCCTGGGATGTGGATTCGAAGAATTTCCGGGCCGGAGCATTGGTGTCCATCCGCTCTACATGACCCAGCCATCTCAGTCGTTGGATCTTCACTCTTCTGGCTAAGCCGATGTAGCTGTATAGCCTCTACAGTGCGTGGTTGTACCTCCTCCTCCACTCACCATCTATGCAGACGGGACCGATCACCCGAAGCATTTTCCTCTCGAAATAGCCAAGAGCAACCTCATCCGCTTTTGACAGAGTCAATGCATCCGCGCCGTAGAGCAGGACTGGGGCGATTAAGGTCTTATACAGGGTCACTTTAGTCATGCGAGAGGGCTTTGCTACTCAATTGCTTTCTTAGCCCAAAGAAACAGCGATTAGCGTTGGTGTCGTTGTCTGAATTTATAGCGGATCCTAGGTAGACAAAGTCTTTAACTACCTCGAGCAGGGATGCCAAGACTAGACATGGCTCTGTATAGCTCGTCTCTAAAGATGCCGTCATAGGCGGCCTTAAAATCAAGGAAAAGGTGGTGGGTATCGATTTGAATTTCCTGGTTTTTCTCCAAGATCTGCCGCAGTGTGAATATTTGGTCGATGGTGGACTTTCCTGGTCTGAAACCACACTGATATGGACCGATCAGGTTGTTGACGAACGGCTTCAGGCGCTCACACAACACGTCAGATAAGATCTTGTAAGCGATGTTAAGAAGACTGATGCCTCTAAAGGTGGCGTAGTTCAGAGGGCCTCCTTTCTTGAGGATCGGGCAAGCGAAGCTGAGGTTTCATTCATCGGACGTACTTTCATCCGACCATATTTTACATATGAGTTGGTGCATGCTCCTTACCAAGTCATCGCCTGCCGCTTTGAACAGCTCGGCAGCTAGGCCGTCAGCACCAGCAGCTTTGTTGGACTTAAGCTTAGATATGGCTATCTTCACTTTGTCCAGGTCGGGTGAACGGAATTATTGGTCCTCGTCTGTCTGACAGTGGGATTTGATTCGTCGTCGCCGGTAAACCTGACAGGTTACAGAGCTGTGGCATCTCTCTATTTCCTCGATCGCGCGCTTCTCATGCTCTTACTTTTTCCTCCTGAGAAACTAGTGTTCTTCTCTTCTCTTTTGCTCGTAGAGCTCACGAGCAGCTCTGGTCCTTCTATACAGCGCCGCTTTGTTGTTTCGCTGCATGTGCTTGCCGGCACTCATCGTCAAACGAGGGGTTTCGTTGTGGCGGCCGAGTGGAACCCAGCACGTCAGAGGCGGCATCTCTGATGGCTTTTTGACAATGTTGCCACTGGTCTTCACTGGTCTTCAATACTTGACGTTTGGACATCCATAATCATCGATCGCAATGTGGTCAATCTGATTGACGGTTGATTGATTAGAAGATCGCCATATTCCTTTGTGAATATCGAGATGCTGGAACTGCGTACTAGCTACAACAACATTCCGCCCGCAGCAAAGTCGATCAGCCTTAATCCGTTATTGGAGAAGGTGTCGTGTAGGCTGTACTTTCCGACAGTAATACCAAAGATGACCTCTCTTCCTAGCTTTGCGTTAAAATCGCCTAGGATAATCTTAATGTCACAGCTAGGGCACTGCTCGCAAGTCTTGTCCAAGAGCTCGTAGAACCTCCTAACCATTGGTTTAATATGCCAACAATTCAAAATTTGTTTTGAAAATGATACTCTCCCGAGGGGATTCTACTGCTTGGGCACCACTGCTCTAGATGCTTGTGCACCTTTTGCTCCCGGGCATGCTATTCGTTGTGTGCTTGTTAGAATGTCGGCTGCATATTTCTTCTGTACAACGTATAGCTACTGCCGCATATCGTAAGGTAGGTCTGACGACCAATGTGTATATTTAAGCTGCCTACCATTCTAGAGCCAAGCTCTTAGTCTTAGTTTCGCTCGGATGCTGCGATGATTCAACGATTGGTCATATTGTTTAATTTTAAATGCCTATTAATGTAAACAGCAAAACATGAATAAACAAGCGCGAGTTACCCAGTCGTGCACATTGTTTTCTCTGTACCAACTGCTGCCATGATACTACCGATGTTTAAACGGGTGTACATTTTGAAATGTGTCGGTTACCTACACTTTGTGGCTCCCTGCACCTCGTCCAACTTCCTTTACATTAATGATGGGATGCTCTGTATTAATTAAAAATAATTAACATTAGCAACTACAATGTTGAGGTTTTATTACGTCCGTGCGTCACGTATCCCATTCTTACCAAATGCGTTTATTTCTAAGCACGTATTGAATTTTTTGCAATTTAAAATTCAATCTCCACTTCAATCACTTCATATTTCCGACTTTTGTGTACAAAATGTGGTCGTTTAACGATGAAGCCTTTAAATGATATCATTACGTAAGTATGTATTGTATGTATGTGAAAAATATGCTCCTGGCAATGTTATACCGCAATAAATGCATCGAACACCATGTTTTATTTGGTTTCCCACACCACAGTCATCAATCAAATTTAATCCAGAGACTCTATTTCATTGAATGCATTCTCCGAAAGTAATTATATCTTTGACTGGTCTCCCTATAATTCGCAAAATTAATTCTACACAACGCAAACACAGTTGATTAGATTAACTGAACCAAGAAATTAGAGGGAATGGCTTCAAATTAAATTCACTTTCAGTTCTTGGTTAACCGATGTCAAGTGTGGCATTTCTGCTTGATTCGTTACAAAGCTGATTCCGTAGAAATGAATAGCAATTGTTGGATAATTACTATTGTTTCGAGTATATTGTAGAGTTTAGGGGTTTTAAGACACGTGTATACCCATACTCCGTGGAGTTTATTCGAGGTGAATATGACAGCTGTCAGTTGCGAGAAAACTACAGTAAACCAGAAAAACACTTGTACAGTAGAACAACCAATGTTGTTTGGTTTGGTTGGTTTTGTGGGTGTGAAACCAAGAGGTAGGCTTGGCTGATCTGGACGCCACCCAGAAAGGGATAGAAATTTCAGGAGTTTTCTAAAATCAGCGATATTAAGGTCCTCTAGCTCCTGGAAGAAGCTACTACCAAGAGTACGCAGTCTTCTGGTGGCTAGTGCGAGGCATTGGCATAAAAGGTGTTGGATTTATTCTATTTCCTCTTCGTCCCTGCAGGTTCTACAGTAGTCATTGTAGGGTAATCCAAGACGCTCCGCATGGATTCCTATTCCGCAGTGTCCCGTAAGGGCACCGGAGATGATTCGTATTTCCCTTCGACTAAGTTGTACGAGATTTTTGGAATTCTTATCGAAGAATGACCACAGTGATCTGGCTATTCCACATGTGTCCATGTGACACCATCGCGTATTAGCCCTGATCATGGTTTCCTCATCTCCCCGTAAAGAGTGCTAATGGGTGTGTTTGCGACCGGAAGGGTATATGCATATGCTAGTTCTGCACCCCTCTCTCATTACTTGATATATCTTTATGGCCCGGTACCCAACATAGGGTCACCTTATTGATCGTTGATATATCGTTGAGAGTTTGTCTGCAGACCCTTACGAGCTTTGATTTTGTCGATGCTGACTGCAGAGACTTAATAGTCGCCTGGCTGTCAACATAGATAGTAATGGTTTCTGACAATAGGCGTGTTTTGTTGAAACCTAGCTAGCCAGTCGTTCATTTCGACGATTCCCAGCCAGCCAAACCCAGTCGATTTTTTATACCATCAAGTTGGTAAGTGTGACATCGGCTGTCAAATTGTCCCAATTTGACATTAAACCAAATTGTTTTTTTTTTATTTTGTTGTGAAAACCATAATTTAGAGAATTTATTCAATGGATAATTTACAAAAAGAGGTATGAAATCATAACATCTTCCATCTTCGTACTCAGACGCCGATCAAATGTCAAGAGAACAGAACAATTTGGCAGTTATACCAACGCTATAAATGAAAAATATCGCGCCCCCTGGCCATGGGATATCGTACAATTCCTTTTTGACTGAGGATAAAATTAAGAGTTGTAGCCGGCTGGTTGTTGTATTTGTTTTACGTATAAAATTTGACTTTGCTAGCTGGCTAGGTTTCAAAAAAGCACGCCTTATATGAATGAATGAATCAAACTTCACTCAAAACACATGGCTCTTCAATTCGCTCTTTGATGCGGTTTCTTTCGTGAAATTTGCATAATTTCACATATATTCCCACGTAGCATGGTTATAAAATATGACAGCTGTCAATTTCTTGATACAGAATTTACGTTTGCCTTCACAAAAGCTCACCCGTCACTTTGCGAACACTGCCTTTCATCAATTATTGATGACCTTTATTTTTAAAATTTCATTACCAAGAGGAAAAACAGAAATCGACGCTGTGAAGAATTCAATCCCAGGCACCTTTCAATTATTCACCGGCGAGCGCAAACCCCAACGAAAGGCACAAAAGGATGCGAAAATCCACCACGGATGTGGTCGAATGTGTGCGAGTATATCACGAACTTGATACAAATTGGATATATTCATGCGATGAGCATGAGTGTCATGTTTCCATTGAATATAAATGAAGCTAATTGAAGCATATCATAGGTTCGCCCTAGCGTATACAAAATTTAACCATTCTCTGTTCATTCTGGAGGGGGAAAGTCAGAACCGCAAAAATCACGTGAAAACAGTGTTTTGGACCTGGTCTCTCGGTTAGGCAGAAACTTTAAAGTTACTGGGTATCATTTTCAGGCCTCGGCCTTCACCTTATAGACAGGTAAAAGGTATCAGTCTGATAAAGGGTGCTTCGGGACCTTTTTTTTGACGAGTTGATATTCCTTTTCGTTGCTTTTAGCTACAGATAGCTGCTTTAGTGTGTCTTACCAAGCCATTTGAACCTCTTCTTTGCCTCTTCTAAAGAAATCATGGTACCCTCCAAACTTCTTCCTAGTTCCTCCATCATCCCGGATGATGAGATGACATCCTCTAGAATTGGGTTGATTGAAATTTGACTATCCTATAGGTTGCTATCTAGGTTAGGTTAGGTGTCTGTCCTCGCTTGGCAGGGACACAGACCAAGTGTAGATCCATTCTGATAGCATTTGTATGATGACTACTCCACACCATGTGCAAAAACCATTTAGATTCAGAGACGTAGATCTTTATTTTGTGAACATCGATCCTGGCTAGGCTACCAAGATCTTGGTAAGAGTACTCTCCTAGAGTTTTTCTTCTTCGTCTTGATAGTTCAGGTCAGGTATATAGAAGAAGGGTTGTTGTTTCTCCCTCTCCCACTTCCTCGTATCAACAGTTTCTGCAGTAATCACTGGAAAGGACATTTGTTCTTATATCATTTAAGGGCTGCTGCTGTAGATCTTATGCATTGTCTACTAATAGACTGAAGTCTTACTTACTTAAGGTGGCGGTATACCTCTATAACTGCCTCTAGTTTCGCACGCTGAGTTAGTTGAGGTCCCCTTCAACTTGCGTGCGCCACCTGAGTCGCGGTCTTCCTCTACTGCGCCGTCTCTCGGGTGTGGATTGGAAGAGTTTCCGGGCCGGAGTATTGATGTCGATGTCGCCGTACAGTTCGTCGTTGCATCGCCTTCTCCCTTCACCGTCTAAGCAGACGCCGAAAATCAACCGAAGAATTTTCCTCTCGAAACAGCCAACAGCAACCTGATTTGCTTATGACAGATTCCATACCTCTGCGCCGTAGAGCAGGACTGGAACGACTAAGGTCTTATAAAGGCTCACCTTTGTTGTTTGAGAGAGGGCTTTGCTACTCCATTGCCTTCTTAGGCCAAAGAAACAGCGATTGGCAAGAGTTATTCTTCGATTAATTTCAGCGATGGTGTCGGTGTCTGAGTTTATAGCGGAGCCTAGCCTAGATTGAAGTGTCCCTAGTGCCTGTTCATTTAAGATCCAGGTTAGGCCAGACATGCCTCGATGAAAGGTAAGTGCCGATGTTATTTCACTTGGTATTTTCCATTCTTCTACCTTAAGTATCAAGGTTCTGGCCGGTGTAACTTTTTTTTGCCAGTTCGTCCACTCTGCAGTTGCCCGGAACGTCTCTGTATTCTGAAACCTAGCAGAGGGAATCATCTGTGATTCGTTTAAGACTTATACCTCCATTGTGACTCAGATGTAGTTTCCCTTAGGTTTGATAAGATTGTTAGAGTGCCGGTTCATCTTGGATCCATTGTGCTCCCCTTGCTGCAGATTTGCAGTGGGGGTTTACAAACTTGGTGCCTATTAAGATAGCATGTGTACTCGTAGCTATCTGGACTCGTATCTACAACTGAGTCCCATTAGCTAGACGTTATCAGTTATGTACATATGTCGACACACCAATTTAACGACAAACTGCCATCAAGCAACAAAAGACAAATGAAGGGGATTTTTCTGAAATCTTTCAGTTCGGCAGTCTTTATTGCTTAGATGTTTTAGTACTCTTTAGCTTTTCAGTAACTGGTGACTTCTTTTTCTGTCTAGACACTGCGGACCGTCCCGCCGCACTCGGATTTCCTTGGATCCATTGTGGCCCCATTTTGTGGTGTTTTGATCCCTGAAAAGAAGAGAAATGAGAAGCGGGATTGGTTAATAAATTTGGAATCCAAAATACATTTTAGGATAGTTTTTGGTGGAGCTTAGGTTAGGTCAGGGATCTGGGTTGAGGAGGGAGAAAGCACTCTACCTCATCACACTTAGGTCCTTGTGGACCCATTGTGATGCCCATGGGGATTGATTCCGACTCCTGCCGGGCTTCTACCTTATTGCTCGTTGTTGCCTTGGGTCTCCAGCCATCGTGGTGTCCTCAGGAACCTGGAAAGATCGTTTATTGGAACATCAGATAGTTATTGTATGTCCTGGTAGAAATGGCTTCCTAATGTTCTGTTTCTCAAGTGACATAGGCTTGGGCAGTGGCAGAGAAAGTGAGGAGTATCCTCTTGAACCTCTTCGTCACCGCAGTGCCTACATATACATATATTGTCATCGTTGAGTTTAAACTTCATTGTGTGGTTTCTTAGAAGGTTGTGGCCGGTGAGTGCACCTACCAACATTGACAGCGACTTCCTGTCACCTTTCAAAAGCTCTTGGTTATGGCTTTGTCGTACTTTGGCCAAAGTTTCCTTGATATTTCACAGTTGGTAAGCGACTTCCACCTCCTGTTGGCTGTTGTCAAGGACCTACAATCCACTCGCTCTCTGAGATTACAGAGTGGGGGTTTAGTTCATTGCAGTACTCGATTTTGGTCCATTGTAGACCCTGTTCTTGCAAGCTCGTCGGCCATATCGTTTCCGGTCATAACCCAGTGACCAGGAACCCAGCAAAGAGTAACACTGTGCTACGATCCAAAAACTTTAAGCGTTGAACTAGCTTCGACTGTATTTTAGTAGCAGAAATTGCTTTAATAGTCAATAAAAATGGTGATATCATCTAGTGGTATTGCCATCATTGATACCATACTGGCTGCCTCTGGCACTGCTGGGACCTCCGCTTGAAAGACGCTGCTGTGATCAGGGAGTCTGATTGAGCTGTGCATGTTCAGTTGTTTGGAGGCTATGCCGGCACCTGTTCCTATATCCATCTTTGACCCATCTGTGTAGGTAGATATAGACCTATTTCTCGTTGGTTTTCCCATTCCTCTCTGTTTGGGAAAGTGCAGATTTTTCGGTTTTTCGAAGTTGAGGTGTGGTGACATGTAGTCACTGCTTACATCTTCATTTCGAGCTTTTTCAGAATTTATGTATGCCCTTCTGGATTTGAATTCCAACCATGCGTTTGACTTAAGCTACGATCAGACGATTTGCAGATGTGAGGAAATTTTGCAGGAAAACGTGTCCCAAACGTCCGCAAATCGTGTGATCAGCAAATTTTTGTCCGCAAATGTTTTGACATCTGTCATTTGCCCACGATTTGCACACGTCGTCCGCAAACGTTTGCACACGTCATCAGCAAATCGTGTGATCACCCTTTTGGGACCATTTGCACACATTTGCTCACTTTTGGACATTTGGCCACTCTCATTTGCAGACTTCTGAAATTTGCTCATGTTGGTTTGAAGAAACATAGGCAAATGGCAAATTTTTCCTGCAAATGCTGTGATACAATGTGGATTTTCTTCAAGCAATTCTCCAGTATTTGCGTTACTGAATTGGACATCATCGAACTTTTATCACCAGAGTATTAAATAAATCATTTGATTAAATGGAATTCATTTTCTGACAAAAAGAAAAAAGAAATTAAAAATGATTCGCGGCAGGAAAAATACAAATCCATTGAATTTTTTGATTCATTTATATTTTTGCTATGTTCAGAAAATAGAAACAGGAAAAAAATAAAGTTTTGCTCAAAATCCTTCCTTGTCGCGCTGGCCAACCTAATCCTTTCTCCAGAAATTGCGCTGCTTCGAGGCCAATTTACTATGATCATCCTGTTCGCCGCTGCTCTCAAACAAATACATACACAGCCAATATCACTGCGAGGGTATCTCGAGTTGTTTCATCCCTCCAAATAAATGAAAATGACGTTTCTTCAAATGGGTCTGCAAATGTGCTATTTGCATATGTCGGCAAATCGTGTGATCGGACAATAAATGCGATGAAAAAATTTCCAGATATGTCATTTGCTCACATTTGCGCACACCCAAAAATTTCCAGCTTTGGGACAAATTCGGCAAATCGTGTGATCGGCCTGCAAATGACTTTTCTGCAAATGGGTATTTGCCGATGGTTTGCACACATTTGCTTATGAGGAAATTTTGCGCACATCTGCAAATCGTCTGATCGGAGCTTTATTCTTAAGGCACTCTAAGCGGCAGACTCTTGCATGTACAAGACGCACTGGTTGCGCCTATACATGGTAGTCTTTGTATTTTTTTTCATTCCTTGAAATTGGTAGCTTTGTCTGCAGCCCGCCACGACACTATGTTGCCATACGTAAGTATTGGCCTTACGACTGCCGTATACATCTACAGAATTATCTCTCGGTTTGGTCTCCACTTTCTGTCAAAGATCCGGTTGCATGCGAAGAAAGCGGTAGCTGCTTTTGGTGGAGCTCTATTGAAAGTTAGTTTGAAGAGCCTTTGTCCTGCTAGGGCGAATCAGTAATGATTCGGTATACGCTTCTGATATAAAAGAAAATCGTATTATACTTTGGTTTTATCAGGTGGACGGAAGTTCTGGCTGTTGTCGTCTAGGTAGTTCTGGCTAAGGCTACGCGCAGAGTGATGCGATGCGATGCGAGAAGCGAGAAGCGTGCGGTAAAACTAGCACATGAATTCTTATCGCTTCACTATGCATGTGCATGTGCACAATTTTATCGAAAGTTTCTCGCTGCTCGCATCGCATCACTGTGCGCGTAGCCTAACAGCGTGATGTTGGTCGTTGAAAGTTTTTTCAGTTTTTCCAAATTTCTAGCACCGACTGTTATTCTACTACAAGGCTTCCTTCTTCATCTCTACAGCTTTCTTTTTCGGAGTTAATTTCACTGACAGGTGCTTCCGTACGTTGTTCCTGAAGTACAACTCTCATAATGTCTTTCATTCTAATGGCAAACATCGTTTTCAGGGACGCGGTTTGTGTGATTCTAATGGCATCTGTTGTACCTAAGCATGGCGTTGGTACTTTGTGAGAGCTTTTAGATTTGTGCAACGACGGCAGGTTTCGGCCGGGATGCAAAAAAAAGGTCAAAGATTCTCCTGAACCTGTTTGCGCCTACCGTGAAGAGTATAATCATTTCCTTCGTTTATGGTTCCGCTCGATGTAGCAGCGGAAAGCACTTTGAGAGCCTAACTAATTTCTCTTCCTTCCTTCCTGCCTGTGCATTTATCGTCCTTCAATGTCATTTTCTGGATACGAACAAGTGGTTTTTATTCTCTTAGTTGGAGCGACCTCTTTCATGTTCTATACCTCAGGCGTCTGCGGTAGTAAATCCTCATCGATTGGTCTGATTCAGGCAATATTTTTGCAGCATTGAAGTGCTTGATTCGTTGTATGTATGTATGTACATATGTATGCCCAACATTTCTTAGCATAGGAAACGTTGAGTTGTGAAAGTTGTCACTTTGTGGGATGAAGTTTATTTCCCCAAAAGAACTTTTGCGTTCCAACTGACTGAAGCGTGTTGTGTCTAATAGCAGTCTAGGGAGATTCAGGGATTCTGTCATTAATACGTTCAATTGAACTACATGTCAACGTCACCGCAATGTCCATGAACCATTCACAAAGGTTTCTGTGTAAAAGTCCAAAACGTGTCGCCTTGAACGTCGCCCTGGTCACTTTAACGTCGCTCTCTTGTCTCGTAGAACTTCGAACACAAAATAATTTCGCGAATATCCATTTTGATGGATATTTGTCACTGAAATTTCGCAACCCAATTGTAATTAACGAAACACCATTTATTTCATGTCGATGGGATCTATCTTGCACCGAATGAATGATTCCACATGCGTTTCTCTATCCGACATGGACTGTACATTAATTGCCAATCAGTCGATTAATATGCATATCTGCTGTACACACACATGGAAGCTCGCAACTTTGAAATAAAAACAGACGACTCTTCTGGGGGTTGGATTAACCTTGAAATTGAATATTTTTCCTTTGACTGTTTCACCCGCACAATCGTTTGACTCAAGGTCAGATTCAGAAGGATGCAATCAAAGAACACAACACGATTATTGATGCCCCAAGAAAAAGCATCTGCAATCAAGCGATGCCCTGACCTGGTTGTTTGTTTTCATTCAAAATCAATGTCCGTAAAAGCAATTAACTTTTCCGGAAGCCGCAAAGGTATTTCGTTAAATTTCGAAACTCTGTCCATTTTAAGAACTAGAGCAATCCGAGGTAATTAAATTTTTAGTTCGGCGAAGAATAGCGAATTTTCGAAATATGTATGTACTTGGATTTCAGAGTGTTGTGTTGGGGTTTCTACACAAGCTGGCACTTTGACGGCTGTAAATTTTGGAAAAAACATTGAAACATTGAGACCCGGATTTTTTCATTAGATCTTGCTTTCGTCAAAGGGTATTAGAAATTAGATTAGCCTTATCCTTACCTCAGTTGAATCTTTTCCTTTTCACTCAATATACCACAACAGTAGTCTGTATTCTGTGACCTATGAGGTCTATTTTGGTGGCCCATATAATTTAACGATCGTTATATTGAGGCTTTTGATTAACCTCATAGGTGTGATTTTCCAAATTTCGCCTGGGTTGACCGAGGCCAGCGTCAAGTGGAGTAATATTTTCCTTGCAGCTCCTAGAAATACGCACACAATGTGTTCAGCGGTCTCTTCCTGTTCTCCACAGAGCCGGCAAATCGGTATCTGATACTTTTCTTTTATGCAGACAGTATCTGAGTTAGATAGCCCGTTAAGGTTCTTGACTCGTCTTTGGTGAAATCAAGTAAAGTCTTGGCCTTTTATAGGTTGGGGTTTATGAACTTTTTCGCTTGACTAAGGCCCCGGAGGTTGACCCAGTAGTCGGCTTGTTAGTTGATCTCCCAATGTGTTATCTTGGAGTAGACACTGTTGGGTGGTACCCCAGGGTTTGGGACAAACAAGTGGGAGGCAAGAGTCTCTTCTCGCCAGGCAGTCATACCGTTCGTTGCCTTCGAAGCCTTCATGTCCTTTGATCCAGGCTACGGTAACCTTATTTACCGATGCAAGGCTTTCGAGGAGGTTGAGACAATTCCAGATAAGCTTGGACCCTACCGTACGGGATTTTTAGGGCTAATAGTGCTGCTTGGTTGTCTGATAAGATGTAGATGCGGGTTCCTCGGGTTCTTTTCCGAAGGCATTCTCTTGCACCCAATTTAATAGCTTGAAATACTGTAGTACCCAAACAGTATGTATACAGCAGAAACCTCTGCGATATGGTCACTGTAAATTAGCGCCGTCCAGCACTTATCCTATGTCTTTTGAATTTTGAACGTTTACCCAACCAATGCCTAGATGTTAGATGTTAAAAGTGCGACTGCGACCTGTAGAGATCTATTATGCTCCACCGAACTCGTATTGGCCGATAAACCTCCTTTCTCTGGATTGTAGCAGTCAATAGGCTGCTGCTCGACCTGGGAAGGGCTAGATGTGAATTGAATGATGCAGATGATGTTGCGATAGCTGTCTCCAGTAAATACCCAAGCACTCTTAGTGAACTTCTTCAAAACGCCCTTTCTGTCCTCTCAAGATGGGCAGCTAAAAGCGGTCTGGGTGGTAACCCGGAAAAGACCGAACTAGTCCTTTTCACAAGGAAGTACAGAATTCCTCTAATAGACCTTCCTTGTCTAAACGGCACTTGCCTGTGCTTTGCTAACAAAGCCAAATTTCTATAAAAGCCACTGCAGTGCTATACTGCTGCATCCCCTTCCATCTACCTGACCACTGTAGCGTTTTTCAGGCGAACATCATGGCGATCAGCGAAGCTTTATCCTGGCTTAGGCATAATGTGATATCCTTCAAGGGCATTACAATCTTTACCGATAGCCCGGCTGCCATTAAATCGCTGGAATCAGTAACATGTACATCAAAAGGCTGTTTCAGATTGGCGCTCATCTCTCATGGAGATGACAGAACATTTTAACAATCACCTATGCTGAGTACCCCCTCATAGGGACATTCCAGGAAACAGTAAGGCCGATGAGCTCGCAAAGCGTGGTACTACTCTGGACGTCCTGCCCCTACGGAGAAGTCTGAGTATTCCACTCGCTACTTGTTAACTACTCTTAAAGTACGACGCGATGAGCAAGGCAAATCAAAGATGGGGGAATGGCACCACCATTACCTCCAGAGATATCTGGCTTTTGCTATATATGACTCGATCTGAAAACTTAATCTGCGTCAAAAGGTCGCTCATTAGCACAGTCATTGGTATTCTTATTGGCCATCGTCCCATCGGCCTTCATGCCAAAAGGATGGGCCTCTTCTCAATGACTTCTGCAGGAGCTGTAGGGACGAAGGGAAGGATGAAACGATCCTCCATTTCCTCTGCACTTGTCCTGCCATATCCCAACGAAGGAAGCTCTATCTAGGAGCCTATCACTTCGACAACTTGGGCGAACTATCGCGTACTGACGTCAGAAGTATCCTCAGCTTCATCAAGAGCTCCAATTGGTTTCAATAAATGCAGTGGGGTTTGTGCTTTGCATAGACAGCCACCCTACCTACCTCGCCACCACACAACGCTGCCATAGGAAAGTATAGGCTTTACGATAGTCGTGTACATGCATAGAATGTTTTTAGGACTTGGTCCCCATGTTTTCCCGAATATTCTACTTCATGAGTAGAAAATTATCGTGGCCTTAATTGTTTCGTTGATATTCTGTTTTCAGTTTAAGTTTCAAGTATCTTGCACTTTCAGAGATTCTGAGTTGTATGCGCCAGTAGAGGGTAATTTAATCTGCAGTATCTCACGCCCGTAACCACCTAGGTGTTGAAGGGAGCTGAGCTCTCTGAGATTTGGGGCGCTCCCTTATAAATTTTCATTCATTGAGCGAATAATTTCTTGATTTATGTGTGAGCTCCCTTCAAAATATCTCGAGAATTCAATCCTGCGGCCAAATTACCGCAATCGATAACGAGTAACTCGTTATCCAAATGTGAGGATTTGGCATTACCGCTCTCGTGATCGAGGATTCAGTATCGAAATTTGAGATGACAGCATAATTTCACTCGATCACTATTGTGCTGTCGAGCGAAACAACAAAGACGCGAGTATTTTTGTTTCAAATTTTTTTTAAAGGAATTTGCTTATACGGTTTTCGTTCTTTTTTTAATTAAGCTGCAATCTCAACAAAATTAATTTGTTGCAAAAAATATTCTGGCCGATTTTATGGCCAAACACCCCGATTTAGCAAAGAATATTTTATCGAACTGCAGACAAGGAAGAGCAACATCGCTACGACTATGGCAGCCGCTAACGAAAATGCTAAATGCAGAAGGGCCACCAGTTAATCCATTCCATTAGATCCATTAGATCCATTCTTTACTTAAATTTCACGGAAAATAATATTTTTTTTTTATCTTTTATATCAACCGGAGAAACGTCACTTTGTGAGTTGTAGTAGAATTTCTCTAATACAATTTTATCGTCCCAATTAGGTTAATCGATCATTCGATCACGAGTCCTACTCACTCACTCGATATCGATTGCGGTATTTCGGTCCCTGGCTATGGGTGGCAGTATCTTTCTCGTATTTCATCATCACGTAAAACTTTACATTTCTGTTTAGCATATTCGATGAGTAACAATCACCATTTCGATGGAGTATAGGTAAATTTTTCCTCCATTTCCAGTGATTTCAATTCCCAGAATCGCCCAGTCGCGGTCGCACTAGCTGTTCCTAGAAAATAAACATCAACCCATGCCCGATTCCCATCAGACTAAACATGACGATATAATAAACAAAATGGCAGCACTACATGGAAGCTAATCGCATTCTAATAAATTACCAAAACATCCAGTAGTTTACTCTGCAATTTAATACGCTTCGGTGGATTTGATAAAAAAAACATAAAATCCGTCAGCCGGAGCCGGTTGTGTGGGAGTCTGTGTCATTTATTGTTTATTGCACATCAAAATATAAGCAAACACAACTTCATCAACTCGGTTTAAATTGAAAATGTTGTGACTTCACCCACAGAGGGATGACATCTGATTATAAATTATGAAACCGCCTTTCGCACCACTATTGGGGGTGTTGGATGTCAACTTTTTTATTTTAATTTAAAATGTTTCGACAATTTATTTGTTTCGTGACCCGTGATTGAATGCAGTCCACACTTACAGTGCTTTTATAACCTTCAATTGGTTTTTATTGCGTGGATTTTATTTACATGAAATTTAAGCCTCGAATTTCTATATTTACCGACAAATTGTGTGACAGTGACAGTCTGTAAATGTTGTTTTAAGATAATCTTTGTGTTTAATCGCGATCATAAAATGTGATGTTAATAATCTGGGTGCATATATATTTAGTAAACGCTTCAGACAGTGTGGTTCAAGTCAATGAATGCCTTGACTTTGAAGGACACACTGGGAGAGTGTCACATGTGTTATCTGTTGCGAGAGGTGATAGGCAGTTTATCTTGTTCTTTTTCTGAGATGATTGTGTCGCTTTTTAAGCCAACGGGTGTGTTACATACGCGTCGAATTTAACTCTTCTTAGACAAACTTCTTTATAACGAAAGTCCAAGGGAGCAATAAGCTTGTTCGTTCGAATAAGTTCGCTCCAAGGTCGATAATTTGGGTTTTGCCAGTGCTTGACTCTCAACATTCGCTGTCGTTTAGATTACTATCCTATCCTACTATCCTATGTGATAGTATACGTTGTCAGCGCAAACGAGGTGTTAGATAAAAGCCATCGAATTCCTTCATTTCCCCTGTGCAAAACATGACTCTTGATAAGTTGGCTTGATACTCTAGACACCTCTCGCGCGCAAAGTTTACTTAACGGACTCCCGACGCGAGAAGAGTCTGTGCCTGGGACACCGCAGTTCTTCATTGCCTTAGATTCCTGTCTTGTTGCCAGTTAGTTAGGTCAAACTTTGTCCATGTACCGGAAGTTCGGTCTTCCTGGTCGTCTCGAACCTGAAGGCTACGATTTGTAGGTCCTCTTGGCTGGAACATTGTTTTGCATTCGCTCGATGTGTCCGAGTTAATATAGTCGACGAGGTTTAACCTTTTTAAATACATCCATGTCTTGGTACAGGTCAAAGTGTTCGCGATTATGTCTCCTCCTTCATTCGCCCTCCTCGCAAATGGAACCGAAAATTCGACAAAGCATTTTTCTTTCAAAGAAGTACAGTATCTGCTCTGGTTTCCTGTTTATCGTTCACCATTCGGTGGCGTTTAGCAGGACTGTCAGGATTAGAGTCCTATAGAGCATCACCTTTGTCTTTCGTGTTAAGAGCTTGGACCCCAACAGTGGTTTTCTAGGGTTATTCGTCGCCAGATTTCCATTAACATGTCATTCGTGGAGTTTACTTTTACTCTGAGGTAGGTGAACTCCTGCACTACCACGAAGTTATAGTCGTCGATAGGGATTTTTTGCCCTATTTGGTGGACAGATAGATCTTTGTTTGTCGATTGAATATACATACGTATTTGGTTTTGTCCTCGTTTAATTTAAGACCAATTTGTTTTGCCTTTTCTTCAATCGCCGGGAAAGCTTCTACGACGTCAGGATGGACTTGTGGAAGATAAGGCCTTCCGTGTTCATACTAGCCCTTTGCACTATCTCCTCCAACACGAGATTGAAAAAGTCGCAAGACAGCGCGTCGCCTTGTCCAAATCCGGTGTATGTTTGGAATAGATCCGGCGAGGTATGACCAAAGTGACGCGGCATAGCTGGACCAGTTCGTCCTCAAAACAATAGATTCTGTCAGAAAGACGATGAGGAGGTGGTGAAACTCGGTGGTTTTTTCCAGAATTTGCATAAGTTTGAATATTTGGTCTATAGTCGATTTTCCGGGCAGGAAGCCACATCGAGACGTGCCGATTGTGTGGTGCAAAAGGCTCAAGAATTTTACAAAGTATGCTGGAAAGGGTCTTATGTACATTAAGCAGGGATATGCCTCTATAGTTGAGTGCGCAAAGCTGAGTGTCTCTATCAGGAGTTGCTGGCAACGCAGTGCTCAACACTGATCCGCAGGGTGTTGATGTGGTCAATCCAGAGTGGAAACATCTACTCCGCTTACTGGTTGGTTGAATTGACTTCCACATCCACAGCAATCAGAGACGTCGGCCTTGTTGTTCTTTAACTTTTTATAACGACGCTAACTCCTTCTACACTGCGCGTGAGAGGTGGGCACTCTTCTTGTCCATCCAGTAACTGCTAGAAGTGCTTAAACATGTCTGCAATAACCTGTGCATTGGTGACTAGTCTTTGAAGCCAGTCACAGTAGCTTGGGCTTCCCATAGAACTACCGGATGTTGTTCCCGTTGATCGCGACTCTTCGATTTTTAATTTAAGTTTGTCGGAGTCCTCACTTGCTACTAGAAGTTCTGTTGCAAATGTAGGAGGTTTGGTTAGGGTTGTTGGTTGATGAAGACGCTAGCTAACCTCTTGTTTTTTCCCCTATTAAGTTGCTTAGTTTCTACGAACCAACCATTCGGTCATCCTTCTAAAGTTGAGTTAGCCATAGGAGGTTGTACACACCTTTTTACCCTCTAGTCTGCTTGTCTTCTAGTTGAGTTTGCTAACGAGAGGCATCGCCCATTCAATCTTTTCAGAAAATGTTAATTATTTTGATATTTTTTGTGTGGTTTACACTGAGGCCATACAGCTTGTATCCCGATTCCCTGGGTCTAATCTCTTCCTTTTCGGAAGCGTCCCATCCAAATACCAAAACCGTCACTAAACTGAGCGATTTCCCCGGGTTTTTGTTCCTTACTTCAAGCCATCTGGTACTTCTTTTTTCTTACCACATCTCACTTCTATTTGGTGAGTTATTGCCATATGTCTTCGACTTCTATTGTTTGCTCATCCAAGAACCTGTTGCAGATCCTTGCAAACTCAACTCGAACTTGTCGTCACTTTACTTATACGCTCTTAAATTGCACACCGATGAATCGTTGATACTTTTAATTGCTCGATGCAAACACAAAAATATTGATAGTCATCAAATACGCATGTATGTAAGCAAATGATTCGTCCTTGGTGGTGTGGCGTGTTCCATCAGCGTTCCTAAACATATTCCACCAACACAATGGCCGATGAAATATGCATACATCTCTGAATTCCATTCTCACTTTGAGTAGTGATGCGGTATGTGCCTCCTGATGCACTAGAGAAACCCTAAACCACATTCAAAACAGTTCTCGACTGATGGAGCATAATTAATTTGAATGCATGTGTGGGTATCCACGGCTAGATGGTGCTGACTGAAGGGGCAGCAACATGCTTTGCACAAAGGTTCGACTAGAATGTTTGCATACGTTTTTAATGAGCATATTTGTGGATGTAATGGACGAGTGAAGAGATGATTATCTGTTATTTTCAGTCAGAAAAGAAAGTCTACGTGGGCTGCTGTGCGAAAGAGTAAAACAGTGGGATGACGAAGTGCTTTGTAAAAGTTACGTTTCAGGCAAGTTTGGCTTTTCTATGAGTAGAAAGGTCAACAATCTGCATGCAACTGCTATGGAGTGACAACAAGTTAAAGGAACACATTGCAAAATAGTTTAACAATGCTATAGCCATGATTCTCTATTAGTGGGCCTGTTCCATCTTCGCTGTGAGGCTCCGAAATCGTTAGTCATCACTCGCTGCTTAGACCGGGTTAATGTCTTTTTTATAAGTCCACTTGACAACTTAAGCTAAAGTTGCTTCTATCAGATCTCGTATCGAACGAAGATAACTTCCACTCATCTTTGGCATCCCTCTTGTTTATATCAAAAATGTCTTAAATTTTAACACCAAAAACAATCATTTGGACCATCACTTTTGACCCCTAATGTATCCCTGCCTTCCCCAGCTTTAGGTGGAATTCGGAAAAAAAACTATTCCTGTTACCGAACCAATTAATATTTAAAACGAATTCACTGTTTTCTTTGCACCAACCGCACGAAATTATACGGAAACAACGTTATTTCGTTTTTTTATTCCATTTGGAATGAAATAATTGCTTTCGGTTAAATTTGTTTGGTCAGATCAGATTTTATCATGTGTGAAATGGTTTCATTCGAAAATAGCATCAAGGGTGAATAGATGTTTATGAAGGCCACACCTCCCGGCTAAGGACATTGTTGAATGTCAACGATTGGAAAATGCAACCGCTTTGCATTCATACATGTTTCGGGAATCAAATATTTTAACCGTGGGCGGTTCTAGGAACTGCAAGTTTCATTTTGACGTTTTGTTGACATCCACGAGGGTTGGGTGGGCAATTCTGTTTTGTTTAAGTGATAGACAGCAGAATGGGAGAAAATTCAGTGCGACATCCGTGGACATCGTTCACAGTCATGTGCAATAGGGGGCCTGTTGTAGTAAGGATCCAGAAATTGTGTTTATTTCTGCCTCCCGAGGTAAACCATTCAGCGTCACGTACTGACGGTTTAAAAATGAACAGTAGAGCGAAAGCTGGGATCAACTTCAAACAGTAGTCTCTCTTGGTTGCTCATCTTTAATTTTTCAAAGACTCAAAAAGACTTTAAATAAGACAGTCGAGCGACAGCTCTTAGAGACCCAAATTCTTATAATTTTCCATATAAGGTCGAGTTGCCTTACTCAACTACTGAGTTCATGGCCAGAATGGCATCAACAATAAGGCGACGAACTTCCTAGGCGAGCTTCGTAATATCTCTTTATCGATTCACAACCTATGATGCGGACCCTCGATCATTGTCATCATCATCATCATTTTCAATGACCCGCTTATCCACTATAAGGGTCGCAAGGTTAGGGTGCTTAAGTGGACTCTTCACATCTCTTGACCGTCGACCATCGACTCTAAATCATCAGAGGCTATCCCCATACGGGTAGAGATGAGATTTCGGACTTGGTCCAATCATCTCATCCCAGGCCTTCCCAAGGGACGTCTACCTGATGGCACGGATTCCATGGCACGTCTTGGAAGTCGAGTTGGGGACATACGTTAAACGTGCCCAAACCATCGATGTATGGACCTTTCCGCTCGAAGAAGTAGCTGCTCGACATTAAGTGCCTCGCATATTCTGGTGGTCCTAACTTGATCTCGACGAGTTACCACAGCAATACAACTAATAAATCTGATTTCGGCAGCTTCTATCCGCTTTCGTTCATTACCCAAACCTCATGACCATAGGTGAGGGTCGGAACAAACACTGGACTGAATAGATGGCCGATAGCTTAGCTCCGATGCCAAGTTCAACCCTCCTGATAACGGATTGACCAAGCTGTCTCAAAATTGTTCCAGTCTGACCAATCCTACAGGATAACTCAGTATTGCTCCTTCCATCATTCGTGAATAAGACCCCGAGATACTTAAACTTCTCCACCTGTTTCCATGGGACTCCACTAACATGCAGAGTGCATTGCACAGGCATTCGGAAAATTACCATAACCTCTGGTTTGTTCACGGTTACCTCCATCCCAGCTTCAACACAGATGGCGACGAATCTATCTAGTGCGCGCTGAAGTTCGGTCTAGGTAGACGTTAGGATGACCCAATCATCAGCGAAAAGCTGATGACTTATCCCTTAGTTTCCCAATTCGAATCGAATGTGAATTTTTAAAAACTTAAGATGTGACTCAACACCCAAGGTCTGCTCCTAGATTAATTTTTAATGGAAGTGATTGAGGTGGAATCTAGTAGCCTATCACTGCTGCGGCCACAGAAACACCTATTGTGATTTTTTCATGAACGTGCTAATGAAGAAAATATGTCTTCCGAAGATAAAAGTTACCGAAATGTTACCTGGCACTGTTCGAATATATTCAAACAAAAAGCTAAAAACATCTCGCATTGAGAAAGCTTTACTGTAAGCACCTGACAGTGGTTAGACTGCTGTGAGAGCTGCATACGTTCGACCCTCAGCAGCCGCCATCTGGTTCAAGAATGACATACATACATACCTACGAGAGTATTATTTGTCATGAAAAAGCTTCTAAATTCATAGTTCGGAATCGACAAGAGTTGTCTGTGGTCGCCTTGGGTCAGTGGTTAGACTGCTGTGCGAGCGGCGTGGATTCAAGCCCCAGCCATGTCCACCGAACATTTTTCACGGCACCACATCTCACCGAGGAATGACAAGCCTCCGGGGACCGGGAGTATAATTTGTCATTAAAGAGCTTCTCAATTCACCGTTCGGAGTCGGTAAAAATTTGTAGGCCCCTTCCATTCGTGCGAAAAATGTAACACGCACAACATGAATAGTTGCGAGAAAATAGGCCTTGGCTCATCCCGAGCCACCTCGAACTTTCTGGTTGGTCCTTATCCTAGTCCTTCTATTGTTCTATTTGCCATCCCTCAATTGACAGTTGTCTGCACTTATTAGCCGACAATGTTAATTCGAACAAAATTACTAATTAATCTCCTAATTGAAATCCTATTGAGTATTGATTGGTGCTGATGACATCGAACTTTTGAATACCAATTACCAACACGGTCTACTTTCTTCGCACGTAAACCTTAATCCTCTACGTTGTTCCAACAGTAAATATGCCACGTACATTAAATTCTCATAAAATTATAATAAATTACTTACACTTCGCTAACAATTTAATTAGTCTGCATATAATTAACACTTCATTATCCTGTAAGGACGGTTAATTCTGTGTTTAGACAACTGGAGAAGTTTCAATCAATTTGCATTCCCAGGCGTAAATTGGTTTGGCAAATATCGACGAGGAGTGCGACGGTTGCTGTTAGTTTATGGAAACAAGTTGAAGCTCCTGCGAATAGACGTTTTCAAGTTCAACGTACAAAATGTGTAAGGAGTGAAGTGCAACCTACCTGCATGGATTCTGTCAATCATTTTCTGTTGAAACACAACATGCAGAACGAGGTATGAAAGGCGTCGTTTTATTTGTTTCCTATGCTTGTGCGTGTCTTCTACTCGAAGAACTCTTGTCCTTCTACGCGGGTCGGATCTGTCTGTATGCAACTCTGTTTTGATGCAAAGTTTCCACTGGTCTTCTGTACTTGTTACTATGGGAAGGTATGTGAAGCTCAATCAACTTCAAGTTTCCTTTTTTTGATTTTTCGGCGACTCAGGACCCAGACAATCCGCATTCATACTTTGGCAACATCTGTGTACATATGTATCGATCAGAGTTGACTTATGGCTCCTGTCACGCAGAATTCTATCCGAATTCCTTGCATCGATCGCAAACATAATCAGTTTGTACGACACTTCGCTGATCATGACACTGTCCTTGTGAATTCTATTTTTAAGACTGTTGAACAGTTCAAGTTGGGTGGTTTGCTTAAGAAGGTGGTACTTGGTAGTGTGCCTCTTGAAGAAGTCTAGAATAAATTGTTTAAACCAGATGTTATTAAATGAGCCAGGAATATCGCAGGTTGGATGCAGAAAGGTTTCTTAAAAGGAAAATGTTTGGCCAATGCCAAGCGTATTAAGGTCAGAAGCTTTTAGTGCAACATTAATGCACTCACCAGAACAATTAACCGCCAGCTCCACTCAAGTGACATATGGAACGTATACAACGGAACCCAATGCATAATCCTATTTAGAACCGACTTTGTCGTGATCACGGCAAGCAACGTGTTCAGAAACCACCGCGTTTAGGTCAGAGTTTCAGAAGTTAATAACGTAAACCTGACTACTAAAACCAAAAGGTTCTGTGCGTCACAACTACTCGTACAATACAGGAAACATCAGCTTCCATAACAAGTGAAAAGGTGTTATTTTCACGGTCGAGTCAAAAATCTCGTTAAGAGGCCCAGAAAGTAACCAGCATTGCAGGAGGTGCCATGAATGTTTTGCCCTGCGTGCTCTTGAGGAAATGATCAGTTATTTTAGTCTAGGGATACGTCTTAGTGGCCGGAAAATTGTGTCAGTGAGTGTATTACTGCTAAAGGCCTTAGATACAGGGTGGGGTAAAAGTAATGTCATAATGTGAATTGGGTGCCATTTTGTTAGAAATGAAAAAAATTGGGCTCTTTTTTTACGAAAAGTTGATTTGAAGGTGTAGAATTAATGACATTGGACCAGCGCATACTGGATCTTTTCCCCCGAAGTAAATCTGAGTTTATAGAAGAGGAAGGTGAAGTGTACAGTAAGAAACGGGGAAAATATTCATCCAACGTTGAAGTGGTTGAACATCGGGGGAAAACGAATACACACATAAGCTGTCAACTTCGAGATAATGAAAATCTGTTCATGAATACACGATTTTCCCCCTCATTATTCATCCAGTGTGCGATTGAAGTAAAAGGTACCCCGATCTTACCCTGGGGAAAAACTGATCCAGTGTGCGCTGGCCCATTAAATTGAAAAAAATTATATCGGTCAAATGACAACCTCCTGAGTTGATACTCGTTTTACGGCGTTTTGAATTGTTGCTCGCAAAACATCTGACTCCAAATTGGTGATTTCTTCTTCAATGTTGACTTTCAGGACTTGCAAGGTTTGTGGTTTGTTGTGGTAAACGCGAGATTTAAAAAAAAAACCAAGGAAAGAAGTCTGGAGCGGTCTTATCCGGCGATCTTGGCGGCCAGTGTCAATCGCCAGAACGAGACACTAGGCGACCAGGAATCGCATCCGCATCCTTCAAAATGTCCATTGTCGCGCGAGCTTTGTGTGCGATTGCACCGTCCTGTTGGAACCACATGTCCTCCAGTCCCTATTCATCAATTTGCGGCAATAAAAACTCATTAATCATTATTCTTTATCGCTTACCAGTCACATCTCGCTCCTCGCTCATCCACGACATCTTTAGCCACAGCGACAAAAATTCTAGTTGGAACAAGCACTACGAGGCCTTCCTACACCTTTTCTGTCATGTGTTGTTCCAATCTCTTAGTGGCGAGCGGCTAAAGGCCTTAGTGTTAGAGCAGTTGGCGTAGGAAGGCCGGAAAATCTGCGCCGAAATTTACGTTGCCCCAAAATCACTGACGAATTATTCCGCAAAAAACAAAAATTCGACTGGGGAGTCAGTCTTATGTTTCCCACCTCGTATTGTATTGTATCAGAAACAGTAATATTTATTTAATAATTAAAGAAAACATTTATCCAAGGCGAAAGATTTGAACACACACTGTCTAATTGCTCCACAAAGAGTTGTTACGCGAACTTGATAGAAAACATTTCTTCAATTTCCTCAGAATCCGCTACACCGATTATGCTCAAAATCTAATCAGCTCTAAGTTTCATGCTGACAAATAAAACAAAGGAAACCGTTTGATCGTGCGTTGTTTTGTTCTCAAGATATCGAAGGCGATCATACACACACAGACATCATTTTGAAAATGGGTGCGAACGGTTTCTATGTCAAGCCCTGTTCATATCTCGAAACATTTTGTTCGGACCGATTGCAATACTTCTCCTACCTAGGTGGGAAGTAAAAATTAATAGTCACGAGTCGGCGTTTTTCAGGTGTGTATCGCTCCATTATTTGTTGTCAACTAATTCTGAATCTGTCTACAACATAAATGTCAAAGCACAATGACATTTAAAGCCAATTGCAAAAATTATGGCACATTAACATTAGGACAATTCTTTGGAACCACCCTGTATGAGATTAAAAACTTCGAAAGTTGGTAAGCTTGAATTGGGTCTCTATAGAGATGCACTTAGATCAAAGGTTTAATGCCATTGTGATAGGGTTTGCCCCAAGTCTTCTAATCATTTAAGTCGTATTCTCAAGTAAAAATTTTCCAATTTGGTGTTAAGTTGTTTTTAATCCTGAATTAGTTGCATGTCTTCTTTTACTTCTTTGGTCTATTTGCTATGCTGAGCAACTGTTCAACTGCTTTATTTTTGCCGCATAGTACTCTGTCCATTGATTTCAGTTTCAGTACCTTTTCCATTGAAGTAACGTCACA
Source organism: Matsumyia berberina (assembly GCA_917880715.2). Lineage (NCBI taxonomy): Eukaryota > Metazoa > Arthropoda > Insecta > Diptera > Syrphidae > Matsumyia > Matsumyia berberina. The sequence continues at coordinate 78,901,061 of OU862871.1, read as the reverse complement.
ACATTACCCTCTCCGGACCAGACGTCAATTCCTCTTTAACCCCTACTGCAAAGACCTGATTGTTCAAACGCCCACACTTGCCTTCCGGCATCTCCGCATCTCTTTGTCCAGTTTTACATTGTTAACCTAATGCATTACCAATTATTCCCCATTCTGTGATGAATTTGATATCCTTTTATTGTAATTGACTTTCGCCAGGATAATTAGCTGAAACTTATCCTGATTTATACAGAAACTTTGAACCTTATCAATGTTCACCAGTTGCATATTGAGAAGGTCAGCTATGAATCGTAGAGACAGTCAGCCCATAAGACGAAGAGAGATTTATATCCTGGAATGTAGGAAGCAATATACGAGTAAAAACCCACATGTTGGCACACACAATTTACTGTCGCCCAATTTGCTGACGTGAAGTTGTAATCCATTCGACTCTCCGTGACCCCATTTCAAAGACGTGTAATAAATGTCCTTGCAAATTGTCTCTCTTCCTTCCGTTCCTGTGGGGCGACATGAGAATTTAGTGTCTTGCGCTTAAGTTTTTCATTGAGATGGTGAGCTCTCTCTGGCAAAAGTTTGTTAACCGAAATGTGTGCACTGTATCCAACCGATATGGTTGGTCGATTTAACAGTCCCACTCTACCTGCCTCTTGTCTTCGTATTTCTTGCAGGACTAACACGTTCGAGAGGAGTTGGTATGGTGTGGAAGGTTTGGGTTGGGTATGGGTGGACACTTAATGAATATGTTATGTAAAAATCTGTCTCGAGTCCTGTATTTCTAAGCTGAATAGATATTTATTATTGTGGTGCTGTACACATTGCAGGTCCATGTTTCTTTTTGTTGAAATCTGTTTGGTATTCGTTTATATCCGACATCGGTGCTGGCAGGGTCATGTGTTTAACTTAACCGTGTGAGTGCCCTTTGAGGCTTAAGTGTTCTTGAAATATTTTAATGCGTGTATGACCTATGAACACCTGGGAAAACTAAAATATCAGATTCTAATTTGTTTGAAACTCGGATGTGGCCTGAGTAAACTCACCGCAACGATTTTTATTGTTAGTGGGAAGCCGTTCGTCCACTCTAGTACTACGGTCTCACATGGAGGCCTATTGTAGAACAGTTTGTATGTTTCAGAGGCTGACAGAAAGCTAATCAGCTTGTCAGGGGGGAACGTGGCAAGTGCGGTTGCTGAGACGAATTCACTGTCGAGGGTCCGTTTTCTCACATGAATGAGGGCGGGAAATTCTGTGACGATGTGGGGGGAGCTTTCCGCGTTCTTCATGCATAGTCTACAGACAGGGTTTGGAGACAGGCCATTTTAGTCGGCATTGGCCACTTAGAATACCGGTTAGGATTTTCAGGTGGTCCCTACTTAGATTCAGAAGAAACTTGGATTTCTTTTGGGATAGACTGGGGGGAAAAGTATTTTCTGTCCTATACTCCCCAGAGTTTGTTCCCTCGTGTGGATTTTGAAAAGGGATTTGCTTACTGCACAAGGTGGTTCGGGACCAGGAAGGTGGGTTGTTGCATCTTCTTGACCAGCCAATCTGCTTTTTCGTTGCTGATGTGACCCTTGTGAGCAGGGATCCAGTATAGTATGATCAAGTTATTTTTTTTTTTTGTCGTGCTCTGAGGGACGGGAGTACTGAATTGTTTCGTTTAAAGGAGTACCTTGGAAGAGTGTCGTCCAATGGCATGCTAAACTCGTTACTTTGGAGTAGGGAAGCAAGCATGTCAAGGTCACCATCGAAAGGACGTGTAGAGCTGATGTTCTTTAGGTGGAAGACCTTGTGCAGACTGAGTTTTGCCTACATTTCCACTAGGACTCGAACTGGCGGTAGACCAACAAATGCGTTAAGCTAAGCGGTGGGGGTGGAGCGCAAGCAACTTGTCATACAGATTTCAGCTAGGCGTTGAACCTATTCCGGTCCCTTGGTTGTGGTGGCCTCATTAGTCCTTGTCCACCCGACTATTGCCGTATAAGTCAGGGTAGGTTGAACGACCAAGGTGTAGAAAATACCCCAGTTGTTGCCACAGATGCCGCGGTAGTGCTCGTGTGGCTTTTTCGACTGTTCGGTCGCTGTAGGAGTTCCAGGACACTCCAAGGCAATTGAATGGTTTCGTTATACACGGAGAGGGAATGAGGAGATTTAGGTTTCTTCTTTTGGTAAAGGGAACGACAGTCGTCTTTTTGGAATTTACAGCGGGGCCTTCTGTGGTGTACCATCTCTGTATCTCAGATAGCGCATATTGCAGCACTTCCGAAACGGCGCTTTCGTATTTGCCAGGGCAACGATTAAAAATAAATAAATAAATAGCTGGCGCGACAGCTTGAGATGAGCCAAGGCCTAGCTTCTCCCAACCATTCATGTTGAGCTTGTTACATTTTTCGGACGAATTGGAGGGACCTACAATTTATTGCCGACTCCGAATGGCGAATTGAGAAGCACTTTCATAAAAAATAATACTCTCGGAGGCTTGTTATTCCCCGACGAGAGGTGGTGCCGCGAAAAATGTTCCGTTCTTGAACCCACGCCGCTGTCCAACGCAATAACCACTGAGATACGCCAGCGCAACAATACCGTACTGAAATATCAGAGAGAGGCCTTATTTGATTCAACATAACAAAGAGAGTAAAACCACAACAATAACAAGGAACAGATGGGTTAATCCGTCCGATTCTGGACACATTACTTTCGGTTCATCGGGCTAAGCATCCTCACATCTGCGATAAGGTTGTGCTCGGCTGCAGCATTATTGCCCATTTGTTCGATATGTCCGCGTCAATGTAGTAGACGTACTACTTTATTTTAAACGTGCCTTGAGTTTAGAATCGATCACTATCTGTGCTGCTTTCTTGTTTAGTCAGCCCAGGATCAATGTTCTATAGAACACGATCTATGTCCTTCTTGCTAGAATATTTGAACTTCGCTGATTTTCTAAAACAAAAGTAGCAGCAGTTCCCAGAAATATATGACCTCGATGAAGTTGTTCTGTTTGGTAAGGTAAACTCATCGAAGATGAGACCGTCGTTTGCGTAGTCCATTATATTATCCTCCTAGCCTTGAACAACATGTTAAAGTCTGAATGTCGACTGGATGGACAGAAATGTCAATGTCTTTTTGGCTGTAAACAGTAAGCCATCACTCTGTTGTCTATTTCGTGGTGGTAGTTGCAATGAATTTTAGTTATAAAATTGAAATACTGCTGAACTCGAGATAGGCTGTCAAAACATCACAAGCCTTCATAACAGGGCAAAGTCACACTGTTGCCGTTTAAAAAAATAAAACTTCAGCATCTGAAGAATATCATAGGGTTTAGAGATCGAGAATAAGATGAAATTTCCGACCACTATCACACTGAGGGTTCCCAATTTACTCTCACAACCTTAGGTAGGTAGAGTGGCGGCCCCTGAGAGCCCAAATAGCGCTAGTGTGCACCGTTTTGTAACCACGAAACTCGTTTAAATCTATTTTTAGGTGGGTTTTGCTTTGCTGTGTTGGGATGATATGGCTAAATCCAGCCGGTGGAGTTCAGCTACAGGATCAGTTCTCCAATCCTTTTTTCAGCTATCTCGCCGAGGTCCACGAAGAAGGGTTTGCCCAAAGTACGCTGTGTGGTCCTCGCTAGGGCCGGACACCTGTGAAGGAAATGAAGTAGAGATACTTTCTCATAAATGTCCTTGGAGCTTCTGCAAAAGTTGTTGTGAGGGATACCAAGCTTGACTGCATGGTCTTCAACTGGCCTGTGACAATGGCCACGACTCTGGCAATATCTTGTCTTGATTTGCCAAGTAGCTCACTTGACTTAGTTTTGCTGTAATTAGGCCATGTCTTTCTTGAAATGACGCAACTGGACAGGTCGTTCCATCTATGATTGGCAAGCTGAAGGAAGTGAAGATGTATATAGCCCTTAACAGTGCCCAGCGAAATATCGACACTTTTCTCAAGAGAACTGTTAAGGGCCGATCCTTTCCTGGCCAGCTCGTCGGCACGCTCATTGCCCTCATGATTGCTATGACCTGGGATCCAGATGAGTGTTATTATGGAGTGTTTACTCAAGCCGGCATTGCTCTACCAGTTTTGATGATATGGTAATCGCATTAATGGCTTTGATAGCGCCGACCTGACTATCTGAGAAAATAGCGATATTTTGGAATGTTTGGAGAGCGGCAGGCCTCCCGAATCGCGAGAAGATCCGTCTGGAAGACACTAGCAGAGTCTGAAAGACGAAGAGACTTTGATATATTCAGTTGGTCAGAAGAGATGCCTGCGCCGACTCCGCAATCCATCTTCGAACCGTCCGTATACATATATACGTATGGCTTTGCAGCCCCGCACCCAGATCACAACCTTACTTACTTATACTAATTTAGTTTCTCTTCTTATTTCAGATCTGCTGATTGTAACTAAAACGTAAACAAAGCCAATTACCGCCCACCAACATGGATCAATCACAGCACAGTATATCCAACCATGGTAAGCGGCATCTCATATTGAATTTATTTTCCGTTCTAGTAGACACATCTACATCTTGATTTATGTTGTCTTTGCTTTTCTTTTGGTTTATTTCTGCACCTTGAATCATTCATTTTGTTGTAAAAAAAAAATCGTTCTTCCGCATCTATTTGCGACTGAACTCAGATCATCATTTAATGAACGCAGATACTGAACACGACCACATGCACCACCATTTGCCGTTGCCAACGGTCAGTCCGGAAGATATCGGTCTCGTAGATCATTCTATGCATCAACACCATCATGAGCAAAGTTCAACAGGCGGCTCTATGGATCATATGATGTCAATGGCGGTAATTATTAAATCATGTACTCATCCCGACCAAAAGCTCTAGTTTGTTGCCTTCAATTTGTTTTGCAGTTCCATTTCGGTTACAATGAAACCATTCTATTCTCCGGTTGGAAAATTGACACAGTCCTCGGTCTGATTGGCTCAATGATTGCGATATTTGTTATGGCAACCCTCTACGAAGGTCTCAAGTACTACAGAGAGTACTTGTTTTGGAAAACCTACAACCTGCTGGAGTATCGACCCGTTTCAATGCCAGAGAAGGGCTCCGAGGAACAGAGACCCACACCGACAGTTCAGTAAGTCCATTGCAGCCACATACAAAGCGACAGGATGCTCATTGTCCTAACAATTACGTCAAATGTTTTGTCTCATTGCAGTTACGTGGGCGAGGTTATACACAAGCAACCGTAAGTATTGAGTTGATAATCCTTTAAATGAACGCTCATGGCGAATGTAATCTGTTTTGCGGAAAATATTACAATTAATTTGTTCAACTAGGTCTACTAGGAGTGTACAATGTCCATAATTCCCTGAGGCATGCACACAATTCAAACATTTCCTTGTTTTGCTTTGACAGAAAATTAGGATAGGCGGGGTACTCCTGCGGATTATTCGAGTGTGGCAGCTGTCCTGAACACTACTTTGGTATCTATTGAGAACTACCTAACTTCAAATTTTGATTTTCTGCAGAAATCTCCGCATTGGTTAGGTCATCGTAGTGTGATTCACCTTTGCACACACGTTGACATTTCACTTCTTTGACGCAGTTGACAGCTTCTATCTTGGTTTGGTATTTTGTTCTTTGGTGCGTGTAGGCATGTGCTGCTGTTATATAAATGAATGCGGAACGCAAGAATGTTTTACCCGAGGGGTAGGTAGGTAGAGGTGGCGGTTCAACTGACTCCAATTAGCACTAGTATGTGCCTTTTGGTTACCACGACTCGTGTGACCTGGTCGATGATGTGTGTTGTTGGAAATGGCTGAGACAGCCTGGAGTGCCTAGATTCAGCCTATGGAATTTAAAATTCTTGTATCCTTTTGCTCGAGATGTCGTTGAGGTCGTTGAAGAATGGTTGTTTTAGTGCACGCAGTCTGGCTCTTGCAAGTGCCGGACACCTGCAGAGGATACACGATTTGTACAGCGTGATGTGATGGTGACATTTAGCTGACCACCACATCCGCAATCATCTTCTGCAATTAAAGCTTTAAGTACAATTAAATATTTGTGCCGACAAATATCCCAGGGAATGTCTTGTTTGAAAATGACTGTTTTGCTTGTTGACACATGTATGTATGTCACACTGATGTGGTTACCCAAACTTTTTCTGCTTCTCTATGTGTTCCTCGCTGATTGAAATAATCTTGAATAATGAGGTGGCACTTCGTTCTTATGCTGAAGAAGAGATAAGTTTGAAATACCTTTTGATTGGCGTGTACCATGCCTAGGTGCAGCCGTTTCCGGTTCACGGTGATGTGAAACGTCGCCTTTGTTGAGCATTTGACCGATTCATTGTCGGTTTCGATTTGTTTATAGACGTCCCTATACGGACTTCGCTGTTTCTCTGACACAGCTATTCATTGAAAGACTAAGGTATTCATAGAAACGCTGTCATCTCAGCGGATGAGATTGCGGTCTTCACGGATCATTAAAAAATCACCAACGGCACGAGTTCCGGGATTTACTCCAATGAGAAAGACTTCAAAGTATGCATAAGACTACCGGATACTTCTTTCAGATGTTTTGGCTGTGCTCATAGCTGCGGAATAACTAGAGATGAAATCGATCTCTGGAAGGGATTACGCCATATACATTGATAGTCAGGCCGCACTTTAAGCGCTAGAACCTAATGCCATCAGATGTGCACTAGTATCGAAATGTCGCGTAATTCTGAAGACATTGTACGCGCAGAATCGAGTAAGACTTTGTTTTGTGCCGGGTCATTGTGACATTGAAGGAAACGAAAGGGCCAAGCTAGGTGGAGAGCGGCAACACACGGAGAGGGGAACCACCGTGGATCCTCCTTTCTGTGTAGCTAAAGCAGAGATCTTGAGAATAACTGTAAGTAAGGCAAATCAGAGATGGTCCATAATAAATGTGCATAGGGTATCCAAGGCAAGAAAAGAGATATTCTTAATTTAAGTTGGGCACTTAGTCACTGGCATCCTGTTTGGCCACTGTCTTTTTAGGAAGCATGCTAAAAGATTATGTCTCTCAGCCACAGATGTCTGCAGATATTGCAACGACCTATGCGTCGCTGAGGACATGACACACATATTATGTGAATGTCAGGGACTTGCCAGGACACGCATGAAACTTCTCGGCAACTATTTCTTTAGTAATCTAGAGGAGCTGGGCTATGACATCTATGGGAACATCCTAAAATTGTGTAGGGAAATCAAGTGCTTTCAGGTAATGGTTAAGGTTTTGCCTTTTTGGTTTCACAGGAATCGCGATGGGCTCACTATGGTGCCTAACGTCTTATGCAAGCGCGCTGGATGCTTAACCCTACTCTACCTAACCTAAGCTATTCGTAGTATGCTTCTCAGACTGGCAAAAGTTTGCAGTATGTATTTAACAGAGGTTGTCCAAAAAATACTCAAGCAAAGGCGAATGAATGAAAGAAATGAATTTTTGTCATAAGAAGATAGTCTGCAGATCGTAGTTGCCTGAAGAAGCTTCCCAGTTCGCCGTTGTAGGTCCCTTCTACATGAATGATTTCGAGAAGCTGGGCCTTGGACATCCGCGTGCTGCCGGCTACAACATTATTCAAACTAGTAAAACAGTGTCGATTCTGCTTGTACATTGTGTGCACACTCTGTTTATTCGCATTCGTTTTTTTCCGAACTGATATTCGATGTTTGTTGGATGTACTCGACCCGCATTTATCTCTGTCGGAATGAAGTTGCCTGTTTGTGACGACTGCTCAAGTTCGCATCGCGTTGTTATCCAGGTAACACTGTCGTAAAAGATAACGAGACAATCGACTTCCATCTGCTCAGCCACAGTATTTGAACACCTACCAAGCTAAAATATACGAGCGCACCAAACCAATTCCTGGAATCCTAAATGCGTTTTAATATAACAAGATAAAATACTTAGAGAAGCTTTCTGTCCCTCCACCATCATCACTGTCTGCGCACAAAAACATTCTGGTATCACATTTCATTTCCTGTTTACGTAAATAATGCAAAAAGCGCTTATCCGTTGCGATAAGAAGTGTATGCGCCCCATACATGCAGCTTTTTCATTCGAACCTTGTACAACAATAATGTGCGACAATTTGTTCAATCGATCCATGGCGGGCTTCCTCCATATCCTTAAATCCACAAAGCACGATTTTATGTGTGGAGGGAAAAACTTAAATATTTCATTTCCCCTCCGTAGAGTATTGCAATTCTTTGCACTTGCAGCAATCTACTTCCTTTGTGTACGTACACCCTTTCACTATCTTTTGCAACCTTGCAGTGTACATTGTGATGGTGGTATGGAGTGTTTCCATTGCATGCATATGGGCTTGAGGTTTCGCTTTTTTTCCTCGTCGCTCGTCGTTTGTAAAGCCTCCGTAAGTGGCGGGATTACCAATTAAATAAATAATTCATGTAACAGGTGAGGTAGGATTTTGTCCTTTTTGCGCTTTCGTTGATGTTAAGTGTTTTTTTTTTACAGTTGGGATTTGAATGTAGAGGAAGAATGGCGGTTGTTTTTAACAGCCTCTGCAAGAGATATTTGCGGAGCGAAGTGGCTCGGTGTGGCGGCTGGTGGTGAGAAAAGAACTATGTGGTTTAAAACACCCGGAGTTCAAGAAGCCATCAAAGAGAAGAAGAAAGCCTTCAAGGTGTGGATACACTTGGAGGATTCAGCTTTTCGAAACCGGTACATGGAGGCGCAAAGAACTTGCAAGCTGACTGTTAAAGCAGCTAAGGAGCAGTCTTGGAAGGAGTTCGGCGAGAAATTTGACCGTGATCACAGATTTGCAAACAAGGTGTTCTGACAGACCATCTGCGGTCTCAGAGGAAGGAAGTTTAATATCATCGAAGGAGTCAAATCCAAAGTTTGTGTACTTCTTTTCGATGAAAAGGACATCTTGCGCAGATGGGGAGAACACAGGGCACTGAGACCCATGGTTTTGAGTAGGGCGGAGAATATTCCCACTGTAGAGCAGGTGACTTTGGCAAGTAAAGCGCTGAAAGTCGGCAAATCTACCGATGTGGATGCAATCCGACCAGAAATGCTCAAGGCAGTGAAATAGCTCTTTCGTGTCATTAAAGTGGCCTCGGAATACGATGAAACCCCTAGCGACTGGCAAACTGGGGTGATTGTTCCTCTTTTTAAAAAGGGATTGCTCTAATTATAGAGTACTAGCTGATATCCGCGACTACGTCCGCGTGGAAACACGTCACATTATTTTCTATATCCTTCCCCGGGTTTCAAGCCATTGATGAGTAGGTATAGACTTTTAATTCCTCATATTAATTCTTTAAGGCGTCGCACTAAACAACATTCCTGGATTTTCTTTCTGGCTCCGGCATAACCAGGCTGTCAGGCGTATTGACTCTGAGCGCGCTTTGGGAGAAACAGTCACTCTTCAAATCCACATTGTCAGCGTTCAAGCTCTTTCCCTGTAGCTTATTGATGTTCATGGCGTATCAAAACTTAATGGAAAATTGCAACCGTTTGAACTCGAAGTGGTAGACTGATGGGATCACAAGAATGCGGGGGATGAAGGCAGTTTTTTCCTTATTGACTTTTTTGAAATTCCTGCCTTCTATTGCGTGTTGGTACAAGGGTTCACCTGCACAGTTTCGGAGGGTTTAGATTGGCAACAATTTTAAGGTTTTCCGGTGGACAGAAAGTGTGCAATAACTCTACAGGTTAATAAATGTACAGCAGCCTCGAGTTTTACTTCCGAGTTTCAACAATTACTGTTCGCCATAATTGATACTCTAAGAAAATCGACAAAAAACAGTTATTTTAAGAAAAGTGGCTCTAGAAAGTAGGCGGGGCTATACATAATGTCAGGATTATTTGTAGAGTAAATGAATACCTACCGCGTTTGCTTAAATAAGTTTTTTCGAGTTCCTTGTAAAATTACTCAAAAAAATGCGTTTTTTGAAAAATGGGCGTGGCAGTGGGATCATTTTGGAAATGTTTAGCCTATGTTCATTCTCTAGGCTTCTGTTATCTCTGTAGCAAATTTCATCGAAATCGCTAAAGCGGTTTAGCCGTGAAAACGTAGCAGACAGAGAAACTTTCGCATTTATAATATTAGTATGGACGGATATCTCTCTTAAGTCTCCCGGGGAAAGTATTTTACAAAGGTGTTGGAAGCGCGTTCCAGAGCTGTTGTCGAGTCCAGGTTGGGCGACGAGCAGTGCGGCTTTCGTCCAGGTAGAAGCACAAACGACCAACTATTCACTCTCAGAATGGTACTTGAGAAGGCCTGGGAGTATGCCAAACTTATCTACAGTTGTTTAGTGGATTTGGAGAAAGCATATGATCGGGTCCCTCGAAGTATACTCTGGAGTAGTGTATTGCAAGAGTACGGGATTGACGGTTCTCTTCTGAGGGTCATTCAATCTCTGTGTACAAACTGTATTCGGGTGAACGGCGTTAAGTTGACACCTTTCACTGTGGACGTTGGACTTCGCCAGGGGTGTGTTCTGTCACCTCTCCTTTTCATAGTGTATATGGATTGGATGTTACAGCGCAGCCTTGGTGAGGAACGGTTCGAATTGGGAGACTTAAGGATAAGTCATCTGCTTTTTGCTGATGACTTGGTGATCCCTACTTAAACCAGACCGAATTTCAGCGCGCACTAGAAAGGTTCGTCGCCGTCTGTGTTGAAGCTGGGAGGAAGGTAAACGTGAACAAATCAAAGGTAATTTTTCTCGATTGCCTGTTCAATGCACTCTGCATGTTAGTGGAATCCCATTGAAACGGCTGGAGAAGCTTCAGTATCTCGAGGTCTTATTCACGAATGATGGAAGGAGCAATAGTGAGTTATCCTGTAGCATTGGTCAGGCTGGACCAATTTTGAGACAGCTTGGTCATTCTGTTATCAGGAGGGCTGAACTTGGCATCGGAGCTAAGCTATCGGTCTTAATTTAGTGTGTGTTCCGACCTTCGTCTATGGTCATGAGGTTTGGGTAATGACCGAAAGAAAAAGATCGCGGATACAAGCTGCCGAAATGAGATTTCTTCGTTGTATTGCTGGGCTGACTCGCCGCGATTGTGTTAGGAACACCAGAATACGCGAGGCATTCAATGTCGAGGAGCTACTTCTTCGAGCGGAAAGCTTCATACTTCGATGGTTAGGGCACGTTCAACGCATGTTCCTAACCAAGACGTTTCCAAGACGTGCCATGGAATCCGTGCCATCAGGTAGGCATCCCCTGGGTAGGCCTAGGATGACTTCGCGACCGTCATAGTGGATAAGCGGACCATTTCTATTTTACTAAAAACAAAAAAAGCTGTAGGATCGGTTCAAAAACTGACTGAACCTTGGAGAAGTTGGTGAAACTTTCTAATAAAATGTACTTCAGATAGGGCCCCAGTTTAGAATGGGTCTCCTTCATAACAAACAAGTCACTACAACCATTTCTGAAGTTAATTGCCTCTTGTGCTCACATCTTAGGGTTTTATGTACTACGTCTATATAAAAGTACGGACTCCACGTTAAACAAACAATCGGAACTCGCTGTTTAAGCTGATTGAACGTTCGCGGCCTTACTCTTCATAGAGGTACAATCATATTTCACAAATCCTTGTATTTTAATTACCGATTTCAAGTATTGGCTGCGTACTTGATTGCTACAAAGCGATCCTTGATGCTTGAAATTCCATTCCCCCATAAGAGCATCTGCAAGTAATCTGCATTCAATTTATTGTCATGAAATAAATGGATATAAAAAAAATGCAAAGAGGATTGTTCTCTGGTTTCGTGTAACCAACTCAATGCTGCAGCCCACGACGACCTTCGCTTTATCACCATTCCCAGTGACACGATAACTTATTTATTTCTTGCCATTTAAAAAATGAATTGCCTCGGCCTTGCGAAAAATGTTCATTTCGCGTAAAACATTGCGCGATATCGTTAGCCACCAAACGATGCTGTTAATTGCCAACGGCGTTACATCCAACCATTAGAACGAACCCCCTCCTACGACGGAGCCATTAGCCAGGCCCTAAAAAAACCTTTAAAAATCTCCAACTTCGGTGCAATTTTAAACGCCGTCTCTCCCTTTTTCTATTGCAGACCGTCGATGCTCTCGTTTAACCACTTGTACCAGACCTTCCTGCATATCATCCAAGTCACTTTGTCATTCCTACTAATGTTGATCTTTATGACGTACAATGTTTGGCTCTGCATTGCTGTAGTCATGGGCGCTGCCGTGGGCTACTTCCTCTTCTGCTGGAAAAAATCAGTCATCGTTGATGTGACAGAGCACTGTCACTAGCGGTGTCTGTTCTGCCGTCAACTGCCAATGCAACAAATTTGGTCGATAATAACCGAGCAAGTTCAGTGCACTGGAACAGGACACAACACAGGAGTAGCAAGAGGAGCAGGAGGAGGAGGAGCAAGAGCAGGCAACCGCAGCCAACGCAACACCGAAAGTGGCGGCAGATATCTACAACCAAGTGAAACCATTATTATCGAGAGTAACACTTGCTCAAATTGTCGAAATATTAAAATTCTCTTAAGACTAAGTTTAAGATATTTTTACGATACAAACTGTGAGTTTTTAAAGACCTAGGTGATTGATGAATGAATAACCCCTATTTAGCTAGAGATAAGGAATTTAGGAGTTGATGCAAAACAAGTCTTGGCCATGGTGTAGTGGTTAGCATCGCTTGTCGCGCTAAAGGTTCCGCTTTCAACTCCTGGAGTCAAGAAAAGAAGAATCATTTATTTCAAGTCGATCAACTGCGTAAGCTGATGGTGGTAGAGTGGCCATGGCTTAAAGAGTTAATCGAACTGATTAATGAAGATGACATCAGGACGTTGAAAGGAAACACCGTGAACTATAAGCAACACCAATGAAATTGTCCCCTTTTATTCTGGGACCAACCACTACACCACACTCGCGCTGTGTGAACAAGAAAAACATCATCTACAACCCCTTGAGCGCGAGTGGATAATATAAAAAAAAAATCCCAAACAAAAAAAATTTAATACATATATTTAAAATTTAAAAAAGAAGAATAGTGAAAAATTTTACACATTTTACAATAAATGAAAAAATAAAAAAAAAAATATTTACTACCACATTTAAAGCTAATAAAAGAGAAAAGAAAACTTATAATACTGTTAAATAATTTTGAGCAATTTATTAAGCAACAATTGTAACTTTTGTGTAACTAAACTTGCTGTACTATAACGAAACGAAGCAGAAAAACCCTATTTGTTGTATAAGTGAGACAAACCGAAGTAATTTAAATTGTTACAATGAAACACACACGAGAAATTGATACAAACAGTTAGATTTGACGAGGAAGTGCATGGCACCTCCGCGTTAATTGTAAATTAAAGAGAAAACAATATTTTATTACTGCAAAAGAGAGAAAAATAACTAAACAAAAGAGAAGCACGAGAGAGAAAAGAAACAATTAGATTGTATATACTATTCACGTATTCCCTAAATAGATATATTTTACTTAATAATGGTTGCGTATGTTTCATTGCTTATGCCAAACTGGTGTAACGTGTGGAGTTAAGTTAATGGAGCTGGTGACTGTCACTTGCTCTTATCTAAAATTCCTAAAGTAGCAGCGCCAACAATATTACTTTATTCCATAAAGTTCTATTGGAAATTTGTGGTTTTTCAGCATGAAACAGGTATGGCTAAGATTTCATTCCACCATCAGCATAAAAGCCCAATATACACGCGGGCTAACCTGAATCTGGGCAAAACTTCAAGATAGCTGCACACCGATGGATCAAACGAAAAAGGTATTAATTCATAGTTTGGTATTATGTTTTAGATTTATTTAGAGATTCCTGATGTTTCTGTGCTTTACCGCTCCCCTGATCGTTATCAAATAGCCCTTTCAATCATCAGCATGTCATTTGCAAATATATTATATGGATAATCTGTGTTCTGGATGCAGCGACCATTGTCCGTGTTTTGGTCAAATATTCGTTTGAGTTTGAGTTTGAGCCTTTTACAACTCATCACATCGTTATCAACACATGTCACCTGAAAATGTTTTCTCTAAGTACGGCGGCTTAACACTGTGTTCTGCGCTTTACCGTGTACCTCATCTCACTTACTTACTTAAGGCGGAGACAAGCGTCTCCAGCTAGCTCGATCTTTAGCTTGCTGCCTTCAGTTCCGCACGCCTATTCGGTTAAGGTCCCTTTTCACTTGCGTGCGTCACTTGAGTCGCGGTCTTCCTCTACTGCACCGTCCCTCGGGTGTGGATTCGAAGATTTGCAGGGCCGGAGCATTGGTGTCCATCCGCTCTACATGACCCAGCCACCTCAGGCGGTGGACCTTCACTCTTCTGGCTAACCGGATGTCGCTGTACAGCCCGTGCAGTTCGTTGTTGTATCTCCTTCTCCATTCACAGTCTATGCCGACGGGACCAAAAATCACCCGAAGAATTTTCCTCTCGAAACAGCCAGGAGCAACTTCATCCACTTTTGACAAAGTCCATGCTTCTGCGCCGTAGAGCAGGACTGGGACGATTAAAGTCTTATAAAGGTTCACCTTAATTGTTCGAGAGAGGGCTTTGCTATTGAATTGCCTTCTTAGGCCAAAGAAACAGCGATTGGCAAGAGTTTTTCTTCGTTTTATCTCAGCGCTGGTGTCGTTGTCTGAATTTATAGCAGAGCCTAGGTAGACAAAGTCGTTAACTACCTCAAAGTTATAACTGTCTATTGTGACGTTCTGTCCGAGACGTCGGTGTTGGGTGTCCTTTCTTGTTGACAGCATATACTTCGTCTTGCCCTCATTGACCGCTTAACCCATCTTCACCACCTCCGACATTATACTCACGAACGCGCCAGTGACATCACGTTGCATTCTTCCGATTATATCAATACCGTCGGCATGTCCGAGTAATTCGACGGACTTTTGAAAGATTGTGCCTCTGGTGTTGGCGTATGAGTTTTACACTATTCTCCAAGAACAATGTTGAAGAGGCGCGTGACAGCGCGTCGCCTTGTCTAAATGCTTTTTTGACATCAAAGGTGTCGGTGAGGTCTTGACCGACCTTGATGGAGCAGCGTGCATTCTCCATCGTCATCCTGCACAGACGGACGAGTTTGGCAGGGATGCCAAAACTGAACATGGCTCATATAGATGGTGTCATCCGCGACCTTAAAATCTATGAGAAAGTGGTAGGTGTCGATTTGAAGTCCCTGGGTTATCCCCAAGATCTGCCGTAGTGTGAATATACCGCGTGTCTCATCATCCTCGAAGAATTAAAGTGGTTTTGGATAGGCGAGTTTTCTCTGTGTTCTGTGCTCTCCCACTAAGCTTGCCATCTGTCCTTTTTTCTCTGGGCCTTTTGAAGGGCGGCCAGGGACGTCCGGTTACGATTTTTTTTTATTGTACACTGAAAACCAACATCCCGTGGCGAAACGGTCGCGCGCAGGCGAAGCGGAAATCATGACCAAAGCGAGCAATTGATGACTTTTACGGTTGAAAGCAGCGAATACCACCAATCCAAAAGAAAATATCGTACCCCGCCCTCCCGCGCTTAATTTCAATTATTTCTAGTGTGTCGGGGTTATAGACGCAATGTCCGGGGTTTTATTTCCACGACTCTCAGTTTCATTCAACTTCTGATGGCAACCTTATCTGCCGCTCGTCATCATGGCAATGTTTCTCTATAGGCGGGACTCTACTAAGCAATTTTTGAAAAGCCGTTGCCCTCCTGAAATCAAAATTGCATCGAAAACATCAAAAGGAATTGCCCAGTTCTCCAGAAAAGGAATAAGCATGTTCTACCCAGAATACAGACCAGCAGCAGTATGTCCTTTTCTATTTTGGTTCTCTCGTCTATTTCCGTACACATTACTACCTCTCAAACCAACATGGTAAGCTCCAGAATATCCTTGCACATACACAATAGGAACTCCATCCATATGAAGAAAAGCGCTATTCCTACTGGTGAGTACAAAAATGGTTAAGATTTTATTTTTCTGCACGTAAAGATCCACATACAAAGGTAGTCTAGTTGATGCTAAGCATACAAGTTCCATAGGAATACACGTGTCAATTGAAAAGTCCCTGTGGCGAGCCTTCACTTCGTTGCAAGCGTACAAGTCCCATGTCAACTAAGGAGTTCCTTACACCCCGTTGCAAGCATACGAGTCCAATAGAAACACACATCAGCGGAGGAGATGCCCCAAGTTTGAGACTAGAAAAGAGGACATCGAAGTCTAACTTGCACCCTAATTATGACTCAAATATGAAATAAATAAACATTCTGTAATTTCTGTGTTTCAATCAATCAAAATTGTGAAAAATCCCAAAATTTTGGGGTTTTTTTTGACATTTTACGAGTGGTTGCTAAACTGGGATACAGCGAATACACACCCCTTAGCGAAGACCCGACGAACTTTTAGCCATTTTTGACAGCGTAGCGGAGGCCAAAACGCGGTTGCAACTCAAGCTAAACTGGTATATGTATTCATCTTAGCGAATACACACACCATTAGCGAAGACCCGGTTAATTATAGCAGATATGATTGGCCCCACGGTTGGTGCACCCGCTAACATGTCATTTGGGTGTACAGTCACAGTCGTGGGGCTGAAGTTTTCGCAGCAGCAAAGTACTGTGACTCGCAAAATAGTCCGTAGAAATTTTTTTTTCGGGTTTTTCCCAATTTTTCTTCAAAAATGAGGATATTTCAATGAAATTTGGTACATGTGATCTTTAATTCACGCTGAATCGAATAAACGCAGTTGGAAGGATGCACAGGCCCCATTTATTGCTGAAAAGTAGGTTTTGAAAAAGGACGGTGGTCTTAAAAATATAAATAATTTATTAGTTACAAAAATAAAGATTTACAATAGACGGAACTAAGAGAAACTAAATGAATATCGTTATACGAAGGACAGTTGCGTCAAAGTCCTTATTTCGTAATCAAGTACACAATTGTTTGGATGATTTTTCGTCCATTCTCGTGGTGCAACAAGTTCAAGCAGGGATCTCGTATTTTCTCCTCCAACAGCTTGATCAATTCCACTCGCAAGCACTGTATCATCTCGGCCGTTTCGTGGTTGTGTGCCTTGAGAATTATCCAACCCTCTTCGAGAAGCACCAGGAAATCACCGCCATGCAGTTCAATACGTAAGTCGCTGCCGGCGAAGAGTACCAACGGAACAAGCGGTACCATCGAGCACTCCCTTATGTAGATTCTTGAAGTTTTCACCTTCTCCTGGAAGACCAGGAACGGAGATTGATAGCTGGCCACTTCAGAGTTGATTGACGATGGATGGATGGAGACATAGCCGTCTAAACGAGTCTTGAAGCGAAGTTCTTTGGCGTTGGCGATTTTTGGCATTGCTCCTCCGGCAGTCTGTATGTAGGTCTTCTCGGGCGTGAGGATCTTAACGATGTTTGGGTAGAGCGCTGCACACAGGAGGGAAATAAGTAGACGATTGTTGTCACCATTAATGTTGAGTTCGTGACCTGCAAATGTTGTAAAGTTTGTGACGCAATGAGGCTTAAGAAAAATGGGGGCACTTACCAGTCAAAGTGAGAATGGTGTCTTCGGCGTTCTTTCGTTTTCGAGGCACATCAATCGGTACAAAACCAATGGAAACTAGCAACTCCAGGAACTGATACTTCACCTCAGATATTGTCTGCAGGGTTTTCATCGACAGAAAGTTCTCATCGGCGTAGTTTCTGCTGGCTAAACGACTTCGTTTGGAGACTTCTAGCCATTTCTAATGGAGAAACAAGTTTTAGCAAGGCAGTGCCCTGATTTCACGATACCACCACTTACCTTATAAGCTAGTAGACACGTCAAATGATCGCTGTTGCAGATGGCAAAATCTCTCTTCTTCTTGTCGGCCTCATTCCTCTTGTTGAATGGTGAGACAAATGGGGATTTATGACTTAAGCAGGCAGCAATTGTTAGCACACTATCCAAGCACTGAAATATCGCACCAAACAGCATCAGTTTCCCTATCCGAACATCAACAGGCAGTGCAGACAAATGATGGCCCAACGCCGTCAACGCCTGCTCTTCATCCAGCGCACCCACATCCTGCAAACGTGTTACTGCCGACAAAATGTTCTCCTCAGTCGGAGGCTCCAGTGTCTGACCTGAAAAACAAAACATGTGACTGCCTACGAAACCCTGGTGACTCCACTATTCCTTACCTAAAACTTCCAGCACTTTGTACCCATCAAAGTTTGGCAGAGTTTTTATCCGCAGCACCAACTGCTCCAATGGCACCCGGTGTATCTCGGGCACCGGCTGACTTAGGATATTGTTCTTAAAGCGATGTCCGGTAAATAGATGTATGCACACACCGGGCATAACGCGGCCAGCGCGTCCCTTCCTCTGCATTGCATTGGCACGTGATTCCCACACCAGTTCCAGAGATTCCATGTTTCGATTTGAATCGAAACGCTTCTCCTTCATTAGCCCGCAATCGACGACAAACACGCAATCATCAATAGTTACCGAGGTTTCAGCGATATTCGTGCTGAGCACGATTTTTCGTTTCCCCTGTGGAGCTGGACGGAAGACCAAGGTTTGTTCTTCGCTCGAGAGGGTCGAATGCAGCGGTACGAGGACGAATTTTCCAGACCTATTGATGGAAAAATCATTAGCTGATTTTCTTACAACTGAATGCAGGCGTTTAACTTACTTTGGACCAAACATTCGACTATCACAGAGCGACTCGTGCACAGTTTGGATTTCCTGAAGCCCTGGCAGGAATATCAATATCGAACCCTCCATTGGCCACTCGTGGTCGCCTTCGACGATGTACTTCAGCACAGATTCAATCAATTCCGGATTGATTCGCATCGGTTCTGACAGGTAAATCGTTTTGCACGTCTTCTTGGAGTAATCTAAAATTAAAACCATTGACTTTGCCATTCTGATTGCTGAAACATGATACTCACCATTGTAGCGAGCATATAGTGCACCCAGATTTAAGTTTTCGTCCTTGATGTTCCTTGGCGGCGGTTCGGATAACGACTGTATATCCGAGTACTCCAGTTCTCTCATCAGCTCGTCTTCTTCTTTCTTTTTGATCTTTCGGCAGTACTGCGAGTCACATTCCATCACATAGTCACTCACCTCCAAGATATCTTCGAGAAACAGTTGCTGCACAGGGAAAGTTCTTCCTGGGATGTCTAAGACGGGAACACCTCCAAAGTAGTCAGAAAACAAATTTGCATTCAACGTCGCAGACATGAGAATGACCTTGAGGTCCTTTCGTTGCTTAAGTATGCCTTTCAAAATGAGCAGCAGGAAATCAGACTCCTCACTCCGTTCGTGCACTTCATCCACTATTATGTGACTTACGGCGGATAGCAGAGGATCGGAGGCAAGCCGTCGCAACAAAATCCCCGTCGTGCAGAAGGTCAACCGCGTAGATGAGGAAATTTTGTTCTCCAGCCGAATCTGGTACCCGATTGTTTGTCCTACGCGTTCAGCACGCTCGTCCGCAACTCTTTCCGCCACGCCAATTGCAGACAGCCTTCTCGGTTGGGTGCAGATTATCTCCACATGTGAAGGATTCTCACTTCTCTCCAACTTTGACGATTCAAACAGCCAGTTGTCAAGAATAAACTGAGGCACTTGGGTACTCTTACCACAGCCAGTCTCACCTGAGATTACAAGAACACGACTCGAGTCGATGAGATCCAGAATTTCCGTCATCTTCGCGAAGGCGGGTAGACTTTTTCTCCCACTCAACATCTTTCTGTACTTCTCGTTGCTTTGTCGTTCCATGAACTTCTTTATCAACGCCCGATCTTCGCGAAGAATCTGCTCAGCGCTGAGATTGGATCCCTCTGATTTGCCCAGCTGACCCCTTTCATAATGGGTCGGCAAAGGTGCCGAGGCACCCCCATTCTCTCCGTTCTCGGTAGCAACTTCTTGGTGGAACAACGATTTGTCGGGATCCAGGAACGGTTCTCGGTCGTCTTTTATGGTGTGCGACATACTTTCATCCATTTGCAGCTGCTCACTAATGCTATATACACAGGGCATTCCATCTGCTGTAATCGCTTTGGCTTCTCTGTACAGCTTTCTTGAGATTTTCAGCAGCACTGGTCGTGGAATATCGTGGCAAGTAGTCTTCACAAAGACAAAGGGCGCTTCGTAGGGATACTTGATAGCACCCGGGAATCGGACCTCCAAGTAAAACCACTTTTCGTCATCTTCGTACGAACTAATGGCACTTCCTCCCTTGTAACTATCCACACATTGCTCCATCGCATGTGAGAATCGGCAGTTTGTACCGAACTTGCAGTGACCTTTCGCAAAATTTCTACACTTTGGCTTGCCTCTTGCATTCCCCGCCTTTAGAGTCGTAGCCACCTGCGTCTGTAGTTTCTTTTTCTCCTCCGAGGGGCTGTGTACAAGCAGGTGATCAATTTTAAACTTCAAACTCCAGATGTGATTCCTTTCCTTTTCTTCAAAAGCCATGTCATAGATCGATTCAAGCGCTAGTTTTTCATCCTCTCGAATCTCAAGCAGTCCCTCCTCATTGAGTTCTGAAAAATTCTCATTGCAGTGCGACGAATCGGAGACCTTGATATACTTAGTAAACAGTAAATTTAAGGCTTCGTCGCTGTGCCACTCACAATGTTCTAACGCCTCGATACAATGTGACGTTGGGAAACCATAGTTTTCCAGTTTAACAATCGCAAAGCGCTGCAATCGATCCAGAGGGTCCTCTATGTGGCCATTCGGCACAGAGTAATTCGTTACACTCTGCACAATCAGTGTACCACGATCTTCCCAATATGATTTCTTCATTTTTGTTCCGCGATCTTTGTATTTTGATGGATCATCCAGTTGAAAATCATCCCCATGAATGGAGCGCAACGTTTCCATTATCATTTTCTGGGATTCATCGCCGAGCCGGAGTACTTGCAGTTCAGTCTTTAGTGCGACTTTAGACGGTGGGGGTTCCATTGTTGTATTTCTAAGAAAATTACACACATGATATAAAGTGCATGTGAAAACGTGTGGGAGCAACTTACGTGGACCTTGCGTCAGAGATTGGTCGAAGGAAACAATCTTCGATGAGCTTTTGCGAAGCATCGTCCATGGCGAAGGAAAGTAAATAAGTCTACGATTCTCTGAACACGAGGGAACACTGGGTAACGTTGGGAAATTGATAAAATAAAAATATGATAAACCAAAAGAATTACACCAGCAACTGAAAGCCACACAGATGATTTTGACACACAGTTGCTTTTGACAGTCGACCTGTTGATGTGCTGTTTGCTTGAAGTGACTATATGACAGTTTTGTAGGGGTTAAGGTGGAAGCACAGTAGATTTTTTGCTAAAAATGTCTCACGCGCTTGTCATGATACTTTTTATGCGTTGTCGGTTGCGTCAACTAGAAAATAAGACGGCAGATAAAACGGATCCATTCTGTCGCTAGGATTCTCCATAAATTAGAGGAGATTTAGACAGTACGAACAAGATATAGTTAAACGCATATCGACTCATTTTACATGTGCCATCCGCTACGCTAAAGTACGCATGCAGTTCAAAATAAGACTACCACTACCGTATACAAAATAATTTACTTTATTACGTATTTTAAGTCTACAACAACAACAACAAAACACATGCTTTTATTTAGAGTTCTTTATCAACTAAATTAATTATATATGTATGCAACATGAGTTCAATGGGAAGAAAAACGAAAATATCTTCTACTTTGTTCATTACTGGACACTACGGTAAAAGGAACACCGCCTGCGGCTGTTCAAAATACCTCCACATGTCCATTCAAATACTAGTTCAGATAATACTGTTATTTAACTACTCCATAACTAAGTAGGATAGAAATGCATTGACTACTTGGGATCCTTTTGTTCACTGTTCTTTCGCTGCGCTTGTGATATCTGAACAATCCTTGACAATGGTGAGTGAGTACTACTGCTACTGGGCGGCGCCGTCGTTCTACTCGCACCGCCGCGATTGGATGACGTTGCAGGACCGTCATTTGTTTCCCTGGCAAGAGGCGATGGCCTTAGGGAGAGTCTCCTTTGTAAGGCAGTTTGGGCAGCACTTTGACTACTGTTAGCACTAGAACTGACGCCCGACAATCCGCTCGGTAGCGGTGGCGGTGGTGGAGCCATTCCGGGTGGAATTTGCAGATTCGTAGGACGAACACTGAAACGTCTTTTGAACTTTGGAGACTCCTTTTCGGTGTAGCTCGGCGGTGGGTCATTATGATCCACTGGCACGCCAGATTGCCGACGACGCGTCAGAATACTGGTAGCGGCGGATTGATTAGAAGCAGGCCCGACGATTGTCGAACGACGTGAGTATAGACGATTACCTGATGACGATGGCTGGTCATCTGAAGAGAACATGTTAAATATGGGCTGAAGAATTGGTGTTGTAAGTCCTGCTGTACCAAGTTTTCGCTTTTTCTTGTCGTTCGCGCTCTCCTCTATGGGTTGTTGTAAGACGGCTTGCGTGTGCATCACCTCAAGTGCCCGGATAAGATCGGCGATTGTGGTATTTTCAAGAATTTCTTGATTGGCACCTTCTTCACCTGTCGCCGAGAATTGACTTGGGCGACGACTTGTTGCTCCGCGATTTAAGTTGCGTGCGGCCGGGTCCGTGAATAAGCTACCGCGACGAGTCGTGCTCAGACCTCCAGGGAACATGCTGCTTCTACGCATATTTGGATTCTGCGTAAATAGACTTTCACGTCGTTTTCTTGGACCACCAGCTGGTGGTGGGAAGGATGGCAGAGCACTTCTTGGATACGCTTCTTGACGTGAATCCACATCGAACACCGTGTTGCGACGATTCATCGAAGGCGGCACACCAGCTCCTCCATTTGCAAAAATATTCTGGATATTATTTGAACCTGGGTGTATTCTCTTGACTTCGTGTGGACCAGCATGAATAGTGCTGTAGTAGTTCTGTCCGGAATTAAATCTATCAGGCACCTCGGGCACACTGGTTATCGAGAATTTCCTGTCTCCATTCTTTTCCATTAGACCCTGAGATGAACGTTTCTTGAAAGGAATAAGCTTCTTGAAGAACTGCTTTCCTCCATCAGGCATTGAGAACTTCCTGCGTTGCCTGCTGGTACCAGCCTCATCACGATCAATATCAACCACAACACCTGGATGCTCCAATGGAGTTGGGAATGTCGACCTATAATAGTCCTCACGAGCTTGGCGATTCTTAAAGCGAATATTGATAGCTTCCTGAATCTGGTTATTGTCTCCACTCCACGTCCATTCGTTCATTCTTGGGCGAATCGATGTTCTTGGATTCAAGTTGAAATCAGAGAAAGCACGTTCACGTTGCGGTATCGTATCCACACCTCCCGGTGGGAACGACCATTCACTAGACAAAATCTGAGAATCGGTGAAACCATGGTAACCACCGTGCATTCCCGACGAAGCAAGTGTTAGTTCATCTTCTGGTGGTCTTATGCTTGCCAATGCAGACACAACTTGCGCTAGAAGATTTGTCGTTTGTTTGAAACTCTCTGCGGTTTCAAATGTTTTCTGTATGTTAATGTTGTTCAGTTCGGTATCGGAAGCTGTCCTCAGTGGCGGCGTAAGGCCAAAGCGATTGTCCATTGCATCATAGCACTCAGAGAAGGCACGCTTTCTGCTAATCACTGGCGGATCCACTCGGTATATTGTCAAATCAGGACACGATATTGAGCGTTTTTGTGTAAAGCACAATGGCTCGTTGTAAACGGGCTACGATGAGACAAAGAAAAAAAGAAAAAACACGAATTAGAATCAATCCACGCAAGCAACGGCAAATAAAGCAGCAACATGATAAAATAGTAATATGCACGTCATTATTGAACACATTGTTAGCGATATTCCATCGACATCGTTGGAAACTGCCAGATCTTAACTACTCACTTGCCTTTTTGCGATTTTTTTTTCGACCGATCTAAACACTCCAATGAAAAATTTAAAAAAAAAAGCAAATCGATGAGTAAAAGGTTTTTTTAGATTTCAATATGTTTGCCCCAATTTTGTGCAAAGGTGTTGTGACTGATGTCAAGTCTATTGTGCCAATACTGATGTGCGTACTACGATATTCAAGAGGGTTCCGAGTATCTAATTGGAATTTGGTTAGTACATATACTTAACTTAGTAATTATTTACCAAATTTATTCTATAACTCCTGAGAGACATGTAAAATAAATAACAATGAAATAAAAAAGAAAGGAATATACTTGTTTGATGTTATCGAATAAATGCCAAGCGCGCTCAAATAAAACACTCAACAACTCATAAGCCGCAGATAATTTCACTACTTTCCGGTGAAGTGAATTCAAATTTAATAATTTAACAAATATTCTCAAAAAATAGGTCCTTTGCATTGTCAGATCTGAAGGTAGATAGCACACCAAACTGAATTAGTCCTCTTCACCAGGTAGTACAGAATTCCTCAAATATACATTGACCCTCTTTCTCTAAACGGCACTCGCCTATGCTTTGCTAACAAAGCCAAATTTCTGGCTCTCATTCTGAACAGCAAATTAGACTGGAAAGCCAATACTATTGAACGCGTTAAAAAAGCCGCAGCAGCGCTATACTGCTGCAAAAAAGTCATTTGGTAAGTAGTGGGGTCTGCAACCTCGTACCACCCACTGGCTCTACGTGTCCGTTGTCAGACATATACTCATGTATGGTTTGATCGTCTGGTAGACGGCCTTAGATAGAGCCTATTGGGGAAAGTGCAAACATCAGCATGTACATATGTATTTGCATTAGCGAAGCACTAAGAACTACCCCATCCGCGGCACTTAACGTTCTCCTGCATCTACTTCCTCAAGATATTTTTGGCAAACAGTCAGCTGCTTGCACAGCGATCAGACTGAAAACCTCCTCCCAATGGTCAAATAACCATATTGACCACTCCTCGATCTTAGATTATCTCACTTTCATTCCGGAAAGCACCGACTACACACCGTTTAAGCTGAATTTCAACCTCAACTTCCGGACATCCATTCCTTCCCGAGAGGAGTGGGAGAGTACTGACATTACTCACTCCGTTCATCTCTATATCGATGGCTTCAAAACCGAGAACGGAGTGGGAGGTGGTGTTTTCTCCGATATGCTTAACCTGAGCATCCCCTTCCGTCTACCTGACCACTGTAGCGTTTTTTATCCTGGCTTAGGCACTTTACTAATAGTCAGGCTGCTATAAAATCTCTGGAATCAGCTTCAATTCATCGCTCAATTCTCATGGAGAACATTTTAACGTTCACCTATGTTGGGTACCCGGTCATAGGAACATTCCAGGGAACTGTAAGGCCGATGAACTCAAGCTTGGCCTTCATGCCAAAAAGGATGGGCCTCTTCTCAATTGACTTCTGCAGGAGTTGCAGGGACGAAGATAAGGGGAAAACGATCGTCCATTTCCTCTGCACTTGTCTTGCCCTATCCCACCGAAGGAAGATCTATCTAGGAGCATATCACTTCGACAATTTCGGCGAACTATCGCATACTGACGTCAAAATTATCCTCAGCTTCATCAAGAGCTCCAACTGGTTTCAATAAGAGGAGTGGATATATTGTAGATTCAAGTGGTATCATAAAGCCCCTTCCTGGCCTACGTGTGTCTGTTCTTCCCACAGACAGCCACACTACCTACCTATCTACCTAGCACACTTTGCGGGTTAATTAATATTCTGTTAACCAGTCGAATTATTATAATATTCTGCTCATCTGCTAGAAGATGTGTCAGTAAAGACACTTCGCAGGAAGGGGTCCTTCCCCCTTTCTTTGGAATTTGGTGGTGAATGAAATATAATCCTGGAAAATGGACTCCGGAGATAGCGTAGGCATTTACTCAGAGAAAATAAATTTGTCGAAATCCGTTCGACCACCGAATTTTGTCAGTCTTCCAAGCAGAGCTTCTTGCTATTCGGGAAGCCTGCCGTGTGTTGAAAAATTCTCTAGCACCCATCTACAATACTGCTATCTTCATTGGCAGTCAAGCCGCTATCAAAGCTATTGATTTGGTCACTACATACTTAAAGCTGGTAAAGCAATGCCAGGAGGAATTAAACCAGCTGGAGGTCTAGTGCAGGGTCACTTCCACCTGAGTCCCAGGCCATAGTTAAACTGACGGCAACGAAAGAACCGATAAGTTGGCCAGGCGGGGTTCAGCCCTTAACGACTCACTACCGAAAATTCTTAATAATCCGCTAGGAGCCGTTAAGGGTAATATTCAACACCGTTTTCTGAAGACGGCCAACGAAGCGTGGAATAGTCTTAACAACTGCGTCATATCAACGAAGATCTGGCCTGGTTACAACAAACAGAAAACAAACGAACTACTAAGCAGATCAAGAGTAGATTATGCAAGAATCATAGCAGCTAGCACAGGCCACTGACCAATAGGAGACTACGCAGCCAAGCAAGGTATCCCCCACAGCACTTTTTGTCTTAGTTCCAAAGATAAAAGCGAGAAAGAATTTCTGCATCATTTCCTATGTAAATGCCCGGAATTAGCGAAGGTCATGCCACGCACTTTAGGCAAACCTTTATTCGACGACCTCAAAGATATTTCCAAGAAAAAGAGCAGTGAACTAATCCTTAACTCCACAGGTTGGATTTAAATATCATCATCATCTAATAACCTATAACACCCTCTAACAACCAGGTCAAAAAAGTTGTGGTATCAAAACGGCGCATCCCAGCGCTAATTGGGTTCTTAGAACAGTCACCTCTATCTATCTGGTTTGCGCTGATGACTTTTTCATCCTTACGTCCACCCACACCGAACTTCAGCGCGCACTAGATAGTGTCGTCACCGTCTGTGTTGAAGCTGGGATGAAGGTAAACGTGAACGAATCAGAGGTTATGTTAATTTCTCGAGTGCACTCTGTATGTTAATGGAGTCTTATTGAAACAGTGATGGAGTCTTATTGAAGAGTGGTGGAGGAGCAATACTGAATTATCCTGAAGGATTGGTCAGGCTGGACTAATCTTGAGACAGCTTGGTCGTTCTGTTATCAGGAGGCTGAACTTGGCATCGGAGCTAGGCTATTGGTCTTTAATTCAGTGTTTGTTCCGGCCCTTACCTATGGTCATGAGGTTTGGGTAATGACCGAAAGAATAAGATCGCGGATACAAGCTGCCGAATGGGATTTCTTCGTTGTATTCCTCTGGTACAAAGATCTAGAAATCGCGGATATCAGAAGGTTTGACGCTGCGTAACTGCGTTAAGATACTTTTCTAATGCTGGTAACCCGTTAAGTAAAGGCTTTCGACGAGGTATACCATAAGATTGTTAGATTAAGCCAGATTTCCTGCACTTCCCCGAATATACGCAATCTTTAAATTGAAACTGTAAGATTACGTTTTATAAAACAATATGTTTGTTAATGTAACCCCCCAAGGGTACGTTTGCGAGATTATTTTATTTTTTTATGACCCCGTGAACTTAACTCACGTTGCATTAGAGAGGCTAATTGTTCAAGAGAATTTATTTTATTTTTATTGGCCAATCAAACTTACATATTATTTGTTATTAGGAAGATACTTGGTTGATTTTTAGTGTAAGAGTTAAGGTTTCCTTCTATTTATACCTTACAGACTGCAATGTAAGATATTATTCTTCTTGATAGATGAATTATGTAAATGTAATAGACTCGGACGGGATTTAACGATAGCCAGGTGCAACTTTAAACGGACTTTACCCACCTAGGCTCTGCTATAAACCCTAATGATGACACCGAAGCGAAGAATTACTCTTATCAATCGCTTTTTGCCTGGGCTTTAGGTTGTGTCGATCCGAACAAAATTGAACTAATGGTAAAACCAAAACACCTGGCTTCATTCTATTCCGACTAAATTGTAAACCACATGAAATGTTCTGCAGCCCTAGATATACATAGATCGCCGGGTTTTGTTTAGCCTTTTAAAACTCCAATAGAATCGTTTGTAAGAAGTGGGGACTTGAAGCAAAGATGATTGTGCTGCAGTACGTCAAATGCTCACTAACGGATCACTAGGTGGCCCGCGCTAAGAAACAGCGATCTGAGGTCTGCTCCACCAAATGCCGCGGCTTAACAAAAACCACAGCCTAACTAAACGTTACAGGTTTGAAAGAATAGCGCTGTGAGGCCTGCTCTCCCTAGGCTTGCCATCCGCCCTCTTTTCCTCGACCGGGGACGTCCGAAGGATTGTTGAGATCTTAATATAGTTACTGAAAACCTATGTACCTACATCACGTGGAGAAGTGGTCGCAGACGAAGAGTAGATCGTGTCCGATGTAAGTGAGAGAACAATTGATGCCTCGCACTCGCCTTTATTTTCTGTTGAGCGCAGTGAGCAGAATACTAGTAATAGGTAATACAGAATCCTCCACAAAAAAAAAAAAAAAAAAACGAAACAACCCCCAAATCCAATGTGTGGCGTGGATCTTCACTTCTCTCTTGAGTATGTGTCCGGGGTTATGGACGCAATGTCCGGGGTTTGTTCAAGATCTTTAGTTTCTTTAAATTTTTTTTTAGCTCCATCGACATATTAACAACATCTTACTGC
This sequence comes from Matsumyia berberina, assembly GCA_917880715.2. Classification (NCBI taxonomy): domain Eukaryota; kingdom Metazoa; phylum Arthropoda; class Insecta; order Diptera; family Syrphidae; genus Matsumyia; species Matsumyia berberina. Next base: position 78,872,539 of record OU862871.1, on the reverse strand, counting down.
ACAGCACAGCTCAGTCAGACTCAGAGAATGTGACTGCTGGAGTACATAGCCCAAGAGGCACTGTCACATTCTGGATTTTCCATCAGAACCAAGTGAAAGACTTCAAAACAGCAATCCACATCCTGACCTCAAAATGAACTGCGGAATCACTAAAAATAGCAAAATCATACAAACACCGGACTTTGCCAGTGTGCTCCAGGCGAAGCAACTAGCAATTCGAAGAGCATCTCAAACTTAATACAATGCCCAAAACAGAAGATGTCACGGTAAGGAAAAATACCGTATCCGATAAAACGAACTGCTGAAAACAGCGCGAAGATAGGTAGGTAGGTAGGGTGGCTCTCTGTGCGAAGCATAGACACAGGTAGGCCCTTTGTGATATCTCTTGGATCTATACCCTAAAAGATGATGCAAAACGATTTCCAAGATCACTAAAAAAATCTCTCTACATGCAATGTCACAAGATTATTCGTAAAGCAACCAAAAAACCTCCTTAATTGAGGCAATTGCGGCTTATGGTGGAACAATAATAATGATCTCTGATAAAGAACACATTCTAAGGTCTATGTGGATACCGCATTTCATACCATGTCTTACCAAGAAAATTCCCAGAGAGTTTTCGAAGTCTTACTTCTGAGGAACAACACAATACAACAGGAACTCGTCACCTTAGTTAGGGCAAGTAAGGACAATCAACTTAGTGCACGAAATGTTAAATAATATATTTTTTGAACCGACATAAAGTTAATTATTGTGCAAAGTACGAGCACGAACTCACATTACTTCTGGACACTAAAGTTAAATGACTAATAAATGTTAACAAAAGAAGCATGGAGCTACCTGTCATAAGTACTTATTTGACTAGAAACCGCAAAGTTGGAGTCAACACTAAATAATAAACAGCGAACAAACAGTGGCGATGACTAGCTCAAAGTCAGTCCTAACTTCTGTGCAAAGTTAGCTGCTAAGAAGGCGAAATTATAACAAGCCTTTTTCTGTAATCTGTTTGGTAGGTAATTCCTCTTAGACATGCTACAACTCAGTAGTTTTAAGATCTTCCAGCAATGCTGAGGTGGATATACATCATAATGGTCAGACAGGGCAGTAGCCTGGGCAGGACGAACCAAGCTAAGCACAACGAAGAGAGCCCTGGAAAAGCTGCAGAGTCTGGCATATCTCAGGAGCAATGAGAAGATGTCCCACCGCTGCAATAGAGGTGATTCTGGGGCTTATCCCCCTTCACATTGTGCTGGAAAAGGTCGCAAGGGAAGCAGTACCAAGAATTGTAAAAGAAGAAGTGGGGAGGGGTAAAAGCACCGCAAGCGTAGAGCGAGACTCCCTTTCCAAATCAGTCCCACTATTAGACTAGCTCAGAGACGATACAATCAAGAAACACTGCTTTGAAATGAATTTCAACACAAAACTGAGCAGTAAAAGAGAATGGAACGACGAAGTACATACATACATATATCAATTTGAGCACAACACCATCAAATAGTACATCGACGGTTCCAAAACACATACGGGTACCGGGGCGGGAATATACGGGTCCCGAACTACATAAGTTCTTGGAGCCCATGGGAACATCGTCCATATTTTTCAAGCAGAGGTATATGCGATCGAAAGATGTGCACAAATCAGCTTTAATAGATGATATCACGAGCAAAACATCGCGATACTATCAGACAGCCAGACTGATAGACACTGAGTTCCTATGAAATCAGATCCAACCTGGTTTACGAGTGTCTGGAAAAGATAAACAGACTTGGCCGGAACAATTAAGTCACCCTCTACTGGCTGCCAGGTCATGTAGGGATAGAGAAAAATGAGGTAATCCATGATCTGGCAAGGAAAGGGTCAGAAGCACCATTCGTTGGGCAGAAGCCATTCTGCGGGCTGGGACCGCATCGAAGGGGACTATAGGAAGCACCTCTAGGACTAAAGCTACGTTCAGACGATTGTACGATCTTACAATATTGTCAGTTCTTCCAATGAAAAAATTGTCCCAAATGTCTTACAATCGTGTGAATTGACAATTTTTGTTTGACAACGTTGTAAGAAAAGCATTGTCAGGTCATTCTAAGGCCGCCATCTGACAATGAAATTGTAAAGTATCTTCCAATCGTCTGAACACTCTTTAAGGCAAACAAAGGTACTCTCCTCGAAAACTACGACCGCAGTAGGAGCAAGGCCTGCCTAGGTACCAGAAAAAACCAGCTTAGCATTCTTACGGGCTTCCTATCGGGCCATTGCAGACTCAGGTAGCATCTCGTGAAAATGGGAATAGAAGCAAATGTAAACTGCAGATTCTGCAGCGATTACGAGGAGACTGCGTCACACCTCCTTATGGACTGTGGAGCATTGATTCACAAAAGAAGAGCACACCTGGGAGCGTAGACTTTCTCTGAAACGGATCTCTCATCGTTAGATTCAATCCAGATACTCCGATTTCTCAGAGTCGTTGGATGGGAGGAGGTACCTTAGGTCGAGACTTATCGGCCAATGTGGGTACGGAGGAGTACAATAGATCACTGAAGGTCGTAGTGCGTATACACACCCCTACTTTTAACATCTAACATCTAACTTCTGTTCAAAGGTATGTAGCTGCTAAAAAGGTGAACAAGAATAAAGCCTTGTGGTAGGTAACTTCTCTTAGACACACTCCAATGCAGTAGCTTTTAGATCTTCCGCAAAGGGTTTGGTAATACGTTTAAAATAAAAGTTTACCAATTTGAAGGACGAACTGCGATCAAAATTTACATGTTTTAGTGGTTGCATTGGACGCACTTGGAATTTTCAATGATTTATCCAAATATTTAGTTAATAATTAGTACTTTGTCAATAAAATTACTTCATTCAAGTGTTATATCTTGCTGTATCTCCACATATTCCCAAGAACACAGCAAGGTTTGTAAACATTTCAATTTTGTTAATGTATTATGCATGATTCTTGCTATGTTTTCAACTATCCCAAGAGCATAGCAAGTTCATTTGGTTAATTTTGCCAAGATTAACTTTTTTCTCCTGAGTTATCTAGACGATTTCAAACAAAACCTTTATCGTCTATGGGGTATTATAGTTTGTAATGTCTTATAGGTTAGTTATTCTACTCCCACCAACACATAAATTAAATCAATTAAAACAAACTACGCACCTTAAACTTCATAATGTACAGCTCGTTGAGGATTTTCCTCAAGTAGCCAACGTCCTTAGTGACACCATTCCAAATTCGGTTCTGAGTCGCTTTGATATTCTCTGTAAGCTGAAATTCCAATTTGGCCAGCCTTTTACTTCGTAGACCTCTGAAAATTGTGAACTTATGTCAATCTCGTAGACATTCTTAGTGGTGCTTCAACAAGTAGAATTCTAAATTGATAACTTAATGACTTTTAACTTACTTGCTGATGTAGGTCATGATCATGACAAGGTATCCCAACGAGAATATGAACCAAACGATGATGAAAATTTGATAGGCAATAAACAGTCCTCCAAATTCACGGGGCTAACGAATAAGAAAAGTTCAATTAAATATGTGTTTTTTTTTAGCTTGAAGGACGCTGTTGGATGTATTACCTGTTGAGGTTGAAATGTCGGCACAAAGTCTCCAAAGCCTATCGTTGTCATTGTAACATATGAATAGTAAACTGATGTGGCAAAGGACCAAGCTTCGAAATACGAAAATATCAACGACGGCAGTATGATGAAAAATACTATGCCCGGCACCAGTGCTATACAAACAGTCGCAAAGAGACCTAGTTGAGGCGGTACATACCGTATGTCATTCGACATTTTGTACTTTTTATACCGCCTGTAGATCGACGTAAACTGAAAGGAAAGGTGGAAATAAATTTGAAATTATGTCCCGAATAAATTAATTTCTTGGTGCTGCCTTACCGTTTTGCTAAAGTACTCTCCCAAACCAGTTAGGAGGATACAATTGATGGGGATACCAATCAGGGAATATGCAATCATAATCATTCGTCCAAGAGTTGTCGTAGGCGCCAAATTACCATAGCCCACTGTTGAGAGAACCGTAAAGGCGAAGAAGAACGAATGGTAAAACGTCCACATGTAGGGATCTTCATACTGATCTGTGGTATAATTCGTTACCGGTTTGCCGCAATAGGTGGTGATTTTTTCAAGAATAATATCTTGTGCTGAGACATTTTGGTTTGACAGTTGATCGACTAAGTATTCTGGAATTATAAAGAAAAAAAAAAACAGTTTTACTTTCGAATTCAAATCAGTAACACATTACTGGCTGACGCAGGCTGACCTCTGGCACCGCCAAAACTACTTTCGGTATGTGTGCCAATGACAACTTTCGTTGGAACGACCACATATTCCAAGTCGCCAATGTTAAGGTTTTCTCAAACGCTGCAAAATAACCTTTACCTCTACTGATTTGACCTCAATTTAGAAGACGCTGATTCGCTCAAAGCAAAAATAACGCTCATATCTGGTCTCTTGCACCAACAACTGACTTGCACATTCTGGACAGAATCCAAAATCGAGCGATAAGACTTATTGAGGACAGAGACAGTGACATTGCAAAGTTCATAGACTCGATTCGACACCGACGAAAAATGTCTTGTCTCTCGCTGTTTGATCGTTATTTTCATAAAACAATGCTCCCATGAAATAGCCAGTTCCATGCCTACCTATTTTCGATTCTACTATAAGATTCAACACGAATGTGGAACAATCTGCATAGTTCTGTAAATCCTCACATCACTGTATATGTCATCACAGCCGCAAGCATTTATAACCGACGGGCGTGGCACCTCCTTCGTCAATTTCTTTAACTTCCTACAAAGCCTCACTTTTTACACAACTTTAAACCGGGCGACCTGACGGGACACCTAAATAACCTCACAGTGATACCGATTCTTTCAAATTCGCCCATCTGTATCTCGGACCAATGCCCCCCAGCATCAACTTCTCATCCCCGTTCAACCCAATCATTCTCGACCGCACCGTTGGAGTAACAACAGACAGACAATCGAATATGGCGCCGGTGCGGGTGCCTATGGTCCGAACTTCAGGCCAGCAGTCTCTCTTGGCTACTCCATATCTGTCTTTCATGCAATTGAGCTCTGTGCTAGAGAGTGCATCAGACGCAACCTGCGAAGAAAACAGATCTTAATCTCTTTTGACAGTCAGGCAGCGATTAAATATTTAAGCTCTTTTTGCTTTGACTCTAAACTTGTCTAAGCAACTAGAGCTTTCTTCAACAAGATCACCATTTATGGGATTCGAGGTCACAAGGAAATTGAGGGCAATGAGATCGCAAGGAGCCCAATCTGTTTTGACAGGCCCATTTCCCTTCTGTTGCTTTCCTACCAGTCACATCAAGCTGGAAATCAAGACATTGGAGCTCAACGAAAGACCCAACAAATGGAATTCTACTCCACGACTTCGCCAATCCAAAAAGTTCATCAGCCCCTTAAACAATAAGAGAAGAGAAGGCATTCTCGCCCTTAATAAAGGTGATGCTAAGTTCCTCATGGACTTTCTCGAATCAGTTCGTCGGACTTGTGGCGACTCGCCTTGGAAGAGTAAGAAACTGCAGACTAAAACACTTCGTTAGGGAATTCACCTCCCAACCAGATTCCTCCACAACCTTGATCTTGCTCAAAACTTTCCTCAGCTGTAGGCGAATTTCCTTGACACAAAATGTCTTTTAGGTTGCAGTGTGCTAAAGGCCATCGCCAGATAGGTATTAGGCCCCACAGAGCCTAATTTTGGTTACAAATACCAGAATAGGTGCTTTCCGGCTTAGTGCGCGAAGAAAGCAATTCTTATGCCTGTGCTCTAGTCACAATCCCTAAAGAACTTTAGTGCACGCTTATTTTAAAAAACACGCCTTCAAAACCAGTTTCCTTGCTGACTCGTGACCATGGTAGGCCTTGGTGATCAAGCACCCAGCCAATTTAAAGCCGTCAGTCTACTATTTTCTTGTTCATCGCGTAAGCACTGTTGACGATAGATTTCTTGTGCTTTCCAACGCAAGCCCCGTTCTCTATCAATCAGAACTATTGCTCTAACCACAAATCTTGTCGTCAAATTCATTACATGAGTCATTTGCATCAATTAAATGTAATCACCTCCGGAACACAGATAATCAAATTATATAATTCCTTCTGAATAGTGAGGTCGCGCTTTCGTACGCTTTTCACTTTTCACTGAGCTACATGTGTAGATCTGTTAAAATTCTGTCTATCAACCGGTCCCCGGCTACCCTGCCATCCAGTGAAGCGTTAACCCACATATTCAATAGACATTTGAAAAGACGAACAAAAATATCTCGCTGCACGATCATGATAGTAGACATCCGGAATCATCATCATCATCCTCATCGTTGTCGTCGTCCACAACCCCCTCGAGATGTGTGACAAAGGGTAAATTAAATTGCCTACGATTGCCATCTCTCTATTGGTGGGGGTGATAGATTAGGGAAATGCTAGACAGAGGATCTCGATTTGGATTTTATTGTGTCGAAATTATGCGGAAGACACCTATTGAATGTAGAAACATCGGAAGCAAGGTGCGGTTCAATTGAATGTGCCATCGATTGTCAATCGATTGATCAAGTTCGAGGCCAAAGATGTAACAAAAGCTACAACTGTGAATTGACATTCCTTTGAATTGAAGCGAACCAGCGGTGTTATGTGCGAATTTTAAAAGCACCCGAATGTGTAGCGAAAAGACACCTTTTTCTTTGGCTTTAAAAAGTCATACTTTTGGCGATTTTATGCGCACTGATTTATATGTTTGTATATGTATGTATGTAAATCGGTTAGCAGATTGATTTGGTGATATCTACCATCCATCTATACTACGCAGTTCTTTGAAATTTTAAGAATCAACAGAATTAAATTTCTTCAACAATTGTGTCAATTTTGAATAACCTGTCTGAAACCCGGTTTTTAGGATTAGAACCAATCTATGGATTAAGAGCGCACAAAATACGGAAAGAACAAATGAGCCAGGCCTTCGGATAAACTTCCCCATTTGAGGCAGGCCAAGGAATTTCCTCTGGGTAAAAACAACCAGAAGAAGGGCAAAACTTGCCTAAGCTCTAAAATAAAAACCGGCTTTGCACCCTGACAGGCGTGTTAACAGGCTCAACGTGCACTTTAGGAGAATTGAATAAAGAACAGTGTTGGCACTTGGAAAATCATCAGAACACCTTCCCATGGAATGTGAAGCTTTAACATTTTCTTTTCAGAAAATGTTCTACCTACGTTGAATCCACACCATCGAAGCAGTTGGACAGGAAAAGATGCTCTAATTCGAATACTATATCGAATAAATTACATATGTCAAGTAGGGCGCATGGATAGCTGTGCTACTGCACCTGTCCATTCTACATCTACATCTACACTCTTTCAACCCTACAGATACTCGTACGGTCGCTCACATCACGATAAGAGGTTGATAGGATTTAAATTGTTTTAAGATCACTAAGACCGAGATTGCTCCAATTATAGGAGTATATCTTAAGTCTCCCGGGGGAAATCCTTGCAAAGGTGTTGGAAGCGCGTTCCAGAGCTGAGGTCGAGTCCAGGTTGGGTGAGTAGAGCGGATTTCGTCCAGGTAGAAGTACAACCGACCAGCTATTCACTCTCAAAATGGTACTGGGTGTATGCCAAACCTATCTACAGTTGTTTTGTGGAAAACTATAGAGCGTACTGCAGGAGTATGGGATTGACGGTTTTTTTTCTGACTTCCATTTAATCTCTATACACAAACTGTAAGAGGCAGTTTGTTCGGGTGAACGGCGGTAAATCGACACCTTCCGCTGTGGGCGTTGGACTTCGCCAAGGATACGTTTTGTCACCTCTCATTTTCATTGTGTATATGGATTGGATGTTATATCGCAGTCGTGGCGAGGAACGGTTCGAATTGGGAGACTTAAGGATAAGTCATCTGCTTTGCGCTGTAATTGTAATGCAAAATGTAATTTTTTGAGTGTCTGTTCAATGCACTCTGCATGTCAGTGGAGTCCCATGAAACAGGTGGAGAAGTTTAAGTATCTCGGGTCTTATTCACGAATGATGGAAGAAGCAACACTGATTTATCGTGTAGGATTGGTCAGACTGGAGCAATTTTGAGACAGCTTGATCAATCTGTTAACAGGAGGGCTGAACTTGGCATCGGATCTAAGCTATCGGTTTTCAATTCAGTATCTCATAGGATGAGATGGTTGGACCAAGTCTGAAATCTCTTCACTGCCCGTATGGGGATAGCCCCTGATGATTTAGAGTCGATGTTGGAAGATCAGGATATGTGGAAAGTCCACTTAAGCCCGCTAAGCTCTTAGTGGATAAGATCTCCTTGAAAATGATGATGATGAAGATCGAAGATCAGTTCAGGTTGTGATCAGGCCTCAAAAAATAGGAAGAGATAGTTTGGTGATCATCAAATGAAAACAAACTAGGATATGACGAGGAACAAGTGGCAAAGTCCTTTAGAAAAGATCGTTGAAGATCAGTCGTTTGGAGATAATTTATGTAAGACAATATCAGTCGAAGTAGGAATAAATAAGGAAGGGTAATCGAGTATAGTTTCTAGTGAAAACCAATGGTGGTTACGATAATTTGATGTACGGTCGAATGAATGAATATAGAGACTGTGTAACCAGAATATAAAGACTAAGAAACCGTAGTAACCTAACCTGTGCCTTACAAAAGTAACTTCCAAATCAGCCTTATCTAGAACTCATGCTTCTGGCATGCAACAAGTTTCCGGTACCTCAACATAAGATGTTGCCATCTATCAATCGTGCCTATTTTACAAGCAATCAGACATAAGAAAAATTGTCATTGCTTAACTACCAGTTCAATATATGTAGTTGGCGGGTCTTACAAAGGCTATAAACAGATAAAATGCCATTGAGTCACCAGTGATTGTGATTCCCCACTCGCTCTGCAGTGATAATGAAACTTCAGCTTGCCAAATCGTCAACTACCAAGTGTGACAATTGGACTTTAAAGCCACAAAATTCATAAATTCCCAAGAGATATTTATCCAAAGAACCGCAAAAGGGCAAAACAACACTTTTTTTTGCGCCAGGCAATCGATATCAGCGGAAAAAGTTCTTCATAACGATTTAGAACACATTATCAGTGTATAGGCTTTTTTCAAGAAGCCATTGATAATTTATAATGAAGTGTGTAAACATCCTCGAGATAATTGTAAAATTCAATAATTTTAGATAATATGCCATTGATGTGGACGTTTTCGACGTGTCAGTCAAAGACGAACGTGTGTGCACAGACTGACAAAGAGATCGAGATATGTGTACCATACTTGAAAGAATGAAATGGAAATGAAATAAAATTACGTATTACCACATGGATATTATCATTCACGTGAAGGTAGATAGGTTCAACGTATCTAAGTTTTGTTTTTGTTGTGAAAAAGTTATCATGAAATGTTGCAAATATTTTGCATTGCAAAGGTCTCGTCGATCACCGGGATTGAAATTGAATGGGAATCTCATTGGTGAGAATGTGAATATAGTTTTAGCGGATTCAGCACTTAGTCAACAAGACGACGACAACACAGGGCTAACCGAAGAGGCTTGTTGGTTGAGGCCTAGGTTCACCCCGAACTAAAGTGCCATCTAATTGATTAAAAAAGAAGGATAAGAATAACCTTTCCATCTTGCGATCCAATGTGATAAAGCTAAGGCTACGTGTGGAGCCTGTGGGGAAGCAACCAAACTTTTCTATCACTGGCCAAGCCTCTCTTATCTCAGACATAAATTTCGTAGAAGACACTTTCTCCAGGATATCGAAGAATTAGGAGACACACATATCAGGGATTTAGGTTCATTAAAGGTTTAAGGTGGTTCAAAACCCACGTACAATAGAAGAGTCCTTCAGTTATCACTCCACGAACAAGGGAATCTTCCATCCCAATGGTCATCACAATTGGCCTATACTCTCTAGTGACCTGAGTGTTGTTGAATCTTCCCCCTACCAACCCACCTATCTAACCTTACCTTACAAAATTATATCCAACAGATGACTAACATTCAATTCAACTGATACATTTTACCCAGCCGTTTATCCAATGGATAAATATTTGAGTTTGTTGACCGTTGGTTAACGATTTTGCCCGTTGGTACACGCCATCTCTGTGTGTACGCTTCATGAGAGCTTAATTGCTCTTGACGGCGCTGAACTGTCAATATTGTCCATCGGTTGACATAAAAAAAAATAGCTGGTGCAACAGCTCGGGATGAGGTTGCTTCTCGCAACCGTTCGTGTTGTGCGTGTTACATTTTTCGCAGGAATGGAAGGGACTTCCAATTTATTGCCGAACGGCGAATTGAAATGTTCGTTCGTACTCCCGACGGCTTATCATTCCACGACGAGAGGTGATGCCGCGAAAAATGTTCGGTAGACATGGCTGGGGCTTGAACCCACGCCGCTCGCACAGCAGTTCAACGCACTGAGCCACGGCGACCATCGGTCGATATAGTACGAACAATTGTAAATAAATATTTGTATTATGTCATTTTGTGTAACCCCTACGACGAAGAGCCAGTTACACAGATGTCACTAGCCCACTTCGGGGTATAAGAATTAAGAACTAGTGTTTGTTCTTGCGGGTCACATTCCTACAATAACATTCACTACATGGCATTCACTAGAATCATAATTTCAACGTCCTGAGTTTCAAGTCTCCTTCTGAGGAACTCTGGCTAGGCGTCTGAGAACCGCAGAATATTCGCAATCATTGGTGAACAAACACAAAAAAGTTACCCAACGCCGCTATCCACAGGATAAATATTAACCAGAACTGAACAAATTGGCTGTAAATAAGTAAAATAAATCCCCTTTTGAGCACTTTAATGTCGTCTGATTGAAGGTCTGTAACTCTAACCTCGAAGCTGATAATGACACGTCCACAAATTCAACGTTCACGATTTGTGCAAACAACTCGGTGGTGAATCATTTGTTCAACTTTTACTTCGTACGTTTTTAAATGCCAATTTTATACCTATCACCTGTCAAAAACAAAATTCTAAAAACAAGTCTAAAGAACATAAGGCGTATGTATCGTGACTGTCTAGATAGCCACCATGCACCATTTTGGGAACCACCCCCTGCTTCAAGGTGGTTCACATCTAGAACCATGCAAAATAGAGCTGTAGAACTCCGGGGCTATAAGTGAATTTACAACTTCCCTCACGGTCACGTCACTCATCACTTTCATCATTTCATCGCCACTTTCGTGCAGGAATTATAAATGTCATCATAGACAAAGGCAATGTTAACCAAAGCCCTCCCAAAAGTCAATTTTCACGCCGCTATGTCATTGCATTAACATGTCCATCACAACTAGACCAATGTTAATGCCCTTAATCAAATTCGAAACAAACCTCAAGAAAGTACAAAACATTTGACAGATTAAGAAACACCTCACTACGACTCATTCTCATCGCCGGATGACAGCCAATAAGCTCCAATTTAACACCCTAATTTGACAAATATAGCTTCGCACGATTAATTGACATGAATCGGGCGCTGTTATAAAACTTGCGTTATAAAACCTGCGCAAACAGCGGCGCTATTCAGAACACAATACCATGATTTATACCAGCTCGCTTCTATTTTTATCGCTTTGACCAATAAACTAATAAAATCAACAAAATTCACTAAGGAAATATTATTTATCACATTTCGTTATGCATTTAGTTACTCCGGTTAAAAGGGTATCACATGCCGATGATGCTGATCTAATGCTGTCCCGATTGGAGCCGCTCTCTTGTCAAGTGTAAATTTATATCACTAATAGACGGTTAAATTTGTTGGTGATTGTCAATTAACAAATTAGTTCTCACCTCTGGGATTAGTGTGCGTGTACACGTGTGGGTATGTGTGCGCAAGTTTCCATGACGAGCTTTTGGCACGATTTACTCCGGCCGGCGGTAGCAGGCATTTAGCACGCAGATTAACATGTTTTTAAATTTAGAGCGCGTCTTCAGAAAGCGAGCCTTTTCATTTCCGTGGAAGTGGGAATAATTTTGAATCAAAACAAGGCTTACAAGTGGAGCGAATTGAAAGTGAAGCGGAATGATAGCCGATTTAAAATTTAGGGGTTGTTATTCAGGTTTTGTTTGCTTTGAGTCATGGGATCGATGGGGTATGAGGTGGCTGTGTTGGTGAAAACTTTGCCTTACAATAAGAGGAACATACTGCTACAGAGTGCAGACTATCTAAATTTAGAAAAGTGATCAATATTTCAGTGCTTAATACGACTGGACGTGTAAGACCAATGATCATAATCCATTTGACCACAATTCAATGCTTCTGAATGAAGGGCAAAACAGACTCACTGAACGAAGCTAAAACAACCGAAAAGATATCTTGAATTTAGACAGTTAAGAAAGTAGAACCTTTAACTGTGCCAACTAAACAGACATCAGACTTCTCAGCATAAGCTAACATTCTTTATCTGCTGTATGGTGTAAACGCCTCAAAAGTTACGCAATCAACCTGTTTGGCCAAGAAAGTCGGGTGATTGCAGAAATAAGCCAGAAAGTCCTTGGTTAGATATTCAGTAACGTTTGGACGCTGACTGACTTTGGAAAAAAAAAAGATTCAGCGATGACCTTAGTCGAACTGTACAGGGAAATCGACTCGGTTAAAAAACTGTAGAGAAAGGCCTGGTCTTAAGAGGGACGCAGAGGTATCAGTCAAGTTGGAGTGGCCACCTGTAAGAAGTTAGCTGAGGACCAGATTCACTGCAATGACTTGTCGTTTGACGCCCTAGTTCAACCCCAACTGTAGCGCTACCTAACCAATTTAGTAAGTAAGAAGATTCGTATCAGAGAAGAGAAGAGGTATTTATTTGCATCATAACGTTTCGCAAATTGCGCTGCTTAATGTTAGACAAGTTCTAGACCCAATGATAAATATAAAATTATTCATCTGATACCTCTAAAAAAACCAAATACGTTGGAAGGGACCTATTACAGCAAATCCCTCAAGCGGTCTTACGTCTGCGATACACTCGTCAATGGAAAAAAAATGTTGAGCATTACATTCTTCTACTGCCGAACCACAGCTTTCTAAAACCAACATTTGAACGCAATCTAAAATCAACAGTACCGAAGAGACGCGCCTAGAATGTGCGTAAAAACCTTTATGTCATTATGGACGGCTCACAAACAAACGTTTCTGGCATATTTTCAAATGACTATTGAATTCAGCACTGCTTCAGCTATACATCCGACTGCCGTATGGCTGAAGATTAACTCAGTGCTATGCACAGAAATTCAGTGGCCTTAAACCCACTTTAGATGAGCACATCTTCAACAAGCTGAAAGATTTGAATACTGCCTGTTCGACCAACCCGAACTGTTGCTAAAGGAAATCTATATAGTTTTAGGGGTGAACACTGGTACTCTTAGTGGTCCAAAATGTATCTACCTTGGATCCAAGTGCATCTCTTTTCTAGAGGACAACTCCAAACTAACTGACTACAAAGACTATTGGAAAAAAATTACAAGACCAACACGAAGGATGTGCCTATGTACACATGTCGAAAGTTAAATTTAAGAGGGAGCTTAAGAAACAATAGAAGATCTATAAGAAGTGATGAACGGAATTTTTCGAGCACCAAGTAATAAAATTGGACTGAGCCTTAAGGGCTCTGTGCTAGGTTTAGAATTCGACTCTGTCTGTGTCCCCTTTCTATTCCAAATGAGACTTAACAAAGCACTTTAGCCTAGAACATCTTTATGCCTGAAACACAATACTGCGTTAGTGCTACCGTTGAATGACGTTTAATGTTCAACCAAAGGAATTCAATGGCACCGGCCACAATCTCGCTTCGTGCTATCGTTCTACGTTTGAGAGCGAAAGAGAGTAAAGAGGCATACGTAATAATACGTAATGACGGAAAAAATTCAACTGGGTTGAATTTTTGGGGCGTTCTGACGTTTTTTTTTGTTTAAGAAAATTTGTGTGGGATTTTGTGCAAACAGCTGATAAATTTGAGTATTTCAATTCAACGCGTCTGCGAAGCACTTCCAACGTGACGGGAAAACGATAGCACAAACGCGGTATTGTGTTTCAGGCATTAGTGTCAATCCAAATTCCATTTTCCTGCCCATCACTAAACAAAGACATGCAATTGTCGCCCCATTGCATTAAATCGCACTCCATCCTTCTAAAGATGAGTATCCACAGCTAACCGTCACTCCCTGTTTTGATGGAACTTAAACATAAGCCATAACAACAATCTCTACCTCATCATCTTGATCAATTTGTCGTCATATGGAATCACAAGTCGTCTGTTTTGCACTTGAATTATTTTATCCACGAGGCATCTATTTGATCCAGAAAATCGCACAAACGAAACAGAACTCTTGACATACCCCCTTAGAGATTCACTTGACTCAATCTCGTCATCGCAGATTCGTTAATACCTAAGTAAATCTCTCTAAACACCCATCATCACCCTAATCATCTTGGTCGATTGTGGTATTAGGGAGGGGTTAAGCTCATCTGTACAGCAGCAGTTATGGATATATCTCAAAGATTTGCTTGATTTGGTAAATTTGTTTGGGTAATTTTCACTTCCTCGCAACTGGGACTTTTGAAAGCGTTACATTGTTATGGCATCGGAATGTATGATGTTTGCGCGGGGGGCCTTTGTAGTATTATAGTGCGACAACAGAGGACAGACAAGCTGATTGGGCACTTTTCGGAAACAGATCAATTAATTCATTAAGCTAAATCGGAACATGTAGTAGATGACAGTGCTTTCTGGCGCAACAAGTGTGTGCCCTACCCTTGTTTGCGGAGCTGAGATTGCTGATAGTTCCAATTTTTTTTTTTGTGAGCTTTGTTCGAAGAAAATTTTCTATAATTTGAAAATGACGTTGTTTTGGAAAATTGCACCGTTTTTCGATGGAAGAACAGGTGGAACGATGCTTAATGCTCGCTTCAAAATTGGTAATGGCGGCGTTTACGCACTAATTTCCCCTTGATTAACTAACCGACGACGGAACAAAATTAGTTTATCAAGGAAGTCATTTAGCGAGATCCACGATATTCCGATCTGGAAAGACGGCTCTTAAATGAATAAAAGCATTTCTATAAGTCACTCAAGATCAACAATTCATACAATCCCGGATGACAGCAGTACAGTTCATCTTAAAAAATTTTAATTATTGAAAGTTGAATGGAGTCGAGCGAGTTGTCCCTAACTTACATTCTTAAATTGTGACCCAAACATAGATGAATTCCCAGTCACAAATACATATGTATATTGAAAGCAACAAGACCAACAACCAACCATGTTTTGAGCGACAGCTTCACTAAATCATATCTTAGGCACTGAAATTACCTCCTCTCACTGAGATGCAATGTTTAAAATCCTTCATAAACTAGACCCAAAATGCCTCGGTTATATAATGGCAAAAGGCAAACCACAAAAACGTTTAGATAGGGAAAAATGGCAGCTATGTGTCGTTGTGAATCACTGTCGCAATTCTGGAAATACTGCCGCAGCAGCAACCAAGATATATTGCTTGGCCCAGTATGCCAAATGCCACTGACGCTGATGGATCTGTGGGCATAAAAGAATCCTAAATTGTGTGCAAGCCAAGGTTGGTTTTGTGGGTGTCCTAAAGACTTACTTAGAACTCGAACGGATCCATTGTACTCATAAAAAGTATACTCATGAGATTCAAACCAAGTAAGAGGGTTGACTAATCTAGAAACCATCCAGAATGGGATAGAAATCTCAGCAGTTTCCTTAAATCAGCGATATGAAGGTCCTCCAGCGTATGGAAGAAGCTACTACCAAGAGTACGCAGTAATCTGGTGGCCAGTGCGGGGAATTCGCATAGCAGGTGCTGGATGGATTCTAATTCCTCTTCGTCCCTGCAGGTTCTGCAGTAGTCATTGTAGAGTAATCCAAGACGCTCCGCATAGGTTCCTATTCCGCAGTGTCCTGTTAGGGTACTCTTATCAAAATCGCCTCTGGATAAATGTTTAGAAGACTTAATCGTCTTTTAGGTCAGTCTAGGTAAAAAGAGCCAGGCCTCCTTACAACGAGTACCTGGCCTTATCGAAATGAAAAGAAACAATGAGCCAGATAAACTGGTAAACAAAGAGCCGGACATGCCGCTTCTGGAACCAGAGCCCTTCTGCGAAATGGGCGACAACATCATTCGTGAACAACTACAAAAGAAGGAAGAAGATACGATAGCAAGAATCTGGGACGAACTTCCTAGGCCAGAAAAGATCCAAACTATGCATAAGGTTGAGCAAAAAAGGCTTAGAATATAAACAAGATTTCTTACAGAGCACTGTTAGCTAAGAAGAAGTCGGAACTTGTAGATTTCGCAACTATCATCTGATCGCAAATTGTGGGCATTATTCTATAAAACGAGAAACTGCTTACCTCATTAACATCGAGGAGATCCCCTCACTGCACTCCTAGAGATATTAAAATTTCTAAAAGCAACCGGGCTAATGGAAATATCATACTATAGACCGAGCACGAATCGGCGCTGTCTCCAGTGGGGAGCACAATAGATCTACTGTAGTTCCCATTGCGCGTTACCCCTTATCAATATTAAACAATCGATTAAATCATCTACAGAGATGGATTATGGTGCAAAAATTATATTTAGATTAAGATCTAGATCTTGCCCACCATCTGTGTTATGTCGTGTAGCTGCATCAAGTAGGAAATTCTGAGCAAGACGATGGAAGATGAGAAGTTTCTAGAAAATGATACCTGCACGCTGGCCCTAGATGACGAGGAGACAGCTGTACATACATATACTGTTCGAATGTCCAAGATTCAAACCTAGAAGATAAGCCGAATATCTTTTAAACAAATGCTAACGCTGACACGAGGACTCGCGATCAGGAATGTCTGAAGGCAGGAAAGCTTCTCACTGAAACGACTAGCGAAAGAGATACGAAGGGGAACCCAATGAGGTGACCTATACTGGAATATATAGAGTAGAAGCCGATAAATGACACAAGAGAGAACGCACTTAATAGGAAAAGCAGCATTTGGTTGAATCCGAATTTGTAGTGTGCAAAAAGAGGTTATGTATGTTTTAAAGTTTCATTAAATCTACTTGTATCACTCACCGTTTATTTCGATTCTCTGTTGCAGTTTCAGTGCACGTTTGTCTTTCTCCTGATTATGCTCGATGTGATAGTAGATGCTTGCGCCAAACATAAGATACGAGATGTAAAATATCAGCAATAGAATCCATCTCCGCGGGGACATCATTTCTTAACGCTGAAACAATTAAATCATAAAAATATTATCAACCATGAATATTTCATAAAAGCAAGAAGGAAACGACTTCAAAGTATGTCATAATGGCTGACGGTAGTAAACACTACAAATTAACTCTTTTCTGATAATCGCTTAATCAAAACAAAGTCAGGACTTCCTAGAAACCAGGAGGAAAACAATAACAATAAACAATAGTTTAATTGATTGCTTTATGGCTACAAATTTACAGCACTTTTATGGCCCCTATTTTGTATTTCGATTAGTAAACTGGTATGCTTTGGAAACTGTAAAGTGATTATGGATTTGCAAAGCACTTGAAGCCTTCAAAACGGTGTCCAAAATCTAACAAAAATCTTATAAGCTCCTTCGAATGTTTGCAATTTTTGCATCGTGACTGTATGTTTCAAAGATTAGGTCTATTCATCCATCTGTTGTTTACGTGATCATGCTTTCAATTTTCAAGTGAACCTAGACTGAAGTTGCAGATAACAAGCCTTTCTATGGTTCCAAATAAAATTGATAAGGCATCCATTGACTTGAATTAAACTTTCAAGTTTCTATACTATGTAAATGCACCTATATATCTCCAATTGTAATTGTAAAGTAGTACTTAGGCGAATTTGTTTTTCAAGACTTCAAGTGTCCAACTGGAGTGTATGCTTAAGCTATTAATCTCACTTTTACGAAATGGTGAAGGTTTGAGGTGAACCTTATCGAACCGTACGAAACAAACACTTTTGAAAAACAAGTGGTTTTCACTAGATGGCGCTAACAATGACAATTGTTACAAAACTCTTGAGAACTAAATTGGAATCGAGCTGTTCATGTGTCATACTCCACAAAAATTCTTGTTCCGCCCACTAAACCCCTAGAATGTAGGTGTTCCGTGCCAGGTGACAATAGATCCATATCATTGTCTTCCCAAAGAATTGTTCGAAGCATGACTTACGAGTCTGAGAATGAATACTAGTCGGCCTCTGTCAGTCGGTCATCTATCGAAGAGACTGCTACAGAGCTAATAAGATTTCGATGACACAGAAACTGGGACTGTAGTTCGTAACGTTTCCGCATAATAATGATTCGAGAGCAATCACAAAATTTCACAAAGCCACTATCAAGATTTCTGATACTTTCAAATGGAGCACTTGCTTGCAGCCGCAGTGAAATGACAAAAAAATGACGAAATGAATCCTCTTATCAATGGAAGACGATCCTTCACTGACCTACATTGAAAAGAAGCCCTAAATTTCGTTCGCAGAGAATCGATGAAGCGGATGATCTCACCATAATTTTGCTTTATGGACCTAAAACGATTGTGTGACTATTTCCTTAGATATCTGAGAACTAGTGCTGTGTCAATCACGATTGATTCGATCTTTTTGACCCGTTCACATTAAAGTATTGGTGATTGCAATCACACAACCACAAATCAATCAATCACGAAGTCAATACTATTGTGTGACCGGTTCGGTTCTTTCGGTTAACCAGTTAAAAAGAACGAAACAAAAATTGAATGGAAAAGAGGAACAGCAAGAAGGCATGAACTATTTGACCGAAATCGTTCAGATAGAATAAGCCCTGTATTTACACTACACAATCAATACAATCTGTTTGTCTCTATCCGATACTAAAATGAACGAAAGCTTTCTGATTGGGATTTTTGATTGTATTGAAATGAAGTGGATCGTTCATACATCTGTCATTGATTGATTGAAAAGACCGAATCATTTTTTTAAACCAATCCTTGAACGATTCGATCTTCAGATATGAACGATTGACACAGCTCTACTGAGAACTACAGCTTAATGTTTGAGAACTTCGCTGGACACTGCTCACTCCAATACAATTCGAAATGATTATCATCAGTCTCAAGGAAAAGCACAAGACTAAACACAATACCTGCGTCAACCAAACAAGAAGTCGAGAACTTCCTTCCTAGAAAAGGCCTGGAAAAAGCTGGTACACACCGAAATGATACCCACGATGTATTTAAAAAATATCGGTGCTTCGTTAAGGTAGGAAAAAGTTTCAAACGAGACTTTAGTGATTGTATAGCGATCAACGAAGCCTTATCCTGGCTTATGTGCAATGTGATATCCTTTAAGGACATCACAATCTTTACCGATAGCCAAGCTGTTATAAAATCTGTGAAATCAATAACATATACATCAAAAGCTGCTTCAGATTGTCGCTCATCTCTATGGAGATGGCAGAACATTTAAAGATTCACCTACGGTGGATGCTCGTTCATAGAGACATTACAGAGAACTGTAAAGCCGATGAACTCCCCAAACGTAGCACAACTCTAGGTCTAGACATCCTAACAGAACGGATGAATCTGGGTATTCCACTCGCTACATGTAAATTACTCCCAAAGAACGACGCGAGACAAGACAAGACAAACCATAGATGGAGGAATGGTGCCACATGACGTACCTCCAGACAGATCTGGTCAATGCTAAATCTTCCTCGATCTAAAAATGTCATCTTGCTTAAGAGGCCGCTTATTAGCACCGTCATTGGTGTGCTCACCGGCCGTTGTCCCATTGACCTTCATCCCAGAAGGATGGGCTTTTACTCAAATTACTTTTACAGGGGCTGCAGGGACGAAGAGGTGGAAGAAATAATCCTCCATTTCATCTACACCTTTCCTGGGCTATTCCAAGGAAGGAGGTTCTATCTGCCAGCCTACCACTTCGACAACTCGGGCAAACTATCACATACTGAAGGCAGCTCCATTATAAGCTCCAAATGGTTTCAATAAAGAGAGTGGCACGTGTAGATCCTAGTGGTATCACAAAGGGCCTATCTGATTGTATTGTGATTGTATTCCAGTGTATAGAGTTTGGCATTACTTTTGTAAATTAGTTCACCTGTCTTTTCAACGACCTTCGTAGCTATAGGGACTAAATAAACATCGTAGGAAAAGCGGATAATCAAAAGAAGAAGCATCTAAGATGACTTTTTCTTCCAAGCAATGCCGTTTGACGAAATATTACAATAAATACGTTCAATATAAATAGTGCCAGCAAAGACTAAGCAAACAATCACTCTTGCCTTCGGCGGCAAAATACCTATCACTGGTGAGATTTGCCTGAGTAATTCCTTAGAGTTAGACTGCACTCATCGGTTCATACTCGCTCCAAATCCAAATTTAACTCGAATTCATTCCAACAATAACACCTGTCGACAAACCTAACATATGAGTATTTGATTCACGAGGCAAATCTAAGTCACTTACAACTGTCATCCCGAATTTGTACACCATGATCGATAAGGTGTCTGCACACATAGATCAAACGCATGCAAATCGCTTCCCCCATCATCGATTAAAATTGGATTTCACCAAAGTGAGCCAAAATCGCAAACCGACTTCAATAAATCATTCCCCCCCCCCCCCCCCCAATAAAATAATCAATAAAAATTGAAAAAAATTCCTTATCAATCTACCGGTCTTAGTTGGCAGTAATCGGAAATTAAATGTCGGCTAAGAGCAGTGAAAAAATCCACCCACCCACATGATGATGCATGACACTGTGATTGGCGACACGCTGAGTAACCTTCACCCAAAAATTGGTACTTTTTGTCCCACAAACAAGGCTTGAACATGCTTTGGCCCCATTTTACATGGCACTTACACATCAGCTGATTATCTGTCTTCGATAAATGCAACAAGCTTTTTGAATTTCGTAATAAAATTCGATTTCATTCTGAACCTTGGTTCAACAAACCGATCGGAATGGTATTCCTCGATCAGCAGGCTTGCGCAGAGAGTGATCTTTACGCGATATGATCGCAAAGATATCGATTAGATACGTTAATTAAGCAGAGTGTAATCGAACGAAAACATTGAAAAGTCTAGACCTACAGACCAAACGTATGTAGAGAAGTTTATGGCTTTGTTTGCCAAAAGTAGCCCCATGTGTGGCGCTAGTGTTAGAAAATTATTGTCGATTAGTACTTGTTGTCATCGACCAAGATTAGTCACTACCTACCGCAAACGTGCTTTCTTTTTCAAGAGCAATCTCGGCGACGTCTGAAGGAGTCTGAGATTCCTTCGATTTCGCTTTACAGGAGGAAACAGTTAATCTTATCGGTGGATTGCCGGAGCCAATAAATCGATTTAGTTGCGATTTTTGCCCAAGACTACCGGGTCACTGTTGATCCTAAGTCAATCGTTATCGTCTAAAGAGTTTTTGGGATTTTTCCACTTTGAATCGATAATTGCTGCATGACGTACTGGTTTTGTCTCAATTGCTGAAATATGGAGTTGTCATTCTTTTGAAACGTGCTGCGCTTTGCAAAAACATATAATTGGCGGTGCTTTTGAGTTTGGACAAGAGCAACGGCTCTATCTAAGAAACGTGCGACTAAACAAAATGTAAATCGGTCAGTAGCAAACTTGAGTGGAGCGGACAACTGAAGAAGGGAAGTTTGACCAAAAACTGGAGGCATCACCTTCATCTCTTCGTTACTTTCTTTAATACCCGCGTTCAGTCATAGCGCGGAGACAGCTAGCTTAGGATCGAGCTGACTGAAGAGACACGTCGACCCTGTAAGGACTGTAGGACTGTTGAAAGAAAGTAAGTCACAGCTTAAAACATTGGAACGCATGAAAGGAAAAGATCACGCCATGGTGGTACTATATCTTCTCTTATGTGGCAAAAATTTTAGTAAAACCAAACAGACCAAACGCAATGATTTTGCATTGCAGAGGGCCCAAGCCACTAATCAATCTTTTTCGGTCATCCTAACATCACAAAAGATTCACGGCGATCCGAGCGAGGCTGTACGGTTCACAGCACCGCCATTCTTACAGCCTACCTGCCCAAAGCAATTATGATCGCTTACTAAGCCGAGTTTTAAAGAGGAGTCATGGAAACTTTTCCTAGAAAAGTATCATGTCATCAATGTTTGCTCCTCTCACCCCCATTTTCGAATGAAGACTAAACCAATTTCGTTGCCTTCTAGTGCTGGGCATCTTGCCACTTCCATCGGTCCAATGCTTAGTTGAAAACCGAACATGAAACAACGGATTTAAAAGGCCTTTCGAACTACTAGGGTGTCAGACGAATTAGGAGTTCAAAGCACGGTACGACGACAGGATCGCATACCAATCCAAGTGGTGGTCAGAGATGTTTTCTTTGTTTTGAAGGAGAGAAGCCCTCGAATACATTGCCTTAGTCCTATCGATCAGTTGGGCAACAGCGCTCTACCCAAGAGAATCTTTAAATCCCAGCTACCAGCCTAAAAACGACAACCAATACTGGAACTCCGTTGCAAGGATCACTGAAGCCAGAAGACTTCGTCTATAAAACTGGAAGGCGTGGCACAGATCGAAGAGGATAGCAGGCTGCTGCAATATTTCAAACGGAGGTTCATCACGGGTAGGGAGCCCGTGAAACATCTAGACAAAGCTACTGAGTCTCTTAGGAGTTTTTCAACAACAAAAAAATATATATACATAAAAGCTCGCACTGCCATGAAGTATCATAGTAAAACTGCTTCCTTCTCGGGCATGCCAGAAGACTCCCATGCTAAATAAGGCCTTGAACTATAAAATAATTTTGTACACCTACTTCATCACACCAAATAATGACAGAATGACTGATAGAACTGTCAACAGCAACTGCAAGGACCAGCCTTCCATCATGTTAAAATTAATTACGACATTCAATTATCATGATCAACCGACCGATTGGCAATTTATTTGAAAAATGTCTTCGAGGCTCTTTGATCGATCATAAAATTATGTAGCAAAATCTTTAAGGCAAAGTCCCCCAAAAACGCTGACATATCAAGGGGAGAAACCAAATGTCACGAGCTTATTTGCAAAATGACGTTTTTTTTTCCAAAGAAACGACTTTAATTTCGGTTGCAACTTTTTAATGTTTACTTCGCTGCGTCCAAAGTTATTTTTGATGTAATTGCTGCAATGTAACGTGTCAAATCATGGCATAGCTACCTGCGATGCATTCGATTAATTTCGCAAATTGTGCGATTAAATTCAGCAAATGCCAGCACGTTTTGAACTTGATAAGAATATTTTCGGTTGCTTTTGCAATGTGCTTGCGACATGTGGCTTAAGGTTGACCACCGGATTAGACGATGTAGTTCCTTCGATTTTGGGCAGAATCAATAGTAATCTGCAAGGTCTGCCGAATGCTCAAAATCTAAAGGGATTATTTTTCAATTTGCTAAAAAGCTGAGTTGACGAAGGGTGAAGTCATGGAGAACTGTGCGAAGGGAATGCACCCCGAACGGCTCGGGTTACTCTACAACAACTGCTGCAGAATTTGTGACGACGAAAAGGACATAAAATGCGTACGCACTAAACGATTTAGTAGTCCTGGTTATAAGGATAAAGGACCTTCAAATAGCTGAGTTGAGAAAACTTCTATGATTGATACCCCTTTCTATGTAGGTAGTTCCTAAATCAGCCGTCAATTTGATATAAGGTCCCATCTATGCGTTTGGGTGCCAAACCTTACCTTGAGTCCCTAGATTGGTTCAGGGTTACTCTTGTTTGGGTTCCAGGTCGTAGGGATTAGGTAAAAAGGAACGTGCTGAAGGATTGGCCAGGCGGAGCCCAGCCCTTGACAACTCATTCGCGGAACAAGTCAGTATTGCACTATGGGTCGTTAGGAGCAATTTGACAAATTGGCAATATATGCGGCAGGAAAAAGTGTGCGAACCATAAACGACAAAACAGGTGTCGCATCAACAGTCATCAAAACAGTAATCAATGACCGGGCAAACCGGGATTTTCATAAACACTGGCTTAACCTGACGGCTTGCAAAGTGACTAGATTCTCTGTCGCCATTCTGCAAATAACTGCGAAGAGGAAGAGAAGGATCTGGAACATTTCCTCTATCACTGTCAACCAACTGCAAGACTATTTCTTTTGCAGAAGTCGAGAACTGTAATAAATTGCTGCTCGACGACCTGGGACCACGACATGATCCTTCAATATGCCAACGAACCAAGCCATCACTGTCTTACAAAGTTAAGATACTGAAATTAGACTACCTGATGTAAACAACACAATACCAGCAGATTGCTTCCAGTTCATTTGAAAAAAGCTCACATCGTCTGTTCTGTCCACATAGCACCATTCCAGCAAACAAACCATCTATCTGTTAGATTCCACCAAAAATGAAAACACAAAAATGCGAAAGGCTAAATTCAATTGACGAAATCGTCACAATTCAATACAAAATCAGTCATCAAACGTGTCGCGTTTTTCTTCGTCATATCCACGTCTGACAGCTAATGTCATAAATTACAAATTGCCCTCTTAGGCTTAATTGCTTCTGATAACCCAAAGAATTAAATCTTCCTTTTTTAAAACTAAACGTGTACTTCCCATCGCGTCCGAGACTTTAATTAGTATTCAAAAGAGCACGAGCACGGTGCCAGCGTATCGGCCAGCTTATTGCTCGCAAAAAAGTTTTTGAGGGCTTTGATGTTGACACGATGAACATTTGCATAGGAAATGTTATCGTGCAAATTGATAATAGTCGCTTGATCTGATTTATGTACGAGTAAGTGAGACGCTTCATTTGAGTTGTCCAATGGCCTCTGGTTTGGCCTATGAATGAGGCATAAGTAATTCAAATCAAATCATCATCATCATGCGAAGTAGATTAGTCGAGATAAATCAAGTCTCTAGGCGTACGAAGAGATTTGATTTTGGACTGACTTGGAGATCAAAAATTTGATCAGGGGATCATGATGGGGATCGGATGTTTGGGAAACCTTGAAGGAAGGACAGTAATAGTCTGATTGTATCGGCTCCTTCGAAATTTGTATTGAACTTGAAACGAATGTAAGCTGAGTGTGTGCGACCCGGGTTAAGGGGACCAGGGTTACTGCTTGGGCAGCAGTGTTGGTATGCCCAGGCAATTGGCATTGAACTGTTGATAGCCGCTGTGTTGATGAATAGAATATCAAAAACAAACAAAAAAGTGCAAGTCGAAGGCCAAAGTAAACTTCTTTTGTTTACTCTTGTTCGAAACCAACATATTTCCGGATGGAAATTCTTAAAACGGCAACGGATATGCTTGGTTTGTCCCGGCAAACACTCGCCACACAGTCAAAGATTCTGTGTAGAACGATCCTTAGGAAATTATCCGAGTTAGTGATGACTGAACTGCTGAATTCACATGACAGACAAGAAAACTACGGTGATGGCACTCCTTAAATTTCAGTTCTCTTTGGTTAGAGTACTATTCGGTTCTCTAGCGAATATGTAGTACCCTAACCAAAGACTGCTACTTCGGGCTAATTTTACACCGATAAATGTCATTTAAGAACTATAATATGGTTTATGGACGCTCTGCTCCGTTCCAATTACTGTGAGAACATATGGTCCGGAAGTCGCTGTTTTCTGTTCATAGTTATTACACGCCCAATTGGGACATACATCTGTATGTACATACATTAATTGCCTATATTACGACGGATTAAGTTACAAACATTTTACAAAGTCTTTGGAATTTCATTCTTAAAGAAACTTCTTCGGGGAACTTGACACATTGCATGACACATGATCTTTTATCGTAGGGTGTTTGAAAAAAATACTAACGAATAATTTTCTAGTCTCAATCGAAACTGTTTAGGGGGCAGAAGTTCTACCGTCTAGAAGGCAAAGTAAATCGAATTTTCAATTTAGTACCTAAAAGACCCCGTCTTACAATTCTATCCACTTCTAACGAAGCGTATAAGGCAGTAAACCACCAAAACAAATAAGTCTTTCTTCCTACTCTTATGAGGGCGCTACATTTTTCATGAACCAGGACCTTAGCCAACAAGCTCTACCAGCCAGTACGATCCTTAGCCAGCTGCCTCCATTTACATACGCCGAGTTGGTTAAAGTAATTTTCTGCATCGGAGATGAGGTCGTACTCTACTGCATATAGAAGTCGCACCAATATATTAAACGAGAGCTTAAGATTCGGGTTGAGCCAAATCTGTCTAGTAACCCGACCGTATAGACAGCTTTGGAGAGCATTTACAAGTAAAGAGAGGTATGGCCACATTTACTTTCTCCGACAGAATCTGTAATGAATTGTAGTCGCCGTGACTCTCTTGTCAGTGCGTTGAACCGCTGTGCGAGCTGAGTAGGTTTGGGCGCAGCAATATCAAACTTTTTTCGCGACACCACCTCTCTCGACGGCAATGACAATTAATGCCCTCGGAGTCGCCAATACACACTGTAGGTCGCTCTCATTCGTGCGAAAATTATAACACTCACAACATAAATTGTTGCGTAAGGATATGCCAACCTCGCTGTTGCTCCGGCAGGAGCAAAGCTGCTGGAGCTAACGGCTAGCTGCCGAGCTGTTCAAAGCGGTAGGCGGTGACTTGATAAGGAACATGCACGAACTTATCTGTAAAATTTGGTCTGCCCGATGAATGGAACCTCAGCACTGTTTGCCCTCCTCCTCAAGAAAGGAAACCCTCTGAACTGCGCCAATTACAGAGGCATTACTCTTCTTAACATCGCCTATAAGATCTTATCTGCCGTGTTGTGCGAGCACCTGCAGCCGTTCGTCAACAATCTGATCGGTCCATATCAGTGTGGCTTCAGACCAGGAAAGTCGACCATCGACCACATATTCACACTGCCGCAGATCTTGGAAAAAACCCAGGAACTTCAAATCGATACCCACCACCTCGTCACTGATTTTAAGGCCGCGTATGACAGCATATATAGAGACGAGCTATACAGAGCCATGTCTAGCTTTGGCATCCCTGCCAAACTCGTCCGTCTGTGCAGGATGACGATGGAGAATGCACGCTGCTCCATCAAGGTCGGTCAATACCTCACCAAGACCTTTGATGTCAAAAAAGGATTTTGACAAGGCAACGCGATGTCATGCGACTTCTTTGACACCGTTCTGGAAAGAATAGTGCAACTCACGCGCCAACACCAGAGGCACAATCTTTCAAAAGTCCGTCCAATTACTCGGATACGCCGACGATGTTGACAAAATCGGAAGAACGCAGCGTGATGTCACTGGTGCGTTCGAGAGTATTGAGACGGAAGCGGCGAAGATGGGTTTAGCGGTTAATAAGGGCAAGACAAAGTATTTGCTGTCAACAAGAAAGGACGCTCAACACCGACGTCTCGGACAGAACGTAACTATAGACAGTTATAACTTTGAGGTAGTTAAGGACTTTGTCTACCTAGGCTCCGCTATAAATTCAGACAACGACACCAGCACTGAGATCAAACGAGGGATTACTCTTGCCAATCGCTGTTTCTTTGGGCTAAGAAGGCAATTGAGTATCAAAGCCTTCTCTCGAACAAGAAAGGTGACCCTGTATACGACCTTAATCGTCCCAGTCCTGCTCTACGGCGCAGAGGCATGGACTCTGTCTAAAGCGAATAAGGCTGCTCTTGGCTGTTTCGAGAGGAAAATTCTTCGGGTGATTTTTGGTCCCGTCTGCATAGACGGGAAGTGGAGGAGGAGATACAACAACGAACTGTACGGGCTGTACAGCGACATCGACTTAGCAAGAAGAATGAAGGTCCAACGACTGAGGTGACTAGGTCATGTAGAGCGGATGGACACCAATGCTCCGGCCCGGAAAATCTTCAAACTCACACCCAGTGGCGCACGCAAATGCAAGGGGAACTTAACCAACTTGGCGTGTGAAACTGGCTGACTGGAGACGCTTGTCGGTTGAGGCCCAGCTCCACACTGGACTGTAGCGCCACCTTAGCTAAGTAAGCAAATTGGAATTCAAGGTAGGGAAGGCACAAGTGTTGTGAGTTTGCCTAGTTGGACTGGAGGAAGTGCTCTAACTTGAGCACAAGGGATCTACTAAATCCCAGTCAACTCTGTATCACTCTTCTTTGCAATCACTTCTCTTGACAACGGTGTGTCATCAGAAATAAAATCACGAATAACACTTGCCACTTGAAAGCCTAAGGCGCTGTCCTCCACAGCATGGAAGGCGTAAAACCATATCATAAACAGCATAAAAGAGAACCTCATCCAACTAGGAGTCTGTAATTGGAGGCAATTGCCCAAGTACCGGACTAACTAGAGAGGCTTGTTAGTTTGAACCCAGGTTCGCACAGTCCGCTCCAGTCTTTGTTAAAGAAACCCCCAATAGGCGCCTGAATGAAATCCGTATCTTTTGATCTACTCAAAGCCGTAACCATGATCTAACTCTGACAAAAAATTATAGGACTGTAACACAAGTCAATCGTGGACAGTGCATTCGCTAGAATCTAGATAAACCCCCCATGAACAACGATCATTATTATGAGAAAAAACTCCACTTAACCTTGTTTACCAAGCGTTTTACACAAAAATCTTCCATGAAACCTGATTAACACCTTGCGAGCTTAAATTTGCCACAGACAAACGAGACACAGATCAAACAGCCACAACCAATGCCGGATAAGAACTGTCAAAAAGCACTCTTCACAAAGGTTTAACAAGGATCACTGATTTCAAAAGCTCAAGACCAATTCTTATCCGGCCAAAATGAGTTTTAAATTATATTTACACTCTGCTGCCGAAAAAAATCACTGGAACAGGAACCCTCCGGTCTGAATCCTTAGAAAGTCTGTTTATCCTTGACACAGTGGAGCAACGATCCACAAGCACGTTTTTCTCTTAAGACACACACATATTATCGAGGACTTCACAAGCTGCTGGGAAGGCTTTTATTTATGTATCTTCCTGCCACCGAATAAAGTTGGAAAAACAAATCAATTTTGTTTTGGAAAATTCACAAACGCGTCCCAAATTGAGTGCGCGACGGCACGCACAGCCACGATACAATAGAGAAGCACAATCCGCGCCGCCTCCAAATCACTTCGTTTTCGACGGGCTTGAGTTTACTACTAAACGAAAAAAATCAAAACAGAATCCACAAAATAAAGCCGAAAGAAAAATATTTGGACGTGTAAAGGAAAATAACGTGTAACGTGCTAAATAACGTCCAGCGTAAGGGAATGGTGACCGCTTCGGACGCGAGCTTTTATACGTTCGTCATATGACTGTGTGTTGGGCACAGTACGCTCCTATGCGAGAGGAGAATATTCTACTATCGTTAAGCATTTTCTTATTGTTGTTGGTGCTGTTGTTGTTGTTGTTTGTTAGCTTATTTGTGTCCGTCTCAGTCGTGTCTTTGTCAACGTCATACAGAGCGACAGAGCCCGCACACCATTCCGATCGATCGATCGTATGTGGTGCAAGTCAAAGCAGCAGAACGCTGTACATCGTTCCTAGAGCAGTTGGGGTTGAGCTGGTTAAGAAAAAGATCGTAGAGCTGCTAAGTGTATGGGTATACAGATAAAAAGAGAACACCAGTAGCAGTGCCAGCGATTGTGGTGTGACACAGAAGTGGTGTACAGTGGGAAGTGTGGTGCTCCTCACTTCTATGCTCTGCAATTGGAAGCACAGTTGCGATGAAATTGGAACCATATGATCGTTCGTTGCTACGGATCTTCTTCAGTTGCTTCGGAGCGCATTGTAATCTGAAGAGACGTTTGGCCCTCTCTTCAACGACTGTATCGGCGGCTTGAAGGGGGATCTATCGTTTGTTTATCAACGAAAAACAGTTCATTTGCAATTTCTCTGTGATGTTTGACTTAGATAAGGGTTTTGGTATTGAGTGCTTTGGGTATGGCGATCGAATGAGTGGAATCAGGCGGATTTTTGATCTAAGATAAGGTGCTGCACTCTTGAAGCTCCTCGATATTTTGCAATAAGCATTCGTCGAACAGTCCGGTCTGAGAGTCACGTTCGATGGAAAGGAAACCTTAGCTGCAGTAAAGATTTACGATTTTAGGTCTGAGAAGGATGTTCCACAAAAAAGAGATCTTAGCTGGAATTAGTGTTTTCAAGGAAGTCTGATTCCATTGAAGGAAGCAAGGCCTAGTGTGGGTTTATTTACGCCTTAAGCCGCCTTGAAATAAGCAAAAGCTGCCGATGAGGGATTAAACTTGTCAAACCATACTATTTTACCCTACAAGCAACGTGCAATGCAAGTACGTCTTAGGACACCAGTTGGTCATTTACAACCTAGAAGAGAGTTTCTGGTCTACGGGTCTATCGTCGTATGACCTCGACTAACTTGGAACCTAACCCATAAGGTTAGTAGAGGAAGAACTCGCCTTAGATAACGTGGACAACAGGGACCCCCATCAACTTGGTATCGAACCTGGAAGAAGACCTGGCCTTGGAAAGAGCGCACTTGTGTGATCTGCATTTACTACGAATCTAACCCAAAGGGACAACACAATAGAGAGAGACCTTGCCTTAGAATACGTGGATAAGTTGGAGCCCAACTAACTTAGAATCTTAACTGGAAAAACAACGCACTAGAGGAAGACCTCACGCGGAAAGCGGCGCGCACACATAGAAGGGGACTTGAAGCAACAGAAGACAGCTGCCTGAGTATCCTGCTGGCGTGAAAGGCTTGTTGGTTCACTTCGAACTGTAACTGTAGTAACATCTCTGATCAGGGAATCGTAATATCAGCATCATAAATCCTGGATGTTGAAAACAGACAACTTAGGCAAAGATGTTGCTGAATGACCTATGTATATCTGCTTCAGGACAAGCCCGTAGCTATACAAGGGTAGACATACCAATTGGTGCAATAAGGGGTAACGTAGACCATGAAGAGAAATAATTTCTTGATCGTCCGCCAGAATAGAATCCACCATATCCCTTCGACTTTGTCAATGCAAAAAGTAGAAAGGCATATCTCATCTACTATTACAGGAGCTGTCACTATACTCCCCTCATAACCTAGCCTAACCTAGGAAACTAGACCATGCCAATTAGTAGCGTCACGAAGACCGAATTGAACCTAATAAAGGTGAATAATGAAACCAACCCTAACTAGTTTAAGTTACACTTTCTTAAACGGGGACTTCTAGACCTTGGATATTTTTGCAACTCAAGCACAGCGCCCCCAGTTACACGAATTGTATGACACAACAATAAATGACATCACGTTCTTTAAAATATACTGCGACTACATCGGGTTACGATAAAACTTAATGGTTATGACGTGCCGCGTATGCTTAGGAATTAATTTAATTAGCACTCTTGTAGCAATCAGACCAAAATAAGGCTCTGGTCCATTGATAAATTAACAGTCGAGCTTAAGGAAGTCAATGTGATCTTCCGTATTATGGTCTATTTTGAGAAAAACCGTAAAATATCTCACGATGCGAGCCCGTGGCACTAGAAATCGGATAAAAAAAAACAAAGAGAACTACGCAAGGAAGTAAAACTGCTTGGTGGAGGCCAGAAGTTGCTACCAGGACTCGTGACCCGTAGGATAGCCTTTCTGTATGCCAGAACTAAGAACAGACGTCGTTGGTTATAACCTATACAGTAAAAGAAAACGAAAAAGCGGCAACTGACGAGAAAACGCTCTGACACGGATAGAGTACTGGTTGACAAATATGTAGCCCTGCCTTTATCACAGCTAAGCACTCCGTAAAGCAAGTGAGCAAGTCACTGCATCATTTATTGCATCATAAACCCCAGTCCTTGATACAAAAAAGAACAACGACTATACTACCTCAGAAGGAACCAGATCTAAAAGCTTATCGGTAAAATATCTGGCCGCTGCACTATAGAAAACACGACAAGTAGATTATGCATCTTTGACAACTAACTTCTGCAGCATGTAAATGAATAAACAAAGAATTAAGTTTTGTGTTTTTCACTTCTATCAAAGCTCGGAAAGAGGCTAAGGACTGGGCTAACTGGAGAGGCTTGTTGGTTGAGACGAAAGAATGTAGTCGTAGTAGAGGCCCTAGGACCCACAAGGGGAAAAAGGACATAAGTAAGAAAATACAAACAGCCCTTCTAGCCTAACTTCATCTGCTCTCCAAGCCTTCCTACTGGCCTCGGATTTAGCTTATTACTTCTAAAATTGCTTATTTAAATAGCGAGCCCCCACAAGGGTACAATACAATTTAACCCCACCCTCTGAGCGCAAAGTTGATCCAAGAAAAAAATCTCTTAAAAATGCTAATACGAAGGCAAACCCATAACTTGAACAAATTATCCTAGAAGAATCGAAATAACGATTCAATTTATGCGGTGTTAAGTCGTTATTTTAAGGCTTATTTGTCAGGCCATTGTTTGCTCGGTGGTCTCGGTAAAAAATTCCAATTTATATTTGTCTTTTCAATTCCGACTTCGACAATAAGCTCTGATGTTAGTTATTAATTCGAGATTTATTCGAGCACACACGCTCGCGCTACCCTTTGTCATTCTGTTTAGCACATTTTCAGACATTTGCGTCTTTCATTGGCTTCGTTTATTGCCTTTAATAAGTTAACAGCGGTTAAACGTGACATTAGCCTCGACAATTTGCCCAAGCACATGATGTGTGGAGAGCCTTTGAGACAGTCCTGCGGAAAGTTGGTCAACGCTGGCACTATTTTTGTTCAATGCCTGGTCAGCTTTGCAATTAGCGCCCTTCACTTTGTGACTCTTAATTTTATATGAAGTAAATGACCTGGCTTATTTAAAGCAGAACCACCTTAAAATACAGAAGAAACATTTCGCTGAGTTGATAAGCAGACCTTATGGATTTTTCGTGGAACTTAAACAAAAGATTTCGGCAGTATTAAAGGAGAGAGAAGTAGTATCCCTAAGAAACTCATTAGACCTAGAAGGGTGCCAAACGACACGAACCAAAGTGGCCCTCTGAAGACTAACACAAGACTAACTGAAACCGGACACAAACGAATCTTAGTTAAGCTTAGTCTATAGTTCATGTCGACAGGGTTGCCAATTGCAAGCAAAAGCTACGTTTGGTGTGTCATTAAAAATCTCGAAGAGCAGTGACCAGTGATTATTTTCTGACCAAATACGATGAGTTCAGTGGAAATAACTGCTCCCGGCCTGAGCAAACTTAATGCAGAACAGTAAAGAAAAAGCCTAGATCTTTCAGGACGAGCTGGCAAGGACGATGTGGAACCATCACCAATTACTTTAAACAACACTTCGCCTTGAGCAAACTTAACGAAAAAAAGGAAACCAAATCTTTGAGGATGAATTGGCCAAAGCTAAAGGCGTTGGGGAAATCTACACGCGTTGTTCGCCCTAAGCAAACCATCAATCTCTCGGTGTTACATCTATACCACTCACAATACCTAGGCTCCCATAAAAGTCTGTTCCTCTATCAGACAATTGCAGTTGCTGGAGAGGTAGTTTTCAAAGGCTCTATAACCTTAACGTGCTTGCTAATGTTTCCTCATGCATTTCATGGTTATTTTAACTGTCAATTCTGTACAAGAAGACGACCAAACTGTAGACTATGTACGCACCTGGCCGAGTTAATTAATCTTTCAAATAAACAAACTCTACGTAAGAGCCCATAGCAATATATTTGTTGTGAAATCTAATTGGCTACACAAGTCGAAGATTTAGATCTAATGCAATGACGTTTTTAAGGCACATATCATGGTCTAAAGCGTTTTATTGTAGCCTATAAATAAACTTCTTCAAGTAGGTTAATAAATTTCGCACTGAATCCTTCGTAACGATCTTAGTGGCGCTGATATCGAGGAAATAAACTTTAGCCAAGTCAGATTATAATGATATGAAAGATATCTAAACTAGTTTAAGTGGGTTCTTTTGTTTTAAAAGAGATCTGAAATGGTCACAAACATAGTAAAGCAGACACATCATAATTCAAGGGCTAGATAGGAAATAGGTCACTTAAGGTTGGCAGATCTCTAAGCTTTAATAGAATGCTATGAATGTTAATTGCTACAAAATCCAAAAGAAAAAATTGACACGACAAACTATTTGAGAACGAAGAAAATTATAAAACGACAACGATTAACATGGCTAGATCAAGTTAAAAAAAAGTCTTGAAGGACCACACGAAAACAGAAGACCTCATGTTTAATGGCTTGTGCAAGTAAAGGGTAAGGATTGGGCTGACTGG
This sequence comes from Matsumyia berberina, assembly GCA_917880715.2. Lineage (NCBI taxonomy): Eukaryota > Metazoa > Arthropoda > Insecta > Diptera > Syrphidae > Matsumyia > Matsumyia berberina. Next base: position 78,838,290 of record OU862871.1, on the reverse strand, counting down.
AGATGCTTGTTGGTTGAGGACCTTGTCCATCATGAAGTAGGTCTACCATCTGAACAAACACCATCATACTCCTGGATATCTTACACTAAGGGACTCGCCATCGTGAAGATTTTTTCAATCGTGTACTAGAAAATAATGCAAAACTATGTAGTCAACACATTATAGTCTCTTTGGACTTTAAGAACACAAGCATCACTCTAAAACGAACATACTTTTGGGACTACCACAGTCGGGTCAATTAGTCAAAAGATGCCTCATACTTAAACAAATTGTCTTCACAACCGCGTCGACGAAAAGAACAAGGTCTTATGCTTTAAATTAAGGTTCTTCTACGAACGTCATCAGACTATCAATACGTCTTCAATGCATACCTATTTTCTTCTGTGAGAACTCCTACAGCTAAATGCTAGTCCTGGAACAACGTCTTCTTCACTTAAATTTAAAGGGATTACTCAAGCTATCGCAAAGGCACACTATTTGTTTGCAATAACAATCGACCTACTTATATCAGGCATAGACATACGTAATATTACTCCGATAAGATATCGCAGGCACTGATCTTCACACAACCTCCTAGATCACAATCTCCCTAGCCAATATCGCTAAGACATAGCAAAGCATGCATTGGCCTAAGTAATTCAAAATTAATCGCTACAGATTAGCTCTTGCAAGGTCCTATAATCGCAATTTAGATAAGGAATCACCAACGAAGGCAAATCAATGACGACAACACAAGCAATAGTGAGAATTCATTTATCAGTGGTCAGACTAATTTCTGTGGAAATCAATAAAGAAACGCACTTGACTTTATAGGAAGTTGTCAAGAGAACGATATGTGATTAGGACCAGGCGAAAGATGTTGAGATACAAGTTGTTGACAAAATAAAATTCCATACCTGTGATTGTTGCCGGAAACGCTGTCTCCATCGCATTCTTTTACAATTGACGAGCGGCACATGTACAGAGGATTTGACTATGTCTTGACTTTGTTCACGTTCTTAATGATGCTTTTCGTTTTCACATTGTGTATGTATGTTCTGAAATAAAAATATTAATGAAATACATACTCAGCAAATCGACATTCGAATTCTAACGTACTTTTAAATTTCTGTAAATTTCCCGGAAGTGCTCTTCTGGTTGAGGGAAAATGGTTCACTTCTCAATCTTCTCTCCATCATGACGATACGAAAACTTTCTTCCCTCCACTGCCTTGTGCTGTCAACGTGACAGTTCGAAATCTACTCGATGTGTGTATAATTTTTTCTCCAAAAAGTCTGCAAGAAATCCAAGTTTTCAATGAAAATTACTACAAAAATTGATTTCGATGAAGATTTCTCATCAATATGTGAATCTACAGTAAGTCTAGATTGATGCGGAAGTTTTTATACGCCCAGGATTTACTGTGGGAAAAAATTATTTCAAATTATAAAATCCACTCCCTCGGATAATCATTTGTTTTTGTTTGGGATGCTTTCAGGCAGCACTCACTGAAGGCTGTAGACTTCCAGTTCGTATGCACAAAACAGAGGATTGGCCACTGGCAGAGGTTGTAAGCATAAAAGAACACGAAGGAAAACGGCAATTCTACGTACACTATGTGGATTGTAAGCCTTTTCATCCAAGAAGTCAAAGAAAACCACATAAATTTCTTCCTCTTAGTTAACAAACGTTTGGACGAATGGGTTGATGAAGAGGACCTCGACACGAGAAAAGTTCAATTCCCACGACGTGATGGCACAACAACCGGGGCAAGTACAGGTGTCACAACACCTAAGAAACATCATTCGCTAACTGGTACTGGGAATGTATCGCGTCCAGCCAGTCCAGTTCCCACAAACAGTGAGATTCTCAATGGAAACGCAGTCCTAGCCGCTGCCCTACAGAAGAAAATCAATCGAAAGAGGAAGGTAAGTAGCGAACGGCAGGAATAGTTTCGCCTAATCATCTTCCTGTGTAGCTAACTCCACAGGCACCACCAGTAATTGAGCCCCCTGAAGAGACCTCGCAGGATGGCCAAACTCCCCGCCAATCAGGGAGTATGGTGATCCACCAAGACGACGTGGTAACCCGAATGAAAAACGTAGAAATGATCGAGTTGGGAAGGAATCGCATAAAACCGTGGTACTTCTCACCCTATCCACAGGAACTGTGCCAAACGCCCTGCATTTACATATGCGAATTCTGCCTGAAGTATCGCAAGAGCAGAAAATGCCTCGAACGACACCTGATCAAGTGCAATCTGCGGCATCCGCCGGGAAACGAGATCTACCGCAAACACACTATATCCTTCTTCGAAATCGATGGCAGGAAGAACAAGGTTTATGCACAGAACCTCTGCTTGTTGGCAAAACTCTTTCTAGACCACAAGACGCTGTATTACGATACAGACCCGTTTCTGTTCTACGTAATGACTGAGTTTGATTCAAGAGGCTTCCACATTGTTGGGTACTTTTCGAAGGAAAAGGAGAGTACCGAGGACTACAATGTGGCGTGTATTCTAACCATGCCGCCGTATCAACGAAAGGGATACGGTAAACTCCTCATTGAGTTCAGCTACGAGTTGTCAAAGTTCGAAGGAAAAACTGGCTCCCCAGAGAAACCTCTCTCTGACTTGGGACTTCTCTCCTACCGCTCATATTGGGCGCAGACAATCCTCGAGATTTTCATTACACAGAAGCCGACGGGGGACAACGAAAAGCCGCACATTACCATCAAGTGAGTACCCATTTCAGTTAACTGAACCAATGTTGCACAAAAAAAACATCAATTTTCAGTGATATTTGCGAGGGAACCAGCATCAAAAAGGAAGATGTCATCTCCACACTGCAAAACTTGAATCTTATCAACTACTACAAAGGTCAGTACATAGTTTGCATCAGCCGCGATATTATAGAACAACACAAAAAGGCCATGGACAAACGAAAGATTCGGATCGACTCGAAGTGCCTCCACTGGACACCGAAAGATTGGTCAAAGCGTTCTAAATGGTAAACAGACAAACGAAATATCTCTCTCAGCTAAGCACAGCTTTTTTTTCTCTACCCTGTGTTTTCCCCTTTTTTCTTCCGTTTTACAACATTTTTTCCCTTTTTTCCGTTTATTTTTTGATTCATCACATCTTCCCACAAATGTGCGCCCTGGAAAGATATGAAAATGTGCTTTCTATGTGCAACCGAGCATAAAATAAACGTACATACTACAATATATTCTGTTTTTCATTTAATAAATAAAGCATACCAACTATTCCTCCATCCGTTTGACGAACGAAGCTAAGCCGGCTACAATGGCAGTCTCCAACTTAGATTCTACCCTAGCCAGTGAGGATTGCAAGAAATCCACACGATTTCTATTATCCGCCGTTGCATGGTGCAACTCTGGGAGGTTCTTAAAGTCGGAAGTTTGCGCAAGAATCTCTCTGGATAACTTTAGAATGTGCATTTGAAGAAATTCCACTTGTTGATCAATGGAAGTCTTACGCGAGATCGTTTCTATATTTTTAGCCGCCTTTTCGATATGCGTATCGTCGTGAAATTGTGCAGTTCCTAGGGCATCACGAGCCGCGCACAGTTTAAGAACTTCTACGTATTTAGTGTATAAATTTAAATATTCATTTTTCACATCGTGGTACAACTTTGTTTTCTCCTCGACCAATCGGCGAAGGTGAGGTTCTTCCTCCTTAAAGCGTTTGTATGCTTCCAGGTGGATGAGATAACTTATTTCATCCATATCGCCGGATGATTCCATGTTATGTTTTTGACCAAATATTTGCACAAAAATGCCTAAAAATATAAGAAATTTAGAAATAAAATTAATTCCCAACTGGATACTTACGATTCAAACGGGATTTTTGAAAGAAGAACAAAGCTAAAACATGGCGAATGACATTCCTTTTCAAATGGGTACAGTACGAAAAGTAAGTTTGACATGGCTGGGGTGCATTCAGTGCTATAAAGAATAAAATTTGTAGCTTCTTAATAGTTTTACGCAAAACCATATACACCCTACTCACAATCTTCGTTTTCCTTTCTCAATTTAAACAAGGTTCTCCTTCTTGTTCTTAGACCATTTTATTTATAATACTTTACATTAAGTAAATTTTCTTTCGTTACATTATGATTTATAAACAAAACAAGAATACTTTCACACTTAACGCCTTCGTCATCATTAAAATTAACTTTTTACATAATAAAAAAATTCAAAATTAAAGAGTAAAATATTTGTTGGAATGTTCGTTGAATTGGTTTTTGTTTCTGTTGCGGACTTAGACAAGGAATGACAGTACACTGATAATATGATAACAAAAATTGGGGAAATATACACTACTTATTTATTTCGAGAACACAATGAGAACATTCGAGTAAGATGAGTTATTTTCGAGTAAGATTCCCCCTACTTGAGAATTTAACAAGAAAATTATAATTTAAAATTAAATAAATGCAACAATACAATGGTTATTAATATACGTATAAAGAAAGAGCATAATAAAATATTGCTGTCACTCTCAAAGGTTCATATTTTATAAAAATATTTTTGAATACTCACTACAGCTGCGCTTTGGGACGAAGTTTTTGTAAAACCATCCCGTTGTCGCACTTTAACTCTCTTATTGTCACGTCTAATTTGATATTCTCTTTTAAATTGTTTCCATAAAAGCACTTTGATACGGTAGTTCCTTCCTCTTGCAAGTGGACTTATAAGGCTAATGCATATGCACGTGTGTGTAAACGTTTCTTAAGGCTTTTGCGTTGTAAAAAATACTCATTGTGTATGTATAAACTTATTCTATTCTTGTCATTGGTTAAAACAGCTGCGGGTAGTCTGTTTCTCTGTCTGTGCTTCAATGCTGCTGCCTTGAGTTTCGCATCAGTGGTACCAATAGGGACGGAGGACCTGCTTGACGTAGGAATGGATGGGCCAATAGCTCGGTGGCTGTGGCTCGTTGGGCGGGATCACGCACGAGCATGCGATCCAGGAATGACTGCAAACGTGGTGATACCTTATGGGCGTTCTTTAGATTTGGAGGCTGCATATCGCGTATGCGACGCATTGCTTGTAATGGCGGTTCATTGAAAAACGGCGGCTCCCCGTCGACCATTTCGATAACCATTATGCCCAGTGACCAGATGTCTACTTCAGGCCCATAGGGAAGGCGAGAAATCACCTCTGGTGACATCCAATAGGGAGTGCCAACGAGAGATTTACGCTTCGGCAACTCCTGTGAGACTTGGGCACAAAATCCGAAATCGGAGAGTTTCACTCGACCATCAGCGGCGAGTAAAATCGAATCGGATTTTATATCTCTATGTATAACACCCTAAGAGGAAAGAATTCATGGGGATTTAAACATGTTACGACGTTTGTTAAACTCACCTGGGAATGGAGATACGCCAAGGCCTTAAGGCACTGCTTGCAAACTGTGGCAATTTGTTCCTCATCCATGCGGGAATGTGTCACAATGTCGGTGAGTGCACCACCTTCCAAGTACTCCATGACAACCCATAATTCATCATTTACCAAGAAACTAGAGTATGTTTCGACTATGTTTGGATGATGGTAGTCACGCATGATGACCACTTCGTTGAATAAAAGTTCTCTTCGTTGCTGCTTTCGTAGATCCATCTTCTTAACAGCAACTTGACGACCTGCAAGTAGAAGATAAAGTCAGTAGCGATAGTAATTGCCTTTCAAAATTTTACAGGATAAATTGGCACCGACACTTTCAAATGTGAAAATAGAAAAACCCCGTGAGAACGGCATCTGAGTCCCAAGAAGAAGCACCAATGAAAAAACAGAAACAGCTTCTTGGTCTTAGCTACGACACGATCCAGAACCAAGCGGCATCAACTTGAACTCTTAAGCTCCGATCAGACGATTTGCAGATGTGCTCAAAATTTCCTTATAAGCAAATGTGTGCAAAGCATCGGCAAATGCCCATTTGCAGAAATGTCATTTGCAGGCCGATCACACGATTTGCCGAATTTGTCCCAAAGCTGCAAATTTTTGGGTGTGCGCAAATGTGAGCAAATGACATATCTGGAAATGTTTTCAGGGCATTTATTGTCCGATCACACGATTTGCCGACATATACAAATAGCACATTTGCAGACCCATTTGAAGAAACATCATTTTCATTTATTTGGAGGGATGAAACAACTCGAGATACCCTCGCAATGGTATTGGCTGTGTATGTATTTGTTTGACAGCAGCGGCGAACAGGATGATCATAGTAAATTGGCCTCAAAGCAGTGCAATTTCTGGAGAAAGGATTAGGTTGGCCGGCGCGACAAGGAAGGATTTTGAGCAAAACTTTATTTTTTTCCTGTTTCTATTTTCTAAACATAGAAAAAATATAAATGAATCAAAAAAGTCAGTGGATTTGTACTTTTCCTGTCGCGAATCATTTTTAATTTCTTTTTCCTTTTTGTCAGAAAATGAATTCCATTTAATCAAATGATTTATTTAATACTCTGGTGATTAAAGTTCCATGATATCCATTTCGGTAGCGCAAATGAAAGAGAGTTGCGAGGAAAAACACCCACGTTATAACACAGCATTTGCGGAAAAATTTTCCATTTGCCCATGTTTCTTCAAATCAACATCTGCAAATCTCAGAAGTCTGCAAATGAGAGTGGGCAAATGTCCAAAAGTGAGCAAATGTGTGCAAATGGTCCCAAAAGGGCGATCACACGATTTGCGGATGACGTGTGCAAACGTTTGCGGACTACGTGTGCAAATCGTGGGCAAATGACATATGTGAAAACATTTGCGGACAAAAATTTGCTGATCACACGATTTGCGGACGTTTGCGACACGTTTTCCTGCAAAATTTCCTCACATCTGCAAATCGTCTGATCGTAGCTTTCGGCTTCCGACAAATGTCAACCCCATAAGCAAAACAGCAGCAGTGCAGTAAAAATCGGAAGCTTGTTATGAATAAGTTCATATAAGAAGGGATTTTGTACGTTCAAGGTGCAAGAAAGTAAGCAAATTGTAAAACCAGGCGGCAAGTACATAGAATGTAGCAAAAAAAAACTGCAAAAGTTGACTCAGAACACAGAAACTAGAAGGCAACCTTATAAAACAGGGCAAACAAGTTCCAAAAATTGACACATTAAAAAAAAGGCGATTACAATGTATACCTGTTTGTAGTTGATATGTACGTACATACTCGTAAATATATATGTAAATAAATAAAATCAAATAAATTTAGATTCACTCCTTTTACCAAAAGAAAAAATTTTCTCACAAAAAACTATACAAACACATCCATGAACACACCCCATGTCATCATCCACCTGTCATTTGGCCTGAAAATAGCCAAACGAGGGTTTTCTATAGAAAGAAACGCAAATTTATCGAAGCAACAAGTTGAAATTCGCAAACTAAAAGAAAAAATAAACGCTAAAAAAAATGTTTAATCCAGAAGACTACGGCCTGACAGCCGACTTCCGTTTGACTAAATTCTCAACTTTACGCGGCTGAGGCTGCAAACTCCCTCAAGATGTTCTATTGAAATATCTTGAGGGCGTTGAAATCTCAAATACATCTTCTATAAATCCCCACAATGATAATACAAACGATAACTATATTGGTAAGGAATAGGTTAAACTCATTCAATCTCCTTTTACTAAAATTGTAACACACTGCAGGCAGTGGTATGGATTGCGCCGTCATACCTCTATCGCGTCACAAAACCTTATCTCTGGTCCAAACTGTGGACTTTTTCTATCCTCTGGTTGATAACCCTACAATTATGGGTAAAATTGCTCTTGCTAATGTTGTGAGTGATGTCTATGCTGTTGGAGTAACTAAAATCGATAAACTCAGCTTGATAATAAGCTCGCCGACGGAATTCTCGGATGAACAAAGAGACATTATTGTCCCTATGATCATCGATGGATTTAAGGAGTCTGCCAAACTGGCTGGCTGTGAAGTTGGCGTGAGGAACATTGCAGTGAATCCTTGGTGTATGATAGGAGGGATTGCCAGTTCTGTGTGCACCAATGACGAAATTATCATGTGGGTTTTGTTTAGCATGTTTTCATGCACTTTTTACTTATTCTTGTGTTACTTAGGCCCTCGAATGCGAAACCGGGCGATGCCATTGTTTTGACAAAACCTCTGGGAACACAATTAGCTACAAATGCATACATCTGGTGGGAAGAGAAGGGTGAGAAGTACGAAAAACTCGCACAACACACAACCGAAGCAGATATTATGGAAATTTTTCAAACGGCTATCCAATCAATGACGCACCTCAACCTGAATGGTGGGTAGTTTCTACCATTTTCTTTCACATTTTTTGTTTTAATGCTTTATTCGTTAAAGGAGCCTCATTGATGCACAAATATTCAGCCCATGCAGCTACAGATGTCACTGGGTTCGGTTTGCTAGGGCATGCAATAAATCTAGCAGAATTCCAAAAGGAAAACGTGGAACTGCTCATAGAAAAGCTACCAATCATCAAAAATGTCCTACAGATAGGAGAAATAATTGGACAAGACAAAAAGTTGAAGAGCGGTCGGGGTGTGGAAACTTCTGGCGGTCTATTGATTTGCTTGCCAGAAGATAATGCACAAGCATTTTGTGAGGAATATGCAACTATGCATGCAAACAAACAAAAAGCGTGGATTATTGGCCGCGTAAGAGAAGCCGACAAGAGAGGCGCATCCCTTGTCGACCATGTGGAGTTTATTGAAGTGGAATTTTAGAAGATGTATTTTGTTGAGAACTTTATGTTTTTCGTTTTATTTTTGACACTCTCCCACCGAGAATTGGATGATCCAACGCATGACAGATATTTCGCAAAGGTCGAAAGATCAGGAGGTATTTTGAAATTTTTTATTTGGGATTCCAATCCGAAGGGGAGAGTGTTTGTGTGATTTAAAATTTGCAAATAAAATATTTTCAACTGAAAAACAAGTTTCTACATAATTATATTCCAACAAGGCGCAGTAAGTTAAACCTCTAACCATGCGAAAATTACTGACAAGAGGTAGAGCAGTGGCGCATTCTAAGTGAATTCCATCGCCAGAAGAGTGGCAAATAGATACTATCCTGCGACAGTGGTTGTCAGCACACACAATGGAAGTTTACTAGCTCAGTTATGCACATACATAATTGAAAACCTATTCATGTTGACGTTATCGAAAGTCGTTTTCTGAAATTGTCCGTGTGTGACACATTCGATGCTTTCAAATCCGCCACCACTAGGTACAGAAAAATTCGCAAAACAAAATAATTTCAGCAACAAAAACATCACAAAATAAAGCAAATAAACCAGGTAACCCATCTGTTGAGACGTCACCTTCAACAAATACCCCAGCTTGTATAGAGAAATCTTTAAATTTGTTTTAACGCAACGACCACGAGCATTTGAAATAAAATTCATCAGCAAATCAATATTCATTATGCGAATTCAATATTCAAATAAGAATATTCATTTGCATTGCTAATTCTTTGCTCGCAAATCGTTGTTCGCTACGATTATAGCGCGCTATCTCTCTCTCATTGCGTGCCTGCTTTGCTCTCTTCCACTTGAAAAGAATGCACAAACGGAAATGAAATGAAAGTGAAAATTAAATCTTATGCTCGGTGCTTACTTATCTTGCATCTTCTCCATTTTAGGACACATCGCACGTGTACATACTCATTGGCCCAAAAAAAAAGACCACTCCCACTGAAATTCCTACCAAAGGTAGACAAACGTCCATTCCATAATTCCAATTAAAATTCTATCACATTCACGATAAGAGAAAACAAAGAGTAGCCTATCATCACCTAAAAAAGAGGTTGTTTCGAGCCAATTGTGAATTTTAATCACGTAATCCACTACATCACCACCGCCACCCTATCGCGGGCAGCAAGCAATTGAGGAAAGATTTTCTGTCGGCGCAACAAATGCGAAATTTTTAATACAAAATCAATAAGGAAACCATCGCCCGATTGAAATCGTAGTTCAAATGGTCAGCATTTCGCAGAAGCGCAGAATCTATAAATAGAGCATGCCACACTTACCTGTTGATTTATCCGTTGCAATGCATACTGTGCCCGTAGAACCTTCCCCAATTTTCATGAAGTTGTCAAGATTCTCTCTGGGATCTCCAGCTGATACAACCATTTGTAGAGCCGCACGGAACTGTCAAAACAAAAAAGGTTCAATGTGCTAAAATATTGAGAATTTTGTGGTAATTACCTGCTCATGTGTCAGCCTCTGTTCCTGTTTAGGTGCACCAGCGGGTGCTCCTGTACTGCCCGGCGCTAGGGAGCTATTGCCGCCACTTGAACTGGAGGCTCTCGAGCTCGTCTTCGTGCCGCCGTGAATCGAAGGGGCATGCAGATGGTGTGGATTCTGATTTTGATCATTCGTTGGGAGACTCGTTGGTGGAGTGGGGTGCGACAGACTACCCACCGGCGGGGGAGGTCGACTCGGAGGTTGAGATTGCGACTGCTGCTGCTGCGAAAGCAGCCCTGGAGGCTGTGCAATTGGATTAGGCATATGCAATGGCATATTGTGGTGAACGGCAAAGTTGTTGTTCGTATGGGACTGCTGCTGCTGTTGCATTAGATACTGTTGCTGCTGCTGGGACGGACGTGATGCTGAGCTTGCTATGGAACCGGCTGGTGAGTTCTGTGCAGGTGGTGGCTGTCGGTAGTGCAGCGGAGGATTAAGATCCGTGTGCACTGCCAGTGGACCATTACCATTGTGTTGGGCTTTTGGTGGATACATCGGTTGATGTGGATCTGTTGGAGGATGTTGGAATTGTGGTGGTGGCCCGATGTGGTTTTGCTGAACAGAAGCCTGCTGTGGCTGTGGTTTGGATGCATACGCCGCTGGGTCCCTCCGAATGCCAGGATATGGCATTTGTTGCTGTTGAGGCGGTTGCACAACCGGTCCTGTGCTGGGCTCCTCAGGCACCGCTGGAGGAACGTTTGCATTGCCACGTAAGTCTCGCCGAATGCGAGGTGGACTCGAACTCCGCAATGAATTCGATCTTGCAACATGCGACGTCTTGGGCAGATTTATACCACCATTTGTGACGGGCGCTCCTCCATCCTGCACCGCCACTGAGCCACTGGTACTATTCAACGAGGCACTATCAAGTTTGTTGTTGTTGTGATGTGGCCGCACAATGGTTTTCAAATCCAAAATTTCCGTGGGAGTAATCTCGGATGGATCCACCAGCGGCAGAGGACGATTAGTTGACTTCAGAATTTGATTATTCCCGACTATGGACGCCCATTGCAGTGGCAAACCGACATAGCGCCCTTCCCGCTTGTCGAATCCAGTATGCACGCGATGCTCAAAGTTGCTGGGCATCGATATCTGCGGTTTCTTCTTCTTTTTCGAAAACATTTTCCAACGCTCGGTGCTACGCTTTAACTGGGTTAATAACTGATTGACACAATGTAACCCCCTCCGTGTTTGTTAGCCTGGCTCGTTATGTGCACAAAACGTAGCCTTGTCAATTCATTACCACTTTCTTCGTCTCACAATGCTTTCCAATTGCACTATTTCACAGAACTTTGTTCACTAGAACTGCAATTTCCACTTCATAGTAACTCCCAGAATTCTGCGTTTTGCAATTGGAATCTCGAGCAACAAGGAATTTCGCACTTTTCCGTTCGCTTTTTTTTCTTACCCGGAGAGAAAACAGAAAATTTCTTGATTCGACTCTTTGACAGATCTCTGAGAAGCTTGTCGTTGGGTTTGCTTGCGCGCTGGGCAGGGTTTTCGTGGTGGCTTTCTTCACTCTCCGTCTATGGAGTTAATTACAGACAATTATGTTGCATTAAATAACGCGTAAGCAAATAAACAAAAACCTGCAGCGCAAAGAAACAAATTTTGTTGAAAAAAAAAGCCAAAAAAATCCCTTGCTAGGCGTACAAAACGAATTTTTAGAGAGAGCAACCGATTGTGAATCGTAAACACCGCGATTTTTTCGTGTTTGTGTAGAATGTGCGTTCTATTTGAGAGAAATGAGTCACTTGAAGAGTGTTTGTGTCGCTGGCACACTGTGACAGAGGAGGGGCAGCGTGTTGTACGGATAGGGCGGATTGGAAGCATGTGATGGGTGTGGTGGTGTAATTTACACTCAAAGCGCTACAGGTGGGAATTTGAGGTAACACTGATGGAATTTCAATAGTTAATTGACCAAATGGTTGCGAGATGTGCTTAAACCTCACAAATGTTTGTGGCAGTTACGTTGAAGTAAAAACCAATTTTACGAAATTCCAGAGGACTTTTCCTGCTTATTTTCAATTTCGCTCACGAAATTTCACACTTTTACTTTTAAATCGAAATAGCTTTCAGGCTTTGAATCGAATTTTCAGAGCACAACCGATGGACATGAGATTCACAATAGAAAAAACCATATAAATACGTGACAGCAAGACGTTGGCGAAAAAATTGTCGCGAATTATAATGCAATGGAAAAAACGTAAAAACGCAAGAAAAGTTTCCACGTTTGTTTGGAGACTTCACACTCATCGCCGCGCCGTTTTAAACAGCCATTCGAAAAAAATAAAAAATTTAAAACTAAAGAGTGATTTTTGAATAGAAAATTTCATAGGGCCGTCGCAGCCATTTGTTGTTATTTAGCCTTTCAACTAAAATTGTTGTGAGTATAGGTGGGAACGACGTGCTTTTTATAGTTATTTTGGAAAATCTTTACGTCTTATGAGGGGTACTGGCTTTTGTACGTGTGTATTATGCAGGTTACCCATTCCTCGCTATCGTTACATTACCGACTATCAAAAGTCTACACTTGGTCAAAGTCCTGTTTGCAAAACTGTAAGAACCCCACCTATGGCCAGGGAAGCTGGCACCTTCCCAGCCCTTTTTCCTTCCTTATAGAAGAAATGAAGGGGCCCGAATTTGCTTTATCGGCTATGGAGAACGCGGAGTTTATATTTCAAGCTAACTACAACCTAAGATGTGCTTTCTAGCAAGAGGTTGAGGGAACTTACTTTATCTCTAATCTCTAATCTCTGCTAATCTCTGCTTTCTTCTGGAAAAAGAAAAAGAAATCCTAAATCGGCTTTCACGTGTGGTTTTCAGTTGAGAGAATCATTTTATTACACCACATAAACTCCTAGTTGGTAAAGTCGTATGGCTTCCACCAATCGGCTAAATTCTTAACTTTTGCTGTAACATTGTGTTCCTTTCGCGGTCGACGCCACTTGCTCGCATCCAAATGCAACATTCCACCGATTATTTCCTGAAAATCGAAAGCCATGAGTACACAAAACATTACTGCTAAATTGTATTCTCATTTACCTGAGCAAAATTCGATGGAAACCTCTCTTGATCCTCAATGACGTGGGCAAATCCAGATTCCATTCCAAAATTCACCCAAAAGTATGGCAATCCCTTTGGAATTGCTCTCCGTAAGCCCTTATCTTTCAGTGAAACCAACTGCTTGTTTGTCGACCACTCATATTCGCTCTCTTGAATTGCTTTCTTAAAGTAGAAAGGTGCCATTTCCATGCTACCAGCCGGAACACAGTGTATCACCATATGTGGTCGTTTGTGCAGATACCGAGCAGTCTCGAAGAACACCACATCCTGCTTGTGGTCGGCAAACATTTTGGTTAGCGCTTTGCGATAGTCTGACATTTCTTCCCAGGTATCTTCGTCCAGGAGTGTAGAACATGTACAATGCTGTATTGGCACAATCAGGCAATGATTTGGCTGGAGACCTTCATGCCAGGGTAGAGCTAGATAGACATTCTTTCCCATCGAAACCATGAGTTGTTTCTCCATATTGCGGGAGTCAAAGCATTTGTCACAGTTATCCAGTTGCTTTGAGAGTTTCTCGTGTTCGAAGATCGCACGCTGTTTCTCTTTGTCTGCCGTTTCATGCTCAGGTATGTTCTTGCGCACTTTGTCTGCAAATATATCGTCCAGATCGTCCTTGGGGTTCTTCCGCTTTCCAGCGATTTCCGCAAATTGTGCATCCGAGTCTGCTGCCGTGGTGTATTTCTCTCGTTCGAACTGGAATATAAAAAAAGGGTCAATGAATCGTTCTCATTGGCAAGGTATGCTTACCATTTGCTTAATGTCATACTTATCATCGTCGGGGAAGTATCGAACACGTTCGCCAGAAACATGAGTCTCGGCTTTTTTGTTCTTCTGTTTGCCACGTCGGCCGCCATAGCGATCGCTTTCGTTCTCTACGCGATGGAGGAGTGGACGACTGGATCCTTTATTGTCAGTAGTTGTGAGTAGCACGTGATCATCTGAACTATCCCGCGCTGGCTTTCCATTTTTCTTTGTTTGCTCTCTGACAGACCTGGCCATTTCAAGTTTCTTCTTAAGCTCTTCGGCGAGTTTGTCGTTTCCCATTATCTCGGCTTTAATTATCTTAGCCCCCATCTCATTCATTTCTTGGTCGGTTAGGAAATGGGATGTGAAATTGCTTGACTGTGGTATGTCTGACCCCTTTTCCAATTCTCTTGCTTCAGAAGGTAATGCTAAATTTGGACTTTGAGAACGGAGTTTCTCTGCCGCAGCCATTGGTTCCTTTTGTTTTTTCCAACCACCAGACGATGTTTTATTGGTCCAAGAGCAAGCAGCTTGCCGTCTTCTATCATCTTCAAAATCGTCCCTTGGTTTTCTAAACGTAGGCAATCCAGTTCCGCCATCCTTCCAATGTGGATTTAATTCTCTACTACTCTTGCCTGGATCATAGGCATCTATCTGCTGTTTCTCCTTAACAGGCGGCTTACTATCATTTTTTGAGTAGGTTTTCAACAACATTGGACTAGTCATCCAATCGTCACGAGCTACAGGTGCCCTTTCTGTTTCCTTTTCAACCCATTCCTTAGACGAGGTAGACGAAGATGAACTACTGCTGTCCGTAGACATCTTTCGCTTCTTTTTCTTCTTTGTTAGAATTTCATCCTCTGTATCGGTGGAATTGTTATCGTCTTTAGATGATGAATGCTTTCGTTTGGACTTCTTCTTTCTCTTCTTGTCCTTCTTCAATTTCTTTTCTTTTTTGCTCTTCTTTGATGACTTCTTAGACTTCTGCTCAGTTTTGTTTAGTAATACCAAAGGTGGCATCATCCCAGTTATGTCCCTTTTCTCGTCATTCTTTGCTAAACGTTTCCTTTTCTGCTGGTCGACCTTTAGAACAATTAATATTAAATGAAATTATGTTTTAACAAAACTATGTACACATTTTCAATTTGGTTTTTTATTTTTGCCCAGCACTGTAAAAATTTGACAGCTACAATTTATATACGTTTCAGGCTAGCATACCAACTCCAACAATTCTTCCCTCGCATTTCGTATATCCTCTTTGATTTTCTCCTTTTCTCTTGCATTTCCGGATTGCACAAAGTTCATGTTGACTAGAAATAACACAGTATTAACACTTGTTACACAATTTAATCGAATATTCAATTTTTCATTTACGGAGTAAACAACTTGCGAAAATTCTCAACGATAGCTGCGGCTATAAATGTCAAAACACAATGAACGTATGCAGAGAGTTATTGGTTTGAGTTCACGGGTAGCGTGCAGGCCTATTTCATCAGTTAAAATTTGAATATATGAACATCAAGGAAATTTTGGATTTTTTTTTTACAGAAATCTTGCATTTGTCTTCGGTTGTTATATTTCAACTTCTTTTTGATAATGAAAAATAAATAAGAAAATTAAAAATCGAATAATGATACATGCGTACATATAGATGACAGTAAAAATAGAAATTCCCCTTCAAATCATTGTTAAATATATTATTTATTGTTTTGTTTTGTTTTGTTTGTTTCATGTTTCCTTCTTTTTTCATTTTGTTTTCTTTAAATAGAAATACATCTTAGATTATATATATTTTGTTTTCTTTTTTTCTCATTTTTCATCTCATAAATTACAATTACAAAATATTTGTAAAAAAAAATTGTTGGCTAAACATAGAAGAATGCATATAAAAATGTACAAAAGAAAAAACAAGGAACAAAGCCGCCACTACTAAAGGACTTCGTTCCTGTTTTACTTATGTTTTTCTCTGTTTAAGAGACAAATAATCGACCTAAAAATTACAGTTATTTTTATTTCTTTTTTTTTAAAAACAATTTGGTGGTTAATATGTAATGCTTTTCACTTCTTTTGTTGCATTTGTGTGTGTAAGAATGGTAAGACATGTATTTCTTTTGTTTTTCTTATTTAATATCTCGTTACAACATACAATTATTACTTCGACAAAGAGAGAGAGAGAGATAGAAAATTGTTATTTCATATAATTATTTTATAGAACGAACAAAAAACGAAAAGACGATGAATTTTTTTATTGAAAAATCGAAAAAAACAACAGGAAAAAAATTAAAAGAATTTTTATTTGTTTAAACTAAAGCTAGCACCATTTACTTCGATGTTTCTTACCTTGTGCACGTTTTAAATTTATCGTATCGTTCGATTGTTGTGCAGAAAGTGCGCTCTGTTGGAGTTTATGGTTTAACACTTGTCTCGTGATCGAGAGAAACATCTCCTCGACGTTGATATTATCTTTGGCTGATGTCTCGAATAGTTCAATGTCCATTTGTCGGGCGAATCGTTGAGCATCTTCAGTGATGACGACCTTGCGATCTGGATCGTCGTTTTTATTTCCAACTGTAAAACGTGTGTGGAAAAAGAGTGAAATATGAACAAAGTTAATGCGGTATGTATTATCGTGTTATTCTTGGAGTTGGATAGACAAGCCATACGAGACTACGATGTTATTTTTCCTATCGTATCGGCACTCTCTCTTTCAACAATGCCATTCGAGGGTGTCTACAAGTACATAGTAGTTGAAAAACTACAGAGAAGTTGGTATGAAGGCGCGTTAAAATGGCAGCCACTGCCTTCTGCTGCAAAAATTAATGTATGTAGATTGTCCTGAACGTTGGGTTCGAAGGTTCCCTCCTTTGTTATTCACTTTCAATCCATCTGTACACCAAGCTCAGTGAAAAATAACAAAAAGGAGGCATCCACTGCTAAACTATTTTTTTCCTTTGGGTCATTAAACTCTTAACTTATTCTGCAGCATAGAGAATAGTGATACAGCCCAATCTTCTTTAGCCGAATTTTAGGGTCGAACAAGACGTATAACTTTGCTAGGTAACCCTCAATGCTCAATGAGAATTTACTTGGAGTTCCTAAGTACCTTGTGGCAACGCCCAGTTATAGATTCACAGAGTGGTAGTGCCTATTATCAGCGGTTCCTATAATTGTTATTCCCAATGGAAGGGGTTTTATAAGATCTTCCATGGCTCAATTAGACAGAAGCAAGGCGTTGAACTCATAAGAATTCAAATGCTTCTACACAGATTCCGGAAGAGTTAAGCGCATATTCAGTTAAAGACAAGGTAGGTTCAATGTATGATGGTGTGGAGAATCGCCCCGCCCCAGTCGAATCTCTGTAGATTTATTCAAGTCAAACGACACTGTGCATTTATTCGTAACAAACATACGAGTATCATACAGAAATATACTCAGTGAACCGCATCGCTTCAATCGGATATCAGTGGATCCATTCACGCCAATCGACAGTACAGAATATGATACAGAAACGCATACTGAACTTCTTTGGGTTTAAATACAGCGACAACCTTCTGATCGTTTTTCTTTTCACACCTCTGAAATATAACATGTATGTACAAGATAAGATATGATATTTCTACAGCATGGTTCAAGTTGAAGGGTAATCACCGTCGAATATGCTTCCAACATTTTAAGTGCGTGAAGCAATCGGATTTCGCACTAAAATCATTCAGGTGTTGGGATACATTTCATCATGTTCAAGTGTAAATCAATAAGTTGTTCTTATTTTCATAGACAGAACTCGATGTTGGGCTTGAAAATTGCAACATTGAATGCAATTGTGTTAAGCAAATAGTCAACACATGGAGATAGCTTTCATAAACCATCTGACCAATTTTCAATGTTGAAAATGGAAAATGAAACATGAGAAGCGCTGGATTAACCACTGCTGTTTACAATCAAATTGTGCGAATAACTTAGCAGACTTACCTAAAACTTTGTTAACTACGTCACAATTGTTGTTAATTTCGTCCAACCATCGTCTCACATTTGCAAATGACTCTCCGTTCGTGACATCGTACACAATTATCACACCATGCGTTCCCCGGTAGTATGTGCTTGTAATTGTACGAAACCGCTCCTGGCCAGCAGTATCCCAGATTTGCAATTTCACTCGTTGTCCATCGATGACAACTGTGCGAATTTTAAAGTCGACTCCAATTGTCGTTATGTAGCTTCCGGAGAATGTATCATCCGAGAATCGAATTAGCAGTGATGATTTTCCAACGCCTACAAATACAAAAAGAAAGGAAGAGAAAAAGAAAAAAATCGAAAAAACCACAATAAACTAGGCAAGCGGCACACAATTTTCTTTTTTAATTCCTTTTAATTAAGCGATAGCGTGAATAGATAAAAATGTGTGTGGTGGATATCACTATCTGTTTCCTTTCGGCATTAAGAATCTTTTTTCACTCGTATTCTTTTCGAGGCAGCACTCCCTAGAAGTTTGTCACTTCGTATCAGTGGCAATCGGACAGAAACTAATTAATTTGATATTTCTTAGTCATTTAAAAACACATTATTATTCATTTAATTATTGGATACAATAAAAAGCAGCACCCAACGTCAAAAGCAGGGTCTGAAATAGGGGAGTACGATGAATGACCGACTGACATCCGAACAATGGTATCCGCCACACAGCACCGCAGAATAAAATGCAATTTTTCTTTCACAATAACATGAATAAACTGCATTTGTCCACTCACCACTGTCGCCGATAATCAACAGCTTAAATAAATGATCAAAATTCCTCGCCATTTTCTTTGTTTTTAATAGAAAAAATTAATTCAAAAAAATGTTTCCTCTATTCGTTTCCTTTTTGGAGATATGTTGCACGAAAAAAAAAATTATGTGTAGAATTGAATTTTGACAATTGGAGGCTCTCTCACTCAAGTGTTGAGTTATCTAATCATATTTATTGCGAATAGTGTTGTTCTTGTTTAGCATGTCAATTTGGCAAGGCAACAATTCAACTGGGAGGTGTTTTTTGTCCTTTTCTTTTCACTCACGCTCCCTTGACACAAGAGATGAGATTTTTTTTTTTGGGTTTTCTTGTTTCTTCACTTGTGCGATAGACAAGACTGGGAATTGTCTTAGGCTGTTTTTTAGGGTTTTGAAGTAGGATATGCACTTATGAACTATATTTAGATGTAATTAGATCGATCCACAAGCAATTGAATCGGTTGTGATGGAAAACATTTCCGGAACTCATCCACTTTTGGCGATGACGGACAAACTCGATGACAAGAGGTGACGGATGAGTTATGTTGAGCAGAGTTGTGGTTGAGGTGGTGTTGGTGAGGGCAGAATAAAATTGTACAAGAATGAGTTATGATCTGATTCAGGCAATTAGGGACTGGGGGACTTGATTTTCAATTCCTCTGATGCTTCTATTTTTTTAACGTTAATTCTTTATGGGTTACCAATACTTATCTCGGCACGGCTCCTTGGTGCAGAAAAAGAGCGGTATTCTAGAACGAAATTCAATGAAAATCATCAAGCTTAGCCGTTATCCCAACAATGGCAGCTAAGAAAATGTGTACACAGTACATGACTATATCCCGAATACTGATATAATTTTTTCCTTTTTCGTTGTAGAAGGCCCAAGCCTTTTAGCAACCAATCCAATAACTTATTGCCAGCCGATTTAGACTTAAACATGGACCTGCCTCGCTTGATTACCACTTTAATAGATAGGAGATCCAAAAGCTTGTTGCCAAACCCGACTGATTGACAAGCTTCCTTTCCACGTTGTTTGCTTACTGGTTGAATTTAAAATTTTTGAACTCCATCCAACACTCCCGTGACAAGCCGCAACTTCTCGTAAATTTTCGGTAAAAATGGCACTATACAATACCCCCTATCTTTTATTGGAGATATTAGGCAAAAATTTATTTGAATGTTTCTTTATAAAAAACAAAGCACTCTCTGAACAAACTTGGTAAGCATCTTCGCGCGTACTTAACAATGCCCAAACAATAAATTAACGCCCCACATCGCATCAAAATCTAAAATAAAAACCCCCATGAAAAAACAAACTTTGACATTCAAGAACTGTCAACCAGTAAATAGTGGACAAACATTTAAGCGGTGGAATCCCAGTCAATTTAGGAGACAAATAATTTCGATCATTATTCTATTCCAGAATCACCATGTCCAAAACAGAACATGATCTGGCTACATCCAGTTCCATTATGGAGGTAAATATTACACGAAAATGTTTAAGTTATTTCGCTGGGACATCACTTAAATTTGGTCCAGGCATGGGGTCATGTTAGAAAACTAGCAATGGAACCCAGCATGCTAGTATTTTCTCTGGGAATGCAATTGGCATTTGTCAAAGTACAGTTGAGCCATATATATTCCTCAACATAGCAGGCTTTCCATCTGATCTAGACTCTCGGTGGGATCTTGCGCAATCTCCTTTCATGGACCCCGCCACACGAATTTTGTTTGACTGTATTTTTTATTTTAGCAAATTCAAAATCTCATCAAGCCTCCACCGCCAGAAGATGAAAATAAAAGCGTACAGAAGCCAATAATCGTCAAGCATCCGTATTATAGGCGCCCGGGACGTGGACACAATCATGATTCGTGTGATGCCTGTATGGAGGGCGGCAATCTCTTGTGTTGTGACAGATGTCCGTCTAGCTTTCATCTACAGTGCCAGTGAGTAGAGAAGTGGTGTATCAAGTACACTTTCACGTTCATATTTGTTCATTTTCAGTGACCCTCCACTTAGCGAGGAGGACATTCCCAGTGGGCAGTGGCTGTGCCACAACTGCCGCATGACTGTCAAACCACCAACATCGAAAGCCAGTTCGGTGGAGCGATCCACAAGTGTATCGAAGCTTCTTAGCACCGAACAATCGGATCCGTCGCGGCCAAATACTCCAGATTTGGAATCGATTCCTTTAAAAATTCGTACTCTTCGCAAGCGTAGCAACAGTAGGGCGTCTATATCAAGCGAATTGAGTACAGTCACCACGGAAAAATGTGCTGCAACAGTACATAAGCTTCCTGTGGGGATTGCAAAAGCATTGGACCCGAATAAAAAGCCAACGCCATTGGATGAGCTGATCAAAGCGGCTAGTATTCTAAATCCAAGGCAATTTGAATTGCCGAGGGAGTTGGAACTTCACACACAATTTCCGGGAAATGATAAAGGTAGGCGTTACCGCAGCATGCACTTAATTTTTGTTTAATCAATTCCCCTTCAGTTGAACCAATTAAGAATGGCGCCAATAGTAAAAAGCCTGGTTCGGTTCGTCGGAACTCTAAACCATATGAATTGGATTCTCAAGGATTAGTGCCGCTTCCAGCAAAAACTTGCTTCTATTGCAGAAAGTCGTGCAAGAAAGCACCCCTGGTGGCATGCGACTACTGTCCTTTGTTTTTCCATCAGGATTGCTTGGACCCACCGATGACGGCGCTCCCCACCGGACTCTGGATGTGTCCCAACCATGCTGAGACGTTCATCGTAAATACATGTCACTTTCTTCCACTTCCTAGCTCTCACTCTTATGTTTTGCAGGATTGGAATTTAGTAAATAGCATATCGGCGACTGAGCGCGTGAAACTATGGAGCAAATTCTCCATGCCGTTCGATCATGAAGTAGTGAAAACTGAGTTCTTTCGTCGAGTACACACCCGCAATCCGCCGTTTCGTATTAAAGTGGCACCCACACGTTGTGCCGAAACAATCATAATCCCGCCAATGGTCAAATATCATTACGAAAATCCACCAAAACTTTTACCGTCTCTCCGAGACGCCTACCGCTGTGCAAACGTCCTGCGTCGTAGAGGAATACCACAACCACAGCCGGCTCTAATCTGCCTGCAGTCGGATGATAACAAGCCAACTGTTACCAGCACCCTCATTGCCGACCTTGAGGCACTCAAGTGCGCCAAAGATAAGCTGCGTGAAATACAAACGGAAAATGGCAAAGCCACTCTCGGTGACGCTGACGATGGCTCCGAGAGCGATGCCGACAGCAACTCCGGCGACAAGGAGAACACAAAGGACAGCAATAACAAATCAGCGAAAAAAACAAGCAAAAAACGAATAAAACGCGAAGGTGCAGACACTGACATCAAATCCGAAGATGAAGACTCTGATGACTCCGATGAGATGATGGACGCTAATGATATCAAAAAGGAACCTGGCGAGGACAAAGACGAGATCACGGACGTAAAAATAGACACAGAACTCAAGTACCTTGATGTAGACATCATAAAGAAACTGGCCTTCCAGCGACTGCAACAGATCATCAAAGACAATCCCGACGTGGTTGTTCAGTACCAAAATCGTACGGCAGCCAAACGCATACGGGAGCTGATGCGCGCCAATGAGAAGCCACCAACAGTGTTGCCAAGTCAAATACTTTGTCCAGAGGACTTACATCGTCTCTCGATCATGTTCACAGAGGATAAACCCATCGTGGACATAGATAAATACGAGTCGTACGTGCCGAAGTTAAAAACCGACGCCGAGAAAACGCAGGAAATTGCCATTCGTTTGGAACCGCAAATTGCCAGGTCACAAATACGGACACGGGCAGTCCTCACTCCTCTGGGGAACATGCTGGACAATGATGAGTGGTTCGCGACAATCGATTTAAGTAAATCCGCTTACATGCGATACAGGAATTTCACCATCGGCAGTGGTCACAGTGTGAATCTCTGCCTTGACAGTGTGGGGCAATGTCGGCGGGTGTCGCCGAAACATGCCACAATATTTTACGATGATTTGAGCAAACACTTTGAGCTGATAAACTATTCAGAACATGGTACCGAGGTCAATGGACAATTATACACGTGCGACTTCAGAGAGGTGGTGCCAACACCCGCCAAACAGTACAAGAATATTTCAATGGATGTGCACAAAAAGGTGCAGGAGATTCTCGACAAGCGGAGGGGTATCAAACGACAAAATTTCATACTCGACAAGAATGCAAAGTAAGTGAATATTTTGCAAATCGGCTTCTCTAAGCATAAAAGCCTCTGTTTTCATTTCAGAATGTCTACCCCACCTCTACCGGAATGCAAGTGCACCAACAGCCCACCTTCGCCAATGATCGGAGGCTGTTGGGAGGGATCAGCCATCCTCACTCACGGAACACTCCTTCGCTTTGGATGTCTCTCGTTTGTGTTTTCAGTGCCGGACTTTGAAAAATTCAACGGTCAGGGATAGGAAACAGATCACAACAACTCAATGCATCAATCACCATCACCCACATCATCTAATTGTGCATTCGGAATAAAATATCGAATGGACACCACTCACTTTCGTGTTGTGATTAGATAAAGAAAATGAATACTCGGATCGGAATTCATGCAACGTTTCTATACACAATAAACCTCCTCTCCATCTGATGATCATGCCGCGAAAGACGAAAGGAACGCAACAACGTTTAATTTCAATTTCTGTTCTGTATTTCTCAAAGAAACATGTAATTAGTTTAATTAGTTGATAGAAAAATAATGGATTTGTTTTTTGTTTAACTGGAAAAAGCATGAGACAAAACTGTAGCACCCTTTTCACGCTGTTTGCAGAGCTTCTTTTTGGCGGCACGAAGGGCCCTTAACTTGATGCAACGATCTTTTACGTCGTTTTCTGTTAATTCAATATTCGGCGGCTCCTTATCGCCGACAAATAATTGATCGTCCGCATTCCGAGCTAGAAAGAGTGCCTGCAGAATGAAATCTGCTAGAACAGCAGCTAGTTTATTATAAGCCGTGTAATCCTTTGTTTGGTGCTCATTTGGCACTTTTAGAGCCAAATACA
This sequence comes from Matsumyia berberina, assembly GCA_917880715.2. Taxonomy (NCBI): domain Eukaryota; kingdom Metazoa; phylum Arthropoda; class Insecta; order Diptera; family Syrphidae; genus Matsumyia; species Matsumyia berberina. Next base: position 78,814,417 of record OU862871.1, on the reverse strand, counting down.
TGTTACACACTAGAGCTTTCTGCAGGCGCTGGTAACTTTCCGTCTCGACATTAGTTGGTGACAGGTTGCTGGCCTTTTTTGCAACTTCCTTGGCAAATTTATTTACAATCGTTTTCATCAATTGTTCCTCACACTGTTTCTGTAACTTTGCTAGAGTCTCGTGATAGAGAATCTGCTGCCGTTTCTTCTCTTCCTCGGATTTATATTGCTTCTTTCGATGCTGACTAATTAAATCTTCCAATTCCCTAAAATCAATATGAAATAATGAGAACTGCTTTCTGGTGGCGTGTAATACCTCAACTCACTCAGCAGTGATTGTTTTAAATTTTGAGACAATTTTACTGACGCGCCTAGCTCTTCCTTTTGGATTAAGATCATTCTTGTGTTCGACAAAGGTGCCGACAATGTTTCTTTTACGCGTTTGTGTTAAACTTTCGATACGTTCGGATGCCACCGGTGGCTTAATTGGCTTATATGCCATTTGCTTAACGTACTCATTTAATTGTTCAAGCTGTTTGGTGCGTTCTTTGGCATCTCGCTTTTGTTCATTTTCCACTCGCGTTTCTGCTTTTGACGCTGCCTTGGACAGTACTTCTGCTTGAGTTGGATCGCTGTCGGAATCTGCCATTGCTGTAAATTTAGATTCTATCCGTAGAAATACGATATACAAAAACGAATTTTCAAAGTAACAGTTTATTTATTCAATTTAATACAGAGCCAACTATCAGGTACTTCGAATAGTTCTGCAGGTTTTGCCGAGTAGTTTTCCTTATATGGTATGTGCCAGGTGGAGTTCACTTGCTGGGCGTATTTTATATGACGAATTGGCTCCTGGAAGAGATTATAATTCATGATGTTAAGAACATGCAGTGTCATTAAGATGCAACTTCTGAATGGTCCAGTCTTATCAACGATTAAAGGGGAGGTAAACTCTGTTCATTAAAGTGTGGAAACGTTTAATTTCAAATTTCACAATACACAGCACTTTATTAACAGGACTTGCAGGACTTTGAAATAGCCCTTGTTTGGACCCAAACAGCTCTTGATGTTACACAATAAAAATTAAACCGAATATGTAATGTGAGGACGAGAGACCATACCAATTTTGGTGTACAGTGAAAGCGACACTTTGAATAATTTTTCTCAGATTCGAAACACCGAAACTGGCAATAAAGTCAGTCTAACAGGAATCAATAATGCAATTAAGGACATGACCACAAATAAGGGAAATGGAACAACTAAAACAAGGCTTAAACAATTTAATTTGATGAATATGAATGATGTAAGCAAGCAAGCAAGAACTAACCTTAACAATGACCTTTCCTAAATCAGTAGCAGCCACCAGGGAATATTGGTGCTCCTGTTGCCATCTTCTAAAAATCGATTTCAATTCAATTCCCAGCAGAAATGCATGTGATCTCATTAAATCTCTTGAAAAGAAATCTGTCGATTGGCCGCTCTTGAGAGTAGCATACAGCAAAAACGGATCATCATGTGACCTGCAAAGAAAAAAGAAAACCTAATTAGTAAGTCTCAAGCCATCAAGTGGTTTTACTAACAAATCGTTTGTTAAGAATACACAAGCGTTCTTCCGAATATATTTGAGGCCCTCCTTTGGCCAATAGTTCATATGTTTCCTCCCCAAAACAAGAACATGTTTGTTTTGCCTTTGAAAGTACTTCACCACCGATGAAAGCTGAAATTATTTTTCATGTAACGAACAGATAGTCGAAGAAACTGTTAAACCATTACCAAGTGGATAAACACCTTAGGTGACTTCTTAGCACCACACGAATACGCTACATTCAGCCCATCAATAACACAGTCATATGGACCGGTTTCGTTAACGAATTTAACAAAATTCTCCACCTCCTGTGGTGTTGATTTCTGGAAAACATCTTTTCGTATAAGAACTCTCTCCAGGAACGACGAACAGAGAGTGTTAAACTCTTTATCACTGATTGAGATGTTTTGCATGTACGTTTGACAACTGCTACATTTTCCATTGCCGTTCAATGTGGCTAAGCTGACTGGGTATTTCTGTTCTTCTAAGCACTTTTTGAGCTCTGCAACTACAGACTGACTTATCAGAATTTCATGCTTTGCAAGGAATGTAAACAGCTTTTCCAGATTCTCAGCAAATGTACAGCGGTCGCTGGATATCGTATGGATATAAGAAATGTATACCTCACACTTTGGCTGTTTACTGGTAGCTGCCATCTCTTCAAGTAATTTCCATCCCAAGGACATTTCATTGGCCCTGAAAGCCCTTGAGATAAGAGAGCTATACGCAGCCATTGAAGGCGAAGCGGACAGTTTAGTCATTTCCAGCAGTTCGACGGAGTCCTTCCAACTTTTCGTCGCCAATAGTCCATGAATCAAATTCTCGCATGTGGTGGCATCGAACACATCATGTTCCTTTCGAATTTTAACATAGATTTTCAATATTTCCTGCTCATCGGTTTGTGAAATTCCACTGTTTGTATACGCCAAGTGATAGAGCTTCAGAAGCTTTCCCAAAGTGGCATAGTTGGGTTGAATTCCTTCACTCTCCAGGAACTCAATGTAGTTCTTAGCGATAGGAAGATCTTCTGAGTCATTGCATTGGCTTATGATAACAGCATCGACATTGTGTGGATTTATGTGTTTAAAGTTGGAAATTAATTGTTCTCTTAAAATTCTCCACTCAGTGGGGGACAAGAGAGTATTATCACTGTGTATTTTGTTTTTAAATTGTGCTATGATGTTGTCCCGGGGAAGTGGCGTTAACGAGGGACGTTTGTAATTGCTTGACTTTCTAACTGTACGATGAGAAAGTGAAAGGGAATTCAAAGAGAACGCTGGACAGAATTGAAGAAGTCTCAAGAGCCTCATTTTGGTTAAGTGTAAATATTGTAAAATTTGAATTTAAAATTGAATCTAAAACACTTTGCACTTGGAAACAGCTGTTTTTGGATTATGTTTTGACAATAAAATGGAGGTTATGGGGAGGGCCTGCCAATGAAAGAGTCCAATGAGCATCTAAGTTGATTGGTTTAAAACAACACGAGAAATGATGGGGGTACAGTCCATAAAAGGAGGAAACTCTTTGAAATATTAATGACCTGCTCGCAATCAGTTTCCAGCACCAACTTTAGTCACATGAACAAAAAATAAAAAGTTAGAATAGAATGGTGAAAGAATTAAAATTCGAATTAGCAAACACTCTTTGCAACTTGGAATATTTTTTAAAAATTCTTCATAATTTTCTAAATTCAAACGAATTAAATCAGAAAAATTCAAAATTTGCAAATTCAATCATCAAACACCAATCAATTCGACTTTTTGAACACTTCTGCAAACCATTTCTCTGCATGCATCCATTATAGAACAACAACCAACTTCGCTTACAAAACTTAAATTCAAAGAAGGATTTGTTAAACAGTTTTTATCCGATTCCTAAGCTTCATTAATCGAAACAACTCGTTTTAAACCATAAATCTTGAGAAATAAGTGTTTGTATTTGTTTGATAACTACTCAGTTAACTAGAATGGATTTTGATGATGCCAAGGAAAATATACAGCCACTGGCAGCTGGTCGAAATGCAAGTATTCTCCAGGCTGCACTGCATGCCGATTCACAACATGAACTGCAACAACAAAGGCATCAATATGAGGATTCTATTAAAAACTACGAAGGAGACGATCCTCTGGAACCCTGGTTCGAGTATATCTATTGGATAGAACAGAGTTTCCCCTCTGGCGGAAAGGAATCTGGTCTGGAAGAGGTACTGCTCAAGTGCTTGACGAAGTTTGAAAAGGATGAGCGTTACCACCAAGATAGAAGAATGATCAAGCTGTACATCAAATACGTAAGTTTTGCCTCGGCGTTTGCTATTTGTTGTTACGAGTGTCTCAACTTTTTAGATTGATACCCATGAGAATCCCCAGGAGTGCTACCAGCAGCTGTACAATCAGGGAATAGGGACTATGGTGGCTGATTTGTACATTTGTTGGGCGTATTATTTCGATTTGAGTGGTAACTTTCGTAGAGCTGATGAGATATTCAGAAAGGGAATAGAATGCCGAGCACAGCCGCTGGAAGAGCTGCAGGAGGCTCATCAGCACTTTGGATTTACCATGTCGCAGAGGATACTTTACAATGACGACAATTCAAAGCAGAAATATCAATGTACCCTGTTGGAGAAACGACATGCTTTGACGTCATTGCAGTCGCACAGGAAAAAGGTGGGCAGTATTCGCACAGGAGCGGCTGTAAAAAATTATGCACCAGGAAGGGTTCAGGTGAGTTTTTTTTTGCTCATTACCAAAGCCACTCTTCAGATTTCCTATCATTAGTTGAACTCCAACACCAGCTTACGCAGAGGCAATGTAAGCGTACGTGTTTTCGAAGACGAAAATCAGGATCCCAACGTGATTCCTCCATCCGAACCACACGCTCCAAATACCTCTACATCAGTTGTTAAAACCCTTTTAGACAGTGCTCGTAAGCAAGAGAACGTCAAAGAGCCAGGTCCCTGGAATAAAGCTCATGACAAGAAAAAAGGAAAACTTTTTGCTTCCGAACCCCGTGCAGACTTAGGCTTCGAAATCTTAGAAGATGACGAATATCTTCAACCAATAAAGGGGAAAATAAATTACGGCAAACCATTTGTTCAATATGACGGCTTTGTGGCACGAAATAAGCCCCAAGGCCAGTGGAATTTACCAGTTACTCTGGAAAATGAGCTAAGACCATATTCCTACCCATCCTATGACAAATGTTTACTATATCCACGTCCAAATATGGAGTACTCACCGGAGGAACTCCGTGGTTACTACTGGTACAAGCGAAAGGGCATTGAAAATAACTTCACAAAGAAGTATGACGTTGTTTGGCAACCCAATCTAAGCGCGGGAGTTAGAAGGTACCCCAATTTTCCGAAAAATAATCAACCAGTTGCAGAGGAACCTATAACCCGAGATTTTGACCCCCTGGCGGTGAATGCCAATGGCGACAGTAAACTTGCATTTGATCCGAAACTTTGCTATCCATCGGAGGAAGAGGAGTTGCAATTCGAAGAGGTAATGTACCGACGCTGGAAAAATGGCGAGAGGAAGCTCAGGTATGGTGGAAATGAAACAATCGCTATAACAGAAGAGATGGAAGAGACAATTTGTTTGCCCCACGAGGCTCCCAGGCGGAAAAGTTTCTTTCCAACCGCAATTTCCTTTGCTCCGCCAAAGTTTGCCACCGAAGCCGAAGTAGAAGAAACACCCAAAACTTCAATTCCGCGGCGAAGTGTCATTATGAAGACCCCAAAAAAGGCAGAAAGAAATGATTTTCCCGAGCCGACAGTTACAATTCAGAATGATGATGATGAAGCAGATGACGAAGCCTTCACCTTTAAAACGCCTGCAGCTCCGCCTATGAAACAGCATAAGCTAAACTTCCAAATATACGAAGAGGATGAAAATAACTACGAAGCCAATGAAACGTGCTCCACGCAAGTGTTTAACTGCTTTATAAAGGCTCAATCTGTAAGCACTCCCAAGGCACCAGCCAAGGTCATGAAGCCATCAACAGTTGAACGCCAACATACAAATTTGAATTTTTCTGGAATTGAGAATGTACCTCTTTTAGTGAATCCACATCCAACAGCAGCATTATCGGTGCCGGAATATAATGATGTAGGTTTGACTCTGCACAGCAAACAGCTATCCACTATAATGGAGACTTCCGAGCAAGGTACTGGCAACACAGCCAGCACAAAGTCGTCCATGAGCTCGCCAGAATTCGAAGGCGAAGGGCAACATTCAAAGACAACTCTCACAAACAATGTGTGCAGTTTGGAAACTGTTCAAGAAGCTGGTTCTCTGACAGAAAAAGAAGAGGTGCGGCTGATGAAATCACTTAGATTGATTGAAGATACTCCCACCGTAAGGCAATACAATGAGATCTCGCGGCTGGAGCAGAGGGAAGACACTATCCCAACAATGCCGGCTGTAAAACTCTTCGAAGACAAAACTGAGACTGTTCCCAAGATTTTACTAGCGAAAGCTGGAAACTTTTCCCGATTGGAGGAAAAGGAAGACACAACTCCCAGCATTAAGCCAGTGAGGTTCCAAGAGGACAAAACAGAAACTATTACCAAGATGATATATGCTCCTATGAAGCCTGTGATAAATGAAATTCCTCCTGACGATGAAATGCTAGAGCTCTTTGCTAAGAGCCCAGAGAAGAGGGTGTGCTCGACAAAGACTGTTACGAATATGTTTACACCAGCTGCCAACAAATCAATATTCACTGCCTCGTCGTTTATTAACTTTCACGATTCGCCAGATGCTAAGCTGAGGTGCAACTATGACTCTCCTGAACTGAGATCCAAACACTCATCACTGATAAGAGTGAACAAGTCAACAAATCAATCATTTTTGCCGAATTTCGATGATCCAATGGATGTTGACGGAGGAGAGAAGAAAAAACCCTCAGAATCATCATTCTTGCCCAACTTTTCTGCAACTTCTAGTGACGTAAAGCGACATCACCCAAAAAATAACTCCTTTTTAGTTGGAACGCCGAGTCAAACCGCCGTTGGCGGGGACTCACGGCGACAACAATCAAAAAATGGATCTTTTTTACACGGATGTCGACAAGAATCGCGAACAGGAAACCACTTTCTCCAAGAACAGACCAAGGAGGATTCATTTTTAAGATGTAACGTCTCGGCTCAACATCAGGCAAGGGAGATTTCATTTCTGCCCGAATTCGCAAAGGAGAACACCCGCGGTGGTGGGACTTCACCAATACAAAAGTCGACACAGGATTCATTTTTAGCGGGATTTCCAAGTGTCACTGTTGGAAACAACAAGCCTCAGAATGACTCATTTATGTCATACATATCGAATGCAGAGTCGCTGAAAGCCAAACAGGCTACTGAAGATTCTTTCATGAAAAAATTCTCCTCCGCAGGAGTCGCAGACAAGCCTAAGAAAGTTTCGGAAACTTCATTTAATGCTGCTGGTAATTCTTTTATGAAGCTTTCCTTTGCGGAAGGCGATAGAAATCCTAGGATGGCTTTAGAACCTTCAAGTGAATGTGGTGATTACTTCACAAAAAGCACAAAGGTTGCCGAAAACTCGTTTATGCCAAATATATCAGTGCAAAGAAAGAAGGAAGACTCGTTTACGCCCAATTTATCAACCAAGGCTGGTGCCACACCAGCGCAAACACGCACTGGCAGCAAGTCTATGCTAATTTTCAAAGACACCGAAGAATCGTTTGTGTTCAATTCATCAGCAACTGGTGGTGCACAGAGAGCAAAGGCCCTGGGGGACCAGTCGTCAACAAGAGGGCACACAGTGTTGGCAGATTCAAGCCTAAAGCGTTCTCCGAAAACAATTGAAATCGCAGAACCTCAACGACCTGAGGATGTTGCACCGAAAGAATTTTCCTTTAGATGCGCCTCGCAAATGCCGTATGTTAAAAAAGATTTATTTATGAATAGTTACACTGATTCCGTGGGTATCCCACAAAGATCTTCAAACGTTTCGTTCCTCAGTCTACAGAATGAGGCACAAAAACCGTCGGAGGACTCTTTTAAATTCAATTTATCCAAAAGTCCTCAACGATCAAGCAAAGCCTCATTTCAAGAACTGAGAAGCCCTTCGGATGCAAATAAACCATCAAGACTGTCAAAAATATCACAGTTTCCACAGCGAATGGATACGTCCAAGCACCAGAAAGTGACACCGCAAATGAATCAATCGCAATCCAATGCAACCCTTTCGTTTCTTAACACTTTTAGTGCGACAGATGCAAGGAAACAACCTGAGCAAGCAGACAAATTCGCTATTTTCGAGGATTCAAATTGTGAAAAGGCAACACCAGTTCCCGAAACCAGGCAAACGAACAAGTTCTCAATATTCGAAGACTCCAATAGCCAGAGGAGAACTTCAGTAAAACAGGGGAATAAAAACTCTTGCTTTGACGTATCACTCAGGCCGGATGATTTCTTCGAGGACAACATCCGCACAGAGGCATTCGCATCGGATCTGAGTATGATTAAAAACTCTACATGGCTGCCGAATCACAATCCACGTCAAGCGCAGATCCAGGAGCAATCCTTGCACATCAAAGATGAGATCAACATCTCACCTGCTTCTCAACGTGGATTGAGCATATTCTCATCTGTTCCTCAAGAGAAAAGCGTCGATCTGATGCCACCACCACCACCAATTATGGCACCTAAAGTTCCAGTCAAACCCACCAAACCTACAGAAGTGTTCTCTGACTGCATTGAAATTCCTGAATCAGATGACGAAGAAAACATCAATGATCTGGGAAAAAGTATTTACTACACAAAGACTCCAAAGACACCGAAAATCACTCGCCATGACTGGAGTCCTGAGTCGGATCGACACACCCCTGAAATGAACGCTTTCGTTCACAGACAAGTGGACTTGGATCACACACATCAAGTCATTGATGATTATTTTGAAGCTAAGGACGTAAACCCCTTCAATCAAGACCTGTTGGATGCATTCTTAAACCAAATTGACTTTACGAACTACATTGAGAAGGTGCCAACGTGTGACTTGGTGGGGAAAATTAAACCCCTCAGGAAGGATTCTACAATTTCGATTAGTGGGAGAACTTTCCATGTAATGAAGCTCATTGGAGAGGGATCATATGGAGCAGTTTATTGGTAAGTTTGTCTTTTTTCTCAACCGTATAAGCCAACGTATTATTTTACTCACTAGTGCCAAGGAACAAAAATCGGGAAAAATGTTCGCCTTGAAACAAGAGCGACCAGCTAACTTATGGGAGTACTATGTCTGTTTGGAGTTACGAAGTCGCCTGAGGAACACAGAAATTGTAAGTTTTCGTAAACCACTCAAAAAGTGCTCTCGTAACTTGAAAGTCTTTCCCATTTAGCTTGCTGGATTCCTAAACATAGAATATGCCCTAATTGGCAATAACGCGGGCATCCTAGTCTCACCCTGCAGCCGTTATGGCTCCCTAATCGCTGTTTGCAATAAAATTAAAAAGGAGACTTTGAAAAACGTCGATGAGTACGTTGTGATGCACATGGCTAGCCAATTGCTGCTCATTATGGACCACCTACATGCCTCGAACATCATCCATGCTGATGTGAAACCAGATAATTTCCTTCTCATGGAGAAGTAAGTACAAAGCAAAGGAATCACCGAAACAAAATGATATAATATCCTTCTCTCTAGATTGGTTCCCGGTAGGAAGCAACCCACAATTCAACTCATTGACTTTGGTACCTCAATCGACATGGATCTCTTCAAGAAGGGTCAAACCTTTAGATACATTCACCAGACTGACAGTTTTAAGTGTGTGGAAATGCACGAGAAGCGCCCATGGACGTATCAGTTGGATCTGTTCGGACTGGCCGGTGTAATTCATGTGCTTCTGTTTGGAAAATACATGCAGATTGTTAAGAAACCCACTGGTTGGACACACTCCACAAATGTCCCGAGATATTTTAATAGATCTCTCTGGGAGACAGTTTTTCATACCCTGCTCAACATTGACAACTGCCAAACAATGCCGAACCTGCAGAACTTGCGGGCTCAACTCGAGGAGGAGATAGCCGAGATGGACAAGACTGTTTACCAGAAAATTGTCGAATTCAATCGAGCGTTAGATTTGTAGATTTGGTAGTTTTAACTTTGATAATGTCATGAGAAGTACACTTTTTTTCTTAAAAAAAAAAAACAAATATATGATCTTTTATTAAATTGTAAAGAGATTTCATTGCACTGGACACTTAAACGCCAGTCTTTTCGAAATACTAAATGGCTATTCTTTATTCTTATAAAACCAAGCTAACTCTAAACACCTTCGCATTTTTCCACACTCTTTTGATCCGCTGCTGGTTAATAACTCAGATAAAGGGATCGTCAGTTTTTTAACGATTGGAATTGCTTTATGCAATGTTCGCACGCAAACATCTTGCCGCTATGACCCTTTTTTTGGTGCGACGTTAGAGATGCTATGTCGCCAAAAAGTTTACCACATTTATCACAAATGCAAAGAATTCTCTGGTATGAGTCACAATTTGTACCCCATCTCGGCAGACGTAGGTGCTGTTTGGCTACAATACTCATAGCGCAAGTACAAATGTACCGAACGTGCACTTTCAGATTGGCTCGATTGGAAATTTTGCATCGCATTGTTCGCATTCATGCACGGCACGGCACGGCACGTCACGGCACGTCACGGCACGGCACAGCACGTCACACGGCACGTCACGGCACGTCACACGGCACGGCACGTCACGGCACGGCACGTCATATGGCACGGCACGTCACGGCACGGAACAGCACGTCACACGGCACGGCACGTCTCGGCACGTCACGGCACGTCACACGGCACGGCACGTCACGGCACGGCACTTCGCGTCACGTCACGTCACGGCACGCCACGGCACGGCACGTCACACGGCACCGCACGGCACGGCACAGCACGTCACACGGCACGTCACGTCACGGCACGGCACGGCACGTCACATCACGTCACGCCACGGCACGGCACGTCACACGGCACGTCACGGCACACGCCGTGTGACGTGGCGTGCCGTGCCGTGACATGATGTGCCGTGCCGTTCCGTGACGTGACGTAACGTACCGTGCCGTGTCGTGTGACGTGACTTGCCATGCCGTGCCGTGACGTGTCGTGTCGTGTTCCGTGCCGTGACGTGCCGTGCGTCGTAACCACGCCATCCACCCACCCACCCACGCATGTGGTCCCCCAACGTTTTGCTAGTAACGAAAGACACTGCTTTCCTTTTTTTTTTCTCCGGTGAGTTTCGAAGCGGTCCTCCACCTTTTTACTTACAGCGAGCGACGCTGTTTGACATTGGAGACCCCAACATTACCACGCCATCCATCCACCCACGCATGTGGTCCCCCAATGTTTTGCTAGCAGCGAAAGGCACTACTAGTAAGCAATAATAAAAGCATTCTCATTGGTAGTTTAACCGTAGGCATTGAACTACTGGGATGAGCAGTATATTTTGCGTTTGGACAGTACAGAGTACGGAATGACAGAATAGCAGTATAATACTGCAATTCCAGTACTTTCGGCAGCACTGATGCGGACGATCATCCACATTCCAGTAGGTGACGCAGTGTGCCTTCATACGCCAGTTACTTGCAAATCCCTTTCCACAACGCTGACATTTAAATGAAACTTTTGATCTGTGTTTCGTTAGAGCGGAAATAAAGCGGAATCTAGCTCCGCAATCCTGGAATGCCATTGAATTCGAAGTATGCTAGCGTCTCAGGTGAAGAATGTAAAAACTTTTCGTTTTGTATATTGCAGATGGGACAGTAAAAGAGGCCGTCGGTGGATTGAAATTCATTGTTGTCGTGGCTGCATTGTGTTTGTATGTGATCCAACCACGATGTCTCATCTGGAAAGGATTTGTTAAAAACACTGCAAGTGTTTTTTTATAACTGGCTTTTATTGGCGAGGAATTTATTTCCCTCTTTCGGAGGACTGGTTTTAATTCCACTTTATCGACCAGGAATAGCATTTTTTCGTAGTACCAGGTGCTTGGTTCGTGGGTAATTTGCGTCAAAGTACACTAACTAAACTTAGGCACTTCACTTAATCACATTCCAGCTGTCAAAACGTTGAAATATAAAGCAGGGTGTGTTTGAAAAGTTTGCGCGGGTTGTTGATTATACTTTGTTGTTTTGAATTCGCCAAATTGCCCATTGGATGTTCAATAGAGAATTTCTTTGGTCATGAGTCCTATGGGAAAACATTTGTAGTAAACGTTTAGGTACCTTTAGAATTCAAAGATTAACTTGGCCGACGCTGCTACTTTATTGGAGCAGATCAGAATTTTTTCAGTAATAAACCTAAACTGCACACACATCCAACACTCACAAGTTCCCAGACTACCAACCGTGGACAACGAACACGAGATGAAAAAGAAAACCAACGACATTCTGATTGAAAAAAACCATCGTTCAACTTATTTTATTACTTGATTCACTTTTTCTACAAATTGCGACAGACGAGAATTTCTTAGAGAAAAAAACGACTCCATCATCCGTCTCCAGCTACCCACACTGCGAGCGCTCGCAGCTTTCCCATATACACATACACGCACAAACGAGATTTACACAAATCATAGCGGATGATCATAAAGAGTTCGGTCATGTTTCAGCCTCTTATGCTTCCGCAGAGAAATCTTCCGAAAGAATTTTGCTCCACAAACATCGCAGTTGTGCGGTGATTGGTGGCCTTCATAGTGATTGGCCAGTGCTATGTCCGTGGTAAACTCCTCGTCACATTTATCGCATGGAAATTTGACGCCACCATGAACTTCGTTCAAATGTGTCGTCAGCAGAGGCGCGCTGCGAAAAGCCTTTCCACAACTATCACATATATGCCGACAATCATTCAAATGTGTACGCTCATGTTGACGCAATTTCGAAATTGACGCCATGGTCTCTTGGCAAATCTTACAGCGGAATTTTTTCGTTACCTTATGTCGGCGAATGTGCACGTTGTAAACATTCCGGTCGGAAAATTTTGCTCCACAATGCTCACACTTGTGTGGGAGGTCTTCTGCAGTCCAATGCGTAATTGAGTGCATCCGCAGACGCGTGCGTGTTGAAAATCCTTCACTACAAATCTCACACTTGAAAGGTGAATTATCATTGTGGGCCTTTGCCCGATGTTCGGCTAGCATGGACAGAAGGCGGAATCCCAAATTGCAATCGGTGCACTTCTGCAAGTTGTGCGTATGCCTGTTGCGCAAATGCCGCATGAGAAGCTCTTTGGTCTTGTTTTGCCAGCCGCAAATCGTGCAATAAAAGTAGCTATCTTCCGACTGGTATTCATCGCTCGCGTGCGCTGATTGCAAGTGACTCAACCACGCCGAATGTTCGGTGAATGTTGTGGCACAGATTGGACATTTGGCGTTTTTAACCTTTTTCTTGAAGTTTGCCGGCCTTGCCTTAAGAGGCGGTGGTGGCTTCTGTTGCGGCTTCTTTGCCATATTACCGACCAAGAATTTAAGTTTCTCGTAGAACCAAGACCGAGACACATTCGCGCTGTTTTTTGAATTGAGAATCCTTTGTCTATCGTAAGCGAACTGAGTCCGTAATGTGTTGATTTTGCTGACAACCTCAACACGACTAGCCTCTGGATCGTGTTGACGCAATGCATTCAGAAGCATGTCGTACGATTGACGGCGTAACGCACGCGAGTAATATTCATCGTTGCTTTTATCCCATAGACGTGTCTGAGATCGATAGATTTCGATGAACTTTTCCAGAGTTTCCCTCGGATAATGGCCCCATGAGATCTGAAAAGAATCAGTTGTCAAATATGTTAAATTGAAACCAGGCTGCCTATCTCACATTCTTCGCATCCTTTGAATCTTCAATGTCCTCGTAGTCATCGCTGTTCAAGCCGTCCTCGTACATTGTCAGATGGATCTGGCATAAATGTTCCCACAATTCATCCTGAGAAGTCAGTTCTTGTCCACACATGGGACACAGAAAATCTGTAAAAACCTATTCACAAGCACGTTAAACAAATCACTTCAGCTTCGAAAATGCACATCCTTACACTCTTATCCAGTTCATTTGAATCATTGTCCAACAGGAAGCTTAAATACGGAAAGTACCATGGCAGGCAATCCAGTGAATCATTCATCGAATATTCCACGTCTTTATACTCCTCCAGGAAGCAATCTTTTATTTGTGTCACAATCCCTCGCACATAGTCCAGCGACTTTGTTTGCTGGGCACATTTGTTGTAATGTTCCGTTAGCAACTTGTACACTCCCTCGACTATGCTTGGGTTTGTTTTAGCTGCAGTTTTAACATGCCAAACGCAAGGACACTTCTTAAACAGGTCTAATAGCTCAATAAAAACTTCTCCGGTGATTTCCGGCGCCTCTTCTTCTATTGAAGTCATAGTCGTAGTCGTAGACATTGTTGTTGCTACTTCTGTGTCTGTTTTAGTCGGCGTTGGAATCACTGCACTTTCATTTATCTTCACCGATATTCCTTCGTCTTTAGATTCATTTGTTTCCACTGTATCAGCGTGAGGGTCCATTACAATAAAATTACTTATGGTATTCAGTTCGAATAATTCTTCAGGGGGTGCAATCCAATCGGTAATGTCGTCTGCCTCATGACGTGGTGCACTCAAATTACTTCTTGTATCATCTTCCAGTCCCTCAAATAGACCTTTCGTTGTATCCTTTGGCGATGTTGGAGATTGTGGATATTGTGTATCATCTGATCGATGCCATCGTATATGATCAATGAATTCCGTGAGAGTTCTAAAGAATTTAACATCAGGATCATCTTCATCCGAGCAAAAGGCGCAAAACAGAAAAGCATTCGTACAGTCATCGTTGATGTGAATTTCACCGCATTTTGTTAATTTTGATGGATGAATTTCCAATCGCATTCCATTGAGTAATATGTCCGTTTTCACTTGGGTCATGGTGCATTCGAGAAAATCGAGTAATTTTCATAATTTTCATCAATAAAAATTGGTAAAAATATTTAAAACAGACGCGAACTTAACTTTCGCATCTACCGATATGTCAAAACGTATCAGCGTTAGGGTATGTTCGTTAAAGGTGAATTTATGAAACTATTATACACGTGGTGAGCACAGTAATACAACGAGTGTGGACGATTTTGTAATGGATTAAAAATCCAGGGGCAATTGTTTTATGCTTCTTGTGGTATAAGCCGAGGCACTAGAACTTCTCCTATGGTTTTCCTTAGCAAATTTAGCTGATCTGAGGGCAAGCTTTAGGTTAATGGGTGAAGAAGTTTCATTATACATCCGAGATTTGTAAGTTCCCTCTAGAGTCAAGATCTTTTCCATTGCTACTTGATCTAAGGTGCCTGCACTTGGAAACGATCCTTGTAACTTGTACACAATTTTGGCCACCTCTACGTTGTTCTAGTCTCTCGATTCTATGCATTTAAAGACAATTCTAGTCAATCGTTAGCGATTCTAGCCACTTGCAGGTTTCTAATCAATTGTATGCAATACTTAATAGTACTTTTACGCAATCCTTGTTACTTCTCCCCGATTCTTATCGCTCAAAGACAATAGTTACCATACTTTGCTTGAAATGACCTCTATTGTGCGTGTAAAATTTACTCGTTCAGCATTTGTTATACAATAAATTGACACATCAACGTTTTACACAAACAACCACTAAGCACGTATAACACTGTGCGCCCTATGTTGCGCGTAATGACATTTCTTCGTAATAAACAAAACCTGCAAGATTGCTTTTAACTTTTAATTTTTGTTTTTCGTAATGAAAAACACCCGATGGACAGATATCAAATAAATAACAATGACTAGCACCGCCGTATCAACGTTCTTGGCCTACACCCCGCCAGTTGTTACCACTCATTGTGGAGAAGTCTATTGCTCACAAAATTTGGAGTACTTTTTAATAAATTGTACAACATGTACACAGGAATTTAATCTACTTAGTTGCAATTTATTCATCAAGCACATCAAGGAATGCCTTCCGACAAAGGTGCCACCCGACGGTGGCGATCAAAATGCCGCAAATCAAGAAAATTCTAACTATACCATTGATAATCTGCTGAAAGATGCTTTAAAAAACAATAACATAGATGATGTCCAACCAACAGATAGCCAAGTGGATCCATTGATGTCAATGAAACTGGAAATGGTCAGAGAGAAAGATGAGGTGAGTTGGGCAGAGCTCTGTG
Source organism: Matsumyia berberina (assembly GCA_917880715.2). Taxonomy (NCBI): domain Eukaryota; kingdom Metazoa; phylum Arthropoda; class Insecta; order Diptera; family Syrphidae; genus Matsumyia; species Matsumyia berberina. The sequence goes on along the minus strand of OU862871.1, from coordinate 78,798,661 downwards.
AAAGTCGGGGCTCAATGAAACTTCTGTTCCCTTTTCCAGGCACTGGACTCGACAGATGAACATGAGGACGTGGACTACCTGTCTGACTATCAAGACGAAGATGATCTAACCATAGATAAAGTAGCTCGACGTAAAATAGTCGAAGGTATAATCGACGAATACAAGAAGCATCCAGCCTTGTGGGACGCGAGTCTGCAATCAACTGATCGGGCCGTCAAAAGGCATCATTACAAGCAGATAAGAAAGATCGTGAATTCCAAATTCAAGATGAACTATACCGATTCCGAGCTGCGATCACAGATTTTTAACCTCAGATGTGGATACAGACGAGTACTTAAGCAAAAGGAGAAATTTGAGCAGCACTTCACCGATGGAAACATGCGATTCAATCCACAACTGTGGTATTTTGATAAAATATCCTTTATCGCAAAGTCGAGCAACGAAATTGAGGTTTGTAAACTGTTCACCGACAGAGCCATATCGATTTATTAAATTTTATCGTAGAGAGAACAACCTGATAAAGTAGAGACGGATCAAGATGGACATCCTAAAGTAGAAATTTCCGACGATGAAGAGGTGTGGGGAAGAAATTTTTGAATTCTCTTTGTTTTTGAAACAGTCTTATTCAAAATTACAGTCCTCTGACTCCGAAAGTGAACACCCAGTGCAAGGAATGAAAAAGGAACGACGAGAACGGCCAAATTCGAAGATACTAAGTGAACCAAAGATAATATCGGATATCATAGCCCAATATAAGAAATATCCATTTTTATGGGATCAAACTGCCACCTTGTACAACGATAAGTATGCCCGCAAGGATGCCTTCCGACAAATCACAAGTCTCATCAACAAGAAGTTCCTCAAGAACGTTACGGACAAGGAAATAAGACAGCAAATTGTGAACTTACGAAGTGGATACAGGCGTGCCCAACGGAAGAAGCATAGAGCTAACTATCGCATAAGCTTGTGGTACTATGAAGAACTATCGTTCATCGATAGAAAGTCTGATCAGCCGGAAAATGTCGAGGTAAGTTAGACAAGTCTAAAGCAGTGCAAAAACAACAAATCATCGACTTTCTTTTCAACAGGCAACGGAAGATCATTCAACTAATAGCAAGGCAGTAAGTGGGGCAGATTCCATTGAAAACTCTCTCAACCAGCAGGATCTGGATGAAAGCCAAAACTATGAGGTAAGGCATTCCAAAAAACTTTCTTCAAACTTTTACAAGACTTCGTTCAGATATTTGACCAACCATCTGACGATGATGATGAAGACGACGACGATGACGATGAGGGAGAAGCAGAAAGTCTATCCTGTCGTCGAAAAGCTGATAAAAAGATTATTTTGAGTCTTATCGAGGAATACAAACGTCATCCTTGTTTGTGGGATAATTACCTCTACAAGACCAGCGGTCGTTTCAATCGCTACGATGCAAATAAAGAAATCACAAGCGCTATCAATGCCAAATTTAAAAAGAACTTCACTCCCATGGAGATAAGAAATAAACTTGTCCAACTTCGAAGTAGTTACAGGCGTGTTCTACGTAAAAAGGAGGCTTTCGAGAAGAAACATGCTAATGCTAAGAGGAAATTCCACCCACAGTTGTGGTACTTCGAATTGATGTCATTTATCGGGGCAACAGAGAGTGAGTTTTCTGTCACTCGCCGAAAGAAAAGAAAAACTAAATCAACAGACAAAGAAACAGTGCAGGATGAAAATGATAATGCAACAAACACTGAAAGTGGAGAGGAATCAAATATGGACCCCGATTTTGAACCAGAGGACGATGCGTTAGTTACTGACGAAGAGGTATCTGACACTGAACACCAAAAGTCAAATGTAAGTTTATTTTTCGACCAAAAAAAAAAAACATTCCTAATGCGATAGTTTCAGAAATCTGTAACCAAGAGCAGAGAACTTCTAACGGCCATCATAGAGGAGTATAAGAAATTACCTTGCCTTTGGGCTGTAAAGCACTACACCAACGACAACATAACCCGAAGGAGAGCTTATATAAAAATGGCTAAGATCATTAATGAAAAGTTTAACACACAGCTTACGTTCAAGGATCTGAGCCAAGAGATTATGAAGTTGCGGTCTACTTACAAGCGAATGTTGCGCAGAAAAAGTGAGAATGTAGAGGGAGAATTCAAAACAAAGATGTGGTACGCCGATTTATTGTCCTTTATCGAGACCAGGCCGGAATCTATTCAAGATGTGATTTATTTGGAAAATTCGAAGGACGATCCACCGGCAAATAATGCGTCCGATGACGAAGAGGTAAGAAACACAGTCATTTATCTATCGGAATTTAAATCATCCTTTTCGTTCCTTCGCAGTTTTACCAAAGAAAGCCTAAACTGAAGAGTGTAAGTTTCTCTCGTGCCTACTTGTCTGTCTGTTTGATGAATTCGTCTTTTTGTTTAGAAAGAACATGTGTTCGAGATCATAGAGCTCTACAAAGCCGCACCAATCTTATGGGACACGAAACATCATCAGCACTTGCTGCGGACAGAGCGAAAGAAAGCGATCGAAAAAATCATAGCAACACTAAGCTCGGAACACAACTTCGAACTAACAGTTGAAGAATTTCGTTATCACATTCGTTTTCTGAGAGATTCATACGTCCGTGCAGTTCGGCATGACATTGCCGCTAAACAAGGAGATATTGCTAGCAAATACGCACCGAGGCCATTTTTCTACGATCGTATGTCATTCCTAGAGCCGTTCACCGACAAAAGCCCCGCGACTGCTCCGGAACTGCAAAGATCCGCTGAAACTGAATCAAAGGAGGATTTCACGTTTCTTGTTGAAAACAAATCACTGATGGTAGATTTCATAGAACTCTACAAGGCACACGGCTGCTTGTGGAATCAAAAGGACAAGGACAGATACAATGCTTCGGCACATTCAGATGCCTACGATAAAATCATGAACATGTTTCTACAGAACGACATAATTTTCACAAAAGAACAAGTCCTTGGAGCAATTAGCTTCCTCCATGCAACAGTTGTGAATACACAGAAGGCTCAAGAATTATTCGACACAGACAATACAAACGAACCACAAATCTGGTTCTACGAACACCTTAAATTCCTCGGCAGGATCCGCAAGGTTAAGAATAAATACTGCACCCACTGTGACCAACACTTCCGCACATTGGTTGCGTATGAGAAACACAGAATCGAAATCGCCGGTGACTACCCCTACAAGTGTTCGGTTTGCAATGCAGGTTTCGTGTCACGTTCCAAGTACGCTTACCACCAGATAACCCACAAAGAGCCACACAAATGCGACCAATGCGGCTTCCAAGCCTTCGATAAGCACAATTTCAACGTCCACATGCGCCGCCACAAGGGCATCCATCCATTCAAGTGTGAACACTGTGAAAAAGGATTCGTCACCTCCACCGAGCTCAATCGACATTTACGAATGCATACTGGAGAGAAACCGTTTATTTGTGATATCTGTGGTAAACCATTAGCAGCAAATTCCGAGTTTCATCAACACATGAAACGACATCGCAATCAACGAGATCACAAATGTGAATTGTGCGGAAGTGCTTTTTATACACCAAAAACTCTGCGCGATCATATGGCGTCACATTCATCGGAGCGACAGCACGTTTGCGAAGTTTGCGGTGCGGCTTTTAAGCGAAAGAAGACACTGCATCAGCACAAGGCATTGCACTCGGAGCATAAGAAGCACGAGTGCAAGATTTGTGGAAAGTTGTTTGCTCAAAAGGCTGGAGTATACTCGCATATGAAGTCACACGGCCTGATGGTTGGCAGTTGAATGGGCTTGGTAGATGGGGTCGCTTTTTGGCATTATTGTTCAGTTAAAATAAAAATATGTGTAAACAAGAGAAGGCGGAATTTTTAATGCAGTAGAGAGGTTTAAGTACAAGAACTAGTAAGTGGTAGAGCTTTTCTGGGAATCGAATGAGTTGATTGGGTATGAGACCGGCGATGGATAGGGAATATGGATACAAACGTTAGGACCAATTTATATACTCAACCCTTCAAACGTTCGTTAACAGTTGCCTGAGTATTTTCTGTCCTAACCGTATCTCTAACGACCATCTTTGCCAGAGAACAGGTCAGGGACCGATAGACACAACCACACAACGGCGAAAATAGCAGTGGAATGGGCATAAACTTTGAAAACGCTTCATCTCCATTGCTAATTGTGCTATGCAATGGAATCCGCTTGGTCAAGATGGCGGAAGAGTGGGTCGACCGAGAAATACATGGCGCAGAACAGTTGGGGAGGTGTCTCCTCAGCAATAGCTGAGACATATTGCCAGAAACCGTACTCGATGGCGTTCAGGCATAGTATAGGCCGTAGAGCTCTAGGGAAACGGGACATAAGTAAGTAGGTAACCCTCGGCGATGGAAACTTACGGTCTTGAATAGGGTTTTTCTAAGCTCCATTCCTCACGAGGGAGGTGCACACTCCCATATGGAAATCACATTGGGTCTACAATGAACCTAAGTGAGATGAAGGGGATCAAATTTACTATAACCAACCTAGTCTAAGCCCAACTCTTTCAGTCAAACGGACGCTCAAAGTGAGGAAGAGAGTGGGTAAAAGCTTAACGGAGCCCTATCTGCGGCAGAAAGAAGGAATTTTTACCCAAAATCTCATGGAGATCACCTCTCCTGAAACTCAATTCAAAAATGGTCGAATAAAAAACCTACTCAAAACAAAATCGATCTATAAATTACTTCGACCCTAAGGGTTGTGTGTCCCTGAGCCGTTCGTGGTCGTTAGTTGTCCTTTATACTCCTTTTCAATTCAGAAAACACAATTGCTCACATGAAGAAGTCCTCCTACATGTCATTGCATCAATTGAAGGTCATTTGCTGGACAAGAACTAATTTGCATAATTGGGAAAGAGAATTTCTCTTTTCACACATTCATTAAGGACATCGCACCTCGGTTCAAGAACACTTACTTAACCCTTTATAAATACAACTCTACCGCACCTCGGACGGCGAATTCATCTCTTGTCCATCGTTGTGAGTACATCGGAGGATCCTACTTTACGCAAATATTAAAAAAATTCACATTTATTTCAAAAAACCGTTCAAATTAGTAATTCATCTATTACAATACCCAATAGTGACAGTGAAACCTGTTGATCGTGATCGTAAATACGATCTACACAATCGAATAAGAAAATTTTCTCTTTCTCTCTCATGCGAGACAATACGAAACTACGATCGAAAGAGGTTGACAGAGAATTAAGTGAAGGTAAACAAAAAAGTTTAATCAGTTGGGGGGGATTGTTGGAATCTGGAATTTACTTGGTGACGTACCACACATTTTTTTATTCCGTCGGGAGTAAACAGAAGTTAGGATAAAAGGAGGCACAAGGAGTTGTAATCAGAACCGTGCAGTGAAATGAGTGTGACATCGGTAGACCCAAAAGCACCACCATCGACCAAAGACGATCAGCAAATTGCATTTTTCACAATCAAATGTGGCGAAATTTTTCACACGCCCGATAGGCAATTTTTCTTGCTTAACTGCGGGGTGTGTGGCAAGGGATTTTGCGCGTTAAGCGAGTTTATAGATCATGTGAACCATGCGCCGTGTGGTCCACTTACAACCCAGAATGAAGCTTTTCTCCCAGTGGAATGTGAAAGCCAGAGTGACGACGTTTCAATTGTTGTCGACCAGAGCCTGAGTGCGGAAGACGGAGTTGAGGCATTTCAAGAACTCATCGAATACACAAATGGTGATGATGCAGTCAGTGAAATGGAAAATATCATGGACACCTATGATTATAGTTCCAGTGAAAACTATTCACTTCCGGAAATCGGATGTCACCTCTTTCAGGAGGTGGAACCGTCTTTAAACGAAGAGGATATCTGCGCATTGGATGTATTTGTGAGTAGTGCCGTGAAATGTGTGTTTCAAGGTCGTAAATAAAATGTTTGTTTTTTTTTAGTCACCTGCAGTTGCGGACGAGTGCGAAGGCGAACAAACAGCAAAAGAAGGGAATAAAAGGAATCAGGGAGATGAGGTATGCTTATTGTCTTAACAAACCCAGTTAGTTAGTCACCTACCTCGATAGAATCAAAACAGATACAACAGCAAATATAAAACAAATGTGCACTAAATTTGGCACTGGTTTGTAAATGGGGTCATTGGCTTGTTGATGTGGGCCGGAACATCTAGTTTTTATTGCTTACTTATTTGTTTGTTTTGCGTAAAACTTTGAACAGGTTCCTATGCACTATTGCTTGTTCATTTGCAAATGCGATGAGATTTTGCAACATAAAGATGTCTTAAAGCATTTCGGTGTTCCTTTAAACACATAGAGCATGTCCTGCATACCGATGAGAATTCATTTGAATATTCTAAAGGTTCAGTACACTCGAAGCGAAGAAGTGCACAAATAATCATAAGCCAACTGAGCCTCTAGTGTATATGTATACCTCATTGAATCACCGATCATTAACTGCAGTCACCTTTCTCCGAAATACAAACCTTTGGGTGGGGACAGAGTCATTGCACCCATAATTATATAATAACAACAACCACGCAGGTAGAAACAAGCCATAGACACGGTACCTACGTGTTTCAGTTTATCTCATCCCTTTCCCAATTGGAGAAATGGAAGAAGGAAAGCATTTTCCCTTGCAGTCAGTGTACCTGTGTATTCTAAACCTTTGATTTCGTCTCAGCATGAATGAGAAATCAAATCAGATATTTATTGTGAATTGTGGGAACATAAAGCGTTGGAGTCGTCACAATCAAACGACGGCCGTCATGGCCATTAAAATATGTGTTTTTTTTTCTCATTTATAGGTAACAGCAAACGACCCCTTCACCATTCGAATAATCGAGCTGTATAAATCCAATGAATGCCTGTGGAGTAAAGGACATCCGGACTACCACAATCGTGCTGAACGTAGCGACGTGTTTCAGAAAATGGTTGACGCCCTACAAGAAGAATTCCACCGCTCTCTAACGAGCCAAGAACTTAACTACAAACTCAACCGGCTACGCTATGCATACTATCGGGAACTGCGCAAAATGAAAACATTTCAATCGAATAACAACAATGCCAATGATAAATTCACCTCAAATCTGTGGTACTTTCAACTTCTTACATTCCTCAAAGGAAACACAGGTGCTCTACTTGAGGTAAATTACACAGGCATTTACCGCATTCCCCTACCAATCACCTACTCTTCACCTTGCAGGTTCCAAAATCACAAATCCTCCTCGACATCATCGACGGCTACCACCGATGTCAATGCCTCTGGGATAAATCTCATCACGATTTTCGGATTCGTCGAGTACGAAACGCAGCCTATGATGCAATTGCCAGAACAATAGAAATCAAATACTCAATACGGACAACACGTCGATCGGTGGTCTTACAAATTAAGAAGCTCCAAGCACTCTATGCCCAGTCACTCCGATCAGAAGGCGAAATGCATCTCGAGAATGGCAAAGCCAATCCCCTGCGAGATTTACTCCTGAAAAAACTGAGCTTTTTGAAAGGAAAAATACGAGGATGCCAGGAAATCCAGTGCAATTTATGTGAGGAAGTATTCTACTCGAATTCCAAGTACAAACTCCACTATCAGAAGCACACAGGGGATCTACCATACACCTGTAGTATATGCAAGAAACAATTTCTCCATAAGCTCAGTTTGAAGGCGCACGAGGGCACCCATTTGGATGTCAACGATCGTGCATTTAGTTGTGAATTTTGTGGGCTAAAGATTGCCGATCGAACAAACTATAAGGTGCATATTCAGCGACACAAGGGTGAGCTACGGCACGAATGTAAAGTTTGTAAGAAACGACTGGGAACGACGACCGAGTTAAAGACCCATATGCTGGATCATACGGGTGAAAAGCCGAATGTCTGTGACCAGTGTGGCAATAAATACAAGTCGAAGAGTGAGCTGACTAGGCACCAGCGACTACATGCTGCAAGGAGAGATTTTAAGTGTGGCTATTGCGTAAAAGCGTTCCATTTTCGGGCACAATTGAGTCAGCACATGTTGACTCACTTTTCACAGCCCTGTGATATATGTGGAGAGGAGATAAACGGCCGACGAGCGTTCATGAGACACAAGAAGGAGCATTACTAACGTAGGGAAATGGGTAGTTAAGTGTTTAAATATAAATCTAATTTATACCTGTATTGTTTTTTTACGTGTGTGCTATGGATGTATGTGTAAAGTGTTTGCAATAAAATTTTATCTTGGAGACAATCCATAACATGAGACATTTAAGTATTTATACTACGAACGCTGAGATCAAGAAAACCCCAAGAGTTCAAGACAAGAAGTCAAGAGTTCTACAGAACATCGGTAGTTCTACAGAACATCGGGAGTTCTACAGAACATCGGGAGTTTTACAGAACACCGGGAGTTCTACAGAACACAGGGAGTTCTACAGAACACAGGGAGTTCTACAGAACATCGGGTGTTCCAAACAACATCGGGAGTTCTACAGAACACCGGGCGTTCTACAGAACACCGGGAGTTTTACAGAACACCGCGAGTTCTACCGAATATCGAGTTTTACATCAGGATTTATACAAAACGCCGTTAGTTCTACAGAACATCAGGAGTTTTACAGAACGGCAAGACGCCAAATTTTTCGTCGATGTTCATAACCCCAAAAAGCGATTTTCGCACTCATTTTAGCCTTCAAAAAATACTGTTAAAGCATCCTTTAAACAATAAATTATATTTGTAGTCAACCTTTCAATCCCAAATCCATTTCTAAATTTGATTCCTACATACACGGAAAACGCGCCGTTATGCCAGATGAAAGTCGCGAAGTACCGGTGGTCAAACAAGTTGAAGTAGCAAATTAAGGACTTATATCATTTTCGCTATGTAGTATGTTTGTGAAAATTTAATATACATATATTAAAATCAATTCTTACTCTGTTTTTAAGTCTGCATATACACCTTTTAATCACTTTAAATGAATTTCACTTTTTCCTTCACATCAGCTAATCACTTGCACAAACTGATTCAAAAAGTTTCCTTAACCGGATGTTGACAGGTGGTTAAATACAGTCGTGACAAACAAATATGAAAACTTATTTGCACGTCGTGACGTCACTGTAAGACAAATTAATTTTTTATAGTTTTTTGCAGTTTTCATCGAATTATTTTATAAAAAATTTCCTAAATTATTCATCTTTTATCTCTGCGCAACATTTCCAATCATTTTAAGACATTTTTCATTTCGAAAACCACAGTTTTGCAAAATTGAAAATGTTTGCGAAAATTCACCGAAAAAATTAAGTAAAGTGATAGATGAAATCACCTTGTTGTCGGGTCGTTTTTTCGAAATCGCATTATTGCTAATTTTTAAGTAAAAACTGATGGTTTTTGTTAAAAGAAGAGAAATTGAGGTGATGGGAGTGAAAAAATGGAGAAAGAAGAGCAAAAAAAGTTAATAGTTCAAAGGAAAACGTTAAATTTTAAGTATTTGAACATTGTAATGCAAAAATTAGTGATTAAAGAAGAAAAAAAGAGAACAGAAATATACGGGAGATCCAGTCAGTGGAGGTGGAGTTTCAAAGAACATAAAAAGGCGTGATAAATCAAAATCTGAACGATTGTGCCAGAAAAGATTATGCAAAATATTTTTTAGCCACGCTTTTGGAATGAAATCAATTCGTTAGCTAGACTTAAGCCAAATACCAAGCCTTTCGGTGGCTTTAAGTGCATTTCACTGTTTAGGCTTAAAAATAAATAGGGTGAGTTCATAATTGTGAAAATACCGCAGCTGTGCAGAGTTTGCGTTCATAAATATAAAAACAATGCATTACTACTGCAACTGTATTCGTATCACTTGCGTTCATAAACATCAAATGACTGCATTTGCTTTGGACTTGCACGGCTGTCCATGGAAGGTGACTATCAGTGGAAGAAGGAAACATTTTTTTTTAATGAAATCAAGATGGTTTGGAATGATTTTCCCCACAATGGATTGGAAGTTTGTAAAAAGTATACCAATTATTGAACTTGTTAAAGAATAAAGATAAGAAACAGTTTCTAATACATTTATGAACGCCATTTTGCCAGCAGCATTGCTGCGACACCAATGCTGCAGAAGTTGCGTTCATTATTGTTTTCAGAATTTGCTGCGGTAAATTTACAGTAATTTTTTTATAATTATGAACTCACCCATACGTTGATCTTTTTATCAAGACGTGATAAGTCACTAAGCGCTTGTATCACTGTGTCCTAAAATGAATGAGAACTGAATAAAACGAGTACATAGCGTTGTTGGTAGTCTCAAGAGAAAAAGACTATTACTCTCTGACAACTAAAACCCAAGACATAAAAATGTATAGATACTGATGGTAAATCTTCGAATCCGTATCCGAGGGACGGCGCAGTAGGGGAAGACTGTGACTCAGGTGGCGGCGTGCAAAACTGGAGGCAGCTAAAAATCGAGATGTCTGGAGATGCTTTTTGGTTGAGGCCCAGGTCCACTCCGGACTGTAGCGCCACCTTAAGTAAGTAAGATACAGCTTGAGAGTAGTCAAGGCAGCCTTTTCTGTACCCATTACACTTCGTCTATTTCGGCACCACCGTACAAAGAGAAGAAAAATGACCCAACATGGTGGTCTGGTTTGATATCTTTCCGGGCACCTACAAAACATAACGACCTAAATTGGAGCGGGGAAAACTCTTATATTTTAAGTACAGACCATACAGTAATCGCTACAAAGCCTGCGGAGCAAAGTATTTTCGACTATGAATCGATTGAAACAGCGTATTTACTTAAAAAAAAAAGTTTATTCATTTATTAAATAACTGAGGAACGACCCCTCACTTCGATATAGCATGTGATTTCATGTGGCTATACAATCCAGGATGCTGTGCAAATGCTCGGCCACAAATCTTGCACACGTATTTCTTTACCTTCTGGTGTATCTTCACATGTTGCAGCAAGTTATTATGCGTCTTAAATGCTGACAAACAATGCTCGCAGTTGTACTTTCTAGGCACATCCTCATGTGTCAGTCGATGCATCCGCAAATTGTAAGAGTTCCTGAAACGCTTATCGCATACCTCACAGACGTGGTTTCTTATGTCCCAGTGTCGATGCATATGTTCCGTAAGTTGAGACGATGATGTGTGCGCCTTTCCACACAATTCACAGACAAACGGCCGCTCTCCGGTGTGCGTGCGCATGTGAGATATTTTTTCGGTCGACGATGCGAATCTTCGGTCACAGAAATTGCACTTAAATGGTTTTTCGCCCGTATGCCGTCGAATGTGCACTATCAGATTCTGTTTGCACGCATATGCTGATCCACAAATTTCACATTTGTGTGGTTTCACGCCCTTGTGTATCAGCATATGAATGTCAAGCCCGGATTTTTTCTTGAAAAGCTTGCCGCATTCAGAACAGTGATGTAACTTTTTTCCCTTTTTTAGTCCACAGTCATGCTGTCGTAAATGCTTAACATAGTCGAACGTCTCGCCACAGAATTTGCACTTTAGTTTGGACCGAAGAATCTCCTCGTCGCTTGGATCTGGTGCATCGTCTTGAATTTTGTTCTGGTCTTCGGTTGCGATGGTTTCTATTTTTGGTGGTTCATCGGGGGATGGCATTGCCTCTGTTTCATCTTTGATGTTACAATCTAGTTGCAGATCATCGTCGACATATACTTGGATATCGAGGAGAGTTTTGGTAGTGTCTATGATATTAAAAATCTCCTCGTTGTTGGTCTAGAAAGACACACACGTATTATGCTGCGGTTAATAAAAAATAGGCTTTACCTACCTCACTTTCGTCGGAAACATCATCGATTTGTTCCTGCTCCGTCATGTATTCGTCTTTGACGTACTCCCCAATCGGATCTGCTTTTTCCAAATCGTCATCATCTGATTCATTGGGTTCATAGGTAATAAAACTCTCGATTGATAAGTGAATATCGGATATATGTTTCGAAAATATTTCAACATCTTCGAATTTATCGTCACACAGTGAACAGAGATAAATTAAATTGCCCAGCTGTCGTTCAAGAAACACTTCTCCGCATTTCTCTAGCAATTCCATGGCATCCACGGGCTCATATTTCACTGGAATATTGTGATTATCCAAAACTGCAACAGACATGACAAAAATGCTTCCAAAATGCAAGATTTACAAACAAAGTTACTATTTCGAAGAGAATTTATGTTTTGTTTAGGATTTCGATAAAAGTTTTAACACAGATAAATATAATAAAGCATATTTGACGTTTGACACTTATTCAAAAAAGTTCTGTTCGATTTTAAATCGGATTAGTTGTGTTCTGCTAAAGATGAGTTGAGACCAAATGACTACTTACCAGTTAATTGGGACGAAAAACCCAAAACCATTATAGCAGAAAAGACGGCTGAGAGAGTAAAATAAAAAGGGAAGATGAGCTATGTATATAAAAAGAGATATCACTAGCGAATATCAGGTTTACAATTTTAAAGTCTACGCGAAAGGATCCTACAGCTATTTATAGGTTATAAGTGTTTACCCTCTAATTCGGATTTATTCGTTAAATAATTCCTCAATTCTATAAATCATTTGGTCAGTTAAACTCAAAATTCAAGTTATCCTAACAAACCAACAATTTCCCACGTTTTTGTTGTCAATTCCTCAGAGTTCCACTCAAACTAGAACGAATGCAAATGTTTTTATCCAAAAATCCATTAAAAAATTTCAAAGAAACCGCGTTTTACCAAAAATTATATCAGTTCAACGAGAAATCTGAAATGTTTTCTAATATTTATTACATAAATTTTTAATTGAAAAATATCATTAAAAAGAAAACCACTTCTTCGATAGCAGTGACGTCATGAATATTTGACACACACCTTAGAAAACAACCCAACATAATATACCTAAAGCTCACTTTTACCATCGCCTCCTATAAAATTCACTTATAGGTGGCGCTGCTTTTACTCACTTCTCTACCGCGGAAATAAGCGTCACTTCAGTTTGTGCCAGTGGTGAATTTGTACAGTGAATTATTTAAAAGTTTTATTTTATTGATTAAAAATGATTTCGTGGCTTCAAAAACACGGTAAAATGTGAGCTTAATACTTATTTATTATATTTATGTAAGAAAAATACCAGTGGGATATGAATTTTATGCAAATATTTTCAATTGAAAATTTCATATTGCTTCCGCATCCGGTGTGGAGAAAATTATTTAATTTAGTTTCAAAATGGAAAATATTCTTCGTATCCAAGTAATTTGAACAAACATTCGATAAATAATTCATTTGAATGTGTTGTTTGTTACGAAATAGGAGATCAATTTGCAGGTTTTCATGGTTAGTGGAGCACTAGGGCTTCCGAGAAAAATGGCGTACATCGGACGATTGCAATTTGCAAAAAGGAAGTCGGTATTATTCTAGTTTTCGCTCGTAACTCGGTCACTTTGGTTTCGAAAAACACATTGAATGGCTTACCGCATTTCTTAAACCCACTCCTAAGCTGTAAAATAAAAGAACAAAACCCAGTTTTTTGTTATATTTGTACAAAGTTTTTATTTCTTCTCAATATTTTTTTTTTTTCATAATTATTATTGAATTGCAAACAAAATTGTATATGCTAAGAACAAAAATTCGGTTACGCCAGAAAATGTTACTGAATACATATAACTCTCACTTTCCTTCCTTAAATGCACACACATTTATCCAATTTGGGGGCGGGGAGGGATTAATACATATTCATTTACAAAGTGGTTTCGTTCGTTCGCTTAGGGATTAACTAATTTTAAAATACAAACGGGGATTCCCAGAGGAATTGGGGAAACAAAATCTACTCGAGTAGAAATAGTTTTTGCTTTTCTTTATTGAATATGAGTAAGTTTTTATCCATGAAACTATATATGTACATACATGAGTCTTTTCTTGTTGGGCTCTGCCTGGTGTAGGGAAATGGAACAGAAATGAGATGGAAATTCACGTGTAGATGTGTTCCTTTAGTTCAGTTCTCTGAGAAAATGCTCTTAAGATGAGCGTGTGCTTCCCATTTATCGGCTACTGACCATACTCTAGAAAGGGCGTACAATCTAACTTCATACTTCACAAAGTGCAGCAACAAAGGTGTTATTTTAATTATAAGAGGTAGCCTTTGTGCTTTTTCATTTCGCCACTGTTGACTACAGACTCGACTCTGAAGAGATCTAAAAAGGACACCTTTACCCTCAGTGCTTGAGTAACGAAGTACAGCAGTAAAGAGTTTTTGAAAGGTTCCCATGTCCTATAGCCTTTTGATATAATTACTTATTAGTAGGGCAAAAACATATCCTCCAAAAACAGAAGTGTTTGCCGTCGCTCCCGAATAATGCACAATGTATAGGCTAAAGTGCGTGCAGACATTTGCATTGAACAGGCATTTGCTTCTCATATACCCCTTGAAAAGCCTACTAAAGAACTTTGTTATATACCTAAAGTACTTGGCATCGTTTGAAGGTAGAACAAAATCCGAAGGCAAGCATTAATTCATTATATTCATTATATATGAAGTGCCAACTTTGCGAGTTGCTAAAGTAATTTTAGTCGTGCTTAAATAGAGCGCAATTTCATGGCAAGCATTTGCTTTCGCCAGTGCAAGTACAAGTAAACACCTGTTGCTTACGATCCGCTCTGGAAAGAAACCATTTCATCTAAGGGCAACTTGAGCATAAAAGACACATCTAGCGTAGTTAGCTCTGGTCGTTCTGTATTGAATTTCAAGGAACAAATGGAAGCAGGTTGTGAACTGCCTGCAACCCGTGTGCCTACGATTGATGCAAGCAACCCTTCTATGGACAACCCTCTTATGGCTTTTTGTGAAGTCAATAGGGAATTATTCCCGCTGAACTTTAATGAAATTCGATTGATTTTGGACTACACTCTCACGAAAGTTGAGTTTTCTGGTGAATATGAACAGGAAATAATAACCATCGTTGTATATGTATCTACATGAAGGTTAAATTTGTCCGTGAAGTCAATCTGTAGGCTGTGTATGGGAAGTGATGAGGCTTCTTTTAATAGAATACACAATATGCCGTACTTTCTAATTAAAGTGAGTAAAGTTTAGACTTGTTAACTGCTAATCGTCTACATTCGATAACAACCACGTTTAATACACTACTGACTTGCGTATAACTCACGCTGAAGACCTAGACGCTGGAGGTCACTTCCATTTGAACATACCCTACACACGCAGCTTTAAGCATTAAGACATTTCCTTTTCTATCATTTCTGCTTGTAATTTCTTTTATTTTACACCGATTTTTCTCTTCTTTCTCAAACAAATTTCGTCTCCTCCTCCCTCCTTCATCATCGTGTTCGGTTCTTAAGTTTAGAATTTGTTTAAAACATAAATCATTACATTCTATACGGTTTCTTATATTTAAAATCAACTTGCTCCTGCTTCTGCTTCGTTTCTTTTATTCTATTCTCATAGTTTTCATTTCAACTATCGTTTACGTTAAAACTTGTCTGTTTAGGGCGTTCGTGCGGGATAAAAAAAAAACATTTAAACTCAACTTAAAAATACGAAAAAAATGAACGAAAAGCTACTATTCACAGTCTAACAATGATTTGTTTTTTTTTTTAAATCGGGAAACGTTTTCACTATTACTATTGGTTGTTGCTTGTATTGTATTCTCAAACAAATGGTTTGTGGTTAACTTATTTATTTTTTGAATATTATTTTTCGTTAGCTAGTCGCCGTTTTGTTTGTAGAATAATTAACTTAAGTATGTAGTTTAATTTTCATTTGTTTTATATTTATAATATATTTATATATTTATAGGTAGTATATTACTTTGTATAACCTTTTCTTGTAGCTAATTGGTAATTTCCTTTTTTTCTCAATTAATAGTTGCGAATGTTTCGTTTTTTTGTTTTTTTTTTTTTTGTTAAGTAATAGAAATTAACGAGACAATTGTTTTTTGTTTCTGCTCATTTTCTTTAATTTGTTGGGGTTTTTTAATAATAAGTTGTAGGTTGCTAAAAACGAACGTTAAACGAAAAAATATAACAGATATAAATGGATATGAAAAAAAAGTAATAATAATCGAGTGCGCGCGCAATGTTCCTTAACCATCTTCCTTTGGGGGTGTAAACCAGCCTGTAAAGTAGAAGACAAGAGTGGAATTAGTATATTAAAGGCAATTATATGAGAAAGATTTTTCACTAGTACTAGACTAGTTCCTAACGGCAGAGTTGCATTGTTTTTCCGCTTCAACTTATAAAAAATACAAGATATAGTGGGAAAAACAGATGTGACAGGAGACTAGATAGGAGACCTTTTGGAACAATCTGAAAGGCTACAAACTCACTCACTGATCGTCGGGATGTCTGTGAATGTCCAAATCACCGAAAAACAGTCGACCCCAACACATGGGATGCAGACTGTTTGGGGAAATACTACAGAAATACTACTGATGAACATACTCCATTTTATTAGGAGTACTGGTTGAAAAACCAGAAAAACCAGAACTCAAGTTTGCAACAAGAACTGCAACATAAACGTGAACACAATAGACTAATAGGCTCAAGTGAACGCTCAGCCATTGACTGGGCGTTTACCCCATAACCTAACCTAACCTACGGATCTTAGCAAAACTGGTAGATATTGGCATGATCCACAAACCTCTCATAGGATGTTATTCACCTCAATCAGGTTGCAACTCTGAAACGAAAAGCCAAGCACAAAGATAGACAAGGGAAGGCTTATGAAGCAAAGCCCTCATAAAACGTTAGGCACTCAAAAGGGCCTTTTTGAGAGCTTAATTTAAAAAACCTATTCACTTCCACAAAGCATTTCATTTTCTTGTAGGGCCGGCCCCATTCGAGGTAAAAATATACTATGCACAACATGAATTCGCCAACACGATGTCCTTTATGCTCGACTAGTACTGATTTCTTCTTTGCATACATGAAGCGAGTTATATGTCTTCGCCCCTATCAAGCTACAGCCTTTTCCGCTATTCCTTTCTAGCTCTTTTCCTACTACAAAGGATCTACCTTCGGTATAAGTGCTCCCTTTTTAAACTAAGCATTGTGCGGCAATTCTTGAATTTAATTTAAAAATCGTCACCTTTTATGCTTAATTTTTAGCTCTACTATATAGCCTTTCAACCATCAGGTTAAAACAAATCAGGACCAAACGAATTCTAACGTAAAATCCGATTCTCGGCCACACGTACTGATTACTTTATAATAGTACCTTACTACAAAATTGTTTTAAACCATTTTGTTGCGTTGCAAACTTTCGCAAACTCTTAAATAAATAGAAAAATTCCAAGTCCCAACCTAGTCGTGCGTGTGGTCGGCGTAGCTCAGTGGTTAGTGCGTTGGACTGCTGACCAAGCGGGGTGGGTTCAAGCCTCAGCCAGGAACACCGAACATTTTTCGCAGCACCACCTCTCGTCGGGGAATGACAAGCCTCCGGGAGTATAAACTGTCATGAAAGAGCTTCTCAATTCGCTGTTCGGAGTCGGCAATAAATTGTAGGTCCCTTCCATTCGTGCAGCAAACAATACAACACGCACAACATGAATGGTTGCGAGAAGCTAGGCCTTGGCTCATTCCGAGCTGTCACGCCAGCTATTTATTTATGTTATAACATAATCGTCCAGCTTTTTTTCCAATCGATGAACTTCTATTATTGTGGATTGAAACCGGATATTTGGGTCTCCTAAGAGTCTAGTTTAACTATGGGCTTACAAGACACACAAGAGAGTGTTTAGATGTTTTAACACTATGCATTGCGCGTTGTTTCGTCGCCAAACTTAACTACGTATACTCGATCTCTGTCGACATTCGCGACAGCTCTGCTACCTTACAACAATCGACTCCTGAAAACATTCTTTCCACCAAAATTCGTCACCTGATTAACTTGAAATCAAAGATTTACTCACCATTCTTCTCATGTATCTGTACCAACGATTTGAAACTCTGTTGCGCACGTGCCAGGCTGTACTGACCCTGTGATAAGGCCTAAAACAAAACTTTCAGTTCCACATTGCTATTTACCCCCAACAAACTAACCAGTGTCTCACCGTAACACTTACCTTTGTCGCTCCGAATTGTATTCGTGCCTTTCCTTTGACTAGAGTCGCTGCTATTTGCATTATGACCGCCTCTACTGTGTATGCAGAGCTCCAGCCTTGCTTTGTAAGCAACTCCATACAAATTGCTCCTCCTACCAACACATAACCACCTGCAATAAAAAAAAAAAAACAACAACATTTGTTACCGGTTTCAACTGTTTTGCATGCTACAAATTTCCCCCCCACCTGAGATAATTGGATGCACAACACGAACGAAGGGGGGCTCAAATGGATACGTCTCCTTGAATATGATATTCAAAAGAATGCTGTCTTTGCCCTCTTTCTCCTTCAACATAACTAAATCGTTGTGTAGCGGACTGTCGGGATCGACAGATTTTAAACGGATATTCCACTCGTATATCGAGTCATTAACTAATTCTATTGAGTACATGTTACTCTTGAAGGAATCCGAACGGTATATATCACGCAGTTCTTTCATTAGGCGATCGGTCGCTTGCACAGAACCAGACACTGATCCCTGTCAAACAGAGAAATTCATTTTTAAAGCCAAAAATAAAAACAAATCACTCATCGGTCTTACCTTTAAGTAGTCTTGTCTTTGACTTTGTCGCAGTCTTTCTAGTGTGGCAAGGTGTTCTACTTCCATTTCATCTTTCTATGGAAGGAGAGACGACGCATTTTAAGTAGGATTTTAAACATCGAATTTAATTTTATGTAATCAAACCTTATTTGTATTGCGTCCATCATCCATTTCCAATGGAAGGTCTTCATCGCCCTCACTCTCTTGTTCACTATCACCGACAGGATCTTCAATTTCATCTGGATCGGAGTCAATATCTTCGATTTGCTGTTGTTGCATTTGATGTAGGGGTGATACACTGGGCGGTGGCAATTGAAATGGTATTGTTAGATTATCTAAATCTGGCGGTAATGGGACATTGTGCAGGCGGCATAATTCTCGCAGTAGGATTCCAACCTTAAATATACACAAATAAAATTAAATCGTTTCAATCAGCACATGTCGACCGTGCGAAAGTTTACTTACCTGATTAATCACGTGGTTGTCGCGGCCGTTTGTATTGCTAAGTATCTGTACTGCATTTGTAACGCTGGTCTCTTCACTTTCGGCAAACCAAACTGGAGGTGATGATGGGTATGTTTCCTATAAAATAATAGAAATGGGATTTAGGAAACAAAGTTGCAAATAGAATTCTACAAGTTAAAGGACAAATGTGGTTATTCTAAAAGCTTGACTGTTTTTTTGAATGTGCACGTTCTCGTCCCAATGCAAACCTGCCACAGCGACGTGCATATGACTCAAGGGAACGATAAATCCTCGATAATGTGAAAATAAAAATGAAAATCACAAATGCAGTCACCTGTAGAGTTGGCACGTGGCAAAAACCTTTGTTCAAAGACAGAAACGAAATTTCGAGAGGCTTATGAGGAATTGGCTTGTTTAATCACGACGTGTTCTGTCATATTGACTTCCACAGCAGGCAGGAGTTGTATTAACAAGTGGCGTGGGAGTTTTAGAGTTTCAAATACCACTCCCCTAATGATTTTAACTGTTAATTTAAGTTAATTCAATTTTACACCTACGAATCGATGACAGAGAAGTTGGTAAGGGTTCTAACGGAAGAAAGTGACTGAACATTTAAACAATGTTGACATGAGTGAAGATAAATGCAAAGGAAGCACCAGAGTCCTTTCGTAGATTATAATGTTTAGGTGGTTAGCTGGGTTTTTCATTACAAGTATCACTTTTCGAGGTCTACAGATCCATTGTGTGTCTGTTTTAGTAATGCGTCTAGAAGTTAAGGTTGTTTTGATCTGTGTAACTCTGTGGTGAGTTTATTGAGTCTCCCTTCTAATAATTCGACCTTAGTTCAAACTGTGGCTAGAAAGTGGACCATTGTTCAGTAGTATTAATCTGAAGTCATGGATGGGTTCCAGATTTGCACATTCACAGAGCATTTGTTTCTTTGAGAAGCTCTTTCATGACAGATTATACTCCCGGAGGTTTGTCATTCCCCGAAAAGAGATGGTGCCACGAAAAATTGTTGGTGGATATGGCTGGGGCTTGAACCCACGCCGCTCGGTCCGCAGTCCAACGCACTAGCCATTGAGCCATTGGTTAGTTCATTCTCCTTCTTAAGGTCTATTCGTCTTTGGCTACAGCCACACGTAGACCAAGGTAGACACTTTGTGATACCACTAGGATCTATACCCTAAGTGCCATTTCATCTATTGAAACCATTTGAAGCGCTTGATAAAGCTAAGGATGCTTTTGACATCAGTACATGATGTGAGAACACCGATAACGGTGCCGATCAATATCACACTTTTAGATCGAGTGAGGTTTAGCATAGCCCAGATCTCTGGAGTTCGCCATGTGGTTCCATTCCCCCATTTGGTTTGTCTTGCTGATCGTGTCGTAAGAGTAATTTATATGTAGCGAGTGGAATAACCAGATTGCTCCGTTCTGTGAGAACCTCAGTTTGACGAGAACAGTAGTTTGACGAGATCATCGGCCTTACCCTAGCGCTAGCAGCTAACTGCTTGCACTTCTACAACAAGGAGGTGATGATATTAGTAGACAATTTGGATGTCAATTGTTTGTCCAAGGTTTGTCAACACTTTGTTGATATAACTATTGTTGCACCCATCAACAAGCATGTTTATGCTGTCTTTGATCCTTTCAACAACCTCTTCAAACCACGGTTGACGATGTGCGATTGACTCTGGTGTGCAATTTATAATCGACAAAATAGTCGCAACTATTTGTTCCCTCCAAGGCAGTCCGACAAAGAATACTTACAATAACATCTGTAGGTTCCATAACGATCCTAAAGAAATTCCTCAGCATATATAGCGTATACATTTCTCAGGAGTGCGATACACCTTTTACTTCAGTCAACTACTCATTGCTATCATTGTTGATAAGAAACGCTGTGTTTGTCAAGAAGATTCACTTACAATCTTCTCTACCTGCTTCTTCCATAAGGTAAATACAATCGAAGTTTTTCATTAACATTACGCCACTATCAACGCTTATTCTAAGTCATTGGCCTTGTTAGTTTTTATAACGGTTCCCAATGTGTACATGTCCATTGTGTACAAATCCATGAAGTAAACAGATGGGCACGTGCATAGGAAACTTTGTAAATTACTAGAGAAATTCTACGCAATTCATTGTCCACGATTCGTCTTGTCCCCTCTAAAATTGTTATGATATCCGAAATTCATCACTATGTCCCAACTAAAACAAGACCACACGTGTCATTGATCTCATTTTATTTGGCCAGTTTTCATAGAATCACGACTTCAAAGGCAATTCTCTTAACGAAACAAAAGCATAACGTGTACACACCCCAGAGGGGTCAATGACTTGCTCATGATGTGCTGACTTGGTGACTTGGCCAGCCTCTAATGAGTCATGTCTTCAATGTCTAAGAGCTGTTAATCACTTTGTTTATAAACAAAAGGCCTATACACACATTTTTAATCGACTAAAAATTTAAACTACAATCACTTCATCAACATTTCAAGCCCAAAGCAAGGCGCCCAACACTATCAGGGGCAATAAGTTTGTTTTGCTTATGACTAACAGATTAAACCTTATCAAATGGCTGATATTGTGTTAGAAATAACAAACCTCAAACCTCAGTGCAAGTATTCTTCCTGTGTCGATTAGAACAATTATTTACTTCTATGGCAATGGAAACCCCTTAAAATACACACTTTCCAAGTAGATCAGATGTCAAACATGCAAATAAACAAGTGGAATACTGATCTTTTGACGCCCACAAGATGCTTCCATCACAAGAAGTTTAGAAAATATCTCTAGTTCAGCATGTAGTCATTTCTTTTGTTACCATGGCTTTCATGTCGTTAACCCTCTTCTCTTATTCATACCAACCATAAACAGATTTCCAGTTTCGCTTTCGCTTCATTTAAGAAAAACAAAAAAATCTGTAGCCGTCTAACTTGACCCAACAAGTGAACTCTCCTAAAACATACTCTCTCAAGGTGTTAATTTGTTTCAGGTGTGCTAATTGCCATACTAAGTGGGTTTCCGAAAACACAAAAAATGCCCGCTAAGGACCCATTGCATTAGGTTTCAACGTAAGCAGTTAATGAGTTTTTAACTATTGAGAATTGCGGGCTAATTGTTATGAAATTTTTCAACAAACTGCGGTTGAAAGAGTCAAATTCAGGGGAAGTTTCTTTTTTGTTGTACCTGAGTCACATTGAAAATTCATCGATTAGTTCGATCAACAATAACAAAAAAAAAAAACAGGTTTGGATTCAACTGCAATTCCTAAATTAGCGATACGATTGATAGTTTAATTGGGTTGTGCTTCAGCGATACGGTACTTGTTGGCCAGCAATTCGGACTGTATTTGCTAAAAGTAAATCCAAAACACCTTTTCAATGAAGTTTACATTGTGTACTTTCGACAAATTAATGTTAATTAGATAAGAAGACACACTCAACCGTGTATAAATCGATAAAGCATTGACATTCGCATTTGGAATTAATCAATATGCGTAGCAGTTTGCTTATTCCACATGATTTTGAGATTTGTTGTAGTTCTCTCTCGGTTGTCTGTTGTAGCATTTGTGCCAAAAGAACGCTCGCCTGTGCCTCGTGGAATGATTTTTTCTACCTTGATTCGCCTTGTTCCTCTATAGTTAGTTTAGAGGGCTTCCTCTGTAATATTTTTGCTGAACTTTAGCTTTCTAGATTCTGTAAAGGAACACAATTGTTCATTGTTCCAGGTGGCCTTCGCAAAGGAACGTGTTTTATTTGCAGATTTTTGTGTGGGAAGTACCCAATAAACGAGGTGTTTGGATGGGTACCTCTTATCACATGGGTCACCGTGTGAATGGTTTCCTGTAATCTTTCGTGCATGTTAGATATGCATTTGTTTGTGTAGTCTTGTGCAAGCCCTTGTGTATCTTTCTTCCACATTTAAAGCAAATATCCAATGAGGAATTGAATGTCATAGGCTGCTACAAGTAAGAAGAACATCGAAAATATATGTGCTGTTGTATAGTTCAAAGCATGAATCGATAAACATCGTAGAAACTCCCTCAAATGACTCGGCAGTGACCAGAGAAAAAGTGCACATACTTTATTATACCACTTCTTTTGGCTTATCAATGATAGGTTTAGGATTCTGCTAGGCTCTTGTCTCTTTTATTTATACTGTACACTTGTAAGAAAGAATCTTTGATTTTATAAGCTTTATTATTAGCAATTCAGATCCCCGATTCCTACTTGAGGGCAGTTATAGCTCCTAAACTGGCTGCCTGTACTGATTGTCGACATATTGAAAACAAATCTAGGTCCACTTACAATCACAGTGGTGTCGCAGGGCATAGCTCCCTGCACTGATTGTTGTCAAATTTAACCTAAAAGTACTACATCGCCACATCGAAGTTGGGACTCAATTCATTAGAGGTCAATGAAAGACTCAACAAATGGAATTCTCACTGGACATTGTACACTCAACTACCATCTTAACAAGCTGGGCATCTGTCCATCGACGTCTTTAAATATACTTTTAAGTTCATTAGTACAAACAAACAATCTTAGTATTATTTTGTTTTTTAGTTGTCAATTTTTTTTATTTTAAAATTCATATACATTGAGTTGCCCGCATCACATACATATTTCCAATTTGAAATGGAAAAATATAGAATTATTAACCGAGAATTACGTGTGAACAACCAAGAACTTCGTTATGCAGTTAACAAGTTAAAACGTGCAGTTACATATTTAAATCATCAATTATTCGAACGACAAGAGCAATTTAACCGGCTTAAGGATTACCTTGCGGCCGCAATAGAAACAAAATACAACGAGACGATGACTCTCATATACCCAGAAAGCATAGTTCAAGCGAGGTCTCCGAGCTGCATAGATTAAGCATCTCATCGCCGATCTTGCAACAGTGTTATAGCCACAGATACTCTTCAGCATAGAACTTATTTTCCACCCGCTATCCCACCAACGAGTGGGACCAATTTAAAAACACTCATTCCAAGGATTGACACACAAGCATATGCGTGAATTAAGAAATGATATGAAACAAAACTTCTTACCCGGCAAATACAATTAAACATCTGTGAATATGCAGGTTCGGTTTCCTTAAAGAACCTGGTTTTCTTTTTGCCCTTAATCACATTCCGCTCTCTTGAGATGTTCGAATTAATCGGAACATGAGTTCTGTGACTGCTACAGAAACCTTTTTGTACCTCAGTACCCAACATATGCGGCCATAGTTTGGCGGCCGAAAGTTCTTAAATGGACGACAACAACGAAGCTTCAGAAGCTACAGAGAATTGCCAGTCTCTATTCTATGCGCACCTTCCCTCAGCTATAGAGGCTCTCATCGGGCTCTCACCTTTCCATAGCTTTATTAGGAAGATCATTGAGATCTGCGCTAGGATAAAACCCTTAAGCTACTTTCAGACGATTGTAAGATCTTACACTATTGTCAGGTCTTCCAATGAAAAAATTGTCCCAAATGTCTTACAATCGTGTGAATTGACAATTTTTGCCTGATGACGTTGTAAGGAAAGCATTGTCAGGTCATTGTAAGGCCGCCATCTAACAATGAAATTGTAAGGTATCTTCCAATCGTCTGAACACTCTTTTATAAAGGTATCTACTCAAATAGTTAGGCAGCCTTGAACGGTGTATTTGATTCTTCTGCGAAAGAGGGGAACAATGTAGGCCTGATGTCAAGGAACCTTTTTCGACATTCATTGCAAAAACGCGACAGAGTTATAATTTTGTTTGATTGGATTTTCTATTTAAAGTCGAGTTTTGTCTCCGCTTTTTTTCCCAATAATACCCAGATTGGGTTTTGAAAAGGTTGTTATGCCAAAATTAGGCGTTCAAATGCAGGAATCATTGCAGTTGGTAATTTTTGTCGTTTTCATTTTGACAAATTCGATCGATTGGTTTATCTTTGGTTTTGTTCTTTTTGACGACTTCAGTTTGACGTGAAGTAAACGTTCGTTTGTGGTCAAGATTTGTATTGTCTTGTTCTCAGCTAAATCAGAACTCGAATTCAACCCGAATGATTCTGCCCTCATCTTTCTATTAAAATGCATAATGGCACACAAACTACTTCCTAAAATAGAACACAACCCGAATGTAATCGTTCAGCGATAACAGCAGCATTTTCCTCTTTTCAAAAACAATAATGCAACTCTCTGAAGGTCATGCAAAGTTCTTGACAAAGCCACCCAACGTGTAAACAAGCAACCAACATGCCTCAGCATCAACACCAATTTTATCTTGATTAAAGATTCCTTTGTATGTTGTTGGCAGGAAACAAAAGATCTTCCACCAGCCATTTTGACCAATCAATTAATTTGGCTCAATCCAACGTGAACGTCATGTCGATTGGATAATTTAAATGTGACCTCTTAAAATGTTGGTTTGGGAAAATCCCTAGAAAGGATCAAGGCTTGTGACTAATGAAATGCGAAATTACTCGCCATCAGACGAGATAACACCGACAAGCAACATATGTTGGTGCAACAACGTATTCTACATCATCTGTCGGTCGACCCAATAAAAAATTAATTTTTTTTTGTCATCTTGGCGTGTTTAATGAAGGGACAGTATGATGAAGGATAAATCATGGGAACAGAAAACAGCAAAAAAAAAAAAAAAAACACTTTAAGGTGTGCAACCAACAACAACAAACGAACTACAGAGATTCCTTTGTGTCAAGTGCAGTGAAAACAGCAGGGAGAACCGACAAAAAAAAAAAACAAGCTGAACGAGAAAGAGAAAAGGAAGCAATCAAAAAAATGAAAACTGCATAGAATAGTGGAGAGGGGATGCTTTTGCAAAATTGTTACGAAAGAGCAATAAAAGGACAATGCACAAAGATTTTCCTACCCGCCCGCCCACTATAACAACGCCATCGGTTGGGAAAAACACATGAAAAATCATCACCGTCGCCGTCGTCGTCGTTGTAAATTTTTCTTCTCAACCTCTCTCTCACAGAAAAACAAAATGGCCTTTTTTACTATTTTTTTTTTTTCTTCTGCTTTTTAATCCTGTTATATATTTTCTTTGGATGATTTTTATTGAAACACCCCCCTAGCACGCAAAAAAACAGCAGACTTACCGTAATGTTTGCGTGAATATCATAACGTTTCCCATTTTTACCGATGAAACGGCAGGTCAACTCGTCGACACTAGAATTCAGAATTTGAAAACGTTCATGATTCTTGGTGAAAATCTTCTCGAGAGTTTTTATTTCCAACTTCAATGTGTTCAAACACGCCATGTTACAACAGTACACTACTGGTAGGTGTGCTGCTACTGCTAGTGCTGCTGGCTGGCTCCGATTGCTCTCTTTCTATGCTTGTCCACCTCCCGATGGGAAAAAAAATTATACAAAATTTCCTGCTTTTTCCTTTTTTTTTTTTTGTTACCTTTGATTTGGTTCGATATATTGTTTTTTTCTGTTCACTTTTCACACTCAACACAACTGTTTTGGGGGTGGGGGAAAGGGATTACTATAAAAGTCTCTAGATACACCGGGCAATTGTCTATTTTTCTATTATTTTCTCAACACATTTATTAAGTTTTGTGGTGTAAAAATGTTTTTTTTTCTTCTCCTTTTGGATTTAAAATTAATTTTCACTCCGCATAATAAACACTTTCGCCAACACTTCTCTCACGACACGGGCTACGGCTGTTCGTTCGGTCCCCCAAGCAAAACGACACCAAATAGGCAGTTCACTCTCTTTCAGTGCGAAGAAAGTGGACAACGACAACTACAGGGTCTCATGTTTTTGCAGTCCACTTGCGGGAAGAATACGAATCGATGGATTTTACTTGATTCGAGGAGGAAGACCACATTCAAATTGGCATGAATCAAGAGATGGATAGAGAAAGTGTATGGCCTTTGTTTTCGCGAATAACAAGTGCAAACGGGTGCGCACTACGCCTCGCGATTAATCACAAAAAAAAAATAATAATGACAAAGATTCAACTTATTTTTTTTTTTCGAAAATTCAATTATTCAGGAAAAAATTCATCAGCAATAGAAAAAGTGTTGTATTTGCAGGGCTTTTTTGTCATAATCACTGGTCTGGGCCTTGTTTTGCGAAAATCAATATTAAAATTGTTTTTCTTTACTATTTTGTCTTCGCAAAGACTTCCTCGACAGCGGCTCTCGTGGCGAACTCCAATCAGCTCGAATCTCTACGCAGACACTGGGAAGTGTCAATTTGTCCGATGAAAAATGGCTGATTTTGTGCATTCATTGGTTATCTCAACGAACAGTCCAAACAAAGTTGATAAGCGTTGCCAGGCAGATCATGTTTAGATGAGTCAGTCTTTTACAGTATCTCCTTGAAAATGGCTTTTAAATTTTGTAAGTACATTTGATATGTTCAACCAAAGACGTTTAAAAAATGAAAAAGTTTTCTAAATTTTCATGAATTCCAATTGTAATTAAAGTTCTGGTTTAATTTTTGTTTGAATTTTTGTAATTTTTGCTGTAAATTCGAAGACCATCACAAGCCTGATAAAACTGCATTACAAGCCTGACCCTTGAGCACACATTGACATTTTTTTTTCGAATTTATTGTACTATTTCATCTGAGAAACTCATTAAACGCGTTTCAGAGGAATATTTTGCATTTTTCAAGATCAAAAAATAGAGAAAATTGAAATTTCTGGAGATTTTTTTAAATGTCCCGTTATACTTTTGTTTCCATTAAACGTGATCTTTCCTATTGCTTTAACTGGGAGAACAAAGAATACGAGAGCATATGCTTTTGTTAAACGCGTCTCAAAGGCTCGTTTCACATTTTTATATTAAAAATGAGTTTAGATAGTGAAAATAGTTTTTAAGTACTTTTTTATTCCCCAGGTCCCATTTTCGAATGATCTTTTCCTTTGTACCAAATAAATTGTTGTTGGAACCGAGAATTAAGAAGAAAAAAAACTAAGACGTGAAAAGAAGAAAAAGTTGAAAAGTTAAAAGGAAAAAGCTGAGCTGTACTGTACATAAAATGTGAGTAGTTTCTTTTCATATCTCTAGTCGCTTTTACGTATTTTTTTTAATGAAATAATTACATTTATTAAATTATTTAATTATTTTTACATTTCAAGTCTATTCTTAAAATATTCTTGAGTGTTTCTTTTTTATCTGCATGGTTAGTCACTAAATGAGCCTTTTCCCAATTGCATTTATTTCTTTAAAAAAAATGTCTTTGTGTTTAACCTCTAAAAACATTAAATGCCAATAAGAATACATTGCTTAGGTTTGAGAAGCGTTGTAAAATCCAATTATCGAGTACATATTAGAGATGAGAATAGCTTACACTCGTTCGTATGTTAAGATTGGTCCAGTAATCCTTAAAGGTCGGTTATGGGTAGATTTGCAAACCCCTTTATAATTTCTTTTCCCATAACTTGTAGGTATATTTGTCATTCTTGTTAAAACATACGTTCTTTTTTGTTTTGCCATTGGTTAGATGTGGAAGCGTTGGTATTATTTGAGCTCTGCGTTGTGACGCAACAGTACGATAAAAGCTTCTACTTTTCTAGTGATAGCTCAGCAAAAGCGTACACAATGATGTCTTGAGTGCACAGGGATAGCCGGTATACACAGGAGCGACTAAACTCCGCAGCGATAAAGCGAGCACAAAGGAATAGCTAGAACGAACAAGAATAGCTTAAGTACACATTAACAATGAATATGGAAAAAGATCAAAAGTATAGGCACAGGGAAACTCAAGCACTCGGGAAACACCGCCTATGCGGCACATTAGTTGAAAAGTATAGGCACAGGGAAAGCTATAGTAGATAGCAACAACTAGGAGGTAGCTGGAGTATACTGGGAGATATAGAGATCACAGGAATAGTAAAGGTGCATACTGCATAGTTATAGCCAAAGTGCACAGGAATAAATAGAGTTTACAGGAATAGCTAGGGAACATATGCATGAAGATAGATATAGGTAGAAAGTACAGGGACAACCTAAGTATATAAAAGCAAAATCACTGTGATTGCTTAAGTTTACAGCGATACTCCCCTTTCAAAACAAAATCAATATGAGATCCGACGCTGGTCTACGTTTATTTTCTTAAACCTAAAGAACCTTTCGCATTTGCCACGATATTAAACTCCTCTCCACATAAACTATCTTCTTATGAGGCGTCTCCTCTTATTAGGTTAGTTATTGTAGGCGCGCTCGATGTTTATTCTGCCGATTTTTAACCCTACATCTGGTACATGGCGTTTTGTAATAACCATGTTTTTCGTTTTAGCAGTGTTGTTCTTAAGGTTCGGTTTCGTGGCCGAGCCGTTATATCCTGTTTCGCATTAGGTTGATTTGTCTTTCGCTTTTTGCGACGATAACTGAGTCGTCCGCGTACTTTAGGTTAATGATTTGAAAGCCCTTTATAGCGACTCCAGCTCCATCTTCTTCTAGCG
Organism: Matsumyia berberina; assembly: GCA_917880715.2. Taxonomy (NCBI): domain Eukaryota; kingdom Metazoa; phylum Arthropoda; class Insecta; order Diptera; family Syrphidae; genus Matsumyia; species Matsumyia berberina. Next base: position 78,769,106 of record OU862871.1, on the reverse strand, counting down.
CCTCTTTGAAGATTTACTCCGTGAACATGTTATAACGTGGTGGCAATAGAATGCAACCCTGTCACCCTCCTCTCAAGATTTCTATTTCCTGCGATTCGCTTCCAACCAATTTTCTGTAAATTCTGTTGTGTATTATTTTTAGGAAGAGCTTTAGCATGCGACTCATCAGACTGATGTTCTGTAGTCTTCACATTTTTTTTTGGAAGGATTATAAGTTGATTTTAACCAAAAAAGGCTTGTGTTACGTTGTCCTTTTTGACCAGTTTGATAAGCTAATTTGGTCAGGGCCAACGGCTTTCCGTTCTTTTGCATTTCGAATTACTTTAATGACTTCACTTGCTAGTATGTCCGGGCCTGATGTTTCAATTGTTAGATACTGTTCGGCTGTTTCAGTATCATAAAACAATTCTTTGATGCATCTCGCCTTTTCCTCGCTTATGTCCATACATCCATTTTCATCTTCTAACCAACCATATTGCTTTTTTCGCCCAATCCCAGTTATCTGTTTAAACTTCTCAAACTCTCTATTTGATTTTAATTCTTTTTTTATTTTTAAAATTCCATAAGAATTACAAATAACTTAAAAAATTGTCTTAATGTTCATATTATACCACAAAAATGTACAAAAAAAAAAGTGAACCAAACTAAAGATGTTATGTAAATTTTTCTAGAAGAAGGAAACATCGAGCAACTCTTGCAACGAGTTTAATGTTTCACACAATTGTTTCATGCTGTCTATGTTTCCTTTTTTCTTTTTAATCATTATTTCACTGATGATCGTTAAATATAAACTTAAAAACGGAATGGAAAGAGTTGAAACACAGGAGAATAGAAATGACACAGACGGTGATAGAAAGGGAGAGAATAGAAGCGATATAATGATCTGTTTACAATTCTGTATATAAATGCCTAATTAAATACGTGCGCTCCTAAGCCGCCCTCTACAGCTCGCTGTGTGATGCTGCATCATCGTCGGTCGTGCTGGGCTTAACAATATTCTCAGCCGATAAGGTTTCTACTTGTTCCCCATTATCATCAGTCTTTGGCTCGTCTTCTGGTGCTTCTTCTGCTTCTTGTGGTGGCTCCTCTTCTTGTGCCTCTTCTGTGTTCACCTTTGTGTCTTTCTTGGTAGGCTTGATTTTCGGCTTCCAAATTTTAATCTTGTTCACTAAATACTTGACCTCACGATCGAGTAGTGCCATTTTGTCGGTTATGTCTTTTACAGTGAGACGTAGTTCTTGGTTGCGTTTGAGTTTCTTTTGCGCGGCGACCTCAGTCTTTCGCCAGGCGGCTGTCTCTTCGATAACCTTAGCCAAGGTAATAACTTCCACTTCGGTGAAAACATCTTTTTCGGGGTTAGCGTCTTTTGTGAGGTTCATGGCTTTTTCCAAGAATCCCTTCGCACCTTCAATCATGCCATCGAGTGCCTTGATGGCCTCTGGTCGTTCTTCATGCTCCCAGTGGCGACCGAGGACGACATTTGTGAGTTTTTTCAGTTCCTCGAGTTTTTTCTCGTACACAGAAGCACCAACGTCAGCACCGTCTTCGTATAACCATTCTGAGATGCTGGAGCATTCACTGAGTATCTTCTCCTTTTCATCGTCCGTAGCACAATTAGCATACTCAGAATTGCTCAGTTTCTCTTGAGTTTCAATGACATGAGACTCCAGGGCATTGAATGCAGACTCCAACCGAACACGTGCTTCTTCAGCCGTATTGATGGCGGTCAATTTTTCTAAGGATTTGTCAAAGTTATCTCCTTCCAGCGGCGTTGTATATTGTAGAGTGAGTTTGTAGTCTATTGGCTCTTTGACGGTCACAATCTTTACAGTGTTGTTCTTCGAAGCTGTGAAACAAGTGACATGCATTGGTAAGGAAATGCAAAAAAAAATCAATTCAACAACTCACCTTTGTCGTCTGTTTTGTTAGCCTTTGGTAATTCATCATTTGATGCCTTTTCCTCTTCTTGACTGTCTGTAGGCTTTTCACCCTCACCCTGCTCAGATTTTGAATCATCCTCCTTGGTTTCAGAACCCTCTTTCTTATCTCCATCCTTGTTGGAGAACAACTTACTGATTGTGCTTCCCAACTTTGCTAGAGTTCCCTCGATATCTATCTCCTCCTCTTCGGACTTTTGCTTCTCATAGACAAACTCCACTCCAGTAGAGCTGAAGATACCAGAATCATCCAACACAAAGTACGCCTTGATGCCCTTCGAATCAATAATTTCATTCGAATTTTTCTCCAGAGTTTCCTTCACCTTTGACAACTCCACATGGGACAGATTCAATGCACCAATATATGAAACCTCCTCGGCATTTAGGTGGCTCAGATCACCGTAGTGGACATAGAAATCAAAGTCGCTGGTGTGCTTGTTAAAGGTGATCACCTTTTTCTGCGGATACGAATTCATCGGGCCGAAGAGTATACGTTTTACCTGACGAACACTTGAACCATCGCCTGGGTCGCGTTCGAATGAAACCTGAATTGGGAAGAGTACTGCGTCCTTCAGCAGGAATTTTTTTACTTTGAAGCCCGTGGCAAGATCAGCAGCTTTGTATACAGCTCCCATAGTCGCTGCCTCATCAGCGTTTAAGCTTTTACCCAATTCTTGCTTGATCTCGTCTTTTAGGATCTCTTGGACCTTAGGTACACGGGTGCCCCCACCGAAAAGAATGACTTGACTGACGACATCCAGTGACAGGCCCGAAGCTTTTACAGCCTCTTTCAGAGGTTTCACAATTCTTGGCCAGATATCGGCACACAGCTCCTCTAGAATTTCCCTAGTTACCTGTAACTTGAAGTCATTGTCTTCAATCAAATTCTCAATCTGAGCGTAGTGATCCATATTGGCACTGAGAACATTCTTCAAACGTCCAGCTTCTTTAAATAACTTGGCCATGGCTCGTGGATTCTTAGTTACGTCGGTCTTGGTCTTTTTTAAATTATTGAACTCTTTGGCCAGGTAGTCCCGCAGTCTCAACTGGACATCTAAACCTCCCAGAGTACGATCGTAACCAACACCAAGTACTTGCACAACCGGGTTTATCTCCTTTGTCTGTTTGTCCTTGACCAATTGATAGCTAACCAGTGCAGCAGACGTTTTTTGTGCACCCATGTCATAGAACAAGTAATATTGAGCTGTTTCATTGATCTCTGCCCGATGAAAGACTCCATAGTTGAGGGCTACCGCTGTGTAGTCGTTAATTAGTTGAAGAACCTTCAAATTTGCCAACTGAGCAGCTGTGAGAAGAGCAGAACGCTCGGCCTGTCCAAAGAATCCTGGTACGATGAGAACGCACTCGGTGATTGGTTGACTTGTGGAGTCCTGTGCGAATTCCTTGGCTTTTACCAGTATTTGAGCGACCAATTCTTCAACGGAGAAACGTTCATCCCCTTTCTTAAAGACAACCGTATTGCGATTTTCATCACCAACAATCTCGTAGTATGGGAAGCGTTTTCTGTGCAAAAGGAGGAGAGTGTATGAGACAGGGTAGCGTGGTATGGTGGAAAATAGAATACATAATTTGAATGGAATTGTGTCGATAAAGAAGGTAGACATATTGCCATTGCATAAGGTTGACAATGAACCTTATTGAGCCTGCTTACCGGTAAAGGTCCACAATGGGATTATCCACCTGCTTCCCGAGCAGGTCCAGCAGATATCCGTATGCACTAGACGGCTCCCTAACACCCACTGTTTGAGCGTCCTCTCCAAACGATCGGACACCATCACGGAAGGCTAAAACTGCTGGAGACTTTCTCTTTGATTCTTTGTTTAGTGCGATTTCCATTGGTACTCCTGGTGACACGACTCCCACTTTCATCCATTCGTTGCCCAGGTCAACCGACATCACTGCTGCCGTATGCGAAGTTGGAATACTACAGGCAATGATAGCCACTAGGGCAAGCATTCGGAAGCCCCAAGCAGGAGCCATTCGCAATCTTGTCATATCTGCCAAGTAAAAGAAATCCTTTCTCATTTAAAAAAAATTCCATGGAGGCCTTTGATATTTTTTCTCCATTTGCAGGTTAGTTTGCACTTATTTTTTGAAAAACTCACCTAGTCACCGTTTAACCCTTGTCTTTTGAATGGATACAACAATTTTTACTTATTTTCGATTAACAAATGCTAAAACAAATTTCCAGAAATTGCTGGAGTTTGCACAATTGCTTGCCGAAGTTAGAAAAAACCGATGAAAGTTGCCAAGTATTTAGGGAAATGACTGACGTGTTCTTTGATCAGGGACAGCACCGCGCCGGAGTAGTGTACGTGTACGGTAACGTGCGGCACACAAACAAATCAAACAGCTGTCAAAGTGGAACGAAATGAAGTCTAATTTGAACTGTATTGTCGATGGTAGGGATAGGGAGTGTATGACCACTTGCAGAACAGAGACTTTTGTCGAAATCTGTCTTGATTATCTCAAATTTGCATCTGCTGCTGGGAAGCCTTGTCATAAATAGTTGGAGGGTGCAAGACAGTCTTTAATGTTCTGTGTCTGTACTAGGTTGACTAGTTTTCCACTGGATTCTTTAGGCCGGTAACAGCATCTGTAATTTTCATTCCACACAAAAAAAAACGGTCGCGTTGATTTTCCACTGTCTTTCCTTTTATACTTAACTTTGCTTCTGTTGTTTAGCGTTATACCTGCTTAGATTCTTTTGCCATTACTTGATTCGAATTTAGTTGTTGAATTTTTATGAAACCTACTCTACTGGCAACAATGAGTGTAAAAAACCTGTCTTTGGTGTTAATAATTGGAACGCCATGAAACGTACGTTACGTCACGTGTTTCTCCACCTGCCATGGTTTCATTTCATACAATTCCCGTGTAGCATAAGTATGCACTAATCAAACATAAAAATTGTTTTTCAAAATTTGTGATCATGCATTCCGAATTGGTGGCCGTCTAGCTTATCTTAAATATAAAATAAACCATCGCGAATTGTTTCCACAAATTACGGTTCGATACAATTTGATCAATGCACAGAGATTTATCGGTTTTTCAAGTGTTTACTGCAACCACTACCACCACCACTACTGTCATTGGCACCATCATCATCAACATCATTAGCAGCAGCAGCAGCCAGACTCAGTCTGTAAAGATTTAGTACACATTCCGCGTGCAAAAATAATGTAGCAATGGAAGGAATCCCAAAATGTGGTAAGTAAAACGGTTTGAAACCCTCGGGAAATATTTAAAGTCCATTATTTCTCTTGCGGGGCTTCAAATTGGCCAACAATTGGATGAGTTTGTGAACTGGTTATGTCGATATGGGGCTTTTTCCTAACATGCGTGTGGGATGACGGCAGTTGGTGCCTAGTGGTTTTACTTATATGCGCTTCTGAGAATTGCACTTTGCTTTATCACACAAAACCGCGAAGAGTGAGTAGATCTAATTGGGTGTTTCACATTGTTGCTTGCAGATAAATCTTCTGCGGAGGAGATTCTATGTTCGGGCTGCCTCAATCAGATCAGTGAAAATGAGTACAAGACGGCCTTGGGCCAGCAATGGCATTGTGAGTGTTTTCGTTGCTCGGTGTGTGACGATCAGCTCTCGAGTTGGTATTTTGAGAGGAATGGTTTGCTTTTTTGCAAGGACGACTATTGGACGCAGTTTGGACAGTCGTGCCAGCAGTGCAGTACCATAATAACAGGTCCAGTGATGGTTGCAGGGGACCATAAATTCCATCCGGAGTGTTTTTCCTGTGAGTTTTGTGGAACATACATAGGGGATGGTGATACCTATGCCCTAATTGAAAGGTCAAAGTTGTTCTGTGGACAGTGCTATAAGACCCAAGTTCATGGTCAGTGTATGCAGCCACAACAGCAGCAACAATCGCTGGCTGATTCATGTATCAGTCAGCCATTGCATTCAATTCGTTTGATAAAAATCCCTTGGACGAATGCGTCAAAGTCGATGTTGCGACTGACGGCGGACGATGAGAACAGCAGTGAAGAGTTTCTCAGCGGCGATGGAGTGTGTTGTCGCGCCGTCCGGATATCAGAGTAAGTTGGTTCAATCGCTTCTGTTTTGTTTTCTGCATAAACACACATGACTAACAAAACTAACATAAAATAATGGAGTGACATCACTATAGCGAATAGCATAGGACAGTGTAATCAAATAGTGTGATCTCGGACAGTGTTGTGACACGGTTCGTTGAGCAGATTAGGCCGCAATTGTACAGTGAAATGTGCGTGAGAAGTGAAAAGGAAAGTCGTTTGTATAAACATGTCGAAGACAGTGCTAATGATAGTTAAATTGATTTCAAATGACCTGAAATTTGTACAGTGAAGTTAGAAGCAACGATCGTGAAGTAAACTTACACTAAGTAACGCGACACTTCAATTGTTTTAGTCCACTAACTTCCTTGAAGCACCCACAAGAGGGGCAGTGTGTTGTTCTGGCTTCCTTTCGCGTTGATCTTTTTGATGAAAAGTACATAGGAGGTACGTTTTACCATTAGAAACTTTCCATGGAAATAGTTTTCCAATTGATGTGTCTCTTCAGCGATTTGTCGATGCATGCCTTCTCTGAATACTCCAATGTGTGGCATTGCCTTCACAGACATACACAATACACTTTTGACAATCACAAAACTTCAACTGCCACAAGTGCTTGAATAAATACGATTTTTTTTTCTCTTTGATGTTAAGTTTTATTTGTAGGATATTGGGCCAAGTGGGGAAATATGTTTTCTCATTGATAACATCGGCGAGAGACTCCTGCTACGGACTGTATAGGTACATTGCTAATCATTCTAACCGCCTTTCGTTTATATCTTGTGCATGAGTTTGGTTTCTTTCCTTTTTTCGCACAATTTTTGGTTCTTTGCATTCATCGTTTTATTTATTTTCATTAATTAATAGACACTCCTCATTCAAACACGCGCCCACTAACAAATCCCTTGTTTCAGAATCGATTTGCATCCGGAAATAGCCACCGTTCAAGTAGGCGATCGTATCCTCGAAGTTAATGGCACCCCAGTACGCAACACATCGATTGAGCATATCGACAATCTCATTCGTAGTACAGATAAAATACTCCAACTGACTGTGGAGCACGATCCACAGGATTTAAGTCGTAGTAATAGCGACTATGAGGCACAGCGACAAAAGTACCTACAACCTTCAGTCAAATCGGACTCACCACGTCTTACGAAAGAAGATAAAGACCGTTTGTTTCAAAAGAAAGATGAGGGCTATATGAGCGGACTGAAAACTCGTTTGCTGAGAAATAAGAAGAATAATCTCACACCAGTGTGTCCTGTTATACCGGGAGGTGTTGCCACCATTGCAACTTCATGCAGCTTAAATCAAAAAGAACGAAGTTCAAGTATGTCCAAGCTGTTGGATGAGAATCATCCGCCGAACAATGAACTCTATGATTTGGCGAGGACTAAATCATTTCGAATCGAACCCAATCCGCAGCGTATTTTTCGAGCATCGGACTTGGTTCAGGGTGAACTCCTGGGAAAAGGTTTCTTTGGTCAAGTCTTCAAAGTGACCCACCGTGTGACAAAGGAGGTAATGGTGTTAAAAGAACTCTATAGAGTGGATGAGGAGGCACAGCGAAATTTCTTGAAAGAAGTAGCTGTCCTGCGGTCGTTGAACCATCAGAATGTGTTGAAATTCATCGGAGTTTTGTACAAAGAGAAAAAGCTACATTTAGTGACTGAATTCATTGCTGGTGGATCGTTGAAAGAACTAATACACGACTCGGGATGTCCACTGAGGTGGGAGCAGAGAATTTCTTTTGCTAAGGACATCGCATGTGGAATGAGCTACCTACATTCGATGAATATAATTCATCGCGACTTGAATTCGCTCAATTGCCTTGTAAGAGAGGATAAATCGGTCATAGTGGCTGACTTCGGTCTGGCCAGGATAATCACGTCACCGATGTACAGCACGTTGGATCGATGCGCTGGGAAAGGTGGAAAAACTGGTACGATCGGGAGAAATCGCAGTAGACAGAGAAGGCAACGGTATACGGTTGTGGGGAATCCCTATTGGATGGCCCCCGAAATGATGAAGGGCAATAAGTATGATGAGAGAGTGGACATTTTTTCATTTGGTATTATATTATGTGAGGTAAGTTATGGTGACCTCATACGAGAACAAGAAAGTAATCGTAAAATGTATTTTTTTTTTCAGATAATTGGCCGTGTTCAAGCCGATCCAGATTATCTACCAAGAACGTCGGATTTTGGGTTGAACACACAACTTTTTCGAGAGAAGTTCTGCCATCAGTGCCCCGAGACATTCTACAAAATTGCTTTCTTATGCTGTGACCTGAATCCCGACAAACGGTTGGTAAACTCTGTTTACATCTCATCCAGATCATATTTTTCTCAACTTGCATCGTTTACTCATTTCATTTGTTTCTCTTTCTTTCTAGTCCACCATTTGAAGTCCTTGAAATATGGCTTCAGCGTTTATACCGACACACATCAACTGGCCACCCAATACCCACCGACTTGGTATACGAAGTTGAGCACTTTAAAATGCAGGCGTCACGTGATTCCAGTCAAACATCAACGCCAGATGGACTGCTATCACCCAAATCCAATCTCAGCAGTGACAATTTACTTGCCGAGAAGAAAGTCTACGATGAGTGTGACAAAATTAAAGCGGATTCATGCGAACGAGACACCGCTACACCACCGCCATTATTCTTGCCACAGGATATACCTAAATCGCCTCACTTGGGGAAGGATTTCTCGCCGAATGGTGAGAGAATACGTGGCAGTATCCGTGCCCGAAGACAGCAAAAATTGTTACAAGGACAGCAGTGTGTCCAATCAAATAGATTTTCCCAACGAGACTCCGACATTGATGAAGAACGCGAAAGAAAATGTGTGCCACCGATTAAAAACAATCAGATGACAGATAAGGTCTTAGAAGCAGTGAGATGTGCCCTCGAAGACGACAAGACTCTGCTCAAGCGATCCAAATACAAAAGTCAGATGATTGGTGAAAAAGGTTTCCTGATTCGTAACGAAGGCGATGGCAGTCTAACGCTAAATAATGTCAAAGATTTGACTGAGTGTTCGGATAGTTATGACACGAGCTGCGACACGAGCTTGGATTACATTGAGGCGAATAGTTGGTTGCCTGCTCCACCTACTTCTACAACTACCACACCATCAATAAATAATAACACAGAGCCCAGTCAAAGGAAAATCCCTTTCCATCAGCTTCAGGCATTGGAAGAGAATGGCAACGAGACGATCGATCCAGCCACTCCCACAAAAGTTCAAGTACAAAGGACCACAGCACAAAAGTCATACCAATCGGCTTTGGATGACATCCGCGCCAAGTTGAATCTGTGCAAGTCCAAATTCGAGACGCTGGACGAAGCCAGTCGCCACAATATAGAAAAATCACAAAACTCCATGAAAACGTTCTTCAAAGATCGCGAGACAAGAGACAAGTCACCGCTCAAAATGTACAACCGGCACAAAGTTGACTCAAAGGTCTATCGAGTAAACGAGACCCCCATCTTTGGGAGGCACAAATTTTCCACACAAATCGCCCTTAAATCTGCCGAATCGGATGAGAACCTCTCCTTGCCAACAGAGTGCCCACAAAAGGCGCCTAAGTCAGACATTGCCAATCCAGAAAAGACCTCAGAGAAACGTTTCAGCTACTTAAGAAAGAAAATGGCTCCAACTGCGAGTAGTCAGGAGACAAAAAGTGGAAAATCGCTATGGAAAAAGTCTGAAAACCGATCAGCGTCTCCAAGTAAAGAACTGACATTCAGCAGTCGATTTGGCCTAAGAAAATCAGATCAAAAGAAAAAGTCATCAGCAGCAATAACCAGCGAAAAGAATGAAAATCTCCCAAAGACCAATATGAATCGTACAAATCGCGTGTCCATTCTGTCACCCGAGAATGTCCGCCAACTGAACGTTAAGCTCATCGAACAGAAGACTCAACGTCAGAATTTGAATAACATTCCAATTGAAAATAGTTCAACAGTTAGTAAGAAACAACAAAACCTCGATGCCAAGAAATTGCCGATGAGTGGGAATGCTCCCAGCGGAGGACTACTTTCCCACTTGGGTAGAAGTAAATACGCCAAGAAGGATATTCCATCGATTCACCAGAGTCGTAAGAAAACCGTCCAAACAAAGAACGAAGAGTGATAATAACAAGTCGTTATGGAGATCACTGAATCGTTCAATTCAAATGTAAGAGTGTTCCTTTGAGGTTTGTAGGCTTTACTCTACTAATCAACTTCCATCCCTCAGGTTATAACGCAGAAAAATCAAGCAAGTCAGGCCTGTATAGTTCTATGCATTAATCCATTAGATTAGGATGACAGCAAATGCTGTCATCAAGCCCCAAAAAAACGACTCTAGTGCACAATAGGCGTATACTCATTTTAGCCAAGCCCCTGTGTTTAAAAGAAAAATAGAAAAGTGTTTAAGAGAGACTATAAGTGTTTAAAAAAAGTGCAAAAATTAAGACCTCAAGAAACAATATCAAGAATCTCAAGACCTCAAGACATCTTTTCAAGATTGTCACGTGAGTAGTGCACGTATAATTTGATTATATTAACATTTTGTCAGTATGTCCATGTAGCAATAGAAACACACACGAAACTCGTTTGATTTTGGAGATATTGACGTAGTCGTTGCACACACGCTGAGATATGTACCATGAGAGAGTCCTTTGGAACGAAATTCATGTCACATGTCATCATCGTGTTGAGCACAGGTTAAGACAAAAATCATCTCATAGATCCTAGCGTGTGTGTACAGGGCTTTGATGATATTTTATGAAATTGATTTACATGTAGTATATTATTTTGGGTGCTCGAACTGAGCACAGTCACCATATGAATTTCTAACGACACAAACTTCTATGAATTTTACTCTTGATCCTATGCATCAATCTACGCAAATTGAAATACTCGTGTGGGGGTTTCCTTCAGCTACAACTTGAGTTCCATTGCTAAATGAAAATGGTTGGTTTTCTATAAAATTAATGGTGTTGCCTTTCACTTGTTGACCAGGGGAAGTCTCTTAGCTTCAATTTAACGCGTATTTGGTGTTTGGGGCGAATTATCTGATTATAACAAGAACTTGCGCGAGACTGGCGATGTGTTATATCGATTTCTATTAATTATTTCGAAGGAAAAGAAAAATCTTGTGACTTTTAGCTAAATGTATCGGGTCTTATCGAGGCATGTCGGTAACATTTTTTTCTTTGCTGAAGGCTTTCTGAATTGACTACTATGCTGATTGTATCATCGTAAACCATTCGTCTTTTGACGTATTTGTGATTCGAATAATTTTAGTTGCTGATCGTCGGCATCAGTCTTGCTTGTAGCAGTTGGATAGGGAGAAACACGCCCACCAGTTGCTAAGGGGTACTAATTGGAACCGACAGAGCATTTTCATTCCCTCTGTTTCGTTGCTAGTGGCTGACACCGGCGAATTATTTACTTTTCCTCCACTTTAGTGTGCTCTATTGCAGCGGTTCGCAAAATTATTGTCGATCATATGTCAAAGACACGTAACCGGTACCTTGGACATTTTTGATTCTTCTTATTCCAAAGTTCCAATAAGTTTTAAGCATGCAAAGTTGACCTAGTGCCAGCCATCTCTAATAAGTATTTGTACGATACGATGCTAAGGCCCGGTTGCGGAGCGGCCTGCAAGGTCTATTGTGCTGGCCTAGTGCTTAACCAGAAGCCAAATTGAGGCTCTTAATAAACCTCAATAACGTTTGAGGTTCCACGGTTGAAGTATCCACTGAGCATATCCTGTCCCCTGTTAGACGGAGTAGTCTTTTCTCTGCGGGCCCCAGGGCAGTCGCAGAGAACATGTTCAGCTGTCTCTTTTTGTTTTCCGTAGAGTCGGCATAACTCTGTATCTGTTAACTTCATCTTGCGAAGATGATAACTAAGTTGACAAATGTCCAGTTAGGTAGCCCATTAGGGTCCTTAGATTTTAAGTTCAAGCCGTTTCTTTGTCCTGTTTTGTTGGAATTGATTAACTTGCTGTTCGATCTCCTCTTAGGCATATGACTAATACAAAGTTGTTTTATACAATTTGATTCTCAAAGTTTTTCTTTTTATTTAGCACTTTGATTGATCTTTCCAGAACCCAAATTTTCTTTTTTTTTTTTTTCCAAACCCCAAAGGACACTCTCCGACAAAAATTAGATCAGGAATATGTCAAAAAAATGTTAATATTAATGGTAACGGTGAGATAATAGTTAGAATTTAAGATAATCCTAGAACAGGTGCCATTTTTTTTTATTATTTCTCATTTCAAAAGACAATTTGATTAATAAGAACTTAACAAATATCTTAATCTCTAGCAATAAATACTAACAACGATATAGAATCGCGAATAGGAATAGGAATAAGTTGAAAAAAGTCTTAAATACTAATAACTCTGTGATAACAAACATTCGGCCTAAAATTTAAACAAAAACGGATAAGAAAACAACAAGCAACATACGCGTTAATTAATTCAAATTGTGTTGAATCTTGCTCTGTGTCTCTCGTTCTCTCTCTCTCTCTCTCTCTCAATCTTTATTTCTAATCTTTTCTTTCGTTAAGATGTTGTTATTCTATGAAAAGGAAAAGCAATACTACTGCAGTATTACTAATAAAAATTAAATTGAACTCAAAGTATTGTACATACATATATAGCTATGTAAACGAAACAAATAAGGAAAAACAATAAAAATAAATTTCAGTTAAACAATTTTTAAAACACCGATCATCGAAAATGATGTCTACTTGGAACTACTTGGGTTGGAGGGAATATGTAAAATCGGGTCACGTAAATCTCACCTATTTGGGGAAGCAAACAGAGAAAAAACGAACATCGGTCTCGATACATGTGAATTGAGGCTTATAGGCGACGAGGTGATTTTGGACGCAAAAATCTAGACGACTTGCTATTAGGAGTGTGTAAGTTGAGCCATAGAAACCTGGGGCTAAATTACCATACTCATTAACGAGTAACTTGTGATCGAAATGTTAAGATTTGGCATTACCGCTCCCAATGAAGTTGATCGATCATTTGTCCACACTCACACTCCTTATCGATTGCAGTAATTTGGTCCCTGATGAAAAGCCGCACAAAGGACACTGTGGGGAAGCTATCAAATGAGAAATAACATGCAATTCGGGGTGTGCGTTTTGATAAAGACAAAATGTTCTAGCTATTCACTCTCAGAATGGTACTTGAGAAGACCTGGGAGTATGCCAAACCTATCTACAGTTGTTTTGAGGATTTGGAGAAAGCAAATGATCGGGTCTCTCGAGGTAAACTCTGGAGTGTACTGCAGGAGTATGAGATTGACGGTTCTCTTCTGAGGGCCTTTCAATCTCTATACACAAACTGTGAGAGCTATGTTCGGATGAACGGCGTTAAGTCGACACCTTTCGCGCTGGACGTTGAACTCTGCCAAGGATGCGTTTTGTCACCTCTCCTTTTCATAGTGTATATGAATTGGATGTCTGCATGTTACTGAAGTCCCATTGAACCAGGTGGAGAAGTTTAAGTATTTTGGAGGTCTTATTCACAAGGGATGGAAGGAGCAATACTGAGTTATCCTGTAGGATTGGTCAGGCTGGACCAATTCTGAGACAGCTAGGTCAATCTCTTATCAGGAGGGCTGAACTTGGCATCGGAGCTAAGCTATCGGTCTTCAATTCAGTGTTTGTTCCGACCTACACCCATGGTCATGAGGTTTGGGTAATAAGATCGCAGATACAAGCTGCCGAAATGAGATTTCTTCATTGAATTGCTGGGGTGACTCGTCGAGATCGGGTTAGCAATATCAGAATACGCGAGGCACTCAACGTCGAGCAGCTATTATACTTCTTCGAACGGAGAGGTCCATACTTCGATGGTTTGGACACGTTAAACGCATGTCCCCAGCTTTCAAAGACGTGCCATTAGGTTGGAGTCCCCTGGGTAGACTCAGGATGACTGGACCAAGTCAGTAATCTCACCTCTACCCATATGGGGATATCCCCTGATGATTTAGAGTCGGTGAGGAAGATGGGGAAATGTGGAAAGTTTCCTTAAGCTCCCTAAACACGCGACCCTCATAATGGATAAGCGGGCAATTGGAAAATAATGATGAAACTTTTCTATTTAAGTATTCAACTACGTTTTGATCGTTAGCTCCATGCTTTTCTTTTTTTTATACATCGCCACAATCGGCTACTATTTGATATGATCATTTGACGTCCATTTCTAGATTACAGCGTGATTCTCCAACGTCCAGTGTATTAAGATTACCACCGAACTCTCTTCTACGTTGTCAAACACATAGACCATGGCAGTTATTTCGGCTGTAATTTTTAAGCAGACAGACATGGGAAGCCTGTTTCTACTTATGCTATCTTTTGTCCTTTTCAAAGTGATGAAAACCCTCTCTTAAGTCCGCCCATCCGTCTGTTAGTCCTTCTGCCCCTTGTTGGTCCAAGTGCGTCAACTCTTTGTTTGTCTTATGGTTATATTTTGTTTCTTTACCTTGTGATTGAGGAATTTCATACCATTTAAAATTCCGACCGCTTTCAGCATTATTTCTATAGTACCTGGTGGACTAATGTGAACCCTAACCTTTGGCCTTAGTGTACCTCTATCTAAAGAACCAATAACTAATTGTCCAAAGCCGTCTTTTGTAAGACTTTGTCACTGATTCTCAAGCAACCCTGGGACTTTACCCTCTAGTTCCATTAAAGACACTAATGTCTTCAGAGGGCACTTGCTGTTTGTCCAATTATCCATATTTACTCTTAAGTCTATAGTCTATTTCTCGCTAAATATATGGCAAACTACGCCTTTACTCCATGTCTCCTTAAAACAATCCAATCGAACTTTCTCATTCTCTTCGATATAAATGTTAACAATCCATCTTTTCACTTGACCTTACTTTTTTGTTGGTGAAGTTGTAGAGTTAAAAATGTAATGTATCCAACAATTATTTTTTTGACCTATTTACCTATTTCACTGGTTATCCATCTGCATTATCGACCTCATTGGTTGCGGAATTCGCTAAATCTGTGTTTTTATATTGTCGTTTCCCATAAAGATTACTAAACAAGTTTATGAGCCTTGTATCAGTGTCCTTTCTTTCCTTTAGATGGTGCTATAGCCCGGGCGGAATCTTGTACTCGTCACTTATATGTAATTAGGTTCTTTTACTATCAACGAAATAGATTCTGAAACTGTTGGATTAATTCTTTATCTTGACCAGGCCTATTTCGCTTTTCACCTTTTATTATGCTGAAATTCGGTTCTTTAGACACCCGACCGTATTTTGCAAATGTGTTGGTGCCTGTTCCTTAGGTTAGGTAAGGTATCTGGGTTGATGAGGAAGAAAGCACTTGACCGCTTCGCGCTTAGGTCCTTGTGGACCCATGATGATGCCCATGGGGCATGTTCCTTAACAAATCATGTCTTCTGTTCTCGTACTTGGAGGCTCCCACATTAAGAGCAAGTTAGATAGAACACCTCTCTTTTAGTTGGTTGTTCGCAGTAGATCTCAAGGTACACCAAAGTCGAGTTAGGTCTAATCTGCTGCCACAAGAAAGGTTCTTCTAATCTGTTCCTGGTTTGGTAAAAGTCGCGGGTTAGGTTCTGTCTGGCCATAGAAGCGTCAAATGAATATCGATGTTAATTTTTCTTAATAAATGTAGCCGGTTGGTAAACGGGTCAGAAGTCCATGTTTAGGGGGCTGTCGTTAGTGTCTTTGGCGCGGTTTTGATACCACGACCCCATGTCGGTGGGGTTGTTGTTTTCGATGGACCTTATGCCCAGTCGCACCTTTAACTGTTGACGTTGTCCTACTTTTGAGTGGATAATTTTCATTCAAACCTTACCTCCAGAGTGGTCCACCGGGTCCACTTTAAGCACTATACACATAGTCATTTCAAGATGTCAGATGACCCTGCAAAGTTAGAGTTTCATCTTCTTCTTCATGAAATAAACATTTTTTGTGTTTTATTTTATGTATTTCAATGATTTTTATTATTTAATATTAGTATTACTACTATTCACTATAATTCTACAATATTTGTTTATTTGTTTTTAGTTTTTATAACTAAAACAATAATTTAAAAATATTAACTATAATGTAGTAAAATTTGCAATTAATTGTCAAATCGTTTTGTTTTATTTTCAATTTGTTGTTGCTTGCTCTTTGTTTTAAAGATTCCAAAAAAGGCCCTAAATTTGTCAATTTGTTTTTTTTTTTTTATTTTTCTTGTTAGTTTTTGTGTTTTATTTATTTAAACAGCTTTGAGTATTATTTTGTTAATAAATTTGTATTTTTTTGTGTTTCAAAAAAAAACTACCATCATACATTGAAGCCACTTTAAATGTTTTTTTTTTTTGTTTTATATATAACTATACAATTTATAATTGCCTCTATTAACAATTGTTATTTTATTTTTCATACTTTGCTTTTATAATTTTTTTTTTTTTCCCTTACATCTACTTTACATCGAGATTTGTGGTTTGGAATTTTTGTTTTTCATTTTAAAAATTTGGGGAGAAAAACTATTCTAATAACAATTTTGCTTTGTTGATTTTTTGGTCCTATTATACGCACGATAGAGGAAGAAATATGTATAATATTTTTTTCTTTTCGTTTAAACTTAAGATATATGTATGTATGTTTGTTTTGTTTATGATAACTTCCTTTCTTGTTTTGGCAAAATGTATATTTATATTAAAATCGCATTCACTACTAAGTGGTTAATATAAAGAATTCCTTGTATTTTCTTTTTCTTTTTTTAAGTTTACTTATGGTTAGATATAAATATTTTTAAAAAAATAATCAAAACTCAATAGTAAAGACTATATATGACTTATCACACCGATGCAAATTAGATAAAAATTGGGTCTTTCGCTAGTTGCGTTTGGTTTCCTTAATATTTTTTTCTTGTAAAAACAAATGAAAAATATTTGTAAATTTTTTGTTACTTATAGTTAAATGGTTTTTGTTTTTTTTTTGTTTCATTTTAACAAGCACTTAGTTTCATATATTTATGTATAAATATTTTTTCTTTTGTTTTTAACTTATTGTTATATTTTTCTTATTTTGTGTAAATGTTTTTATATATTTTTTTAAATGTTTTTT
Organism: Matsumyia berberina; assembly: GCA_917880715.2. NCBI lineage: Eukaryota > Metazoa > Arthropoda > Insecta > Diptera > Syrphidae > Matsumyia > Matsumyia berberina. The sequence goes on along the minus strand of OU862871.1, from coordinate 78,751,971 downwards.
TTTATGTTTTATAGTATTTTTAATAGTTGCTGGCATTTTATAAAAGTTAAAATAGTTATATAATCAACCAGGTTAAACAGAAAATTAGGCGATTGAGGTTGCTTTGTGTCTGCAAATATGATTGAGCGCAGCTCATTATGGCTCTTTGCTTAGTCTTAACCATCTTTCTTACGCGATCTGTATGATCTTGTATAAGGTGTGGTAAAAACCTACTTACTACAAGGGGAGGGCTCTCTGTGATATCAATTTTAAAGACGCCATTTCGATCCAGAGAGTATAAATATGAAAATTGGTCGTTTAGGCCATTGGAGAAGTGTGTACACATATGCGCACTGGGTTTTTCTTTCAGCTCAACTTCGACGCAGGTGATCCTGGCTTATTCGTTCAATTTATTGAAGAAGTGTTCAGAATGGTTTTTCAAAGTCATTTCGAACTCTGCTTATACTGTACATGTCGTTTAGGTTGTTGGCGATCCCTTGAAGAGTCTTCAAAGTACCCAAGTCTGTTCAAACCACACTACCACTCGCTTTACCTCCAAACAAAAAATTATAATGACGCCCTTCAGACCACAATATGACCACCATACCTCCTACCCGCTACCACACAGCCTTCTAAAATATGTTGCTTATCAAAAATGCATGTGTGGAAATACCTCTCGATTTGCCACCCCTCAATTTAATTCTTGAAAGTCAATCCGACACTTTCAATCCCTTTGGGCCATCAAAGGGCCGTCATGGATGCCATGAATAACCGAAAAACAATCATAATACCACCTCATCCTCGTCGCTCTCCATTGTTTTCGCTGTTTGCCCTAAGCTTTTAATTGACACTGCGGAGGTTTACGTTGTAACAAATCCTCTAGCTGGATATTCGTTAGAAACCGCAGCCCCCTTCAGACTCATTTATAGAGTCCACCGTTAGTCACGATTCAATAAGAAATCGTTTTTCGATTGCCTCTCAATATTCCATTGAGAGAGAGAGAGAGAGAGAGAGAACCACTATAGTTTATATGGGTCTTTTATGAAGCTTTCTCGAAACGAACGCTCGTGTTAAATCAAAGAGCTTTTGGCTCGTTTGTTTCGACAGCAAAATGCGTCGCATACACCAAAAATGTGCCACAAGCTGTACATACACCTATAGATACGCCAAAAAAGTAGTTCAATGCCAACCAGAGAGTGCGAGATACTAATTCCTCCTTGCGTCGTTCATTCATGAACTAGAAAAGGAGAAATTCTTTCAAAAAACGAACTCAAATAATCGGGCCGCAATGACGATGACTAGGTTATCAGTTAGAAGAAACATTGTATAACTGCTGCTCAGGTGCCCTTCTTATCGAAAGCTCAGTGTAATCTGTTTTAGAACTGACTGTACATAGATACTTTATTGGATAGAAAACTCAAATTCAATTGCGGTGCTGTTTACCCACAGTTGGATTGTGTGTATAAAAATTCCCTCCAGCTGTAAAAATTCAACTCATGGACACCATTGGAAGAGGAAAGACCAGGAATATGAACGGAGCATTAATATCACGGTCAACTTTGACAATGCCGAACGATTGGGATGGGTGGGGGACGGGTGTTGGTCTCTGAGTTGTGTTTATCAGCGAGCAATGTGGTTTGCTGCTATCGACAACTGTTTTGTGTTACGTGCTGCACGAAACGTACATATAGTTCACCATGGTGCATGAGATAAAGCTCTGTGTGCGTCTCTTAAGATCGTTTTCTACTCTATGTGACGAGGTGAGGTTTGTGTTGCAACCTGGCTTAGCGAGGCGAAAATCTTTGAAGTATCCAGGCTTCATCTTGTGTATGCCTTTCAAATTTGGAAAACTTGATGCCCCTCGTAAATCTTTATACATTTCCCTTGAATAACTTACTCGACTGATGTACCTTACGACATGACTAAGTGGCTACATGACTAATTAAAACGATAAGAAGCAATTTCTCAGCTAATTACCCTCTTGAAGGGAGTTCCCATTCTAATTGACGTAAGCAAGCACTTTCGATCTTTCGCCTTATGATTCAATCATCATTCGCGTGCCAGTCAAGTCTGATTCAGCAAGTGCTGCCGTAAAGATTGTGTCGTTAAACCGCTGTGGAGTCGCTGCCACTTCGAGATTTTGTCTGATTAAGTCATTGAGGCATAGGGGCGAGTTTGGGTTTAGAAATCATAAGATGCTCAAATTGCTATTAAAATGGTAGAGTAGGCAGGTTTGGAAAAGTCCTATGGCTTAGCTTGGTAGTTTCCTTAGTTCTGTTTATAAAGGCCTTGGCTCAATGGTTAGTGCGTTGAACTACAAGCCTCAGCAATGCCCACCTAAAATTTTTCGCGGCATCACCTTTTCGTCGGGGAATGTTAAACCTCCGAGAGTATAATTTGTCATGAAGAAATTTCTCCATTCGCCGTTCGGTATCGGCAATGAATTGAATGATTGCGAGAAGTAAGGCCTTGACCCAGCCTGGGCTTGCGCGCCAGCTGTTTATTTCTTTATTTCAAGACAGTACAGTCATACAGATGGTTGAGATTGTTGAAGTTGGTCAAAATTGACTTGAGATAAGACTAGATGGATAGGTAGCGTTCCCTAAGAAGAGTCGGTTGGTTTCATTGCAGTCGTTGGAAGGGACTCTCATTCGCAAGGCCTTAGATTAGGTAAGATAGCTCTTCCCGCTTAGGCTGAAATGCTGGTTCATTGTTATCCCAAGTAGATCACCAGGTACCTTTCTTTCTAAAGCTTAATTCTGTGGACAATCGTATCGGTGTTACCACTTTCTTCCCCACTCTGTATGCAGAAACACTAAGAATTAGGGACGAAGCTTGGTAAGGTCGCTTATATCTTTAAATAAATACTCCTTCTCAGTCTTGATAGCGCAGGGTAAAAAATGTGGAGTGGACACCCATGTATTCCTGTCAAGCAGTGCCCAATGGTGGCTCATACTATAGAGCTCAGACATCGTCTATTAGTAGACAGAAGTCTTCCTGCCTTCTCGATGATACTATTTCACCTGCTATTTGCCATTCTCCTGGTTTCAGTACCAAGCAGAAACCGATTCTATAGAAGGTTCAAAAAGGTTCTGACCTACCCCTTCTTATGCCAGTTCATCCGCTCTGCCATTGCCCGGAACGTTCCTTCATTTTTTCTATTACTCTTCTTGAGGAAGGCGAACCCATACGCTATGTCGGTTTTTATCAATTCTCCTTTTGAATTGTTGGCGATCTAATATTTTTCCTGGTAGCGTTTTTGGTCGAGTCAAGTTCTTGCAGTTGCTAGTCGGACCATCAAACACTGTGTATTCTTTTATAAAATTCCCTTGAATTCTTCATAGCATCTTCCGCGGTAGATGATAAAATACCCTACATTGATCTGGCATACGTAACACTAAAGGACATTTTTTCTTAGGAAGTCCAGTAATTACTACTTAAGCCATTGCCTTATATTTACCATTTTTCTTGGCTAGTATGAATATTAAATAGTTGGCTCAAGACCCCTAAGGCCTAGCCTCTCGATTCCCAAGCCAATCATGCATCAAAAAGCCACAAAGCAAACCAAAGCTCAATGAAAAACCGAAACAAACCAAACAAAGAAATCTGAAAAAGCAAACGAAAATAAAAAAATAAAAACAAAAATCGTTTTTTGCAACTTTAAATACTTTTATTTAACTTATACGTTTTTTTTTTTAATTTTCTTGTATATTTTCTTGTAATTAACTAAAATATGTAATAATAAAAAAAAAATTACACAAATTCAATAGGCATAGAGGCAACATAAAATGGTTGTTTCAACTGATTTCTCTTTCTACTAAAGTCATTCATTGATACAATATTAACTTTTAAATAAAAAAGAAACTAAAAACATTAAATTAAACATTTAAACGAACAAAGAAATAGAAATCATATATTTTTGTTTCTTTTTTTTATATAATATATAAAAGAAAACTTAAACGTTTAAAATGCTGGCAACATTATACTAAACAATTACTTCTGATTTTTTTTTTTTTAATTTTTTGAGATTTTTTCTTAGATAAAAAAAACTTGTCATCTTTCAACAAAAAAAAAAAAACTTTTAGATTCCTCTTTTTTTAGTTTTTAGTGTGTATATATACTTTAAATTATATTTACTAAATTACTAATTTTTCTTATCCTAAAAAATTCTGTACTAAATGTTGTTTTCAATTTTTTTTTTTTTTTTCTTTTGGGTACATATTTTGTTTTTAAGCCTACATAGAGTTTGTTTTTAATTCTTTTTTTTTTTTTTGTATTTTTGGATTAAACATTTTTTATTTTTTCTTACTGATTTATATCACAGCACTTCTAATAATCTAATTGATGAATAATAATTAATTGAATAGTTTAATTTTTTTTAATGATTCTTTGTTGATGTTTGCTCTGAATTCTGGAGCAAAGAAAAGGAATACTAATTGCACTTTGCAACAGGAAACGAAAGAAATTAGGAAAAAATACTGTTGTATGGAATTTTGAGTGTGTTGTGTGGGTGTCTCTGTGAAATCGTGTGAGAAAAAAAAATCAAAAGAATTATCAGATGACTAGCGTCATGTGCAGGGAGGAATTTGTAGGTCGTTTTGGTATTCTCTATTCTCTGAATGCTGTCTCTAATCATAAGTTAGAAAAGGAATATAAAATTGCAAGGTCTGTCGCCACATACGACAGACACTACATACGTAGTGTAGTTTTTTTTAAAACAGAAGATGGTTGCTTATAGATTTTTCTAAATTCCTTACTGATACTTTCATGTCTCCAGCGATGTGACGACCAAATTATGGAATACCCCCGACTCGCTCATCATTGCCGCCTGGCCGCAGGAGTCACTGCCAGGCGTTGGACTTGATGTACCCAACCGCAGGGCGTCCATAATAACTTCAAATTCCTTTTGATTTTGATTCATGTCCAGTGCCAGGTCGAGATCCAAATCTCCAGATAACTTGACTCTTTTGCTATCTAATGGGCAGTCATCGATGGCCGATATAAGTCTCTGTGGTGGGATGTAAAATTGTGAGAGTGCCTCACGCACCAGACGATCACTTTCGTCTTCGCTGCGTAAACGTTTGCGGGATGACATGGCCTTTTCGAGTTGTTCAGCACCTTGTGTGATCTCCGGATCGATTAGAGGCATTGATGCATTAATAGCGCTTAGTTCACGATCGAGCTTTTCCAAATCGGCGTCGACACTATTGCTAGATAGGGAACGTTTACGGTCACGTTTCTCTGAGCACGACGAGGGTGTGGTAGATGATGAGGATGAGTGACGCACTGATGATGATGTTGAGCAGGTTGAATTGGAATTAGTTTGGTTGCAGCACGAGGAATTGGTCATTGCAGTCAGATTATGCGGTTGGGTGGCATCAATGGAACTTGTTGTGCGGGTTATCGAGTTATTTGACTCTTTAGCAGAGTTTTCGGAACTTTCGATGCTGCAGCTGTTGTATGAATTGAAAACATTATCGCGAGCTGATTCTGGTTTGGTTTCAGACCTAAAAAGAAAAAAAAGAGAAGGATTTGTTAATAATAATTGGAATGATTTGATAAATTATGTGGAAAACATTGAAAATGGCGATGAATTTTGAAAGATTCTTGTGCTTTTGTTCCACTCTATAAAAGTCGTTTGAAAGCGTTCACAGAAACAAGTGAAATTTTCAAGTGTCTAGTACAATTGTCGTACTAGAACGGTTTTTTTTCACTGTCGCCAACATCATTGAAGCTTTTCAAACGATCCTAGTAGGAATTTTTATTTCGTAAGACATGTTTAATTCGAAGTTTCATAAAAACGCATCCATTTGTGTAAGGGAAAGAGTTTCTTCTGAAAAGATGTTCACATTCACCGTGATTGATCATAAAATATTCGCATTTAATGCATTTTTCAACGTCCAAATGATATTCACCTTCACGATGGCATAACACTGTTTTGACATTGACAGCTGTCAGTGGACCCCATCCATTTTTTCAATGAAACTCGTGAACAACACTACTTTTTAGACATCGACATCTGTCAGCATTTAGAAATTCGTAACAATTTGTTCAACGATTTCATAATTATCCATAAATTAACGGTGTTAATCGGAATCTAACCACATTAATTGAAACCTCTCTTTTGGGGCAAACATAATTCCGTTAAAGTTGCCACAATTACTCAAACACTCGTCGGTGAAAAATAAAAAAGGAAAAACTTTCACTTGAAAACTCAACTCTTTCCCTATTCTCTTTCATATTTTTTTCTTCCTCAACCCCTCCCTACCGATCAGATCATTTATATTTCTTCATTACTCCTTTACTACCCAAATGGGTTACTTTATCTCGTAACATGAACATAATACATCATAAGAAAACAGAAGAAGCAAAAAAAATAACTAATAAAAAACCAAAAGAAGACGAAGTATGTACGAGTACACGTACGAATAGCAATGCAATGATGGAAGCAAGCCTTTAAATCAATCGACCAGTTATACCGTTGCGCACACAGGCACTTCTTCAAAGAAAAAAAATCAAAAAGCACCATCGCCAGCAGCAGCAGTTAGATTTTAATCTACATTCTATCGTGATGCTTACATAATTACTTACAATCTCTCTCTTTGTCTCTCTTTTTGTACCTTTTTTTCCTCTCAATTTCTCTCGGTCGTTCTCTCTTGTTGTTTATCGGCTGAAAATCTATCTATATGTCAAATTCCTAACAAAGAAATTTAGTTGAAGATATTTTTTTTTTCGGTATTTAGTTTGTCAACTGTAAAAGCGAAAGTGACTGCGTTTCGTTGTGCTCTTTGAGTCTCCCCATTGTATCCCCTTCTCTGCCTCTTTTTGTCTATCTCTTTCTCTGTGTTCATTGTTTATCGCCAATTTCCCACAACACAAAAATTGAGGTTAAATCAATACACAACGTACACCAAACAAAAGAAACAACACAGAGCACAGAAGTGAAAAAAAACACAAAAAATCTGTTTTATGCTGCGCTATAGTAGAATGAGGATAGCTTTTCGGTGCTTCTCTCTGTGGCTTTGTGTCTCTTTGTATCTGTACTCTGTCTCTTACTAAAAACTAGGCCCCCGCAAATCAGACCTATTTTTTTTTTTTTTTTCTATTTATTCGTTTCGGGTGATTTCAATTAAAATGAAAACACCTTGAACATTGATAAGCTTGTTGGGATCGGTTGATTTACACTTTGTACACAAAGAAAAGCCCTGTACGATGGAATGGATGCCGCCGGACTACGAAGTTTGAAAAAAAAAACTGTGAATGCCGTACGTTGACATGAGAAAAACAGAAAACAACAAATTCTTTCCCAGTGTGGAATATTTTTCTACTCTCTAAACGGTTATATGTCAATATTTGGTCAGTGAGATGTATATAGTTAACAAGTGGATGCTATTTATTTTAACACCTGGCAATGCTGTTATGTTAAATATGCTGAATTTCGAACTTTGAATAGCGGTAACGAGTCAAAGGACAAAATATGCATATTTTAGCGAATTAAAATGAACAAAAAATAAACATTGTCTTTAAATCGAAAGTAAATCCTTGGTTGTAGGGTTGGCTTTGCGACAAACCGCACTTAGATGCCTGTGAACAATTCTGATTTTGTGTGGCCTAAGACTATTTTAACTTTGTGCGGAGATCTTGTGATGCAAACATTGTTTCTAGGATTGCAGTTCGGATGGCTCTAATGGCGGGGGTTGTACATAGTGAAAGCCGTTTTGTGTTTTCTAAAACGACGGCTGATTTCCTTGCTCTTTTTCAACTAAGTTTGTGTTTGTGTGTCTAAGGTAGATCTAAGATGTTTTGCCTTCTCCGAAATATGGGGAGGGGTACCGAAAGGTCATTTTTGTTTGCCCATCTGTTCAGCGTACTAACAACTCAATCCTGCTACAATCTTTACACCGCTGAGCCCTAGTTGTTGTAAAATTCAAGTTGCACTTTTGAGCAGAAGCAGTGAGGATAATACTCCTCCGCGCGCATTTCTAGAGGACAAATCATGCGACTAGCGACCTAGCAGTTTTAAGAAGATTCTTCTCATTTTAATGAGATTCTTGTCTTTCTAATTTGGATCGAGGCTGAAGGATTTACATATGCAGGAGTCAATAGACGGGAAAACTGCGAGTGAATCCTTCTTTCTTTCCTTTGATTATCGGATATCTCTACCAATGAAAGTCAAAATTTAATTTAGACAATAGACCGGCGCCCACACATCCATACAAGCATGCATGTGTAAATATACCGACACGCATTCATACTCTTTTTCGTGAATGGCCTTCGGTTATACAACATTTTTTCAAGAAATTATTGTAAGTTTCGCCATATACGAATGAGTGAAAGTGAAAAATGAGGAAAAGATACACTGAGATACTGTGAACCTACTCCATCCGTCTATACAATCCATTGTTCGTGAGCCAGACCAACGCAATGTCACATCATAATGTCAAACCACGAAGCAATTTCATGCCTGCCCAGACAAATCCCACTCCAAATAATTGTCATCGTCGTCTCCCTTATCGAATTGAAAGATAATTTAAATGACACTTCCGATAAATATCGGTCATTACCATGTAAACATGTACACACCTAATAATGTGGTAACACTCGACACAAGAAAAGCTCTTCAACGTCAAACAACACCATACCACGACCACCTATCATCACAGCCAAAGAGAACACACAAAAAGCTCTCTTATGGCTGCTTCATTTGCTACGCTGAGTACACCAACACTCCCCCTTTACACTTGCTCAATTACAAATGTCATCCTCCTCCATTCATCCTTCAACCAATAAATCGGTAAAATCGTTTTAACATGTATATTCCATTCCACACGCTGTTTGGTTCACTACTTGCACTGGCACCTCCGACCGCACTTCCGGATATGCCCCTTTTTTCTTCTCCATCTCCCCTCCCCTCTCTCACTGGTGTCTTTTCTCATTCATTGTGTGCACATACACACGGACTTGGGTGTTTATTTGTTTGTATCTTGAGGGTGAAACTTGGGATTATTATTACGGGGGCTATTATTATCATCATAACTTCTTTCGTGTGTGTCAAGCTAGCCAGCTAGGCCAGGAAAAACTGTTTGCATTTTTTCCTATTCTCTTTCGTGTGTAGACACTTTGCTAGTTTTTCTTTTTCAAAGAATTTTCGGCGAAGCAATGCAGAATGACCTCGGTGGTGGTAGTCGAAATAGTTATCAAAAAAAGTGTCATTTTCGTTGAAAGATAATTGAGTTCTAAATCATTATTTGATAGATAGACACCATCAGATACCTGTGAATACAACAAATATCCGTCATGTGCTCCGGCACGGGTTTTCGACTGGGAATCACCCCGTAGAATGCAAATGATGGGGGGAAAATCCACTTGTCAACTGAGTAGTCACCCTCGAGAGGTTTTGGTTTGAAAAGCTTTAGATTATACACCAGACCTGTGTATCCCCATGTAGATACAAGTATCTATCGGCGGCAAAACCCGAATTCCATCGTAACATTTCAGGATTGTGATATCCGGAAGTTAATGTCTGACCATGAAGACCCTCACAAAGCAAATATCTATTGTGCTGTATCTACGCCGGGGAACAATTACTTCATAACGCGTGAGGGTCATTCGTGGTGATTTTGCAAAAACTAAAATTGATTCTCTAATTATTTTGTTTGTTTTCTTGAAACTTTTTTGCTTGTCTTTCTGTCCGCGAGCGCTCCTGGCTGCTCATTTCTCGTCGTCGTCGTATCTGTGACCTCAAGTCGACTTGCATTGCACAGCACACAGAGTCCGAGAGCAGGCGAGGAGTACGCGAGCAATAGGTGAATAGTGAGTGAAGTAAGTTTCACCAGTGCGACACACAAGCGATATTTTGAAAACGCGCGCGTCGTCGTCGTCTTTATCTCGTTTTTTTTTTTTTTTTTGATTTTTTGTTGCGCGCTTTTGTTGCCTCTGCCTGGTTTTATTTCTCTTGTATCTCTCGGTTCGCTCAATATGCGTTTTTTTGATTTTTTACGTTTTTTTTTTTTCAATTTTATAGTGCTGGCATCAACCAACAGCAGCTAGAAGCACAGATACATTTTATATTCTTTGTGCATAACAGCACTCTGTTCGTGCATATGCAATGGTTTTGCACCCATCGGTGGGGTGGTGAAATGGTCGGTGAAACAACGACGACGACGAAAGAAGACGTGAAGAAGTGGAAGAGATTAATATACGATATATAGCGTTATGCCTGCCTCACTTGTATGAGGACGGCGACGATGGGGCATTTTCATGAAATCGCTGCGCGCCTGTGTTGTGTGTGCTGCTAGGAAATTTCGTTATGCTGTGAGCTTCTGGTGTCGTTGGTTTTTTTTGATATTTCTTCGTTAATTTGTTTTGTTTTTTTTTGGGAGAGGTTATGAGGTTTTTTTTTGTTGGTTTTTGGTTTGGGTTGTGTGTTGGATTGAAATTGTTGCTGGAATTTCAAAGTCGTTTTGCGACAATTAACGAAATGACAAACAGATAACACGAGTGGAGTGGTGTTTGTTGGACTTGATACGTGGTCTTGGAGGGGGGAAGCGACGAACAAGTAGCAATGAATGAGGATGGAATAATGAAATAAATGACACGTATGGTAAAGAGGAGTTTTTTGCTTCCATTTTTTCGGATGGATTGCTTGTGTTTTTTCGTGAACAAGGTGATGCGCTTGTTTTTAAAGTCATAACTGCATGGGGTTAATCATCGGAGTATTGTTTGCGATTTTAGTTAATTAATATCGGGGTGAGATTATTGATTATTATTGTCTTGTGGGTGGAAGCTGATTCGGGGTTGGATAATTGATGCCAGTAAAGTGGGTTAATTGGAAGTGAATTTACAGGGACAAGACAAAGTGCATTCACAAGTACGTCTAACATGGATTCTAACAGCCGATAACATCTGGTTGCACGTGCAATGAAAAAATGCCTCATAGCACAAACATTTGCATAAAAGATACCTACAATGTCTACAGAAGCTCTGGCTTTAGTTTTTGTAATCAAATACGCTTTCCATATGCGGAGTGTGGATATTACGTGATCTTTTGCAAGTTTTTCTGTGGTGTTTTCTTTCCAGAAGTTTACAGCGGGGGGAAACTAGTTTTTGCTGTTCGTTGAGGTCTTCCGATCTAGTTTTGACTTTGAAATTGTGTTTTTCATGAAAAGGTTGTTGCTGTGTCGGATTTTGATCAGGTCTTAACTTTCATGCGATGCATTTTACCTGTCGTTGGATTTCTAATAAGTTTAAGACACTTTGCCTTCAGTTAGCTTGTTTTGGTACCTTTAAATGGTCTGGAGTGCGCATTTCTGAACGTCTGTTGATTTTTCACCCATTTTGGCACTGATTGCACATAGGACACGCGTCATAGGCTTTCCTTGATAAATTTCGTGGCATATTTTCAGCGACTTCGACTACATATGACATTTTTGATCGTCTTTTGGTGACTTTGCGTGGTCAAACGTCTGTAGATGCTTGGTGCCTAAAAGTATTCCTTATTGTGGAGCACTTCTGACACAAAACATTTGGAGATTTCATAGAAATTCAGAATCTCTGTCGGTTTTAGATGCGGCGACTTGTAAAGGTTGTAAGCTTTGAATTTTAGGAGGTATCCTCAGGTTTTTAAATCAGTCTCCAGCAAATTGCAATAAAATAGGTGCATTTAAGTGACGCTACCAAAAAACACTATATATCAACATATTTTAGCGTCGTTTGTTGAAATTTGTTCAAAATGTGGCTCTTGGAATATGCGAAAATTGTTTTTTTGCCCACGTTTCTTGGAAAAGCTAAGCTAAGCTCTTATTCTACCAGAAAGTGGAATTATTGGATCCCACAAGGCTGACTTGCTTCCCAGGGTACTACGAGAAAATGTGCAAGTCCATACCTATATTCAATTCAGTTTTCTTGACACATTTAAACTTTGGTTTTCCCCATCTTATACAGTTTTTGTACAAAAATATGGGAACTTTTAAACACATAAGCGGACATTTTGTTAAACACTTTCACCGCGAAGGCTTTGATGTGTAGGTATACTAAAAGCTTTTCCAAGTCGTTCTTCGATTTCTTTGACAGTTGTAAGTTAAAAAAATGTCAGAAAGGTGGCGCAATAGTTCAAAAATTCATATCAGCCATCCGAAAGTTTATGAAAATCCTTGCATTTATATTGAATTTTAACTCTTTACATTTTGTTTTAACATTTGATCCGAAAGTAAATATAAATCTTTGCTTTCAAATATATTTTTGAACAATTTCGGCTATTTTTTGATCTTTTTCACGATATGAACACATTATTGCGTAATTTGTTACATTTGCGACGCTATCTGGCACTTTTTCTTTAAGGGAGGAAATGTTTTATTGAATTGAAAATACTAGACTAAGCACTCACTTAACAATTTTTCGACTCAATTTGAACCAAAACACGTCACTTGTTACACAGAATTTTAGGCCAAAAGCGAAGATCACTAAAAAAAATCCAGTTGATCATTGTTGTTCAAAATGACATCAGTAAGTCTTAAAATATGTCTCAAACTGCTATATGTACTTGCTACCGTGTTCGACTTGAAAGAATTTTCTTCAGCGAAATTGACTAAAGACTTCCGCAAAATACTCACTTCATCGATTTTCTCTTGGGGTTTAGTCAAAAATCGACACAACAAAATCGACAAATTTTTTAACCAAAAAAAAACCTACTGTTGCTTGGAGCATACTGCTCATTTCATAATCTACTATAAATTTCCTGACGTCAGACCATATTTCTTATAATCGACAAGCTTTTCCGTCACTTTACGCGTCGAACCGTCACTAATTAAATGAAAAGAACACAAAAGACGTATCTAAATCACAAAAACGAACGTCACAAATTGTTCACACTTTCAAAATTCATCGCAACACGAGAAATAAATAAAATAAAAAATTCTCAAAAAAAAAAAAATGTTTTCTACTCACTTTGGTAAATTAGCCAAGTAACGAGACTGTTTCTCCCGACGCAATTCATCGGTCAGCCTTGAGTATGTGTTATTAATGCACACACTTCGACGTAAATTCGTCTCAGAGTCCTTTATCCTTTCGAGCTTGTGGGCGCACAGTTGTAGAATACGCTTACGCTCCTCACGTTGCCGAAGTTTTGGTGAAATCATTGGAACGCGTGACCGATGATGATAGCCAATCGGTGGTGATGACCTGGGGGGTCCAAACATATCCGAATCGTCGTCTGTGCCGTTAATTGGAGTTGTTGTTGGCAAGGTCATTGTTTTTTGTTTGTAAAAAAAAAAAAAAAAAACTCTTCACTTGTGGTGTTCGGTGTGTTTGGTCTCACTTTTTTTTTTTTTAATCCACTTGATCTCACTTAATTAATTGTTTATGCATTAATTTGGTTTTTTTTTTTTTTGATTGGTTCTCTCTTTATTTTTATAATTGCCCGCACAATTAAAAGATGTTTATCACCACAAAAGATACTCTCCCGTGCTCTTAAAAATGTTTACCAACAAGTTTAACCCAAGAGAGTGATCCTAAAGTCCCAAAGAGAGCGTTTAAGGGAGAGTAAAGACTTGGAAATTCACTTTTTCTTTTTATTGCAAGGTAAACCACATATGATTTAAGTGGGGTTTGCACATTACACACTCTCTCTTTTTTTTTGTAATTTTTAATTGAGTTGAGATACTTTTTTTCTTCTTGTAATTGTTATCGTTTCGTATCCTTTTGGGGCACACTTGAGATTTTTTTCTCGAATCCTTTGACACACTTCACTCAGAGTAATCCTTTGTTTTGAATGCTGAATGTCGGTTTGGGGGAAACTGATATGGATTCGACGAGTGCGCTATCCTTTGTTTGAACCGTGAATGGATACAATTTTTTTTTTTACTGTTTTATGGTGGGCTTGAGTTCTTCTTTATCACTTTCTTTTTCTTTGCACACACGCACAAATCAGCTGTGAATAGAAACAGAAAAAAAAAGAGGAGAAAATCACTACGAAATTCTATGCGAAATCGTTAAGATACTTTTGTGATGACGGGTGATTTATTGTTTTGCCAGAGATGTAAGGATTTCAACTGATAACAAATCTTGAGAAATTTTTTTTTTTAATTTCACTTGAGAATCTATATGATAATCTATCCACAGGTTGTCAAAGGTAATCCTGTTATTTGACAGCAAATTATGTGGTGTGACAGAGACTTTGATTTATAAGGAGTCAACAAGAAAAAAAAAAATAATAAAAAACCGTGTGTCAGTATGCCAAGTATAACGATCACAAAACACGTCTTCACGGTTCTCACGTTCGCAATGAACTGACTTAAAATACCTCCCGTACCTAGTTCATATGTTTCGGTTCGATGTATCTAAACCGACTATCTTTGCTACCTACTATAGCAATTGTGTTGAGTACTCTACTTGGATCTCTGAGAGTCTGAGTCGAGATGACTCTCTGAGTGGGTATTTTCAGAGAGTCACACAGTACAGCTCTCTGCTGGGGAATTCCCCTTATCAAACTCAAGAGCGATTTGTATCCGTGTTTTATAAGAAAGAAAGAGCATATCGGTGTGAAATTTTATTCACATGTACATTGTACACGGTGTTGTATCTTGAAGTAATCACGTACGTGTGGCGACGATTGATAATCAAAGATACATGTTTGTTCGCCTCCTTCAATTTTTTATATTCGATTTCACTTTTATGTTGAGTAGGCAGACGATTGTATGCATGTTAAGCATTTGAAGACGGAGTCGTCTTGTGATTATAATCCAAATCGAAATTGTTTACAATTTGTAGCGAAAAAAGTTATTAAAATATCGCCCAGAGCATTGAAATTGTTCTAACAAAACTTTTAATTGCTTAATAACACGATTATATCGTTGCCTCCCGCGCGGGACGTGAACAACCAGGGGGAAGGCGGCCTTAAGAGAGTCCACTAAGTCACTTTGTGAGGAGAACAAGAACAAGTAGTTCAACCGTAAAAAGAGGCGGATTACTCTTCTTAGAGTCAGATACTTAAGAGAAAGAGAGTCGTGGTAGGGAAGAACGAAAAAAAAAAAAAGAAATTCAATTTCGTATATGGATATGAATATCTTTTGTTTGGATTGTTGCTGTAGCTGTGTGATGTGCTTATGCGTTTCGTTTACTTTAGCTGTGGTTGTGGTGGAAAACCACTTTGGGACAGATTTTGGCAGTTAATTAGTATTAAAAAGAAATGTTTATCGTTTCGGATTGATGGCATTTTAATGCAGTTTGCGACAGGTTATATTTTTTAAAGGCATAGGATCCGTAGATACATTTTTCGTTTTCAGTTGTGTTGTGGGTGTTTGATGGCTTTCTATATATTGTAGGGAGAAGTTATCTATTTAATGAGTATCTGAACTATTCCCAATGTGCTTGGGAGCACCCTAAAAGCAAGTTGCGACAGTTCATTCGTTCGAAATGCTCCGCCATTTTACTTACTTAACATGCTCCCGACCTGTGAAGTCTGCGTGCCTTTCATTCTTTGAAACTTTATACCAAATCTGCTGACATCAGTGATAACTTGTACTTTACAACGGGGATTCGGTCTTCAACCTGTGGGCTGAGGTTCAAGGATATTCTTGGTTGGAGCATTGTTATTTTTACCGATCTATCTATCTTATGTATCTATTCAATTCAACACTCGGTTCCATATGATAAGACTGGTAATACCAGAGTTCTGTGGAGCGATATTTTTATCCGTCAAGAAAGGAGTTTTGACCTTAATCATCCCAGTCCTACTCTACGGCGCAGAGGGATAGACTCTGTCAAAAGGCGATGAGGTTGGTCTTCTTCGGGTGATTTTTGGCCCCGTCTGCATAGACGGTGAGTGGAGGAGTAGATACAATGACGAACTGTACAGCAACATCACCTTACCCAAAAAAGTGAAGCTCCAACGCCTGAGCTGGCTGGGTCATGTAGAGCGGATAGACACCAATGCTCCGGCCCGGAAAATCTTTGACTCCACACCCGAGGGAAGCGCAGTAGAGGAAGACCGCGACTTAGGTGGCGCACGCAAGTGGAAGGGGACCTCAACCAACTTGGTGTGCGAAACTGGAGGCAGCTGGTTAAAGATCGAGCTGGCTGGAGACGTTTGTTGGTTGAGGCCCAGGTCCTCCCCGGGCTGTAGCACCACCTTAAGTTAGTAGAGAGTTTTGATCTTACGAGTATCATTTGTGGAGATTGGACCCTACCAGGAATTAAAGTAGAGTCGCCTTTTCAACACTACGAGCCAGAAAGGTGTTGTACCCGTTTCTTTGCGTCTACTCATATTCTTGTTACCCTTTTTGTGAGCCATGTGGTTCAATCTGCCTATTTTTTACGCCTAGTCGTGTAGCCATGGCTCAATGGTTAGTGCTTTGTTTTTTTTTTTTTTATAGCAGCATAGATTCAAGCCCAGATTCAAGCGGCACCATCTCTCGTCGAGGGACATACCTCATTCCGAGCTGTCGCGCCAACTGGGTAGGTCAGGTTATGTAGAGCGGAAACAAGCCCCAACGCCACACCCAGGTGAGTAGAGGCCCATTTATTGGGGAGGAAGATACCCCTTGCTCTTGGAGCAGTACCCAAAGCATTCTCCTGTTGCCCCGGGCTTTCGAACCATTTTGAAGCCTTAATGAACCTCCAGATGTCCCTGATTGGTACGTCCCTTAGTTTTTCGGTATCCTGGAAAAAGTGCCTTCCAAAGGATCTACATATGTCTGAGGTGGCAGAGACCTGGTCAGTGCCAGAGGAAGTGGATTGTGTCCCCATTGACTTCATGAAACACTTTGAATCGTGGGCCTTGGACTTTCTCTAACGCTAGTTCGGGACTCTTGAACACTCTCTGAAGGTAGTTACTGAGCCTTTAAAGCTCTCTGATGTTAGTTAGTGAGGTTGAGTCGTTCTCAGGTGCTAGTGAGTGAGATTTAGACGCTCACTGGTGCTAGTGAGTGAGGTGTAGACGATCTCTGCCGATAGTCGGTAAGACTTGAATATTTTCTGGTTCTAGTGCGCGAACCTTAAAATGTATGATTCAAGTTCGTGAGCCTTGAAAAATCTCTTTAGTGAGTTAGTGAGCATTAAAACTACCTAATGCTTATTCGTTCCATGTCATGTCTTCCTACAAATGATATCACCTCCAAGTTGTCGCCACTGATTTAAACATTTCTTCCCCTCCTGTAAAGCGTGGGTATCCCTACGGGTAAATATTGATTTCTGTTTACTGTTCATATCGTGAACATCATCAGAAAATAACTAAATGTCATTAGAAAACCTTCTGAATTCTAATCAAGGAGCACCAAGGATTTCTAAGAAGACGCACTCTGTGATTAAAGCACAAACTTTTCCTATTTCTTATCGAGTCTGCGTCATCCTTGCATAGTCCGAATGATATCCTTACATAATCAGTTGTTAGTCATACGCAAAGTAATGATCCGCATTCTCCTCTGAGGTTGAATTTACCAAACACGTTCTATCTTCAACAACTATTTCCCCCCTGCTTTCGATCGTGATTACCTAGGGTCTAACTCGGATCAGCTCTATCTGTCCAAGCTATCAATAGATTCTTAATTTTTCTCTTAATACCATTGACTGTAACAAGAAAAGAGTTTTGGGGCAATTAATTTACAAATTCACGTCAGATTTTATCTTGGTTTGTGTTTTGGAAAATACTGAAATCAGACGGGGGGTTTCCGAGATGACATCATCGGTTTGGTGTAGATCCGTTTAGATTGGTTTTGAATTTATGGGCTTGTTTAGACGTTTAGATGTTACCGCCATGAGATACATACATAATTATTCAATCTACGCACGATAGCCACATGAATAGACAGATAGAAAGGATCGGCGATTGGTTTCGAACAGGAACACTTATTTCTTTTGACCGTAGAAAGAGTCGATTTTATTCTAGGCATACATAAGAGACTGCAATTTGTAATAACCGTATCAAAGGGCTGGACATTGTGCAACATTTTTTTGCGTAACTTGTGTCTTAAGTGAGAGGTTTCTTCTCAAATGGTATTGACTGGAATGTCACCTCTTTTTATCTCGAAAATGCTAGCATGTACATTCGGTTTCTATTTGACAGAATCGTGGCACTGGCAGGACTATAAAACTTTATTGTTTCGACTCTCTTTGACTCCTTTGTGCACAAACAGGTGCTGGCTGGATAATTGCTTTTATTACTACAATTATGCTGTAAGAAGGATCTACGCAGGTAGATAGAAGCGCGGACCAATGTATTTTCAGACAATTTTTGAGGTGAATTATTTCAGGACACAAATTTGAACCAAAAGGTTTCGCAACAATACTAGGCAAGGCACGAGGATTATCTGTAATAAAACTTGACTTTGAAGTCCGATACCTCACAGAGGTCTTTTAGTGTTACTGAAGATTGTGATCTTACAAATCGATACGATGAGTACAACTTTATCGTAGAAGTTGGGCCACAAAGTAAGAAAACTTAACTAAATTTCGCTCGCGAGCAACTCTTTTACCTGCCTAGGTGAGTGGATTCCATTACATCGCGTGGTTGGCTTTCTGGGTCTCCTAAAAAAGACATAACGTCCATCGTGAATTAATCCCTTGAAGTGGCTGACACCGTCATCAATTCCACTCTCCGTGTCATTCATGTCAATCGCGCCGTGGAGCACGATCCTTGCAATGCGGAAGTCGAGCCCCTTCGTTGCGGAATGGTGTCACCCAATGCTTCAATGTAAACTTTGTCGCAATAGCCAAGCCCCTTCTGAGTCGGGGCGGTAAACCTAGACAACACCGGGTCTACTAACAGGAATCGTTGTTAATTACCAATTCTTGGTTCTTTTGTTACCAATAAATCCACCGTGTAGTTTGTACAACCGGCTTGGACTAGAATCCAATGAAGTATGACTTGTGGGTTCTTAGACAGATTGTGGGTTCTTAGACAGATTGATTATCCGCTTTTGATAGAGTCAATGCCTCTGTGCCGTAAATCTGGACTGGGATTACTAAGGTCTTATACAGGGTCACTTTAGTGACGTTCTGTTCGAAACGTCGGTGTTGGGTGTCCTTTCTTGTTGACAGCATATACTTGGTCTTGCCCTCATTGACCGCTAAACTCATCTTCGCCGCCTCAGTCTCGATACTCACGAACGCACCAGTGACATCACGCTGCGTTCTTCCGATTATGTCAATATCATCGGTGTATCCGAGTAATTGGACGGACTTTTGAAAGATTGTACCTCTGATGTTGACGCGTGAGTCTTGCACAACTCTTTCAAGAACGATGCTGAAGAAGTCGCATGACAGCAAGTTGTCGTGTATAAATCCTTTTTTGACATCAAAGGTCTGGGTGAAGTCTTGACTGACCTTGATGGAGCAGCGTGTATTCTCCATCGTCATCCTGCACAAACGGGCGAGTTTGGCAGGGATGCTAAAACTAGCCATTGTTCTATATAGATAGTCTCTATAGATGCTGTCATACGCGGCCTTAAAATCGATGAAAAGGTGGTGTGTATCGATTTAAAGTTCCTGGGTTTTCTCCAAGATCTGCCGCAGTGTGAATATTTGGTCCATGGTGAACTTTCCTGGCCTGAAGCCACACTGATATGGACCGATCAGGTTGTTGTCAAACAGCTTCAGGCGCTCACGGCAGATAAAATCTTGTTGGCGCAGTTCAGAGGGTCTCCCTTCTTGTGGTCCGGGCAAACAGTGCTGAGGTTATACTTTCCTCCGACTATATTTTATAGATGAGTTGGTGCATGCTCCTTACCAAGTCACCTTTGTTGGACTTAAGCTTAGATATGGCTATCGTCACTTCGTCCAGGTCGGGTGGACGGAATTTTTGGGCGACGATTTACGGTAACAAGCAACTAAGCAATCGTTTGGATGTCCGAGGAACATATGCATACATATGTACATATGTATGTAAATACAGTCAACGACGTTATAACGACGTATCGGTTTTAACGACAAAATTTTTAGGTCCCGGCTGAGCTCCATTAACTAATCTGATATCGGTTATAGTGACCTTTTGCTTATAACGACCGAATTTATCGGTCCCTTGAAGGTCGTTATAACCGATTTTGACTGTATGTATTTATGCAATTTTTCCTAAGGTATGAGCGGTATGACAATGGCCTCTGGCTGACTGAGAAGCTTGCCCAAGGTGGTTCTCCAAAAATCCATGGTCGTGTTGCAATCCTGCCTCTTTCTCTATTTTCTTCGTGGTCGTCGTCGCACGACATGAAACATTTTCGAAAATTAACTCTCCACTCCTACGGCAGTTCACAAAATGCCCCCAATCCACTTGACATTGTCTCCTTGGGTGATTTTAATTCTCTCATGCTTTCACACTCAGTTCCTAAAGAGCCTATCATTCCATTGGTAATCGGATTTTCAATGCCTTAATCTACAAATTACCATCAAAGATTCAATTAATGTATCTTCAATTATTTAATCGTTCATCGGACCATCTACCCAAAGTGCTCCTAAAATTTCGCACTCACTAGACAGTAGACACCACTACTGTGACTGCTTAAGAGAATCAATTCCGCTCTCGTTCTCTCGCTCTCTCTTGCAGGGTTTCCCTCAACGCTCAACTCTATACGAATTCGAATCGAATACAACATTTTCCGTGCCTGTGCTTCTTTCGTCCCGATCTCGGTCCCGTGCCCGTCCCGTCGATAGCCCATTCCCATACTTGTACTATACTTTCATTCCATTTTTTTTCGCTTTAGTTTCTGTTTCCATCGAAATTCTTCTTTATTTTTTTTTTATTCTTCTTTACGTTTTTATTTTATATTGCTTCCATATGTCTCTTTTATGAAGAAGTAGGTGATTTTTATCTGTTTCACATAGTATGTAGTTTTTACATCGTAGTTTGCCGTTGTTGTTCTCTACTTGTTTTCTTTTATTGTTTTGCATACACTACAGGGTGTGTGTGTGTGTGTTTAGTTTTCCTTTTAGAGCCAACCTACCTATAGTACCTTATAGACCCTCGTAGCACGGCCGCCGCCGCCAGTCGCCCCCTTCTTTGTCTTTGGTTTGGAAAATTTGTTGCTGCTGTTGGCTGCTTGCCTCTTGCTGCCTGCCTGCTTGCCTCTTGTGTGCTGTAAGAAGGGGGAATAATGTTTATTTTACAACTCTCTGAATTTATAATCATTCTCAGCTCATAATCATTTGGATTTTCTTTTCTTTCTGCTTCGTGCTGATTTTTTACAATGAAACGATAACCAAAATGAAAAGTAGATGAATTTTATTGATTAGAGAACGCGCGCCGCATAAGAGGGAACGTGTGACATCCATATCCATACGTGGATACGTAGATAGCAGAGATCCATGAGGTATTTTTTTCGGTAGCTCTTGCTAAAGAGTGACCGTGAAGACGTTTTTTTTATACACTCGACGGTTTTTTTTCGGTTTTAGCACACGAAAAGAGCGAGAAACTGATGAATGAAATGAGTGAAATGTATCTGACCCATTTTCTAATGAAGAAAAATTATGAAGAAAATAAAAAAATAATAAATTACGGTTTAATAGTATCTGATGCGTAAATTTGTTTGAAAGAGATACACATTTCAGCGTCGGTTTTTTTTTTTTAAATTATACTTATTTCGTTTTAACACAGCCCCCAGCAAGTGTACAAGTATATATTCACGTGTATGTACACACTCGTATCCACAAGTCTATTGCAGTCGGTGGGGGTCGGAATTATAGCATCGGAATTATGTTTTCTCCGATGAAATTTATGGAAATTTGTTTACTTAGGGTATAGTTAAGGCTAAGGGTATCTGGATGTATCGAATGTATTAAATGTAGGTATCTGTGTAGCTTTGTGTGTGGGGCTTATCGGTTTTTGCATTTTTCTATTCCTTTTACGATGAATGAGCAATTTCAGTGGTTGAGTTGAGGAGTTCTACTTTCTGTTTTTTTTTTTGCGATAAAAAGAAGGCATTAGTCATTTGAATAGAATTTTTTTTTGGACGAATTGATGATAAGTGTGAACAAATATTAATTTGGCTGAGCGAAATAGATTTACTAGACCAAGATAAACGTGTAGAGAAGGTCGAGAAAGAGTCTTATCAGCATAGTTAACTCTTCCAACGAAATTTACGGCAAGTGGTTTTCACTGTTTTAGGTCGGCTTTCTCAAATTATAATTGATGAGGCAGAGATATCAGGCTCATAAAACAACTGATCATTCTCAAGAAACTTGAGTATCTGAACGGACTTCCGAGAGGGGTCAAATTTCGCTCCGAGTCTGAGTTTTACAAATACAATCTTCATGGGTTCGGTACAGGTCTCAAAATTTTTATAAATGCATAAAACGAGAGTCGTTAGGAAAGTTTAGATTGTAGCAGCAAGGGGGCAAATATTTTTTGGTCAAATTAAGTTTTTTTCAAAGCCTAGCTTCTCGCAACCATTCATGTTGTGTGTGTTCAATTTTTCACAGTAATGGAAAGGACCTGCAATTTATTACCGACTCCGAACGGCGAATTTAGAAGCTTTTTCATGACAAATAATACTCTCGGAGGTTTTTTATTCCCTGAAATGGCCTGGAATTGAACCCACGCAGCTCGCACAACAAACTATTGAGACACAGCGACCACTTTTTGTTCAACATAGTTACATATTTTTCCAACAATGCTTCCATCAAAAGTTATTGGCTTTTTGCTTTGCCAAATGAGCGGCTAACTCTACAAAACAGACGTCTAGCTATGGGAAATGGGCAAAATAGGCTCCTTGCTCTGCAAAATCGGTATGTAGCTGTGTATAGTAGACGTTTAGCTCTGTAAAATTGACATTCAGCGTTGCAAAATAGTCGACTACGAACGCGATGATCTTTTGATGAAAATCTCTGTCCTCCGAGCAAAATCTTGATCTAAGCCAATCGAAAAAAGTGGGGATCCAGATTTGCATAAATAAGTAAGATGGTCCATCAGCTGAAACTATTATTCGTGACTTTTGGCCATGGTGATCCCTAAAGGCCAAAAAAGGAGACCCTCTGAACTGCGCCAACTACGAAGACATCAGTCTTCTTAACATCGCTTATAAGGTCTTATCTGCCGTGTTGTGTGAACGCTTGAAGCCCGGAAAGTCCACTAAAAAAAAAAATAAATAAAAAGCTGGCGCGACAGCTCGGGATGAGCCAAGGCCTAGCTTCTCGCAACCATTCATGCTGTGCGTGATACATTTTTCGCACGAATGGAAGGGACCTACAATTTATTGCCGCCTCCGAACGGCGAGGTGAGAAGCTCTTTCATGACAGATTATACTCTCGGAGGCTTGTCATTCCCCGACGAGAGGTGGTGCTGCGAAAAATGTTTGGTGCTTTCCTGGCTGGGGCTTGAACCCACGCCGCTCGGTCAGCAGTCCAACGCACTAACCACTGAGCCACGGCGCCCACAAAAAGTCCACTATGGACCAAATATTCACTCTGCGGCAGATCTTGGAGAAAACCCAGGAACTTCAAATCGATACCCACCACCCTTTCGCCGATTTTAAGGCCGCGTATGACAGCATCTATAGAGACGAGCTATACAGAGGCATGTCTTTATTTGACATCCCTGCCAAACTCGCCCGTCTGTGCAGGATGACGATGGAGAATGCACGCTGCTCCATCAAGGTCGGTCAATACATCATCGCGACCTTTGATGTCAAAAAATGATTTAGACACGGCGACGCACTGTCCTGCGACTTCTTCAACATCGTTCTTGAAAAAATTGTGCAAAACTCAGTCGCCAAGCCCAGAGGCACAATCTTTCAAAAGTCTGTTCAATTACTCGCTTACGCCGACGATATTGACATAATCGGAAGGACGCAGCGTGATGTCACTGGTGCGTTTGTGAGTATTGGGACGGAGGCGGTGAAGATGGGTTTAGACGATGTATATGCTTTCAACAAGAAAGGACACCTAACACCGACCTCTCGGACAAAACGTCACTATAGACAGTTATAACTTTGAGATAATTAAGGGCTTTGTCTATCTAGGCTCCGCTATAAATTCCGGCAACGACACCAGCGCTGTTTGTTTGGGCTAAGAAGGCAGTTCAATAGCTCTCTCGAACGACTAGAGTGACCCTCTATAAGACCTTTATCGTCCCAGTCCTGCTCTAAGGCGCAGACGCATGGACTCTGCAAAATCGGATGAGGTTGCTCTTAGCTTCTTCGGGAGAAAAATTCTTCGGATGATTTTCGGTCCCGTCTTCATAAACGGTGAGTGGCGGAGGAGATACAGTGACGAACTGTATGGGCTGTATAGCGACATCGACTTAGCCGGAAGAGTGAAGGTCGATTGAGGTGGCTGGGTCATGCGGATGGACACCAAAAGCCCGGTAAATCTTCAAATCCGCACCTGAGAGACGGCGCAGTAGAGGAAGACTGCGACTATGGTGGCGCAGGCAAGTGGAAGGGACCTTAACCAACTTGAAGTATGAAACTGGAGGCATCTAGCTGGAAACCCTTGCTGGTTGAGGCTAAAGTTCACCCCGGACTGTAGCGCCACCTTAAGTAAGATAGTTAGATCGTCAAAGCTTTAGACAGTGCGTTGTCTTGATGGAACAGCACCTTTTTCTTTCACAAATGCAGTGCCACTGTTCTTCAATTTCTGTCTTTAACTTGTACAAAAATCCATCACCTTTCTGGTCTATAAAACCCCCTTTGCCGTTTTAGGAGCAGGTTCACCTGTGTTAGTCATCCACTATTTCCCAGAAAACAGTCTCCATCGTGAATCTATCTTGACATTCTTCAGAACAGGGTCACTGCTGTTTTGACTGTTGAATCCTCTTTTTAAGAAAAAATATATCAACTGACTGCACGACAAACAGATAAACAATAAAATTAACAAGAGTATAATCGAACGAACGACACACAGAGACAGAAACCCATGAGAAATAGGCGCAAACACAGAATTAAGCAAACATGATAAGGCGAATAGAGCCGTCTGTCCCAAAACCGAATGGCGAGCTATTGAGATATTTCAACCTCAAAGATACTCGTACACTCGTTCCTTCATCGTTAATCGCTTGTGTTTTGGATTCATTTTGTCTTTTGTGTGTCGAAAGCTAAAGCTTCACATAAATTGCATACTGCACACAGGCACGACATAAAGACGGAAGAACTGACAGACCACAGGTAGCTCGGTATGTTTCCCAGAACACAAGAGAGAGAGAGATCTTGAATATTCCCACTGAAAACACAGTGTGAACCGACCCGACCACCGAACACATAGAGTAGAGTTATCGAAGCGTATCTTATCTTCCGTTTGGCGTTGATTTTTCATTTCAATTTTTTCTTGATTATTTCTTTTATTTATTTATTTTTTTTTGTATTTTTCGTTTTCAGTTTGGGGTTTGTGCTCTCTGGCATGTGTGCCGTAATCGGTACTTTGCTTAGACAAATTCGCATGTGTGTAGAGTAGAGTAGGTATATGAGAAAGTATCTACATAGAGAGATATTGCTACTAAATTAGCAGAATGGAGAAATCATGATGGGCACGTGTAGGTACAATAGCAAAGCATAATGTAATGATGTATTTGTCTTTGAGTCGTGTCTTCTTTTTACACTCGGAGAACGAACACTGATACAAGTAGTCCCCAAATATGTTGAGGAAAATTTATGTTATCTTCAATTGGGTGCTTACACAAAAGGATGGAATCGTTGGAAGTTCGATAATATATCAAATTCTATTAGCATATGTTGGGATGGGGTAAGTTTTAAGGGACGTCAATGGATGTATGAGTTGTGCTTTGCCTTAACTTGCTTCGGTAAGAGTTACAATGATTGCTGTAGGATTGGTTCATTGTTGCTTGGGGATTTCTTCCGGTTGTTTTCCGTCGTGTGTCTATTCGTGACCTATTTCCAAAGTCTGTATTGAAAAATGTAAGTAACCTGGCTCAGTGGGTAGCGCGTTGTACTGCTGTTCGCACCGCAGCATAACCTACCAAACATTTTTCGCGACACTACTTTCATTCGGAAAATAACAAACCTGCGACGTTATAATTTATCATAGAGAATGTTCTCAACTCGCTATTCGGAGTCGGCAATAAATTTAAGGCCGCTTCCACATTCGTCACTTTGCACACGTGACTGGGTACGAAAAATTAAGTCTTGGCCCTCTTCGGACGGTCTCGCTATCTATTATTTTAAGACCTTTCAGTAGCTTTCCTTTTCTTCCCTTCCTTCCGATCCCTTTCGATGTAACACACAGTTTTTAAAGACTTTACGTCACTTAATCATTTTGTCACAACTCGTGGTGAGCCTTGTGAATCTAACTGATATTGAGTTCACTGAAATTGACTCCAATTCAGCCTACAAACAGGAACGCCTGGAGTCAATTTTAAAAACTCCATCTCGGTCTTCACAGGCACAATCGAAGGAATCAGTGCAGATGCCTGTTCAAAAGACGTTGGCACCCATCACTCATTCAGACTGGCTAGCCACTGTAGCGTCTTTTAGGCAGATTAATTACTGTTGTGCCTAGATATTGCAATTTATATTTGAAGCCAAGTTCCGTAATATCCAACACAATCAATTTTAGAGCAACGAAGGACTGCCGCGTGTCTCTGAACGAGATCGCTAAAAAAACCCTTGTTAGTTGTCTGCGCTAAACCATCTCAAGTTTGTAATGCTTTTTTTTTTTCCTTCTGGGACAGGTCACTTAAGCTTTTCAAATGGTGCTTGCTACCTTTCTGGTATGGAAAGGCTTAGGCATTCGCAGAAGAAGTAAGTTATGCTCTCTTACGCATCTTCATTGCCGCAACCTTTCTATAATTCATCTGTACTTAGGCTGTACTGTAGGCTGCGGTCTGTGATAATCTGTGATAATCCCTAAGTATGTTTTGTTCAGCGCAATGATGTGCCTTTTTCATCTTGCCATTTGTCCATCCTCTTGCTATTTGATATCGAGAAAATAGAGAGATGTCACTGAAGGAATGAGGTTCAGAAGTTCTACCAAAGGGTAAAAACAACCTGTCGAGGCTATAGAGCGCGAACTGCAAGAATGAACAAGGGAACATCGTAGTAGAATCGCAGTCAATGCTGAGGAAGGACTACTTCTGCAGACAGTTTAACGGCGACGACGAATCAAATCCCGCTTTCAGACAGAATAAACCATTCAACCTGGACGACGAAGACCAACAATTCCGTCCACCTGACCTGGCCGAGGTGAAGAAAGCCATATCGAAGCTTAAGTCCAACAAAGCTGTTGAAGCTGAAGGGCTAGCTGCCGAGCTGTTCAAGGCAGCAGGCGATGATTTGGTAAGAAGCATACACCAACTCATCTGTAAAATATGGTCAGAGGAAAGTATGCCCGATAAATGGAACCTCAGCTTCGCTTGCCCGATCCTCAAGAAAGGAGACCCTCTGAACTGCGCCAACTACAGAGGCATCAGTCTTCTTAACATCGCTTACAAGATCTTATCTGCCGTGTTGCGTGAGCACCTGAAGCTGTTTGACAACAACCTGATCGGTCCACATCAGTGTGACTTCAGGCCAGGAAAGTCCACCATCGACCAAAAATTCACACTGTGGCAGATCTTGGAGAAAATCTAGGACCTTCAAATCGATACCCATCACCTTTTCATCGATTTTAAGGCCACGTATGACAGCATCTATAGAGACGAGCTATACAGAGCCATGTCTAGGTTTGGCATCCCTGGCAAACTCATCTGTTTGCGCAGGATGACGATGGAGAATGTACGCTGCTCCATCAAGGTTGGTCAAGACCTCACCGACACCTTTGATATCAAAGAAGGATTTACACGCCAACACCAGAGGCACAATCTTTAAAAAGTCCATCCAATTACTCGGATATGCCGACGATATTGACATAATTGGAAGAACGCCGCGTGATGTTACTGGTGCGTTTGTGAGTATTGAGACGGATGCGGCGAAGATGGGTTTAGCCGTCAATGAGGGCAAGACGAAGTATATGCTGTTAACAAAAAAGGACACCCAACACCGACGTCTTTGACAGAACGTCCAACAGAGTGTTACTCTAGGGTTACCGTTGAGTATTTTAGCTGATCATTGCAGCACAAGCAAATTACTGTAACAAGAGCTTGACTGCCTATGTAAAAATGAACCATTTTTCTGCAAGATAGTTTCATGGATAATTCTCAAGCCATCTCGGCCATTTTGGAAATCAGAATATGTGCATTAGTTTCAGACTTATTAGTAGACTTAGGATCACGCCTAGCAGTCATAGTAGCTTGGCAACATTTAAGGTCTCACTTGTATCTTGTTTCCAAAATATTCTCTCAGCATCAGCTAAAGTCAAAATGTAGAATTTTTCCAGTAACAACCATATCACGTCCAACTAACAAAATCAATCGAAATGCTGCATACATACATGTGTACATAACCAAATGTATTAAGTTAATAACTTAAAATTACCAGTCTCCCCTCATCAATGACACTTAGACCCTTCTATGAATCTACTGCACAGAGGACTGCTTTCAAAGCCCATAATTTTCATTAAATAACATCCCCTAGTTCGCATTACAATTTCTCCAGATTCTCTTTGCAATTTATTGCCATCGTAACGCTGGTTGGTAGTCTATCAATCCCAGCTGCTCACATTCTTTTGTTACATTACATCATCATCAAAAATTGGTTGTGTGTACATAATCCGCAATAACAATGGGTTCCAAATGACTCCCTTGCGGAACTCCATCAGAATCTCGACCCGAATAGATGTCAAAACTTTTCAAGTTTTCCCCAACAATCACCACCGTCTACTATCAAAACACTTGTATCTCCAGTGTCTGAGCCTCAATAGAATGGCGAAAAAGTAATCCTTCCCTTCCCTGTGGGTAACCTTTTGATAATTACCAATATCCAAGAAATATCTAAACACTTAAGGCAGCCAAAACTCCAATGGATAGATGGATAGATACTCTTTCAAAATCATTTCGTTAATACAACAATTACTTGTGATTTAATTTCCAACTCAGCCATAGGAACTGCTGAACAGATACAAACGAAACACGGCTAAGGAAAGGCAACAAACAACAGAGAAGAGGCAAAAGAAAAAAAAATAAAAAGAAATAATTTATGACCATGGCCGCATTAATTGAGCAGCAAGCCAGCCAGCCAGCAGCATTCAGCAAACACAGGGTACACAGCGAGCACATACAACAAAACACAACGTCAACGATTTCTGCCCAGTTGTTGAATTTTGATTTCTTTCTTCGCTTTGCCATCGTGTCGTTGTCGTTTTTCCCTCTGTTCATTTTGATTTTTCTATTATTTTCTAATTTTTTTTTTTTTTTGTTTCGTATGCCTTTTTTTTTTTGCTTCTTTGCTGCTGCCGTCTTCATCTTCCTCTTCTTTTTATGGTGGGATATGTGTAAGTACTTGTGGCTTACCCTTCGATGTACATACATATGTATGCCGACGACGACGAAGACGACGCGTTTTGGCAAAATAGAAAAATAGAGACCAAGTCTTACAGATACGCGCGAGATACTCTGTATCTGTAAATCGAAAGAAGGAATTTCCCGCGATGCATCTATATGTACAAATATTTGATAGTGAAATTCTATATTTAGGATATGGACTGAGGGGACAATCAATTTGATAGGGAAAAACGTCAAAGAAAAAACGGGGTTGACACTGGTGCTCTTGCTTCTCTTGCTGCTGAGAGAGGAGTGCGTCACAAAGTGTGTTTTTTTCTTCTTGTTTGCGGCTGTTTGTTCCTCCACTTTTCTACACAGCGCAGCGTGAGGTTATCGCACCTCGACTATTATCTCTCTTTAGCTCGGGATGGGATACAAAAAAACACAAAAAAAAAGAAAAAAATGAAGAATACAAGGGAATGTGCATATGCTTGCTATTGGGGTACTTTTACCCTGATTTCCGTGTTTTCCATATCCACGCTGTAGGGCACAATCATTATGAGGTTAAATTTTATGCACATAGGGGTTGTTGGTAGTGCCAGAGCATTGGGAAAATATTTAAAAATAAGATTAACTAGCATAACGATCAACAACGGGTGTTGTTTGTTTTGGTGGTTTGTAATTGAATTTGGTGTCCGATGGCAGGTATCTAACCTCAAAAACAAATTGACCATTTAGCGATGAGTCAGTGACGAGGGTGTACATGATACCCAAGGCGATAAAATTCTTCACCAAAATAATGTTATCGAAGGCGGGACAGAGGGTAAAAATTAAAAAGTCTCGCCCAAATCTATGAAATCGATATCAGCTTGAAGAGAACAGCTGAGTCAAGTAGAATCAAGAATTTGGTGCGATGGATAATCCTAATGAGGTCCTTTTTCACAGCTGTAAATCATTCTCCCGTGACAGGAACTTTCTTTACGAACTTTAGGCTATTATGCATCTGCATAATGGGTGCGCTAAAAGCAACCTTTCCGGCTGCACTAGAGACAATGCTCCACTGTACACTTTGTCCCTCATATTGACTTTAACGTCAGATACAGAACTCGGATTCCAAGCAGAATCGCTTAGGAGTTCGTTGTAGTTTTGAACGACTCCGCTATAGAAGTACAGTGTACTCTCTCATAAGCGGGCACCGACGGTTCCTAGAAAATTGTCCGGTT
Source organism: Matsumyia berberina (assembly GCA_917880715.2). Classification (NCBI taxonomy): domain Eukaryota; kingdom Metazoa; phylum Arthropoda; class Insecta; order Diptera; family Syrphidae; genus Matsumyia; species Matsumyia berberina. The sequence goes on along the minus strand of OU862871.1, from coordinate 78,721,482 downwards.
ATGAGTGGTGTCCTCTTATGAGAGGTGTCCGTAAGGAGAGAGTACACTGTATTCACAGTCGGATCCAAAACAGCTTGTGGTACATAGGCGGGAGTTTTCTCCAACCTATCTGACATAACTATTGCCAAACGACTAGTGTGTTTCAATCAGTCCGCGAAGCTGAGGCTTGGCTTTCAATTAACTCGATAGATTGTAGCGCTATTGTACTATGCATAGATAGGCAGGCAGTCATCAAAGCTTGGAATCGCGGCCATTACGATCAAGGTTGGTAAAGCAATGCCGCAGATCTCTTAACGAGATTGGTATAAGATGCGACGGAATCCTATGCTGGATCCCAGGACATAGTGACGTTCCAAGCAACTGCAGGGCGGACGAGCTCCCAAAAGAGGGTGCATCTTTCCGGGAACCTGACGGAACCATCGAACTCATCCTCGACACTGATTCCAGAAAACTGGAAAACAGTATCACTAGCATCAATATCAGGACTTGCCTCTTGTCAAAAAAATTTGGCCCAAGCTGGATTCAAAAAAGACGAAGAGACTTTTAACTTCCCACCGTAGAGGAGGTGACTTTGGCGATTAAAGCGCTTAAAGTCGGCAAAATTGCTGGTTTGGATGAAATTCGGCCAGAAATGCTCAAGGCTTTGGGTATAAAGGGAGTGAAATGGCTCTCTCGTGTCTTGAGAAGGCCTGGGAGAATGCCAAACTTATCTACAGTTGTTTTGTGGATTTGGAGAAAGCTTATGATCGGATCCCTCGAGATAAACTCTGGAATGTATTGCAGGAGTATGGGATTGACGGTTCTCTTCTGAGGGCCATTCAATCTCTATACAAAAACTGTAAGAGCTGTGTTCACGGGAACGCCGTTAAATCGACTCGGGGTCCTATTTACGAGTGATGGAAGGCGCAATACTGAGTTATCCTGTAGGATTGGTCAGGCTGGAACAATTTTGAGACAGCTTGGTCAATCTGTTATCAGGCAGCTACTTCTTCCAGCGGAAAGGTCCATACTTCGATGGTTTGGGCACGTTAAACGCATGCTCCCAACTCGACTTCCAAGACGTGCCACGGAATCCGTGCCATCTGGTACGCGTCCCCTGGGTAGGCCTAGGATGAGATGGTTGGACCAAGTCCAAAACCTCACCTTTACTTTTATGTGGTTAGCCCCTGATGATTTAGAGTCAGGGGCGGTAGATCGAGAGAAGTAAAGAGTCTACTTAAGCACCATAACCCCGCAACCCTCATAGCGGATACGCGGGTCATTGAAAATTATGATGATGATGATGAGACATTTATCTACTAACCGGAAAAACTTAGGTTCTAATTGAAGTCCTCAACGGAAATTGCCTGATAGGCAGACATGCACTCAGATTAAAGGTCCCCTTTAATTATTTATGTGGAAATCGTAGAGACGAAGAGGAGGAGGAAACTTAAACCCAACTTGTGGTATCACAATATACTAATCTGGTCTAAGTGTGTCCCTGTCTGAACGAAGGCAGCCACCTAACCCAACCTAGACGTTATAAAGCCTTCTTGCGGCTTTCAGACTAATTGCAAATCTTTTCCCATAAGTCTGTCATGCCGATGAATCTGTGTAGTTTACTGTCTAGAAGCGTTATCCCTAAGATCTTATTAGCTGTTTAGTCGAGACCGCAACCACGTCCACCATTTTGATTAGTTGTTAAAAGGTTCTGAATGGCAGAAGATTTGGATTCAAGGATGAAAATTGTTGCTCAATGTGAACTAGCCATTTGTCAGTGAATCGTCCTCCTCTAGGGCACGCTGTGACTTGGATAGTGGAGATTCTTCCAATATACTTCGAATCTGGATGTGGATCCTCCTCCTCCTCGTCCGTACAGCTTCTACAGCAGTCGTTTGCGGAAATGCCAAGCCTTGTAGCATGCTTGCCTATTAGACAGTGTTCGTAATGACACCTATTATAGTGCTGACATGCAATCTATTAAGAGAAATCAAAGCATTTCATGTAGATAGTGGAGATTCTTCCAATATACTTCGAATGTGGATGTCTCAGATGTGCTCTTGCACATCTCTATGTAGCGTAGGATCATCTATTTGTTTGAATCGTAACCATCTCTCCTCCCATATTTGATCCTCTAAAACCTTAAAATGTATTATTTTTTTTTATTTCAGTTGACCAAGAAACGTCAGGAAAGCTCAAGAAACCTCAAGAAAGCTTAAAGAGAAAACAAATCGCCTTATAAAAACTTCGGGTGAGTACTTTCCAACAGTCACTCTAACTTTAGATAAGTTCTTAGGGCCCTCCATTCCCATTTCTCTTCTCTGAACCTATAGTTTAAAATTATAAATATTTTTTTCATATTTTAGGAATAAATTGACCAAGTTATTTGAATTTTGGATGTTGGTGCGTCTCTTTTTTGAAAGTACAGTTTTCTAGGTTTATTTCCTCTTGGTCACGTTGTTATCTTTCAACTTTGTCGTTTCGTTTAGTCATCGTTTTTTTCAGCTTTGCCTCTCTAATCAGAAAGGTTTAGAGGTCCCTTTGGGTAAGATTCGAAGACTGTTTGTCTGTACCTTAGTGAAATCACCTCAAGGAAGGTACTCGTCTATTTGTCTAATTGTTAGACGTGGTTTAGACCTCATTGTGCCTCTGAACCTTTTCCAGTTGGGTCTGTCTTATGCGTGAGCTGAGCAGTTTCTTGATCTTCGAAACTGAGTTGACAATTGTCCAAACGATCCTGTCCGATGAGGATGTCTGTTGGGAGCTTGGCATCACGCTCACTGCAGAATTTATTTACTTTTTTCATTATTCAAGGTAAGAATAGCAACTAATACCCCTTGGTTGGATGAGCTTCTTAGCTTGTAACTCTAAATTTTCGAAACGTAAACCTAGCTTATGTTCGTCACATTCCCTATGACGTGAAACCCTATTATTGATACGTAGTCCCCTTTTCATAAGTTTAAAGCCAACCGAAGTCAAACTTCTTTTTGTTTACTGTTTATTTCTGTAATCATGAGTAGCTTGATACCTCAGACAGTTTTGCGAACGAAAAACTCTTAGTTTCCAAGAAATGATGACAAATTTTGTTTGTAAATACGAAGGGAGGGTCGTTCGTCAACAACTCGCGACGAATATATATTCCAAAGATTACTTTCCAAGAATATTGGTCAACTAATTCTAGTTGCTTGCACAATATTTTGATAAAAAAAAAAAGTATCTAACCACAGTGGGCCACAGTGAATGCCCACAGAAGTCATTGTCCAACTTGGAGGCGCCCAAGAGGTCTTACAGATCAAAGCAAATATTTACATACACATTACTCATCGAATTAAAAGGCTTTTGGCAAAAATTGCGTCTTTATCGTGTTAAGGAGAAGTGCTAATTGGAAGCACGCCGATTATCATGTGACCCAAATGTGAGTCACGGCTTTAACACTTTCGTTGAAGAGACCAAGAGTGACACAATAATAAGGCACGCGCCCTGTTGCTGTATTTACAGAGGTTCCTGCGTCATATTCAGCATGACACTTGAGCTGTCAACGAAACTACATCTCGTTAGATCACATTAGAATTGAAAACTGTTTTTGCTTTGCAAAATTTAATCATCCTCATCGGTACGTCATTTCCTGCTAGTGGTGTGCGCCCATCTGTTTGAGTATCTCGTGCATCCAAATACGTACTTATCACCCACAAGCGTTTTTTTTTTTTTTTTATCATTCCAAGACAACCAGCCAGCGAGCTTAAGATACGTGGTCGCTACAACACAAAGCCACGAAACCGCCAACAATGTTTCGTTTTGCATCCGATGAATCATTCTGAGCACTGTTAGAGTATCTTTTTGCACCAATCGACTACATTTAGTTGTGAAATGTTTAGTTGCGAAACAAAAGAATATCTGAGAACTCATTTCGATTATCTATTACTTGAGCTTATCACTCGTTGAGTGGTAATACCCCAGGTTTGCCAACCCAACTCGGATTGTGTGTCTGTGTGTGTGTGGGTGAGCGCTTGTTGTCGGATATTGATAAACAAAAGCCCGCGCAAAACATCTACATATCTTTTTGTGTAAACAAATTGATTACGTCGGTTAATTTTATTGGATCACGTTGAGAGCAACAGAAGGAGAGAAACAACTTCATGCGTAATCGATGATCAGAGTGAATAACAACAACAGAAACAACTTGCTGACAACTGATCAATGTATTCGCCTTGCGCTATTGTTTAACTTTTAAAGAGAAGCGAAAAATATGTTTTTGTTTTGATTACGTTGGACACTGGAAACGACAGAATGGTGATCGTAAACGACGATTTAGTTGAGGCGAATTCGAAGAAAACGCTCCTAGATGAGGAATTCCATTGAAATTTTGAACCAAAATGATGGATTTTGAGTCAAAAGCGGGGAGGTCAATCCGTTATTAGATGCTTGAGATGGATGAAATGTTTGTAAGTTTGACACAGCATCTTTATCAGTAAAATTTGGTCGAACACAGTGTGCTCTCTCCTTACGGACACCTTTCATAAGCGGACACCCCTCATAAGCGGACAATTTTCTCGGAACCATCGGTGTCCGCTTATGAGAGAGTACACTGTAATGCCTTTTCTGTCTTGAATCTGCTTTTGGGAATCAGTTCGAAATCCTTCGCTTATGCTGGGTAGCTGTGATGTAGTGTTAGGCTTAAATATCTCAATGGGCTCATCAAAATAATTTAACGCATATGTATGATCAAATTTTCAAAATCGTAGCGAGATCCTCGTGATATCATTAATTAGGTTCTTTGCATAGCTCTAAGTCTTCTTTTGTGTGGGTTTTCTGTTCCAAACTTTTTCTACTTAGTTGCGGTGCCAAGCCATCAACTGTGAAGTAAAACTGTAACTCTACCTCATTTCAAAGAGAGCACTCGAGCAAGACACGTGCCTCCTTCAGTCAAAAACACAACGAGGACCAGCAATTAGCAAAATTGTTCACCCTCGTCTCAGTGCATCGTCAAACATTTCCAAGAAATACTCACTTCAGTTGACCAACTAACCAAATCACGTAGAAAAAAAAAACAAGATAAATCCCACCCAGCTTTACAAAGGCGGACAATCAATCTCCACTCGACCGACATGGACCCAACTAAATCGCATTGTTACGATGCGCACATATCTCTCCCATTTATCCCACTATTATCGCGCCCTGATCAACATATCGGAAGCGATAAACTGCTGATTAAACGGTTAAAGAATTCTAGGCAAAGTGCACACTCGGAGGAGAGACACCGACATCACTAGCAACCAAGCCGTTTGTTCGTTCGGTCGTAGCCATAAGCTCCTCTGACTCCTCTGAGCGTTTCAACACAATATTAATGGGCTTCTCTCTTCGCAAAACACACACACCAAGAGACATACATGTATGTACGCATATGAATAACCCCCCTCGGCAGACAATGATGTATGCGGCGACGACTACACCGACGACGACGACGACGATAATCGAATTGAAATCGACGTCGACTCAACAACAATGAGCAACAATGCACACTTTGCCCACCATTTGCAGCTCTTCTCCGTGTGCCACTGCCTTCGGATCAGAGTCAGTGCCTGTGCCAGAGTCAGAGCCAGTGAGCCACCATCGACTAGGAGAGTTGAAGCTACATATAGTATCCCCCCAGACCCATCAGTGGCAGGCGGCGTGGCGGCAAACGACAACCGAACTGAGTTACTAAAAAAAAGTATCTAGATACAATTCCACACGTACATATGCCAGTATATCTGCAAGAAGGCGAAATACCCCCGTACAATCTGAATCCGATGAAAAAGGAAAAAAAAAAAACAGACAGAAGACCGGGAATTAAAGGAAATGAACGTTGAAGCAGGCAATGCCAAAGCCATAGCCATAGCTGAAGCCGAAGTGGAGTGGAGCAAAGCTGTTTTTAGGTACCTTTTTCGCTCGGCGCAGTGCGGAGCGGACACCGTTGAATGATATCGGCGTATCACGTTATTACATGACGTAGTGTGAGTTCAGTTGGGATTGGAATACACACATGAGTTCAGCACTGCTTGGTTCGGTTAGGTTTTTGCTTTGTTTGCCCGCAGCAGGTTCGACGGGAACGTGTTGTCACTTTTTTGCCAGAGTTAGAGCCTCGGCGGGCGAGTCAAAACGGACCAACACAGAAGGAGAGGAGTCGAACTATTTTAAAACTTTTGTGCACAAAAGTTATGCACAAAACAGTACGAGTATTCGTCACTCAAGTTGAATAATATTCTCTAGCTCTGGCGTATGTGCCTTATCTTATTTCATAAATTAATTGACGTACCGAACAGTAATACTGATAAGGGGACTATGGTAGACCCGTTGACGTCGGAAAGAAAGAAAGAAAGAGAGAGAGAGAGTGAGTGATGAAAGTGGATTACAGTGTCAACTGGGATTCTTTCAGGAGAATTGTACTTTGAATGCGTGGTTCTATAAATAGACGATGAGGAAGGATTGTAGATGACTGTGGCGTTGTAGTCATTTATTCCACTTATACAAGATGCTATCTTGTATCACCGCTCTTTCTTGACAAAGTTGGCAATCATTAGTTAAAATTGTTTAAGAGCGGAGGTAAAATAGGTGTCCCCTAGGGGACTCACATAGGCTCAAGGTCTGTTGTGATAGCTATAGAATTTTTTCTTAGAAAGAGTTCTAGCCGTAGAACCATTTTGAGTTGTTGATGAAGGAGGTTTAGCTAAGACCACGAGAAAGTGCCGGACAATGACAGAGGAAGTGTGTTGTGGTCTCATCTTCCTCCTCATTTCTGCAGCTTTGAAGATAGCCCCTAGTCTCTTGGCGTGCTGTCCTACAAGGCAATGGCCTGTAATAGGTCAGACTAGTGCCTTGTGACATTGTCACTGCTCACTTAGACCAACAAAGGGTCCATTTTACCCATCTTGTAATTTAACTTCGGGAACCTGTAAAGAGAAAGGGAACCGCTGATTTAAAACCAACCAAATAAGGAAATTAATCTCAGGAGGTCCCTCAGCTCGATGTCATGGAAGTTCTCCAGTTCCGTGAAGAAGTAACTACTAAGAGTCCTCATTCTTCTACTGGCGAGGGCAGGACATTCACACAGCGGGTGTCGGACAGATATGATCTCTTCCTCATCCCTGCAACTTCTGCAACAGTCATTGTCATGTATACCGAGGCGCTCCGCATGGATCCACCGTGCATTGGGTCGACTGATGGCCTCGTCATCGATATACCTTTTTATCAGGCTTATTGGAATTCTGGCAAAGGGGAGAGCCTGTGAGGCATGCAAAGCTGCCCCCCTTCGTGCCAATTCATCAGCTCTTTCGTTACCTGGGATATCCATATTCCATATGCCCTGGTACCCAACATAGGGTCACCGTATTGGCCCTCGATATCTCATCTAGTTGCTATTTACAGATTTTTACAAGCCTTGACCTAGTTATCGCGGTCTCCAGAGCCTTAACGGCTGCCTGGCTGTCGATATAGATTGTGATTGTCCTTGCGATGATACCCCTATCTCGGACAGCTTTCGAGGCCTCGATGATGGCTGTGATTTCGGCTGGAAAGACACTGCAGTCGTCGTTTATTTTAAAGGACTGATTCATTCCTAGGGCCTTGCAGAAGACCCTGGAACCTGTACCAACATCCATTTTGGAACCATCGGTGTAGAAAGCCACTTCCTTTTTATTAGTAACTTAGTGGTTCCTCCAATCATCTCTGTCAGGAATTTTGATATTAAATCACCTGTAAAATGCCAGAGCCTGGATCATGTGATCTGTTTCTGTCGATCTGTCGGCATTCTCCCATCGAGACAGTACTGAGGCGTGACCGTAGGGAGTAGAAGGCTACGCATGCCTTCTTGATGCGCTCATCGATGTTCCAGTTTAGTTTGGAATCAAGAATAACGCCAAGGTAGCTTGCTGATCAACGCCCCCAATCCTCGGAGGTTTGAAATCAAGGGTTGATCTTTTCTTAGTGAAAAGCACAACCTCTGTCTTTGTGGGATTGACTCCCAGCCCTTTGCTGCTGGCCAAAACGGCCTGTAATAACACCAGTAATGGTGCGAACTTGTGTTTCTGTTTAGATTAATCAGCTCCTCTGATTTTTGGTCAACTATTTCAGGCCGGATAAGTCTGGTGGAATGTCACGTAAGACCATTTTTCAACGTGGAGTTAATTTCTCTAGTTTGGTTTGTTTGATAATAAGTTTCACTGTATTGTTTGGTATACCCATACCTCTGGTGTCAGAGGAGATTTCTAGAACAAGTTCGTCGGCCAGGTATGTTCACAATGTCCAGGCACCCAGCTGAGGTAAATATTGAATTGTTCTGTCTTCTCGTCAAGAGATGATAGACAATCGAGGACTGCTTGGCTATCGGTGAAGAGCAGATACCCTAAGTAGATATTCCACTTCAACTATGATAAAGCTTCTTTATTGCAATAATTTCGGCTTGAAAACGCTACAGTGATTAGAGAGGGGATTTGCCTGGTTTACAGTTAGTTGGTAAAAGTAGATCTCGCAGTCCACACCATCATTCTTTTTAGGGCCGTCGGCATAAAAGTGGGTTTGTTTATTAACGAATTTCCTGAGGTTAAGCCAATTCTCCCGTGTGGGAATTGTGATTTTGAAATCTCTTTTAAGAGCAGTTAAGCAGGTTAATATGGTAAAGAGGTCACATTATTGGACTTGACTCCTATCCTACATCGTTTTTGTTGACTTACTCGCCCGCTTTGAAGCGAGAGTCTTACCCAAAAGACGACTATTAACACATTTTTTCACGATTACATAATATTTGACCGGTTTTCTTTTACCAGTACTCCTGCATCAGCTTTGTTAGCTTGATCGCCCCGCTTTACTCGCCTTATTTTTTGTTCGAATAGAGTTTTGCAGCCTTCAGGGGGCCATTTGACGGGTTCCTCCCCCTTTCGTGGGGAGCGGTTTGTCCACTCTAGCACTGCGGTCTCATGTAGAGTCCTATTGTGCTGTCCCATATGATTAGAGCAGTTTATCTGTTCCAAAAATGTCAGGAAGCTAAGCAGCCTCTCTAAGTGGAGCGTTGCAAGTGCCGTTAGTGAGACGAGTTCACTGCCGAGAGTCCGCTTTCTCGCATGAACAAGGGCGGGACATTCTGTGGCGGAGGTGAAGCGCAGGCAACCCGTCATGCAGATTTCAGCCAGGCGCTGAACCCGTTCCAGTTTCTTGGCTGTGGCTTTGCCTTTTTTCACCAGACTATTGCCGCATGGGTCAAAGTAGGTCTGACGACCAAGGTGTAGATTTCGAGAATGATTTTGGGACTTAATCCCCAGTTGTTGCCTCAAACGCGGCGACAGGTCCACAGTGCTCGTGTGGCTTTTCCAACAGTCCGGTCGATTTGGGGATTCCAGGACAGTTTGCTGTCCAGGATTACCCCAAGGTACTTCTTTCAAGCCTGGTCACTCGCTTTGGTCGTTTAACTTTACCTCCTCACATTCCATTTAAACTGTCGACACATACATACATACAAACATACGTCATCAATGTCATGATCCTTTCATTCAAATTTCGACAGCAAAATTCGTTAATCTTACGGTTAATGTCACAATCCTGCACTTGTGTCTTCCGAAGAAAAAGAAAAATACAAAATCATTCCGAAAAGTATTTCAAACACATTCCGCTTAAACGCCTCACGCTCTCTCATTCGCATGCTTCGCGTTGGCTTGGCAGGCACACAGTTATAACATTTTCCACATTTGCCCATTACAGCAATTTTCATTTTCATAATAAGTTCGTTTTGCTGCCGCTTTACCATACCGTGCCTGCGGAGCTGAGCTATTCTATGTGTGCCGTTGCCGTCGCCTTGCTTGCTTGTTATTCATTCATTTTCATTCGACTTGTGTGTGTTGTTGTTGTAGCTCTGTGTTGGCTGTTTCCCCCCGTTTTGTGTCACTTTTTCAACCATCTCACGGGTAATCGTTCGTAATTCATTATCCGTAAGAGGGAATACAAACCCGAAAGCAATGAAATACAATAAATTTATAAACACAACTGGAAAGCACACAGGAGGGAGAGAGGGGTTTTTCCTAAACCGTCAGACCGCCAGACCGCCTCTCTATCGCATTCATTTCAGTCTTCAATACCTCGACCGAACGAGAGAGAGAGAAGGAAAGAGAAATTGAAATCAAGTGGAAAACAAGAAATTTGTATCTATTCGGGTTTTCCTTCTTCTTTTTTTTTTTTTGCAGAACAGATTAGAATTCAGATACTTTTTCTACTCGATAACATCCATCTGAGCGAGGGATATCGCAGGACAGGAACTTTTGGGTGACAGACAAACACCGCATCGACGTGTGTGTCAAGGGTAAAACACACAATTCAAACGTTCTGAGTTCTGACGTTTTAAATTAGAAAAGGTGACGTGATGACTAAACGGATGTTATTATTATACCCATTCTGTTATGAGCGCATTTTCTCTTTGGCCAGTCCCCACGCTCTCCCTAGACCTCGGAGCGATGTCGGTCTCGGTGTCGTCTTCGTTTGGTAGGCTTTGTTGGTTTTGTCGTCCGCGTCCGTCATTGAGAGTTATTGTGTGTGCTGACGGCAGTGACAACGACGACGGCGGCGGCGACCTGTTGTGTATGTCATCATTATTATTCATGCGAAAGAAGGCATTAACTCATTATTGCGGATTCGTGCTAATATTGGAAAATGTTTCTCTTAATTGTTTTGGCATTGTGAGATTCGTTTGAAAAGTTGGCCAAATTGGGATTGTAGGTCCTAAATTAAGAAACATGTACACAAGTCACAAGTGGCAACTTGTCAGATCTGCAGATCTGCTTTCTTTCCAAACGAAGTACTAAGTCATTCATTGGATTAAACCAACGAACGAGCTAACCAACAAGTTTCGTTAGCAAAGTGGTTGAGTTTCCTCTACCTCTGCTTCAATTAAACACTCATTAGGGCGGACCCTAAATGCCCATGATAAAATGACGCCATGGGCAGGTTTGCCCTTCGGCATAATGACTTCAGCTTCTACTACTTAGAGTCGGTGATGGGAATATGAAAAGAAATTTTCTTTCCTACAGTTTGAGCGCGGCTGTCGGTTGGAAAGACTGACGCTTTAGATAGGTTCTTCAACAGAAATTCAGTTTCCTTTCAATGCTCACAAGTTTGAGCTTAAACTTGAGTCAATTAAGACCCTTCATACAGTTTCAACTCGATCTCAAGCATGGGAGAGTTCATACAGTTTCACACAAGCTTAGAAACAAACTGCCAGAGCCTCAAGCCTTGAACGCGGCTTGATTTTCTGCAAAGGTATCTATGCTTTATTAAATGTTGTATATTGGCCCAAAAATCTCTTATCAGTCAATGGCAGCGGTATCTCTGAGCTTAAGCTCTTAAATACAGAGCCTGGGCGTAGCGAATAATGCCTGTCCATTTACTTTGACGTTACTCCGACTATTCCAAATACTACCTAAGAGTGGTGCTAGTAAACTAAACTGGGGCCTCAACATTGGAAGAAAGGGCAAAGAAAGGAATGACTTCATTTTATAGCTGGAATTGGAGTGACCGCCGTGGCTCAGTGGTTAGTGCGTTGCGGCATGAGTTCAAGCATCAGCCATGTCCACCGAACATTTTTCGCGGCACCACCTCTCGTCGCGGATGGACAAGCCTCCGGGAGTAAATTTTGTCATGAAAGAGCTTCTCAATACAGCATTTGGAGTTGGCAATAGATCCCTTTCTTTCGTAACACGCACAACATGAATGTTTGCGAGGGGCTAGGCCTAGAGTTCAGAGAATGGCCTGTATCGGAACAACCGGTGCAATGAAAATCATCCCCACATAGAGGCTAGAGGTCATACTCAATCTGCTCCCCTTAGACCTACTGGTTCAATGAGTAGGCAGGATATCTTTCTGAGATCCTTGTTGTATCACAACGGACTCCTCATAGGTCTAAGTGTGTTGGCTTTAGCTAACAGCCACTTCAACCTAACCTAACATAACCTAACCTAGACCTATTCGTGCAGGAATCTGCTGCTATACGCCTAAGTCAAACTGGAAGCTGGATACCAACAAGCTGCAATGAAGGCGATACCACATGATGACATTATCTTTTGCATTGATAGCCATTGATAGCGTCTCTGGCGCGAAGAGCTACGAGTTCATGTTACACAGCACAATGTAAAACGTTGCTGGGTTCCCTTACCCAGAGGTGTGCCATGCAACGAAAATGCTGATGAACTACCACCAAAAAGATCATCCCTAAGGCCAGATCTGGCTGATAGCGCCATTAAGATTTCGCCTTGTAACCTTAAACACGAAGTGAGGAATAAAATGCTATCGATAGCAAATGCTAGATGGAATGCGCTGAACTCCTGTGTTATTACAAGAAAACTGTGGCCATTATATAAGAGGAACAGAAGGTCTTGCAGGAACAGAACATCTTTATGTCTCTAATAGGCATAATTACCTGGCATAATATGCTTAGGTATCATACCAAGAAGGTTAATATACATATGTACATGCAAACAGTAATGAGCTCTGCAGAACCTGTTGTGTTTAGGAACTGCATGAGGATACTCCACACTTTGTCTGCCACTGGTCGGCCTCTGTATCTAAGCTTTGAAATCCTGAAAAGACATGTCCTGAAAGAAATGTCTTTTCAGGATCTGTATAGATTCATAAACGCTGCTAAATGGCTTGAAAACCCATAGGTTCATAGTATAGATGAAACACATAGATTCACACAGTATGGGATTCACAACCCCACGGGCGTCACAATGGATCTTCATTGATCTAGGTGTGACGGAAGAAAGTTCCCCTTCCCTTCGTAAGCCTAATTACTTAACCTAACCTTGATTTGCTCTATATAAGTCTGTTATAGATTTAAGGACATCTAAAATCCCCTTTCAACATAAAAGTAGCCTTTACTCGTCGGCCCTGCTTTCGAAAATCAAATTTATGAAGCTTAACAACTTTATTAGCGAATTTTTTTTAGTTGCGCCAGTGGATGTGTAATCTACTTAAAATACTACTACCAGGAATACGCTTACTTACTATTTTGACCCTACACACCATTAGCTTTGCAAGGCTGCTACACGCCCATAGCTAGCTAGGTGTTGAAGTGAGCTGAGCTCCCTTTTGAGATTCGGAGAGCTCCCTTAGAAGTTTTCATTCTCCGAAAGCAGAATTTCTCGATTTGAGTGTGAGCTCCCTTCAAAATCTCCTGAGCATTTTCGAGACATCAATCCTGGCTACGGGCATGCCCCTCTGTGTGTGTTTGCTTTCACTTCGGATTCAGCGTTTGCAGTTTCTTTTTTCATTACAGACATCGTTGAGCTTGGTTTTGGTTCTTATTTTACCTGACTGACTTGGAAGGATGTCTTTGAATGTCCTATCTAACTAAAAAAGATTTTCTTTTGTCAATCGAAGGCCAAAATGTTCTAGCAATTGCTTATGTGTCTCGTTGGATCCACCTCATATCCCTCCTGCTTGTGGTCGAACCCTGCTTGCATGACTGCAGGGTTTTTCCCAAAGTGGCCGGTATTGGCGAGGTATAGTTTCGCACTTTCCTTTCAAATTGTGCATAGTGACACTATATGGGCCCCTGATGTTTCATTTAGATGCCCATTTGCAGAGCTTAACTAGCTTCGACATCACTATCGTATTTCTTGTATAGCCCGCCGCTTGACTAATGGCAGTGACCTCGGCTTGGAATGCAGTTATTTTCGAATCCAAACTGATATGCAGAATCTCACAGAAGACGCCAGCTCTTGTGACGATCTCCCTCCGGTGTGAAAGGCTAGCTCTTGTCTTCTGATGATCTCATTCATTGGTTCGTTTTTGTAAGAAACTCTAGTATAAAATGTCCTGTCAAACGCTGGACCGCATAAACTACATACAGATATGCCAGTCATTCTCCTCTAAGTCTAAGTCTAGGGCAGCATAGATCCAAAATCTAGCCCTGCAGTGAGTGTCGATTTTATGCATTTAGTAACTCCAAGGCAGACTTATCTTTGCACCTTGGTCAGGCTTGAAAGAAGGCACATCTCTTCCATTCCGAGTTGATTCAAATTGACAATTTTCATTGCCAATCAGACTGTAAATTGTCAAAATATTAGTCTGCCCACAGAGTGTCACCGAATCAGCATACACAAACTTCACAAAAACAATACTCGTCTGCCCACAATACTATATAGAACCATAATTCAATTACGTCTCTTCTTCTAATCCATCGAAATGGATCTCTCTGACAAAAAGTAAACCCCCTCGGCCTACGCAAAACAATGTTAACTATGCAGCACTACATATGTCAGATGTCAAAAACTACATGAACTGTTCATATGTCAAGCAACCACCACCCTTTCCATTTCAATTTATCTATTGTTGTTTGAATTTTTCTACGGAATTAGATTATTGTACGCTTCGAATCGAAGTTTAGGGCTAAAAATAGCCCCGAAACCAGAAGAGATGTGTATCGAGAATAATATCCGAAGCAGTGGCGAGTGAGGGCAGGTCTCTCAGTCTCAGTCTCAGTACAGGTGGTGTGTGGCGGCTGTTAACTAATTTGTTTATACCTCTAGCTCGGGTTGTCATAATTCCGCCGAGCATTTTAGATGATAATTATCTCGAGAAGCTTTTTTTTTTTCAAGCTACTTCAGCGCGTATAATAATCGTGTGCTGCACAAGTTCTTCTCTTTTTGTTTCCCCTCGAGTGTCGACTGTCGAGTCTTTCGTTCGTTGATTTTCTTTTCTATTTATTTTCGTGTTTATTTTCTCTTTAGTACTCATAGGTCTATAAATAGTTGGTAAGAAAAAAAAAAAAGAAACCAACCGAGAGGGAGAGAACTCTGTGTTCTGTTTTATTTAAATGGAATTTAATCGCGTTATGATTTTATTGGAATTGGAATAGGAATTTATTTTCTTCTTCAAGTTGTACAAATTGATGTTGAAGAAGCGGGGTACGGATATACATCTTTCCCGGTTGGTTGGGACTCTAAATTATGTGCTAGGGAATGAAATTTACCATGAAAGTGCATAAGGATCTGTTTTGTCCCATTTGACATGATTAAAAGAAAACTGTCAGCTGTCACTTTGGGGTTGGCATTGCCAATGTAAAGTGAAGGGTTTTGTTGAATTTTGACGAATGGTACGGCCTGTAATGTCAGTTAGTTGTTTTTTACCCCTTTTTTCGGTTGTGCTTATGCTTTTTGTTTCGTCGGTATGATGACTTCAGTGAGATGTGCTCAAGGGCTTCGACATCAAATAATGAGCAATGAATTCATTACAAATTGACTTCACACGAAGCTTGATGAAATTTAGAGAGTAAACGACATACTTGCAGTTGTTTTAAGTTGTTTGAGGGGGAAAATGTCGCCTTCATTTATTTTATCTGACGTCTTGGAATTACCACACTTTCGTGTGAAATTTTGCTTCCCTAATTTGACGTTTAAGAAAGTTGTTCACTAAAAATGTTTAAATAGGTCTTAAAAGTCATAGCTTGGGCTCTAGTTTTGAATGTTCACTGCAATTATAAACTTTCGTTCGTTTATTGCGTTCTTTGATTGAAATGATAGTTGCTACTGTTTTCAGGAAAAAAAGTACACAATTCGTCACTTCTAAGAAGAGTTCACTCCGCTTTATAAAAACGACCAGTTGCTGTTAACCCTTTCCACCTAAGAATAAGCAAGATTATGCTAGAACTATGTTTTAGCCAAGCCTCACATAGCCCTGTGTCATTAGGCACTTCCAACACTTCACTTAATTTGCTACAATCGTAGGCTTTTAGTTAAACTTTCAGTTCTATGCTAATGGCTCACTTCTATAGCGTCCGTGCCATTTATAGATGACGCGACACTTCAGGGTAAATTTGTGCCTCGACCGACAAGCCTCTCCAGTTTGCCCAGGTCTTAGTTTCAGTTTAGCACGCCATATTGGTTGAGGTGTCTTTTTAATTGCTCTCGGCACCTTTGGTAAGGTCTTGATGCGGGAATGTTGTAGTCCATTCATTCTGCATACCCTAGGTATCCATTTTTGTTGACATCATGTATTGTGTTGACCGTCTACCCATTTTGGCTGCTTCTGTCTTAACACTTACGAATGCCCTGCGTCATTACACATCACGCTGCGTTTTTCGATTACGTCGACTTACTCAAGCGGTTGCATAAACTGTTAAAAGATTTTGCCTCTGTTGTCGGAGTATGAATTCTGCACAATTGTTTCAGGAGTAATGTACAGGCAGAACAATTAGTACCAAGCTGGGCAATGCCTCGACCCGCAGATCCGTGAGCTGCGGTACGCCACAAGGTGGTGTTCTGTCCACCTTTCTCTGCATTGTAGCGTAACCTGGAAAAGGCTGAGTCGAAGTGTTTGCTTCTGCAGATGATGTTGCGATAGCTGTCTACAACAATATTGAACTTCTACAAAACGCCCTCTCTATTCCCTCAAGATGGGCAGCTAAAAGCGGTCTGGGTCTCAACCCCGAAAGAATTGAACTAGTCCTCTTCACCATGAAGTACAAAATTCCTCCAATACACCATCCTTTTCTAAACGGCATCCGCCTGTGCTTTGCTTCGTTAAAAAAGCCACTGCAGCGCTATACTGCTGCAAAAAAGCCATTGGTGGGATTGCAACTTCGCAGACGTGTCCGTTTTCAAACCCTTACTCATGTATGGTGTGACCGTGTTGTACACGGCCTTAGATAGAGCCTTACACCGTTATCTGTTAGGTAAAATGCAAAGATCCGCATGTATTTGCATTAGCGGAGCACTAAGAACTACCCCATTCACGGCACTTGATGTGCTCCTGCATCTACTTTCTCTAGATATTTTTGGCAAACAGTCAGCAGCTAGCATAGCCATCAGACTGAAAGCCTTCTCCATATTGGCCATTCCTCGATCTTAGATTCTCTAACTTTCATTCCGGAAAACACCGACTACACACCGTCCAAGCTGAATTTCAACCCCAACTTCCGGACATCCATTGCTTCCCAAGAGGAGTGAGAGAGTACTGGCGTTAAAGACAATCACTCCGTTCGTCTCTATATCGATGACTTTTAAACCGAGAACGGAGTGGAAGGTGGTTTTTTTCTTCGATATGCTTAACCTGAGCATCCCTTTCCGTCTACCGGACCACTGTAGCGTTTTTCATGGCGATCAACGAAGCTAAGGCAAAATGTGATACCCTCAAGGGATTTTACAATTTTTACCGATAGCCAGGCTTCTATAAAATGCCTGGAATTGGCTATAAAGTCCCTGAAATCTCACTCGATCTAATAGTTTGATCTTGCTCAATAGGTCGCTCATTAGCACCGTTATTGGTGTTATCACTGGTCATTGTCCCATTGGCCTTCATGCTAGAAGGATGGGCCCCTTCTCAAATAACTTCTACATAAGCTGCAGAGACGAAGAGAAGGAGGAAACGATCCTCCATTTTCTCCGCACTTGTCCTGCCCTATCCCAAAGAAGGAACCTCTATCTAGGAGCCTATCACTTAGACAACTTAGGCGAACTATCACATACTGATCTCAAAAGTATCCTCAGCTTTACCAAGAGCTCTAAATAGTTCCAATACAGTGAGTCGCACTGTGCAGGTTATAGATCCATGTGGTACTACAAAGGGCCTTCCTGGCCTACGTGTGTCAGCCACTCCACCTACCTAATGCACAAGAAATGACATCAGACTTCATCTTCTAGTTTAAATCCTTTTTTTGCCTTAAAGGTCGCAGTTAAGTGTGTCCGCACTTTAATCCGCCCGATCGTGAGGTATCGTACTGACGGAGAAAGTACCTCTTTTGTATAAGAAAAATCAGATCAAAATTGGCGCTGTAGAAACTCGTTTTGAAGGCTCTGTGTTGCTTCCCAGTGTGTTAATGCTGTCGACGTACAGGATTGCTATTTTTAAACTCTTACAAAGCCTTGGTGGACTTGGGAATTTTTCCATGTCCTTGACTGGGTTTAGGTAAGGTTAGGTGGCTGCCTCTGCTCAGACAGGGACACACTTAGACCAGATTGGACCATTCTGATACCACGATGTAAAAAACCGGCTTACCGGCACCAGGGAACGAGAGTATGTAGCACAAGTACATCGAAGGTGGGCAATCGTAACGGTGTTAACCCTAAGATTTGGACCATCTTATCTTCTGGATGTCGAGTTCGGCTATATCGTTAAGATCATCTTAGAAGTATTCCCCGAGGGTTTTCCTTCTTAGCGTCGCAAGAGCAGGACATGTACCCAGTCGGTGGGTTGTAGTTTCCTCTTCCTTCTCGTCTCTGGAGCTTATACAGAAATCATTGAAGGGGACACCAAGTCTAAGTGCATGTCTGCCTATCAAGCAATGTCCGGTGAGGACACCTATCAGTGAACCCAGGTTTTTTCGGCTTGTGGATACATTTCTCTCCGTCTTCTTTAAATCCAGGTCAGGCCAGATTTGGTTTGACAAGAAACAAGTGCTTGGATTCTATATTACTTTTGCTGACTAGTTGCAATGCAACCTTAAAATTCTGAAGCTGAACATTTTGAGCTGGTGGGCAGCATTGGGATGTGCAAAATAACGCCCAATTGTTAATACACTGTTGGGTCCTTTAGTTTGTCGATTATAAGGTCTAATCTTGGTTCAAACTCTAGTCTGGAGCCTGTCTATCGTCGATAAGGCGACAAGCTGCCAAGGTGCTTCGTATGACTCGGTTTATTAAGACAATGCTACTCACTAGGCTGTGGTATCCTTTAGCATCTAACCAGCGTACATCATTGAGTGGCAAGAATTTTCGCTCGAATCGTAGGAACTTTTGCTCATTACATTCTAGAAACCAACGACAAATTTTACTTAAGATGCGCAGAATAATTTTAAAAAAAATACGTAAACAAAGTTTGTTAGGTATGAGGCAAGGTGAGCCAAGGCCTAGCTTCTCGCATCATTTTTCTCAAGAATGGGAGGGACCTACAATTTATTGCCGACTCCGAATGGCGAATTGAGAAGCTTTTTCATGAAAGATTATACTACCGGAGGTTTGTCATTCCCCGACGATAGGTGGGGCCGCGAAAAATACTCAATGTACACGGGTGGGACTTGAACCCATGCCGCTCGCACAGAAGCAGTACACAAACCAAATCCGATGCTGTTAAGGCCTTTTTTCAAATCAAGTGCAAGAATTGGATCAATTTACAACGATAAGTCTTTGACAGAGCAAAACCATTATTATCCAATAGATCTGTCTTGCCCCACTCTTTGTCAACTTTCTTCCATAAATCACCTCGATAGGTAAACAACTAAAGAAAAAATTCGATTTCAACTACTGATACAACACATTCCACACTCCAAATGCTAATTAAAACATTCCGTCAGCCAGTTAAAAATCTCATAGCAGCCTGCCAACAGAGTTCTAGCTTTGTGAAATCGCCAATCATATCAACACAATAATTCATTCATAACAGTTCACTTATCGCAATTTCACAAGATATCCAGAAGCAATAGGTATACGGCCGCGATAACAACAAAACAAAACCACGATAACATCGAAATCCAAAGTTCATATCTCTCACTTGCTGTTCGTATTTACATCATTCGTTGTGAATTGCAAAAAAAAAAAAAAGAAGAGATTAGGTACTGGGTCGCAGGTAGTTCCTCGTGTAGTTGACATTGCTTTTGAATTTAAATTTCAACTTGAATTGCATTGAATTGTGACCCTGCACAACAGAGATACATGCATACATATGCATGTGTATCATATGGGCATGTAAAGTTTTAAATTAATTCCCGGCACAGCTACACTAATCGGTTTTCGAAAAAATCGAGGTGAAAATTTTGATGGAACCAAATATCAATCACTTTTAAGATAAACACAACAAAATTCCCAAAATTCCACACTCACCGACACACACACACACACTCAGTGCAGAGAGAAGGAAAAAACAAAACCTAATGTTTTCTCCAAAAAAAAAAACCGAGAAAACAGAAGCAGGTCATAATTTCTATCTTTCTATCCACAACACACCACACACCATGGTTTCTTTTCTTTTTTTTTTCTTTCCCCCTCTCGACACATTGACCATGTGCCAACCGTGTATAGATATGTATTCTGCAGTGTCACAAGCGATTATCGCGCTCAGCTACAACTGTAACCGATTGTTATGACACACATATAACACAATCAAGTAAAAACAGCGGAAAAACAATTGCAATGTGCCTACGTACCTACCTACCCAACATGAGATACTTAAACGCGTATCTACAAGGTGTTTCAGGGAGTTTCGAAATACGAGTGGATTTTCCATCAACTAAGTGAATGTATCACAGGAAGAAAGGAAAAATATTTCAAATTACCCCTTCAATAGAATTTATTTCATTCGGTTTGAATTTATATGAAAATGTCAACAAAAATGTGTGAAGGTATGTATGTAACTACGTATGTTCATGGTCGCATCGCATTTGTGTATCTATCTAATTGAAAACAACGAAGCAACAAGCCTTCCTCATCTATGAACGTGTGTCGTCACCATCCGCGTCCGCTTCGTCTTCTTTTTATTCACCCTCCCCCCTTGGATTATCATCATCGTCGTCGTCTTTGAAAAAAAAACCCCAACTACACTATGAATAAGTGAGTGTGTTCTGTATCTCTAGCTCAATAATAATAATGAACAGAAAAAAAAAACAACCATAGATACGCGTAGAAGTTAACGCCAGAACATTTCATCATGCAAACAATGCATGATACAGTTCCCACGAGCAACAACATCAACTCCGTACGTGATGGAATGCAGCGAATCATATTCAACCGGACACACGAGGCATCGACAACGAGCGGATACTTGAGCCACCAACAGGTATGCTGACCTGTCGTCTGGCAGTATGGGATATGCACTTAGTTTTAAGATATGAAATATTTTGTCATTCAGTAATCATAAGTAGTTCGTAAGAAGTAGTTCGTAAAGAAGTAAATAAAAATATTTTTTTTAAGTAAATCTAGCTTTAAATAGTTTAATTGGCGCCCAACGTGGGGCCCAGGAAAATCATCGCATCAAAGTGTAATCGCGTCGCGTAAAGTGCTCTGTCGTAAACGCATAAGTCGACCTCATAAGCTCGCCGCGAGTGCAGTGCGCGTACCTTGAACATCATTACCGTAAGACGACCTTTATAAAAGCTCGCCAGCGTGTGCGTGGTGAAAAACCTGGGTTCCGGACAAAGAAGAAGCAGCATCTGTAGATTCTGCCGCCAACGAGGGAGTGTGGAGAAAGGCCCCCAAGTAACTACGAGTAAAAAGGAATGCAGCCCCTTCACCAGCGTTGGTTTATCCTAATGTAAGCTAAATTTAAGATTTATATTTCTTCACATTGAGATCGATATATAGTGTAATAGTGTACTAAGCGTAATAGTATAAAGTGATAGCCCTAAGACATAATTATTAATCAGTACGAAAACGAAACATTTAGAAGTCATAAAGAATAATCATATTAACCGTAGTTGTAAACCAATTAAAAATATCCTTCCCGTTCCTTTCGAAAACCTTTAACGTATCTATTTGAGTTCTTATGTCTAAACGTCCTACACCTATCCCCGAATATCCCGGACAGATTATTCATATAGATATCTACTTCACTAACAAAAAAATTATCCTTACTGCAATTGACAAGTTCTCTAAATATGCCCTGGTCAAAATCCTAAGATCAAGAGCTTCAGAGGACATAAAGCAACCTCTAAGAGAACTTATACTGGCTTTTGGAGTACCCCAAACAATTGTCATGGATAATGAAAAATCCCTAGCCTCTAATTCTATAACATTCATGTTAGAGAATATGTTCAATATTAAAGTTTTCAAAGCACCCCCCTACACAAGTTCCGTCAACGGTCAAGTGGAGAGATTCCACTCCACACTTTCAGAACTAATCCGCTGCCTTAAGACAGATAATGTTCATACCACCTTTTCAGAATTACTAGATCGATCAATCTATGAATACAACCGATCCATTCACACCACTACAGGCAAAAAACCCATAGACACATTTTTCGGTAGAGAGCTACTAACCAATCCAGAACAACTTAGACAAGAAAGACAAGAAAACATGAATAAACTACGCGATAAACAAGAAGCAGATTTAAAATACCATAATGCAAGAAAGAGTCCACTTAAAACATATTCTATTGGCGAAACCATTTACGTAAAAACTAACAAAAGAATAGGAAATAAGCTCGATTCTAGATATAAAAAGGAGACAGTTGCACAAGATAGAAATACAACAGTTATTACCCAGTCAGGAAGAATCATTCATAAAAATCTTATAAAAAATTAACTTTTTCAATAGAACATTATTACCACTCTGCAATGGCGAGGCACAAATTCTGGACTACTCGAATTCACAGCTAATAAAGATCAATACAGGTCGCGCGAAATTGCAGAACGGATCATTCAAGATAATACACTTGATCGACATCGAAGCTTACGAAACAACACTTAACAACTTGGAAGCTACGTTAAAGACATCCATTACTATCAACCATATCCTAACTCCTGTCCTTTCCTTTGAAATATCCCGTATACGAACTTACCTAAATAGACTTAAGATAAATAATAGAAGTAAGAGTAAGAGATCATTAGATTTTTTAGGTTCAGCGTGGAAGTGGATTGCGGGTAGCCCGGACCACCACGACTATGAAATAATTACTAATAAAATGAATAATGTATTAAGAAATAATAATAATCAAGTAATAATTAATAAAATGTCATTAGAAAAGATCAATGAATTAACGAACATTACAAATAAGATTATGAAAACATTCAAAGAAAATGAACTTAATAATAGTGAATTAATTACAAAAATTAAATATAAATTAGATATAATTAAGGAGGAAATAGTTAATGTAGTTTATGCCATTCATTGGGCAAAAGTAAATGTAATAAACTCTTTTATATTATCTAACACCGAAATAAATATAACAGAAACAATTATGAAAGTTGAAAATATTCCCTATGTGAATGTAGATGAAGCATTAGAATTTGCCGAGATAAAAATCGCTTCAAATGATAATAACTTAATTTATATTTTAAGCATTCCAACAACTACTAAAGAACTATGTAATTTGTCATTAATAAAACCTGTTAAAGTAAATAAAATAATCAATAAAATTAAATACGATTCAATACTGGAATGCGATACAGACATTCATGGCATTACAAACAAATGTAAAACATATAATAGTCTTTCTATTTGTAACGAAAATAACATTGTAAGTTTAAGAAATTCATCGTGCATCCCAATGCTGATAAAGAGTCAGAAAGCAACATGTCCCATCATCAACAATGAGCACATCCCAGATGTAGATGAAATAGCTCCAGGAATCCTACTACTAAATCAGTTTAATGGCCCAATATTCATCAACAACGATACTGTCATGCTCAAGGGTACGTTCATCATAAAACACTTCAACACTACCATTCAAGTTAAAGGAAGAACGATCATGTCAAAAGAAGTCACAAGTCATCAACCTTTACCAGCGATACTCCAACCGTCATATAAACCTGACAAGATAGAAGAAGTATTGTCTCTCGAGATGATCAAGGATCTTTATGTTAATCGAACGAAGGAAATCAAGCTGCTTGAAACGAAACACGAGATCAACTTAACCGTGAACATCATACTAGTGGTTACAGTCTTAGCCATCGCAACCTTCGCATACAAATTGATAAGAAATAAAGGCATGACTAAAAACGAACAGTCTAATACCAACATGCCATCATCATCATCAATA
This sequence comes from Matsumyia berberina, assembly GCA_917880715.2. Taxonomy (NCBI): domain Eukaryota; kingdom Metazoa; phylum Arthropoda; class Insecta; order Diptera; family Syrphidae; genus Matsumyia; species Matsumyia berberina. The sequence continues at coordinate 78,697,799 of OU862871.1, read as the reverse complement.
ACCATAGGACTTGAAGACATCCCTCACCTAGTGACGTCAACAACATCTCACGAGGACGTAAGATTCTAAGGGTGGAGGAGTTAACGCCAGAAACATTTCATCATGCAAACAATGCATGATACAGTTCCCACGAGCAACAACATCAACTCCGTACGTGATGGAATGCAGCGAATCATATTCAACCGGACACACGAGGCATCGACAACGAGCGGATACTTGAGCCACCAACAGGTATGCTGACCTGTCGTCTGGCAGTATGGGATATGCACTTAGTTTTAAGATATGAAATATTTTGTCATTCAGTAATCATAAGTAGTTCGTAAGAAGTAGTTCGTAAAGAAGTAAATAAAAATATTTTTTTTAAGTAAATCTAGCTTTAAATAGTTTAATTTAGATACAGATACGCTCCATCGAAAGAGAGGCAGCAACACCATACCACATCGACAAGCAAACAAATCAGCATATAAAAAAATAAATCGTGCAAGTGTCTCGTATTCCATCCTTTTTAAGACACACCACCGATATCCGACCAACTGTAAAACAAATAAAAATATGTATCTACGTCGATTAACACCATTAAGATACACGAAACAATTAGATAACACACGCATTTTTCTGTTTAGTTTTGGCATTCGCAACCATATGGTGGCCAAATAAGAGCACAAAATGTATCTTTTTTGGAATTTACTGCAACAGTGATAGACTGTAGCAAGTTCATCGAAATATAAAATTTTATATACAGACATACATACTCCCTACCACCCTTAATCGCTTACAAAGCAAAGTGCCAGTGAGTGGCAGTGGCAGTGCCAACAACAAAACAGAAACACAGGGCACAACAATTTTACATAATTTTGCATAATCGGCTTCTAGTTGAATGAAAATGCTCCACCAGAGGCACCAAAAGAGCGAGAGAAAGAGAGGAATTTACGAGAAAAGAATAAAATAAAAGAGAGAACCAGCAACCATCTAAAGTGGAATAGATATAGAGGTAGATACAGTTTTCCTCTCCGAGGAAAACAAGAAGAAAGAAAAGGAAAAATTCAAATAAAAGTTTAGTATCTCGCAGCTACACACAAGCTGACAGGTAGATGAGTAGATATAGTCACGGTAGTTACCCAGTCATCCAGCCGGTTGAAATGGACTAATCTGCTCGGCCTGTACATCGAATCCGCACAGAGAACAGCCACACATAGTCCTCTTAGCAAAGGGAACAACACAAAATGTGTAAAAGTCAACGAAATTGCGGCACGTGAATTGGCAATTGTTTAAATATTAATATTAATATTGTTTAAATATTAATTAAAGTCTTAATTCACGAAAATTGAAAACAAACAGCCTGTGGCAGATACAAAAGTATCTCACGCATGTTTGTCTCAACAAATGTGCGAATTTCTTTGATAATTTTCGATGAAAATATGCTAAAGTATCTTGTCTTGCCTCTGACTCTGTCCCTGCCTATCTTGCAAAGAGCAGTCCACAGCTTTAGATTCCGAGTTCTCTTTGTCCTGTCGCTGCCGTTGGGTTCTCTTTTTTCATTCTTTCCTTGGTTGCGAGTTTGCGACTCTGTCATCAACCGTGTGTTTGTGTGTGTTGAGTATTTTTTTTAATCTACAATAAATTTTCATGATTTATCGAACATGCAAACGAACATAGCCTCAGCTAGTAGTCAGTCGTTCGTATCTACATACGTATCTATGAGCGAAAAATTAAAGAAAAGCGACAACACGATACGTTTTTTTTTTCTTAAACTCATTGCGTACAAGAACGCGAAACAAAACCCCCCACCGCAGAAGGAATGAAGAAATTGTAATTATTACTGAAACTTGTATCTAGATACGTGTTGTATTTGTACGATTTACCTTTCAATTGATACATTCCGCTATTTTTACAATTTTTTCCCCTCAAGCGAGAGTATGTGGATTGGTTTCGATAGGCTTTGGCTCGAGTGTAGCTAGGCAATTTTCGCACGAGAAAACCTTTATTATATGGGGTCTTGTGTGTTTTTCCCTCAACATAAGTTAGAGATACAGCAGAGCACACACATTGAAACGTGCACCACCGTCTGACGTAGTTGTTTTCTCTGTAGAAAAAGCGCGAGGCATGGTCGTAAATGTAGGTGTATCCATGCTGAAGCAGGCTGAAGATTGTGTTGTGTAGTCCATCACCCAGTGTGTGGTGTGTAGCCTATGCGATAATATTTGACGGCAGATTGAACCAGATGATGATGTTTACTTTTGCATGAGCTCAAGTGTATTTTCTTGTTTTCTCTTCTTATCAATTGTCGTGGGATTCGAATTTGAATATTTTTTGTTGTTCGAAGTTAAGACCTTAAATGGGTTAATTTCCTGAATATTTTTTTGTCTTTTTTGACGTGAGACAATAAATTTAGTGGTACAGTTGCCTTGTAAGTTGTGTATCGAGGGGGTTCGAGTAAAGCGTTCTTAAGAAAATAACTTTTCATCGATCCAAACACTGGCAGTCAGGCCGATCTGAACTAAATTTCAATTTTGGGTTTTCAAACCTAGCGCCCAGTAGATCTACTAGGTTACCTGGAACTCGCACCTTAACATGGTTACCAACAAGGCGACTAGGGCCAACGCTTGTACGCGAAAACTCAAAATTATTTATTGATCGTACAACGCCATAATCAAACCTATGATCACCTACACGTTATTAGTATGGTGGCCAAAAACCCTACAATCCACAATGTAGGAAAAGCAGCAAAATCTAACGCTTAGCCTGCGTAGGAATGACCAGGGGGACTAGAACGTGCCAAAGGGCAGCTATAGCAGGATACATTTGGCAATACAATAAGAAGCTATACTTAGTGCTCTAAGGCTGCCTCAGATACTTTACCTTAAAGTCGGTGACTTTGCAGGTCATCTGTATACATTCATCTTAAAATTCCAGATACCATGCTCAAGAGATATCGTTTCTACAGAAGTTTCGAAGTTGTTATAGGCGTCCGCAGTGAATGGAGAAACGAAGGCCCTACTACACTACTAAATTCCCAAATCTAGTATACAGATGGTTGAAAATTGGAAAACGGGGTTTTAGGTCCCAGTTTCCAATGCGCGACCGGGCTTGGTAATATACCTACAGTATTTCAAGCGGGAGCCCATGCTGTTGAATTGTGTGCAAGAGAATGCCTGCGGAGAAGAACCCGAGGAACCCGCATCTACATATTTTCAGACAGCCAAGCAGCATTGTCAGCCCTTAAATCCTGTACGGTAGGGTCCAAGCTTGTCTGGGACTGTCTCAACCTCCTCGAAAGCCTTTCATCGGTAAATAAAGTTACCGTAGCCTGGATCTCAAGATGTGAAGGCTTCAAGGGGAAAGAACGGGCTGAATGCTTGGCGAGAAGAGGCACTTGCCGTCCACTCGTTGGTCCCGAACCCTGTTTTGGGGTACAACCCAACAGTGTCTACTTAAAGATAACGCAATGGGAGATCAACAAGCACGCTGACTACTGGGTCAACCTCCGGGGCCTTAGACAAGCGAAAAAGTTTATCAACACCAACCTGAACAAGGCCTCTTGGCCTGATCTCACAGAAGACGAGTTAAGAACCTTAACGGGCTATCTAACTGGACATTGTCCACTCCGATACCATCTGCATAAAATGAAAGTATCAGCTACCGATATTTGCTGGCTCTATGGAGAACAGAAAGAGACCGCTAAACATATTCTGTGCGTATGTCCATGAGCCGCAAGGAAAAGATTACTCCACTTGACGCGGGTCTCGGCCAGCGGAAATTCGGAAAACTCAACCTAAGGCTATATTGAGGTTTGTCAAAAGCCCATATGGGCCATATGGGCCTCCGCAATAGACCTCATAGGTCGCAGTGCGCATTTAGGGTCCCTAATACAGAATAGAAAGATCTACCAGGTGGTCTTGATTGGAGCCTTTTCGTCTCTTCCATTCAGAATCTTAGTCCTGGATATCCTCCGAATATTTTCGCAGTTTCTCCCTAGTTTTGATTCCTCGAGTCGCTGTTAGCATCTATTTAATTGAAATTATACCTATCCTCTGGTTTTCTATATCTGGTTTAAGTGTCTCTGGCGGAGCGGGGACGGCCACCTTACCTTACCTAACCCAACCATGGTTTTCTATCCAAGGCCAGCCCACAATTCCACACTTCCGCTCTACACTTAATTTGAGAGATCGTTGCGTGAGGCTTAGAAGTTCTTTTGATGCAGCCAGCAGCCACTTTACTCGTTTGTCCACCTTTTTCAGTGTTTATTTGTGGCCCAGTTATGAATCATGTTCTTTACCAATTCGTTTCCTATGGCATCAAATGGTTCAGCCCTGAAAAACTGCAAATATGGAGTTTTGAAGCTAGGATGTCCTATAAGTCATTTGATTCTCTGAACACACTTCATCGCCAGTGATGATTGCATAACAGAATCCAGACAGAGGCTAACGAAGTTTCTATAATCAGCTCATAAGAGCGCGTCCAAAGACCTTTCAGTGTTATATCACCTTAGTTGGCCAATTAGGTTAGATTCTGACTCAAAATCTTCATTCCAAGCTAGGCGTAGATAGGCCTCTTCTCGCAGAAGATTTATTTCTCTGAAACACGTTCACTTTTCATGAGTAAAGATCTGAACCCAAAAGAGTTCACCGGCGGATCGAAAATGGAATCTAAATCTGTGGCGGGCATCTTTGGACCACACACCAAAGTCTTCCTACCAATTGGAATATATCCCAGTGTATTTTCTGGCTAAAATCCATCCAACAAAACATAACTTTTCAAATAGTCCAGTCAGCGGATAAACGTTCCACTTTCCGAGAACATTTTGTGAATTGACTGTCTTTTTCACCCAAAATCAAGTCAAGTAAGTAAGTTGCCAACTGTTAAATTGACAACTATCCAATCAGCGCTCCGGCCGCAGATTCTTCGAATCTAAATAGAAAGCACAACGCATTAGGGGAAGGCCACCTTAGGCGATCGCCTACTCGTAGAATAAGAAGCGGGCTTCAACCAACTTGGACTGCACGACTGAAGGCACTTAATGAAGGACCAAACTCGCTGGAGAAGCTTGGCGATTGAGGCCCAAGTGTAGCGAATTCGTAGTAAAATGACAGCAAAAGCGTCGAAACGGCTTGCAACGCATTAGGAGAAGGCCAGGAAGCCAACTTGGAGTGCACGGCTGGAGGTACTTAATGAAGGACTGGACTCACTGAAGAAGCTTGGCGGTTGAGGCTCAATTTCTTGCCCAACTGTAGCGCGAGTTTCTTAGTAAAGTGACAGGAAAAACGTCAAAACGGCCCCCCAACAACCGCAGTTAACTCTTTTCAATCAAATAAATTACTTTTCCTCGTCTAGAGTGACTGGCCTAATACACCCTTCAAGAGACAAAAGGCATGAAACATCAACATCATCATCATCCATCCGCATGCCATAACATTAAATTGAATTTGAAACACATCGTCGTCGTCGTCGTCATACCAATAACAACCTATTTTCGGACGCAAAACCCCAGTTTTCATTTCAGTTTACCCCCCTCGTCAACCACTCTCTCGCTCTCTCTCTCTCTAGCTCTCTAACTTAATTTGTTACGTCGCAGCATACTCGACGGGCTTAATTAATGGGTTCCCCCGAACCTGAAAAAAAAAATACTGAACCAGCCGTAGCGAGGCGTCGTACACTGAAGACAAAACCCACGAAAACGGAGGAAAGAAAAAAATACAAATTCGTTTCGACATACATACTCTGTGTTTCTCTCGGTAATGTTTGGCTGGTCTGCCTGTTACTGTTCGATATTTGTTCACACTCCACCACCGTCTTGTCAAAGTGACAGTACCACCGCCACCGCCGCCTTCGCCGCACCGAGCAATAAGTTACTTAACCTCTATTCGGCATTCACAGCAGATTCGTTTAATTTCCAGTTTTCTTCTTCGTTGTCGTTGTCTCCTCTTGTTCCTCTTCTCAGGTTGTGTTAAGTTTTCTATTGAAAGCAAGAAAAAAAGTTGTTACTTTGAAGATTGGATGCCCCAGAGACGACGACGTTACTTGAACCAGGATCCGATGATTCGATTGGGATGCGCACAGATTTATAGCTCCCGTAGATTTTTATGATCAAGGATCCTCTTCACCAGCGAATTGGGGGAGAAAAAAGTAAAAGTTTTCCACGACAGAAAAAACAAGCTTCCGATACTATAACCGATCCGCCGATATACCCATAGCCAACGCCACCGAAACTGAAGAAGTAAAAGTGAACAATTATGCAATTCCGAAAATTCCAAAGTGAATGGCAGCTAAGCCAGTGTCGCTATGGCAGCGACCGTTGTTTGTGGCTCTCTGCTCTATCGAAAAGGTTTCCCTCTCCTCTCCCCCGAGCCCTACAGAGACGAAGATGATGTGCAGTGCACTGTGCACACAAAGCCCCCACTGATAGACGGGGCTAGAAATTGCTCGAGCTCTCTCGTGCCGTATCTCGGTTTTTGTGGTATAAATCGCTTGTCATCGAGATTTCCACGACACGGAACCGAGTGAGATTGATCGCAGCTTGACGGCCGATCATCAATCGATCGCTGGAAGAGTGATGCGTGCTTGGAATCATCGGTGTGTGTGGAGGGCGAAGGCGGAGGCGGGGGCACAAATGTTATGAAAAGTGTAAACAATTTGAGAACTGATACCGCGAAGAGTGTGTCATTTACAAACGAAAAATTAGAGAAATTGGATTTGGGTCCCGCTTCTCGGGATCGGACACATTGGAATGTGATGTATGATCGGTGATTAGTGGGGAATTTGACGGTTGAACGATTGTTTATTCAGATCAGTATCGGAGGAGGATGAATAATGATGATTGAGAGGAATGCATTCTGAGACAAATAGTTGTGTAGTTTAGCGGAGGTTTCAACGAAAATTGTTAAATTCAATACAAAATTTGGGGCGGGGATTTTAGAGGAAGCATGCTTTTTTCTTGGTTTATTAGTTAAGAGCCGAGCTCACCCGGACTATCTTAGGAGGTTAGTAAACCCTTTGTTTTGTCGTGCTTATTGATATTTTACCTCAAACTCTAGTGTGATCTTTTGTTTTCTTTGTCTTGTCTTGGGTTTAGTCGAACCGCCACCTCTGCCTAGAACCTACCTACCCTGTCTTATTGGCTGTACCCCAGTTCCATCTTTAACGCCATCTTAAGTCCATTGCCTTTATTAAAACTGCACAAGAATTCTCCCATACGTCCAGGCATAGTGTTGTTAGACACACGCGAACTTTTCACACCTACGTCTTTGTTCATTCCATTTCCTGTGTAAAAAATGCGTGTGTGACCATTCAAAGGGGACAAGTCCTGTTTTAAATGGCACTTCGAATGGTATTCTTGTCGGTACGGCTGTTTCTGTCACGAACTCGATATGAAGTGACGTTTGGTGTGCGTCTAGAGTCCATTACTCACTTTGATGGCGAGTGAAATGGCAACTATTTCTGACTATGGAAAGGTCAGAGTCAATGTTCAAAAAGTGGATTCGCCTTTTGAACCGATTCTGGCACTCGAAGATGTAGTTGGGTTAAACATTCTAGTGTTTACCTTTGGTCGACCTTTAAACGATTGCTAGCCAAACTTTGTTCAGACCCGTAGAAAGGCAGGTAGCTAAATCGAGCTTCACCTAAGGTCGGGTTTCAAGACGTTCAAAGCATGTTAAGCTTGCTTCAGGATGGTTTCAAGCCGAATCGGGTAGTAAACCTTAAACCCACAGAAAACGACTCTGTCAAGAGCTGGTTTGCTGCCATACCTGCCACGCAATCCTTAAGCCGTGATGGCAGATCCCACATTGCTGCATAAGCTGGAGTTTGGCTCGCTGTAGCTCAGTGGTTTGTGCGTTGGAAAGTTGTGTGAGTTATGTAGATAGGCCATTTCCCGTCGGGAATGACAAACCTTTGAGAATATAATTTGTCGTGAAAAAGCTTCTCAGTTCTAAAGCCCAATTTTCTGGAAGCTTTTTTGAGTCTAAAATGGTCCTTTGGGAAGATTGTAACAATGGGAACCTGGTTTCATTCTGTTCTAAAGGGTTTTCCAATAGGGACGGTTCGATGAATCCGAGGGGTACAATTTTCGATGACTCTAACGCATAGATCAGACTGAATTTGAGCGATGGCATGGGTTATGTTGATTTTGAGGGCACTGGTCGTTTGCGGCTTTTTGCATGAGACCTGTGACTTAAGGAAACCCCACAAGAAAAAGTCTAACGGGGTCAAATCGGACGATCTCGGTGGACGATTCACATCGCCTCTGCGTGAGATAACCATGCCCTCAAATCGCTCGTGCAGAGAGGCATCAGTTGTGTGTCACGTTGCGCCGTCCTGTTGGAACCACATGTCGTTCACATGCATATCATCCAATTTGGGCCAAAAGTGATGGCAATGCCATCGTCGTTTTCGAAGAAGAATGGACCGATGACGCCGCCGGTCCACAATCCACACCAAACAGTGACTTTCTGCGGATGCATTGCCACTTGGTGGACCTCGTGTGGATTGGCATCGTCCAAAATCCGGCAATTTGGCTTGTTTAAGTACCCGTTCATCCAAAAATGGGCTTCGTCGGGGTCTGCCTCCAACTACTCCAGAACCCAGTCAACGAACACATGCCGTTGTCTATGGTCGTTTTCCTTCAGCTCCTGGGTCAGTTGGATTTCGTCGGATGCAGGCCCAAGTCCCGACGCAAAATTCGCCAACTTGCGGTCTGCGAAAGGCGATTTCTTGTGCGCGGCGCGGAATTGACTGCCTCGGGTTCTCCTGGACACTCTTACGGACAGCGGCGGTGTTTTCGGCAGATCTTGCGTTTCGTTGACGTATGGGTGTTGGCTGATTGTTCACTGAACCGGTCGACTCGAATTTGGCCACCAAACGTTGAAAAGTAGACTGGGAAGGACGATCATGTTAACCGTAAAATGGGCGCATTCATTTTGATAAAGAAGTTTTATAATTTGCACGTGTTGCCCGACGCTCTAACATGCCATGGTGATTTGTCTTTAGTGCCGGGAAAACTAACAACAGATATAACAACATGGCCTCCATGAACTGTCAAAATCTACCCGTCCCTATTGGAAAACCCTTTATCTTAGGAACACTACGACTTCCTTGCTTTGAGGGATTTTTGGCCACTTTTCAACTGGAGTTAAGCACTTACGTCACAGTTTGAAGGGCTTTTTGAAAAGCTTATCAATTCGTGGGAAACGCTTCGAGTTTGAAAAAAATTAAAAGGTCTGTTGCTTAGCTCCCAAATAGCTTCAAAATAAGTTGGTTTACGCTCTTGATTGTTGAAACGTCTTACAAGTGACCTTTTCACCCCTTAGGGTGTTAAACTGTGCCTATATAGTACTCTTATATGCCTACGTCTCAATAGTTCGTCTGAAAATTACCGCATCTACATCTATCGAAACACGTTCGATGAATCACATTTCATCAAGAACCTTAACGTAGTGACATTGGTTTTACCAATAACAAACCGACTAAACTCCCTCGTTTCGCAAATAGCGCACACATCCATTCCTACAGTTTGTCTTCATCCTCCACTTCGTCTTCGTTTTATTTTTTACTGTTTAGGCAAACAAATGAATCATTTAACGTGCTAAGTATCATTTTATGCATTTTAATTATTTCCCAAACAACGCACACACACAGCAACGAGGAACAACAACAAAGTCCCGCCACCGTCGTCGTCACGAACACAAAACGGGAAAGAAAAAAAACCCCACAGACGTCAGAAATAAGCCAGAAACATAAAAGATACAAAAGAATCTATGAAATACCGCTCTATAAAAAGTATTAAAACACATTTAGTGTGTGTGTGAGAGAGGCAGGCTTCAAAGAGAACCATCAACTGTTAAGAGAGCCCCGAGAAGAGTAGGACTTCTCTCTCTGAGTGATGCGGTTGGATTTGGAATTCGGTGCGGTTCGGTTCGGATTCGAATTCGGATACCCCCTTTGAAAGGTTAATTGACCCAAAATCATGAACCCAAACAAAACGAAGAGACTCTCAGACTCAGAGTTCTCAGATGGTTTTGTGCATTTCAGCATTTAGAGCGGATTTCACAGTGTGCCCGTGTGTGTGAGTTAAGGTGCGGTGCGCGGTGAGAGATGAGGGTTCCGTGGCGATGGTGCTTATGTTTTGCTAAGGTTTATGGAAATTATGTTGATTCGTGTTGTTGGGATTCTAAAGTCACCGCTCCGGTCGTCACACATTCGGCACAAATACTCGTACACACACACAGAGGAATAGAGGAGACGACGACGGGTGGAAAAGTATCTTTTTTATTTTTTATTTTTGTTTTATGGGATATAATGATGTTATGCTACTTTGTGGATTTGTAAATTAATCGTATGCTGTAACAATATCAAGTGTTGTGCCAGGAGGGAGGGCGAGGGGCGAGGTAGGAATAGGCACCGGGGGCGGGTAGTGGGTGAGTGATTAAGTAATTAATTTTAATTTTAATGGGCGAGCAAGTGCTTAGGTGAAATTGTTGAATTGAGAAAGGAAGGAGGCTATTTGTGCTGCAGGTTGTGTGGTTACAAGAAGTACCTGTGACTTCTGGTTTTCTGTGTGAATTTGGATGCATAGTTGTCAACTTCATCTATTGACTAAAGGACTAAATGAGGATGCGAAAGGCGATAACAGCGATGAAATTGCTTTGGTGACGAAGGGAACAGTCTCACGTATGTCTTGCTAAGAGAAGACTTTGAGGTTGGAAGGATGTACACGTGGTTTGGCGAACAAGTTTTTTTAAATGGCGAAATTTGAAGAAAACTAACTTTGGTATATCTAAAGCTTTTGGTAAATGTGTCAAGCGCTCCACACTGGCACAGTATGTCTTTGAGAACATTTTTTCCGTGTGTGTTCGGAGATCTTCGAAGTTTTTCGCTGATCGTGACTCCTCGACCTCGTGCCAACGCCAGCATTTGTCAAAAAGACATTTGGCAGCGAAAATGTTTTTTTTCCGCTTACAAGTACTGGACACTCGCACAGTATACATGTTTGCAGCTGTGTTTTTATCCTTTAGACGGATATGATCCTTTAAATGTTCCTGTCCTGTGTACAACCTTATTACCCCTCGTGTCATGTTTACAACTTCTTTCTTGGTTCAGCTAGTCGACATATTAGACGTCATGTGGGCGGGTTTGCATTGTTCACAGTTTTCCATCTTTTTATGTGTTAATTCATCTATCGATTATGTCCTTCACCACTTACTGCTCTGTCTGATTTAATCACACTTTCCCACCTTTTTTGGTTTGCTAAGTCTACTTCGTAGTCCACTTCACGATCGTGGCAAAGGCCACGAACCCCTTAAACTCAAGAGCTGACATCTGCTTTATCATGTTTTCCGCCGTTTGGCTTCCTTAGGTACCTGTCTGTCATCTGACCCAAGCAAGTCATTTTGACATTAATAAATCAATTGTGTCAATTACATTTTCTGTTTGATGACAAGGACCCTGTGGACTCAAAATCCCGCTTGTGCTAGTATCAGCTAAGGAGTTCTACCATACGGTTCGACTGAACCTAACACACTTTCCCAACTTTCACTAGGTAGATTGCATTAGTCACACTATCTAGTCTTTGAATACCACAACGCTTACCAAGCTGCGAAGGCTCGAGCCCCAGAAATACGCCTCAAATATTTTTTCGCGGCACCACATTTCGTTGTGGAGTGATAAACCTCAGAGAGTGCTCAGAGCTTCTTGTGCATTCTAGTGGTATCTTACTAACTTAGTTAGATCATTAGGTGGCGCTACAGTTCGGGGTGAACGTGGGCCTCAACCAACAAGCCTCTCCAGTTAGCCCGGTCCTTGGGTAACTCCCTTCATTTGCGCACTCCAAGTGTCCATTCGCTCTACATGCCCCAGCCATCTGAGCCGATGGATTCGTATCTTCTTGACTAGGGCGATGCCGCTGTACAAATCGTAAAGTTAATCGTTGAATTTTCTCCTCCAGAACCCGTTAACGCGAATGGGACCGAATATCTTTCGAAGAATTTTTTTCTCGAAGCAACCAAGGATATCTTCATCCACTTTCGATAGAGTCTATGCCTCAGCGCCATAAAGTAGGACTGGGAGGATTAGGGTCTTATGCAGGGTCACTTTAGTCGTTCGAGAGAGGGCTTTGCTATTCATTTGCCTTCTTAGCCCAAAGAACCAGCCATTGGCAATATTAGTCATAGGCGGCCTTAAAATCGGTTGTGGGTATCGATTTGGACTTCTTGGGTTTTCTCCAGGAACTGCCGAAGTGTGATCGATTGCGGACTTTGCTGGTCTAAACGTAGGGTTTCAGGCGTTCACACAATATGGCAGATACGATCTTATATGCGACATTTAGAAGACTAATTCCTCTGTAATTGGTGCAGCTGAGGGAGTCTCCTTTCTTGTGGATCGGGCAAACGATGCTGAGGTTCCATTCATCGGGCATACATTCATCTGACCAAATTGTTGAAATGAGTTGATGTATGCTCTCTACAAAGTCATTTCCAGCAGCTTTAAACAGTTCGGCAGGTAAGTCAGGGCCAGCTGCCTTATTAGACTTAAGTTTGGATACTGCCATCTTTACTTCATTTTGGTCAGGTGGGCGGAAGTTTTGGCTATCATCGTCTAGGTTGAATGGTGCATTCTGCCTGACAGCGGGATACTGGTCTTCATCGCCGTTAAAGAGAAGTAGTTTTTCCAAATTCTCAGCACTGACTGTGTTATCACGAAAATAAGTGTGTCCCGGTCTTTTTCTTTGTGCAGTAAACGTCCCTCTTGTTCTTATTTATTGAATGTCTGTCATTAAATTTCTTTCTCTTTCCATTTGGATCGTCCTTACGTAGAACAAATGGCAATCTTTAGGCCGTAGTTAGGTCTCTATGCGTAGTTAACAGTCCATTTGAGTACATTGAGTCAATCGGGGCTTTAGGAAAAACTTTGGTCTTTAACCATCGGAAGTGGCACTAGAAAACTGCTTCAATATATGTATGTATGTATCTAGTTCTAGAGACGTCTTCCTCAAAGGCGTAAATTGATTCTTTTAAAAAAAGAAAACAAAACGATTTTTTTTAATGACGGGCAGTAGTCACTGGTGGGCATGTGAATTAAACCTTCTTTTGGGTAAAAAAAAAAAAATACCAGTGTGTCGCTTCTTTTGATTCTGTAGTCTATTAGGCTCTGAGGATATAACCCGCCTTGTATCCACTGTTGGCATTTGAACCAATGACCTTCCAGTAGCACTGTAAGCCAAAATCACTTATGGCCTTGTATACACTTTCGATAGAACCGTCCCAGACAGACTGCTCAAGAGGGACTATTTCTCAACTCCAATTGGTAGCAGCTGTTCCAAATCCTTCTGGCTTTCTAAACTCATACGTTCATCCGTTTCGTTGGCTTCACAAAATTTCTGTGTGTGGCCAATTAAACCCTTGTCACTGAGTTGTTATACCACAAAAATCCTTCAAATGGTAATTAAAGTCTGTCACAACCAGCTAGAGAGCGAGGGAGAGAGAATAACAAGGACACCCATTGACATTTAGTGCGGTGGCGACGACACTCAATCAGACTAATTATGAGCGAGCATCCATTACGCACATCCGTTCGTGTAATTTGTCCACTTGTCGACCGACGTGACCGTTGCCTCGCCTGTAATGCGATTCTAATTAAGACATACATACATATGTACTTGTGTGTAAAAATCGAACGCGTTTTCAACTAAAAAGATACACGCGACGCGACACAAACCATCTCCCAAACGCCATTATGTAATGGCGACCCCTTCCAATGATTATGTCCTCCAAAGTAATCAATGTAATTTAATCAAACATCTAGCGCATATTTAACCTGTAATTCCATGGAAAGAAAAACAAACCGTAAAACAATATACACACGTGCAGGTATGTATGTATATACATCTATCTAGCGTACTCACAACTCACCCCGAAGAACCCGGCTAACCCCCGGCAAAATGGCCTGGCAAATCAGAGAGGAAACAGGAAGAGATGTAACCCTCAAAAGGCAACTATCCGCTTATAGTTAGGTAAATTAACAGTCACCACCGTAATACCCTTGACAGGATTATTTTGCACAGTACACTGAGGGTGTGTGAGTGTGTCAGGATTGAATGGTTTGCGGCTCCTTCAATATTTGCCGATATGACCCGTATCTCTTATCATCTAAACTTTATGACACATCTGTGGATATTCCACCCTCCCTGTGGTTCTAACCGGCTCTCTCTCTCTCGGTGTGTGTACAAATGTGTGTGCTGTGTTTTTTTTTTCCATTATTGTGTGTCGTCCTCTGTACAACAAGAGAAAAAATGCCGAAAAAGAAAAAAAAAAAAATTGAAAAGAATTCCGAAAAATCTACTTTTGCAAGGATCTACTGGAGACGAGGCAGCATTTAGTTCTGCCACTGATGATGGTCTGACATTTAGCTGACTATATTACATTACCGAATCATAAAACAGGAAAATCGAAGGACGTACGAGACGAGAGAGAGCCTGGAGGACAAAGGCAACCACAGGATAACAATGCAACGAAGAGTTCTAAAGGCAAACGAACGTTCTGATTGTAAGGTTTCAATTCAACCGGCATTCGATGTTGTTTGGTTTGAGATTGAGAATCTATTAGCATTCAGGTGGCGATAACTTGACACTAAATAGCAGTTGAGCTTTAGTTTGAAATCGGACTCGTTGGGTCATTACATATTTTAGAAATTTCATTTTGCTGCTTTGATATGGCTCGATGAGACTTCATGACGTATCTACCTTGGTTTCTAGAGAAGTCTTTGCTGCAATTATGAGGGAAGTTCTTATGTTTCGGCCTCATGGTTGGGTATTTGTCTTTGATTGACCGTTTTAAGTAAAAATTTGACCTCAAGCTTAGCTTTAATGGGACTTAATTGGTGTACATTGGTCTCGAAACAAATCTTCGCCACCATTTCATGGAAGTTCTTATATTTAGTCTTCAAGCTCGAATCTTTGACTTTGAATAGATGGTTCTACGCTTGATTTTGATCTCAAGCTTGGCTTTGATATGCATTGTTTGGTGTATGTATATTGGTTTTTAAAGCCATTTTATGTCATTTTTTATAATTCGTCCTCAAGATCGAATGTTTGACTTTAAACAGACGGTTTCTACGCTGGATTTTGACCTCAAGCTTGGCTTGAATGGGACTTGATTGGTGTGTGTTTGTCTCTAAAGCAGACTTTGACACCATTTCATGGCAAATTCTTGTATTTCGTATTCAAGATCGAATCTTTGACTTTGAATAGACGGTTCTACGCTTGATTTGGACCTTATCGTCGAGTACTTGGCTTTGTTTAGACGATTTCAGGCTTAACTTTGATCTCTGGTTTTGGATTTCCCCTTTGAGTGCCTATTGTAGGCTTTGCTTTAGTAGAGTGTTTTCTTGTTTTTCTGCTAACACTTGCTGGAGTTAGAGAGTCCTACTTTATTCCAACTTATTAGACATCCTATCATGCCTCTTACCGGATGCATCAAGATTTCTCATGCTCCCATTTTGTTCATAGTAAGCCTGACTTACGCCGGTGATGCTACTATGGACCTTACTCTGGTCAAAGTGTCTCCTAGTGTTGATAGGACAGCCAGCTTACCTAACCTAATCTATCCTTCCTTGTTTAAGTTCTAAGGAGTCGCATTTCCTAAAAAGAATTGTCAATACGTCTTGCATAAGACTTGTGGTCTTTTGAGCAATCTGTTGATTTAGAAAATTTATCATAGCTTAGACAGGATTTGGGTTATTGTTAAATGTAGGCGTTTAGGCAGATTCTGTCCCCGTTGCCTATGACAAGTTGCTTCACCAAACAGCGAATTCTTAGACGTCTTCCACCTTAGGTTGCATCACAGGCCTTCAAGGTATGTTCAACCTCCATTTTGCAATGTCTGATTTCAATAGGAACATGGTACACTCCTATCCCTCAATTCATGTGAAACCCGTTCGAGTTACTTCTCCTACAAAGGCAATCCCCATACCGCCTGACATTCATTCGAATTCTCGAAACGCATTGTTCGTCTCTGTCCATTCGATCTGTAGCTGTTTGTTCTCTCTGTACCGAGAAGATACAATAATTAGAATGGAAAATTACCCAAAACGTCTGTAGTACTATGCACACACTCAGAGAGACACACACACACACACAGTTTTCGGGACAACAAAGGACGACGACAAATTTTTGCCAAATTACTGACGTAAGCAGACAGCATAGTCCCATCTACTACTGTCAATGTCGTCGTTCCGAACAAATAGGTCCGTTCATTCCCTGCAAAATGCCATTAATCCTTTTCCAATATCTCCAATACACTCCGGCACCCTCAACCACACACAGGCACTGTGACTGTGACGATGATGGAAAAGTGCTTCTTTTCCGATTTTAGATTCGGAATCGGTTTCGAGTTTGGGCTGTCAGAGGTTACCTATATTTTCCATACACACACACATCCACACAGATCAAGAACTGGACAGAGAAAATGGGTTATTGTCGATTTTATTTGAGTGGATTTTGTAAACCATAAATCCAGGTCATCACACTCGGCTACAAACATTCAACACACTGGCATACACAGGGTGACAGTATTTCCAATGCCGCATATAATTGGATTATCCACAATGTTGTGGCATTTACGATGACGGGAATTGTAATTAACACGTAGGCAAGGACGAAGGGACAACAGCAACACAGTGAACTGAGATCAAATCGATGTTTTAAGGGACGAGTGTCCTTTTGAGTTTCGATATTCATTTTGTATTGTCGGGTATCAAATTTGTATGGAGCAAGAATTTAATGTAGGATCTAGAAACAGTTAAAGGGATGAATGAATGAATGTCCTTTGTATTTCATGTTGATTGTTCATCAATTAGTGCGTGTGGTTTAAGACGATAGATGCTGTTTAATTAATCTCGCTTAGGTTGTTGTAGGGCAACCGATTTAGCTTTTATTTCAAATTTATGGAATCCATTTTGTTTGCGACGACCTTGTCCAACTTTCTAGCGGTAGTCTTTTGGTGAATTCTTTAACGGTGGGCTACCTTGCCATGAGTAGATAAGGTAAAACTGATCTCGATAGTCACGGCTAACACACTCTTGATCTGTTTTTAATCCCTCTTCCGGATAATTACTCAATTGCAGTCTCTGCTCCCTTAGGAGGATTGGACCATTGTCTGGTGTCACCCCAATTCTCGTACTCTCACACTTAGAGTGAAATACCATAGAAGAACGATATCGCAATACGAGAACGCCGATGGGAACGGCCTCAATTCATTCTTCAGGGCTCTGAACTGGTCTCTATGCTTCCTCGGTCCGCTGCCTAAGGTCCGATTCCTCACATAATTGACGGCGGGGCACTCTGTGACGATGTGGAGACATCTTTCATCGCTCTCCAACCACATTCTGCAGGTAGAGTCCGGTGACAGGCCAAGCTTGTGTAGATTCCGGTTTAGTCGGTAGGGGCCGCTTAGGATAAATAAATAGCTGGCGCGACAGCTCGGGATGAGCCAAGGTCGCTTAGGATACCGGTCAGAATTCTAAGGTGGTCCCTACTCAGGTTTAGAAGAAACTTGGATTTCTTTTGTGATAGGTTGGGGAAGAAGTGTTTGGTACATTTCTGTCCTACACTTTCCATCCAAATTGTGTTGGATTTGAGCAAGGATTGCTCCCTCATGAAGTTTTAAAGAGTGGTTGCACCTATCTTGGACAGTGAGTCCGCTGTTTCATTGTCAATGTGGCCCTTGTGAGGGGGGATCCAGTGTAGTATGACCAAGTTGTTTTTTTTTTCCAGTTCTAGAAGCAATATGACCGTCTCTAGGACTAGTTCCGATTTTATTGTGGAGTTCAGTGCTCTCAGGGCAGCTTGACTGTCAGAGAAGATAAAGATGGTTTTGTCACGGAAATTAGAGAGCAAGTTTAAGTTTGTGCATTGATTAATGGCAAATATTTCTGCCTGGAAGATCGATGAGTAAGTGCCTAAACTGACCGATATGTTAGTGCTAGACGACTCTCTGAATATTCCAGCCCCAGATCCACTGTCAATTTTAGAGCCGTACGTATACCATGCTTGGCCATGCTCTGAAGGACGGGGTTTGAATTTTTTGCAGTCGTCATTGGGGGATGACTACGAAGTAGTTTCGTTTCTTTAAGCGACTAGATCAGTGGCGACAAGACTCCGCCTTGGGGACATCCTCGAGTTGTGAATCCCGATATTTCAACATCGACCTAAGTAGACTGTCAATGACGAGCGACTAGATCAGTGGCGAGAAGACTCCGCCTTGGGGACATCCTCGAGTTGTGAATGCCGATATTTCAACATCGTCGATGTTGGTGTGTATTACCACCTTGGCAGCCCTCTCAATCCACCTATACTGAACCGAGTTCAATATTCATTAGGACAAATATTTTACCGAACCCGTGCAGTAGTTCGATTCCTAAATGATCTCAACTGTAACAAGTCTTCAGGTTCAGATGGGAGTTTTCCCCTTGTTTTGAAAAGGTGTTCTTCTACCCTGGCCAAACCTCTACGTACGTTTTTTAACCTTTCTTATTCTGTAGGCATATTTCTAAACAGCTGGAAACTTGCACATGTTCAACCCATTCCTAAAAAGGACGAAAAACCCTGTCCTTCTAACTACAGAGCTCTCTAAGGTCATGGAGAGCATTGTCAATCACCACCTTATGAGATATCTCGAAAAAACCCACCTTCTTAATGATCGATAGTATGGTTTCAGCCATCAAAGCTATACAGGGGATCTAATGGTTCTGCTTTGCGAAAAATGGAACCAATCCATACACCAGCACGGTGGGTACAAAATAGTCGTTCTAAACATATCAAAAGCAATCTACAGAGTGTGGCACAGCGCCTTCTAAATATGTTTCAAGGACAGGTAGTTAGTAATGTCTTTTCAAAATGGATTGCGAACTTCTTAAGTATTCCTTCAATACAGGTTGTATTAGATCGATGCACTTCTACCCCCTACTCAACTAACGCTGGTGTATTTTGATATTATTTATCAACTATCTCTCTCTGATAACACTCTCGACCTCGCATATTCCTTAACGAATCCGCGGCAAGGGCCCTAAATTCGAGCTCAACTCAGATTTGATGCAATCGTCGATTGGGGCGCTAAAAACCGAGTTGAATTCATCATCATCATCATCATCATTTTCAATGATCCACTTATCCACTATGATGGTCGAAGGGTTAGGGTGCTTAAGTGGGCTTTCTACATCTCCCGGTCTCCCGTCATCGACTCTTAATTATCAAGGATTATCCTCATACGGGTAGAGGTGAGGTCTAACCATCTCATCCTAGGCCTACCCAGGGGACGCCTACCTGATGGATTCTATGGATTTCATGGCACGTCTTGGAAACCGAGCTGGGGGCATGCGTTTAACGTGCCCAATCAATCGAAGTATGGACCTCTGCGTTTGAAGAAGTAGCTTCTCGACATTGAGTGTCTTGTGTATTCTGGTATTCCTAACCTGATCTCGACGAGCTACTCCAACAATACAACGAAGAAATCTCATATCAGCAGCTTGTATCCGCGATCTTATTCTTCCGGTCATTACCCAAACCTCAAACTGATTTGAGTTCAACGCGTCAAAAACCCAGTTCTGTCTCCTGTCTCTGAAGCGGGATGCCAATGCAGCCAAATTACAAATGAACAGAGTCAACATTGACGGAACAAATGATTTGTCAATGCTTGGCATGACCCTCGTTGGAACCAGTAAATTTCTGATGCTGCTTAAGGTGTTGCCCGATGCCTCGGTTCCTGCTGTAGACTTGGCTACGATCTGTAAAATTTATATTCGTCCAAACTAGAATATATGTAACTCACACGTTTAGCCGGGCGCTCCTACTTCATTCTTAAGTTTACTCAATCGTGTTTAGCGGGAAGCGTTTAGGCTGATCGGCAATCAATCAATTTACAGTCGAATTCCTTGAATGTGCAATGTCTCCTTGGTTCTTCTTAACAGGTTCCTTCTGTATTTTTGGCTCCTACGACGAAAATAACAGCCATTGTTCTGCTTTTGTTGGTCGAACTAAAAACTTAACCTAGGAAGAGGACTTTGTAATACCTATTGAGGTTATATCTTGTGTTTCAATGAAAAAAACTGATAACCAGTCTCAAAGTCGCAGAGAACAAGTCCAAGAAAGCGTTTTCATTGTTGACTCATGGGTCACGCACCCGGTGAACTCACTTGCAGAGCTGTAGGGTTTTCTCACTTTTCCCCTTCTAAGGCACAGTTCCCCATTTGTTTCACTCGAGAACCAATTCGAAAATAGAATGGCTTTCAGCACACAGTTGTCGACAGTAGTCAATTGCAGACGCATAAACTTCCAAACCTTACGACAGTTCTAGCGATCGTCCTACCATCGCAGACTCACACCTTGTAGTTTCTGGAACATTTTCCGAAAACAATTTGTCCAGTGATTGCTTTTCCATTCATTTGCACTTTGCTGAGTCCCTAGAAGTAGTAAAGCCACAGTCTCAGCTGCACCACAAGTTCACATTCAACTTTTTATAGTTCCCCAAACGGCCCATTACCCATCGCCCACAGAAGTGTCCACCATTTTCGAGACCATCCCGGCGGACAACAAAATGCTCGATTTAATGTCCACGGCGACAATAAAAGTCAATCACTTTTGCGTGTCAGCGAAGCGTGAGCGTGTGCGCGCGCTTGCGCTCTTTTTTTTCGGGGGGAACCGCCAAGTCTCAGGTAGATGCGGTCGTATCGCCCCAGTGGAAACCCACTACTCCTTCCATAGGGAGACGAAGAAGATCAATCGTCTTTCGTAACCACAAAGTGAGTGATATTTTATATTTTCAAATGTTACTGCAGCGCATTGGCCTCAAACGATGATGGTTACTAAATCAGCAGAAGCGGCAAACAGCCGACATCCAGCTCAGAAGCAGTCAAGTCGTCATCCTTCTCATCTTGAGCGTTTATTTGTCCGCAATGCAATTACTAGATGCATCGCCAAATGCAACAAGTAAAAACCAAATCAATGCCTCTTAACTGCTTTTTGCGGTTATGACCATCGAGTTTAATGGTTTATGTGTCGTCAGAGTTGGAGTCATCTTGGTCGTCAGTGCTAGACAGACGGCGAGCGAGTGTTTCGCAGAAGGATGAGTTTCCAATTATTTGCAATTTATCAAGTTGAGGAAGGACAAAAGATACAATCCGACGACTGACCAACAGGACAGAGGCACAGACAGACGGCCGTGAACACAAAGAGAACGAAGCGACGTTAATTTATTTCAGGTAATTACCAGGGGTAGTACATCCAATGCTCGTACATGTGCCTCCGTCCAGAGGACGACTTCTAATGGCTTCATGCGCGGTTTAGTGCGCAGACCTTCACCGAGCACAAAGGACAAGGAGATTTTTATTGCGGTCATTACCGCGAGCCCTATTTCTGAATGAGAACGGACACTTGCGGTTGAGATTACAAAGTGACGACAATGTCGATGGGGAGTCACCAATTTGTTACACAGAAGTGCAAAGTTTGGCATCCCCCACCGATACTCGTCAAGTCAATAAATAAACTTGAACAAGTTTTGTTGAGGAAATCAACAGCAGACACAAGAGCCACCCAAGAGTCGAAACAACGTAGAAGCTTACGTTCACAAAGTCACTCGCTCCATATCTGGCGCGATGCCGTGCGGGTTGTCACACTTTTTCGTTCGTCTTTCCCCCCATCTCGGCTGCGGTGTCTATAATTTTGTGTCGAATTCGATTGTTCAAGTGTACACAAGCGATTAGCGCTGGGGTGACAATTAATTGAGGGAAATGGTCGTCGAATTTTTATGCGGTTTACGGACCGCTTTAGACGATATTGACTCGAAATTGGATGTGGCATTCGATTCGATACACTTTTACGAGTCAAAGCGGCTTCAAGTGGCCAGTGTTGGTTGTGAACTGCAATCCAACTTGACACGGTTTCGGTTTCTATTTGTCAGGAGCGCTTCCGTGCTTGACCTGTCTTTGTTTGTTTTTGGACAGTTGGTAACGCTCTACCACTGACACTAAGAGAGAGAGAGAGAGACATAGACAGAGAATTATGTATTAGTGACAGAGGCGTGTAGCAGTAAGAATTGACGGCAAAAACTATCTAAAATGTGATGTTAGATTCTTGGTCTCTTCTGGGCTGCAAGGCACTTAAAGGTTTAAAATTCCCTAAAGTATAGTTCTCAGTGGAAACCATGAGACCTCTCCATCTGTTGTCCCTGTTGGCGAGTCGTCGGATGGTATCCTTTATCCTTCTTCAACTTGATAACCTGCAAATAATTCCTAGCCCATCCTTTGCGCAACACTTACTCCCTTGAATTGAAGACTATTCCCTTGCAATCATCCTCGAGAGGTTTTGTCATATTCTCAATTTGGCGAAGATGGTGGGTAGTCGAACCTGAGAGCTGCGAGGGCTATCCGATCAATGGGATCTACAATGTAGTGGTGTCTCATCTCGGTAGATGTTTTCTGTAGTGTTGGTGGTTGCCTTGACTAAGTGGTTTGTGCATTGGAATACGAGGCGAGTTGCATAGGGTCGAGACCCGGTAATATCTAGATGGGGTTAAAAAATGAGTGTTTAGTTTCTAAGAACCGGTAAGCC
Organism: Matsumyia berberina; assembly: GCA_917880715.2. Taxonomy (NCBI): domain Eukaryota; kingdom Metazoa; phylum Arthropoda; class Insecta; order Diptera; family Syrphidae; genus Matsumyia; species Matsumyia berberina. The sequence continues at coordinate 78,675,211 of OU862871.1, read as the reverse complement.
CCCAAGTGTGTTTTTCTTTTGTGGATTAGTGCTTTACACTCCTTAAGGAGTTGCGATAGGGTCTTTTCGGCATCGCCGTTTCCATTCTCCTCTATTTTTAGTTTCTTAAGATGTTTTCTGAGTCTGTAATGACCTGTTTCAATGCTTCGTATGCTCGTTAGAAACTTCTAATTGACTAACTTACTTACTTAAGGTGGCTCTACAGTCCGGACTGGACCTGCGCCTCAACCAATAATCGTCTCCAGCCAGCTCGATCTTTAGCCAGCTGCCTTCAGTTTCGCACTCCAAGTTGGTTGATGTCCCCTTCTACTTTCATGCACCACCTGAGTCGCGGTCTTCCTCTACTGTGCCGTCCTTCGGGTATGGATTCGAAAATTTTCCAGGCCGGAGTATTGATTCGCTCTACATTCGCTCTACATGACCCAGCCACCTCAGTCGTTGGACCTTCACTCTTCTGGCTTAGCCGATGTCGCTGTACAGCACGTGCAGTTTGTCGTTGTATCTCCTCCTCCACTCACCATCTATGCACAGGGGACCGAAAATGCTCCGAACAACTTTCCTCTCGAAACAGCCAAGAGCAACCTAATCCACTTTTGACAAAGTCTATGCCTCTGTGCTGTAGAGCAGGACTGGGACGATTAAGGTCTTATACAGGGTCAGATTAGTCGTTCGAGAGAGGGATTCGTTACTCAATTGCCTTCTTAGCCCAAAGAAACAGCGATTGGCAAGAGTTATTCTTCGTTTGATCTGAGCGGTGTCGTTGTCTGAATTGATATCGGAGCCTTGGTAAACAAAGTGCTCAAAATTATATTGAGGGAGTTATGCCTGAAACACAATTCTGCGTTGGTGCAGAACTAGTTGAACTTTTCCTCTGAGAGAGCCCGTCATTACGTATTATTACGTTTGCCTCTCTACTCTCTTTCGCTCTCAAACGTAGAACGGTAGCACGAAGCGAGATCGTGGGGTTGTGCCTTTGAATTCCTTTGGTTGAACATTAAACGTCATTCAACGGTAGCACTAACGCAGAATTGTGTTTCAGGCATTAAGCACGTTAAGTATCCTTTCTTGTTGATAGCATATACTTGGTCTTGCCCTCATTAACTGCTAAACCCATCTTCGCCGCCTCCGTTTTAATACTCACGAACGCACTAGTGACATCACGCTGCGTTCTTCCGATTATGTCAATATCCTCGGCGTATGCGAGTAATTGGACGGACTTTTGAAAGATTGTGCCTCTGGTGTTGACGCGTGAGTTTTTCACAACTCTTTCAGGAACGATGTTGAAGAAGTGGCATGAGAGCGCGTCGCCTTGTCTAAATCCCTTTTTGACATCAAAGGTCTCGATGAGGTCTTGACCGGCCTTGATGGAGCAGCGTGCATTCTCCATCGTCATCCTGCACAGACGGACGAGTTTGACAGGGATGCCTAAACTAGACATGGCTCTGTCTAGCTCGTCTCTATAGATGCTGTCGTAGGCGGCCTTAAAATCGATGACGGGGTGGTGGGTACCGATTTGAAGTTTCTGGGTTTTCCCCAAGATCTGCCGCAGTGTGAATATTTAGTTGATGGTGGATTTTCCTGGCCTGAAGCCACACCAATCAGGTTGTTGAAGAACGGCTTCAAGCGTTCACACAACATGGCAGATAAGATCTTGTAGGCGGTGTTAAGAAGACTGATGCCTCTGTAACTGGCGCCGTTTAAAGGATCTCCTTTCTTGTGGCCCATACTTTCCTCCGACCATATTTTACGGATGAGTTGGTACATGCTCTTTACCAAATCATCGCCTGCCGCTTTAAGCAGCTCGGCAGGTAGGCCGTCAGCTTTAACAGCCTTATTGGAAATGGCTATCTTCACTTCGTCCAGGTCGAGTAGACGGAATTGTTGGTTTTCATAGTCCAGATTGAATGGTTCATTCTGCCTGACAGCGGGATTTGATTCGTCGTCGCCGTTAAACAGTCTGCAGGAATAGTTCTTCTAGTTGACTAAGACAGCTGACCAGAACTATCTCAGGCAGTTTAAAGAAACCCGAAGTTTGTACATATAGTTGCTAAAAGATGGCAGCACGGACGGAACTTTTTCAATTACTGTCCTGCATCGCTTAGTCAAGTGTCAGAAGAAGCGAAATTAAAGGGTGTAGGTCATGATTAGTAAGAAACGATGCTCCTTATTGTGAAAGGCGGGGTCTTACAAACTGATTGAGCGCCCGAAAGCGGTTTTTCTGTTCATTTTTGAATTGAAAAGACTCCTTGACGTACACACGACTCTATTTATACAAACCTGCATGGGCAATGAGACTAATAAAGTGTGTTCCAAACCACCTTCCCCACTTACCATCACTTGCGTCATATGCTTTCACAAAATAACCTGAAACTTCACCATAATTAAGTAGAAATCAATAGGTTAGGTATCCTTCGAAATTGTTTGCGAAGATACAAGTACTGTATCATGGTAAATGTTTAACAAGAACGATACTTATTCGTTGAAAGACTACGTTCCAAACATACAAACATACATAGGTACCCCACAAAAATTTATGAAAATGAAATATTTCCCTTTGAAATGGTTTCCTTTGGTTTTTTTTTTTGGTTTAAGGACAACCTATCGATTATCGCAAAACCAAAACATTCCATTTACTAATCATGGGATATCCTTAAGAGGCATTGGAATCGATTATGGCAAAGACTTTACCCCATACCGCCCAATCCACCCATAACATTGAACCTTAAAGTTGTTTTTGTTGTTCGTCTTTTATAGATTCTTGCCTCCCTAAACAGATTTAGGCCGTCTTCCTCTGTGTGTGTGTGTTTTTCTCCGTCGCATTCAATCGACTTTTTGGAGGAAGTAAACATTGATTTCTGCACTTTCCTAGAGGTGGTGGACACGAGAACCATTCATGGATAGAACACGACGAAAAATCCTTAAAGTTTCTTAACGACAACACAATGTGCTCTCTGTACTCCCTTCTGTTTACCCTCTTTTGCCAAAGAAGGAGCCAGAGGAAGGTGGAGTAGTGGAAAAAAAATAAAAATAAAAAAAAATAAAACAACGACTACGACGATGCCGAAGAAGAAATTCATAAACCTTAAACAAGCAACAGAGCATAGAAGCGCACCCTCTACGTCCTACCCTCGCAGGTCGCATCTCTACGTTGAGTAGTAGTAGCAAGCAGCAACAGACGGTTGGTGGGGTGTACGAGTATATTCGCTATTTCTTTGGGTCTTTTGTTCCTGCAAACGTTTCCTCATTCATTGAATGTATTTATATGGACACAGATATGTATAACGGAGCGCACCACCCTTTCCTCTTCAGATACCATTTTCATGATGGTTGAGTGAGACAAGCAGCAAAGCGGCGACATAGACAAAAGCTACCAAACCAAGCAAAAACCAAACCAAACCATCCAACCCACTGGCAGTAGTAGTAAGCCTCCATCGTTGTCTCCACCGTCTCTATCCTCGTTCTCGTCCTCGTTCGTCGGCGTAGTCATCGTCGTTGTCGTTCTGGACCAAGAAAAAGATATTACACCAGGACACACTCCAACACACAGGGAGTCACAAACAACAACGACCGACGACGTTCTCTCTATCTGTGCTGCGAGAGAAGTACTTGAAAAGTTGGAAACTTTTATCCAATTCCCCCCAAAACCCCTCATCATCACATACACACATACTTATACACACGTAAGGGAGGACGAGGGAAAAGTGGTCGAGACATACAGACTCTTGACAGAGTTTTTCCATGCTCGCAGGCAGGATCGTCTTTCTCGCCCTGCAATGGCGCACAGGGATTCTTCTTTTCTTTTCTGTGTGGCTGCCTCCTTCAGAGGAATCCTTCTTCTTCTCCTCATGGTTTGCAGAAATGATTGAATTAAGCTGCGAATAATTTGCATCCCGAATTGAGGTCAGGCTCACTTGTTGGTGTGCGAAACGTGATGATTATGAGATGCCGGGATGACAATGTCTTCAGTTCTTCCTCTCCCTCACTCTGAATGAACGAAAAATCTTTTGTAAGTTGGGAGACAAAACGGAGAGGATAAGGAGATAATAAAGACTCTGGATGGCACATATGCCATAAGAATTGGCACACATGCCTTGACGCCTTCCCCCAACCACAACGATGGCCATTAACGAAATTCCAAACAAAATGTTCACTCAAAAAGTGAGTGAAGCATCTTCTACACTCGTTCCTGGTCTTCTCATTGCCTAATAGAGTGCTTAGAGATAAAAAGAATATTTCTAGGTTAAGTATCTTTTGGTTGGTCGTGTTGGATTTCTGAGAAATGCTGCCGTGTGCCGCCACGCACTTTTTTGTTTTTTTTTGATTAGATCTTTCCAACTTGGAGTGCACATCGTGTCAAGTTTCGGAAGTTATGTCGTTGGAGTAACTTATTCTTTGAGAGATTCTCTCGTGCCACCTTCTCGTTGGGAAGTCTGTTTTGAGTATTCCGCCGTGTGCACGGGTCTAATTGCTCCTGAGGTGCATTTTGGGAAAATTCGAGTTTAATGTGTTTTTCCGAGACGGTGATGAAAAAGTGAGAAGGTGACGAACAAAGTGACACATCATACACGTGTTTGGTCAATTGGTGTGGGTAGAGCAAGGTATTTGCGGTAGTGGCCATTGTCAATGGATAGAAGAGGATGGGAGGATCTCTACATGGTTAAGTTAAGAAACCGTTGTCGTAGCGTTTTGAGTGGAACAGTTGCCATATTCATACTTCATTAAACCGTGCAAACGTCGTTTTTAACCTGTTAAAACCTTTTATTGTCAACGAAGATAAAGACGGTTTTGTAAAGCCTTTGCTTCGTTGATCTATTAGTGGGAATGAGGGTGTACATTGATAGATTTTTGATAGAGTTTGTGGCTGTCAATCATGATGGTTCTCGCTTCAGATGGATACCTTCTTCTCTGGGGGACCATTCGAATTGGATACCTTCTGTGTCAAAAAAGTCCGCGGTGGTGAGGTCGCATTGGAAGTGTCGCTTGTCACTAATTTTCAGTCGACCGTTTTCGAAGTTTAATGATTTAAAATTAATTTTTTTCGAAGTCAAAAATAGAACTGATGAGGGAATACTGTCAAAGTAGTTGACATTGCAACAGAACATTCGACAAGACGAAAGCACGACACGATTTAACTGACGCTTGCCGTTTACATCATCGTCTCCTGACCTAGTACTAATCAGAGTCTTGGCTTCTTGCGATGTCTTCTTACAAGCCTCCTTACTTACTTAAAGTGGCGCTACAGTTCAAGGTGGACCTGTGCCTTAAACGACAAGCCACCAGCTTCAAGTTTCGCATAAGTTGGTTGGTGTGCTACCTGAGTCGGAGTCTTCCTCTACTCTGTTCTCAACAGTCTTTTTGTGTTAAAGAACCTGCCCTTACGGCGGACACTGCGACCTAGCAAAATGTATTTTGTCCCCGGTTTTCTTAGCCTAAAAGGTCTACTACCTTCCTAATAAAGGTGAGTATGTCATTAGTAGCCGCTTTTCTAGACTCCGCCAACTTAAAGAATTCCCTATAAAAGATCCGTCTATGCAGCAAGTATAGTGCCGGACATTCACAGAGAACATGCTCAGAGGTTTCCTTCTCTTCCAAACAGAACCGACACTCTGTATCTGAACAAAGGTTTAGTTTGTTGAGATGATTTCTTAGGCCACAATGGCCGCTAAGGAAGCCCACTAGCTTCCCCATGTTGTTCCTGTCTCAAGGTTTAGAATTGCCTTGTAAGCAAATGACTTTATAAGTCTCTTGGACTGCCTAAGCCCGGGACATTTTGGCAATGGGCTAGGCGAAGTTGGTGTTCCCAGTTGTTTAACAAAGCTGTGGCGGTGTCCCAATTAATGCCACAAAAGGGTTCCAATCGCAAGAGCTCGGAAGTCGAACAGGCCCTAGCCAGCTCATCCGCAGTTTCATTGTCTACAATGCCCTGGTGGCCGGGCACCCAACCAAGCTTGACATTGTTGTGTCTGGCAAGTGATTGTGACTGACAGAGTTTTCACGAAGTGAGATGTCTATGCTTTAAGCGCTGCCTGACTCTCTGAATAGATATGTATTTTAGCGATCCTAATGCCTTTATCAAGGTTTATCCTGGCGCAGGTCTCAGTATCATGGACTTCAGCCTGGAACAAGCTGCGGCACATCCTTATTGTTACCGAGACTTTAGTGCTAGGTCTAAAGACGCCAGCACCTACTCCGGAAGCCATTTTTGATCCAACGGTAAAACCTACCAAACATCCTGAGTTTGATGCGCGTTTTTCAGTAGACCAGTCGACACAGTCTGATATTTCTACCTCAAATAGCCTTCCGAAAGTGTACTCCCTGGCCATAATGTAGAGGATAGTGCAGAACATGTCCGTACTTGGAATTGAGTGAAGTATTTTCAGATGACAAACAAGATTGTGTTCTAGCTGCAGCTTTATAGCACAACGGGCAGCGGTCTTCCTGGTGAAGATGTGTAGTAACAGAGTCTTAGCTTTTAACCCAGTTGGGCTCATCAATTATCTTGTTTTCAGTGATATCTTTGTGACAAAGTACAAAATCTTAGCTCTTCTCAATAGCGTATTACAAGCCTTGGGGTTCGCACAGGACTTGCTGTGCATTTAATCAAGTTCTGATGATGAAGACTTGCCTACTGGAGAGCTTTTTGGGCCTTGCTGCACGTGGCACTTCGAAGCCGAACTTTGATTAACTAACAGTTTGGTTGACTAGTTTACTGGAGTTTTATAACGCTTTGCTCTACATTCTATAGACTTGGCAGACGTGGCAGACTTTGGTTAAGATATGGAGTGAAAATAAGACTGGTTGGCCTAAAGGAAGTTTTCTTAAGCTTTTTTATACGATAAGTCATGCGTTAATCCTTTATCGGGATAAAGACTATCTGCTCAGCTATGTCATGTTCTGAGCTAAGTTTCGATCAAAATTTAGACTGAAAGGGAGACTGACTAGTTTACACGGCTTTGCTATGCCTTAAGTGATATTCTAAGCTAGGCTTCGTTTAAAATGTACACTAACAGACTGGTTGGCATACTGGAGACTTGTTAAGCCTTTGCTGTGCGTTTAATCGAACTCTGAGCCAGTATTCGATTAAAATACAGATTGATAGTAAGACTGACTGGCTTAGAACCTTTTTATCAGACTTTATTTCACGTTTAGTTGAGTCCTGCGTTAGTCTTTGATCAAGATGTCGATTAAGTGGCTTAGGTTAGGTTAGTTTAGCGGGCCGATGATGAAGATGATAATATCCTTTTCATCTCACTTAAGTCTATGTATTATTGTAGACCCGTTGTGGTACCCATGTATTTTACCAGCTACTTTCCACTGCATAATTTTATATGCCTGATGACAGCCACTTGGCTGTCCTTGCGTACTGAAGCAGATCCGAGAGTGAACCATCGGATAGTTCCTCGACGTTATCGAGGAGGTATCTTTTCAGTGAGTCGTTTCCTCATGCACCTCTTCATCCCCGTATCTTCTGCATATGACGTCCTCGGTCAGGTGCAGTTTTTTTGCATGGTACCTGAGCATATTGTGGCCTGTAATTAATCCTACCGATAATGGCAGGGATTTCCTGTCCATCTATAGGAGCTCGGTCGTTCTGCCTTTATTATATTCTGGCCATAGCCTTCTGGAAATTTCACAGGTGGTTTCCACCTGTTATTCGCCTCGGTTAGGGATCTAATCCTTATTGTCTCCTTCAAATAACGAACTGGAAGCTCTGGTTCTAGGGCTGATCCCTTTCTTGTCCGTTAGTCAGCAGTCTCGTTTCCTGGCACAAAACTATGGCCGGGGACCCAGCAGAGTTTTACATAATGCTGCGTGCCAAGAACACTCAGCTCTTCGCTACAAGCTTGGATGTAATTTGAGTAGCAGATGGTGCTTTTATAGCCGCCTGGTTGTCTATGAGAATCGTGATATCCTCCTCTGGTCACTGCTAAAGCCATTACTCTTGTCAGGAAGTCTGTCAGAGCTGTTGAGTCCTAGCTCCTCAGAGAATGCACCAGCAACCGTGCCTATGTCCAGCTTGGTGCCATCTGATGGACTTTTTCTCATTAAGAATTTCTTTATTCTCCCACTGTTCTCTGCTTGGAAAGATGCAGGAGAAGGGTTTGATGAAGTCCCGATACGGAATCATGTAATCAGATTTGTTATTGGTCCAATATCTGGGCGTGTTCATATGAACTCGGTCTCCAGAATTTAGACTGGTCTATTCTCAGAGCCCTCTTTTCTGCAGATTCTTACACGTAGAGCTCAAGGGGTGGCAGATTGAGAATTGTTACCAATCCTTCTGTCCGAGTTGATCTCAGTGCACTGGTCGTTCCAATGCAAGCTAGCCTTTCTATTTTGGTCGAGGCTTTGAGGTTAGTGGTTTGGGTTGCAGCTTGCTACCAGACTAAACAATAATATCGGCCTAACAATCGCAAAGTACAACCATAGGATTATACTGGGTTTAGGTCCCCAGTTCTTCCCAAAAATCCTACTGGAAGTGTAGCAAGCGATTGAGACCCTTTTTAGTTCAGTTTCCTGTCCAAAATAAGGCCTAGGTATTTCGCACTGTCAGGTAGTTTGAGGGGATTCCCCCAATGTTAGGCAGTGTGCTCACTGGTAGTATTCTTTTATTGGTAAACAGTACCAATTTGGTTTCCTGTGGATTCACCCCCAGGCCGCATTGTTTAGTTCAGTCGTTAAGCGTCCTTAAAGCGACTAACTGACTTACTTGCCATTTCCTTAGATTTTACTCTGTGTTAATTTGAGTTGGGGTTCGATTAAGACGTAGACTGACTGGTTAACTAGAAATCTGCTTCGCTGTGTCAAGTCTTCAGCTAGTTGAGGCAGACAATAAAACTGGCTTTGCTATATCTTTAATCGGGCTCTTCAGCAGGCTTCGGCGAAAAAATAGGCTGAACCCAATTTTCAACCCGCAAAAAAATGGTTCCTGTGACAAAAAAAGTTTAAATGTTCAGACTCGTATAATTCAAACATCAATGAATGAAGTTGTCTGTTGTCGTCTGGAAAAGGCTATGCTTCGATAGTTTAAGCTCATGTTTAGGCTTAGAGGTGTTTTTCCAATCTTTTGCCTCCGCTCCTCTGTCCTTCCCGCGCTATCTGTCAAAACATTGACGCGTCTCTCCATTTGTATTCGAAACAATAACTCGCAGTCTATACATTCCAGCGCCAAAAATTATTAAAAATTCATCGTAATACCTATTTTCTGTGTAAAATCAAAAGTACTACTAGCAATTCACACAGAAAAACAGAAAATATAAAAAAAAAAGAAAACACACAAGAGCCGCCGTCACTGGTGTTGCTGTTGCCGCTGCCGCCAGGTAACAGATAACAAATGCATCGAAATGGTTTGCATTTTTAATGAGGTGAAAATTGAATGCGAAATGAAAACGAAATGAACTTTCTTTGGAATGCTTACGCGATATACATATACCGAAGTGAGCTGCTTTTGCTTTGCCACTTGCCATGGGTGGGTGCGCGCAGGCACCAGAAACACAGCCACACCGACACGTACTCGTAGATACTTTTGTATTACATCCACTTTGGCCCACCCGCCCGCCCCTGCGTCGTTTATACGATATTTTTGGCACAAATGGGTAGTCATTTAGAAATTATTTACATTTTACAACACAGCGAGGGGAGATTGAATAAGTTGTAAAGTTTAAGGTTAAGTTTGAGAATGTAAGCAAAAAAAATTCACCACACCTCTGGTTTCCATTTACTGTGTCCGATATCATTGCCTCATTTGGCTCCATGAACGTGAACACATTTCAACGAAACAGTGCAACAACTATAATTCATCCGTCGTCGCCTGCTGCTGCTGCTTCTTCAGCTTCGTTGCAATGGAAAAAAACCGGTGTAGCGCGTGCTTATGCTCGGTCTCAGCCTACCTGGTTGTTGTGCTTCATGCTATTCCCTCTTTCGTTCTATGGTGCATTTTCATTCTTGACTGGCTTAGAGGAGCTTTGGCTGTCGCAGCTACTCATTATCTGTTAATTTTTGACATCTCATCTGTCAAACGATGTCACATCAAAGACGGTGAATATTCTCACGCACCCATGTGTCATATATTACCAAGGATTCCACCCATCACCGTCGTCATCCTGTATGAGTGCCACATATGAATTACATAAGAATCATTGCCCCTGTGGCAGGCAGAATAACAACGTGTTGGCGGGTAACGCCAGGTGCTTATGCCGCGTCGTTCGATAATCATTGTCATCAGGTTCAGGTAGCGCGCTGTAAGCACCACAGATGCAGTTCAATGTGTTTTTTTTTTCCACTTTTCCTTCTCCTGTTCTCTTTGGTTTCCTCCTCTGCGTGTGCGTGTCGGTTTCTGTTTCGTTGCCTTTTCAAGAACAGTGTTTACATAAAAAGGCATACAAATTACAGATTAAAGTAATGCTTGGGTATAACCTGTGCTACTCTGTGGAGTGCAAGGATGCTTCTTCGTTTTTTTTTTTTTTTTGGTATAAAAAGTTATCGTCTTCTTGCTCATATTTGTGTGTTGCTCTGATTGTGTGGAAGGGGGCGAGAGGTGTAAGCAGTAACAGCATCAGCAGCTGTTACCGCATACAGAGGAGAAAACTGCCAACGACAAGAGGGTTCCCCCTTGGTTTACATTAATCTTTGAGTATTCACTTCCTTCCTGATTTTGCTTTCCCCTTTTTTTGGGAATCTCGTTATATGTACTCAAGATTGCTTCCAATCATTGTTGGGTTGGGACAATCGAAATGATTCTAATCCGGGGGTCTGGTATGTACTCTTGGTTGGACTATTAATGAAGTGAACATTGGTGTGTCATTGTGTGGAATATCTGTAATCCATTGCGTGTCTGTTAGCCTTCCTTAGGAACGCTGCGAAGTGGAACTGTGAACTTGGCACCATAGTGTGTTGTACATCGTACCAGTTTATTGAAGAAAAGACAAAGGAAAACGAATTGTATCTTCTATGAGTCAACTCATGTCAAAAGAAGGTCAAGACTGGGCTTACAACGAACTGTATGCGTTCACAAAGCGTTGATTTGCTTTCTTCGACTGACGAGAATGCCTCCAGTATTATCGAACCAAGTTTTTGGGTAGCCACTCTTATAAAATTCACCAACAACTGGCAAATAAAATCGACAAAGTGTCCAATAGCCTTAATCAGCCTACGGAGTTTTCGTGTGTCGTTAGTTTGATTCCGTGTGTCGTTAGTTTGATTAAGTCAACCCTTTCCAATTGAAATTATAGGGATCGGGGATTTTTGGCGACTAAACTGAATGAGGCTATGCCTTCCGACTACATGGCCAAAGATGCTTTCTTCACCGGTTTTGGCATTGAAGTCTCTGAGTTTACATCGTACTCCGGAGAGGCTCCATAAGCTCCCTCCAAGAGGTCCTAAAAACCGTCTTTGGCAGGATCTTCATCTTCGTCAGTAGGGCCATGTCCACATATGAGTCTTGTATTGTAAAACTATCCTTTTATGCGGGTCATAGCCAGGCGATCACTTATCGGCGTGAAGTCCTTACTTACTTATGTAAGATGGCCCTACAGTCCGGGGTGGACCTGGGCCTCAACCAACAAGTCTCTCCACCCAGCTCGATCTTTAGCTAGCTGATTCCAGTTTCTCACGCTAAGTTGGTTAAGGTCCCCTTCCACTTCCATGTGCCACCTGAGTCGCAGTCTACCTCCACTGCGCCGTCACTTAGGTGTGGATTCGAAGATTTTCCGGGTCGGAGCTCTACATGGCCCAGCCACCTCAGTCGTTGGAACTTCACTCTTCTGGCTAAGTCAATGTCGCTGTCATTGTATTTCCTCGTCATTGTATTTCCTCCTCCATTCACCGTCTATTCAGACAGGACCAAGAATCACCCGAACAATTTTCCTCTCGAAACTGAAAACAGCAACCTCATCCGCTTTTTGACAGAGTACATGTCTCTGCGCCATAGAGCAGGACTGGGATAATTAAGGTCCTATACAGGGTCATTTTAGTCGTTCGAAAGAGGGCTTAGCTCTTCAATTGTCTTCTTAGCCCAAAGAAACAGTGATTGGCAAGAGTTATTCTTCGTTTAATCTCAGCGCTGGTGCCGTTGTCCGAATTGATAGCGCAGCTTAGGTAGACAAAGTCCTTAACTACCACAGAGCTATAATTTCCTATAGTGACGTTCTGTCCGAGACGTGGGTGCTAGGTGTCCGTTCTTGTTGACAGCATATACTTGGTCTTGCCCTCATTGACCGCTAAACCCATATTCGCCATCTTCGTCTCAATACTCACGAGCCCACCAGTGACATCACGCTGCGTTCTATCGCTTATGTCAATATCGTCGGCGTATCCGAGTCATTGGACGGACTTTTGACATCGCATGACATCGCGTCGCCTTGTCTTAAACCTTTTTTGACATCAAAGGTCTCGGTAAGGTCTTTACCGACCTTGATGGAGCAGCGTGCATTCTCTATCGTCATCCTGCACAGACGGACGAGTTTGGCAGGGATGCTAAAACTAGACATGGCTCTGTATAGCTCGTCTCTATAGATGCTGTCATACGCGGCCTTAAAATCGATGAAAGGGTGGTGGGTATCGATTTGAAGTTCCTGGGTTTTCCCAAGATCTGCCGCAGTGTGAATATTTGGTTGATGGTGAACTTTTCTGGCCTGAAGCCACACCGATAGGTACCGACCAGGTTGTTGATGAACAGCTTCAGGCGTTCAAACAACACGTCAGATAAGATCTTGTAGGCGATGTTAAGGAGATTGATGCCTCTGTAGTTGGCGCGGTTCAGAGGATCTCCTTTTTTGAGGATCGGGAAAACGATGCTAAGGTTCCATTCATCGGGCATACTTTCCTCCGACTATATTATACAGATAAGTTGGTGCATGCTCCTTACCAAGTCATCGCCTGCCGCTTTGAACAGCTTGGCAGCTAGGCCGTCAGCACCAGCAGCTTTGTTGGACTTAAGTTTGGATATGGCTATTTTCACCTCGTCCAGGTCGGATCTTCTTCGTCCAGTTTGAATGGTTCATTCTGCCTGACAGCGGGTTTTGGTTCGTCGTCACTGTTCAACAGTCTGCAGAAGAAATTCTTCCATATCCTCAGCATTGACTGCGATTCTACTACCTTATAGGCTTCGGTTTGGGCTCTGTAGCCTTAACAGGTCCATGACCTTCCCTTTCAGTCGTTTTCCCAGCCGTCGGAATCGCTTGATGTCCTTTTGCCTCACTATTCAGCAGATGCTGAGGTAGCTGTCAAGGGACGCCGCGTGGAGGCCATATGTCAACTTGAATTAGACAGTGACAACAATCGTACCTTGTATCTCGCCAAGTTGAGAGCAATCAGGACTTTACGTTGTATGTCCAATTTCATGCCATTGGAGGAGTTGAATTTGAGTTTGTACCAGATGATTGCGTGGAAATTTGATGTTAAAATCTCGTATCTCACATCATACGACGACATCCGGATGGTGTGTGATTACGCCACCTGTAACTTCGTCAAACAGGTCGGCTTTCCTTCTCGACTTCACTGAACCAAGTCCGAAAAAGGGGCAAAAAAAAAAAAAAACTGGAAATTCGTGAAAATCTCCAAACGTCTGTCTTAATGGACTCAACTTGATTTCAATCTGCGTCAATCAGTTTACGCCTTAATAACACCTACCCTTCGCGGCGGCAGGCAAAGGAATTTTCCGGTTCACTGCGACTGTATACAAACAAACAGCCCGCTGCCGCCGGGACAGACTCTTTGTTCTCCGAGCGCTCTGCCGCCCCAATCCAAACCCGATAAAACACCGTTTAGCAGTGTATACCAGTCTGACAGTCAGCACAAGTATCTGAACCGAACAATAAAACAATTCCCGCGTCCAATGTCAAATTCTATGATTATAAGCGGACTGACCTCAGCCAGTCATTTTTCGTTTCGTTTGATACGAGAAATGTACGTAAATTTTGTGCGGCTGTGTGCTGTGGAGGTACCATGTTTGGTATTTCTCTGCTCGTGGCTACGTGATTTTTTGTTGTATGTGAGTCAGGCCATCGAACAACATCGGTCAGCCGAAAAGTTAATGGTCGGTCATTGTTTTACAACAACCTTGGCGCGCGGGGAGTTTGTAAAAAAAAACGAAAAACGAAAAAATAAAAAATTTCCATTAAAGTGCGCAATCCAAGTGGGTTTTGTGTACTCGACTCGTAGATATAATTTTTTTCCGTCCGATGACACACAATCTGATCTGGCTCATCAGATTCCTTTGGTTCTCTAGCTGCAACTGGAAACCTACAATCATTCGAATTATGTGCAGCAACAATTTGCAGCAATTTCGTTGTTGGGTAACACCACTGAGAAGCCAATGTGTTGTATCTGCAGAATGCATCTGTGAAATGGTGAGGATAGTCGGAGCCTGTGAAATCTGTGTAGAATCTCATCACATCTCTTCTGTGTAAATGAACTTGGGAAGCGGTTCCTCGCTAATCCACTCTGGCGGACCAAGGTATAGAGACCGGGACAGAGAGAAAGAGAGACCGTGTGAGAGGAGAATTTACTTTAACACTTTGCACTGCGGTTATTATTGGCATTTTGTGCATTGTTTGGACGGTGAATTGCATTGCACGAGATACGGTACGAATGAGTGCGGTACACTGGGATGAAAGTGGCCACTTAACGTTGTCTGGATGCGTTTTCTCATGCAGTTGTGAGTTTATTGGGACTGTTGACCGGATTCACAGAGTTGATGACGAAATGTTGTGAATGGCTGGTCATTCAACCTGGCCTAGTGAATCATTCAGATACAATGCTCCTACCCACATGGAGCATATTGTTGGTCATTTAATTGGCATAATCGAGGGAAGGTTACTTGTTTGGTTAATAAATGTTGTTTTGGTGAGGGCATTCCCCGATTTGGGGTCGTTTAGCTTTGGTCTGAACACGATTTTTCCTTGGGGGTTTTCATTAAGGACTGAAAAAAAAATCAGAGGCTCATCTAAAGCCTGCAAAACCTATTACTAGACCTTTTGTTTGATAAATGGCACCTTCTTGAGTAAGGTCTCGCAAGAATGGCATTTATTCCAACTTTTGTGTGTAAAACTTACGTCTTTCGGCTACTGCTGACTAAGTTTGTATAACTATGCCTTACTTGATGCACTGGTGTGCATAATGCAGTCGTGCGTTTTTTGGGAGTACATACCTTCATCCTTTCCAAAGAAGTCTCTCTCAATCTCTCAAGAAGTCCTATGACGCCAACATCAAGTATTGAAGACCAGTGGCACCATTGCCAAACAGTCATCAGAGATGCCGTCTCTGACATACTGGGTTTCACTCGGTTTCACTCGTTCACAACGAGACATGTAGCGAAACAAGAGGCATACAAAGTGGTGCTGCACAGAATGACTAGAGCTGCTCGCGAGCTCTACGAGCAAAAGGTAGAGACGAACACCGGCTTCTCAGTATGGAGAAGAAAGAGAAGCGCATGATCGAGGAAATAGAGAAATGCTGCTGCAGGAATGATGTTCGAAAGTTTTGCCAAAGGGAAAATAAAAACCTGTCAAGCCTACAGGGCCCGAACCGAAGCCTACAAGGATGAACATCGTTGTAAAATCGCAGTCAATGCTGAGGAAGAACTACTTCTGCAGACTGTTTAACGGCGACAACGAATTAAATCCCGCTGTCAGGCAGAACGAACCATTCAACCTGGACAACGAAGACCAACAATTCCGTCCACCTGACCTGGACGAAGGGAAGATAGCCATATCTAAGCTTAAGTCCAACAAATCCGCTGGAGCTGACGGCCTAGCTACCGAGCTGTTCAAAGCGTCAGGTGACGACTTGGTTAGGAGCATGCACCAACTCACCCAAAACCCAAGAACTTCAAATCGATACCCACCACCCTTTCATTTATTTTAAGGCCGAGTATGACAGCATCTATAGAGACGATCTATACAGATCCATGCCTAGTTTTGGCATTCCTCCCAAACTCCTCCGTTTGTGCAGGATAGCGATGGAGAATGCACGCTGCTCCATCAAGGTCGGTCAAGACCTCAAAGAGACGATTGATGTCAAAAAGGGATTTAGGCAAGGCGACGCGCTGTCATGCGACTTCTTCAACAGCCATCCTATTACTCGGAAACGCCGATGATATTGACATAATCGGAAGAACGCAGCGTGATGTCACTAATGCGTTCGTGAGTATTAAGACGGAGGCGGCGAAGATGAGTTTAGCGGTGAATTCAGGCACGACGAAGTATATAATGTCAACAAGAAAGGACACTCAACACTGATGCCTCGGACAGAACGTCACTATAGACTGAACAGTTATAACTTTGGGGTAGTTAAGGACTTTGTCTCTTGCCAATCGCTGCTTCTTTGGGCTAAAACGGAAATTGAGTAGCAAAGCCCTCTCTCCAACGACTAGAATGACCGTGTAGAAGACCTTAACCATCCCAGTCCTGCGAAACATCGCAGAGGCATGAGCTCTGTCAGAAGTGGATGAGGTTGCTCTTAGCTTTCTCGAGGGGTAAATTCTTCGGGTGATTTTCGTTTCCATCTGCATAGACGGTTAATGGAAGAGGAGATACAGCGTCGAACTGTATGAGCTGTACGATGGCATCGACCTAGCCAGAAAAGTAAAGCTCCAACGACTGAGGTGGCTGGGTCGTGTAGAGCGGATGGACACCAATGCTCTGGCCCGGAAAATCTTCGAATCCACACCCGAGGACGGCGCAGTAGAGATAGATCTGAGCTGGCGCACGCAAGTGGAAGGGAACCTCAACCATCTTGGGGTGCGCAACTGGAGGCTGCTGGCTAAAGATCGAGGTCGCTGGAGACGGTTGTTGGTTGGGGCCCAAGTCCACCCTGGACTGTAGCGCCAACTTAAGTAAGTAAGTACAAACATATGTATGTACATACCTATGCACAAACATATGTATTTATTTTTGATTGAGGTATTTTCAGTGTGTCGCTCGCTTCGTTCGCTTCGACAAAGACTTTTAATTGATTTTTACTTGCAATCCTATGACTTTGTTCACTTCTGAGCGATAGATTTGCCCGACGTCAGTGTCAAAGCGGTCAAGCGCTTCAATGGATGTCCTCCCCCTGTCGCAGCTCTGTTCCACATACCCCCCTATCGATTGTAGTTCAAATCCACTGCAAGGACTCGTTGCAATGCCATACCTCGCATATTTCTGCTTCCCCCCACTTGATGGGAATCCAACCTTGACACAGCAAAAGATTGCAGATTCCAAACAGATATCCTCCACCGTGTCACACTGTGTTATGCCTCACAAAGGTCTCCATCTAATTGAAAGAAATCACGCGGCCCCCTCGGGTCTGTGTTCGATAAAATATTCAAAAATTTAACCTAAAAGTCATCTCAGCTTCCCCCTCCTGTCGACTGCCACTTTTCCTGTTTCCCTGTGTGTTTTTCTTCTTTTTCTTTTTTTTTTGTAACGACATTACCCCCGAAACTACTCTCTGAATGGATTAATCATTTTCCCTATTCAAAGGCAAAAATTAACCAACAAAGTAGGATACACATGTACATACTCGTACATCGACGCGCAACCAAACACACCTACCTACTTCAGAGTAACAAAACAGAAAAAAATTCTCTTCGAGGCCGACGATCCTGATGAAACCGATGCCGGGAGTAATGGAAATATAGGTGGCTACAGACAAAAAAAAATTGGAGTATGAAATCTATATAGTCGCGCGTAGCACTAAAGAGAAAGAGCACAAGGAAGCCAAGGACTTCACAGTGTGCAAACATTTGTATACGAACGTAGTCCTCCACTCATAACAAATTTCTTGTTCCTCGTCCTGCGAAGCGCGCCCCCTCTGATTTTCTATCATTTTGTCTTCTCCTTTATTCGTTTCATCGTCGTCGTCGTCGTCGTCGTAGTCATCGTAGTCGTTGTCGTCATCGTCATTTTATTCGCAACCGTAACGTTGTGTCGGTCCTTTGAACAAACGAACAACTTTAGTCGAAGCTTTATATTAACATTTCAGAACGTTGGCTCCCCTCTTGCCTTGTCGTGCTCCTCCTCCTCGTGCCTCGTGCGTCCTTCGTTTCGTCCTCGTCGTTCTTCGTTTGGCCTATCTCAGTGCCACAGCCACTCCACTTTGCCAAAGTCGACAGAATTTCCCGTCTTTTAGAGCACATTGTGTGCTTGCTTACCTGTGTGACACACAACTTGTATCTATAAGATACTCTATGTATCTATTTTGCAGAAAAACGAAAATCGAGCACCGAAGAGACCTTTGGTAGGCACTAGGCAGCTGGAGATGGAGACGTAGACGACAAGGGGGGTAGATTTTTTTTTTGCCCCGTTTTGTACCTTTACAAATGGATATTACACTTCTTACCTTCGAATGGGTGTGTGCGAGTTTCGTTTCTCTTTCTCCTGTGTGTGCGCTTGTGTGTGTTCTTCGAAGAGAGAAATATATTTTTTTTTTTCCTGTAAGTCAATACATCTGCACATACAACACTCCTGCTCCTGCTGCTGGCTGCTTCAGCTCAGCCCACCGTAAGGCAACGCTGTGGAGGATACGTCTACACAATGGAAAGGACGAGGGGACTTGTGGAATAATGTACACAACACGGTCGTCGGCACAGTTAAATATGTGTAGACGCAGCATAACAGCAAAGAAAGAAAAAAATTATAATTATCTTGGAATATATTGTAATCTATACTCGGGGATGTCAGTGGATGGATATTGCTGCGCTTGGGCCTGCATCTAGGGGGACGACGACGATAGAAGGCTGGTTGTTCACAGTTCGTCATGCGAATGAGTACGAGTGCGAGACTGTGCTATTTGGTTTTAATGGTGCTGCATGCACACACAAGCACGCACATCCATAGTCTGCCGGAGAGTGTATGTATATCGGGAAATGTTTGTTCGGTCGCAGTTCACACTTAAGTTGATTTTCGTGATGTGCTAGCTGTGCTGGGCTGTCTACTGTGTGCTGCAAGCTCATAAATACAAGTGAGGTTGCCGTTGCAGTCGAGACCAGCCGGGGTAGTATAGTCATCGTTGAAGGGTGGCAAAACGATGAAAACTTTATGAAGTGAACATTTTGTGACGCGAAGGATCTTTTATTAATTTATTATCTCGCAGTATGACGACGACAACGACAACGACGACGACGATGAAGTTTTTAAAACGATGTCGGGGCATTTATAAAGTAGCAGTCGTAAATTTTATGACATCTTATTGATGATTGTTACCTTGTGTCTGGGCTTTTGCCTGGCTGGTTCTAACAAACTGTGTGATTGACCTGCATTTTGTAGGTTTATAGTCTCGTCGGTGACCTTAATTTGATTTGAAACTCTTTTGATGCTCCTGACCTCTAAATTTTGTGTCTTTTAGTCCTGATTTCAGTTTGTTTGGACTTCACACAGCCTTGAGATTGAGGGGTTTTGGTCCTGATTCCAATCTGCCTTTGTTGTTCTCTCCTGAGTTGAGAGTCCTTTTATAAGGTTGTAATTTCTACACTGTTTTTCTGAATCTCCGAAAACAGTCATCACGCGACCAGTTCGAAGTGAGGCATCTCTTTCACTTTGAGTTGTGGCTGCAAAGTATGTATCTCTACCAGCCAACCTTAGATTGCACCTAATACCTAGAATAAAGCTACTCTTTCAACGGATCGAGGCTTTACTTCTTGATTCTTGCCATTTGTACACTACAGACCTTTCCATACACTACATCGCATTACATGGCATAGGTTAGGTTAGATTACGTTTGTGGGCTGATGAGGGTTGCCCCATCATTTTTAGGTCCATGTAGACCCGTTGTGGTACCCATGATATTCCCTACTGCGGTTTAATTCCTTAGTGGCAACCATCCGGTCGCGCTTGCAAATTTGAGATTCTGATGGCGAACCATCGGCTAGTCCTATTTCTTATCTGGCAGAGGTATGGGCAGTAACAGAGAAAATGAGTTGTGTCCTCTTGGACCTCCTCGTCACCGCATCCCCTGCATATACCTACATATCTTCGTCATTCAGGCGTAATTTCTTTCTGTGATATCTTAGCAAGTTGTGGCCAGTAAGTACCTCCCACCAGCATTGACAGTGATCTCCTGTCTTTTTGTAAAATCTGGCAGGTTTTCGCCTTTTCATATTTTGGCCACAACCTTCTTGACTTGTCATATTCTGGGCACCATCTGGCCAACGGTGGTTAGAGATTTCCACCTGTTATTTGCTTGTATTATGGTTTTTTGTGCAATTTTCGCCCTTAGGTTGCAGAGTGGCGGTCTGACCGTACAGTTAGCTTGCTGTCGGGCTAGGGTTGAACCCGTTCTTGCCAGTTCGTCAACTTTTTCATTACCGCTATGACCAGCAGAGGTTAACATTGTGCTGCGTGCCAAGAACCTTAAGCTCTTCGCGACAGCACTTCATAGATAAGGTTACGTGGCTATTCGCCGAAGTCGATGAATTCACTTGGACCTAATTAGTTCGCCGTCATGAAATACTGAAGTCCATTTCGCACACTATAGCCCGCTTCGTACACCTTGATCCACTACGTCTACTATCGGCCTCACAACTTTTGCTCTTCATGGATCATAAGCAGATATGTTCCCTTTGATGGCTGAAAGTCAAAACAATGACGTCAGCTTTGTCATCAACTACAACATCGTCCTTAACCATAGACTTTTGATGTATAGAGACTGAAGCTCTGGGGTGGATCTGGGTAACCTATGTTGCTATAGTCATGCTAGGTTTGGAGGTAATTAGCAGAGTTCCGCACTATGGAGATAATTCTCATTGAAGCCGAATTGGTATATAGGGCAGCCTCTAGAAAGAAGGTACGTTAAGACCAGAAAATATTTCGATTTCTTGACGTAACCACTCAAGTCGGCTGTACTGGCAGGGTTTAGATCATTTGTGTAGAGTGGGCCTCTTTCTTCTTATTTCTCCAGCTTATGTACAAATCGTCACAGATGTCTGCCTAAGAAGATTAATTACCTCCTTAATAAATATGCCCAATCCTGGAACATGTTGAGTCGAAGCTATCCAAGGCGCTCTCAATTTTCTGGCAGTGTAAGGTTGCTTTTGGCAAGACATGGGGCTTATTACCGAATAAGGTCCTTTGGATCTATACGGCTATGATAAAATCGTTTCTAGCTTATGTGCCGGTTGTTTGGTGGAAGGGGCTTTCGCGTAAGTGTGTGACTGCCTACTGCACTTAACTCCAAGGAACGGCTTGTCTCGGCTGCACGGGACTGCACGGGCTGCTCTAGATGCTTTAGATGCTTTGCTTGATCTACCTCCCCTTGATACTTATATCATGGGCTGTACTATCAAAGCAATCGTCTTAGGGCTGGCTTTTGGTATCATCCGCACTGCAGTTTTGATTACCTTGGGCGACATTTGTCCTACGACCCTAGTTCCATGGATATGCCGTCTGATGCAATGACACCAGAACATCGGTTGCTGTGCAAATGTAAGGTCGACTTTCCTTGCCTTTAGGACTGGCTTCGGTTAGAGTCTGAGCCCGGACAGGGCTGTAGTCGAATCTTCACGAATGGCTCCAAAACCAGCAGCAGCAGGTAGTCCGCATTTTTTTGCCGGCGAGGGCAGGATAGTCACACAGCAAGTGATGAATAGATTCTCTTCTCTGCAACTTCTGCAGTAGGCGTTGTATACTGAGGAGTTCCGCATGAGTACAAATCGCTCAAATGAGGCTGGAAACGACCCGGTCGCGTCGACTAAGTTTCACAAGAGAGAGAGAGAGAGAGAGATTTCTGCTTATCACAGGCCGTCCATAAATTCCTAATCGTTATAAGTGTGTCTAGCTGGATCCAACGTGTATTGACTCAACTAATGGTCTCGTCTCCAATATAACTTTTCAGCGAACTTATTAGAATCTTCACAAAAGCGAGGGCTGGTGAAGCATGCAGTGCTGCTTACTTCCCTTCCGTGTAAGTTCAGAACGCGATTGTTATGAATCCACAGTTCCTGGATTAGGGCTGCTTCTTTTCGAGGAGCAGCCTCAGGTTGTCGAAGACGACTATATTATGATGAAATTTGATTTTCACTGCCTGCAACGGCTGCCGCGGTCTTGACCTCCATATCGTAAGTCGCTTTAGCAGGTTAAAAAAATAAATAAATAAATAGCTGGCGCAACAGCTCGGGATGAGGCAAGGCCTAGCTTGCTACATTTTTTGCACGAATGGAAGGGATCTACAATTTATTTCCAACTCCGACGAGAGGTGGTGGCGCGAAAAATGTTCAGTGGACATGGCTGGGGCTTGAACCCACGCCGCTTGCTCAGCAGTCCAACGTACTAACCACTGAGCCCCGGCGGCCAGCAGGTTACGCAGGTTAAGTCCACTTTATGAGCTTCTCCTCGACGACGACACAGGTCTTAAACCCTAGCCTCTGTGGGTAGGGTCATTTGGTTTTCATGTCATAGTCATCTCAAACGTCCCATGTGCAGTTTCCTACGTCGATGTCGCTATACAACTCGTTTAGTTCGTTGTTGAATTTTCTCATCCAAAGCCATCAATCCAAACGGAACCGAATGGATATAGATGTACCCATGATTTGCTTTCGATAGGCCATCGGTTTAAGTCAGGTGAACAGCAAAAAGAATAGACCTGTAATGAATGCATATGAAGGATTGCATTCCGGAGGTATCCCAGAACTTCAATCTGCGTTTAGTAAGCGTTCCGGCTTGCATTCCACCCTACCTTAGCTTTTCGTCGTTTGTTCCAATGAATCGTCTACGGCCGCAGGTCAGAGGCCTAAAGTCCCTTTGCCACTATTCCATGAAAGTGCATCGTTTAAGGCATTGAACCTTGCATGCCGAAGCTTCACTGTGCATCTAATAAGCGCAATTTACACTTTGCGGCCTAGATTCACCTACTTTTCTTCATCTTCTTCACAGTCTATTCCGTAGAATCGTCCTTAGCCAAATGTCAAAGGTCTCTAAGCCTCCTTTGATCTCGTTGAATCTTCTCCAAGGGTTCTCACCAGCACTCTCCTATTCTCATCTAAACAAGCCCTGGAACAGTGCGTTTGAAAAATCACCCCCATAACTTAAAAATTTCCAGATGACTGCGGAGTTACGGGAGTCAATACCATAAACATCACCTCAACTAGGCGGTAAAATTGAAAACGTTGCTCACCATCCTTAGTCCGTGTGTGTCTCCGGACAAATCCTGTGTGTGGGAAGATTTCAATTCATTTTCCCCCTTTATCGACGGCGCAAGGGTGGCTGTGGCAACAAACGACACATACTGGCAACGCGATCAATGATGCCTTATCCAGGTTTTTTCGAAACACCGGCAGCAGATTAAAGAATGGAATCTGTCTTAGAGAGCATCGTCGTCTTTAAATGCTATTTGTGTGCACTTTGTGTGTGCCCTGCCCACATTGCCGGGGACATGGCACCGAGAATCGAAGAATATCCTTTGAAAAGAGCACAACAACACGACACACAACCGTTTGTATCCTGCACATGAACATATTGATTCTCCTCTTCCTGGCTGCCCGTGCTCCTATCGTTGTCGCACCGTCCCACCGCCGCATACGTCCTTCCCGAGCTCTGCAGTGTTGTAATGCCAAACGATTTTCAGTTTCCTCTTTGGCTTCCTTCTGCGATACACGATGCGTCCTTTCTAAACACACAGCGACAGTTTTAGCAGCGCGGAAGGAGGAAACGCTTTGCTTTGTGTTGGTGCGGTGGCGGCGGCGGCACTGGCGAATCCTTAGGAAGTCGTCGACGTCGTCCCCCTCGATAGCAGTAAACATGCTTATTTCAGTGATTAGAGGAATGATTTTGACACGGAAATTGGGGGTAAAATTTCCTCTCCTCTCGCGTGGCAACGTGTTAGTATTTCACTGGCATTGGCTTGGTGTTGGCACTGGCTGTGGCCTCAATGGATGGAACGCGGAGAGGAGTCGTGCGCTGTGTAGTGTAGTGTGTATGTTTGCATGTTGAGCGTCCTTCGTTTACTCTCTCTTAACTCCACGTGCATGTGTGTGTGTGTGTGTGTTTGGATGAGAAGCGCCCATGGCCGACTTATTTATTATTATTTTGCCTATGGGAATATTCGGGGAAAGGAGGAGGCGATATAACTCATCGGGGCGTCATGCTGAAAATGTGAAATTCTATTTGCGAGGTCGGGAACAACGATGATGGTACGGTACACACGGTATGAGAGAGTATTTCTTTTCATTTTTTTTTTCTTCTTTCCTTCCAAAGTACAACACATATCTACAACCAGTTGAAGTTGAGGGTCTGTTTGGTTTCTTTGCTTCCGAGGAAGGGTTGAGCCGGGAGAGTGGGTAATTGTTAGGATTTCTTATCTTCTCGGGGAGTTATGGGAGTGCTTTTACCCTATAATTTGATAATAAATTTTGAATTCACGATGATTGTGTAATAATAGGGTTAACGGCGAAATGGGATTTCAGGGAAAGTATTTACAGTTTTGTACACTTGGGCCTCGTGGCGTTGATGGAGACCTTTTTCTCGTCGAAGGGTTTTTGCATCACGCAAAGGTTTGGCATTCGCCAACTCTTGAGTGGGAATCGAATCGAATATTTATACGCGCTTGAGACTGGGTGAAGGAATATCCACCACGGCTTAATGTAAGACTGGGTGGCAGTTGAGATTGTTGTCCCCCAAAGGGCGGAGAGTAGACTTTTTGCTGGTGAAAAGGTGCCGCGGACTAAATGCATGCAAATCTAAGGTGAATCTGACTACACATCATACATTTGTGGTAGGTTAGGAGAGGTGAAGAAGGGGTTTTGAGGCTAAGCTTCCATGAAAAACACAATAATGGTCCCATTCCTTACAAGAACCTTTGCACCTCCTCGATCTAGGAGTAGGTAGTTTTCTTTTCTGATATTAACGTCAGTAGTATTCTCCGATTGACAAGAGCTGCGGGTGGTTTCAGCTTGTGTCCCCTAAGAGGAGCCGTGGTATCACAATGGACCACAAACTGTCTTAACCACCTTTAAGTTTTCTAATTGCAACTGTGTCAGTGGTTTTTTACCTTTCGGGGACTGGGATTCTTTAGATAAGTTGTTCTGTGTCCTGGCCTCTAGGTTGGGTTAGGTAGAGTAGGGTTCTGCAGCCAGCACTAGACACCATAGTGGGCCCATCGCGAGGCCTGTGAAACCAAAAATGCAAAACCTAAACCATTTTCTGAAAGCATTTGAATTCCCTACAGAATTTTACCATGTTTCCATAGCTATCATAGTCTACCTCCTGTAGATTACTAAAGAAATAGTTTCCGAGAAGTTTTATGCGTGTCCTGGCAATTCCCTGACATTTACATAATACATATGTGTGTTATGTCCTCAGCGGCGCATAGGTCGTGCCAGTATCTGCAGACATCAGTGGCTGATAGCCCTAATCTTATGTTTCCCAAGAAGACAGTGGCCGGACAGGAGGCCAGTGACTAAGTGTAGCTATGCCCTGCTTATGTTAAGAATATTTCTTGTTTTCCTGCGGTCCAGAGCAGGCCATAGGACCTTGGATACCCTATGCCCGTTTACCATCTCTGATTTCCCTTACTTCCTGTCATGCTTAGGATCTCTGCTGTAGCTACACGGTAACGAGGATCTACGGTGGTTTCCTCCTCCATGTGTTGCTGCTCTCCACCTAGTCTGGCCAGTTTGTCGGCCTTTTCGTTCCCCTCAATGCCACAATGACCCTGCACCCAACAAAGTCTTACTTGATTGTGCGCGCACAATGCCTTTAGCAGAGACTAGTGTGGATCTGACGACATTAGATTCTAGTGCGGCCTGACTATCAATGTAAATGGCGATATGCCTTCCAGATATCGATTTCATCCCTAGTGATTCCACAGCTATGAGCACCGCCAGAACCTCTGCTTGGTATACGCTAGAAGTATCCAGGAGTCTTATGGGTACTTTGAGGTTGCCTTTTAGGAGTAAATCCCTGAACCTGTTCCGTTGGTGGTTTTTGAACCACCCATGAAGATTGCAATCTCATCCTCTGAGATGACAGCGTTTCTCTGCCAGTCTTCCCTCTCAGGATACAACGTGATGTAAGGTGTATCGAAGTCCATGACGGAAGCCGTCTCATCTATTTTTTTTTAGAACGTGAAAGGTATATTCATTCACGATGGAGCAGTGTCCAATATTGTTAAAGAAGCCTGAATTAGTGAGCCTCAGCGCACTATTGGCTGCCTGGTGTTTTATTTGTAAATCTAGCGGTAGCAGATGCAGAAAGGTGTCTAGAGCTGCTGTTGAGCGAAGAGCACCCGTGTACTGCTGCTAGCTTACTAGCTTACTTTCTAGTTGCCTTTGCCAGACGAGTGCTTCAGACGTGAGTATGCGTCTGACTATTGCTGTGTATAGCCAGTGCATCATACTTGGTTTCAGACCCAATTTCTTCACTGCTACCTTCTTACAAGCAAAAGGGAATTAAGGGGCCTTTCTAACCCTTTCCTGTGTACGAGTGTTAGGATTCCAGTTCAGTTTTATGTCAAGGATTATCCCAAGATATTTGGCGCTGTCTGACAGGGACAACTCGACCACTCCACGTTTGGGTAGTCTGGGGGTATCTGGTCTCTCCTTGTGAAAAGAACTAATTCTGACTTTGCCGGATTGACGTTCAATCCACAATCTTTTGCCCATTTACCCAAGGTTGCTTAGGCACATTCCATAATGTTGCTGATTGTGTCTAGAAATTTTCCCTGTACAATTATGACTACGTCGTCAGAAAAGGCGTAGACGTTTAGTCCTCTTGATTAAAGCTTCTTCAGGATTCTATGTATAGGCAAGATCCACAGTAGAGGCGAGATGACTCCGCCCTGTGAGGTGCCTCTGTCCTATTTCCGAGCTGATATTTCTTGAGACAAGCACGTTTCTTCTCCTTGCCTCTAAGGTTCACTACAGAAATTTCTATTGCTTCGTCAATTACCTGCCTAAAAGGTGCGATTCTCTCAGAATGTTGGTGTTTACACAGAGTTCGAATAACTCGACTTTGAATAACACGACTTAAATCCACGTGTTCATTTATTTACGCCCCCAATTTCCTTGTATGATTTTAGAGGACTGCAACTTTTCACCCCCTCTCGTTGTGTAGAAGCATTCCCCCGTTCAAAACAAAACAACCACAACCTCCATGACTAATTGTATCTAAAAATTTCTTCCGAATTCCATTTGAACAAACGCGGCGAACGCTTATTTTTAAATCTATTGCGTCCTCCAAAAAAAACATTCTGCTTCCAAAAACACCACACACCAAACATTTGATTACATTTCTGTTGGACGTCGTCCCCCTCCCAACCACTTGCTTCGCCTAAATTAACCCAACACACCGACACAAAGAACCAGGGAACTGCCCATTCTCGTGATCGACAAATCGCACGTGCAGGGGACAAAAATACCCCAGAAGGTACCGAAATATACCTTCAATTGTTCAAAAGCCATGAACGTCTTTAGATTATTGACATTTAAACCGTCAAAAATAGCCAACGTGTGCACATGCTAATGACGCGCTGCGTCATCTTTACGACAATGAGTTCAGCCATTCAGCTGAACAGTCGCACAGATAAGCGAATATGTATCTGAACATATTTAACAATCAGATTCATCGTCGCTCCTGCACATCAAGGGTGACTAAGTGAATCGTGTGTTCCACCTAAAAATAGCAATGAACCAGGGAACGATGCTAATCAGAGTAGAGAGGCACGAGCAACAGACTGCTAGGAAAATTAAATAAAATCACTTAACGACGACACACTGGCAGCGATAAAATAATTAAAACTACTTAACGAAAGCATACACAAAGCGAAAGAGACGAAAATGGAGACTGAGAATGACCGAACGACTGAATGACAAAATGTTGACGTGCCATAAATCATTTGGTAAAAAAAACGAACGCATTCGACAAATACATCGTTGGACATGCTTGCATTTTGAAATTCGAATCGAAGTGGGAAAGAGAAAACCAAGCACAGAGCCAGAGTTTGGGGGAAAACAAGGAGAGAAATTCAGGACCGACATGTGGTTCTGGTTCGCCTTGAACGTAGTCTTTGTTAGAGCAGACGGGAAAATCTGCATCTGCATCTGAAATAAAACAGCACGAGTTCGTCTTTCTATTCTGTGATGAAATCGGGCTTGTTGCTGGCTGACTCGGATTTTAATAGCGAGAAGTTGGCTTTGCCTCCTCATAATTGACTGCGACGATGCGGATGACGATGTGATGATGAGATGTGTCATTTGGAGCACGGAGTGAGTCGCGACCACCCGATTAGTTTTGATTAACTCGATGGGAATTTGTAATGGACTACGAGTAAGTTCCAGCTCAGCTTGATTATGTAAGAAATCTTTGCTGAAACCTCTTCAACTTGTTATTCTTTGTATTAAAATTGGTTCTCATCTGATATAGTATTTCGAGAGATACATATGTACATATGTATGTCGAAATAGGCCACTACGTTGGGTTAATTTTTGCCTCTTTTCTATGAATTCCCTAGTTAGTGGTGCCCTCCTGGTTTTGCCTGAACGCGATTTCTTGTATCAACACCAAAAATTAGTCACCTCGTTGAGTCCCTTTGTGTTTCTAGTCAAGAGTCGTTTTAGTCAAAGGTATCTTCCGGGCGTTAGCCTTACTGAAAGACGTTTCGCCAATCATCTGGGTTTGAGTTCGAACGCGGTTGAAAAATATGTTTCCGTCGCACCGTTTTTTTTACAGAAAGTCGACTTCTTGGGTTTTCTATGATGAATAGAATGTTGAAGGAATCGAACAATGCAAAGGATTCCTCAGCTCGGTCACTTTCTAAACGTTTGGTCAAGAATTGAGTTTCCAGCGGAAGGTGTAGGCAGCACGCTGTAGGTTAGGTTAGGTCAAGGTGACTCCTAGATAAAGCCAACACACTTGGACCAATGATAGGTCCGTTGTGATACCATAAAGATTTTCGAATATTCCTTTACCTACTCGTTGAACCAATTGGAGCTTCTGATGAAGCGAAGAGGGGTTCTAACTTCTTAATTGATCAGATCACCTAGATCGTTGTAAAAGAAGGCAGAAATGTTCTTCGATGGGAAAGAGCTGGGCAAATTCAAAAAGGTGCGGAATGGTTTTCTCTTCTTCTTAAGTAAATGCCAAGTCCTGTTGCATGCTTGCCTATTAGAGAGTGTGTAGTGATGGCACCTACAGTAGCATTGATATTCAGTCTTTTGAGAGAAATCAAACTCTAAGAGGGTTTTCAGATCCAGCTTTGGCACAAATCTGTTTTGTCACTAGACACGTTGTATCATTTGTTCACTTGAGACCATCCGCCCCCTCAGAGGAAGGAAGTTAAATATAATCGAAGGAGTCAAATCCAAAGATGGTTCACTACTTTCCGTTGAGAAGGGCATCTTGCGGAGATGGGGCGAGCACTTTTCGGAGCTGCTCAATCCCGAATAGGGCATTAAGGAAGGCAGATCCATAGTTTTGAGTAGGGCGGAGAATAGTCCCACCGTAGAGGAGGTGACTTTGGCGATTAAAGCGCTAAAAGTCGGCAAATCTGCTGATTTGGATGAAATCCGGCCAGAAATGCACAAGGCTCTGGGTGAAGAGGGAGTGAAATGGCTCTCCCTTGGCATTAAAGTGGACTGGGAATGGTGGTGAAACACCTAGCGATTGGCAAACTAGGGTGATTGTTCGTCTTTTTAAGAAAGGGGATAAGGGGGATTGCTCTAACTATAGGGGTATATATCTCTTAAGTCTCCACGGAAAAGTCTTTGCAAAGGTGTTGGAAGCGCGTTTCAGAGCTGGTGTCGAGTCCAGGTTGGGCGAGGAGCAGTGCGGCATTTGTCCAGGTAGAAGCACAACCGATCAGTTATTCACTTTTAGGATGGTACTTGAGAAGGCCTGGGAGAATGCCCAACCTATCTACAGTTGTTTTGTGGATTTGGAGAAAGCATATGATCGGGTTCCAATCTCTATACTGTATTCGAGTGAACGGCGTTAGATCGACACCTTTCGCTGTGGGTGTTGGACTTCGCCAGGGGTGCGTTCTATCACCTCTCCTTTTCATAGTGTATATGGATTGGATGTTACAGCGCAGCCGTGGTTGGGAATGGTTCAAATTGGGAGATTTGAGGGTAAGTCATCTGTTTTTCGCTGATGATTTGGTCATCCTTACGTCCATCCAGACCGAATTTCAGCGCGCACTAAATAGGTTTGTCGCCGTCTGTGGTGAAGCTGGTATGAGGGTGAACGTGACCAAACCAGAGTTAATGGAGATCTCACCTCCTGGCATATAGAGAGAGCCCATATTTAGAGTCGATAGAGCATAAGCTCCCTAAACATTCATAGTGGATAAGCGGGCCTTTGGAAAATGAATGATGAATGTAGCGATCTTAATTACTTACTTAGGTGGCGCTACAGTTCGGGGTGAACCTGGGCCTCAACCAACAAGCCTCTCCAGTTAGCCCGGTCCTTAGCTAACTGCCTCCAGTTGCGCACGCCAAGTTGGTTGAGGTCCCCTTCTATTTGTGCGCGCCACCTTAGGCGAGGTCTTCCTCTACTGCGTTGTCCCTCCGGGTTAGATTCGAAGACTCTGCGTGCCGGAGCGTTGGTGTCCATTCGCTCTACATGCCCCAGTTATCTTAGCCGATGGATACGTATCTTCTTTACCAGGGCGATGTCGCTGTACAGCTCGTATAGTTCGTGGTTAAATCTTCTCCTCCAAAGCCTGTCAATGCATACGGGACCGAATATCTTCCGAAGAATTTTTCGCTCGAAGCAACTAAGGATATCTTCATCCGCTTTCGACAGTGTCCATGCTTCAGAGCCAGAAAGCAGGACTGGGATGATTAAGGTCTTATACAGAGTCTCCTTAGTTCTTCGGGATAGGGCCTTACCACTCAATTGCCTACTTAGCCCGAAGAAACAGCGATTGGCAAAAGTTATTCTTCGTTTGATTTCCGACGAGGTGTCATTATCGGAGGTAATAGCAGAGCCAAGGTAGACAAAGTCCCTTACTACCTCGAAGAATGTAGCGATCGGTATGCCTAAAAAGCCTTTTTCTGATAGAGTTGACACCGTTGTTCCATACCTGGCGAGCCGATCAGCCTTACAGTTCCTTGGAATGTTCCTATACAACGGCACCAGAGGTTAATATTGAGCTGCTCCGCCATCTTTTCGAGAAACGAACGCCAATCTAGGGCTACTGTTGAATTCGTAGAAAATGATTCCAAGGACTTGATGGCTGCTTTTCGGTCCGACGGATAACTCGTTTTTCTTCAGCCAAGATAAGACTTATTTAATCGCCATTACTTCCACCTAGAATGCGTTCAATGATTAGGGAGACGGAAGGGGAGCTTAGATTAAGCCTATCGGAGAAAACACCTTCACCTACCCCTTTATAGGGTTTTGATTCGTTGGTATACAAGTGAACCGACTTGTTTTCTAAGAATGCTTCCACCTTTCAGAATGACCTGGTCGGGCCCGCTGTAGGATTCTTAAAACATTCACAACTTTTCGCTTTAACGAGAGGCCAGGCGTCGTTCAATTAGGCTTAACCAAGTAGAAATAGGGCCGATTCCAGATTTATGTGCAAGAAGTGGTCCCTTGTTTAAAAAGTGGGTTTTCTCTATGTATATAGTCATTGCAAACTCAATTGTAGCAAAAGGTCTCGTGGCATTCCAACTTGATGAGGTCATCAGTCAGGTGTTCGTTAGTATTGGCGATCTTCTCCACTTCCTTTCTCGCAAGGCTTTCTTTGTAAGAAGGGCCCTTGCCATAGGTGTTCGGCTGGTTTTTTTTTTCACTGTTTTCTTCACGGTCCTGCCATCATGCATTACATCACGTGGAGGACTCCAGGATAAGGTTTTCTATTCGATCGAGCCTGCAACTTCTTAACTTGCTACCTGGCGGTACGGGAGTCGTACATATAATTGTAAGGCGTTCAGCTAATGGGGTTTTGTAGATTTCTCCAATAATTTCCTCTCAGAAGTGTCATAAAGGCTTCTTCTTTAGTATTTGTCCCGTTGGCTATTTCCTTATGCTGATGCCGACATCGCGAGCTTGAGCCCAGCCTTTGGTCTGCGTCGGGTTCGTTGGATCTCCACAAATATTCCCAAACATCTTTATACTTACATGTGCCTGTGTATATATAGAAGGTCCTCGATGCTAGCTGGTGTCTTCTGCAGATTATGTCAGGATTTTCCATTTGACGCGAATTCGCAAGATCTGCGCTCCCAAAAATCACTTTCCTATTCCACTTTCTGTGAGTCCCACATCCAAGTCCAAAAGACGACTATAATTTGTTCAAATTATCATCAACACACGGGCACAGGCAAGCATAAGAAATTAAAAATAGACGCCTCTTCAGCGCTTCATTACCCAGACCGCGCCGTTGAAACATTAATTTTTCCCAATTGCCCGACACTGTTGTTGCTGTTGTTCCTCCTCCGTCTCCTGATCGTGTTAGTTGGTGTATCTTCTTCTTCTTGGGAGAACACACAGAGGAAAACGAAAATGAACCAAAAAAAAAAACCGAGATACACTCGTGAATTTCGTTCGCAGGGAATTCGGTTAATGGGTCATCGTGAGAGAAGAGTCATCTCATCATCATCATCATCATCATCAACATCTTCCAACGGGCGCGCGTACATCGCAGATGGTTAAGCTTGTTCTTCTTTCTTTTGGATGTGGTGTCTTTGGTACGTTGTTCTGTGTCTTATATTGTTTCTTTCAGTCTTGGACTAGAAACCCAAAATAATGAGTGCAATTCTGGGATTAGGGGCGCTATTGCTCAAGAACAACCAATGGGATTATGATGGAACTCCCTCTTGTTTGTTTGGATAAATGAAAGGGAATTGATTTAGACCGATGGAAATCGCTCCACCATTTGAGGCGGACCGTTTGCCTGGGAAGTCATTTACATTTTTATCGGCCTCTTGAGGTTGCATTTGCTTATGCTGTAACTTGTGTTGTAATTTTTGTGGATAGAAAAACATTGGAGATGTCAGACAGGTCAGACAGTTCCTACTTGACTGAAAATTAGAGCTGGCAATTCTGTGCAAGACGACTACAGAAGAATAGGATTGAATCTCATTCAGTTCTCTGACGCTTAATCTAGTCAGTTGGAGGATGTGCACTTAGGTGCACTTAGACCAGAAAGTAGGTCCATTGTGATGCCACTGAGTACTGGGCTAGCCTGCTCACTCCTGAAACCATGTAGGTTTCCTAACGTAGCTGTTAAGATCGGCCGTTCAGCTCATTTACATAGATCGTTAGAGAAGTATTGTCCTAGGGTGGCTTTCGTGATGTGGGTTAGTGCGGAACACGAGCAGAGGAAGCGTGCAGTGGACTCCTCATCCTCGTCGTCTCTGCAGCTTCTGCAGAAATCGTTACATGCTCTCCCCAGGCGTGGAGCATGCCTGCCTAGGATGCATCGCCCCATGAGGACGTTGATTAGTTTTGAAAGTTGGTCTCTTTTAAGTCGTATTAATGCTTTTGATCTTTTCAGATCCAGGACAGGCGATCAGCCTGGCACTGTTGCAATAATCGAGGTGTTTTTTTTTTTGATGCACAGGTTGGTGTGAAAACCCTTTTTGGATACTCTCCTGCCGTTGCCATGAGTTCTGCCCGACTCCATGGTCCTGCATGTCTACGAACTAAAAAACACCTCCTCCTTGCTCCGTTTCCTGGTTTGTCCCCTGCGGCACCGCCAACCACGAGATTCCTTCGCATGGGCAGGTTTGACATTCCGTCGTCTCCTTCTCAACTGCCAGAGCTAGCAGTTTGTTGGTTTCTCGCTCCGCTTGCCTCTATTCGCTGTTGCTGCATTATGCTTGTGATAACTTCACTTGCAGTCTCCCAGCCTTCGCGCATTTCCAACATATTTGTGATTAGGCCTCTTGGGGTCAATTGGGCTCCAACTTCTATCTCTAGGATGGTTCTAGCACACGTGTGCTAGCAGAATGGGTCGTCCACATGCTTGTACTTGTAAAGGTACTCCTGAAAGCATCCATGCCCTTCTTGCAGCCTTCTTCACTTCTAGATCGATAGGCATGCGGCCTGAGATTGCACTTATAGCATCCGCTGACACAGTTCTTAAGGCGTAGCATACCCTTAGGGATGCAATCCTATGCGTCGAGTTCATCCCTCTGATGTACGACTTATGATGCGCCTCTGACACCCATATCGGGGCCGCATACAAGAACATAGACTTGCTTACGGTCGTCAAAAGGTTTCTGACCGGCTGCCTTGGTTCTCCTTGGTTTGGCATGAGTCTGCATAGCGCTGCTACTGCCCAAGAGGCCTTCTCGCCTGTGTACGTTAGGTGGTTCTTGAAGCTGAGTCTGTGATCCAGCAGCACTCCCAGGTACTTGATGTGCGGCTTCGATTCGATGAGGTGCTCTCCGACTCGTATAGTTAGGTGTTCCACTTTTTTACGACTGCTTATGAGGACGGCTTCGGTTTTGTGGTCCGTTCGCAATTGTTTCATTGCAGTTTTGCGTCATTTGTCCCACTGCAATGTCGTCAGCATAATCGACAATTTCCGCTCCACTCGGTCTCTGTATTTTTAATATGCCATCATACATTATGTTCCATAGAATGGTTGATGTCCAGGTCTTTTGAAAAGACACGGGCATCAACTCCTTCTGCTGTTTTAGAGCCGTCCGTAAAGATAGAGCTTGACTCATTAAAGAGTTCCTGATCATAGTTAATGCTCTCTGATGGTTCCAACATGGTTAAATGAGATTCGTTTGGGTATCAGTACGATTTATAGCTTTTCACCTTCGTAGATTCATGATTTTAATGACAAACCAAATCGGCGTGGCTGTTCCTCGGAGATTTACAAGTGTTTCTCGAACCATCTACTATATCTTTGTCAGCTCCACCTGCAATGGAAATTTATTTGTTGTTGAGTTTTGCCCTCATCTTCATTTGAAATTAAAACAAAGACTTATTGCTTCATCGCGTTCCCGACACGTCGTCGGTCTTGTGGTTTCCTAAAATTTTCTAGAGCAACAGTGGTTCGTCTCGTAAGCATTTAATTTGAACCGAAATAATGTTAAAACTGTAATCCCTCACACTCTCCCTCTCTCGTTCTCTGTGAAAGATCCATAAATGTCGCCTTCCATTAGCGCCCGCTTTAATGAAAATCCACATCGCACCGAACGACAACGACGCGCATACATATCGCAACCTAAACCCTGTCCCTGCTGCCTGCCTGCCCTGCCCTGCCCTGCCTTGTTGTTAAACGTATGTCTACTCATATTCCTATAATAAAAATCATAAATTTATTGAGACTCTATGCTGTCGCTATAAAAGAGCTCTGTGCTCCGCGCCAGCAGTTCACTCGTCTTCACTCCTCTCTTTACGCTCTGCACCGCACACTTTACGCTGAGATGTCATAATTTATGAGAAGCATAAACATTCGTGTGTGATGTATGCATGTATACACAAAGGAGAAAAAGAACAAGAAGCCCGAGCTCGATGCCTGAGCTTGTTTGGAAGAGTTGACGAATGGCTGAGGAAGAAGAAGAGAAGGGTTCTTCCTTCTTTTCTTTTTTTTTCTACTTCTTCGTTCAGAATCAGATTGAGGTTGGTTCTGGTGGTGATTTTCCTTTTTTTTTTTTGCGCTTCATTCAGTTCAGCTTGGCTCTGATTCTTTGTGTAAACAATGGACATGAGAGTCGAGAGCGGAAAAGGGGAAGAAAAAGAAAAAGAAAAAAATTCGAGTGCCTACGTGAGGGGAATGGAAAACGGTGATAAGTGACAGCAATTAATGGATTTTAACAATTTAATCATATTTCGGATCAACGGCGTTATTCAAATTGTCTGAACTTTGGGGCTCTTCATTTGTTGTTATGAGAGAACTTGGATAAATGGGGAGTGAGTGGACCTTTGGGTCGTTGAGAGCGCTTTAGCGAGGTGGAGTATTTTTGAAGTATTTGGGTGGTCTGAAGGTTAGTTTTTATTTCAATCTTAGGTTGAACATGTTGTAGAGGTTACTGTCATTATAGGTTACATTTTGTCTTTTTTACATTTCTCTACATTCGCCCACCATTTGTGGCCCACTTCTTAGAATCTGATTCGTTCATGTCACGTCACTGATCTACGGAGAGAATTTGAGAGCGCGAATTTCCCTATTCGCCTCCTTTATCTCTAGCTAATAAGCTTGAACCTGTCCTCTGTATAAGAGCGTCTGCTCAACCTCAGACTTACAAAGCTCTTGGTTGGTTAGACCTCAACGTGTTTGTACCCAAAAAAAAGTGTACTCATGGGAGTTAAACCAAGTGGTAAGGTTGGCTTATCTGGAAAACATCTAGAAAGGGATAGAAATCTCAGGAGTTTCCTAAATCAATCTTCTGGTGGTTAGTGCTGGATGTTCGCACAGCAAGTGTTGGATGGACTCTATTTCCTTTACGTCCTTGCAGCTTCTGTAGTAGTTATTGTAGAGTAATCCAAGACGCTCAGCATAGATTCTTATTCCGCAGTGCCCTGTAAGGACACCGGAGACGATTCGCCATCTGGCTATTGCGCATGTGTCCATATCACACCATCGCGTATAAGCCCTGATCCTGGTCTGCTCATCTATTTTCATGATTAAGTTCTGCACCCTTACTGGCAAGTTCGTGCGCCATTTCATTTCCTGACTGGATTTTAAAAAGGCGGAGAGACTTTTATCCACTAACCGGAAAAACCTAGGTTCTCTAAAAGGGGTCCTCATCGGACATTGTTTGATAGGCAGATATGTACTCAGACTGGGGGTCCCCTCAAACGATTTCTGTAGAAGCTGTATAGACGAAGAGGGGAAGAAACTAAAACCCACCTAGTGTGCAGCCAACCTTTCCTTGCAACATTGAAAATGAAATTTTTTGGGGTATACTTCTATGACGATCTTCACGATCTAGCCAACTAACCTAACAGCATATGTATACTGACAATGCCCAAAGCTTGCTTACTTACATACATAAGATGGCGCTACAGTCCGGGGTATACCTGGGCATCAACCAACAAGCGTCTCCAGCCAGCTCGATATTAAGCCAGCTATCTACAGTTTCGCGTGCCAAGTTGGTCCCCTTCCACTTGTGTGCGCCACCTGAGTCGCGGTTTTCCTCTACTGCGCCGTTCCTCGGGCCGGAGCATTGATGTCCATCCGCTTCACATGACCCAGCCACCTCTGTCGTTGGACTTTCACTCTTCCGGCTGAGCTGATGTCGCTGTACAGACCGCACAGTTCGTCGTTGTATCTCGTCCTCCACTCACCGTCTATGCAGACGGGACCGAAATCACTCAAAGAATTCTTCTCTCGAAACAGCCCAGAGCAACCTCATCCGCTTTTGATAAAGTCCATGCCTCTGCGCCATAGAGTAGGACTGGGATGATTAAGGTCATATACAAAGTCACTTTAGTCTTTCGAGAGAGAGCTTTGCTATTCATGCTTTCTTAGCCCAAAGAAGCAGCGATTCGTTTGATCTTAGCGCTGGTATCGTCAAAGCTGGTATCGACAAAGTCCTTAACTACCTCAATGTTATAACTGTCTATTGTGACGTTCTGTCCGAGGCATCGGTGTTGACTGTCCGTTCTTGTTGACAACATGCACTCCGTCTTGGCTGAATTATCCGTTAAACCCATCTTTGCCGCCCCCGTCTCAATACTCTCGAACACCCCGTCTCATCACGCTGCGTTTTTCCGATTATGTCAATAAGAGATTGTGCCTCTGGTGTTGGCACGTGAGTTTTGCACTATTCTTTCAAGAACGATGTTGAAGAGGTCGCATGACAACGCGTCGCTTTGTCTAAAACCTTTTTAGACATCAAAGGTCTCGGTGAGGTCTTGACCGACCTCGATTGAACAGCGTGCATTCTCCATCGTCATCCTGCACAGACCGACGAGTTTGGGAGGGATACCAAAACTAGACATTGCTCTGAATAGGTGTGTTTGTAGATGCCTTCATACGCGGCCTTAAAATCGATGAAAATGTGCTGTGTTTCGATTTGAAGTTCCTGATTTTTCTCGAAGATCTGCCGGAAGGGAATATTTGGTCGGTGGTGGACTTTCCTGGCCTGAAGCCATACTTATATGGACCGATCAGGTTGTTGACGAACGGCTTCAGGCGTTCACACAATACGGCGATGTTAAGAAGCCTGATGCCTCTGTAGTTTGCGCAGTTCAGAGGGTCCTCTTTTTTGAAAATCGAGCAAACGATGCTGAAGTTCCATTCATCGGGCATACTTTCCTCCGACCATACTTTACTCCTGTGTATGCTCCTTACCAAGTCATCGCCTGCCGCTTTGAACAGCTCGGCAACTAAGCCGTCAGCTCATGCAGCTTTGTTGGACTTAGGCTTCGATATGGCTATCTTCACTTCGTCCAGGTCGAGTAGACGGAATTGTTGGTCTTTGTCCTCCAGGTTGAATGGTTTATTCTGCTGGGAGCGCAATTTGATTCGTCGTCGCCGTTAAACGGTCTGCAGACGTAGGTCTTCCGATGTCCAAAGCACCTAGTTTTAACTTCGCCGCAGAACAGTAACAAACCAAGGACCTTGACATGTCGTCGTTTTGAAACTCATGTGGCTATATGATGCCCAGGAGCATATTGTACGTCCTGTGATTAACCCCAGACTATAGTGTATATCAAACATGTTATTTTTAAGACAGTTGTCAACTTGACTTAAGTTTTTTACTTTTTGGTTTTATTATGTCTGTGTAAAATCTTTCAGAAAGTCATAAGAGGTTGCAAATTTAACCCTCAAACTGAACAAAGTGTTTAGAGTCTCATGAGAAGTGGAATTCATAATTTGCATTTCACTGCAAACTATTTTCAAGGAGTGGTTAAGTTTTCCTCGTGGTCGTCTATTCAGATTGAACTTCCGGACTGCATCTAGACGAAGCGTTCCTAGACTCTAAACTTCTCGAACTCATTGCAGTGTCAGAGTTGAGAGAAGCTCCCCCTCTATTCCTTTAATTTTCATCGAAATCGACGTAGTGTAATCAGACATCTGTCATTCGAATGTTCGGAGTGGATTTAGAATTCTTTACATCTCTCCTTCCATTATCATATCCCATGCATTCTTTTTGTAGTGCGACACTCATATCTGTGCACCGATAACCACTCATTCCAGAGGATTACGTGAAATTTATTGACAAATCAATTCGAACATGGAAACCTGTCAAATCTGACATCAACTGGGTGTCAACTGTCATGTTGATGGAAAAAATATTTTTTACACATTTTCCCTTCAAATTATTACACAAAAACTCGACTAATTTGGTTCGTTGAGTGAAAAAGCAAAATCCCTATTGTTTTGCCGACGTCCATTGGCCGTATAAATTACACAAAAAAAAACATTGTTTCCTTGTACACAGGCCGCTCCATAACGCCCTTTGTACGGTTTTTGTACACCTCGATAAATATGACTAGGAGGAGAGAGAAAGATACGATATTACAGGGATGAATAGATGAGGGCGACCAGGAACCAGGATCACTCACCACTTCCTTTGTGCATAGAGCAGGAGATACCTTCTATCCACACAAAGCGATGACGACTAGCTACACGAGGACTTTGAGTGCCGAAAAGGGGTGCTCTTTGCCTTTGCCTTTGCCATTGCCTTGTGTCGGTAAACATTTGGAAAACCTTGGCAGGTAAACTGAAACGAGTGCACCACATTCCCATGGTTAAGTTGTGAGTTCACAGAGAGAGAGAGACTCAGCGCACAAGGAGACGACTATTTTTACGGCTCGGTGTAGTAAATATTTTGCATTTTCCATGCAAAGGATATTTTATTGCGCTTCAGTACGAGAACCAGAATCAGACGAGGAAGAGGACGAGAATGTGGCACAACTAGGTGGATCTGGATAGGCATGTCATTCTATTCTTATCTGCTTAATGGTATCCGGTGAAATTCCTTT
This sequence comes from Matsumyia berberina, assembly GCA_917880715.2. Lineage (NCBI taxonomy): Eukaryota > Metazoa > Arthropoda > Insecta > Diptera > Syrphidae > Matsumyia > Matsumyia berberina. The sequence goes on along the minus strand of OU862871.1, from coordinate 78,635,405 downwards.
TTATTTGTGGATAATAAAAGGCATTAGGGTGATTAGTGTTGAGGTGTGGCATTATCGAGAGCCTGAGCGGGCGGCTCTGTGAATATTTCTCTCAATTATGTCGTTGTATTGTGCACAGGAATTGTGTTTGGTTGCGTTTTTGACTATCAATGAGGTGGAGATTTCGAATGCAATAAATCAGGGGACTTACTTGTGGGAATGAGTTATGAGTTTCAAGGGGCTTCTGACACTTTGGTGTAATCGTGATGGGAAATTAAATATTAGGAAAGGTTTGCTGGGCAATTGTTCGAAAGTGGTGTTGAATTTTGAGAAGATATTTATGAGGCGCTCGAAGCGACCTCGTTTTGGTATCGTTTTCTGTGCAGCATTGTCGTGTTTAAAGATGTTTGTTTAGGGTTTTTGTTCGACGTATGTACACCAAACAAGCTCCTTTGACTTTTTGGTGGAAAATCGTTTTCGGAGGTGTAAAAGGCATTCTACTGACTTTCTCCCAACGCCAGTTAGACCGATTTCACTCCGGAGTTAGAGTATTTAAAGCAGAAATAACATATTTTGTCGTTCTGGAAGATAGGTAGGTCTAAGTAGAGGCTTTCTGATCAGCCCTGCCGGCGCTGATGCGCCTTTTTGATACCACAACTCACGTGAATTGTTCAGGTAACAATTATCAGATCCGGCCTGTGTGGTTAGGAAAGTAAATGGTGTAGCGGAAATCTCTGATAAGTCTTGGAAGAAGGCTTTGCCAGCGTACTCTTCTTCAACTGAAGCCAGCAATAATGCACTGGCTATACGTAACAGTAGTTAGGCCCATACTCGCATATGGGGCCGTAGTCTGGCATAAAGCCACAACCAGAATAACCTCACTAGAAAAACTAGCGGCCGCACTAGGAATATTTCTCCACCTCCTTCCGCTGGACTTACAGATAAAACACCTAGCGAGCCTGAGCGCGCTCAGGCTCACAAATTTAGGCTTTTTCAGAGTCGGGAGGGTGGGACACTGCTCTGTCGTCTCTGACTTCCTAACCGGTAATCTCCATAGTACAGATAACATACTTTCTGTACTAGATTTTGACACGCCAAATACAATCACATATCTCGAAACGAAAGAGAGAAATGGCAAAGGCATGCAATAAGACAACCGGAGGAAATAGCCGTATATACAGATAGCTCTAAAACACGAGATGGAACGGGTTTTGGTATCTACTGCCTTGAGTCAGAACTGAAAATGTCGTTTAGACTTTCGTATATATGCAGTGTGTTCCAGGCAGAGCGACTGGAGTTAAAGGCGCTATCCAACAGAAATATCGCCATCTACGTCGACAGCCGGCCGCACTGAAGGCGCTAGAATCGAATTTCGTTCGTTCCGAACTTGTTGTGAAATGCCGCACATTGTTTAAGGAACTATGCGCGCTGAGCCGGGAAAGACTATGATAGGTGCCTGGACATTGCGACATAAAGGTTAATGGGCTTGCGGATCAACTAGCTAGAGGCAGGGAGAACAACCCCAAGGGGACGTTGGAATCGTGAAACCCCCACCCTGCGCGGTTAAGGCGAACTTCTTAGACAACATAAACAGGCGAGTTGACTACAGATGGTCAAATATAAGAGAACATGGGGTGTCCAAACCTTTAGGGCCGGGGTTCGATAAGAAAAAGACGAGATAAATTCTTAAGCTAGAAATATCAAACCTAAGAATAGCTGTAGGAATTCTGTCCAGGCTTTGCCTTCTACGTAAGGATGCTATGAAAATGGGTCTTATTTAATCGGACGTGTGTAGATACTGTGACGATTTATGCATTACAGAAAACATCACACACATTCTGTGCGATTGTGAGGACACAGCGCGAAGAGGCTTTAAACACCCAGGAAACAACATTTTTAGGTTCTATCAACCACAAATAAAATGCTTTTCGGTGCCTTTGTAGTTTCCCACAGGGATCGCGATGGGCCCATCCTGGTGCCCAGTGTTTCTAGAAGATGTCTCCTAATTAACCTTACCTAACCTAAACCACGGTTTGTTTGGTTGTTCTGGAAGACTTCTCTTCATATTCTTTCAAAGGCTTCTCAATTTGGAGTCCAAATTTTCGTTGCATTCATGTTCGTTTGTTAATATCTGCGAAGGTATTTGCTTTAGTTGAGGTCTACAGGTTACCATTTCTGTTTGCTCTTCTCTCATTTCCTTATGTCCTCTTTGGTTCTAAGGCCTCTCAAAGGCCTCGAATCAGCCGTAAAATCTATTGGTCTCTTTAATTCGTGTAAAAAACAAAACACACAACGTGAATGGTGGTGAAAACCTAAGATTTAGACGGTTTGCCTTGGCACCCACTGCAATTGCCCTCTTTTTTTATAATCCGCTCGCGCTCAAGGCGTTATGAATACCCTTATGATGTCATTCACACAGGGCGAGCTAGTGCAGTGGTTCGAACCTCAGGTAATATGAGGTTTCAATGGGGTCCGGGGGTATTGTCCAGACTAACTGGTTTTGTAGTGTTTGTCATTGCTGTAATTCACTGCATTTTTTTTCCAAAGCTCCTGATGCCATAATCATTTTCAGCTCAATTAACTGTTGAAGCCATGGGCCCTCTACTGCCAGTGTTAAAACTTTGTAGTAGAGTCGACATCAGCTTTCACCGTGGATTGGTTTCTTTTATTTGTAAGAAATCAATACTTTCCGACAGTTAAAACCGGATTTTCAGCGTGACAAACGATGATGCTAACCCTCTCCTAAGTTGCTTCGTTTGGTTTATGCGTCTCCATGTACGGGTTTCCTAAAACAACTCTTTATGGTCATTGAGTATTAATGGCCATTGACTTATTGGAAGAATTTCAATGTCCTGCCAGCCAGTCTTGAAGTTCCTGGACAAGCCTATGGGTTCTGCGACTTAAGAAAAAGCTGGCTCGACAGCTCGGAATGAGCCAAGGCCTGGCTTCTCGCAACCATTCATGCTGTGCGTGTTACATTTTTTCCCACAAATGGAAGGGACCTACAATTTAATGTCGACTCCGAATGGCGAATTGAGAAGTTCTTTTATGACAGATTATACTCCCGGAGGCCTGTGATTCCCCGACGAGAGGTGGTGACGCGAAATATGTTCGGTGGATATGCCTGAGGCTTGAACCCACCCTGTTCGGTCAGCAGTCCAACGCACTAACCACTGAGCCACGGCGACTACGAGTTCTGCGACTTGCCTTTTGGAAAACCCAATATAGCTTTTTCATTAGCGTCGAGGTCGAGGTATTGGGTAGTCAGACACTAGAATCGGTCATTCCGTCGCTTTGAAAAGGAATCCCTAAAGGTGTACATCATTGTGAAGCTCCATGTGGTTCTTTCTGATTCTACTCTGCGGAATAGACTACTTATCAGTGAGAGCGAGGGTTTACTGGTGTCACTACTCACCTCACACGTTTTGCCTAAGGTGTTTGTCGCATTTTTACGAAATGATCACTTTAAGAAGTTCAAAGTTATTTTTCGAATCAATCAAAAAATAGTCTCTGCGATCTAAAGGCACCACGTCCTACTGTTAATCACCAGGCAGCCTGATGTCCAAGTCGGACAAACGTTTAAACGTGTCAAGCAATTCTAAACCCACTCAACCCATTCGAGTCAAGTATACGACCATTATGCACCGAAAGGGTTAAAGGACATTCAGGACCTGTTCGCATATGAAAATCTCTGCTTAATATATCCGTCCACTGCACACCAAGCCCGCCTAGATCATAAGTCCAAAACCTCATAAGCTTACAATGTTTTAGCCGATGAAAATCACTGCACAACCGAAAAATGCCCTCGAGCCAACAAAACGTCGAGAAATAGTTGGCCAAAAAGTCTTCCCAAATTGATTTTGGCGGGCTACTTGTGTGTGATCGGTTAACAGCTCAGTGGGGGTGCAATTGCAATTGCCGCTCTTTCAAAATGATATTAAAGTCGGAAATCCCTCCGCAGCTTTCGAGCCCTAAGTAAACACACAAGAGCAGATGCACGGCCAAAAATCACCAAAAGTCAGCCGGCAAACCGGAAATTCCTCGAAATTATGGGCGCCCTATCCCAAGCGACCGAGTGCTCGTATCCACGAGCATACACATCCATTCAATTATCATTATTGGAGAACTATAAATTAATTATTTCCAACCCTCTATTATTTAATAGGAGTTTAGTTTGGCCAAGCCGGGCTGTGGGAGTGAGCGACAATGGGGTGCAACTACACGCCGCAGTAATGTGTATCTGATGTGCACACATGTAAGCTGCTGCCGTCGCTGTACGCCGAGAGGACTCGAAAAATTCCCCAGACAACAATGTAAACGTTTGAACTGTGGCGATGTGGGGGTGGGGCTGCACCACCCACCCCACAGCCCATATTGTAAATGATAATGAATTCAAAATAATTTCATGATTATGCGGTTTCACTGGGGCTGCTGCTGCTGCTAGCTATCGTCCTGGTGTTTGCTGCCACAGACACTGAACCTACCTATCGACGGGTTGTATCTGTATCGTTCTGTGTGCACTCTGTACTCTGCTGGTTGGAGGTGTTGGAAAATCGATTCTTTCGATTAGGGGTGGATTTATCGACCTACAACCTGGAATCATTCCCATTCTCGACGAAGTAAAGTAGGAGCGATGAACAAACAGCAGCCACCCGAAGCAAATCAGGTCGATGTGTTACAAAAGAGGGGTGTGCTGTGTGCTGTGTATGTGCGCGCCACTCCTCTCCTCTCTTAGACGGATGCAGAGATTAGGAATAGGACCAGATTTTTCATCGTCTCAGGAAAGAGGTCACAAACACACACAGAGAACTGGAGAAGTTGCTAACTTTTATTATTTAGAAATAATTTTCGGCTGCAGCCGTAGGTGGGTAGTAGCAGGCTCTGTAAGGTTTTGAATTTCATCTTTTTTTTTGCCTTGTATCGAGTCGTAGAAACGTTTGGAAGCGCCTTGGGCCAAAGACTACACACGAACGATACTGTGGCGAGGACGATGCCGATGTGTGCCAAGGATAGTTGGATAAATGCGATAATGAGGTCATGGGAACTTCTTTATCTGCGGCGTAGATATAATTTGTGTACATTGTTGGGCTGGGAGGGCGAACACCGTAGCAGTGGCTTGTTTTAAATATTTTCCCCTCTATTGCTGGTGTCATCGCAGCAATTATTTTGAATTAGGTGAAGTAGCTGAGAGTTGTGGTGGACAGAGCGGGCTCGTGCGTAAATAACAACTGGGTTATCGCTTAATCAAAGTCGCTTTGGCAGGTTGGGGGATGTAAGAACTGGCGGTTGACTTCCTTTTGGGACATTTTTCTCGACTGTGGTCGTTGTAGTGATCAAGTGATTTTGAACTCACTTTACTAGATGTACGTTAAAGATTGTCCAACTGTGTTTCCTTGGGTTGATTGCTTCCGCCTTTAAAGTTTAGACGAGAGATTTCGAAGGCTTCTCTGTCCAGGACAGTAGGAAGATGAGCACTTTGTCGTAGGTCTTTTATTGTTTTGGGGCAGATGCAAAGTTCAGAGATTTCAATTGTCTTCTGGAGATTAATTTGGTCGGAATAGCGATTCTAGTTCTAAAGCTAACAAGAGTCATCTACTTTGGAATCCTGGAAATAAGCCGTAGCTCCCTGTAGCTCGTTTCTGAATACCAAGACTGTTTATCGACTCTTCTATGCCAAGTCGGTAAAGTGCGACCCCCTCCCCTTACGTCTTAAATTTATGGGTTCCACTACAAAGCTTGATTTGCTATGCAGTCCTCGTCCCTTTTTAAGTGTGTGACCAATCCAGATGAGCTAGTAAAGCTAACGCCCACAGAACCAACAAACTCCACCAATATTGAGCAGATATCATCGACTCCAATCAATTCTCCCGCTCTCCACTGACAAGGCATTGTGCAGCACATGACTGACTACCTCTACGAAAAGCATTGGTCCTAGTATACAGCCTTGTGGGACGTCGTTTCAAATGTCCAATTCCTCTGCTAGCTTCTCCGGTTTCATATTTTTTCTGATTCATTCAAATCTTCCGCCTACTAGACAGGTACCCCAGAGGTGTAGATTCGTTTTCCCTTCTATTAATTTCTGGAGCCTCTACGTAGCGTTGAAAGGGACGCCCGTTCATATGGTATGCCCGCCTAGCTAACAGTGGCCCAGATAACTCGTAAGTAGAAGCTCATGCTTCTTGTGCTTCTTCTGAACGTAGTGCAATGAGACTTCCTATGGTATGGTATGGTATATGGGGGTAAGCGGAAGGGGCTTCACTTAGGCTTTAGTCGGGCCCATCGTGTTTCCCTCTCTTTTAAGAATCAAGACAGTAGATATGGAGTAGGTTTGGGACGACTTTTGGGAGGAATTTAGGGAAAGTGGGATGGGAACAATTATGGAGTTGACACTAGTATACGTGATTTGGCGAATCTAGCTGTTTCTTTGATAAAGTCCAGGAAGTCACCGATTCCTTTGTCCTTGAGATGCTTCAGCTCCGGTATTTCCATGGGCCGCAGGGTCTTTTGGCGGGTTCTTGGTAGGGATCGGAATCAGATTTCACAAGTCTATCTAGAAGTGTTTTTATTGTTCCAAGTGCTTGTTAGTTCAAGTCCAGTTTCATCAGAGCTGTAGCGCCGCATACGTAAGTAGGGTCGCCCTAATTTTATCTGCCGGATTTTTGGCAGACCTTCTTAATTTCCGCTCTATTTCCTTCTCCATTCAATAGAAAACTATGACCTTAGTCGATTCAAATCTACCTCATTGCTTTAGTTTATTTTTGCCTATTTCGCCTCCATTCTATGAGGCTGATAGGCTTTCTTAGGACCTTCTTAGACACCTTTCTTATAATATTAGTGACCTGTTTACTATTTTTTCCCTTTTTCTTGTCATTTCAGGTCGTTTTGCGGCGGTTGCTTAGCATTTCACGGCACAGTTTTCCGGAAAACTGATTCCGTCGTATCGGCTCTCAGCGTTTAGGCACGGTTTCCCGAAATTCCCTGTTCCGATCTCAGTCGTATGCGGATCGATTTTGAAAAGCCTGTCGTCGGAAATGAATGCTAGAATTTCGAAATATCGTTGTGCGGTTCGCGATGAGAAGAAAGGTTCTCCGGTACGGTACAAGAAAGAAGCCCCTACGCGAAAAAAATAAGTTTTAGAAGAATCTGTCTCTGCTCCTTTTGCTTCTCGTGTTCGTAACGCGGTCGATCGCTCAGTGGTCTGTGAGCACATGTGGTCTGTCATCATAAAAAATAAAGTTCCCATGCCTATCAAGTGTCCGCGTGTCCCTTAATTCGAAATCAGTGTTCGTACTTTAAATGCCTGAGAAATCGGTTATGCTTTGTTCCGATCCGTTTCGTGTTTGTGGCTCAAGCTCAGGGCATTTTTCCAAAATGAATTCAGTGTTCAGTGTTGTGTCTGCCAGCAAATCAACAAATTGTTCATTGGTGAGTGATTTTTACATTTACCTTGCTCATTTGAAATATTTTTCGAGGCCCCTCATTTCCCGCTTCTCTCTACCTGAGCTATAGTTTTGGGAATAAATACATTTTTAGAATGGGTTGTACCTTTGAACATTTCTCTGGCGGAACTTGTGAGTTTGACTCTAGTATGGTTTAGGTAATCTCACGGCTCTGTTTTGATTGATCTTCGTTTTCTGGTTTTGCTCGTAAAGTCCTGAGGTTTTGTGTGACTTGCAAAAGTAGCTTAGAGTTATACTGATGGTTTAGCATTCCAAGTAAAACAGTGGAGTGTCTGCGACATGAATCATTACCGCCGTTGGTTATCGAATGAACCAATTTTTTCAATCGCTGCTTCAGTAGTCTATCCAAGGATGGGACGATCTTTTCTTGAATTTCTGAAAAGCTAAATTGAAGCTTCTTTCGGTTCCACTTTTAGCAAATATTCTGCAATCGAGTTTATTGGGTTGTTGTCTTCGTTCTTCGGCTGCTGACAAAATCCCATGTCAGACATATCAATCAATATTTGGGGTATGACGACGTGCACTTCGTCGGAAACTACATACTTACTTAGTTTGGGCCACAAAGCAGGATAAACCTGAACCTCAACCGGTAGGCCACTCAAACCATCCTGGTGATTCGATCACCTTTTGTAGTGTACTCCAAGTTGGTTGATCTCTCTTTATACTCGTGTGCGCCACCTTAACCGAGGCCTTCTGCTACTGTCTTGTCTCCCCGGATAAAATTCGAAGACTCTCTGGTTTCCTCATAGATCATTGTCGTGACCTATCAGTTGACAGCTTGATCGTCTGACAAGATCACTTCGGCTCTTTTGGTGGTTCATGGGCCTTCTTGTACGAGGCGATCATTCGATGATCTTGTTACTGTTGTCTCTATAGACTTATCATCCTTGTTCCTTGTCTGATAGTTCTATCCCTCGAACCTTCTATTTGAAAATCACTGATATTCTCAAAGAAAACTGTCGTCTATGCAAAAATAAGTTCTATGAAAGACCACTTGTGGAGATCGCTGTACTTCATACAACACGGCCACAAAATGTAGCTTCGTGGGTTCTTTCATTAGATTATTCCAGTCTTGCTAAGTAGTTCTATGAATCACATACTTGTGCACGATCGAAGTCCTCCCTTTTTGTAGATCGCGTTATTTGACGATCACTCATCTATGAGATCATCTACCTTCTTCCAGACTGATTTATACGTCGTTTTTTTCTTGCACGCCATTGTTTCCTTGCGTTTACATTTCTTTGTGATCGAAGATGACCCCAGGATAGCGTTGAGAGATCCAGTGGGGGTGAATGGCAAGTAGTCTGTCGGGCCAATTTATTCTAGGTGTTGGTCTCGTGCTATTCTTTCTCCACTAAGGAAGATTAAACCACAAAGTCGTACATTTGGAGCATAGTTATCGGGCTTAGGACCTATTTCCTGCGCACCACATACACTTGGGGTGTATCGGGTTCCTTGATAATTGTGTCATGGCAATCATATCTCTACTACCCCCGAATGAAGTACTGGTTGATTGTTTGTAAGCCACAGCAGCCAGAAGTTCTCCGGGGATGATTCGTTGCACGGGATGATGTTCGTCCGACCCACTAAAACGTTCGTATAAGTCTATCTTGGGTCTTAGGTTCAAATTAGGCGCTGACATCCCTGGCATAAGTGGCGACAATGGCCTTTTGAGCTCAAAGGGACTTTCAATCTTCCTTAGACCGTCATCTGTTACAAGACTTTACTGGCTGTCTTCCGCTTAACATCATTTTCCAAAACTGTAGGACCATGACTGATTTGTCAGTTTTAAGTTAGGGAATTCCAATTACCGCATACCAGTTGGATGTCGACAGTTCTAGGTCCGTTTTTGAGGGCAAAGGTAGATCATATGGTTCTGTGCTCCTTCAATGCTAACCGCCAATGGCCACACAGACTGGTGACACACAAGTGTAGCTTAAGTCGATGGCCATTTTGCTTGTCGCCGGACAGTTTTGCCTCATACCGGCTGAATTCGCTGCCAGAACCGCAGTTCAATCTGGCCAATCTCCATAAAACCCTCTGGGGTCACCCAACGGCCCTAATTGTTTGACAATTTGCATACGATATGCTTCCCACAACAACAACGTGTTTCAGTTAATCTGGAAAATATATTTTAATTAATTATTCGTCCAACTATCGCCGCCGCGACAAGGCCCGCATTTAACTGCTTATCACTGGCATTTACATAAAAACGTTTTTCCGAAACAACTCAATCGGTGCTTTCGCTGTGTGTTTGCGAACCATATGCGGTAACGAACCGCGAAACCACAACAACACCGATACACAAGGCCTTTGCGGCTTCAAAAGACGCGAGAGGAAGACGAATACGTAGAAGCAGAAGCAGAAGCAGAATCGAAAGAAAAGTAACAACAAAATTTACATTCTTATCGTCGTGGGTTGGTTGCTCTTTCGAGTCGTTTTTATGCAAACGTCAGTCGTAATGGGGTTTCGGATACGAATACGACACACAATAACGATATTTTTATTTTGATAAGACAGCACTCTGTAAAGACTGCCTTCGAGTTTATTTTTAACGCGCCCCGTGCGCCGCCGTCCCGACTGAATGTTGCGCAATATTGTAGCAAATTATCCGCACCACGATTGTGAGTGGGCATGAAACGGCGAGCGGAGCAATTGTTGTTCCGGAACAAGAACACCCCGAGGGTGTGTATTTTTGGAATTTAGTTTTTTAAATTTAGAAAAGTTTAGTCAGCTGATTCGGAGGCAAGCCACGCGAAATTAGAAATCTGCGATCTCCGATCTGTTGATCGTTTATGCTTTTGACATCCCTGACTGTTAATAGATTTCTGGCGAAGCTTGCACTCGTGGTGGGATTTATTTTTGGATCGATTCGAGGAAGCTTTTTTTCAAGCGAAGCAAGGTACACGGTTATTCGGTTGCAATTGGTTTTTGGTGGGAATTGGGTGAGATCACGCAGTGGATATGGTTTTCTGAGTTTTCGTGTTGGCGGAACTATCTTGAGATCGTTGCGGGGAATTTTTGTTTGTGAGTCATTGGGCGTAAAATGGCCATAACTGGTGTTCCTGAGTGGGACAGCTCGTATTTAGTCCTCAAACTAGCAACGATGATCATCTGTCAGAATTTTTTTCGGTGGCCCACTTTGGGATCCCCTCATTGAAAAACTGCTCCTTTTTAAAAAAAATTCTCATTTCATTATCTTTCGTGTCATCATCTGGCTGAGGCTAAATTCTTAGAGAGCTTCAGACTCCGGAAGCTCTGTGGTCCGGTAGAAGTTTTGCTTACCATGTTTTCTGTGGATCCTCTCGTTAATGTTAAAAACGCCTACGCGTCTGGCAGAGTAAATTCATTTCTACTGCCATTCATGTAGACTTGTTATCCTTGGAGATATCTGGGTACCACTTGGTGTTGTCAATGTTTTTGGCGTTTTAATGCAGGCGAGGTATGTAATTTTCTTGCTAGCCACCATAAACGCCGTGTCGTAGGATGTTGTCAGAAAGGCGTTTCTCGCTCTCAATGCGTGAATTCGGTAGAACGCTCCCTCTTTCTTCCATATAAGTCCTGTGATTCTAGGATACCGCCTGAAACGCGTTGTTGGCTTTCAACGCATGACTTCTGTAGACCGGCCATCTTCATCTTCCTTCCATAGTTTTTAGCCTTCATGACACCGACACATTCTGAGTTTCTTTCGTTAATTCTTAGTGGTTCCTAGCTATGTTTTTCTAGTAATTAAAGCTCTTTATAGTTCTTTTTCACCGTTTAGCTATCGGTTTCGGTTTCAAAACTCTTTTGAAGTCTTTGTTTCGCTTCGTATGACTATTTGCTTTCTCTCCATGAGCCTGAAGGCAATGCGCTGAACAATCCTCGCTTCCTCGTATTAGCAAACAACAATTAGAATCCAAAACAACGCAATTAAATACTCTACGCCAGTAAGCTTGCTGTTTAAAGCTAACTTTCTTGTCTTGAGATAGGAAAGTTTGTTAAGGTTGCCAATTTCATTCAAATACTGGCCTTACTTACTTTTCTTGTCTTTAGCTTTGTATGTGGCTCTGTTTGTATTGCTAGTTTCTTACAGTTGCTGGTTCAAGTCTTACATTTTTGTCTTAAGCTAGGAAGGTGTCTTTATGTCACCAGTTTCATACAACTGCTGACTTAAGCATTTCTTATCTTGAGCCAGATGGGTAACTTTTGGTCCAAGCCATATTTCCTTGTCTTAAGCTAGGAAGGTGGCTTTATGTCGCCAGTTTCGTGCAACTGCTGGTTCAAGCTGGCTTTTCTTGTCTTAAGCCAGGTAGGTAAATGCTGGTTTAAACCGTATTTTCCTGTCTTAAGATAGGAAAGTGGGTTTATGTCGTATTTTTTCATCTTAAGCTCGGAAGGTGAGTTCATGTTGTTAGTTTTATGCAACTGCTGGTTCAAGCTGGCTTTTCTTGTCTTGAGTCAGGGCGTACTTTCTCGTCTTAAACTAGGAAGGTACATAAACCCTTATGTTGTCAGTTTTGTACAATTGCTGGTTTAAGCAGGCTTTAGTTGAATCCATTGTGTCCATTGTCTTAAACTGAATTACTGAAATCATTTAAGCAGATTCTTAGCACCAATTCCTCTCCGCCTTATCACTGACTACACTCATTAAGGTAGGAAAGATTTCGATCTGTTTCCCAAGATTTAATGCTTATTCTATACGTTTGTGGCTCTCTTTCAGTCTCAAGGAATCTGCTAACCCAGCTTGTTAGCTAGGTCACATATAATACATAAACCATTACCATCGTCCTTCTTCCGAATGAAATGCAAATAAATTTCCCAAAACATTTACCAACTCGATAAGTTTTCCCCCAGAATATTTAAAACCCCCAATCATCTTCAAAATTATAACTTCACTGGTCACAGTGACACAAACACTTGGCAACAACGCCCAAGCCCGCCCAAGCTAGCTGATACGCATAGTCAAAGTCGTCGGCGTAAATTGGACAATTGATTCCACTACAAGTTACATAGTAACAACCAGCTGTAGAGCTGAGCCAGACACTTCCTGTACACCAATAGTTCATGGCGCACAGACACTGTAGAGTCGTCCCCTGCCACCACATTGCCGGATAAATCGCCCCAAAGCTTTTTAATCAAAGCACTTGCCTGGTGCCCCAGTGCTTTGCTTAGTAGTTTGAGGAAAGTGCATGCCAGTCGTCGTCGTTGTCATCGTTTATCGATAGTGCCAGTGCCAAGTGCCAAGTGAAATCGGTTCCTCTCTGCCGTTTGCCTCTGACTTCAACTTTGTCTCTCTCTGTGTGGGTAACCCTTCTTTTTCTTTATGCAATCGGTCAATCGATCGACCCTTCTCCAAGCATAGTTCTCCTCTTAACTCACATCACAGTCCCCGTAGAGTCACTCCTCGATGATTGACAGAGCTGTCGCAATCAGCGTCGAGGGGTGGCTTACTATTGGCAGCTTGCTTGCCTAGGTTGGAAGCCCCCAACTTGTTTCGCTCCATTATGGAATTGATAAAAATAATTGCCGTTATGAAATGTTTACGATAAAAGGCGAACGATATTTCGTAGAAAAGAAAACAGAATTAAGGACGACTATGTGCCAGTGACTGTGTAAATATGATGCAACCTTGACATTTAGAGAGAGAGAACCCCCAATGCGGTTTTCCACTAGAAGAAAAAAAAAACTCGTATACTCGGTATGTGTTGCCGTCCATTTGAGCGTTACATGAATAAAGATGAAGTCGACGTTTACAATTATCAAGGGGGTGGGGAGGAGAGATTGTCAGCCATGCTTTGACAACCGAGAGAGAAACAGAGGGTTTATTGCTTGGCCAAGCAGAAATGTTTCGCAATGCGTATGTGAATGTTTGTAAAGATGTCAAAGAAACCACATGAACATGGCGGGTGTGTTCGGTTATGTTTTGTGAAATCTGTTACATTTGACAGATGGGTAAGTTGCTGTTAGATAAGAAATGTTTTTGGTGGTAGGCCGCGAAGAAAGGATTTGTGGAGATTTGGCAAAGGAACCGAACCATAGTTGCGCAATTCTGTATGTTTGTACGTCTGAAACTCGAGAATCTTTTTTGTGAAGTCTGAGTAGAGCGAAAATGCTAAAGGTTCGTCTGAGAAGAATACCACGTGTAGCGAGTTCGACTTCAACGCAGTTGACAAGGTTTTATAAGTTCTGGTTTTGAAATGTCAAAGCAAATTTTAAGCGGTTCAATAGGTTGTTATGTCATATAGGTAGTCAACCCACTTATGTGGGCGAAACCGATGAAAGCTTGTCTTTCACTTCACTGATCTTATAGATGCTGATCATCGTCTAGGTTTAGGATCTGATTTTCTGTTTCTCTACTTCGATTGCAAGACAGTGGATTTAATCGATATATCATTGTCTTAAGTCGTAGCTCGACTATAGACGAAATATTCTTACCAAGGCAAATGCTGGTAAAGACAAACGAGTTTCAGGTCGTAAAACACCACCCCTTCATCGACTTTAAAGCGGCGTATGACAGCATCCATCGCTTTGAGCTTTATAAGGCAATGGCCGAAATCGAAAATACCGGGAAAACTGGTCCAGCTATACCGCGTCACGCTAGAAAAGCACGCGGTGTACCGTGCAATTTTGGAACACCTCCTCGGATCTATTCCAAACATGCACCGGCAAGCCGACGCGCTGTCTTGCAATTTCCCCAATCTCGTGTTGGAGCAGATAGTGCGTCGGGCTGACCTCAACACGGAAGGCACTATTTTCCGGTGCAGGGAAATAACTCCATCGGAATTTGCTCCACCTGGGAATTTACTCCACTTTAGAAAGTCCCACTGCCAGTGAGAAATTACTCCACATTCGAAAAGTGAAGTAATTTCCCACTTGTGTGGAGTAAATTCCCAGGTGGAGCAAATTCCCCTAAATTAAATTTCCCTGCACCGTATTTTCCACTAGCTGCTGGGCTACGCAGATGATATTGATATCATCGCACGCTCTCAGCGAGCCATCGCAGAAGCATTTGCGGCGTTGGAGATAAGTCGAAACAACTTGGTCCTAAAATAAACGAGGACAAAACTAAATATATGCTGTCGACAAACAAAGATCTATCTGTCCAGGGCAAAACGTCACCGTCGACTGCTATAATTTCACAAATGACATCTCAGTCGAGATCCGGCGAAGAATAACCCTAGGAAACTGGTGCTACTTCGGTTTAGCAAAACAGCTGTGGTCGAAGCTACATTGGCTTGGACACATTGAGCGAATGAAACAATGCTCCAGGCAAGAGAATACTCGAATTGCAGTCCTCAGGTTCGAACCTTCGGTATAAGGACCAAGCGGATGCCAGAATGTTTGACTGACAAACTGGCAGCAACAAGCCTGGAATTGAGGAGAATGAGGAACTGCGGTGTCTCAGGCAGAGACTCTTCACGGGTTGCGAGTCGGTTAAGTAAGTCGTAGCTGTTTTCAAAATTTGCCTGCTCTGTCGTTCATAGACGGCGCATGCACAAGGGAGTTTATTTCGCGTTTTTTGGCGTTCGTAGTCGGGAATAAAAATGGTAGCTCTCTTCTCTTTGTGCATGAAAAGTTATAGCCACAACATGATTGGTTGCGAAAATCTAGGTCACCTCCGGCTTCCACGCCATTTAAAGCGTCGCGATGGTGTTCTTTTAAGTTCTAGTCTTAGTTTGCATTCTGCTGTTCTACAAATCTTGTGCATCCTCATCCACGTGAAAGCACGCTTCAAATGTCGTGGTCTTAGGTTTAGTTTAAGTGGGATTTGAAAAAAAGTACCAAAGATGCCTTATTCATTATTACATTGGAATCCAGTTGCAAATCAGCAGTGTTTTCTAAGCCGGGCTTTTGTCCCGAAAGTCTAGCTTCAACAGGAGGGATAAGTTTTGGAATTCGCTTCTGCTTATCGCTGAGTCCTCAAATTTTGAAATTCTCATCTCAAACAAAACCAGGAATAAGCAGTTGAAAAGTGTAGGTAAGCCTGGATCATTTAGAGTTCAGCTCAAGTCTTGAAACCTGTTTTGCGCTCATCTGATTTCTTAGTTTCTCTCTAGATTGTCGCTGTAAAAATCTGGCTAATAACATTTTGGATCAAGTCCAGTCTGTGTTTGCCTTGAGAAGCTCGACTTATAAACTGGCTTTTAACGGTGTTTTCAATCGATTTTGAACCGTTTGCTGGTTTTTAATACAACTGAGTTGGTTAAGACCTTGCTCGTGGCTAGCAACTTGGTTGGAAGTTTTTTAAAACCCGGCTGGATCCAGAGCGTCTCATTGCTTGGTCAAACCGATTTCTTTGGCTCGTGTCCATCTCGCGAAATATTCCATCAGTCGGGTTGAGCCCAATTCGATTGATAAACGCCTGTTTCACCCTTTGAACTTTCAGTTCAAAACACCAACTGTAACACACATTTTCAACGCAACGCCTACTCGGAGCTCTTCGGAATAATTCCTCGAAAAGCTAGTGGCAATCTGTCAATCCCCCGCAACACCATGAACCATAAACCAAAACCTCAATAAATTTGGCCATCAAACTTAATACACCCGTCAATAGTGACTCCTTGTTGGTCGCGGCGCGGTTCCTTCGTCTTGGTGGCCCTCATCCGCCTGTGCTCGAACGAGAGCTCAACCGATTGATTGGATCGATCATTAATCTGTCAATTTGCATATTTCAAAATTTATTTCGTTCATTAAATTAATTTTGTTTCTCTATTCCCCATCTTTCTCTCGTGTCGTTTTCTATCCATTCGCCGACCGAGGGGAGACCTTCACGGTGTGAAATTGCATTGGCAAAGTTTTTTTTTTGGGGTGAAGGTCAATATTGGTGAGTGTTCGCACGCTTAACTTAACCCAAATATTCTAGCTGAAAGCCAAACGTTGACACACAAGTGATGGATGGTTGGCACGAGGAAGCGAAATTCCCTTGACCTTTGTTTAGATAATTTTGTTGTGTGTCAGACTGTTGGTATCTCCGCAGCAATTTTGTGCGATTATGAGACGCTTTTCCACGCACTGGTGGGTTTTGTAACGAAAACACCATCTAATGCGCACCACTTTCTCGTCCACTCTGGGGAGAACAACACTTTGCAATTCACCTGCAGCGGCAGTGGCAGCAAATATTATTGTCTATCGATTGGACCAAAGCGCCGTTGTCAACAAGTGAGGCACGCGGCACACAACGACGTGGATTATTATTATTGCGCGCTGATACCTTACCTTGTTTGTGTATCTTTCGTGTGACGTTGTTGGCGTCTCGGGAAAACAGTTTTTACGATACAAATAGGTTGTTTTGCTGTTTACAAATTGTTACCTAGAGTCGCATAAAGGTTGTTGTCGTGTAGATATGGCTTAAACCGACCTTTTGCCTGTGTGGAGATCTTTGTAGGGGTGAATTCGTAACGCAACCTTGTGGGAGTTTAAATCAAGTTTTGCTGACCTTCGCCCAGATCAGGGCTTTCAAAATGACAACAAGAACGATTGACCGTGTGAATGATGCATAAGCAAGTAAGTGATGCCGCTTAAGATCGTAACTAGCATATCCAATCTTTTAGGATGACAAGTCCTTAAACTAAATCCTAATCTCTAAACACCTCAATCAATGATGATTGCTCGAGTTTCGCTTTTAGCCCGGAGATGAGCTGGATAAAGGTATATGAACTAAGCGTAGATTTTCTATTCCATCGCCTCACACTCACATCACAATCGAATGCAGTCGTATTTCGCCGCCGAAAACAATAGGAGAACTGACTACACCAGGAGCAAGCACTAGCTCTATGGGGCTGCTCGTGCAATGTTACAATGTGTTCATGGCGCACTGCACAGTACTGAAGGAGGGAATCTGGCGCTCGTATTCCATCCCATCCATCCTTGTGTGCAACCATAGCTGTAGCTATATACCATGTCGGGTTTGGAAGCCGAATGTTGTTGGATTGAATTGTTTCACAATTTATTCATCGCCATCACCCGGCGACGAGGACGATGACGATAACGACGACTACGATTGCGACTACGACCGAGGACACAGCGGCATTGGATGTTTATCATGGTATATCATGGCATCGTAGGTGCAACGCTGTACATACACCATGAGGCCTTGTTTGATGAATATGGGGTTTAGATTTTGTAGCGTTTTCTCTGCAGTCATCTGTTGTGGTCCTAGTACGAGATTTGGAAGTACCCTTTTAGTCAATGATGGAATCGAGAAGGATTCAGGAAGCTCGTCAAAATGTAATGATAAATTTTGAAAATGAGTTCAATTTGCAGTTTTGACGAGATGTGAGTGCTACCGCAACGTTTTAGATGGAATTCAAAAGATAGTTGCTGATGGCATTGCAGAGCGGTGCAGTGACAAAAAGTTGGCAAGGAAACTTTGAAAGTTTGCAGTTCAAAAACTCACCTCGTTGTCAGAGTTATGTCATTGCCCGAGGGGATTAAAGACACGAGCTCTACATTTTTGTGTGTCAAAGTGTCTAAAAGGTCTGAAGCGTAAAACCCCAATCCGTTGTATGTCATTGACAAGGTCCGATGTGGTCGCCGTGCGTTTGAATGCATAAGTTCGAGCCTCAACCTATTTTTGCGGCGCCGCATTTTGTCGGGAAATGAAAAACCTTTGAGAGTATAGTTTGTTATGAAGAAGCTTCTCAATTCGCCGTTTGGATTCCGCAATAAATTGTAGGTCCCTTCATTTCGTGCGAAAAATGTATCTAACACTCACAAAGTAATTGGTTGCGAGAAGTCAGGTCAAAACCGTGTTGATTTATGTCTTGTTCCCCCTTATAGGTCCTAGGGTCTCTAGATCTACTACACCTTTACGCTGTTTCTGGCAATATGTCTCAGTTCGCCCCAACTCTTTCCAATTGGCGAGACATCTTCCATTGTTAGGAACGGATTCCTATGTTAGTAATGGAGCGGTCGGCTTTTAGAAATGTACGACCAGAGAGAAGAAAAAAGCCTTCAAGTTGTGGTTACACTTGGGGGATTCAGCTTCTCGAAACCGGTACATTGAGGCGCGAAGAACTTGCAAGCTGGATGTTAAAGCAGCTAAGGAGCAGTCTTGGAAGAAGTTCGGTGAGAAATTGGACCGTGATCACAGATCTGCAAACAAGGTGTTGTGGCAGATCATCCGCCGTCTCAGAGGAAGGAAGTTTAATATCATCCAAGGAGTCAAATCCAAAGATGGTGTATTTCTTTCCGATGAGAAGGACATCTTGCGCAGATGGGGCATGTACTTTTCGAAGCTGCCCAATCCCGAAATAGGGAACTGAGGATGGCAGACCCATAGTTTTGAGTAGGGCGTAAACCCGCGACCCTCATAGTGGATAAGCGGGCCATTGGAAGATAATGATGACTACCAATCCACAGCGACATTCGGCGTTCAATAACTCTGTCTGTTGCCTTTTGACCCATTCTCCGAAATAATGTTTGTTGGAGACCGGGTAAGCCCAGAAAATCCCTAAGATGTTTTGTAGGCACCTCCTGTCATCATAGCTGACACTGCGAAGTGGCAGAATTATTGTGCCTTGGAGTACTACTTAGCCAAAAAGACATCCCAGTCTTCTTACGAAGGTGAATATGTCTTTTGGAAAGGCATTTCTGAAATTTTCAACGTAACAAATTTCCTTGTGAATAATGCGCCGTGGATTCCAAGCGCAGGCCAGACATTCACGGCGAATATGCTCGGCAGAGTGGTATTTCAAGCAGCAGTGGTTTAAGAGGAAGCTCGTAGACCTCCTAATGTCCACCTTGTTGAATTTAAAGAATTTCCTAAAGCAGGTGTATAGCTTTTTGAATTTTTTTTTGACGCTGTTACTACTCATGGTAGTTGCCCCGTTGAGACGGCGGAAAGATTCTGGTCCCGAGAGACCTATTGCTGGCTAATTTGTCTATAGTCTCATTCCCACCGCAACTGTTTGACTCTGTTGTGTCTGGCAAGACGACGCTTTACTACATTTGAATCTGTAGAGTGAGAGTTGCCATCAGCGCTGCCTCACTAACCGGAAAGATTCTAGTGATCGCGTCTCTGATGCCAGTTGATCATAGCCCATATCTCAATGCTATTTTAGTCTAGAAAACTCGGCTTGCTCGCCATTTTTTGAACAATATTTCAAACGTAGACTTACTGACTTTACTGAATCTGTGCCAATATCTTGTTTGGTTTCACCAAGGTTCGGTCAGTCCCAAGATACTACATAGAAACTCTCTACTTTCACTACCAGTTCATTTCACCAGCCACCTCGTCTAAGACCATAGATTGCTTTTATAGTACAGCTTATGATATAAGTATCAAGGGAAGGTAGGTCAAGCGGAGCGTCTAGAGCAGAGCCAGGCGTACTCGGAAAAGCTCCCGTGCAGCTGAGACAACGCGTTCTTTGAAGATTAGTGCAGTAGGCAGTCACATACTTACGCGAAAACCTCTCCAACAAACAATTGACCGAAAGCCCACTCCTAGTGCACCATTCATCGTTCAAGGCATGACCCGACAGAAAGTATGGCAACATAATCCGCATATGCCTGACAGTAGACGTGCGGACAGCCTCTGTTTACCCCTTCCGTAACATAGCGCCCACAATTCGCGTCTACAACCAAAGTTCTATTCATCAACATTGCTCGGATCCACAATACCAGGGCTTCATCCACCCGGTGTTGTCTAGCAGAGTCACACATGCAGTCAAAGGTCGCATTATCGAAAACATCCTCTGTGTCGACGAAGCTGCCCATGGCGTATTCTTTTCTATCACGCGCACATTAAATTCTTGCAACTAGATTTTGAAGAGCATTCTCACAGGACGTTAAATGGTCCTTTTTATCGCTGAAGTTAGCCAGCATTCAAAATTAGCAGCTATCTACCCTTGTTTCGAATGTTACTTGCTGCTGCTTCTGCTTCCGTGACCAGCGCATTGATGCCATTGCGCTTGAGACTTTAGCTTGCTTCTTCCTTCTGCTAGAGTTCGTAGGTACAATGCGAGCTTTCGGCTGTTTTGGATCGTTGATCTCCAGAAAGCCACGCGCTATGTTTTCCCAGCGATCAGTTTTGAAAGTAAGGGCTGTTTGGGTAACAAGTGTCAGTGATCACATACATACATACGTATGTACATCAACATAGCACTTCAACACTAATTTTCAATGTTTCTCACGTTCGGGGCAATGCCAGGCCAGGGTTGTTCTATTTTATATCTGCCGTATGTATCGCAGAGAAAGTGTGCTCCCTGCATACATCGGACACTTTCAAGCTTCATCAACGGGCATCCCATGCTTCACATAGAAAACTTCTAAAACAAAACAAAAAAAATAATCAGTTCCACATTCATCCTAATCACATCCATCATGCGAGTAGCTATTGCTGGCGTTGGTTGCCTTCATCATCGTCACCAGTGGGCACGAATCGAATGGCAAATGACACCAAGTGATGCGACGATGACAGCGACAACGACAACAACCGGGCAAACAAACAAAAGTTAAATGGCATTAATTAGCATTATTTATTCATTTCAGAAGTTCTCTCATTACGTTGCGCGTCCGTTCTCTATACATATCGCCCACCACCACCACCACCACTACCGACATCATCCTCATCATCATCACCGTCACCATCATCATCATCGTTGTCGCCGTCGTTCGTTCGGTCGTTCTTTCGTTCGTGTGTATGCATATGATGTATTCAGTTATTCAAAGTTTGCAATCCACCTATTTAACCATGTGTGGATGTATTTATTACCATTGTAGCACACGAGCAAGAGTGTGCTGTATTCGAATGAGTGTAGGCGGCTAGTGAACTTTGACTATGTATCAAGGGTATCAAGGGACTCTTCGTATGATTCCTGTTTGAATTTTCGTCTTTTTTTTCGATTTTTGTTGGCCTCTGTTTGTTTGGAACTTGACTGTGGGTGTTTGCAAAGGATTGCAAAAGAAATTCATGGACCTACTCGTATCCTAAAAAATGGAATTGATTGCTCAATGAAGTTGTTTACATTGACAGGCTACCCTTCCGATCTTGGAGGCCGACCTTAACGTCATATCTTCAGCATTACTCGTAGGTTTTCTCGAAGGGCTCGTAGAAAAAATCCTTGGTGACATCGTCTTTCTCCGCTCTGAAATTGAGATTTGATGCCGATTGTCATGTCAATCTGCCTCTGACAGACAACAAAGTTGCTTCCAAACATTCGCTTGCTGTTTCCGGATACTAGATTCATCCCAGCGTGCTTCCTAAAGAGCGGTTTGTAGCGTTCGGGAACTTCTGCTAGATACGATCAGAGTACCTATGCTGGGCCACAAAGATATATCGGATAATGAGAGGATGCATGTACCCTTCCGGTCGCAAAAACACCTATAAGCACTCTTAGCGGAGATATATGTAGATGAGGAAACCATGATCAGGGCTGAGATTTCTATCCCTTTCTAGGTGGTTTCCGGATTAGCCAACCCTATCACTTGGTTTGACTCCCATGAGTATACGTTTTATGAGTACAATGAACCCGCTTGAGGTTTAAGTAAATCTTTAGGACACCCGCTAAACCAACCAACGATCATTGAACGTGTAAATTCTTTAACCGTTGTCCTTTGTACGTTTCCTGGGGTCTTAAAGTGCGAAATCCGTCCTTCTATTCCAGGCTCGTGTTGTTCATTTCTAGAAATGCTCCCTTTCGTCGCCGACAAGTGACGGGGACGCAAGACGTGATTTTAATCTTCGACCGGTTCTTTGTAGGCACTTTTCACCTAGTCCCCTAAAAGCTGGCGTAACAGCTCGGGTTGAGCCAAGGCCTAGCTTCTCGCTACCATTCATGTTGTGCGTTTTACATTTTTCGCACGAATGGGAGGCACCTACAATTTAGTGCCGACTCCGAACGGCGAATTGAGATTCATGACAGATTATACCCCCGGAGGCTTGTCATTCCCCGACGAAAGGTGGTGCTGCGAAACAATGATCGGTGGATATGGCTGAGGCTTGAACCCACCCCGTTCGGTCAGCAGTCCAACGCACTAACCACAGAGCCACGGCAACCACCTAGTGGCCTACTTTCTAAAAAAACGAATTCAGGTGCTCCGTCCCCTTCTTGCTGAGAAAATATCTCAAGTTAAACGATTAGTGGGCCACATGAGCTCAATACTCGTCGTTAGTTCACCTTTAGGTTCACCCAGGATCCACTGTGCGGGAGTGACGAGCGCCACTGTTAAACCTCTTAACCTTCCTTCTTTAGCCAGCTTCTCCGGTGGGTGGCATTTTATGCTTTGTAAGGACCTTCTTGTTCCTTCTTCAAGCAGAATCTTGCTACGCGATTGGGGGTTCACATGAGCCCTTTTGTTTTTGTTTAGCCAGGAGGGTAGTGACAGCGCCTTTTCCCTCCCGAACGAACTTAATTGGCCACAATTTATACAGGAAACGGTGTTCAAATATTGACCCTAAACTTTTGTCCCAATTCTAGACTGACGCTTGGTCAAAAGCCCATTTCGATTGAGTTTCCATCTTCTGTCCTTGTTCCAACATTCTCGGTAGGTGGACAGTCCGCAAAAAACAACATTTTGTTACATTTCATGATGAAAGCAAAACATTTCACCGAATCACATTAATTTTCTTCTAGAAATCCCCCGTCCCACTCAACACTAATTGAAATTCTCAAAATATTCTCGAAAATAAAAACCAGTCCACGAATTCACCAGAAAGCAAAGCTCCAATATTTCCTCGAAAATATGGCACCCAGTCTAAGAAAGCATTCGCTTCGCTGTAACAATCGATGAACAAAGACTTGTTTCTTGTTAATTGCTTGGCCGGCGTCGTTGTCGTCATCATAGCAACACAGTGCACCATAGCTTCGGACATGAAATTTCATCTAATATAACTTCCATTATACTATATGTATGTTCGCATCGAGAGATGTGTATCGTGTTTTTTTACTGCCACTGCTTAGCACCCTTTTCATACCGAGAAAAGCCTAGCAGCTACAATTGCCACGAAAAGTATGCTTAAATTTACAGCAACCATTTATATCTATCGCCCTTCTGTCATAAATTTGTCGGAAGCTAAAGCTACGAATATCTGCGTATCTATACGTGTGTACCACAACGTACATACATATCTCGCTATCTATCTCTGTACATAGTTTTTAATTTAAATTTAAATCTTCCCTTTCGGTGTTACCCTCCTTTCATCATCACTTCACGATTCTATAGCGCGAGAGAGTCTGAACGTCGTTGGTCGTTGTCGTTGTCGTCGTCATACTCGAGTAGATGAGTGAAATAAAGCAGACGTTCGTTTGGTTGGTTTGAAATACTGTGTTGGCTGGGTTTCGTTGGTGTGCTCAACTTTTCCAAACCCCGGCCTCCAAAATGTACGACGCCGTACGAATGCCAACCGCCTGTACCCCTCGAACTCGTGCCCCTTGTTATCATTTGTTGGGCTGGTTTGTCGTCGTCGTCGTCGTCGTCGTTGCTGTTGTCATTTATGGCGGCTTTAAATGTACTCGCGTTCTTCTGTTGTGCTTTTCGAATTGAAAGCGATACCATTCGTTTAAATAGAAAATTTTCAGAATGACAAATAGTTTTGTGAGTTTTCTAGAAAAACATCACCGATACAGAGAAGCGAGCAGCGAAATGGAGTGGCATTTTGGAATCAATTGTTCCCTCATTTGCATTCGGAAGGGTTCTTCTGATGAAAAATTGTAATTAAAGAAAAATTTAGCTCTTGTCTCGTCGCAATTTTGACATTTTTTGACATTTCATTCTAGTCCAATTTTGAATGCTTCAAGAAAAAAGGGACTACAGTGTACTCTCTCCTTACGAACACCTCTCATAAGCGGACAATTTTCTCGGAGCCGTCGGTGTCCGCTTATGAGAGGGTACTGTATTTCTCAATCCCTCGATTCTGTTGCCAACCTCCCCTTGCAGTCTTAGCCTTGTTAGTTTCTCTGATAAATCAAAAACTCTCTCAAGCTATTAACTGCTTTGAAATTGGTAATCTTTTGACTTGGAGCTTTCTCGAATCAGTCATCTCTACACCCAAACCCATCGGCTTAAAATTGCATCAAAAAATTGTTGATCCTCTCTAGTCTTTAGCAACCACTTCCCTGCTCCAACTTTAGGTCAAACCTCAGATCACTGATGTCCGAATAAGGATTTGCAACGAAATTAGTTAAACATTTCATTCATATCATTCACTTTTACTAACCGGATCACACAGATGAAATTTTTAATTGGTCCCTTCTTGTTGATTCTCATCATTTGTAGCAACCACGTGCACTTACTCCCCTTCTCTTCGCTTCAGGCTTAAACTCAAAGTAAGATTACCTGATTTGCGTTGAAATTAGTGTCGAATATCCTGTATCTTTGACAAGCTAACAGAAATACTCAAATTAAAGGATTAAGCGATCCCTACTTGTTGATTCTTATCCGTGCTAGTGCTCATCTTATGGTTCTTGTCTGCGCTAATCGTATCTCAAGTCACTGACATATGTACGTCTTTTACAGCGAACTTAGAGAATCAGAAATAACACCGCCTCTTTACATGCATCACTTGAATCAAATGGTTTTATAACTCCTTCTTGTTGATTCTCACCACGTTCAGTACACACTAAATGATGAAACCAACCATTGAACTTTTGATTCAGTGAACGCGTTTGTTATATTGTTTACGGTACCGTGGAGTGGAGTTACATACTAAAGAATTTAGTTTGTCCGTTTGAAAATGAAGGACAACAGACATACCATCTTCGAAAGCAAGTTTTAGGCAAAATCACAGGGTAATTTATTCAATTTATGACCCTTACCCAGTTACTCCTTAGTGGTCGCCGTGGCTCAGTGGTTAGTGCGTTGGATTGCTGACTGAGCGCCGTGGTTTTAAGCCCAAGCCACTTTTCGTCGGGAAATGATAATGTCATGAGAGCGCTTCTCAATTCGCCGTCCGGAGTCGGCAAAAGTTTGTAATTCCCTTCCATTCGTACCGAAAATGTAACAACATGTGAGAAGGTAGGCCTTGGCTCATACCGAGCTGTCGCGCCAGCTATTTATTTTATTTTTGACCCTTACATAATCTGTAGTTTAGTGTAGGCGATCCCTTCTTTAGTTTAGGCGGCTCTGCCAAGTTTAAGTTTAAGTAGCTGTATCAAGCCCTAAGCGATCATAATATGCCAGTTAGAAATGACAGAGAAAATTAATCCTTCAAGGCCATGCATATGACGCGAATGGCATTGCTACCCGCTTTGAGGTTGGTACAGCTGATCGTGAGAAATGGTTTGATCGTAAGACGCCTAAAAATTTGCGATGACAACTCAGACGCTTTGCTTTCATGCCTGTCATCTGCTGACATGTGTCAACATAACTTAAACTATTATCCACATCAACATGCCACCATTAGCTCAAGCGTTAATTTATTTCGCATGCAAATGAACTCCGCAACTAACAATCACCTACTGCCTTGCAATTCACTTGCGATTTTTATTTTTCACGCTCGTGACAACTATAACACGTGTACATACGATGGTTTATCGCGCAAAAATAAGGTGCGATATCGAATGTCTTACACACACGCGAAATCTGTTACTAGATCAACTCCAGTGTGGCGCGTGTGTTAATGGATAGATGAGACCCAGACCCAATTTACCCGTCGATCTCTGGTTGTGGTCGAAAGAATTTTAATAATTTGTCAGACATGTCGTCATGAAACTAAATTTTCATCAAATCAACTTAATTTCTTTTTAATTGAAAACATGAAATCCAAAAACAAAGAGCAGCGACGACGGCAACCTGGTCGCCTCCCCGTTCACAACAGATACCGGTTTGACAGGTAATCCACGATGTGTACCTTCTCCGAGTCCAAAAAAACGAAGGCAAACCAAACGAAAAACAAACGAGAAAAATACCGTCAAAGGCGAATTTCTTTTGCCTCCAAGAGAAGCACGTCACACCGACAGCCGCCGACACTTTAGTTGGTAATTTCATCTTCATCGTCGCCGGGCCGCGCGCACTCCCACTTTAGTCAGTCGATAGTGGTAACTTTTCCCTCGGAACGGCCTTGAAAGCGCGCACCAACAATGAGAGCCGAAAATAAAACGAAAAAAAAGAAAAAACCTGCTACCGATAGCGAAAAACAAATTCCACGACCAAGTGTTACGACATAGTGCTCGGTGGACGCACACACCTATTAACGAAACCACACATATGCATGAGACGACGATGAGAGAACAGCCAGCAAGCAAGTAGTAAGCAGCTGTGTTGTCGAAGTCGAAGAGTTTTCGCACTGCTGTTACACCATACGCCGCGCCGCCGTAGCCCCCGTACACCTGTTGTGTGTGTGTTTCGTGTGCCCTACACTCAAGTGGCGAACCGAGGGGCTCAAGAGACCCCTATGCCGCTGAATACATACACGCTAGCGGAGCGCGTAATCGCGCAATGACCGATAATGAACTTTGGCTAAGGTCATTTTTGTTTCGCACAAGTTCATTCCCCCACTGCTCTGCGGCCGCTCTGGTGAAGCGGCTGCTGTGCGCCGTGTTGCTGTCACTGATTATCATTATTGACACTGAGAGCTTCTGACGTCTCGGGTGGGGGGAAGACGAAGCGTCATAGGTTGTAAGCAAAAATTGTCAAAAAACGACCACACGACCAAAGAAACGCTCATCTTCTGGCCGTGAAATTTGTGTGCGAAGAGAGCGATTTGGGGTGTGGATTCATTGCCCTTCTGCAGGCCAAGGACCTTAAATCGTTTTCTTTCTGTTCCTTCGCGGTATTTGTTTACGCGTCTAGACACAGAGCCGTTTAGTGGTGGTTGGTACAATGCTGGAATGTTGAGGTAGTAGGCTTTAACCCTCGAGAAATTGATTGAAATCGCTGCTCTCTCTTTCGTTAAACTCTCGCAGTGAGTCAGGCGATAGAATAAACTTTTGACGAATTTGTGCCAAAAATTAAATGATAGGCTGTGATAAACAAGAGTGAATCACACTTTCAGGAATAATTACGAGGCAGTGGGAGCAATGGCACATCTGAAGTACAATGTGTTGGGTAATCTGTCAACGTATAATTAGAATGAGTAAATACGATTGAAATGCCAAGCGCTGCGGATGATGCAACTGGCAATTGTTTTAGATTGAGAAAGTGAAACGTCATTCTGATGACTGGCATTCTGACGGTTGATAGTTGTGTTGTGGTTAACAATGGTTTAGTGTAGATCTTGAGGGGCATATGTATGTTGGCGGGAGGTTCAGGAAAGTCTGTTCTGAACAGACGTCGTCGGTTTGATTATGTCGTTTAGGGTAATGCGGATTTGATTTTTAAGGCAAAATCGTGTCTATAGCATTTCCTAGGTTTTCTGCAGTTGTGGGGAGTAGAGGAATGAACCGTTTTACGTTTTCCTGCACAGGTTCGCTGACCATCCAATCGCGATTAGATCGTCCTACACAATCCTTTCGATTTCTGCATGGGTTCCCGATCCAGACGTGTTCTTCGAATTTTGAGGTATTTTTACCCAACCGTGTCTACTCCTTCATAGGCTCTTCAACCATCCAGATATGTTCTTCGATTAATTAGGACGTTTCATACCATCTGTCTGCTTCTACATAGGTCATAGGACACTTCTGAGCTCGAAATTAGGTCGCCATACTCTTACTTTCTTACTAAAGGTGGCGCTACAGTCCGGGTGGACCTGGGCCCCAACCAACAAGCGTCTCCAGCCAGCTTGATCTTTAGCCAGCTGCCGTTAAGTTGGTTAAGATTCCCTTCCACTTGCGTGCGCCACCTGAGTCACGGTCTTTCTCTATTAAGCCGTCCATCGGATATGGATTCGAAGATTTTCCCGGCCGAAGAATTGGTGTCCAACCGCTCTACATCACCCAGCCTCCTAAGTCGTTGGATCTTCACTCTTCTGGCTACGTCGAGATTGCTGTACAGCCCGTTCTCTTCCTCCACTCACCGCATATGCAGACGGGACCGAAAACCACCCAAAGAATTTTCCTCTCGAAAGAGCCAAGAGCAAGCTCATCCGCTTTTGACAGAGTCCATGCCTCTGCGCCATAGAGCAAGACTGGGATGATTAAGGTCACTTTAGTTGTTCGAGAGAGGACTTTGCTACTCAATTGCCTTCTTAGCCCAAAGAAACAGCGATTGGCAAGAGTAATCCCTCGTTTCATCTCAGTGCTGGTGTCGTTGTCTGAATTTATACCGGAGCCTAGGTAGACAAGTTTTTAACTACCTCAAAGTTATAACTGCCTATAGTGACGTTCTGTCTGAGACGTCGGTGTTGACTGTCCTTTCTTGTTGACAGCTGTACTTCGTCTTGTCCTCATTGACCGCTAAAAACATCTTCGCCGCCTTCATCTCATACTCACGAACGCACCAGTGACATCACGCTGCGTTCTTCCGATTATGTCAATATCGTCGGCGTATTAGAGTAATTAGACGGACTTTTGAAAGATTGTGCCTCTGGTGTTGGCGCGTGTCTGTGGAACGAGACGAACCGATACCCGAGAGTGACAACGGGAGGGGACGTTTATATTTAGGGAATAGGTTAGGTTATTTTTAAGTAGTATAGGTCTAGAACAGGGTCGTAGCTTAAGGCATAGTCTAGGTTTAGTTTACGCTAGTTAGGGTTAGTTCACGTCCCCACTACCGTCCTCTTTCCTAGGTGTCTTCTGTCCTCTCGTTTGATGCCCTTCCGTGGTCTAATTAGGGTATTAGGGAACTTCTTCTTTTTTATTAGCTAGCATAGGCACGATATAAAGAGTTTGAGCAGGAGGTGTTTGGTGAGAGGACAAGAACTACCCCCGTCCGACGAGCCTAGCCGTGCAACCTCGAATGTGCCGCTGTCCCTCTCACCTGCTCCAAAGATGCCTCCGCGTCCTACCCTGACTCATAACAATGGCACCCAACGAGTTCGAACGGTTTTTAGAGGCAGGGTGCTATGCCAAAGGGACGATCTGAAGTTCGTCACCTTGGATAGTACCAGCCTCTATTCGCGATTAGTTTTTTTTATTTTCTCTTATTTTGTTACTTTTCTGTCCTTCATGCTTCAGCTTAAGGACTGTTTAAGCTCTTTGCTCTGTCACAGACTGAAGACAGCTGTCCAATCCTCAGGCATAAACCAGGGGATTCTGTGAGGTAGTCGGAGGACCATGATGAAGTAAGGAGCGGAGCAAGGTGGAAGGATCATACTGTTGACTGCTGCCGAAGAGTCGGGTTAGGCCGAGTTTTTTTTTTTTTTTTAGGCGTGAGCAAAGGTCTTTAAGCTTTGTTCGTGTTGGGGTTTATCCTAGAATCCTGGCCATCCTTCTATCAGGTTATTCACCCGGTAGTAAGATGTGGTAAGGAGGAAGGGGTACGCCCCAGCACTTGTTGAGTTCCAGAGTCCCAGTCACAACTTGTCAAGACGGGAAACGAACTCTTAACTCAACGACAGACAAACGAGCTTGGTAAACCCGGGGAATGGTACTAGAGAACCGAGCCCTTATCAAATGACAGCGCGTCGCCTTGCCTAAATCCTGTCGACCTCGATGGAGCAGCGTGCATTCTCTATCGTCATCCTGCACAAACGCACGAGCTTGGCAGGGATGTCAAAACTAGGCATTGCTCTGTATAGCTCGACTCTATAGATGCTGTCATACGCGGCCTTAAAATCGATAAAACGGTGGTGGGTATCGATTTGAAGTTTTTGGGTTCTCTCTAAGATCTGCTACAGTCGCCCTACTCAGTCATATAAATTTTTCTACTTTCTGTGAAACTCCAGAGAACCTGGAGTTACAATCTCAAAGCTAATTCACCTAAACAAACTGTTCCAACTGCAAATGGCATCCATTCAAAATAGTTTGTCGCATATTTCGCACATCATTCGTCTTCGCAGAGACTCCTCTCCTCCCCCACCCCGACTGGTAAGAGAATTCCTCAGTTGTAAGACCATTTGTGGAACCCATTCCCCGCAAGCCACAAAGTGTCTAAAGGTACAAATGCGTCTCAAAATTCAATTGTTCCGAAATTCATTGCTTCCCATCCCCGCCCCATCTCGAGTCTAGTTTTCACATGACGTATCCCTTGTCAATTCATCGATGAAAGGATTTAGCCCAAGTGTTGTGATCACACCGTAGACTCAAGTGCTTAAACACTGCCAATCGATTTAGTGGAAAATGCCTATTATGTGTGGATGCCAAGTATATTTGAGGCGCAGGAGACCTTCGACTAAATCCGTTTTTTTTTTGTTTCCCACACCCTCCTCCGGTACTACGGCTACGGGTATCCTTTTGAATCCTTCAATTCTCATTTTAAGGGTAGCAAAACACAAATCGTTCGCTCTCTCCCTACACACACGCATACTGAAGTACTGAACCCGAAACGAAAGTACACATCAAACGAACAATGGAGTCAGCCAAATGCTACACAACACATACACACAGACAGATTCCAGCAGTGAGGTTGATTGAACCTTCGGGTGAACGAATGGCATTCGGTGTTGCCTTGGCAGGAGTTCACACAGTTGAAACGGAAAACACACAGCTCCTTCCCCCCGAGCCCAGGGGATGGCGATGAAAATGGTTACTTAATGCGACCCGCATTCCGTGGACAATATTTCCAGCGATTAACATAATTTCCACGGCTTATTGGTCTTTGCGCTCGGGAAATTCAATTTGCCTTACATGTCGTAGATGAAAAATTTTCCAGGTGCGGTTCCGATTGGGGCTGGGGGTGGTTGCATGCGGTTGATACCGGGAAATCTTTCCCTCACACGCGTCGAGTTTATGAAGCGATAAACGCGCGAGTACACACACAAACACACACACTTTCGTGCTCAATGTCAGTTTAATTAATTCGCGAGACGTGTTGTTGTTGTTTTTTTCGCGGAGATGTGCAATCCAACAGTCGTCCGCTGGTGGTGTTGGCTGTGTAATGCGTTGTGTGGTTATGAATTCGTTGTTTTTGGCTTCGACGCGCTCGTTTTTAATGAGCATGTGAGGGTAAACTTGATTTTTAAGCTCATTACTTGCACAAAAGGCCGGAATTTCACGTATTCCGCGTAATTGGCAGCACGGGGGTGCGAGTATATTCAAGTGAAACTGCCAACGGGAAATGGAAAAATCTTCAAATGATTTGTGTACCTAGTGGAGCCGAAGAATCACTTCGAGTAGAGATGCGAGTGTTTTCAATTTACCTACCCAGCAGGAGGGAAAATCTGTTTAAGAGTTAACATCTACGGTGACACTTTGACAGTGCGGAGACCGAGGCTTACCTCTAGATATCGCAGATGTCTCTACCAAAGCGACCTTAGGGGCCTCTACGATACTTCTGAACCTGACTCTGTTTGTATGGTGCGTGACGGTGTTCCACTGTTTTATAAGTCAAAAGAGAAGGAATAGGGCAGGTTTAGAACATGTATTGGAAGGGATACAAGGAAATTGGAAACAGGTACGAAATTGACACTAAAGAATCTTCAATTTATCTTATTGAAAGCCAGGATGCCTACTTTATTTTTGAGATGCTTTAGGTCCACCATCGACAAATAGACTCCTTAAGACAAGACCACGCAATGAGCGGCAGAGCGGCAAAATTGAAACGTATGAAATCGTATGGTTGTCGTCAGACAGTTGCTGAGCGGCAAGCGTCATTTCACAGCATATTTTCTGCCGCTATGCCGCTTCCCGCTCATTTCGTGGCAGCGGCCTTAGTCTTCTGTCGCAAAGTCGCAAGAGATGGGCGGCTGTCTTTGTAATTTCCCTACTAATTCTGTCCCAATACGCTGGGATCCCAGGCCATAAATTTTTTTTTTAAGTCGGTTTTGTCTCCGAAGCCGCTTTTCTCTAATCTGCTCGTGATAGAAGCTTGTTTGTAAGGTAGACCATGAGTTCTCCGTGGATTCTATCGAAGAGCTTCCCTATTGATGTTAAAAGTAGGTTTTGTCCTTAAAGCCTCGTGTCTCTAACCTAGGTAGGTAGGTAAAGTGGCGGCTCTTATGAGCCCAATTAGCGCTAGGGTGCGCCATTTTGTAACCACGAAACTCGTTTAAACCTATTTGTATGTGGTTGTTGATTTGATGATTTGGGATATATGTGGCTAAATCTAGCCGGTGGAGTTCACATACAGGAGTAGTTTTCCAATATTTTTTTCAGCTGTCTCGCCGAGGTCACCAAAGAAAGGTTTGCCCATAAGACGCTGTCTGGTCCTCGCCCAGGACGGACACCTGCAGAGGAAACGAAGTAGAGATTTTCTCTCACTAATGTCCTTGCAGCTTCTGGCAAAGTTGCTGTGAGGAATACCAAGCTTGACTGCATTGTCTGCAACTAACCAAAAGCTTGTGATAATAGCCACGATTCTGGCAATATTTGGTCTTTATTTGCCAAGTAGCTTTCTTGACTTAATTTTATTGTAATTGGGTCATGTCTTTCTTGAGATGACGCTACTGGACAGGCCTTTCCATCTATGGTTGGCAAGCTGGAGGAAGTGGAGATATACAGTTCCCAGCGGAATATCGACACTTTCCGCAAGAGAACTGTTAAGGGCCGATCCTTTCCTGGCTAGCTCGTCGGCACGTTCATTGCCCTCATGATTACTATGACCTGGAATCCAGATGAGTGTAATTGAGGAGTGGGTACTCAGTTGATTAATATCAAGCCGGCATTGCTCTACCAGCTTTGGTGATATGGTAGCCGCATCAATGGTTTTGATAGCGGCTTGGTTATCTGAGAAAATAGCGATATTTTTGTTGGATGTTTGGAAATTGTTCAGGCCTCCTGAATCGCCAAAAGTCTGCCTTGAAAACACTAGCAGATTCTGGAAGACGAAGAGACTTTGATATATTCAGTTGGTCGGAAAAGATACCTGCGCCGACTCCGCAATCCATCTTCGACCTGTCCTGACCTATATGTATATACTAATATCATAATCATTGATAACGTTTCCATTCATCTCTGGTAAGGAATTTAGCAAGGAATAGTTTCCTTAAATTGAGGGTAGGTGTCATGTAATCAGTCAAAGACCCGAACAAACCAGGCTTTGCGGTCCAGCACCAGGGTTGTAGCCGTATAATAGTTGGCGTATTATACACACTTTTTTACGTGTGTAAAAGTGTGTATTATACATCTGAAAAATATTGCTGGTGTATAAAAATTTATAAAAGCAAGGAATAGGTATAAAACTGAACAAAATGTATAAAAGTCAGTCATTATTATAGGTACTTGTAAAATTGTACTTTTAGATACTTTTTTACATTTTTATACACTTTTATACAATTCTATACACTTTTATACGTTTTTTACGGTAAAATGTATAAAAATCAAAAAAGTGTGACATTAAACAACTCTGTCCAGCACCCAGATTCCCTGAGCCGGACCGCACTTTAGGTAGCTGTGTCTTTAATGTGAAGGTCAAGGGGCATCAGGTTCAAGACCACACTCTCTAACCTACTCTTGTCGAAAGTTTGTGGACTCCCGATTTTACAGTCATTTGGTTCGACCTGCAGATGAAGCTCGGATGGCCGAATGCCGGTCAAGCTTTGTTGATCTGAGAAGAATCGTCTTAATTTGCTTTTTGTTGACTAAGTGGGTTTAAGTTGTAGGGCTGGCGGTGCTACTAAAAACCACGCCTTCTTACGAGGATCTTTTTGAATCCATTGTGGTCTCTTTTTGCGATATTAGGAAGGTTATACAGACTTTAGCGAGCAGAGTTGGATTTAATGAGGGACTTGGAGCCTCCCTGACCCTTTGGAAATATTGGTTTTATTTTTCTAATCCGATCGAGGCTTGTGTGTTGTGTGTCTTTTCCCAATTTTAGCTCTCTTCTAGCTAATTTATTGGTCCTCCCAACACCAGGAATACCTCTATGTCTTGGAATCCAACAGAGTTCACCGCCATGCCTTAAACTGAGGAGGTTAAGCTCATTACGAGATCTCATTACGAATTTGATCCTATAGATTCGATGGCTTTAAGGGGGTAGACCCAGTTAGAATTTTGAAAAAATCAAAATTTTTTTTTTTACGTTTTTTCAAAGTTAAATATTTCAAAAGTATTCTCTGAAAATTTCAGACAAATTGGACCGTTATTTATGGAGATACATAATTTTGAACGGAGTCGTCTCTAGTGCATAACTCCTCGTAATCAAAACTTTAAACGCGTTTTTCTCGAAACCATGTCTTCGAAGTCGGTGATCACTGTAACTAAAGAACGGCTTTGCCCATCTGTTTCTCACTTTTTCTATACATAATTGTCGTCCGGTTGAACGAAGGCATTTTTTTTTTGGACTATAATTTTTTTTTTATTGCCGAAAATGCGAGCGAATTTGTAGTCGAATTAAGAATTTTGACTTTCAACATCCGCCATTTTGTGAAAGTTCAAAATTTTTCAAATCCCTTTGTTCAACCGGAGCATTATGTAATTAACTAATGATCCCTTTGGTTTTTTTTTGAATTCCCATGATCCATTGACGAGCAGCAGTGATCACCGCAATACACTTTTTTTTTTGGACCCCTCCCAAATTTGCTGTATCTCATTCATTTTTTAATATTTTGCCATAAAAAAAATTTTAATAGATTCTGAAAATACATATCTATCACGTGAAAAAACATTTGTTATAAATTATTTTAATGCGACGCCACAAGAAAATCCTAAAAAAGAGCGTTTTTTGGCAGTCACAACTGGGTCTACCCCCTTAATAGCCACCTGCTTGTCTACATCTCTACATCTCTTCGCAGAGTTGCCATTAGAGACAGTTCTCGTGAGGCTTCGATGATATCTTAAGCTGTGTTCAGACGATAGGCGGATCTTACAATGTAAAATGTGTCCCAAATGTCTTACAATCGTGTGAACTGAAAATTTTTGTCCAACAACGTTGTAAGAAAAAGCATGGTCAGGTCATTGTAAGGACCCCATCTGACAATGAAATTGTCAGGAATCTACCAATCGTGTGAACACTGTTTAAGACTTCTACCTAAAATACATTGCCATGATTTAAAAGCTTTTTGCTGACACTAGATGGCCCCCAGCTGAGGCTATGAAATTATTCGATATCCTATTCTTTCAATCTGCTGTAGCACTATGAACTTCGCCGCAAATCTTTCTTGTTTAACCGTGGCTTACAAGTACCCCTGAGTCGTTGTCAGATTTAACTGTTACATACAGTGTGGTAGAGCTCAAATTACAGCTGCAAAAATTTAAAAGCAACGGTGAGAGAATTCGCCCCTGTGGTAGGTCTGAAATCATTTGGAAAGCATTACCGATAGGCAACGCCTCTTCACTTCAGAACTGCCTTCCTCATTATAATCGGAATAATCAAACTTCCGATCAATAGTTACCACAACTCCCATGACCCCTTGCCAAAGGTGTGAGAACCTTGTCCCATTAATTAGCATGTCTTGCCACCTTCGTAAACCACATCGACCCGAGTCCATTTCTGGAACAACTAATGTCGTGCGGTTTTACCACACAAATTACCACCAGGTTCCTCTCCCAGACGACGATTTCTATTTCACCGCCACGGAACTCACACCAGTCGAAAGAACGGTTTTCTTTCCACCACCGCCGGCCGGCCGGGTCCGACCAGTTTAGGCCAAATGTCGTCCAATAAAAACTCACGCGCTTACACACCGCGGGTCCCGCCAACCAGGCAGGCAAATAGTGTTGTTACAACTCACTAACTATCGGGCCACATAGAGACACTGTGGCAGTAATAATATGCGTTATGAATTCGCAATTTAAATTACCATCGCCATTCCGTCGGAGACATAGATACTCGTACCACTACGACAGCGACGACGATGACGACGACGTATTCACTCGGTACTCGCGCGACGTTTCCCAATCTGGTATTATAACACAATCACTTGTTGTTGTTGCTGGTTGTTGGGGCAGAGTTCCCTCTTGAAAGGCTATCGAGAGCGGTGTGTAGATAGCCCCCCAGCCTCATGCATAAATATGACGATGGATGATATGCACAGATACAAGCTCCCTGACTGAGTACACCGTACACCGTCAACGTCATCCACGATTGCTATGTGAATGCTAATTCCGTGTACGATTCTACGAGTAGTCAGTTCAGGTGAGTGCCGGTACCGGTGGTGTGCCGTCGTCGTCGTCGTCGCCGTGCACTACTGGACGACCCTGGTTGTTGGATTTGTTTCTTGGTTTTGGTTTTGCTTCGATTGTTGTTGTTGGCTCTTTTCGTTTGTTGTTCGGGCTACAAGTGCAAGTAGGCGCATATTTTGAAGTACGCCAATGCAAATGTAATCGAAATGAATGTGTGTGTTCACAGGCAAAAGATGGCAGAGGATGGTGGAGATGATAAAGCAAAGTTTTTGAAATAAGATTAGGTAACGGATGTGTGTATAGTGGAAGTAGAATGATGAGCTTTTCTGTTGGAGAGGTGGGGAAACTTGCTTGGAAGCAGGTAGTTGTGGTCAAGTCAATTTGACTTTCAATTTCGCGTTCTACTTTGGCTACTTATGATGTATCCACTTGTACATTCTGAGCATCCAATTGCCATTGAAGTTTCAAGAGGGCGAAGGGGGGAGATTGGACTGCTGAATGTGGTTTGAATAGAATTTATGTGCACCACAGCGGTTGATTGGCCTCGAAGAGGAGGCATTCATTGGTAAGAGTTGAACATTTTTAGGAATTGTAAGCTTGCACTGTCTAATTCTTCTTTTGTGAAAGAACCTTTGATAGAATTTAAGGTGGACAGGCAGAAATGCAAGCGTTGGACTATCCACGCCCTTCGAAAACTTACTTACTTAGGTGGAGCTACAGTTCGACGTGAACACAGGCGTGAACCTGGGCATCAACCTATAAGCCTCTGCAGTTAGCGTGGTGCCTACCCAACTGCCTACAGTCCGGCACTTCAAGTTGGTTGAGGACTTCTTCTATTTGCGGGACACCTTAAGCGAGGTCTTCCTCTACTCTTTCTTGCTTTATCGGTCGAGAATCCTAGTGAAAAATAGGTAGAGAACCAGTGTTATAAAGTAATCTAGAGAGCCTCACTCCGATGTCAGCTCTTTCTTTGATCTTCGGCTTGCAGCTTTCAATCTAGAAAACCAACTCTTCCTTGCTTTTGACTTTTCCTTCTGTTCACACATTTCTGTCTGGAGATCCAGTGAAGACCTTTCTTGGACTATTAGCAGAAAAAGGGTCCTGGCCCTGCCTCGCTGTGTCTAAATGTGGTTTTTGTTATTCTGATCTTACGGTAGACAGCTTCAAAGGGGCAACCAATTACTCGGTGATTTAAAAAAAAATCGTATAAATACATAGTTTCGCATGACTTACTGCGGGCGGCTCCAACATCGTAGGCAACTCCGGTGCTGGCGTATATTGTACCAACATCGGTAGAAATTGCGATTCATTTAGATCCCTTCGTCACAGTATTCCAAGCAAAAGTCCTTGCCATTTTGAGGCAAGCTGTAGTTCTCTTAGAACTCCTCAGCCAAAGAAGACAAATAGAAATCTGCTCGGATAGTCAAGCAGCACTGAAAGCCATCACAAGTCCAACATCCAGATCTCATCTGATCAGGAAATGCAAAGAGAAACTCAACAGGCTTGCCAGTCACAACGACTTGCCTTGTTTGGATACCGGGTCACGAAGGTGTCTCGAGGAATGAGAAAGCCGTTGAACTGGTAAGAGAAGGGGCGCTCGCGATAGAAGGAACCGCTGAAAACACAGTGGGGGTCGAACTAAAAATAATTAAAACAGCAACCAACGAAAGAATGCAAAGGAGTTTCGAGGATCACTTGGTATACCTCCCGACGTGCAAAGTGGCTAGATCACTCGTAAATAAACCAACAACATGCTCACCAGGAAGGCTCTACGTTCAAGCAGAGAGCAATTGAGGCTGATGGTGGGATTCAGCACAGGACACATTAAACACAGAGACATGTAGGAACTGCGAGGAAGAAGAAGAAGACCTCGAACACTTCCTATGCTACTGGCCAGCTCTAGCGAGAATGCGACAGAAGGCCCTGGGGTCCATGTGAATACCGATCCTCAAACATCCTAAGGACAAACGAATCGGCGAAATCGTAGCCTGTACCAAAGAAACAGGAAGATTCGGCAGATCAATCGTACTCTATAATTGGTTCCACCTTCCCTAGACCCCTTCCAACATACGTCCCAAACCAAATCTGTCCCTGCAGTTCCGACGGTTAAAAGAGGGGAACACAACGGGCCCGACTGAGGCCTAGGTGATGAGTCTGCCGCTCACCCTCATATACCATACCATACTGCGGACCTCTAAAGGAGCTGGGAAAGTGACCTACTAGTCTCAGCATGAATGTTAGGCCATAGAAGTTATTTGGCGACCTATTTGTCATTCATTGGTCCAGCCATGTCATCCTGGGCCTAACTATGGGACGCCTACCTGATGGCACGGATTCAATGGCAGTCTTGGAAGCCGAGTTTGGGACATGTGATTAACGTTCCAAAACTATCGAAGTTGGGGCCATTCCGTTCGAAGAAGTAGCTACTCAACATTGAGTGGCTCGCGTATTCTGATGTTCCCAACCCGTTCTCGGGGAGTCACCCCAGCAATACAACGAAGAAATCTCATTTCAGCAGCTTGTATCCGCAACCTTATTCTTTCCGTCATTACCCAAACTTCAAGACAATACATGAGAGTCGGAACAAACACTGAATTGGAGAGTTTTGATGCCAAGTTCGGCTCTCCTGATCATAGATTGACCAAGGTGTTTTCTTGAGTAAATCTGCGCGAATTTTTTCGAAGTATCGCTCACTTCGGCAGGAGTTTCCACCTCTTAGATTGCTATTAAATGGATGTCACTTATTGGCAAATCCCGTCTTGCTCTTCCTGGTGAAACAGAAGCATCTTATCCAGATTAAGATGCGCCAGCAAATTGCCACGACTACTTAACGGTAAGACTTCTCCTTAAGTCGCATTATCGACATTTCTTCTTACATTTATGTTCTGACCTAAAAAAAAACGTATATCCCAAATCGAATTGTGTATCCTCCATCCGAGCAACCATCCCACTCTATACCCACCAGCACTTTGGCAAATCTCTGTGTTTAATTTTTAAGTATCGAACTGCGCTTGTCGAGGATAAAACTCTGTCCCATGAAGTTTGTATCTGCATTTATCACACCCTCTTGTACTCGTATCGACTGGCGTACACTTTCACCCTCTCTCTGTTAAGTGACACCACATTAGGTCGACGTTAGATCTTTCCCGTCGCCTGCGCCGAAGGGCACATGAAATATGAAAATGAAAATCGTAACTTGATGGGTTTTTCTTCATCGATATACCAGCCCCTGCTCATGCCATCGCTGTCACCCTTGATTCAGTCGAGTTTCGTTGTACATGTACACACTATACCCTCATGTTCTTTTCTTCTTTTCCATTTTGAATGTTCACCCTCGTTTGCCACACTGGCTGCCACTTTACGGACGACCACTTCCCCCCTACCCTCGTTTCCTTTTGAGGTAATTATACAATCAACAAACGGAACAAAGTCAAATCAATGGAATAGAGCCCAACGACACGGCGGCGATAAAAATCAGAATCGCTTGTAGTTTCAATTTAGTCGCTTGGCTTTTGAGTCGGAGTATGGCGAAGTCGGAGTATGGCGCTTCAAAAATAGATACACACGCACAGGCTCTGCCGAATTGGATCAGATTTGGATCTTGGGATTCAATGATAATCGGAGGTGTTTTACAGAGATGTTGTGGTGGCAGTTTTGGATGCAAATACCTAACGTTCTTTTCGATAGGAAACCATTGCCCCGGAACTGCTATTATTCTAAAAATAAACACCTCTCCCATCGGATTTCATAATTAATTGCTCTTTAAGAAAATTAATTAAAAACAAAAAAAGAGTTCCACACTGCAAAACATGTGTGATAAAACGAAATCACTTCACCTGGCCAACTAGCCGACCAGCGCCAGCATTCTATACCTCGCGCGTCAAAATTCTCCCAATCAACTTTCATGCTCTGTTAACAAAACGACGGCCGGCGGCGGGCCCAGAAAAATGACCCAAAACATCCACACACCCAATCCAAAAACACACACTCGTCAGTTCTCTAACGTCGTCAGCAAAAAAAATGGCTGGCGAGGGCGCGAGAAAAGACCGCCAAACTATACAAACGAAAAAATCCACTTAACAACCATTAACGCTGTAATTATTCAAATTCATGATACAA
Source organism: Matsumyia berberina (assembly GCA_917880715.2). Taxonomy (NCBI): domain Eukaryota; kingdom Metazoa; phylum Arthropoda; class Insecta; order Diptera; family Syrphidae; genus Matsumyia; species Matsumyia berberina. The sequence goes on along the minus strand of OU862871.1, from coordinate 78,594,889 downwards.
TTTACGTCCGCAAGCTTTGCAGGTCATCGATTTTCAAGCTCAGCGTTATTAACTTTAGTTAACCGTCTTCCCGTCGGCTTGGGCGGGGGTAGGGCATGAGAGGACACAGAGATACGCCGACCGTTGGCTGCAATGGAACAGAGTAATAAACCCTATCGTGAAGTTTCTTTTCTTTTCTCATTTGTATTTCTGCTGTGCAACAGCCAGAGGAACGGCAACAGCAACGGTGGCGGCTCTTGTCAAGAGGGCTCTTGTTCAGCGTCTTCTCTAGTTTCGTTGCCCCTTTTTTGCTCTCACTAATCTCGTAACGTTTTTAATGCCTTTTCGCTTCATTTTTATTTTTTTTCTATCTTTTTGTGTTGGCCATTGCCGAATCGAGTTGGAAATATAGTTTGGAGAGTTTTTCTTTCGCTTTTCTCTGTGTGATGCAGCGATTTGTGGGCGGTTTTTGGTTTCAAGAGGATTTTGTACTTCGAAACCGAAACTACTTATGACTTTGTCTCCGAAGTTAGTTAATTTACAAACACTTGGAGGCCGCTAAGCAAGAAATGCAAGGGGTGTTTGTCCCTAATTCAACTTGACTGGTCATAAGTTCTGATCCTCATGTGGGTTTTAAAGCCTAAACGCCTTCGTAGGAGGTTTCTTTAAATGGATACCGGAGCTTAAGCCTGCAAAGGATGCTTCTTAACATAAATCGTAGTCCCCTTTAGCTCTTACCTGACGTCGACTTTTTGACGGCGATTTTTTGAAGCCGATTCACTCTTCTACAGGTTTCTACTACGTGTCTTAATTTGCTAAGGTGTCTTCGCCTATTCGTAATGTGTGACCAAGCCACTTCCGCTTCTGTATAATCGTGTCTATAAGTTCTTGGCGCTTTCTTTGATACAATTGCTCCTTTGGCCAAAAGACTTGCACCTAAGGCAGGAATTTACAAAGGCTGGCACATTTTTTGGGACATTGGCAGTCCTATATAACAGCACCGACTCCACATTCCTAAGAGGGTTGAGGTTATGCCTTCGATAAAGGAGGCTATTTGGTTCCAACTGTCGTTGCTTGAGATCATCATTCTCATGACGTTTTCCGGGGTGATCTTTCCTGTCTCTAGCTCCAGTCTCTGCTGCACATCTGCCGCAGTTGAAAAAGCTGTGGTTTGCATCATCTACCAGGGAGTCAAGCTGGGCTCACCACTTTTCCCATCTTATGGAGGTATGCGTTGAAGTTTCCATGTTCGGTTAGAAACTGGGTGATGTAGCTTCTGCATGTTTGCTCTCCGTCCATTCAGCAAAGTTCCTAATCAGTCCTCTAGTTTCAGAGGTCCACCGCTCTTGGCGTTTCTGTTTGGTGAGCTCCTTTGCCTCTGCCGTCACCACTTCCACTCCTGTTTCGGCTTTACGCTCGTGGAGGAGTTTTCTCCCTGCCGCAAGGAGATCGATGGGAGTTACTCCCATGAGCCAGCCACTATGAGAACGGCTGGTTCCGACACCGTGCGGTAAGAGTCTGCTACCCGGATGTCTCCGCGTCTCTGTATTGTTTCCTGTACATCTCTTTTCTAAGGGCGTGTCGGCCCAGTCTTCTACTGTCTGCAGTGGAACCACCTACGTTTACCCCGAGTCTGCTGAGTAATGTGGTGACTTTCGTAGCTCGCTCCGATGAGTACTTTATCTGATGCCAGTGGGTGAGTTTGGACTCGAGGGTCATACCCAGGTACTTCACACCACTTGTGCTGACTATTACCTCCGAGCCTATTTGAAACTCTACACCCACCTAGACCTGTCTCCTAGTCAGAAGGACTATTTCTGTTTTCTCTGCCGCCAGACTAAGGCCATATGGTCTTTCATCCAGGCATGTACGCGTCTCATCACTTGGTTAAGCCATCGCTGTGCATCTTCGGTGTCTTTTGCTATAATCACCGCGCCGATATCATCTGCGTACCCCACCAGGAAAGTATTTTCGGGCATTTCCATACGGAGAATACCATCGTAGAAGATATTCCACATATCAGGTCCCAGGATTGAGCCCTGCGGTGCTCCTACAGTGATTCCCTTTCTTCGAGATCCAATCTCGGTGTCGTATGACAGCTCCCGGTCTTGAAAGTAATCTTTAAGCATCTGCAGGAGGTATTGTGATATCCTTAGGGTGTTTTCAAGCGCGTTTAGCATAACTGTCCAGCTGGCTGAGTTAAAGGCATATTTTACATCAAGGGCTGCAGCAGATTGGACTGCTCTTCCAGGTTGTAGACAGCACACCGAATCTGTCTCTGCTTTTCGATTCGTCTGAAAACATCCAATTCGAGGCACCAAAAATTCCGCACTCTCTCGATTCGATGGCCAGCAATGCATATTTGCGATGATGAGCTAGGAAGTGTGATCCAAGTGGTCGCCGGGTTCAACGCAGAGTCTTCTCTGCCTCCGAACTTGGGTGTAGGTCCATCTTCCTGCGATATTGTGATTCAAGCCTCTGCGATACTGAGACTGACCCGTTGCCATTCGAGTCTTAAGTCCGCGTTTAATCGCGAAAAAAAAGGGGAATGGTGCATGCTGATGATTAAGGGAAACCTGCATCAAATTACCTTATTTCACTTAACCTCAGGACGTCCAGTTTGAACCACATTTGCTTGAAGGAAGCTAGCATTTTCTATCTTTGTAAGAGTTCATGTTGTTCAAGAAAGCGACATCCAGGCAACTGGCCATGGACTCCTCGATAAAAAACTGCAAAAAGTGTATAAGTAAAATGTCAAGAGCTTATACAGTGACCCTATGCTGTATAGCAGGGCACATTGATATCCCAGGCATTGAAAAGGCTGATGGACTCGCAGGGAAGAATAGACACATCCGGACGTAATCTGTCCGTCAACTGCTGTGCGAATGTCCTGCCTTCACTGACAGAAGCATGGAGTCTGTTGGTGTGAGTTACAATGTTGGATAACTTGTGTCACGTCAAGGTGAAAGGACTTTTGACATTCCCCATATGAGTGGTTTCGTACCGGCGGCGGAGATACATAATTCAAAAACATAGGCACAAAGGACTCAACTGAGCAGAGACTTACATCACAAGGCAACGATTTATCTACTTAACTACGTTTGGGTTGACATTATTTCATTGAATAGCAATGAATCGCAAGCAGCTAAAGATATAATCTGTTGACCTTGGTTTCCCAGCAGGAAAAAATTCTCCAAAATATCTCTAATGTGCTAGCACAGCCCTCAGACTGAAGGCCTCCTTTCAATGGTCAAACAACCATATTGGCCACTCCTCGATCTTGGATCCCTTAATATTCATCCCGGAAAACACCGACTCCACACCGTCCAAGTTGAACTTCAACCTCAACTTTCGGAGGTCAATCCCCTCCAGAGTGGAGTGGGATAATGATGATGCCATAGAAGAGCGCTCCGTTCACTTCTATAGCGACGGTTCTATCAGAAAACCACGAAGGGAGTGCGAGGTGGTGTTTTCTCCGAAGTGCTCAACTTCAGCGTCTGTTTACGTCTCCCCGACTATTGTAGCGTTTTTCAGGCGGAAATTATTATTGTACTTCCAGGCAGAAACCACTTTTTGGTGCAGTGGTTTGTTTTGTTTCGGTGACTATGGTTTTTGCTGTTACCCCGATCGGGCTCGAACCTGCACAGTTCGGGTCACAAGCAAACACACTACCCACTACACCATGCCACCGATGGCTTAAGCATAATGTGGTATCCTGCAAGGACATCACAATTTATACCGATAGCCAGGCTGCTAAAAAATCTCTGTAATCAGTAACATATACTTCAAAAGCTACCTCAGATTGTCGCTCGTTTCTCACTGAGATGGCAGAATATTTTAACATTCACCTATGTTGGGTACCTGGTCATAGGGACATTCGAACTGTAAGGAACTGTAAGGCCGCTGAACTCGCCATATGTAAATATATCTTAGAGTAAAACGCGATCAGCAAGACAAACGATGAAGGAACGGTACGACCTGCCGCACCTCCAGAGAGATATGGCCTATGCAAAGCCTCACTCAATCTAAAAGTCGCATCTTGCTCAATAGGTCGCTCATCAGCACCGTTTTCGATGTTCTCACTGGTCACTGTCCCATTGGCCAGAAGGGTGGGCCTCTTCGCAAATGACTTTTGCAGGAGCTGCAGGGACGAAGAGGAGGAGGAAACTATCCTCGTTTTTCTCTGCACTTGTCCTGCCCTATCCTAAAGAAGAAAGCTCTATCTAAGAGCCTATCACTTCGACAATTTGGCGAATTATCGCATATTGAAGTCAAAAGTATCCTCAGCTTTATTAAGAGCTGCAAATGGTTTCATTAGTTGGAGTGGCACCTAGGATTTAGATCCCAGTGCCATCACAAAGGTCCTTCCTTGGCCTACGTATGTACATATGTGCCTCGCATGGATGGCCACCTGACCTACCTACCTACATACCTCTCTAAACTTCGGTTGTAGCCTCAAAAATAACTTTGGCTTGCCTTCGGCAGTCGTCCGGGATTGACGCCTGGAGCGCTCATGAACTCCACCATTCAAGCTCGTCAGATGAAAGTCCGTTTCAAAGCTAGCGAAGCGAATAATTCTTTAACGCAATCATAGGGAACCCAGCATAACAAAAGTTGCTTACATAATCCGTATCCTCATTCATACCTTTGGTCTGATCCACAACCCTACATCCATGTTGGTACTCTTTAAAGGTACATTTTCAACACTTCATTCATCAAAACTCACCCAACCCCTCTCTGGTCTCACGCCTAACCTGCCTCTACCAAATCTCTTGTTTTTCCAAAACGAAAGACTCGACCTAAATTGTTTTAAATTTAATACTTCAATTCCATAATGCGCCCATCAGTCCTATCCAGGCTTTTCACCAAAAAAACACACACACAAAACATTCTGTAATCCCCCCAGAAACAGAGAACTGCATGCAGTAGCCACCGCCATCGGGCGTCATCATCTCATTCCCACTTAGCGCGCAAACACAAATCCGAACACACCGGAGATAATAATCGTAAAATTAAAAAAAAAAATGTATCCATCCATACACAGCAACTCAAACTCACGACGATAATAAAATAAAGAACCGAACTCATCGCCAGCGCGATAGCTGTGGAATAAAAATCCAAATTCCGAGCACAGACCTGACACACACACACACATACAGAGAACGAATGTCAGTCAGTCAGTATCAGAATCAGAATCGGAATCGGAATAATTCTGGGAGATTTGTTGGTTTTTTTTTTTTTGTTGTATCTCCCTCCGCAAGGGGGAAACCCATAACCGTTCAGTGAAGCTACAGATACAAATCGTTACGAGGAGGAGGAGGAGGAGGACGACAGCAGGACTGTGAGACAATGCCCGCGATGTGTAGCTGAAACTGAAGCCGAAGCAGGAGTAGGACACCGCGCACACCGACCGACACACAGGGAAATAAAAATTCCATTGAATAAAAATTGTAATATGAATGCCGGCAGGCGGAGCAGGGGGAGGACAAACAGTAGATACACTGCACCTACGACTCTCTAATAGTTGATGACATTTCGTATGTCGACTGGAAGAGAAGTCGTTGTCGTTGTCATTTTTTTTTTGTGTCACACTAGCGGGATGAAGAAACAACAAACAGCACTGTGTACGGGCGCACAGGAATAGGGAAAACATAATGAAAATATGGTAAATGACCCTCTCACTCTCTGCTGTGTGTGTGCCACACACACACATACCCAAATCATTCGACGAAGAAAACTGAAAAGATACATCTCATACGTACGTTTCATATGTGCTTCTCGTCGCGCTCCTGCTCGAAGGAAAAGATTTACACAGCAACAACAAGAACGACGACGACGACGACAACTAATGGGATAATCAAAATCGTAAATGTGTGCAGAGTATAAAGATGCGGCGAACGATGATGATGATGCTGATGAGGACGAAGATGAGGATTGTTGTGGATGGACGAGAGGATAACCGAAAGAGATATGAACCGATAGATGACCACCAAACCGACAAACTGAACCACCACACACAACTGAACACACAAGGCACACACCAATGGGGGCAATAGCCGGCCGCGATTAACAAAACGACAGGCAGTAGGCTGAGTGGGTACGACATTCAGAAGATAAAAAGATACAAAGATACACGAAGATACACCACTTTCTGGTTGGTGTGACATATTGATGGTTTGTGAAATGAACTTGCCAACTGTGGTGGATTGGAGATGGAGATGGAGTACGATGGCGGCGGTGTGTGGAGTAAAGAATGTAACTGTGGTAGCACACGATGATGCATGTGATTAGGTGAACGAGCAGCCGTGAGCCGTCTAGGGCGGTGTTAATTGATTTTCTCCGTCATGGTTTTAATGTGGAATGTGAGTTTTCAAGTACAGTTTACGTTCGGCTTTTTGCCCATTTTGTCATAGATGCCGCGGTGACACTTTAAATGGACTTTGCGGGGTTAGATAAGCTTCAATGGGTACTTGAAGGGTCGAAACCCTTTGTAGCTATGGCCAGGCTTGTGACATGCATTTGAAAGTCAAGGATTTGAGTTTTGAAGTTTGATGTGAAATTGAAGTGGCAGTGCCATGGTATGGAGCTCAGATTAGGTTGAGTTATAATGACTGTCTTCGTCTAGATGCAGACACATTTGAGCCAAAAAAATGTCCATTGTGTTACTACAGGATCTTCCGCTAATCCAGAACTACTCTGGGGTCTAGTTGAACCAGTCGCAGTTTTCCACGCAGCCGAGGTCATCAGAAGAAAAAGCTTCAAAAGCAGAAACACTATTTGGTATTGACAGCACCCGACAGTTGCCAACTAGATAGAGAATAGTCTTCCACTCCTCTTTTTTCCTACAACTTCTGCGGACATCGAGAAGAGGTCGAGTCTCTTGACATAAAGGACAGTGTCTGGTGTACAGATTTGTGATCGCAATATCGAGAATCAGACTATTATTGGATCGATTCTGATTCAGCCTAGGCTAGATCTGTTTGGATATTTGGCGCTTCGTACCTTCCTACCAACCATGGCTAGTTTTTCTGATTGCGTCTAGTTTAAAGATTTGTTTATACTGCCGTTCTGGGTGGCCTTAAATAGATTGAAGGGAAAGTAGTGACTTGAAAGGCTTGGGGCTAGTTTCAAACCTCTTAGCCAATGTAGTGAGTTGACAATTAGCATCCATTAGCATTCGTTCGGCAGTTGATAGTCTCTAGTCCTTCAAGACTTTCATTTCCATTTAGTGCAGTTTTATTCGGCTTCAGACAGGACTTAGGAAGGATTTTCTAAGTCATAATGTTGGTCAATGTGGCATTATAGATCTTTGAAGAACCAAGTTCGCCCTTTCGCTTAAAAAAGAGTGCAGAAGTGATGTTCAGACGCTCGAACACGACTTGAAACATGCAGTGAATTACATATGTATTCATCGACTGTAAAAAGGTCTTCTACCTTTAGTAGAGTATTGTCAAGTTCCATAAAGGCTAAAATAAGAGATTCTGACACCCAAGAGGTTTCTTTGAGGCTGTCGAGTCCTTGCTTCCATCTGAAATTCCAGATGTATGAAATCGTGCCGTGGGTTAGTGGTTAGGTTAGTTTAGGTAGACGGGTTGGCGAGGGAAAAGAAGCCCCCAGCACCACACACACGTCAGTACCGACCCATTGTGATGCCTATTTATTGGAGAGGAAGGTACCCCTTGCTCATGAAGCAGTACCCAAAGCATACTCCTATTGACCCGGGATTTCGAACCATTTTGAAGCCTTAATGAATCTCTAGATGTCCCTCAGTTCTTCGGCATCCTGGAAAAAGTGCCTTCCAAAGAATATATGTCTGAGGTGGCAGTGGCAGAGGAAGTGGGTTGTGTCCTCATTGACTTCACCGTCTCCACAACCCCTACAAAGGTGGTTTTCACTTAGCCTCGGCTTTTTCATATGATAACGCAGAGTATTATGACCTGTAATTACTCCCACAAGGATGGAGAGGGTTTTCCTGTCTCTCTGCATCAGTGTATCAGTGTATCAGTTCTGACACCATTGTACTTGGCCATAGTTTTCTAGTTATCTTACAGGAGTCCAAAGAGCTCCATCTTTCATTCGCTTGCGCTAGAGTCCTGATCCCTGCTTCATGTTTGAGTTTACATGGCGGGATTTTCACTGACTGATCAGCCTGCAGGTCTAGCGTAGATCCTTTCCTTGTCAATTCATCAGCACGGTTAGTAGTTAGTGTGTTAGTAGACTGCTGAGCGAGCAGCGTGAGTTCAAGCCCCAGGCGAGTCCACCGAACATTTTTCGCGGTACCACCTCTCGTCGGGGAATGACAACCCTCCGGTGGTATAATTTGTCATGAAAGAGCTTCTCAATTCGCCATTCAGTGTCGGCAGTAAATTGTAGGACCCTTCTATTCATGCGAACAATACAAGAGGCACAACAAGAATGGTTGCCTCATCCCGAGCTGTCGCACCAGCTCCTGCCTCCTGAAAACAGCTTCCTGCGTTGACCGCCACCCTAACCTAAATTGTCACCAAAACACACTCGCAACCGGGTTTGGTTCCTTTCCTCCTAATACCCCTTTGCAATGAACCCACCTTCTACTGTTCTGCGCCAAGAATCTCTTGGTCTACCAGTTACATACCTCCAGACTTGAGGCAAGTTCCGAAAATTCCGCTCTTGTGGATTAATTTCCTCACAAGAAAATACGCAACTGCCAACTTAGCGGTCAATATCCTTAGTTTTATCGTTGAATTAGGAACTTTTCTATGCCAAAGCCAGTGTAATGCCATTCGTGGATGATGATTCCAATTAAACTTGCCTACCACAAGCACTTATTCTGATCTCCGACGACATCGTGTCCTCAAAGAAGGACTTATCCCGCAGATAATTGAATAATTATTCTGTTCTCGAGCCCCCTGCAATCATCCGCTCTAAAATATGTCACACAATTTACAAATCAAGTTAATATCTGTCATTCAAGGCAAAGAACCCCAAAACAAAATGTGAACAAACAAACACACACATACACACGCGTACGTTCAGGGAAAGAGAAATAAATAAATAATAATCATAACCTTCAACGACTTCTCTCCGTCAAATATCTGCCAACTGCTGCCACATTCAACAGCAGCAACAACAACTACTTCATCACGGGAGGGACGACTACGACTACTACGACGACAACAACGACGGATGGGAGGTGTGGTAAAAACGTTCACCCCCCAAGGACGTTTGTTTGGATTTTTCTCTCTTTTTTTTTTATCGCCGGTTGTGCCTTTGGTTGGAGTTAGTCTATAGCCTCCCTAAGAAAGATGGCACAGAATAATCCTTACGAAGCTGTAAGTCTTCACGCATGTTGCCGGGTGCATCAGAAACTTTCCTTTTGAGGCAACACGCCAACAACAAAGGAACGATTCGGCCCCACTTCAAGCGGCGACACCAACAAATGCCACGGGCATGTGAAACTACTTTCACTAATTAGGTTACGATTACACGACTGCGTTTATGTGCGGTAATGCCTTGGCAAACAAGTGGGGGAATTATTTTAGGTATTCTCGTCTGCCTTTGGTTTTTCCAATTCCAATTCCAATTCAAAAGGAATTCACTCGAAAAGTCTCATAAATTCATCGCGCTCATCACGATACACGAATGAAAAAATTGGAAGTCAGTCGAACAAAGAATGTATGAGTGCGCGGATAATAACAGTTTAGCTAGCGAGACTGCTGAACTGAAAGTATCTCGAATGGAATTTTAAGAGCGGTTTTCACCGTCTCTTGCCTCACTCTTCGGTGTCAGTCACCCTTAATCATTCAACGGTTCACAGAGAAAAAGCCGAAAGAGAACCTCAAGAGAGGACTCTGCTTTGCTGGTGTATGGGTGGGATTGCGAGAGTATCTCAAAGGTGTTGGTGGCGGATTTCGAAATACCAACCGACTGGCTCTGGCACAAGTGAATGTATCTGTGGCTGTAAATTTGATGATACGTTTGGTATTTTTTTGTTTATTTGCTTTTTGTTGTCTGTTTCTGTTTAATTAATTTGCCTCTTTGTTCCGGTTTAGATTTAAGTATCTACTTGTCGATGGTTGCGTATCTGTAGCTGTTATTTGACGGCTTGAGAGCGCTATGGGTCAAGATTGAGTGTGGAGATGTGTTGGGTTTTTGGAAAACATAAGCAAATGTTCGGGGTAACTTTTGCCGAGTCGACAATAACAATCATTCATCCATGAATCGATAAATTTGTAAGTTGGTTAAACTGTTTTAAATGGCAGGACGCAGGAGTCTTCTTCTTCTTATGCCAATGCCTTGCTGGGTAGGTCTAGGTGTATCCTATTAATAGATTAGCACAGTCTATGGGTACATGAAGGCAAAATTGGCACGAACACCGAAGATGAACTCTTAAACATTGAAGAAGGGCCATGAGTACAAAACAAGGCCAGATAGGTTGAAGATACTCGATAGAGTCGTTGACTTTCATTCTAAGAACATAGTTTGTTGACGGGGGAATTCGAAATGATTTGGGGAATGACTGAGGAACAACTCTAGGGAGTAGGGTTTGATAATTTATTAGAACTTCTTACCGATTCGTAGGGGTTTGCTAGGATCTCTTCGCTTCTGTCTAGGTAGGTGCGTTCTTTAAGTTTTGAGAATACCATGGTGGTTACAAGGACAAGGCCCCAGAGCCGGTGCACTCTCGTGACGAAAGAGTAAATTTTTCTTAAATCTAGTAAATCTGCAAAATTGTGCCGAATCAGAATCACAGCTTCATGGGCCGATCAACTAAATTCTTCTCTGTAAAACTGTGATTTAGTTTGTGAAAAACTCCAACCTGAAAGCATCCCCAAGTTGGCCATCTTCCGCATAATTTTTTGAGCCACGTCTTCTAAGAACTTTTCTCTCTATCCCTCTTGGTCTTCGCATGCATTGTTGACAATATAGAGCAAACCTCGGAGCAATGCTGAATTCGTCCAAAAATCGTCGTAGAGATCGTTTCTTTTTGTCAACTTTTCCCTTAAAAGTTGTCAACAAGTCGTACACACGCCGTGCTTTCTATTCTCCTTTGCCTGATGAGATCTGAATGATATAACGCGTTCCATGCGTGAAATAAATTCGAGAAGCACAAAATGACTGGTAGTGTCGATTTCGAGCTAGTTTCACCATGTGTGGGCATCCGATTTGACACTTTGGGACCGAGTTGAAGTGAGAGGTGCGTGTAAGCGTTTAGTGCTTTGCTTTTGTATTCCTTGATTCATCCCAACTGGCGTGCCATTTTTTTTTTTTTGTTTAGGCTTAGACGTAGGCCTACTAGATTTAAACTAATTATTTGGCGAGCTTCCGACCTGTGCAGAGTCGCTCCTTAAAAAACGCCAGCCTTCTATCCTTTTCGATCCCGTGCACGCTGTTTCCAGCTCTCCAGACTTAGTGCTCTGGCATCAGCGATAGCTTGGCCTTAAAAACGGAGATTCGGTCTTCCTCGTTGTTTCGGACCTGGGGCCTTGTTTTGCGAATATCCTCTTGGCTGGAGCATTGTTGTCCATTCGCTCGATGTGGCGGAGCCAGTGTAGTCGACGTGTTTTCGTTCGCAGTTGTAGCTTCTGTTTCATTCGCCCTCCTCACATACGGGACCAAATATCCCACAAAAGATTTTTTTACTATAAAGTGTTCAATATCTACTCAGCTTTCTTGCCTATGGTCCAGCACTTGGCAGTATATAGCAGAGCTGGCAGAATAGGACAGGAGTTTTGAACCCATTTGTTTTGCCAACCCGAAGTAGCAGCGGTTTCCTACGGTCAGTCTTCGGCAGATCTCCACTAAGGTGTAATTCGTGGAGTTGATGTTTACTACGAGGTGTGTACACAGGTAAACTCTTTATTGTTATCAGCGGTGGACAAAAGCTTCTTTGTTTGTTCCCCTCACCCACTTGAAGGCCAAATCGTTTCGCCAGATTTTTAGTTGCTGTGAAAGCCTCTTTGACAGTGATCAGTCTCGACTTGAAATTCGTTGGTCTTTTCCAGGATTTGCCTTAGTGTGAAGATTTGGTTTACAGTCGATCTGCAGGGCCGGAAGCCACACTGGTACGTGTCGATTAGTATGTTGCAGAAGGGCTTCAGACGTTTACACAGTACGTTGGATAGGATCTTATAGATTTAGACTCTATGTTCAAACCTCTATTAATCGTAAATTTATTTTTCTACTTTCAGTGCCTCAAGAAAACTTCAAGAAACCTCAAGAATGCATCAAGAAAACTCAAGAAATATAGTCGGGGTGAGTGCTTTCAAACGGTCACTCTAATTTTATATCAGGGCTTAGGACCCTCCATGCCCATATCTATCCCCTGAAGCTAGAGCTTTAAGTTTACATATTATATTTTTAAAAATTAATTTAACTGGACATTTAAATCTTAGATTAGGCTCTGTACTAGTATATAGTTCGTTTCTTCACCTTTATTTCTCATTTCAGATGGGTTTTTATTTTGAGTCTAATTTCGCCACCGTTTTCCAGATTTGTTTTCCCCTGGCCACATTGCAATCTCTCCTGCCGATGTTCGTTTTTTTTTCGGGTTTCGTTTGATCATTGCCGCTTAGTACACGGAACTCGCGTTAAATTCATCTGTCCGTGATCCTACTATTTTATAACAGCGACAGTTTCTCTTGAATCGGATGACGTCGCCTGAAGCTTTGATGAAGCTACAGATGTCCTTGGTTGGTTCAGATCCTAAAAATGCCACTTTGTATTGATGTCTTTAACAGGTGTAGTACCTTGATATCCTAGAAGAACTGTGTTCCAAAGAAATTATGGCTGAAATGGCACAGCCTTGGATAGTGGTAGAGAAACTGTTTTGTGTCCTCATTGTCTTCTTCATCTCCAGAGCCCCTGCAAAGATCATCTCCACTAAGCCTTAGTTTTTCATATGGCAACGCAGAAGTATTTTGCTCTGGCAGCACTCCTACAAGGACAGAGGCCTTTCTTCCTGCATCAGCGCTTTAGTTTTAGCCGTGTGCATAATTCACAACTTTCTCGCTTTACAGGTACTCACAGAGCTCCATCTGATGTCTGTTTCTCAGTTCCTCATGTCTAGAAATTCAGGATTGTTTTATCTCATGCTGTGTGCCAAGAAAACTAAGCCATTAGGCGCAGCAGGTAATAAGCTTCGTTGTCATTTCCATTTTATTACCGCCTAACAGTCGATGATAAAGAGGGTACAATCGCGTGACAATTGCAGTCTCACGGGTAGGACCTCTGCTAGAAGAAGTCAGCTTTGGTCCAGGAAAAGTTGCCTGCACCTATGACAAAGTTCATATTGGACCCATCAGCTCATCAGTATAGATGGCTTTGGTGTGCCTGCTTGGCATTGTGCCATTTACTCATTCCCCTCTGCTTGGAAATGGTATTTTAAAGTCTGGGTAGGGAACTATTTAGTCCGTGACTGCTACATTACCTAGGAACTTATTTAGGTCTAAACCTCGCTGGTTTAGTTTTTGTTAAAAAGTAAAACAAAGATCTTAACAAGAAGAGACCGGCATTTTTTAAACCTAAAATGTTTTTTGAATTTCCAGTGTCCTGTTCCTTATAAAAGATGTCGTCAAATTCTTTCCTCAACACTACTATCAACTTCTGAAATGTGCAGTATAAAGATGTAAGTCTTCACAGCCTGTTCGAGGCTTCAAACCCCTTTTTACGCAACACTGTCGATAAAGCATCTATGACTCGAAAGGAATTTTCCAAATTAAGTCACGCGAAAGAAGACACAGACTGAAGCCCATTTTCGATACTGCTATCTATTCGGACAAAAATGAGTCCGTTTGATCGATCTTTAAAGGACTCACATGGTACATATGATCTCTGCTCTGATCGTTCTAGTAGATATGTATTTGTCCGAGAAAAACCTGAGTAATTTTCCTTTGCCTTGTTACCCCAGTGAAACGATACTCAGGGATCTCCTAAGGGTGTCAGCCTTAGCCTTCATGAATTGGATCTCGATGAAACCGATTCTGGAGGTACAAACTGAGGATGGTCCTCACTCGAAACATCTCCAAAACAAATTTTTCGATTTTTTCGAACCTATCTTTCCTTTACACTTTTCTTTACACTTTCGCCGTTCAAGTTCAAGTGATGATCTTAGACCTGTATTCTGACTAATAGTTCCTAAATCTCCAGGGACTGCCCACCACAAAACAGCATTGAAAAAGGAGACTGCCATCCACGCAGATGCTTATAACCAAACTACATCCTCTCAAGTCAGTCTATTAAACTTGAAAAATTAAACGAGAAACCATTTATGTATGTATATCCTTCATCGATCTAGGGGGTCGGTCTTAAGTCTGTTTATAAGGGATGGGGCAGGTCTCATTTTTCACTGTTCCCCAGCTAAATGCTATATAAACTTGTCCTTCTGATCCCAATTTATTTATTCGTATACCTATCTGCCTCCATTCATCGGTACAAAACACTTGAAATGAGTTCCACTTAAGAAGGGAGACCGTGTCCCAATCGATGTGGAGAACAATTAAACTGGAAAAATGGATAATTACTGCACCACCTGCCCCATATCCCAACAACAGCGGTCCACTCTCGATTAACTTATTCCTGTCGTTCGCATTTAACACTGCAACTATCAATATTTAAGCACACGCTTCTTAATTCATTATGCATTTACCGTGTGTGCATAAATACAGGCGGAATCCTTTTTCATTATTAAATACATGTGTGTCCTTGATTGGGACAATCGATTTTGTTTACATCTGTTGCAACTGTGGATGTGGATGAAAGGAAGAATCTCTGTGAAACCGAAGGAAGGGACAAAAACGATTGTAGTATCTATCTGTACACAAGTATTTGCAGGAAAACAAAAAATTTTCTCTTCGCAAGGACTATATAGAGGGAAAAAAGGAAACGAAACAACGATAAAAGTATAGAACGTGTTTTTGAAGGGTGTGCTGCAGGCAGGTAGGAGGAAAGTAGAAATACTCGTTTCGTTGAAGAAGACGATGGAGATGAAGGGAGCAAAACAATGGGATTTGCGCGTGAAAAGGAATGGAAATTAGAAAAAGGATATCGCAGAGGGACCCGCCTTTAAAATGTATTTAAGAGGAACACAGTTCCTTTTGAATGAACCGGCTTAGGAGTCTTTAAATCGTCGTAATCTTGTTGAGTTTAGTTACATACCTTGGTTTGGGTAGTGGTATTTTCGTCAATGACGTTTGACATAATGTTGTGATGGTTATCATCATTTGTCCCTCGTTTGATGTCCTGATGGTTGTTGTGCGACTACCATTTTAATTCCTTTTTGATGAAATTGAAGTTGTGTGGGGAATATTTATACATGCTGTCGAAGTAATGGACACAAACCTTGTCCGTGTCACACTTGGCGCAATTAAGACTCATTTAACACGTCCACAAACTACAAAAGTCGCATTGAATGCTACCAATACTAGTTCAAATACGTTTAAAGGCGCCATTTGAGGCTTCTTGATGCTGATTTAAAATCGAGTATACTTAAGGGTGCCATTTAATTAAGACCAGGTGTTCTTAAAGGCTCCACTTGAGGCAGCCGATTGATAGCGTACGTCCTAGTGCTTTTGTAGATTCTTTTTCAACTTTCAGACATTGGTTCCTACTTTGACAGAAGCCTTCCTAAATAAGTCCTTAAGATTTTTTCAGGTATAAGACCGACAGGCTATAGAAGACTACAAAATGTGTTCTCGCCTTAAGCCTGTTGTTTACGTCAGTCTGTCTTTACTAAAACAAGTCCACTTCTGACCCACCTCGTCATGGTGAACCAGTTCAATTCTGTTGCAAATTGCACCGTAGATTGTGTATCATTGCTGGGTACCCTTAGCAATATCATTGACTCACGCATAAAACCTTGGCTCAGAAAAGGGTTTTATTGCACTAGATCCAGGCAGTTACGATTTTGAACTAGACTTGTTATCGAATTGCGGAAAACTGGCTTGAATTCACTCAGCATGACTTTCTGCGATTGGATCAATCTTTAAAGCAGATCTTTGACAACTCTGTTGATTGAAAAGCAGCTTTCTATTACTTAAGTTGTATCTCCTTCAGGCAGCACTTCCTCAAAACATCTGCTTTTTATGTTTTTGCCTCCGGTTTGCGCGCCAGGCTACAAAAAAATGTTGGCTAAGGCTCAAGTAGAATTGTCAAGGCACTTCCCCAAACACACAATTCTCCAGAACATAAGCGATGGAAAATGGTGGTACTATGGCAGTTTAATGAACGGCACCCACTTCAGCTTGGAAAACAGAGCAGGGATTGAGGTACTTGAAAATGAAGTGAATCTTTGGTTTTTCTGGAAAGTTTCTAGCACCAGTTTCGGTTTAGGATGTAGACTTCAAGTCGAGCTTATAGATTTTATAAATTTCAATGGCTGGCATTGCAAAAAGGCGCTTAGGTTAGGTTAGGTTATGGGCCTCCTGGTCCATTGTATTCCCCTTTGTGTTGTAGTCCATGTTCCAACCTTGCGTTCTAGATGTGTGGTTCATCACGAAACCACCCTGCACTCTTAATAAAGTGGAGTATGTTCGTTATTGGTACTTCTGTTAGGTTACCCAGTTCTCCAAACAGCCTTGATGGTCTCTGTTTGTTCTACATCCTGACAGCTCCTGGAGTAGTCTGGAATTTATTGAAGTTGATTGAATTGTGTAGTCAGGCCCGGAAGAACCATAATTTCCACTACTTCTCCTGGGATGATTTGGTTGTTAGTTTCATATTTAGTAGGTTAGGTTAGGTTAGGCCAGCTAAAACCAACACACTTAGACTCATGAGGGATCCGTTGTGATACCACAAGGATCGTGGAAAGATCTCCTGCCTACTCATTGAAGCAATTGGAGCTCCTTATGAAGCGTAGGAGGCTACTGACATCGATGTTAATCAGGTCAGGCCAAGCCTTGTTGCATGCTTGCCTATTAGACAGTATCCGGGAATGACAGCGATCTATTAAGAGAAATCGAATACTTAGAACACGTTTCAGATCCAGCTTTGACCAACTCCGCTTTGTCGCTAGACATGTTATACCATTTGTCCACCTAAGGTTTGTTCTTTCGATAGCATCTAGCTTTAGTTGGTGTACCTAAGGTGCCCTTATCAGACCCAATAGGTAAAGTTGTTCCATATCTGGCGAGTTCATCGGCCTTACAGTTCCCTGCTAGGGCACAGTGACATTCCACTGGTACAGTCTCTTGAGCGCAGGTTTTGATTCATGCGACAGTCTCTTGAGCGCAGGTGTCTGACGATACGTTCACATAAAACTTGACAGTGACTTGTGTGATTGAAAGGGGGTTGAATTTGGAGCTTTTCTTAGACATTTCTGGAACTAAGCTTGAATCAGAGATTTTCTGGATTCTTAGTTCCCCATTTAATCGAAAACTCAAGTAGCCAGCACTGTTGGGCAAGTCTAAAGTCAAAGTATTGAATTTCGGTGGCATGTTGCTTATACTTTTCATCAGTTTTGCCGTAATCCAGGCTTAGACTACAAGTTTTAGTCCATAAAACTTGAGAGTGATTTGTAAATTAAGTCAAGTTTTTGAGGACAAGTTAGCATGTGCCACAACATTTTATCCCTATGGCTTCTAAAAGCAAAAGGAATCGCATGCCTCCTCGTATATCTCCTACTCCTTCAGCAAGTCACTGCATTACGAGCTTCTTTTATCTGTGTCGGATGTCGGTCAAAAATGTCGGTTTAATTATGGCCTTTAACCAACATTTATCGGTCGTACACAAAGCCCCATCTACTTAAATCGTTCTTGCATAATCCATCCTGGCATACCGACATTCTAAAGGCATCGCAGTATATCCATGCTCATCAAACTATAAAAATTCATTCCAATTTCGATTTTATTGTTACTAAACACCATACCGGTTCTCGATTGTTTGTTTAAAAATAGCTTTTATCTCTCCCACACCAAAGGCATGACACACGACGACCCCCCCAATTCAAAACCGATAAAGATAGATACATCTAGGTAAGCAATCCTAATCTACATAAACTATCATCAGCTGATTTACACCTGCCTTGGGCGCATCTATGCTGCGCTACAACCTTATGTAACCGCACACACAACACCATCATATAACCACAAAAGAAAAAGACACAAGAAAACAAAAAAAACACCGATTTCCCCTCGCTCGGCGGTGGTGCCTGCCGTCAGAATGAAAAGCAAACCTGATTCAAGACCATTGCTGTGTCTAGCAGAGATACCGAGTATCTGTGTGCATAATTGTGTTGTGTGCGGTGCTGCCGTTTGCTGCTTTCATATAGTATACACATGGCTTTTGCCAACTAATTCACTACAATTAAATTTTGCCCAAGGTACCGTTACCGGTTTTTTTTTTCTCCTTTTTTTCTGTTACTTCTCATATCGCTTTTGTATCTTATTTTTAAATCTTTATCGTTTTTTGTTGGACATTATTGGCGCTCGGTCTGTGTTTTTCGGTCCGGCCTGTGGGTATTTCCCAATCATCTTTTCCTGGATCTGGATATTTGGGACTGACGTCCAATATATCCTTGAGATACATCGCTCTCGCCGTCTCTCTTCGGGGGCATGTTTTCTGCATAACTTGACCTTCTTATCCACAAATTAAGTGTACAGACGTCTAAGAAAAAAAAAAGTTGACAGCTCCAAAAACGACAAAAGTATTTTGACCCCAATAACGATCCAAAAAAACGACAGACCAACCTCTCTTAAAGTCCTCAAACCTGGCTGGGGAAGAGGTTTTAAGAGAGAAACCTCTCTTTTTTCTAAGCCTGATTTTGATCGGTTGTGTGATCTTACTTTTTTGCTCTGTCGTCCATCTGGTACAACAGACAACAAAGACACGGGACACGGACAAGAAGGAAGGAACAAAAAAAAGAACGACAAATTGCACCTGAAAATAACCACAGCAGGGGACGACAAACTTCCTAAGAGAACGGAGACGAGCAAAAAACAAATCACAAAAGAGGGGTACGGCAACAAACAGCTGTTTCTCGAAACTTGCTTGCAAAGGGGGAGAAAACTGAGGAAAAGGAAAATAAAAACTATCGCTGCGCAGGTATTTCGGTATTTGTTCAGGTTTCGGTTTTTATTCTTTTATTACCGTAGCTTTTTGTCGGTCTTTCCTTGTCCGTTTTTTTTTCTACATGTCTGTTGCTCTCTTTTTTGTTCAATGAAAATGCCTCAGTTCACTATGCATTGAGTAATAATCTCGAGGAATGTCTGTAGTGAGTTGGTATTTTCTATAAAACGGGGATTTGTTTAGGTCTTGGGTTCATCTTTGACTTGAGTTGGTCGTTTTTGAGGTACGGTTTTCGTCAAGATATGTTTTTTATTGGGGACTTAAGAGTTTAGATAGAGATCAAGGCTCCATTTGCTGTCAATCCCTCATATTCAAACTAATATCTCACAGTTTACCTTTACACTTTAATTCTTCCTTTTAAACGAAATGTTTTATACAGAAAATGTTCTGAAACATGTCTTGAATGTCACAGAAGCGACTCAGAATGACAAATTTTTTACACTCTGCCTACTTCATTCTAGGCTTAGCTGTCGAACGAAATGTTTTAGACAGAAAATCCACTCGAAAAATTGTCAAATTATCCCTAACATTTCACTCAGCCGCCAAGGGCCCTAGATTTGGTCTTACCCTCAAATGTTGTAAATTAGACATATCTACACAGGCTTCTTCTAAGACGAATTATTAGAGCCTCTCAACCATTTCCTCAGTCAGGTGTCGATAAAATTGCCTTTGTCCTTTAGGCCCATTTTTTTTTGAACCTTACAGCAATGGTCCAAATTCCATTGGTAGTGCTGAATTCTTACCGGGCAAAACAACCTTCCTCGAGCACTACCGGACCGAATATATTCCCTCGCAGAGCCATCTTATAAAGTAAATAACTGGCGCGACAGCTAGGGATGAGCCAAGAACCATCTACTGTTGACGTTAATATTTGCCATATCGTTGACTGCGCTGTTCAAAGATAAACTCCAAATCAGTGTTAGGAAGGGTTGCAGCCCTTTACCGTCCTTATTTATTTACTTAACGTAGCGCTACAGTCCGGGGTGGACCTGGGCCTAAACCAACAAACGTCTTCAGCCAGCTCCCTCCAGTTTATGCACGCCATTGTGGTTAAGGTCCCCTTCAATTTGCGTGCGCCACCTGAATCGCGGTCTTCTTCTACTGCGGCCTTCCGGACGTCGATGTTGAGTGTCTCAATACTAACGAACGCGCCAGTGACATCACACTGCGTTCTTTTGAGTATGTTAATGTCGTCGACGTATGCGAGTATTTGGACGGCCTTCTGAAAGATTGTGCGTCTGTTGTTGGGGCATGAGTTTGGCACTATTTTTTCAAGAACGATGTTGAAGAAATCGCATGGCAGCGCGTCGCCTTGTCTAAACCCTTTTTGGTCTCAGTGAGGTCTTTGCCGACTTGATGGAGCAGCGTGCCATTCTCCATCGTCATCCTGCACAAACCGACGAGATTGACAGGGAAAGGGCGCTTCTTGGCCTGCCTATTTAGCTACCTTGGCAGGGATCTCAAAACTAGACATTGCTCCTTATAGCCCGTCTCCATAGATACTGTCATACGCGGTCTTAAAATCGATGAAAAGGTTGAAGTTCCTGGGTTTTCTCCAAGATCTGCCGCGGTGTGAATATTTGGTCGATGTTGGACTTTCTTTCACCGTCCTCTGTTGGATTCAAATTACAATTCTTTACAATTACAACCGATTCGTGCTTGGCTTATAGTATCACCAGTCGAGTAGCTCTTAGAAATTTGATTACCTTCAGGAGCTTTAGTGAGGGGATCCTCTTAGCAGCCCTCTTACTGCAAAATAGTACCTCGCAGTCCTCGTGGTTGCAAAATCTACTGGTTTCGTCTTCTTCTAGACCTAATTCTTTAAGGTCCTGTCAAGAATCTTGCTAGAATTCTAAGCCTAACTTTGTTTAAGCTTAGCCATAGTTTGGATTTTCCCCGGCTTATCGATTTTAGATTGCCTAAGTCTGCGAAATTCGTTCCAGATTCACGGATGGAGTTTTTGCCTATTCTGCAGAACGGCTCTTGTCCCAGAAGTAGTGTCTGCCCCTTTGTTTGACAATTTATCTGCCTTTTTGTTTTCTTTCACTCGGAAGTGCCCAGGTACCCATTGTAGGGTCACCTTGTTTTTTTCGACTATTGTGGAAGTGATTGTCCACGAGCTGAGGGCATCGATTGGTGCTTGACTGTCTGATAGCACTGCTATGGTTTGCCCTCCTGGAAAAAGGATTAGAGTCGGCTATGAACATTAGACAACATAATAAAAAAGCAAGCTAATTCCTCCTGGTTAGCCAGAGAGGATTGCGCCACCTCTCGGACGCTATAGCTGAAATTAAATAAATCTAGAACAAGGTGCCTTCTGGCACTGGACAGATCCTCCATCCGTATGTTCACTGGAGTTATCACATGACTCTGCGCCATCGGAGTTATGCTCCGCAATTGTAGAATAGAGTCCAACGATTTATGCAGAAGCTGCGGAGATGAAGAAGAGATAGAATCAATCCAACATCTACTGTGCCACTGCCCTGCAAGAAGAACGTCTACGCGCATCAGGATCAAGTTTCCTTGCAAGCATAGCAGAGGTAACAGACTTACAGTTAACGGATCTACATACTTAAAGAGTACTAACTGGTTCACAAAACAGCGAACAATAGGATAGGTCCTTAGGTTGTCCCGGGAACCATATTCCTATTCACAGAACGTTAATAGGGTACTCGCAATGGACCTTTAGGTCTCCGAGTAAAAGTGATGAGGCCTATCCATCCCACACCCTAACCAAACTAGCCTTCTGTATCTCTAGTTGAGGTTAGTCTGCAGATGCACGCATCTTCCTATTGAGTGCACATCCGCCTGGAAGATAATTGGCCATTTACCCATTGGTATGGAGTATTTAGTTTTGGGTCCCAATATTCCCTGTTTTAGTTCCATCGGACGTCCTCGATTCGTCTGGATACTATTTGAAGGCGTGTGCTTTGAAATTTGAAATTTTCTTAAGCTGTACCTCTTTGCCATGGTATCTCTAGGTAGCGCAGTCATTGGTGTGTTTATTACTAAGAATGTGGTCCAATGTGGTTGTTACTTGCTAGACCATCTATTGTAAACCCTGGGCCAAATTGCGACACTCTTAAGCAAGTAACTCGTCATCGAAATGTGAGGATTTGGCATCACCTCTCCCAATGAGGTTAATCTTTCTTTCGATCACGAGTACCATCCCCTCACTTGTTATCGATTGCGGTAATTCGGCCCCAGGATTACCCCATGTTACATAGATCCTGCCTAGCCTAACAAGTCTTGTTTCATCTACCACGCCTCCGAGCCTTGACACCTCTTCGTCGGTCCGGTGCCAAATTTGTTTGGGCGCATGGGACTCCGAAAAAAAGTTCTCTGTCAGCGAAGTCTATTAGGCTGCCTAATCATGACGAAAAAATGTTTTTTTGGAAGAGGGGATACCACGGGTAAACACTTATAGCACTTACGTCGTAGGCAAAGCAAGCACTGCGTTCCCATCTGGCCAGAGTTTTTTTTTGTGACTTTCGAATTCAATCCGTCGAAATTTATTACTCTTCCAAGTGCCAACAACCATGACACTGTCCCGACCTCGCACACTCGATTGTGTCAAACCTTTAACATCTGAAATCGAAACTACAAAAACGACCGTACTGCATACGCTTTTAATTTATTTCCCAAATACAAACCGGACATTTTCGTCACCCTATCTGTCCCAAGAATTTTGTTTTTATCGTCCCTCGTACCTTTTTCTTTCCGAGGAAAAAGCAAAAAAGAATATTTCAATTTACAATTGTTTTCTCCTTCATTAGGAATTTCATTTTCCCATTTTACGAGCGATTCGTCGCGACGAGATACCACCAGTGGCGCGGCGCACAGACCCGAGAAGACGGAAGTACATTTCTCCGAAATTGATTTTAAATTACGTTGCTTACGGATTGGAATACTGTCACTCCATGGCGTGGCGATAGCCGGGAGACAAATTTATTCACCCTCATGTCAGGGAAAAGACAAAACGAAAAGACAGAAAGAAACCGTTTTCCCATAACCTCGTGACATTTGGACGGAAAGAACTCATAGTTGTGTAGTTGCTCCCCAAGTCCGAATCTGTATTCGAATCTGAATCCTTTCGTGTATAATTACGAGGATCCCGAGCAGCGCTCGCCTTAACTAAGTGAAAAACTTTCCAATTTTCTGCTTCACGCAAATGGCACGGCACGGAAACTGTCTCCCACCCCGCGTAAAGAAGAGGAATTAAAACCGAAAAGGAAAGGTGAAATCTTTTGAACAAGGACGAAACAATAATACACGCCGCGTTGAAAAATTAGAATTAAGGCATGAAACCTCGCTTATTTGTGTCGAGGAAAGGGGTGATTTTGTCGAAGCCACCCCACGGACTCTCACCACCTGTATTGTGTGCTGGCGTTGGTATTTTTTTTGCACTTTTTTCGGTTTCAGTTTTCCACGAAGAGATCCTTTGAATCCGCCCCGATATCCTTTCGTTGTGTAGTGGAACCACTTTGGGAAAATAAATGCGGTTGAGGTTAGAGAGAGGAATGTTTTGCTGCTCGACGTTTGCCCGTGGGGATCAAAGCGAAAACCCGGTCCGGAGAGTCTAAAGGGAGAGAACTCGAATGCAAATTGGGGGTTGGTTTTTCTATTTTTTTTTATTTTTTTTTGTTTGCTTCTCCTTTTCGTTTTGTCCTTTGGTGAGGCGAGCAAGACGAAGCTGGTTAGAGACGGGGAGTTGTAAGGATGCAAGGATTGTTTGGTGTACGTTCTATTATTACTTTGGAGGGCGAATTAGTTTTTTGAGTCCTTGAATCGGTGACAAGTCAATGGGAGGCGATAAATTATTTATGTTTTCATATTTTTCCCATTAGAATCTCTATCCGGTCAGGCCGACGGGCTATGTAGGCGTGTGTGTGTGAGGGAGAGAGTTGGTGCCAACTTGTAATCCACTTAGTTACTTCAATTACTCTACACAATTTTGAAGGAATCCTGCCCTTAAGCAATGAACTTCTGTCTATTTGTTGTCAGGCATTAGCCTTCGGTAATTCGTTTGAAATTGTTTTGGGGGGAAGCAGTCAATGGCGTCATTGTGACGAGGTGTGGTTTTTTTTTTTTGTAGACGCGGTGGGAATGACTCAAGAGATTTCCGTAGGATGATTTGGGAACCAAGGAGGACTGTATGGGGATTCCTTCTTTTGCAATCTACTTGCTGTGATACAATCAATGCTATCGGGAACTTTGTTTGAAGTGGACGTCGTAAGTGAACTTGAAGACGCGAAGCAATTTGACTGATGCAGGTATGCAAATTTTAATGCAAAACCTAAACCTTTTTGGTATATGAATAGGTCCTGCAACCAAAGTTCCCTTCAACTTAAATTTGCTCCATTAAATTTGTGTGTGTCATACGCTCATAGCCTTTTATTGTTTTTTATCAAATCCTCCGTCAATGTTGGACTAGAGTGGCTTTTTCCGTGGCCGGCCACCAATCCAGACACCCATTTTCTCCCAAGGATTCTGTTATATGCATAGAACCCGATTGTTGCTTTCTTTTTTCTAAGGAGTTTTCCTTCCAACACAGCTTGCGGTCTAAAATGCAGCTAAGGTACTGGGCACTTTCTGAGATTTGAAGTTGTACTCTGTTTAATACCGGGGGCTCAAATGTTGCTGTCGTCTTTTTCTTGGAAACAAGAACTAACTCTGTTTTTTTGGGGTTGACGTTGAGACCACATTTTCCCACCCAGTTGTTCACGCAGATTGTAGTAGTTCTGAAATGGTTCGTAGGAATTTTCCTGTTGTTAGCACGACTAAGTCGTCGGCATATGCTACCATTTTAGTTCCATTACGCTCTATTTCCAAACCAAGGGGAAGTAAGTCAGTGGAATTTTTCTTACTTACTTTATGGTCGCTTGTATCTCAAAGATGGCAGAACAATTCAACATTCACCTATGCTGGTAGATAGTCCGCGGAGACATTTCAGAAGAAGGAAACTATATCTGACTCTGTCCAAAAGAAGACTACTCTATCTCCGGGGCTTGTTTCTTGGGTGACTTCGGCGGCACCACGACTCTTGACATGTAAACTATTATATTTTTCGCTTAACAAAAGCTCCAGCTGGTTCAAGTATGTAGTTCCCTGGGTTGTTCTGGATTAGTGCAGAAACCTGATACCTATTGACCTTGCAAGCTACATACGTAATTTTTGCCGAATAGTTTTCGCGACACCAGCTCTCGCCAAGGATGAACAAACCCCTGTGAGTAAAATTTATCATGGAAAAGCTTCTCAATTCGCCGTTCAAGTCGCTAATAAATTGCAGGCCGCTTCCATTAGAGCGAAAACTGTATCACAATTGTTGCGAGAAATTAGACCTTGACTCATCTCGGACTGTTGCGCTACCTATTTATTTATTTAGTATCCTGACGGCTTCGATAAGATCCATACTTACTTTACTTAAGTTGGGAGTGAACCTGGACCACAACCAACAAGCCTCTTCAGCCCTCAACCCTGAGTTGGTTGAGGTCACCCGCTATTTGCTGACGCAATCAACGACGACGTCGTTCTCTTCTGTGTAGATTTTCAGGGTTTCAGTGTTTCAGTGTCTTCGAAGACAGGGTCCATTGAATTCCTACGGAGGTGACAGTGTGCAACCTTTTTGAACTCCACTTTGCTTCAGATTGACACCAAAAGTCCACGAAGGTGCCGCACATTTCTTTCGCCAGTCTTTAGTTACAAGTTGTAACAATGGACGTGTTGTTGAACTCTAAGTTTGTTACCTCAAAATCCAATACTCTCTGTCCTTCTCGAACCGCTCGTGAATTATTCTCGTTTCTCTTAACCCCACTTTGGCTCCAGGTTATAGTTCCCAATGGGGCTTCTGAATCAATTTACCTTCAAGTCTCTATCACTTAGCGGAAATGATGTGAACTCTTGCCTCAACTTAATAGATTACATCAAAAAGGATAACACTTGTTGAGAGGATGCTTGTGTTATACAATCATTGACATCACTCCATTCCATGCGCATCCGAATAGATCAACTTTGAAGTCGTTTTCCCAACTGTTAGGGGTCTTCTTCGATTTCATACAACGCATTTGTAGCGTTTTCCGATGATGAAAAGTGAATTTCCTTCACCAAAGGAAAAAAAAAAAACTCCCAATCCACTCCACAGCAGTGGCATATCAAATATTGAAGCGAGCCTTCGACATTTTCGACTTGA
Source organism: Matsumyia berberina (assembly GCA_917880715.2). NCBI lineage: Eukaryota > Metazoa > Arthropoda > Insecta > Diptera > Syrphidae > Matsumyia > Matsumyia berberina. The sequence continues at coordinate 78,568,680 of OU862871.1, read as the reverse complement.
CAAACTGACTAAGCACAACAACCCGCCGCTGCCGGCGGCCGCATAACAAATCCTTTTTACAAAACCCCGGGATATTGAAATCCATACGTATGACATGCCATCACCGTCGTTTTTTATCATCCTTTTTTTTTTTAGCCAGTTTCGGTACGACTGCTTGGCAGTGTCATTCTGCCAACGCTGCCTACCTATACACAAGCACAAGCGACAGATGTCTGTGAGTTACAAAAGCGAATTTTCTCTCAGTCTCTACGCGAAAGTTTCTTTCTACGAATATATCCCAATCCGTTTTGGTTTTTTTTTCTTTTTTTTTATTACTTCCTAGTCAGTTACGAAGGGCATAGCAGCAGCAGGAGCGTTGCCTGGCTGACTGCCACACAGCCTGAGTCCTTCGCGAGACGGCAACAACAGGAATTATGCGGTGTCAGTGCCTAAAAGGAGGAAGGAACCTCTTCTCTTAAACCATCATCGTTGTCGAAGTCTTTAGTCGTTATGACTTGCACACGAGGATGAAAAACGGTGAAAAAACGGTTCGGTTGGGCTTGGATCCTTTTCCTTTCGCCTCTGTTCGATGGATTTCAGTCGTTCGTCCTTTTTGCTTTTTTTTTCTTCCTCCAAAGTCGAGAGTTAAATATTTTTTCTTTCGTCTCTCCGCGCTCGCTATCGTTCTTATCCTGTAATTTTCCATTTGCACTTTCAGTTCCTGTAGGACACCCAACTACACACACACACACACACACACAGCCATACACCCACCGAAGGAAAGAGCGGTGCAGAGAAAAGCGTGAAAACTTAATAGGAAAGAAGAAGAGGAGTCGCCTCGAACTCTGTGTGAGAGGTTTTCCTATTCCGCAAAAGGATATACGGAGTTATGACGACTACGTTGGATGATGGTGGAGAACGGGCGGTCGCGTGAACGGAACGACGCGCAATTTTCTCAGTTCATTTGCGTGGCTTCTTTTATTTTAATTTTATTTTCTTTTTATGATTTTCCTCTTTATTTCGCCGTACGTTGTGTGTGCGCTCTGCTCCATCTTCCTTGCTGCCTTCTTCTCGTGTCGTATTGACATTGTTCTTTGGAATTCCTTCCTGTGTTCATTTTTTTTGTTTTTTTGTCTCTAGTTCTCGTCCGTTTTTGCCTTCGCTCATCGTGATAATCATTGAGCTGTCGACGTCATTTGGGTTGAGGGGGGCGGGTTCGTGCTGTGTCCTTGTAAATGGGGGACGATTGGGCGCCCTTTAGGGAGGAGGTTGGAATGAATTTTTATCGCCATGAATTCGTATTATATTCTTGACGATGGCTTGGACCGGCTTTATGGGAATTCGTTTTTTTTTTGTTCTGTCTTCCGACAAAGGGGCCTTTTGAGGAAAGATGGAGTATAAAAGGTGGGGATAGTCTGTCAAGATGAACTTAGGGGAAGAGACGGCAAACTTCTGTCAGGTTGGTTGGTTGTAGGATAATCTAAAAATCCTCTACGAACTAAGGCGTATTGACTGTGATTACTGTATATGCAAACAAGGCTACAGAGCTAAGAAGCCCTTGTTGATTAAGAGCGTAAAGTCTTTGATTCTAGAAGTTCATAAACTCTCCAGAAACTCTGCAGACGATCTCTTACCAAGAAGTAAAGTGCTCCGTCCTCGAATTGAGAACCTAACCTAACCTTCCGGTATCAGCACCGAAAATCTGCCACCTGATTCGAGCAAAGGCAGGACAGTCGAAAAGCAAATGATCTGAAGTATTGTCCCCTACTTCACAGGCCTCGCAGACAGTAGTGTTGCCTAAGCCTAACACACTCAGATGCTTCGCAAAAGTGAAGTTTTCCGTTTGATTGACCTTAAGAATACCGCCAATTTCTTACAGACGTTCGGAGGCATTCGTTTAGTGCATCCTGAAGAGTCTTGCCACACACAATTGTGTTCGTAGGAAACCCAGTCGTCAATGAAGACCCTGACCGAGGACGCGGAAGGACCGAACGCTGGTTCAGGTCATGAGAAAAGATCCTCTGAGCCTTGTCTAGCAATCTCATCGGTGATATAATTTCCAGAGATCCCAGTGTGACCTAGGACCCAGACAAGAGCCATAGAGTTCAGCCTTGCGACCGACTTCTGAGAGTTCTTGCGTTCTCGCACTATGTATATGGGAACTGGTTAAAGGGTTGAGCAAGGCCTTAAGCGCAGTCTGGCTAGATAGATGAAAGGATTTTTTATACAAAAAATTCATCGTACATATGTACTTTCATTTTTCTAGAAAAGCTACGAAAGGACTTTTTTCTAAGTCAAATGGGCCTTCACATCATGTGTCGAAATTTGCCTAAGGCAACGTCAATCTTAAGTTAAGAATGTATGGAGAAGACCTTTGAGTCTTAATGTGAATCTAAAGAAATTTCTTCAGTCCAGAGACAATCAGGAAGTTGAGTGTCTTCTCTGGAGTCGTGGCAGCAAAGGTTTCCCAACAAGACAACTCGCGTGTCGATGTGAACAATGGCAAGACAATCTAGAAGAATATGAAAACAGGTTTTTCGATTCTCAATGTACAGAAGGGACCTCATGAAAGCTTCAATCGATGTAGTTTTCATGTGAGAAGGCAATGCCCTCTGATCTGTTCGCCGTGGCTCAGTGGTTAGTGCGTTGGACTGCTATGTGAGCAGCGTGGGTTCAAGCCCCAGCCATGTCCACCGAAGATTTTTCGCGGCACCAGCTCTCGTCGGGGAATGACAAGCCTCTGGGAGTATAATTTGTCATGAAAAAGCTTCTCAATTCGCCGTTCGGAGTGCGAAAAGTGTAACACACGCAACTTCAATGCTTGCGAGAAGCTAGGCCTTTGCTCATCCTGACCTGTCGCGCCAGCTATTTTTATTTTTTTTGTTTAATGGCCTCTGATACCAGTTAGAACTCTAAGGATGCGTTCTTGAAAATGGGTAAGATAGCCGGGAGTGCCTAGATCCAACCTGTGGAGTTTGGAAAACGAATTAGATCTTGTATTCTTCTACCCGAGATGTTTTTGAGGTCATTGAAGAATGGTTGGTTTAGTGCACACAGTCTGGCCCTTGCAAGTGCTGCGCATTTGCAGAGGAAGTGGAAGAGAGTTTCCTACTCATTTTCATTTCCGCAGTTGCGGCAGAATGGTATGGAATACATAGTTTGGCCGCATAATCTCCAGGTTGGCCTTTTGCAGAAAGTGTGAGTGAATTTGTCCCTTAACCGCTCCTAGCGGAGTGTGGACCCTTACCGCGAGTGAGCCGTGTAGAGCTGACCCCTGCCTGGCCAGCTCATATGCACACTTGTTTCCTGTTATGTCACTATGCCCTGGAACCGAGAACATGATGTGACCCTGAATCATTGAATCGGCACTCTAGCACCAGTTTAGAGGATATGGTAGCCTAGTCAATGGCTTTGGCAATCTATGAGGATAGCAATGTTTTTTTTTTGTGTGATTTGTCACGTCCGAGTTGCGTGCAAACCTCTCGAATTGCCAGTAGTTCCGCCTGGAAGACGCTGGCGAAATCCGGAAGGCGGTATGATCTTGCTATTTTCAGTGATTCCGAGTAGAAACCGGCCCCCACACTGCAGTTCATCTTTGATCCGTCAGTGTAGGTGACCGTATCGAAATTCTTTGCCACTTCGCTCTTCTTCCACTTTGCCCTGGTGGGGAATCCCACGTGGAAGTTTTTTTTTTCTAAAGTTTAGTATGGGTACGATGTATTCGGTTAGAAACGTGACCATGCCGTTTGGTAGCGGTCCAGCACCCAGATTCTTTGAGTCTGACTGCACTGCATGGTGCGGTGCTTTTTTGTGTGTAAGTGGAGGGGCAGAAGATGCAGGAGCACAGTAAGGGCATCTGTTGGGGCCGACCTCAATGCGCCCGTGGTGCCTATACTCGCCCTTGCTCAGCGCAGGCCACCATACTAGCGGCCCGTAGGCGAGAATCGGACGCACTACAGCTGTGTACATCCAAAAGGTCATCTTTAATTGCAGTCCTCACTTCTTTCCAAAGGTTTGTGTTAACAGAATTATGCAGACATTAACCTTAAGCTGTGCTAGGGCCTTGAAGGTTAGGTTAGGTTAGATTTCGAATGGTGTGTGAAGGATACGCTTCATCACTTTCACTTGGAGACCTGAAGGCCGATAGTGAGTGTCCTCTTACTGTTGTGGGAATAGCAATATGGTTCCCGGGACAACCTAAGGACCTATCCTATTGTTCGCTGTTTGGTGAACCAGTTAGTACTCTTTAAGTATGTAGATCCGTTAACTGTAAGTCTGTTACCTCTGCTATGCTTGCAAGGAACCTTGATCCTGATGCGCGTAGACGTTCTTCTTGCAGGGCAGTGGCACAGCAGATGTTGGATTGATTCTATATCTTCTTCATCTCCGCAGCTTCTGCATAAATCGTTGGACTCGATTTTCCACTTGCGGAGCATGACTCCGATGGCGCAGTGTGAAAACTCCAGTGAGCATGCGGATAGAGGATCTGTCCAGTGCCAGAAGGCACCTGTTTTTGTTTTATTTATTTTCAGCTATAGCGTCCGAGAGGTGACGCAATCCTCTCTGGCTAACCAGGAGGAATTGGTTTTTTTCTCTATTATGTTGTCTACAATCCCGGGCAATCTCCCTATCAATGGAATTACAGAAGTCTTGCAATTTCATCAGCCTTTTCGTTCCCTTCTATGTCCTTATGTCCAGGACCCCGAAAGAGTTTGACAGAATGGTGCCTTATGGGGATTAGCGTGCCTCGACATTTCGTGACTGCTTTTGCTTTGACTGTTTTGGGTTTTATCGATTTGAAAGCTGTCTGACTGTCAACGAAGATGGTAAAACCCGATAAGGGGAAGGTGACAATCTCTTATGCAGCCTGCAGCTTTTTCTATTGCCAGGATCTCGGCTTGGAAGACACTACAGGTTTCTGGCAATAAAAAAAATTCCTGTTTCTGTAGGGTCTCGGAGTAAAATCCGGCTACTGTTCCTATTTCCATTTTTGAGCCTTCAGTGTTAATCGAATTTTCATGGTCTTTGATTACAGTCCTCTCAGGTTGGGAATAGAATAGGAAAATCAGTGTTAAAATCATTAAAGGGGGTCACTTAGACCGATGTGGCTGTGAGGCTTTCGGAATCTGCTTTCACAGGTTGGATTCTCTCAGTCTGAGTGCACCTTTTGCAGCAGCGCCTTTTATGAACAGGTCCAGAGGGTGAAGATGAAGTATCAGATCCAGACCTGCTTACGGTGAACTCCTTACTACTCCCTATATGTGCAAACTGCAGCTAGCCTTTGTTCTTTTCAGATCTTGTTAAGGTAGCTCTTAGTCTTTGTTCCACTCCACCATACTAAGCGCCCATAGAAGATGTTAGGTCTTACAATGACTGTGTATATCCAATAAATAATACGTGGTTGCATGTCCCATCTAGCGTAGAGTGCAGTCATTCCTTTTCTCATCCTGTCCTCGACATTCCTTTTCCAAATTAGCTTGGAGTCAAGAATGACGCCGAGAAACGTTGCCTTGGATGAGAGATCTATTGTGACACCGTCCAGTTTTAGCAGAGTAAAGCTGGGTATCTTATTTTTTCTAGTAAACAGAACTAGCTCGGTCTTCTGCGGATTGACTCCTAGACCGCTTTATTTTGCCCACCTGGAGAGCTCTCTGAGAGCGGATTCCATAAGTTCGCTTTTTCTTGGTTGTCATTTAGAACTGCTTTCTCGGAATATATTTTCCAACGCGTTAAACATTTAAGGTAGGCACCAAGGCCATTTATGTGATGAACTCCAATGGAATTGCCTGTATCAAAAGCTGGATTCCCTATACTTCATCCCTTTTTTACTGCCCCGTATAAGATGAATCATTGATTTTTTGCTAGTTTTCCTCCGCCGACACTGTTATCTTCCATTTTGGGGAAAAAAAAACCCAATCCACACCACATAGAGCCAGTCGTTGCCTGCATATCTTTACTCGACTCATCCCTATTTAAGCCGTAAACAAAGATCACACCTTTCAGTATTCGTAAAATCTTGTAGATCTCTGTCGTATAACCGGGATTAATGTCTCACAGCAATTAATCACTCAACAAGCTAAAGGAAATCCATGTGGCAAGAGGTAAAGGAAAACATTCCTCGCCTTCCTCGTCCCTTTTTTTTCCACTGAAAAATGCAATAAATTTCGCAAAACAAAGCAAAATAGAACGAATCCTTCCAACTTTGTTCAGTTTGTCACCCATATCTCCCTCCCCCTTCCCCGCTTCTGGCGTCCTAGCCCACTCAGTCGCATGTACCTACTTCTGTCGGAAATAGGGAAAACGCCAGGAAAATATCAAAATCATCCCCTATCAGGCAGCACCGCCACCCCCCATAGCAGCAGCGCAAACAACAACTTCAACTAGAAAACATTTTTATTACATTTTCATAAAAGCTTTTCCGTTTTCCCACATCCATATTGTGGAACAATGCGCGCCCGAACACAAGTGAAATGAAAAGGAAAAAAAAAAAAGACGACAGAAGTATGTGATACAACAACAGTGCGACGGCCACCCTTTGCGGGATAGGATCCGGCTCTCCCTCCGAGCAAAGTGTGAGAGTTTATGGATTCAAAAACGTATTCGGGCGAAAGGAGTCGAACAACAAATACTTATTTGGCGCGCATGGCAGCCCTTTTATCTACGCGGGGAGTCGAGTCGAGTCGGCATGTGGAGTTCGAGGAAGAGTCGGTATGGTTCTTCAGACTGTTTTGTAGGAGATTGCCACTTTGATTAGCGCAGTAAAGTAGGGCGTAACGCTGGTTTGAACTTTGAATGGCAGCCGGAAACAAAGACAGAAAGACGACTAACACTGCGGAGGCTGGGAGAAGCATTTGTTTCCTGCGAAAGGAATCGCTTTGGGGATGGGACTTTTAACACTTAAAGGTCACCAGTTGCTTAAGTAATTCATGGAGAGTGGATCTTTGACGAAATGAGTTTTGAGTCCAAGGGCGGAAAAGTTGTATTTTCGAAATTCCCAGCTTAGGCGTCTTTGATTGTGTCCAACTGGGTAGAAGTGCTATTAATTGCCAGGGAAGGTTTCGGAAGGGTCGACATCACAATTTGGCATGATGTGGGTACTTTTTAGACACCCTATTCATGATAGGCCTTAGTCTTCGTCTCACCTTCCACTATCTTTGTCTTGACTCTTGACGCTTAGTGTTTTAAACCATACGGCTCAGGGGTATACGGGTCGTTCTATGCTCCCTTTTCTACATGAATGCCCTGAATATTCGGGTCTAAGCCTTCTTGCAAGCTTAGAATGAAAATCTTTGACTTTAAGTCTCTTGAACTATTGAGACCTCATGGGTAAACGTTTTCAACTTATTCAGAATTTTCTTGGAAAGCTGAGCCTAAGCCTTCATGCAAGTTTAAGTCCTTATGCTGCTTTAGGAACTCCCTTCCTGTCGTCCCCTTTTACTTTAAGCTGTTTTATTCGGCTTAACGCTTTTAACTTATTCAGATTTAAAATTTTCTTTGAAAGCTGAGCCTAAGCCTTCATGCAAGTTTGAGTCTTTATGCTGCTTTAGGAACTCCCTTCATTTTACAGGGAACTGTCGTCCCGTTTCACTTTAAGCTGTTCTATTCGGCTTAACGCTTTCAACTTATTCAGATTTATAATTTTCTTTGAAAGCTGAGCCTAAGCCTTCATGCAAGCTTAAGTCTTTATGCTGCTTTAGGAACTCCCTTCCTTTCGTCCCGTTTCACTTTAATTCGGCTTACAGTGATTGAAAATTGAAATAATTTTCCAAATCAAATTCCCTTCCTGCTGTCGTCGTCCACTCCACCGTATGCTGCAAGCCTATGCTAACAAGCCGCACTCGCTGACTAAGTAAACATCGCATGGGGTTGTAGGCCCTCCTCCACACCTCGCACAGGTCGCTTCGCCGAAATTCCGAGCTCCCTCCCACTCTTCTCCGGTGACTGTTGCAACACAATGCGCACACACATATGCGACACATACATACTTCCGGCTGCAAACAGTGTATCACAGGATGGATGTACATGGGCCACCAGTTCATGCCGTAGCAGCATCATCGACTCACCTCTGCTAACGGAGCTCACACCATATTATATTCGATTTAACGGATCGAATGGTGGCGGCATAAATGCATACAGTCCTTCATCATCATCACCATCATCGTCGTTGGATCCTTGCAGAGAGAAAGGGCGGCAGGCGAAGCGAGTTGGGAAGAGGCCACTGCTGGCATCATCATCAATTATTTGTGAATGGTATTTGTAGGGATGCCGGGGTCGGTGTAGGTTTGAATAGCGACTGTACCGGAGCGAACTCATTCAAAGGGGTTGCGTCGAGGACTGGCGCACGAGTATCCTCGGTGCGAGGTGCGGGGTATATGTTATTTGCATGTGTATTTATACGCTTTTGACCTGTTTGCTGGCGCGCTGTGTGTGCTACTACAGATTACGGTTCATAGACAACACAACTGCTGTGTGTGGCAGGCAGGCTCCCCAAATGAATATCTATGTGCGGTTCTGAATTATGATGTTCTCGAGTGGGGCTGGCTGGCTGGCTGGCGCTTGGGGGTGTGTGAGGGCGGGGGCATTTAATCACAGGTAAATGAACATGTGAATTTTCTAAAAAGCATAACGATTGGCATTCCGCAAATAACGCCGAGATAAACTGAAGGGAAAAATGTATTTTACTAGGCCCGGCCCGGCACACACAGGCCGGAGCCAAAGTGATTCACTTAAATCGAGGAAAAACGATTTTCAGTGATGGAATTGTTTTGGGACTTGAAAACACATCGCCAATCGATAGACACAATATGGCTGATTTATTCTGTAAGGGGCAGCAGGTGGCAGGCGGGTGCGGGAAGAGATTTTCGCAATTACGATGCAGTTTGTGGAAGGCTGGGGGGCTATAATTTGTAATGAAAGGGCGATACTCTTTGGTCAATGAAAAGTGGAAATCTACTAGATATCTTGGAAGTTTGGAGTACATTGTGAAGTTATGGACTGGATTCCAATCCTTTTCGTCGATGATAGAAAATTTGCTACTGTAGATGTTGTGTCATCGTGATTGAAGTGTCTCTGTTTACACCATTTGGAAAATCTATTTTTATTCCACACAGAGTAAGAGAAACATTAAGGCTTCCTACCTAGGCCCGGCTGTATTCCAGAAATATGAGCCTCTTGGGCTCTAGAATGTCGAATTAATCCGCTTAGCCTATGAATTTCAGTTTACAGCGAATTGTCACAAACTGACGCACAGACAGCCACCTCACCTATCTACTTAGTATCTGATAGCAAGTCAGAGACATATGTATGCATACTACATATTTCATTTACAAGTCTTTGTCTTGAGATATGTACATCTAATGGTAGATTTGGGTATAGCGTCGCAGAGTACGTCAAAAGCAGCCTTCGGCATAGGTTAGGTTAGGTTATGGGTGTAGTGCTCAGTCTAACTGACTGAGCATTCACGGGAGCCCATTGGTCCATTGTGTTTATTGTCTGTTGTTGTCCTTGTTCCAACCTTGGGTTCTGAGTGACTGAGCTTTCATCGAAACAGCCTATATTCTCTATGAAGTGGAGTACGTTCATTAATGGTACCTCCGTCGAATTTCCTAGTGCATACTCCAGAATGTCTGCTTTCCATGTGTCGAAATCGACGGTTTAGGATATTTGAGACCTCACAAAGTAGGTGCTTAATCGTTTCTGTTTCCTCCGTATATTGACAGTTCCCGCAATAGATGCCGATGCCGATGCCGAGCCTAGTTTCTATTGTTTCTATGAACTTCGGTATACCCCAGGAACATCTTTCCAAGCTACCAATATTTTGCTGCAATGTGAAACCAATTCTGTGAAGATGAATCTTAAAGAGATTTGTAGGCCAGTGGTCTGCGTGCTTAGATGTCAGTAGCCTACTGTCCTTTTGATTAAAGAATTATATCGAGGATTTTTTACTGCGCTTGGTGGCTGCCTCCTTCTTCTGCATGTCCGCTCAGCAAGGATTTTTCGTTGTCTTAATCACCAATGCATCTGGACGGGTTGGTTTTAATTTTTTATTTCCACACCCCATGACCTGAGTCCACTACTTTGGTGGCACCTTCTATTTCGCTGTTCTTCTCTTCTCGTTTGTGTCTCCTCTTACTCCGACTCCAAGTTCTTCACTCTTCATTGACTGTTCGACGCCATGTTGCTCGAGGGCGATCCACTCTCATTGCGCTTTACGCGAATGACTTCCACTGCATAGATTGATTTGATAGGCAGTCATCTTCATTTTGTAGGGTGTGACTCCATTTGACGAGACTAACAATCCGGAGTGGAGCTGGACCTCAATCAACAAGTGTTCGCAACCAGCAAGTTCTTCCTGTTCAAATCAGGTACTTTCATGGTTTGGCACTTTATTGTTTCCTTGGTTTAAGACGCGTGTTACCCGCCATGATAGGGCTGCAATCCATTTGAGAGTTCCTCAATTGAGACTTAGACATCTCTCTCTCTCCATGCAGTCGCAGACACTTTAATTGCTATTTTGGTTTGTCCGCAGTTCGCCTCGCTTACTCCATTGTCTTGTAGTGAATTCGCACGGAACATACATACATCGACCCTAAGTAAGTCTACGATATGAAGGGATCTCGGGTTTTTCCTAATGAAGTCTAAGATGGTCTAGGCCTGCACTTTAACGTAAGTAGGTCCATCGCCATATGATTCTTCTTAGATTTTCCCTTAAGGTCTTTAGGACGCTCTAAGGGAAGTCAGGTTTGTCTTAATTCACCTCAAACTGTTGCGCCAAAAAAAGCAAATGTCGTTCGTCTCCTTCTCCATCCTATCCCTTTCTCTTCTACAACACTCAACGCTCTTCTAATTGTCTGTCGCCTGAAACGCTGATAAATTGTCAAGCAATCGATGAAGCTTCTCGTCATAGCTACGATTAGTTAAGCATTTTGTAACGCTTATTGCGCAACAAACAAAAACTTCCCTTCATGCCCTCACACAGGGGTCCAGATTGAACTGTCTTGAAGGGTTGTTTGTTCCTTGTATAATCTCGCCGTCATTGCTGCCGTAATCAAGTTTCAAACAATTTCTGTGCCGTCTTCGATTCAAATTCATTCGTTTATCAGACTTTTATCGTCTAGAAATTGACTACGCGAACAACCTCCGACGAATGTGTCAAGCTTGGACCCCAACTCTCAACAACTCCATTGAAATCCCTTTCTGTCTTTTGAGGAAAATCTTTGATATTTTCATGGGCCCCTGTGTCAACAGTCAGAAATAAACTACAAAATATCCGAATAAGGATTAAAACCCATTTCACTTCTAATTGCACACAAAGGATTAACGCAAAAGTACTTGACATTGAATGCACACGTGTTTGAAGTAGGTCGCGTGTCGCCGCATCATCCAGCGGCGTAGCGCGTTTGCCTGTACGCAAATTGGTATTTTGATTGGAAAAGGATACACACACACATGCACGCCTGCCTGCTATTTGTATGGTTGAGGTTAGAAAAAGGACACCGTAAAAAAATAAGAGCGAGAGAAACAGGTTAAGAGAGCCAGCGCTATTCCTCGGTGTGTCCTGTCTCCTGTGTGTGCTGTGAGAGCAACTTAATACCATTATACGACTCAAAGGACACACGAGCAAGAAAAAAACTACAAATATTATTTGGATTAAATTTCACCCCTTTCATTAATTGTGAGCAAGTTATTTGAACAAGTGTTACTTAGAGCAGCAGCTATAGCTCAGCCCACACAAGGATACGCGCTGCGAATAACCGCCTCGTATCCTCGGAGAGTAATGTTTTTTTTTTTTTTCGCTTGAAATATATATTCTCGTGCGACACGGTGGCAGGAGGGGAGGTCATGGCAATTGTTTGGCTTTGTGTAGCAGGGGTTGCTTTGCTTCTGGATGTGTGTATCCCTCGAAGTGTGTGTGTGTGTAGGCTTTGAAGGACCCAGTGGGTGTTTTTCCTCTTTTTTCTTTTCTGTTGTGTGCCTTTTTTATTATTATTTATGGGTTCCGAAAATGTTTGTGTGGTGCGTGCCGAAATAAATGATTTCGGATGATTTCATAAATGGTTACTTATGTCGTATCGTTGGAGAGATCGATGATTTATCATTTGGTGTGGATCGGAGATTGCCAACATGTAAATTGTTATTGATTAAGTAATAAAATAATTAAAATGCGATACGAGGTAACGGAGGGACGGGTCTATGAATTGATGGTTGATAGAGGAGTGACACGGAGGTTGTCTAGTATTCTTATACAGTGGGTGTTGTCTTGATAAACTTGAGCTTATTATCGGATTCATACTTATAACTTGACCTACAGTGTCTGAAATATCTTTCAGTAGTTTTCATCCTCTGTTTGTGACACGTGGACAACTTCAAATGGGTTTTGCGATCCACTTTGAAGGGAATTATTCATGCGACACTTCAAACACAGTGGTGTTCGAAGAGTTCAATTGCTACTTTAGACACGGTTTCAAAATGGGACACAAACAAACGCTGCATAGTTAGTTATGAGTTTAAACTAAGTATCGAGTCCGGTTTTAGGTCTAGTTTAGGGCGGTTTTGGGGTCTTAGGGCGTCTACCATGCCTATGCTCCCTCAAGCTCTTTCTTTGACTCTTTATTGACTCTTCGAGGGCGATCCACTCTCTTTGCGCTTAACGCTAATCGCTTTCAATGCATAGCTTGAAGTCATCTTGACTTGACGAGACTAACAATCCGGAGTAGAGATGGGCCTTAACCAACAAAACAAACGTTTGCAGCTAGCATGATCGTTAACAAGGTCACACGTCAAATTGGTTGAGATCCTTTTTTTATTTGCGCGTTTCATCTGACTCGCAGTCTTCCTCTACTGTGTTGCCCCTTCTGATTAGATTCGAAGATTCTTCGGGCCGTACGGACGTTCTACTCAACTTTGTCGTTGTATTTGGATACGTCTGAGAAGGTCGATGTCTTTGTAAGCATTAACACTTCGCCGATGTCAAAATCACCAAATCACCAAGCACATTTTTTCTCGACAAAGTCCATGTCTCCACGACTATGTACAAACATCGAATGTAATCTGTGCAGGAGGACCTTGAACTGAGGTTAGCGTTTGTCTTCAATTCGTTTCGCAATGATTTCCCCATGTGATAATGTCCTACAGGAACTCTTTCAGAAAAGTTTCAAAGGTTAACCTAGGTCCTGAACAAGATTTTACGGCATTTTGTTCAAGGTCTAACTTCTGGCATCAATGAAATCGCTGTTTTTCTTGCTTGAATATGTACATACATACATGTGTGGCTCCTTATGACAAATTATACTTCCTGGCTTACCGAGAGACGATGGAGTGGGCTCGTTTCGAACTTACTACTGACTTGAGTCTCGACACCGACCGAGAAATGAGACTCAAAGTGCTGCAGATCTGCCTTTCCCTCTAACAGGGCAAGAAATGTATCGCTGGATACCTGGTTAAGAAGGGTAAAGGGTATCTCTCAAAGTGGATCTGCTACAGTGAAAAGTAAAGGTGATAGGCATTCTCTTGGCTTTGCGCAGCATTCTGGACATAGGTTCGTTAAAACCATAATTAGTGCGGTGGGTGACAAGTTGAAAAAGGGGTAGAGACCTGAGACTAGGACGATTGGTGTTAAACGAGATCAATTGCTGTAGTGCGGGGGAGTCGATGTTACTGGCTAGTAGCTGATGAACGCAGAGTATATTGGTATAACATCACGACGTTTTTCGAGGGACTGTAGGTTGATCAGCTTCAAACGGTCTAGGTAGGGTGGTAGGTTAAGGCTGTTGATCCAAGGAAGGCCTCGTAGGCAAAACGAATAAACCTGCGCTGGACGGCTTCGATTCGAAGATTATAGATTTCGTAATACGGGGACCACACTTGGCTAATGTATTCAAGGAGAGGCCTTACGAAGGTGATGTAAAGGGATTTACTCGCGTATGGATTAGAGAATTCCTAAGACCACCGTTTCACGAAACCCAGCGCAGAATTGGCTCTACCACTAATGTTATCGATATGGGAGAGGGAATTGAGTCTCCTATCACAAATAACGCCTAGATCTAGAATGGAATCGACGATAGGGACATGCTCATTGCAAATAAGGTAGGGTCTGGGAGCTGGTCGGAGACACTTGCGAATGAAATTCTTAAGGCACCAGATTGAGAATCTATTTAAGTCCTCTTGGAGTAGGCGAGAGTCAACGGGGCATAAAATATGCCTGTATGTTTTCATCGCCGTTGGTATAGATCGAAATTAAAGAGTTTTCAATGACACAATCAACACCATCGCGAGATAAATATCATTGGTGGCTGCCTTGGGGGACTCCTGAGGTGGGTTTCATATAGGATTTGATCCACTTAATAAACCACCAGTAAAGAACAGTAATAAACCACGGAGAAAAACCGAGAGCCTTGAGTTTTAGGAGAATTATACCGCGGCAAATTTGGTCGAACGTCTTACTGAAGTCGGTCGTAACAACATCAACTTGTTTGCCATCCTCTAGTGCACATAGGTTCGGGACACGAATTCTGTGAGGTTAGTTGTTGTTGATCCCTTCAGAAAGCCGTGTTGGTAGGAAGAAAAGATGGACTTGTAGGACATTGTATCACAGACAATGCTTTCGAAGAGCTTAGGTCTGCAAGAGAGTTTAGTGATGGGGCGATAGTTAAAAAAGTATTTCTTACGACCGTTTTTGTGGATGGGGATTATGTACGAGTCCTTCCAAAATTGAGGGAAAACGCTTTGTATGGATTCATATTGCACATTAGTGCGTTCTTATACATATAAGTGTGTGCACAGCCCTGAATTGGTCAAAAAGACGACTTCTGTGAGGAAATTCAGCAAATTGTAATAGGATTGACGAAAGTCGAGTCATTTGTTAGGTTAAGAAGACTAATTTGACTGAGGGTTTTTCACTCATTCTTACAATTTCAACAGTGTGGAATAGAAGTTTTACATGTTTCTCGAAATAAGGTACAAGAACGGGTCAAATCTTTTCCTACAACCTACCTCAATGCCAAAAAAAATCTACCAACTACTGTCTCAAATTCGTCGACAAAACAGTGTCACTATCAATTAACCAAATGCCAGTCCCCTAACATTATCATTGTTTTAAAACACCCCAGCCAATTAATCCCGTGTAATTGTCTCGTAAATCAACCATTAAACCGCTCGCTATTATTATAATTTTTTTTTTTTGTTAAAAATGCCAAAAAATAATGAAATAACATTCAAAACATAAACAAAACAATTTAAAATTCAATTCCCCATTCCCCGGATCACAGAAGGCAAGCCAGCATCTCGAATTCGTCACGCTCTCGTGAGTTTCAAGTCGAAATAGTCAGCGTTGTCGTCGTCGTCGTCGTCGTTGTTGTTGACGGTTAGTCCGTTGGTTCGTTGTTTGGCTGGTTGTGTCGGTTTACAGAGCGAAAAATAAAAAGTAAAAAAAAAACCCGAAAAACAATTTCCGCCAGCCCATGATCAAGTGGACAAGGCCGCAGTCAAGTGAGTTTAAAGCACTCATTAACTGATTTGTACATGCAAACTCCATCCATCCATCCATCCATCCATTCGTTCGTTCGTTCGTTGGTCTGTTCCAATTAATCGGCTGTGGACCGTGTGTTTGTTTTAGATAAATGAGGCTGTAATTGCAGATGCTTTTCACCGACTTGGCGACAACTTTTGTCTGAGAATGCACCTCAGTTGGAAGAACGTCCCCAGCGTATACCTGGTTAACCTTCAGTGGCGACTATCTAGCTAAGCGTGTGCCTCCGCTTGAATCTAATTCAATTGAAAAGATTTCGTAATCAGAAAATTATAGATTTACCAACCAAAAAACAACAACAGAAACAACGCCGATAATTATACCAAGCGATGCGGGCAACTTTGAAAGCCTATTCACGCTGTTTCTCACCCGGTTACACGTTTGGTTTCGACGAGCAATTTCCATTTTTTTTTTTTCATCTAAGCGCTCCACCGCGCTCTCTCAAGTGAAAGTAGTTGAAATTTAATTTGTTTTGCTGGTTGAGTAACACATAAAAATGAGGAACGAAGAATATGTGTAGAGAAACGACAACGACAACGAAGACGAAGACGAACAGCAGTCGTAGATACTTGTAGGCTTTGTTTGCTTATGCCTACGGCAAGGTTGTGCTTTTAGTGACGTGACAGTGGCGGGGAACTGGAATATCTTTGACGCATGTTTGTATTTATCCGTACTTAAGTCCCGAAACAGCAATGGGTTTCTGATTTTATTACTTTGTAGTTCCACGTGTGAACCGTTTAAGGGATAATGGATTTGAATTTGAGGGTGTGTTTGGTTTTAACTGTTTTGCGATAGGACAGCTCTCTCTATTGGAAATTTTTACGGACAGTGGGAGATTTTTCTACGGAACGTGTTCCTTCCACTCTAGGGTATGCACGAATCGATAGATTAAAACAGCAGGCACTTTTGGCCAATCAATTTAGGAAGTTTCTGGACGAAAAAGAAGGTCTCGTACATTTTTTTTTGTCGGATTTGAAAACACTTGACTGGAGCAACTGGTTCATTGTACTAACAGGAAGCAGAAGCCAGTTTATACCAATTTTACTTTAATTTTCTTTACTTTCCGAGAAAGCGGGGAGAAGCTTCAATGATGAGGAGCTTAGAGTATTAGCACTCATCTCATTAGCACCGAAGATCTGACACTTGCCACCGAAGTATCATCGCCCTCTCCACGAGCGTCGCAAACAGTAGTGTCACTTAAGCCTAAAACATTAAGGTGCTTGGCAAAAGCAAAGTTTAAGCTTAAGAATGCCGCTGATTTCTTACAGACGTTCGGGAGCATTTGCTTAGTCTGCCCGTATCCTAGAGAGCCGTGTCACGCTCAATTGTGTTTGTGGGAAATCCAATCGTCAATAGAGGACCTGAGCGAAGAAGCGGGAAGACCCAACGGAGTTTCAGGTCCTGAAAAATGATCCTCTAAGCCTTGTGTAATAATCTCATCGGAAATCTCATTTCCAGAGGTCCCAGTGTGACCTGAGACTCGGACAAGAGTCAAAGAAATCAGTTTTGCGAACAAATTCAATGGGTTGAGCAAGGCCTTAAGCGCAGCCTGGCTATCGCTACAGAAGTAGATGTCTCTGCTAGGTTATTTTAAGAGGGATTTATAAAGGTTGGGTTAGGTTAGGTTGATGTGGCTGCCAGCTAAAGCCAACACACTTAGACCCATGAGGGGTCCTTTGTGATACCACAAGGATCTCGGAAAGATCTCCTGCCTACTCATTGAACCAATTGGAGCTTCTTATGAAGCGTAAGAGGCTACTGACATCGATGTTTATCAGGTTGCCTAAGTTTGTATAGAAGAAGGCTCCTAAGTGGAGTTTTCTTTTGCGGGAGAGAGCTGGACAGGGGTGCAGAATAGTCTTCTCCTCCCCTCGTCCATACAGCTTCTACAGAAGTCGTTTGCGTTAATGCCAAGCCTTGTTGCACGCTTGCCTATTAGGCAGTGTCCAGTAATGATACCTATTATAGTGCTAATATGGGATCAATTAGGAGAAATCGAATACTTAGAGCTTTTCAGACTCAGCTTTGGCCAAATTTGCTTTATCGCTAGACATGTTATACCACTTGTCCGCCTAAGATTTGTTCTTTCGATAGCATCTAGTTTTAGTTTAAGTTTGCAATAGGTAATGTTGTTCCATATCTGGCGAGTTCTTCAGCCTTGCAGTTCGATAATTTTCCGCAGGCACCATAACTGACCCTTCACCACCCCTTGGAGAACTTAAAAAGTCATAGAAAAACCCTTATACCTCGAAGCACTTAAAGTACCTATAAGGTACTGAAAGCCTGAAATATCCACACAGGATGGCTTTTGCTAGTCTTAACTACGACCGGCGTAGTTTGAGAAATTCCCTTGTTTTCCTTCGATAGCTTGTGTCCTGCTTAAGTTGTGGCCTGCCTTTTTGGTTGTTTTACAGGGACCTTTAGATTCTTGGGAGTTACTTGAACGTTTGACGTTTTGCGTGACTTTATTCGTCTAGTCTTACGTGCAGCCTCTTTTAGTGGTCAATACAATATTTTTATGTGGTAGTTTGAAAGAAATGATCTGGCTTCCGTGCTTCGGTAATCACTTTTGTCACTCAGCTAGCGACTCTGTCAAAGTTTGTGCCGTTACAGTGCACAAATATTATTCTATCATTCTACACAACCCTGTCTACTTCTGCTTAGAGTCTACAACCAACCAGACGCAATACAACTCTTTCTGTTTCAATGTTAAATCTCCAACCATCCAGATGGGTGCTTCGATTGGTTAGGTGGTTCTTTCCAATCCTTTAAGTTCCTACATAGATTTTTCCAACCAACTAAACGAATCCGCCGATTGATAAGATAATTTTGCAGAGCAAGTCTGTACCTAAGTGCCTTCAGTTGTGTCTTTCAAGTTTAGAAGATCCTGTGAGCCGAAGCGTTCGCTCTAGATGTTCTGGCTATCTCAAGTGTTCTCACCTTTTCGTTGTTCTCTTCTGCTTAGTTCCTAGGAGGTGAATTCAACGACTTTGGGTTGGAGCATCGGGATAACCGTTGTACGCTTATCTTTTCAACCAAGTCGATGGATACTGGCGGATGAAAAAAAAAAAGTTGACTGAAGCATCGCTCTAGCCATGACCTTGCCAGAGCCACCTTAATCGTTGTTCATAGGTTAGGTTAGGTTGGGTAGATGGGTTGGCAAGGGGAAAAAAGCCCTTAGCGCCACACTCAGGTCAGTAGAGACCCATTGTGTTGCGGATTTTTGGAGTTAAGGGTCCCTCTTGCTCATGGAGCAGTACCCAAAGCATTCTCCTATTGCCGCAGGCTTTCGAACCATTTTGAAGCCTTAATGAACCTCCAGATGTCCCTGATGGGTACATCCCTTAGTTCATCGGTATCCTGAAAAAAGTGCCTTCCAAAGGATTTATGTCTGAGATGGCAAAAACATGGGTAGTGGAAGAGGAAGTGGGTTGTGTCCTCATTGACCTCCTCTTCTCCGCAACTCCTGCAGAGGTCGTCCTCAAGGATGGAGAGGGTTTTCCTGTCCTTCTGCATGAGAGTATTAGTTCTGGGACCGTTGTAACTTAACCATAGTTTTCTAGTTATTTTACAGGAGTTCAAAGAGCTCAATCTTTCATTCGCTTCGGCTAAAATCCTGATCCATGCTTCATGTTTGAGTTTATATGACGGGAATTTCACTGACTGATCAGCCTGCTCCAGGTCTAGCGTAGATCCTTTCCTGGCCAATTCATCGGCCTTCTCATTCCTTGGTATGCCTTCATGGGCAGGGACCCAGCATAATTTTACCTCATGCTATGTGGCAAGAGCACTAAGCTGTTCTAATCGCTGTTCACAGGAAAAGATTCAACAATTCTCCTAGCCACCTTAATCCTTGTAGAGGTACCCTTTGACGAGGTATATGACGTAGTTCGTGGTTAAGTATTATTCTCCGCATGTGTCGACAAAGTAAATTGGACCGTCAATTGAACGTTTAGAACTTTTCTCTTCAAGATTCTAAATATACTTTCATATGACTTTGACAAAATTTGGTGTTCTGGAGCATGACGAACTCGTCTGATAAGGCAGGACTGGGATGATAAGTGCGGTTGCGTGGTTCCCTTCGATTAGGCCTTGTTGCAAAGTCGTCTGTTAACGTCAAGGAATGTTATTCTGGAGAGACCTAGGAGGTACCGAAGCACATCGATGTTAAATGCTTGCAGGTAGTACTGTTGAGGAAGTTGTGTAGAACGTTCTACATCGCTGTTGTAAGGCTTCCTCATGGTTTGTGACGGTGAGCCGGATGCTCGTCACTTAGTCCTCAGTCGGGCCTGTTGGGCCCTGTTATTGTACCCTGCATAGACTACTTCATAGTTGTAGATGTCTACCGTAAGGCTTTCGATGTTCGAAGGCAGCATATACTTTGATTTATCTTCGTCTACAGTCAGATGCATTTATGTAGCAGCTAAGGCGACATTGACTGCTCACTATCTTCCACCGATGATGTTACCATCGTGTGCAAAACCAGTTGGTGAATATATTCCCCGATGCGTTGACCCGGTTTTTTTTTTTATTCAATAGCAGATTCATGCCGCTGCATGACAGTGCGTCGCCTCAGCAATTCTAAAGAAAAAAGTTGCTCGTGGCCTTGATCAAAAATTCGTCTCAAAATGAAACTTCCCGAGGAAGGAATATCCTTCAACCAACCGTCACCCTTGAATGACTTAATAAATTCATAATACCACACCCTACACCTCATACCAAAAGAAAAACTATCATCATCCCTAACCACGAGGAATGGAATTTAATTTATTATTTATTTAAAAAAACGAAACGAAATTACTAAACAGGAAATTGTTTTCCACTCGGAACTGGCCACAAGTTTTCGACAAATCACTCACCGACGCCCACACTAACCACAGCAACTACTACCACGACCGACAACAACGACGACAAAGACCCATTCACATTCCTTTCCACTTAAAATGCGCTTACATCACGCACATTGAAAGTAACGCGACACCACCAACCAAAGTACTTAACTATGTCTTCAATTACCCAATGGGGTGTAATAAAAACGCGATACTTGCGGCACGGTTGACTGTATCTCCGTACGCACAAGGATGAGCCACCAGCCACCGCCGGGGCACACAGAGTGACAACGAGCAGGAGGACGACAAGGCCCGACCAAGGGTGATTTCATCCCCGAAAAAAAAAAAAAAATGAGAAAATAAATTATTAATCGAAGCTTTCACTTTTACAATGTAAATCTTTGGCCTCGACGCCCCGCCCCACCCCGTCAGTCCCTTGGCCCCGATGGTTCAATAGGAATATCATCACTAGCACTATCGGCGCGCTTCGTTCCGCGTTTCGTTTTGAATTTCAATTAAGCCGTGACCCAAAATGGGAAGAATACAGGGAGACGGGAGGCGGGAGAACAACGAAAAAAAAAAATGGCAACTGGCACTGGCACAGAGGCAAGCAATTATTGTTGCGAAGAGGAAAAATAGGAAAAAAAGAAACGGGCCAAGTAGAACGAATATGGGAGGTCCACACACTCTCGCACACGCAAATTGGACTAAAACGAGAAATATGAACACAAAATGCCGAAAATAAGGCCGACGAGATATAGGAGGGAAACCAGAGAGAGAGAGAGAGAGAGAGAGCGAAAACTGAAAGGATGGAAAAGGAAATGGTATTTTATAAAAATGAAAATGCAAAGTGGGTATATTTCCACCGCCCCGTTGTACACCCAACACCACTTGTAGAATTTTCATGGATTTGTCCCTTAAGAGCTGTTTTACCTCCACACTCCGCTCCTCTAGTTGTCTCTAGACAAATCGTTGTGTATTCGTAGAGTCATCGTCGTCTCTCTGCATGAATAAAACGCTCGCGACACTCCACACGGCACTGGCACTGGCGATGGCGAGCACCACCGACAAAAAGGAGAAATCGCTTCAAGGGAGGAATAAAGGACAAGAACAGCAAAAACAGCATAAAAAAAAAAAAAAGAAATGCAAATTTGTTCCTGTTTTCGGAAACTTCTTCCAGTGAAAGGACACACACACCGGCAGCGAGAGGGTTTTCGAACGGAATTCGTGCTCTGCATGCCGAGTGAGTGGTTTCATTTGTGCTTATGGCTCCGTTTCTCTTATTTTGGGCCGAGTCTTCTTCGTTTTTTTTCTTTTTTTTTGCCATATTTCTGATATTAGATTTTATTTGGAATAAAGGATGATATATTACTCCCTTATTTCGCAGATTGCTAACATGAGGGGCTGGTTGAGAGTGGTAAGGGGTGGGTGTGCCACAGGCCTAGTTATTGGGGAGAAGAGGTGTACAGCTGGTGTCATAGAACTTTCATTACAAGCTCAATACTCGAGGTGGATACTGAATATTGGCACGTATTTTTGAGAATGAATTACACTGTGCTGGGAGGTTGTGGGATATTTTGGGAAGAGGGGGAGGATAAGGGACTTGCACCACCTTTAGTATTTTTGTCTTCTTTTATCGGAACTTGTTGCGTTTTTATCTCGATGAAATACGCTTTTTCCATGACTCAAATTTCAATGGAAGAAAATGTGTGACTTGCTCGGTCAAAGTTACCTACTTGCACTTCGGGGTTAACCAGGTCCTCATCAACAAGGTTCTTTAGTCAACACGATCCCTACCAATGTTTTTATCATGGCACCACAGTTCAGGGTGAATCGAGACTTGAACCGATTGACTCTAATTGCGCACTCCATGTTGGTTGAGGTTTCCATCATGATACCTGTGTGTGCGACCTTAAGCGAGGTCTAAGTCTAATGCGTTCAAAGATTCTGCGGACCGTTGTGTAAGGCTTCATTTGCTTTGTAAATCCTTACCATCTCAATTTTTTTTCGCGCAATAGAAGTTTAAGTCATCTTCTTCTTTGTTGTCCCTCTGAGGTGAAATCGAAGGCGTACTGCTGACCAATTATAAAATTTTGGTCATCCCCTTGTTTCAATTTTTATGCGTAATGGGCCTTTTTTGGCCCGTTGACAATATTTGTAAACAAATTATGTTTAAGCCCTTGAATTGGTGTAGTAAATAGTGTATACTGTTCCCATTGGCCTAAGCCAACAGATCTCAAATGTAGATTAGGTTGCGTTAGGTGGCTGTCCTCGCTCAGGCAGGAACACACTTAGACCAGATTGACCCATTGTTATTCGACAGCGAAAAACCGGTTTACCGGCACCAGGGAACCAGAATATGCAGCATAAGTGCAACGAAGGTGGGCAACCGTAGCGGTGTTAACCCTAAGATTCAAACCATTTCGTCCCAGAGATGAAGTTTCTTATCTTCTGGATGTCGACCTCAGCTATATCGTTAAAATTATCATAGAAGCATTCCTCGAGGGTTCTCCCTCTTAGCGTCGCAAGAGCTAAGGTAGATGGGTCGTAGTTTCCTCTTCCTCCTCGTCCCTGCAGCTTCTACAGAAATCGTTGGATGGGACCCCAAGTCTAAGTGCATGCCTGCCTATCAAGCAATATCCGGTAAGGCCCCCTATCAGTGAACCAAATTTTTTTCGGTTTGTGGATAAAAGCCTTTACGTCTTCTTTAAATCCAGGTAAGGTCAGCAAAGCTTAATTCCTAATGAATTTTGTAATAATTTTGCGGTGCACTACAGATCTGTAGAGATAAGTTTGAGAACCATACCTCGAAGCTATTAGAGGGTAAACAGAAACCCTCAACCTGTATTGTCTTTGTTGACATAATACTCATACTGCTGTCTCTGGTAAGCAGAGCTCTGGTAATTTGTGCATTCTTTTGTTTACAAATTTACCCAGGAGTCTTTTAAGCCGACTTACTGCTTTTGTGGGCTAAAGATGCATGAAATGTGGAGACTTAAAGAAGTTTAAAGAATGGTTTAATGGATGCCATTTTCGACTATACTTGTGCCAGAAGGTTAGAAGCTCATAGACCATAAATAGTGATCAGTTTTTGAGAAGATTGGTACTGTTCTAGATGAGTTTACGCTGATAACTGTGCCTTAAACATTCTAAAATCACGTTGCCATGTAGTTTGGACATTCGTTGAAGTCTCGGATTTATGATTTTTACAAGCCCTACTTCTCCTCAAAGTCACTCGATCTAAGCTTTGATTTCCTCTGGCAGCAATAGACTTTCATTCCTAGTCCTAACTTCTTTGTCTCTTCGGCGGCAATAGAATCTCATTCTAAGCCCTACATTTGCAATAGACTTTAATTTGTATCCCTAAATTTGTTGTGACGTTAAACGCAAAGCCGGGTGGCTCATCTGCTAGCAGATCTGTCAACAGAGGCACTCCACAGGGTGGGGTCCTGTCCCCCCTTCTTTGAAATTTGGTGGTAAATGCAAAGTTGTCAGCAACGAGAGCTGACGTAAACTAAATCTGTTTTTGATCAGCTCGCGACTAGAAATGTCCAAAGGTACTAAACTGTGTAAGCAATATTCCTCGCAGTTACATCCAACTACGATTAGGTCGCAATTTAGGAGACCTAAACTTCTCATTTTGCATTTGATGACCGTGGGATAATTCTTTGTTATCTCATTATCTCTCACAACACTGACAGTCGCGTTTGTCTAAGCCTTTAATCGGCATAAGCTTGGAACCTTCAAGATTCCATGACGCCAGACCATGTTTTCTCCGCCCGAGTTCAAAAAGAAACCTGTGACGACGACCTAAGCTTGGAAAAGGTAGGAATTCATTGACGTTTCAAGATCAAATGACTCTGTTTTCCTCAAAATGATTCCAAAGCTTTTGTTCCTCTTGTCTGTTTTTTCCCAGCACTTAATTCAAAATAAGCTAAAAGGGTTTGATATATTTAACGCAACGATCTTGTCGCCTCTTAACTTGTTGTAATTAGTTCGTGTGTGACTTTTCTTTGAACGACCAGTTTCATGCTAAATTCGTCCTCTCTTCTTGGTTGCTTCCAAATTTTTTTAGGCACAAAAAACATTCAAGTTGTCAAATCCATGTCTACTATACCCCTGATTACCAAGTCTCTGAATTTCTATAGACAAATTCCATGAAACATGCACATCAATGTAATTAGGAAGAAGCCACCACACACAGATCCTTGCACATCTCCATGAGGAAAAAATGCAACAATCATTTGGCAAAACGGTCCCTCCTTCCACGACTCCAACCATCCACTCAACAAAAACTCCATTTTCGTAATAAAAGCCCACACACGCGAGCGAATATATTCCGACAGTCCTCACACGATATCAACTCATCCTTAACATTCGCCGCCCCCTTGGGAGGACGAAAGAGACTCCTTTAGTGGTGGCTCTGTGTGCGCCGTCCTCTGTGTGGTGGGCCGAATGAATGTTGTCAAAGTTGGTGAGGTTCCTCCCGTATGTGTGGTGGCTCCGGAAGATTTATAAATTTAAGTGGGCGACACACAAAAAAAAAACGGAAAAAGTCCTTTTTTCCGCATTACTTTGGCACAAAAAAAAAGAAGGAATATTTACTTTAAGGACAAACGATATCGGCGTTTGTATCTCCGAGCATGTATCGCGACAGCATAAACTGCTGGTGACTGACAGAACAACCCCTAATCCACCCCTTAGCCTGTGTTTTTTCGACAATCGCCTGTGTGTGCATGTTAATTTGGTTGGTGGTGGTAATGCCTGATGTTATTTTATGCGGCGTAGCGCCATCAATTATTTAAAATGTTTTTTGAAGTCATTAAGCTCCTTAAACGATTCGTGCGGTGATGGGTGGCATTGGTGGTGGTATCTCTTCTAATTAACCCACCTTTGGCCCATTTCTAGGACGAGCACAGAGTAAACTCTCACACTAAAGAAGTTCTTAACCCATTTGGTCATTGATCCCATAAGTTGTAGCCTCTCACACACCCGCCTGTTTAGCAGGATATTTTCATTTAATTCATCTTCTTCTTCTTCTTCTTCGTCGTCGCCATCGTCGTTCTCTCTGTAGAAGAGAAAAACGAAAAAAAAAAGAAAAAAAAACTCACTTTGGGGGTAAAAACTTTTTCAAAACCTACACATCCTCTACGACAAGTCTACCACTCTTGGTCCGCTCCGTGATTCCAACAGCGCGGCGGTGATGGAGGCAACAGAGAAAAAAAAAACAGAACTGAAAGAGGGAACGGGAACAAAGGATATCAGGACGAAAAAATAAGGACATGGTAAACGCAGAATAACGGATGAGAAGAACAAGAAAACGGAGCAAGTAAAATCTGCAGAAGCAGTCTAACAGGATGCAAGCAAAGGGAAAGACTCACAGACACACAGCCATACACAGAGACCGCTTTTGGAATGAAAATAATTGTTGCTGCTGCTACTTTTGCTCATAATGAGAGAACGATGATGATGGCGACGAGGTGGTGTGTCTCCCTGGAATGTATCCTTCTGCACGTAGTCACGTTCACCGTTCCCCCGCTAATGTTGGCAGAGTTGCCTTTTTGTTTTTATTCGCCGAATGCATTTCATCCGTGTGTAGCGGGAGAAGGACAATGATGATGGTGGTGATGACGACGCCGCGAACAGGGTAGGCGATAGAAAAAAAAGGATATGCAGAGAGAAATACTTGAAAAAAAGATTCATAGAGTGTGCACATGTTAGGCGATGGTTGCACGGATGTCAGGGAAATTTAGTTAATATCTGGAGCAATGGGGATCAGAATCCAACCGCAAGAGTAGTAGGGCGACACGGAATCAAGGAAGGATGTAGGGAATCAATGGAGGCGGGGACGAGATTGTATCATTTTGAAGTATTCAGAGGGAGCATTTCGCTTGTGATTTGGTGTCAGGTGAACGCCTTTATCCTGAAAAATTACCTAAAAGACATGACAGTGGATTAGACTGTTAGCACGTCGTTACAGTGGTGCTCATTGTGCGGAAACTATGAACGACTTTCTGGTCCTTTTAGGTTTATATCTTGAGTGCGTTCTTCTATTCCTATAAAAAGATTCCCACTGTCTGTCTTTCTAACCAAACGCACACCCCCTACTTACAGCTTTCTCAAGCCAATTCCTAAAGTAATTCCGCACAGTTTAAGTCAATTAAGGCTAAAACTTGTTTCGCTGGATTTGAGGTTTAACCAATTCACATCACCCCCGTGTCTCACTACTCCCCCCAGCGACAATTTGTCAATTCAAATGCAACCGCTTCCATTCTATTCGAATGAGTTGTTTTGTAAGTGAAAGCTTGAAAACAAGATGCAGATGGTATAACAGCGACAAGGGTTGCACAGCAGAGCAGAGGCAATGGCAAACCGCCCTTATTTCCATAGCAAAACAAGTACATGTGTAGAAGAAATGTAGTTCTTCTTGTCAAAGTTTCCACATTGACTATGGTTGCTCTGCTCCTGTATGTGTATTTTTTGAAGCCTTTAATGCAAAATGAGAGGAGGAGACATGTCGACAATGACGATGGATGTTTGCATGGCACGTAATGTCTTGTGGTGCAGTTTTTTTTTCTTGATGTATAGACTGACAAAACAAGATGTTTTGACAAAGCATTAGGTTTGATTTAATCATTTTAGACAAAAATGAATTGCAGAATGGAAGTATGGAGAAGTTTCTAATAGGGATGAGGGTTTGTTACTGGAAATAGTTGCCAACCTATTAATGTGGCCGGTTCATGCACTACATGCACTATTTCGTCTTCCAACACTCCACTTCCGTCCATTTCTGCTAAACCTACAATCGGTGCTCGTCAGGGGCCAAAATTGAAGTTTTTTCAACCAACAAGCGACTCCAGCCAGCTGGCTTCAGTTTCCCACGCCAAGTTGGTTGAGTTCCACTTCTACTTGTATGCGCCACCTGTCTTCAGTCTCGCTCTACTACCCCATCCCTCGGGTGTGGCTTTGACGATTTTCAGACCGGAGCATTGGTGTCCATCCGCTCTACATGACCCAGCCACCTCAGTCATTGGACCTTCACTCTTCTGGTTAAATCGATGATGTCAATATCGCCAGCGTATCCGAGTAATTGGACGGACCTTTGAAGATTGTGCCTCTAGTGCTGGCGCGTGAGTTTCGCACAACTCCTTCAAGAACGGGGAGGTCTTGACCAACCTTGATGGAGCAGCGTCCATTTTTCATCGTCATCCTGAACAAACGGAAGAGTTTGGCAAGGATGCCAAAACTAGACATTGCTCTGTATAGCTCGTCTCTATAGATGCTGTCTACGCGGCCTTAAAATTGATGAAAAGGTGGTGGGTATCGATTTGAAGTTCCTGGGTTTTTTCCAAGATCTGCCGCAGTGTAAATATTTGGTCGATAGTGGTTTTTCCTGGCCTGAAGCCGCACTGATATGGACCCATCAGGTTGTTCATGAACGGCTTCAGAAGCTTACACAACACGGCAGAGCTTATAAGCGATGTTAAGAAGACTGCACTCAGAAAAAAAATGAGCTAAAATCAAGAATATCAGTGTCACATCAAGCCTATTCGTTGACGAAAGTCTGTTAAACACGAAAATTCTTAAACCAAGTACAAAAGTCTTATTTCGAGCCCGTTTTCAGTAGGATGCGTGAGCTTAAATTAAGAATAAGATCATGTCATTTTAAGAATACAAGAACTAGATTTAAGACTACTGTAAACTTAAATTAAGCTTACGTATTCTTAAACATATCAGAAACAAGAACAATGCCACCTTAAATCAAGTTTGTTAATTCTTAAAATAATCAGAAAGACAATGAAAATAAGAACAAGTATTCTTGTACTACAGTTCTTTTCGGAATGCTTTAAGAATGTTAAATCTTAATTTAAGATTGCATTGTTTTACCTCCTCCTTTACCTCCGTCCTCCACAAGAAAACAATAAATTCATTATTACAAGTAAATAAGCATATTTATTTGGTGGAAAAATTAAATTTTATAAATCATTGTTACTATCGTTATTACTATTATTATAACTTCATGAGATACCTCACAATTCTCCCTTCAATCCTGTTCAATTATGTTTTGAGTGCAACTGCATGATTCTTCGATTTTTACAATATTGTTGCTGCAATACTGTAATACTGATGATCTTCATGATCGCTAGTTAATGCTTCATTCTGATTCGTACAGGAAAGAACGGCATTTCCTCTTGAAGTTTCACTTCAATGCAGTTACGTCCTAAATAGAAATTGTATGTATGCATGTAGGATAATTAATACGCTATTGTAAAATTCAGTTACCTTAGCAAGTACTTTTCCATCACTAAAACTATTTGTTGAGCTGCTTTGGACGTTCGGAGCCACGTTAGTTCACTTTTATTTAATTGTTCCATTATAACCACGTTTTAAACTTTTTAAACAACTTAAACGCGTGCGAAGCAGAACAATAAATCAAACAGAATGATACATAATCAGTTTAGAAGCCAAATCAAGCACGTGGTATATTGTTTGTGTACACCTCAAATTTAAGATTGTTTCGGCTTGATTCAATAATTCTTTACTAAATAAAGATTGCGTCGAACTTAATTTAAGAACACATTCTTATGTTAAGATTAAAAAACATTAACGAACAATTTTTTAGTCTTAAATCAACTTTTTTATTCTTAATTTAAGAATTTAAGCTTGATTCTAGATTTTCTTTATTGTTTCAAGAATCATGGGTTTTATTTTAAGATTGAGAAAGTGAGAATGAAAAAATGTAAAAGTAAGCCCGATTGTACTGGATTTTAGCTTGCGATTTTTCTCT
Organism: Matsumyia berberina; assembly: GCA_917880715.2. Lineage (NCBI taxonomy): Eukaryota > Metazoa > Arthropoda > Insecta > Diptera > Syrphidae > Matsumyia > Matsumyia berberina. The sequence goes on along the minus strand of OU862871.1, from coordinate 78,539,558 downwards.
GAGTGTGAAGCCTCTGTAGTTGGCGCAGTTCAGAGGGTCTGCTTTCTTTAGGATCGGGCAAACAATGCTGAGGTTCCATTCATCGGGCATACTTTCCTCCGACCATATTTTACAGATGAGTTGGTGCATGCTCTTTACCAAGTCATCGCCTGCTGCTTTGAACCGCTCGGCAGCTAGGCCTAGCCCGTTAGCTCCAGCAGCTTTGTTGAACTTAATGTTAGACATGGCCATTTTCACTTCGACCACGTCGGGTGGCCTGAATTGTTGGTCTTCGTCGTCCAGGTTGAATGGATCATGACAGGGGGATTTGATTCGTCGTCGCCGTTAAACAGTCCGCAAAAGTAGTTCTTCCATATCCTCAGCATCTACTGCGATTCTACTATGATGTTCTTTGTTCATCCTTGCAGGCCTCGGTTCGGCCTCTGTCTTGGGCCTTGGCTGGTTCTCTTTACCCACTAAACTTCCTAACCTCATTCCTGCAGTAACATCTCCCTATTTCCTCGACCGCGCGCTCCTCTGCTTTTCCTGCTGAGAAGCCGGTGTTCGTCTTCCCTCTTCTGCTCGTAGAGCTCGCGATCAGCTCTGGTCTTTCTAAGCAGCGCCGCTTTGTATGCCTCTTGTTTCGCTACATGTGCTTGCCAGCACTCGTCGTCAAACCAGGGGTTTCGTTGCGGTGGCCGAATGAAACCCAGCACGTCAGAGGCGGCATCTCTGATCGCTTTTTGGCAATGTTGCCACTGGTTTTCAATACTTGATGCTGGCGGCATAGGACTTCTTGATAAATTGAGAGAACCTCGATTGGAAAGGGATCTGGTGATCTCTTGCGATTGCAGTCGTCCGACGTCGAATTTCCTCACAGTATTTCCTTGTCTTGGCGGTGTTCGGAAGTGGTCCGAGTCAATATTAGCCTCTCGGGACGTTCGGACATCCATAATACTGAAGGAGTACCTTGCGTCGGTCGCAATGTCAATCTGGTTGATGGTTGATTGATCAGGAGATCTCCATGTTCCTTTGTGAATATCGAGATGTGGGAAGCGGGTACTAGCTACGACAACGTTCCGCCATGCAGCAAAGTCGATCAGCCTAAATCCGTTATCGGAGGTGAGGTCGTGTAGGCTGCACTTTCCGACAGTACTACCAAAGATGCCCTCTCTTCCTAGCTTTGCGTTAAAATCGCCTAGGAGATTTTTTACGTCATAGCTAGGGCACTGCTCGTATGTCTTGTCCAAGAGCTCGTAGAACCTACCTTTGGTGTTGACGTCTTTCTCCTCTGTGGGCGCATGCGCGCATATCAGGCTTATGTTGAAGAACTTAGCCTTGATGCGGATTATCATGATATTATGAGGCGTTCGCTCACATACCCGAAGCTTAAGATTTCTTGCCTAAGTCTGCCTCCAACAACGAATCCACACCCAAATAATCGCTGCTTTTGTTGCCGGTAGCAATCGCCGTGGTATACTCTTATATCGCAGTTTCCCATCCACTTTTTGCCCGGCCCATCCCTCGGCATTTCTTGGATGGCGGTACTGTCTACTTTGCAGCAGTCTAGAGCCTCTGCTAATTGTTCAGCTGCACGTGGTCTGTTAAGAGACCTAAAATTCCACCTGCAGATCCAAAGATCGTCATCCTTATTTTGTTTGCCAGGGTCGTCAACAGTAAAATCCTCCGTATCCGAGGCTGTTAGATGCTTCACAACAATTTTTGGTTTTCCGTGGTGGACCCATCAACCCCACGCATATTCTTATCTGCTCGGCGAAAATTGAATAGTGTTGCCCTAATTATCGTCTTCATGGATCATGGACACCAACTCAATGGAGTACATGTAGCTCTGAAAGGGGTTATACTAGCCCTGTTCCGGTGTCTCTCGTTGGTCACAGAGTGTATTTCGAATTAATTCCGACGAATCATAGGACAGTTGTTAGTTTCACTGTTCTGTTGCCAAGGAGTCTACGATTACTTTTATCCTTAACTTTTATAACAATTTTTTCCAAGACCCAACCAACCAACCGAAAAAAATTCATCCACAATCCGTCGATTAAGTTTTGCTGTCGCTCATCAGTTCTCATGATCTGCTTTATAGTGCATTGTTTGTCATAACACGGAACGTAAGTCCCATCATCTAATCTCAAGTCCCCACGCCACTTCCGATAAATGCAAACAAAAGACAACAGCACACTCGGTATCTGTTCCCCTCCCCAGAGCCATTAAATTCCCACTTTTATGCTCGCATTTTCATAAACATCCTCTTCCTGTTTTCGTATTCAGTTCAGGTTTCTCATTTTGAAGTACAACAACTACCCACTCGACGAGAGATGTTGGTGCCACATTCTCGCCACCACCACCACCACCATTACCGTCATGATACGTCTTCACATCGAGCATATTTTTTGGGGTCATTTATCAATCTTTGTTTCTTTTTTCCCCGACACGCTGCTGCAGCACTTTGAAAAATTCTCCCTCCACCTTCGGTCCTGATAGACAACGCATTTGTCAGTAGTTCAATCTGTCCGTTCGGCCCCATCCTTCGCCTCGGAATACTACATGTGTATAATGTTCCGAACAATTTCCATTACTCATCAGAGAATCATTTCACGTCACCAAACCACCATCGCCACGCCACGACCAGCGGCAACAGCAGCAGCGCGCACCACCACAAGGCAAAAGGCAAGAATCTGTAGCAAGAGACCGATGCGGCTTCCCAGATATTTTGGGTGCCACACTCTACCACTTTTGATGGGACGCGCCAACTACAGGGACACCATGTGTGCCTGTGCCTGTGCGTGTATGCGGACGTTTATCAACAAACGGCAATTTATCGGTTTTGTCACGCGGTCAACGCCGTCGGCCGATAAAATCTTTGATTGGTCGTCGGTCGGTCAACACGAAATAGAAAAAAAAAATAAAAAGGGAAATTTTTGTAGAAAAGCTTTGGAAAATCTGGTGGAAAATTTACATAAAGGCGTGCGAGTTCGACAAGCAAATGTCATGTTTGAGGGTGGGGAACTGTTGACGTGTGATCAGTGTAAGTGGATGGCAAATCAAATGCGCATTAGGACACAGGAAGCGAAGGAAGTCTTTGGATTGACTTTGTGGAGATTTTGTGGGCAGTCTTTTGCTGCTAGGTGTTGAATGTTGCTTAGAGTTTCTAGAAGCGTGTGGCCCATTAGCTCAGTTGGTTAGAGCGTCGTGCTAATAACGCGAAGGTCGTGGGTTCGATCCCCCCATGGGCCATAGACATCTTTTTTTTTTCGCTCAGCTCAGTGTGCTTTTCAGTATCTGCATGCTTTGCACATTTTTTGAATGCAATTCAAGAAGGTTAGGGAACTCGTTGTACAAACCCAAAGCTCACAAAACCAGTGAAAAGCAAACTCTCTCGCTGATATTTCAGTATCAAAACCTGCAACTTTTTGCTTGAGGAGCACAACAATCAATCAAGACCCCGACGTACAGTCCTACAATTCGGGGTAAACCTGGGCTTCAATCAAGAAGCGTTTCCAGCCAGGCCGGTCGTTAGCTTGTTGCCTCTAGTTAGGTTAGGTTAGGTAAGTGGGCGTGCGAAAGGAAAAGAAACTATATCGCCACAGTCAGGTCAGTTCAGACTCATTGTGCTACTCGACGGGGGAAGAGAGTGTTCCCTACCCGTAAGAAGGCTACCCAATAGTTACAGTTGCGTACATACATACATATGTATGTATGTATATATCTTTGGATTTGACGAATCTCATTATTTGGTGTATCGGATAATTCTTCAATGTCCTCGAAAAAGTGTCATCCGAGGAACCTATTTCTTAGATGGCAGAGACTAGGGCAATGGCAAAGGGAGTGGGTTGCATCCTCGTGGACCTCCTTATCGCCACACCCCCTGCAAAGGTCTTTTTCTGAATTTCGAAGGTTTTTCATATGTTACCGCAGCGTATTATGCCCTGTGATCGCTTCTACAAGGGTAGATAGGGATCTTCTATCGATCTGGAGAAGTCTGTCGGTCCTAGCTCTATCTTCCTTGTGGTTGCACAAGTATTTAGAGAGGTCCATCTGTTATTAGCCTCCGTTAAGGCTTTATTCCCTGATTCGAGCTTAAGTGTGGAAGGCCGGATGTGCACCGAAGTCTCGGCTTGTTGCCGAGTGTTTTGTCGCCAATTCATCAGCATTCTCGTTTTCTGGTATTCCCTCATACCCAGGGACCCCACAGAATATCACCTTGTGCTATGTTCCAAGAACCTTGAGCTCTTCTCGACAGCACCTCACAAGCTTCGATTTTATTTCGTCAATAGAAATTGCTTTTATTGCTGCGTGGCTGTCAGTGAAAAAGGTGATATCCTTTCGTGGTATTGCCCTCATCGCAGTCTCACGGGCGGTTAGTGTCAGTTCTAGGACCTCCCTTGGAAAACACTGCTGTGGTCCGGAAGGCGTGCAGACTTGGGGATGTACAGCGTTTCGGAAAAGATACCTGCCCCCACACCAGTATCCATTTTGGATCCATCGGTGTTGATCGCCATGGAATGTGCGTTTGGCATTTGCCGGCTTTTCCAATCTTCCCTGCTCGGGTACGCGCTTGTGAAATCCTTGTGTTATGTAGTCTGTTGTCGATATATTGGCTAGATACTTGTTGCCTCTAGTTTCGCACAAATTGGTTTTTACTTGTGTCGCTGTCATCCTCTGCTTCGCCGTCCTTTTGGTATAGATTCAAGAATTTTTCCGAGCAGAACACTGGCGCTCATCTACCCTAAATGGCTCACCCTTTTTAGTACTTGAGCTCTATCGATTTGGTCGATGTCTTTGTATAGCCCAAGCCCATAGAGTTAGTCCTTCACTCACTTCGAAAGGCAGGTATAAGAAAAAGGTTCAAATCCTTGAAATCGAAACATTCCTACTCGATGAGCTCGATGAGCACGACCAAATCCAAAACGCGATCTGTAAAAGTTTTTCATCAATTCTTTGCTGTGCCAACATGCAGAAATTGCTTTCAAACCTCATAGAATATAGACCAAGAGATTAAAGTTTGGTGCTCGATGAGCAAAACTCGGTCCAAGTTCGAAAAGATCCCTTTACCCTGATTGAAACATTAACAGCTGTAGTTAGTTTATCTGTAAATCAAGCCTACTTCAAATTGTGCTCGTAGCATTCTTTGACACTATTTACTTACACTTCCAACTGAACGCTCGCTGCCTCATTTAGAAGGATACACGGCAAAGCAAACCGTCAATACGCAACCCGCGCTCACCCTCCCAAAACTCTCTGGTCCTTTGACGGGAAGCGGCTTGATGGTGACCACAAAGTCATAAACAGATCTTTGAGCGCTTTCATCAACTTACTTATCACCGACACAGTCAGGAAAGGCAAGGCAGTCCCATGAAACTCGCATTCACTTCTTCATCATTCATGATGCATCCGTCTCTTTGCCCTTTTCCATTCATTTCACTAAAAGCTTTAATTAAAATGTTTTTCACGCTGGTAGCTACAACATATGCCAAATGCACGAGGACGACGGAAAGGATACATCGGAGCAACGGGGAAAGGTTTCCTTAAACTCCATGCCATCCAAGGGCAGAGGAGTCGAAAAGCCAAGAGAGACAGAAAGAGAGTGCGTTCATTTCTCCGCATTGATGCAGTGTGGCATGGCAAGGCAAAATGCATTCATGTTCGTACCGTGTGCCAGTGTGTAGGGTAGCAGCAGTCAAAGCCTCTCTAGAGCTAGGATACACTTTGTTATGCACACTCTGTGCCGGTGCTACTGCTTCTGCTGTCGAGAGGGTGAAGACAAAACGACCCAGGACTCTATCTCGGATGGTGATAAATATCCGGCAGATTCTTGCTCGCATTCACTTACTCACTCACTGACTGACTGACAGTCAGAAGGAGTAACTTTCTGTGCGTGCGAGAGTGTTTTAAGGTGCATAATGGGGCCAAACTACATCCATACAGAGCAGCGTACGGTAGCTAGCACTTTGTAGCAGGAAACTTCCTTATTTGCATTTTATTTATGCGAGGACTGCTGTGCAACTATGAACTTTGTTTTCCTTTTCAAGTTTTTTTGCCTTTTGCCTCTGCTTAGTGGCAAAAGGACGACGATGATGATTATGCATTCTGTTTGTTGGATTAAAGTAAATATTTCGGTTTTGTAGTAGCGTTTAGGGGCGAAATAACTTTGGCGCTGCATAATTCCCTTCAAACGACTCTTGCTGATCAAAGGGATTTCTATGGAAAGTAGTCGGACAGGAAGTTGTTTCATCTAGTCTAAGGTGTGGAAGTAAGCAGTGTGAGGGTCTCCAGCTTGTTTTGTTCGGTTGCGTCTTCCTTATGCTACAAACGTTTTACTTTATTTTAGCGAATTTTGCCTTCGTTATGATCGATCGTCACGATCAGAAATTTTTGGCTGATCCTTCAAACCAACCGGTGAGCTGTCTGATGGCATATGCTAGTGGTCCTCATAGAGATCGACACGTTCATATCACAAGCTTACCGATCGTATCTGTTGCGTACTAGTAATCACTCAGACCGACCGAGTCTAGCAAGATCAATTGTTTCGATGTATCAACCGATCTGAAAGGATTTTCTAAGCGATCAGATCTATTTAATGGCTTGATCAGCCTTGAACTTTCGTCGCATTTTGAAAAAGCGTTACAAGATCGGTGAATTTGATGGATAAGTTGCTATCCCTTGACTCTGTTTGTCTAATGCTTCAGGCAACTTTCAACTTAGATGCAGCTTTGCAGTTTCACAGTCGATTTGAAACTTACTCCAATGATACTGAAGTCTAGGGTCAACTTGAACCAAGAAGCCTCTTTTGCAATTGAAGATCACTGTAGATCACTTCAAGAGATTTTTCTCTGGAACTGACTTCGACTTTTGTTGAAAGATAATGGGCAGGGCGTAGGTAAGCAGCGTCACTAAATCATCTCAAGCGCCCTTAGTAGTTTAGCTAGGCCATTAGATCTACTAGCTGTGTTAGACTTACCACCTGTGGTCATAGCAAGATCACGGCACATTCGACCATCATCAAAAAATTTTCTGGAAGAAATTTTGCACTTTTACTTCGACTAGGTAGGTTCCAGATCTATTCCGGAACTTTCAAAAATCCTATCTACAGGATGAGTGTTTTTCATCAATTGCTGTCTCATCGAGACTCGCTTTACGATCGTTAAAATATTTCGATCTGCAAAGAATCTGGCGATCGCCGTCGTCGACAACATTTTTTCAAGGAAATTATTTCAAAGACTTCGACCAGGTACGGTCCAGAATGTTTAGACTTTAGACATAAACGACGACTGCAGTGTCTTTCAGGCCGAAATCATAACCATCATCGAGGCCTCGAAAAGTGTCCGCGAGAAGGTTATCACCGCAAGGACAATCACAATCTATATCCACAGCCAGGCAGCCGTTAAGGCTCTGGAATCCGAGATAAATCTGCAAAAAACATCTAGATGAGATATTGAGAGCCAATACGTGAACCCTATCTTGGGTGGCATGGCATACGGATATATCAGGTAACAAAAGGGCTGACGAACTTGCACGAGGAGTGGCAGCGCTACATGCCTCACAGGTTCGACGAGGCCATAAGTCGAGTCAATACACGTTGGGCCCAGCTAGACACATGTGGAACGGGTAGAAGCTTATGGACGAGTTATAGAAGAGATCTCTGTCTCTGGTCGAACTAAGTTGTCGTGAGGCGGGGATAGTCTCCGTAATCATTACTGGGCACTGCGCCATTGGTATTCATGCGGAGCGCCTTGGTATACATCGACTGTTGCAAAAGTTGCAGGGATGAGGAAGAAATCGAATCTGTCCGACACTTGCTGTGTGAATGTCCTGCCCTCACCAGTACAAGAGTTAGGACTGTTGGTAGCTAGTTCTTTACGGAACTGGAGGACTTGTGAGACATCAAGCTGAAGGACCTCCTGAGATTATTTTTTTCCGGAGTAAAATTGGAAGATGGGCGCAATGGACCCTTTGTTAGTCGAAGTGAGCACTTGAGCCAAGACGATAGTCACAAGGCACCCATTCACTCAACCTAACCCAACCTTAGACATTCAATCTCAAGTGGCGAAGTCTCTGGATAGTAATCTCTTCACTCAATTCTCATCCTGCAGCACCATGTTCTGGGTTAAGGGCAGAACATGGGCCAAATGAACATGAGCAAGTTTCCCAGGGATGTAAGGAGGTGGTATGTACATCGGTTCATTGAGGTAGTTTAGGGAAGTAAACTACTTTTGTCTCTGGCCAAGGCGCCGGATGTACTGGTGTTAGTGCCAGAAATGTGCGTGGCTGGTACATTAATAAACGACTTGTTGGCCAATGTTGGCCAATGATTCGGTACCTTGAAAGGTATTCAACGTCTCCTTCTTCTCTTTCGCACATTCTAAAAGTCTTTGCGTCGGTTTACCTCCGTCTATGAAGAGATTATTGTGTCCTTTGGTTGGTCCCACCATCAGTCTCAATTGCTCTCCTTAAATTAAAACTTTTTGGTAAGGAGGTTGTTTCGTGTCTTAAAGAACAAACTTGACATTTTGTTCGACATCCCGTGGCATTTTCTCAATGGGACTTTAAACGCATTTTCAGGGGTTCAGATCACTGACTGCCGTCTCATATTAAGAAAGATTGGCTGCCCAACTCAAACTTATCTACCTGGGTGTAGTCTCAGCTACCTCCCACTTGATTGAAAAATCACTGGGTTTACCCAGGCCACATATGAATGAGGAGGATCAGCGCATAGACCCAGAGTCGACTACTTGTCCTGTATGACACCACTGGTTGATGAGATCTTTTCAAAGTAAAATTTCTTTAACAAAACTAGTTGGAAACAGCTTGGATAACCAGGCTTCCAAAATTGTTCCAAATATTCCCTTCTGAGCACAAATATCTCGTCAAGAGTTGTCATCAAAGTTCGGAAAAAGTCTCCACTTCGAACCCTTTAACCACTTCAAAGAAATCTCCTTCAAAACTCCACACAAAGAAATTCTCTCCGCAATAGCCGCACTCAATAAGAAAATGTTGACAATCAACGCAAGTCACACACACAGATTAAACAAACAAATTTCGCTTTCGAAAGGATAACACTGGTAGACACACACATCGCTCCGTACAGTGATAAAGTATCTCGAGCATAGCAGGACGACACGATGCCAATGAACATGTCTCCCGCAAATTTCCATAAAATTTATCACATGCAAACAATCCACCATCAGAAGTTGAACAGGGATTTCATTCAATTTTATTTCGCCTCAGATCCTGTGCTGCGGATCCCTTTGTGTGGTGCCTCACACGGATACACGCCGAAACGGATACAAAATTTATTACCCTTTAGACATGGCTTTAATAAAGTCACCCCCGAAAAAAAAAAACAGATTTGGTAAAATGGATTTCTCTCCCCTCCCACCTGCTTGGGTGACATTGACCGAACAGCGACAGAGCGCTGGAACAGTCTTTTAGTCTAATTTAGGTTTAGATTTCATTACACCGACATAGGAGAGTCACCCCAGGTAAAGAAAACAAATCAAATCTTGCACTGAATCAAGATACACATCTGTAAGATTTTTTTATGCCACTGCACCCCCGTGTACGGCGAGTGTACGTAACGTATCCTCCAATCACAACAACACAAGTTGATCTCCCTTTCCCTAGCACTGCTAGTTTATCCAATTGTTCGAGTATCTGTGGCAGTAGTTTCGAGCGGGAAATTCTGTTCTGTGTGCCGCACCACACGTAATCATACGTTTCACCGTGCGGAGGTATCTTTTTTTTTTTGTTTGTTTGGATTTTGTTTCATCTTTTTGCGTGCTCTCTCCGTTCAGCTGTCTGGGGCGACGGAGACGAGAGCGTGAGGGGACCTGAATGAGATACATATTGTCAGTCCATCAGCCTTGTAAAGTTTTTAAAGGCTGTTAACCTTTTGCGCATCTAACTGTTTTAGATTATGCCTTCAGCTTGTATCGAGGCGGGTGGGTGATTTGTTTTTTTCTCTTTGTATCCATTTACGATTTTTTTTTCGGCAACTTGATACCCCGGTCATTATTAGTTTGTGATCGAAATTGATGCAGTAAAATGTCTGCGGACAGGTACACGGGTTTGTAATTTAAAGGGTTTCAATCGGGCAGGAGAGGCAGGCATTTTTCGCCTTCGCCATGATGTGTCTTATTAAAGTTGAGGTTGTCCCTTTTTGTTTGAATTTTTCGACTTAGCTGCGTGGTCGCGGGCAGGAGAGACCATTAATTGGGATTTGAACGAGAACTTCAGTGATTCGGAATGGAATTGATGCAATTTTAGTCTTTAGGCTTAGAGGAAACAGTTGCCAATAGGACTGTCGAAGAGTTTCAAAATCACCTAAAAAGGCTTAATAGACGTATCCTTAACATGGGCTGTAACAAAGTGAAAATGGATCTTAATCGCGAGGACAGTTGGCTTTACACAGTGCGAACCCACTTACATCGAATAAAACTCTCCAAATCCCCCACAGTCTACAAACACCACACAATCCGATGCACTTGCTCCCTTGACACCCCGCAAAAGTAATTCAATTTTTGGTTTCAATTTCATATCTCATTATGTGCCTCCGGTTTATCAGGGACCGGCCTAATAGATAAATAGAACAATAGAACACCCTATTAACACATCAACCCTCCTGCCCTGAGCCAAGCGGAGATGACGACGACGAAGCGTCACTTAAGCACGTCCAATAAATTTAAATTAAAAATCAAAGCACTTTACCGCACCGGCACTATTGTTGCATTCACAATTCGAATATGATTTTCGTGAAAGGGGTGCCGAGAGAGCGACACAAAGCAGCGGAAAAACAATAACACAACACACAACCCCTAAGGTTTCTTTTAACGGAAATCGAGGGAAACAACAACTCACCAACACCATTGCTATTATCATCATCGTCATCATGAACCACCGCCGTCGTCGTCGTTGTTGGCCTCGTCGTCCACGACGTCCTTGTCGACCTCATAGTCATCCCTTTTAAGGGAAAGAGGCATGAAAACCTCGAAAATTCACCCCTTGTTTCTTTGCATTTAACTAGAATCGACAAAGGCAAACAACCACCGATTCCAAACGACGACAATCAAAAAACCACTTGGTCGGGTGTAATATTCGTTCGGTGGATGGACATGCGAGACAACTTTGTGTGTAATCATATTACATCTCGAGTCGATCTTTTGTTCCATGCAATGCAACGGTCGTCTGCAACGCGCACGAGTGTTTATTGTTCATAATTCCAATAAACATTTTTCTGTGTAAAAGAGTGTATTGATGCAAGGGTTTATTTGTAAACGTACAGGGATGTGTGGCCTTTATTGTGGTGCCACTTGACGAGGGGTTCTAAGTTTTGAGCGATTTTTTTTAATCAACTCCTTGGGATTTGTTTGCATTTAAAGAATGCAGGGGTGGTCGCAACACTGAAATCACTGGATTAAGTTTCTAGAATTAAGTTCTATCGAATTCTAGAGGAAACTTCAGGAGATTTGAAAGTCCAGCAGGGCACAACGTCTGACGACTTCCAACTTGATTCGGTTACAACATCTTTTCAACTGGCTGGTCATTCTTGGCTAGTGGTTGTGACCTTTTGACAGAATTTGACGTTCAACGTAAGACAAGTGTCTAAAGCCTTGTAACATTCCATCTTCTACACTCAGACTAGGAAAATCGTTGATTTTAACCATTGACCGTCTCCCCGCTATTCTTCATCGTTTTGTTCTCCTCACGACTTGGGTTTTTATACACTTTGAAGGACTTAGGACTGTGTGGTGCCTTCACAAAAAAGTGGTCGTAATTCATTACAATTCGCCTTGAGCCCAGAAAATTGAGCACAGTTACCAACGCGATCAAGTATGATCCATAGAAACACTGACTCCTTGTTTTATTTTATAGACGAAGTTGTGAATTTTTGTAAAGGGTCTTCGAATAGGGACTTCCGAACTTTGACAGTTGATAGCGTCCATATTGTTGAAGCTACATCTGTCAAATTGGCTGTCATTTATTCAGTCTGTTTTGCCAAATCACCATGGACGAATATAGCTTTCAACAACACGTGCAAATAATAAAATTGTTTTATCAAAATGGGTGTTCTGTTCGGCCAACATTCCGCTTGCTTCGCCCGTTTAACGGTCCTTCCGAGAGGACTATTCGCAGTGTGATGGATAAATTTCAGTCCACTGGTTCAGTAAACGATCAACCAACACACGTACGTCGACGAAACGCAAGATCTGCCGAAAACATCGTCGCTGGCCGTGAGAGTGTGCAGGAGAATCCGAGGCAGTCGATTTCTCGTCGCTCACAAGAACTCGGCCTTTCGCAGACAACAACTTGGCGAATTTTGTGTCGTGACTTGAACCTGCACCCGTACAAAATTTAACTGACCCAGGAGCTGAAGGTAAACGACCATAGACAACGACGTGTGTTCGCTGAATGGGCTCTGGAGCTGTTGGAAACTGACCCTAGTTTTCATCGAAAATCATCTTTAGCGATGAGGCCGATTTCTGGATGAATGGGTACGTCAACGAACAAAATTGTCGAATTTGGGACGATACCAATCCACCAATCCCGAAAAAGTCAAGTGTGAATTTTGGGCTGGCGGCGTCATCGGTCCATATTTCTTTGAGAACGACGTTGGCCAGGCCATCACAGTCAACGGCGAGCGCTATAAGTCGATGATTACCAACTTCTTTTGGCCTGAATTGGATGATATGGACACCAATAGGACGTCGCTACGTGCCACACAGCTCACGCCACATTGGAAATTCTGCACGAGCGTTTCGAGGGCATGGTCATCTCACGTGGAGGTGATGTGAACTGGTCACCGAGATCGTGCGATTTGACGCTGTTAGATTTTTTCTTGTGGGGTTTTCTGAAGTCGCAGGTCTATGCGAATAAGCCACAAACCACAGCGGCCCTCAAAGCCAACATAGCCCATGCCATCGGTCAAATTCAGCCTGATTTATGCGCCAGAGTCATGGAAAACTTGACATTTCGGATGCGCGCCACCCAGAGAAGCCACGGCGACATTTGAACGATGTTATATTCCATACATAATGGCATAGATAGGGCTTTCAAAGGAATGAACAATTTCGATGATATCTCACACACACTTTGTTTTATTTAAACATAAAGATAGGAAGCGCTTAATGAAAGACCCTTTACAAAGAAACCTCAACACAAGGTCCCTCTCAGACCATAGTTCAACTAACAAACCTGCTTTCCATCCTCGGAGAGCAATAATTCGTTCTATTCCAACATAATGAGAACAAATTCGCACAGAGTCATTGAATTGGCACCACCTGGACTTGAAAACCTACCAGTCGGTGGTGTCCACCTTTTCGTTAGAGAAAATGGGAAAAGCCCCCTGCCTCGTGGGAACATTTTTAAATTCACAATCCCAATCCCCTTCGTTTAATCACAATGCAAAATCTATAAACTGAGCTGAAAACCTTATCACAAATCCACACACACAGAATAGATTGCTGTCCCTCGGTGTTGGCGCAAGACCGCCGACTACACACCCAACCCAGACGACGGCCGACCTAAATAACTCACCCAATTAAAAAAAAAAAAAGTAGAAAAAGAAAATAACGTACAATGCCAATACTCTCTCTTGGAACGCCAACTTTCTACTTTATTAGCCAAACCACCATGGTGCTGTCCTAATTAATCTTCAATTAAGCAACACGACTACGACGACAAAGTCAGGAAAAAAGGTGTTCTATTGAGTATGACCCCATAAAGGCAGCATGAACTGTGCCCCCTCCGCACTGCTGTCGCCCACGCTCCCCAAAGTGCGCCTGATGGGGAGACCCCTTTGCCAGGCACAAAACACCAAATCCTTGAGGGATGATTTCATTAAATGATTTGCCTTCTTCATCTTCTTCCTTTGCAGTCGTAGTCGTAGTCGTCTTTTGGCATTGCATCCAATTCTAGAGAGAAAGAGAGCGAGAAACTAATTCAACCAAAACTTCCACCAGACGATGATATAGAGGATTGTAGTCCTCTGAACTCTCTGTGTGTGTGGTATAGATTCATGTTTGGCCAAAGCCCAACTCTTCTCTGACAAAAGGATACTTAGGACTTAGGAGTGTAGTTATAATTTTTCCCTTTTTTTTTCTATTTTTGTGTGTCAAAGACATGCGCATTGGCACAACAATTCACTCGAACGACAAAGAGCCGACGAAATTCCTCTCAGTCCTCTTTCACTCCTAGAAACTGAGGCTCTCACCACCAACCACCCTGTAGCTCTCAAACTAACAAGTGGAAGTAAGTAGAACATGAATTTACGCGCGATTGCCTTCTCGCCGTTTTAACGTCGATTTGATTCTGCCGCAGGACGAAACTGAACACGGGTGGATTCTGTGGGGGGGAGTAACACTGTTGTGTTACTCGAAAATTGTTGATTAATTTAATAAAAAAAAAAAGAAGAGGCCCAAGAAAATCTCTTTTCGATTTAAGCAGAGCGGCGGAAATAGGGTGTGCGGACTAGAGGGTGCCAAGTTGACATAATTAATTTATCCCCTGTAGGTCGGACTTCCTGATTTAGAAATCACCCACTGTTGGGCGATTGGTTGGTCTTTTTTGGGATGGATTTTGACCTTTTGACAGGGTTAGACGTTTGAGGAACACAAGTGACTAAGAGCTCGGTATTTTTGACCTAAAAGTGCTGGCAGTGAGACATTTGCCTCATGTCAATCGTTGAAACCTGAAAATGGTAGGTTTTCTGAACTCTGACACTACCCTACAGGCTAGGACCATAAGGATCAAAGACACTCGTCTTTGGAGCCAAAAGCCAACGACTTTTAAGACTCTCTTGGTGTATTGAGGTAACGTCGACCACAAAACGAGAGAGCTAATCAACAGTTTTTGGTCCGCCAGAGGCGACTGCATTATATCTCCCAACTTATGGCAGAGAAGAGACCAGAACGAAACAAAATGTCTCCTGGCTGTGAATAAAAAAGATATTCGCATCCTTATAGCTGTACTGATGGGACATTGTTCCATAGACACCATGGCCAGCAGACTCGGCGCCAACTCCCCAGACTACTGCAGGACCTGTCAGGATGCGGAAGAGACGGAGGCCATCAAGCACATATTACGTGAGTGTCCCAATCTCCAAAACCGCAGGCTGTTTGGAGAATTGATTTTAGAAGTACATAATGGATTAGTAGGCCGCATAGGATCAGTAGGACTCATAGCCATTAGACTGGGAACTTCCGCCATAACCTAACCTAACCTAAGCCCCTTTTTCAGAAGTGAATCTCAGGGTATATGGCGTCATTTTACACTTCTGACACCACCCTACCCATAACCTACAGCCCTCCGACTCTCTGCTTTACTCAATAGAGAATTTTACCATTTACTGAGTCGTTCTACACCTTTGATGTCAGGAGTGAATTTCAGCGTGTACTCTACACCTCTGATCAGAGAATCCTATTTATCACCAATGATTTCACAACTTGTGGCAACAAATTAACCTGGTGTGAAAGTCGAGTGTCTTTTGCCCGTTTGCGTCTCCCCAGAGGGTGATAGCGGTTTTTTTTTTGGCCAGTCAACCCTATTCTTGTAGACAGCAGAAAACGCTCTTCTGACACTACCTTACTTTCAGACATGACCGTACAGCCTTTGAAAACATGAAAGTTAGCCGTTCGGTAACCCGTTTTCGGTAACCATTTGTATTTGATCGAAAGTTGTCCTTACTCTGTCGTATGTGCACTTTTAACTCCGCAGTTTTGGATACATCACTTCTGAAACACCATTATCCTTGTTTTGCCAAGTTAGTCGTTAGTTGTGTCCCAAATACTCAGCATTATTTGCACTTTGGACACATATTTTGTTTTTTATTCTTACACAGCTCCAAACTGGCCTTCATGGCCAGTAGTAAGTTGCCTCTATCTGTTAACTTGTGTACCCACTTCTGACACCAAATTTCTTAATCTGCACTTCTGACATCACCTCAACCATGTCACAACACGTGTTTTGGTAGTCCAAGAACACCAACAACGACTCCGATTGAGAAACCGATTTTAAAAAAAAAAAAACTTCACCCAGACAGAAGGTTCACTCCAGCAGTCATTATGGCCTGTCCCACAAATCCTTCTCCTATCCTTAGGCTGCATCTGTCGTTATTCTTGACGCCACCACCGAGACCCCTATTCCACCTCTCGAAGTCAATCTACTGCATCGATTTTTCGGCCCCCATTCCACTGCCTGCTGTACGAGTATTCGGGGCCACATCAACCATACCTCGCAAACAAAGGAACGAAAAACGAATCCCCACGCGCATTGAGCACAATAGTTGCTCATTGAGTTGTTTATCCATCCATTGACATCTAATACCTTTAAGTATTTATTACCGGAAAATGTACATACACCCTGGCAATCGTATGAAATTACTTACAACCCAAACGAGGACGGGAGAGGGTGGCTTGTGCTCTATGGCCCGATTGCAAGGGAACTCTCCCCCACGGAGTTTGTACAAGAAGTAGAGAAAAAAAAAAAAAGGAGAAGCGACTTCTCCACTTAGAAGCAGGACATTGACAGGCTTAGCACACAAGCAACAACCAACAACAAACAAACAGAAACGCCAAACCATTCTTCTTCCTTCCAATTACTCTAAAAATAGGATGGCAATGACGACGACGACGACGACAACGACGCGACAAAAGACGCACACACGCCCGAGGGGAGACTTCGGCTCTGCACTGGCTTCCTTGCCTTGTCGCCATGCCATGCGATCATCCAGCCATTTCGCCCCTCTCCCAGCACAATCCCAGATGTGTGTGCTTAAGATGTGCATCCACGAAATTGAATCAATAATCTGTGTGTTGGTGCATGTGTATCTAAACGTATCTACGCCACTCGAAGCAGAGCGGAGAGCGCACCCCACAAACTTGCATCCGATTAAGATTCTACAAGAAAATTAATTAAATCCGAATGCGAAGATAGTTCAAATCAATGGAATCTTTGGGGAGTACCGATAATAAATTATCGGACAAAAGGACAGAAGAAAAAAAGATGAAAAGAAACGGAGAAGAAGAAGGTATCGGCACGGGAAGGAAAGATGCTTTGCGGAAAAGTTGAGTTTTTCTTTGCTTCTGTGTGTATGTCGCTGTGTGTTGGTGCTCGCTCTCGTGGAATGCCTCCTTCTAATGACAGCTGATGTGTCACGTATGCTTTGTGACGTACTTGTTGGGTTTTTGTGTTTAGAGAGGTAATTAGAATGTCAGTTGCGAATGGTAATCGGAACACATCTGATTTGAGTCATTGAATGTCATTCAATGCGTAAAGGGTAAAAACTGAGCCTGAACTGTGTGAACTTGGAGGTTAGGAGGGTGTGTGAAAAGATTTTTATTGAATTCTGTATTTTTAGTCCGCGTGGAGCTGCACAGACTTTGTAGCAGCCCAGAATGATTTTCTGTCTTTCCTGCTAACAGAGAGTAAAAATTCGGCAAATTTCTTGCTATTTCTCCATTGTGTTTTCAATCCAACTTTCAATCCCTGATTAAGGACGCAACCAATGATTGTCGGCACAGATATTTCACGTTTCTACTCTTGCTCTTCAATAGGATAACACAAGCCTTTTCGCTTTAAATGTGGAATACGTTTTTACTTAACGAAATGTGGCTTCTTTCAACGCCAAAATGCAGTCTTTCTTGCTCTGCGTGTTCTTACGGACGTTAAGAACCATTCATTTGATTTCTCTCCATTCTGAGAAGTGTCAGATAGACTTGAAGGAAGTAACTAAAAGGTGGCGTAAAAGTTGTCTCTCGATATTCTTTGGCTGTAATTTTTTTTATAAACGAAAAGCTTTGGTTCTGCTTTCGGATTATGTTTATTTGATTTCTTAAATTTTTTTTTATTAAATCGAGAAAATAATATCGGCTAGGGGCCGCCGCCAGAATTAATGACTATTCAGGCCCGATTTATGGCATTTTATAACACTCTTACCAGAACTTCCGGCGATAGGTCCTTGCATTCTTGACGGATATTCTCTTTGAGGGCTTCTAGAGTCTCAGGCTTGTTGAAATAGACCCCACAAAAACAAGTCTGGAACGGTTAAATCAGGCGATCTTGCCGACCAGTGCAAATCGTCAAAACGAGAAATTTGGCGACCCGGAAATGCAGCCCTCAGAATTTCGGTTGTGGCTCGTGCAGTATGCGCCGTTGCTCCATCCAATTCATCCAACTGAGGAAGGAGAAAGTCGTTCAGCATGGCTCTGTAGCGCTCGCCGTCCACAAAAGTCGTTTGGTCCGCGGCGTTTTCTAAAAAATAAGGCCTCCAGCGTAGACAGCACACCATGCAGTATCTTTGAGCGGGTATAATGGCTTATTCACATATTCACAAAAATGGAAATGGGCCTCGTCGCTCATGATGATTTTAGATGAAAAGTTGTCTCCCTCGTGGTCGAGATTCAGGATAACTTGAGCGTGGGTTACACGCGCTTGGTGGTCAACAGCTAACAGCTGATGCACTGTCTGGACTTTGTAAGGGAACATCTTACAGTCTTTCACCAAAATTCTCTGTAAAGACCGCAGATTGATGCCCAATTGCGTGGCACGTCGTCTGGTCGATACTCCGGAGTTCTCTGCGACATCTTCAGCAGAACGGCTGTTCCGGGGCCGGCCAGACCTGACAATATCTCGTGTTGTCCCATACTCTTCTAAGCGAGCGGCTAAAGGTCGTAGTATTTGCCCAGCTAGTGTCGGACGACCCGGAAATCTGCACCGAAATTCACGCTGCGCCAACACCACCGACGAATTATTCCACAAAAAAATCGAAACAATTATTTTGCGTTCTTTAGGAGTATAGCGATTCATGTCTTGTTGACATGTTTCAAAGTGTCAAAGTAGAATTGACATTTGCCGTCATTTGCAAAAATTATAGCATCTTCCAGTAGGGTGATGATTTTTGCGCCACCTTGTACATACACAAGTCTTTCTATCTGTGGTCCACAAGAGAGCTTATAGCTATTAGGATAGCATAAGCCCCTTAGCTTCACAGACGAATGCATGACTGCTTAACGAGTGTTGTAAAAACGATACATGTAAACTTTCTGCAAACTGTTTGAAATTGGAGATTAGAAGAAAAGCGGCTTGGAAGAAAAGCAGATCTTCGTAAGATATTGGCAATAGGCTCTGGAATCCGTAAAAATTAGACAACATCCTCTTTTTGGATCCAATTTTGGTCAGAGTCGGTTATATTAGTTATTTTTTTTAGAGAATCGGGGAAATGTCGGTCTTGATTGAATACTATTATTTCTTATAATCTCTCTTACTCGCTCTTCAAGAGGTTATGAATACTTTTATGATGTGCAGTGGTTCGAAACTCTGGTAATATTAGATTTAAATAGCGTCCGAGGTTGTTGTCCGGACTAGTTAGGGACATTTCTAGTGTTTTTCATTACTATAACTCACGTTAGTTTTATTTTTAATTTCCTGATGTCATAAGCGTTATCAGTTCATTCACCTCTTTAAACCATGACGCTCTACTGTCAGTTTTTTTTTTAATACTAGGAACAGACGATGATACTATACTAACCACTACACCACTGCCACTCATTGGCCTTGGTTTTAAAGAGGATTAAATGGATGCCCCTTCACTGTTCGTCGATCATTTTCAGGCGGTTCTGAGTCTTAGAGTAGACAATAACTTAGTGCTATCAGTCAGGGGCCAAATCGTCCTTTCCGTGATCGCATAACTTGTCACGTAAAAGCAAGGCGATTTGGCCCAACAATTTTCATTTTTACGTGACGAGTTATACGATCACGGAAGAGACGATTTGACCCCACATAGTCATATACTTCTTGAGAAGTTGTTTTTGTAGTCTGATTTCAAAGTCATCTCTGTAAGCTTTCGTTCATTTCGGGATTTTTCTACAGAAGCTTTTAATGACTCGCTGTCAATGTTCTCATTGGTCTTTCACGTCACTAGTGCGAGTCAGTTTTTTTCAATTTCAGACTTCAGAATGTCGATCCCAACTTTTTCAACATTTTTGTCCAGCATTTGTCCATCCAACCTTCTAACGACTTCTTGTCTGTGCTGTGACTGATCTTCTCAAAAGCTGTAGAGACAGTCCCTCTCAATTACTTACTTATGATTGTGCTACAGTCTAGGGTGGACCTGGGCCTCATCCAACAAGTGATTTCAGCCAATCTCGATCGTTAGCCGTCTCCACCTTCATGTCACAAGTCGATGTCATTCTCTTCTTGGCCATACCTCCGCGTTAGATTCGGTAGATGCGTTCCAATTGCAGACCTTTAATGTCGATCTAATTCATGGCGATGGTTTTTGGGCGATTTCGCTTTAAAGACACACAACTACACCGTCTATCTGGTCCTTGGGCATAGACGATTCCAAATTGAATTTATATCAAAGTGTCTTCCTAAAACGATGCATTCGGAGTCAGGTTCTACTTATTCAAGCTCAAACATAACCTCACACCATTCCTACGATATCACACGACAAATTAATATTATTCAACACATTTCCCCATGTGTATCACCTTGCTCGATGAATTTATTATCACTAATAGCATATTGTGGAGTAACAATAATAATTATCTCCTAGGTAAACATAGTTCACCCTCGAATGAGTATCTCGGTATGTTCCGGGTGCCGATTTGCACTGTGTCTCCACCATTTTTTGTTGGGCGTTCAAAACAACAGAAAATGACTATCGATCCAAACCGATCTCAAACTCTTTAACAATAGTATAGCGGCACCAATGATAGTAATTAACAACAATTATGTTTGTTTATTGTTGTTATTAAACCATCAGAAGGGGAGGGGTGTGTGTATGTGCGACGAACAAATCCGAATACATTTTGTCTACGTTTTGACATCGCGTGTGGTTGTTCATTTAAATTAGTGCGCTGGGAGCGGTATCGTGTGACATGTGAAGTTTGTCGAGAATTAGAGGATCTGTCGTCAAAAACTGCTGCATTGTTTAGAGTCCGCTTTGGGTGGATGGATGAATATAATTTTCTTAGGCAAGCATTTAAACTCTTTCCCCCCAGTCAGTAGAAAACCTTTTGTACATCCAACCTCCTAAGTCCTCCATTTAATTTTTTCTATAAGAGATTGAGAATACCGTCAGAAATAGTCTAATTTTTTTTAAAGTGCTGTTTTATTTTATATTCTAAACTTTAGGACCCGCGACCCTCATAGTGGATAAGCGGGCTATTGAAAGATGATGATGATGAAACTTTAGGACCTAAACAAATCAAGGGCCTCTTGCTACAGGCCCCGCGCTGGCTTAATCCGCCACTGAACGCAGATCTGAAAGGCATTGATTTCAGCCTGAAACACACTTTGATGTTGTGTCCAAAGACACCCCAAAATTAAATTTTCGATCTATAGGATAAGTATTAGTTCATAAAAGCACTCTTTGGGTGGTGGGAATAAAAACTGAGGGAACACTCTGGGCAAACCCTCTTGAGGAAAGAGTTTTCTGAAAATTGACGAAAATCATTTTTATTTAATTAAAATTGAGTGTTTTTCCAAAAAGTTGAGTGAACACTCTGTCTCAGTTTTATTCGGACCACCCTTTGTCTCCCTTTATGAGTTTTGACGTCAAGTTGAACCCATCTAAAAAGAAAAAGCGATGACTTGGACTCCACTTCAGAATCGATACACCCGCGGACTTAGTCGTTCTTTGTTGCAACATTTTTCTGCAAACTTTTGATTAGGGTCGGTCTATTTCCTCCATAACTCACTTTGGGGAGTTTCCTTTAACGTAAAAAGATTAGTTTCAAACCTGAGAAAAACGTGGACATTTTCGGGAACTCCAGATCGCGCGACATCCATTTTTTCACCTTTAAATTAGAAAGTGACGAAGCAGTTTTATTCATTAGTCCATCTTCACCCTTAAAAGCTTTTCAATACAGAAAGTGTGTAAGCAGCCTTCATCACTAGTACATGCTTTTCAGAACTTAGTGACCTTCTCGCCATTTCAAAATATTGTCTCAGTTCTGAAGCGATTGACTTTCACAAAGCTGGAGAAGGCTTCAGTATATGTTTCTTGTGTAACACGCTAATAATTTGAATTTTACCAATCGAGGACTTTTAGCGTGAGTCCCTCTCTCAATAAAAAAAAACCTTCACCTCAAGACGTCATCTCATCAAGGCTTCTTTAATACCCTCGAAAGTACAGACCTTCATTCGAAGCTGTACTGTTTCTGTTCACACACGTCCTATGCCAAAGAAAGTGGTAGGTGCAATGAAAACTTGATGATGACGATGCAGCGTCAAAGTAAAGAGATTCGTCATAACTCCTTAGCCTTCGTACTCAAAGGAAACACTTGGAAATGTATAAGTTGTGGCTTGTGCGTGAGTGTTTAAGTGTCTGTGACTGGTTTGGCCTTTTATAAATGGAGTGCGTTATGGTGGTGCGATTTGCCAATTCTAAGTTTGAAATAGAACGTTGGTGGATAAAAAAAATAAGTAGCTGGCGCGACAGCTCGGGATGAAGCAAGGCATAGTTTCTCGCAACCATTCATGTTATGTGTGTTACATTTTCTCACGAATGGAAGGGACTTACAATTTATTGCCGACTCCGAACGGGCTTATTTAGAAGCTTCTTCATGGCAAATTATACTCCCGGAGGCCTGTCATTCTCCGGTAGACGTAGGTGAGGCTTGGACACACGCTACTCGTACAGCACTCCAACGCACTAACCACTGAGCCACGACGACACGGTTGGTGGATAGTAGATTACAAATTGGACATCAATAGAGTTGTCAACATTGGCTTCAATAGGACTTTATAGGTGTACACTGCACTCTAGAGTAATCCTGGCTCTTATTTCTCGCCAAATCCTTGTTTGGAACTCATGGTCGCGTAGACGGGTTTAATCAGACGATTCAATGGTTAATTTTGCACCTCAAGCTTTTGCTTGGTTTTGATCTTAAGCTTGGCTTTATTAAGACTTCATTGGTGTACAGTAATTTCTAGAGTAATCTTTGCTCGCGTTTCGCGGCAAATTCTAGTTTCGGCCTCATAGTTGCTTAGGCGACTTTGACTTTAACTAGGCAATCCAACACTTAATTTTAACCTCAAGCTTTGGCTTATATGTATATGTACATATGTATGTAGATAAGCATTGGTCTCTAGAACAATCTATGCTACCATTTTGTGGGCGTCAACCTCTTGGTCCAGTGTCTGACTTTTTTCTAGGCAGCTCTTGGCTTAATTTTGATCTCAATCTTGACTTCAATAGGACTCGATTGGTATATCCTCGGAAGTATGTAGCTTTTGGTACTATTCAGACTCAGTGGGGAGCGTAGACCTCTCAAATGATTGGCCTCCGGAAAATCAACCCGGTTTCGGTACCTTACTTTGCTACGCCACGCTGATTAAATCCACATCTCCTTGCTCTGATTATGAGGGTGCCTCTGTTCCGCGATACCGCACAGATTCGGTGGTGTTTTAATATACACGCAAAACACCGCACACATTTAATAGTCTGTGCCCGAAATACTTGTGTTTAAATTGTGTCCCCACTATCAGATGAGATAATTTAAACTGTTGCCGTACCACACAGCCAAGCCAACTTAATTACAATTAATCCACTTAACCATAGCCACAGCGTACAATTAACAGCAAATCAAAACTAATTAAAACAAATCTCCCCAAAGAACCAGAGGAGAAGCAGCAGAGTACAAAAGAAATGAAACGAAACGGGCGGAGGAGAGAAAACAAACAAGAAAAATACTGAAAAACTACCTTCACTTGTTCCAAAGATTAATCCCAAAGGACGGACACATATGGTTTTGAAATATTAAATGAATTTCAATCATGCTCTCGGAAAGGCAGAGAAAAAGTATCGAGAATCGTGGTGTTGGTGCACAAACACCAAGGAAAATCAATTGATTTCTTATGGTAGTGGTGGCAGTGGGTTTGCAAAAACGGAAATGCCAAGAGAATCAGTCAGTCAGAGTCTCTTTCCATTTGTCTGTTTGTTCTCTCTCGGGTAGGTTTTCTTTGGCTCTCTTCTCGAACTTGAGAGAGGATTGAGCCGCTTGAAACCCGTCTTTTTGGCCCAAAAAATGATTAGAAATCGGCCTTAGAACGGGAAAATATGGATAGGTGAGATCTCAAGTCGGTTGTGTAATTTCAAAAAAAATTGCAATTTTCCCTCGATTCTCTTCATTTCTCACCAACACATAAAGAGAAGTTCAATACACTCACAGATGCTCTTCCACTACAGTCAAGTAATTCACCACTACATAGAGGCAGGTTTGGATTTTTCAAAATGCGGCCAACGAAATTACTTTCGGAGGCGATAAAACTTCAGTTGCCAGCAAATCTTTTGCGGAGACGTTAGCCATGGCTTTGAGTGGTTCCTGTGTTGGTTGCTCATCGGAGAGAGGGAACACGCGGGCGATCCACTCGGTCACTGCCATTTTATTTTGAGTTGTTTTTCTTGTTTTCGTTTCCTTCTTCTCTTGCTGGAGTTGACTGAATTTTCCTCTTTTTTAATCGCAAAATTCATAACAAAAGCGCTCCGGATCGGGAGGTGAGGCGGGGCGAGGATGAACTGGCGATTGGAGAGAGAGCACATTTGAATGGAAAATGCACTCTTTTCCTTTTTTTTTTGTTTTTTTATTAATTTTTTCGCTCTTTGGCGACGTTTTGATAATTTTGGGATTGAAAATGGAGGAGAGCTCTCTCTCTCTTCACTTTCGCCCTCTGGTTGAATATTTTTTGCCTTTGAATAACATTTTGTCGTCTTTAATTGAAAGTAGGTATGTGCGCGTTCTGTTGTGTGTGACTCTGAATGTGGGAATATCGCACTTAAAATATTATTCACTCTGTCTTCTTGGGGCCCCGTTCTTCTCTGTTTTCCTTCATCACCGTCATCATTCTCATTATCTTTTTCGGTTTTTTTTTTCAATTCGAAATCATCATGGTTGAGGAGGGAGGATTGGATCTAGTCACAGGGAAGTGTAGTAGATATTTCATTCCAATCCACAAATACAATGGCTTCGGCTAGGTATTCTCCTTTTTTTGAAAAGAGTTTTTTCTTCCTCCGGGCACGAGGGGAACAAATTATCACATTTTGTTTGTTTTTCGAAACGAAAGGGTCGTCGTATAATTTTGTTTTTATTAATTTTTCATTCAAAAAAATGTATCTTTTCACATGACGTTTACCGCTGGGAGGCATTTAGATACACATATACCTACAGTCGGAGGCATTTTGGTTTGAAAGACGACCTAGGTGCGACCGTGTGTGTATACAGGAAATTTCTCACGCATTAATGTCGTTAAGTTCCGGATAATGGGAAGTTGCGTACCTACAGTACAGACATACACGTCGGTAATAATTGCGAAATTTAATCGGATTTCGAAGTAATATTCGATTAAGGACGTATTCGGGGTATTGATCTGTCAAACTGTAGCCAATGGTTGGAAGATAATTAGATGCATTCCAATCTAAAGCGTCTTAAGTGGTTCTTTGAAGGGATTGAACGTTGTAAGCTGTTGGGTGTAGGAATCTTGGGCAAATATACGTGGGTTGGTTGTCATGGCAGGTAATGTCAAAAGTTCGATGTTTTCACAGTTCACTTAGTCACAGTGTCACTGGGGTAAGAATTTTAGAAGGTTTCGTGAGTGTTACGTTGCTTTACCCACTTAAACTCGCAAATTTCCGCAAACGGGGTGTAGGTGTCAAATGTCAGAACAAGGCGGCTTTTGTGATTGAATATGCCATTTTTCAATAATCCCTTTGATCAATTCAGATTTGCATATGCCATTGTTTGTGCGCAAATTTCATTATAAACGTTGGCTGTTATTCCTCAAAAATTAGTTCGAATTCCTTGAGAACTGCTGTCCGAGTTGCGTAGGCTCAAGCGCCAGCAATATCCACCGAACATTTATCACGGCGGGGAATGGCAAAATTCACAGAAAAAGCTTCCCGATTCGCTATTTGGAGTCGGCAATAAATTGTAGGTTTCCATGCGTGCTTACAATGTAACACACACAACATGAAGGGTTGCGATAAGTTAGGCCTTGGTCCCCCGCAGGCTGTCGTGCCAGCTATTTATCTTTTGTCGAAATGTCACGAAAGCGTGGACATTAGCATTGACATTCGCTGTGGCAGCCATTCGCCGAAAATTAATTTGTTTTTGAGGAAAAAAGAATTATTTCCCTGGAAAATCATACTAATATTGGAGCAGTGAGGTTCTGCTTACTAATATTCTCTGAAGGGTCTTAGGACATCTACTTAGGTGGCGCTACAGTTCGACGTGAAACTGGGCATCAATCCAAAAGCTTCTGCAGTTAGCCTGGTCCTTACCAAACTGTCTCCAGTCGGGAATTTCAAGTTAGTTTAGGAGTCTTTTTATCCGTGCGAGCCAGCTTTAGCGAGGTCTTCCTCTACTCTTTCTTGCTTTATCTGTCAAGAATCCCAATGAGGAGTTGGTAGTGAACCAGTGTTGATAAAGTACTTTATAGAGCCTCATTTCGACGCCAGCCGTCTCTCAGATCTTTAGCTTGAAGCTATCAATGTAAAAATCGACCTCTTCTTTGCTTTTGATTATTCCTTCTGTTCAAACTTTTTAGTATGGACAGTCCTGTGCCACGTTTTTTTTTGGATAGCTCACCCTCGCCCTCAGTCTTACCAACGCTATAATCCTGCGTCACAGCTGGCCAGAGTCTCCAGCCAGCTCGATCGTTAGCTAGCTACCTCCAGTTTCACACGAAAAGTTAGTTGAGGAGGAGACTCGAAGGTTCTCCTGACCGGATCACTGGTGTTCATCTGGCCAACCATCTTAGTCGTTGTATTTGGACCACTATGTCTTTTTCTAAAGTTAAACGAAAGCCTTAGCCAAAGTCAAGGTAATACCGTCGGTACATGTGTCATTGTCATGGTAGATGTCAGCAAGAGTGTGTATAAGAAGCACCTCGTTCGAAGCCGTTGTCGGCATCGTCGATGTGGAAATGGACATTGCTCGAGTTCTAAACTGGAATCCTTGTCTGGATATAAGCAGATTTTTTGACTTTTAACTCATTTAACCTCCAAAGAACTAAAAGTCGAGCAGAAGTATCGTTATTTGTCACTTGTCACTTGTTGAAACGTGTACGTGGAGATCCAAAGTGAGAGAAACAAGAGATCGTAGACACAACAACTCTGAAATTGAAATATGTACTTTTTCGAGCATCTTGCAGGACATTTAATCCTTAAATCTTTTCTTCCTTCAACTCGTGGAGGTCTAGCAACTAACCCTACGTGTAACCTATTCTCACATTCAACCTCGTGGAAAAAAATGTGTAACGTACAAGTTTATACTCTCTTCCATAGTTCACACACCGGTTTGTTGCTTCCTTTTGATATCCTTCGTTCGTTCGCAATCTTGGTAATTGAATTGGTAATTTATGTGTGTGTGTGTATAGAAAATCTCTGTGTGTATAATTTCCTCAGCATCATGCTCGAGTTCTTTTGTGTGTACCGTGCTCGCTATGCGCCCCTCTTATATGTTGGACTAACCGCACATACAAAAAAACCCACACACAGAGAGCGAGGCAGAGAGAAAGAGAATGCCTGAGCTGAGCGTAGGATTCATGTCCTTCACACGGGGGCTTCTGCTTGTTGTAATTTAAATCGACTCCTTTATTAAATTGATTGAGTAAAATATTTAAAAAGGTCGATTTAGTCCTTTTCTTGTTGTTGCTGTTGTTGTGTGTTTTGGTCGGACTTGTGAGCATCAGGAGCAGGAGTAGCAAAATAATTTTCTTCATTCGGGGTTGGTACATATAGGAGGGCTAACAGGCCAATTTGAATTTGATGTCGAGAAGGGTGGTTGTCTGAGCATGTCTGGGAGGGTGGAATATGTTTTATTTTACCGATAATGTTGTGATACACCATTGAACGTCTGCGGGGGTTGGGGTGCTGTTCCTAAACAAATGGGAAATTCAGTAAATTTTCCTGTAAATTTTTATGATGGTCGATTGTGATCTTAATGAGTGCTGATGGTGATTTCGGTTACTACCGCAGTGTTTTATGGACAAGGGGAGGATGGGAAAAGAGGTTCAAAAATCCTCCAATCGTTTGCCAACACATGGTGGATGATTTTCTTTAGTTTTCTCCTATGTCTTGTGCGAAGTTGTTAAAAAACTAAAGCTGAAGGAGCACTGAGAAGTTCTCCCGATTCAACTACAAGTCGGTGTTTCCATTAATCGACAAAAGTTTTTGGTACAAGTCCTTTACGCCATGCGTGGACTTCACCAGATTTCATCTTTTTACTGAAACGTATGTCGCCAGTACTATAAAAGCAGGGGCGGCAGGGCACAGCCTTTCATGTCCGTTGACAAGATGATTGAAGTCCCAGAAAGTCAATGCCTTCATTAAGACACTCGTTGTCTTTACTTTAACTGCTGTGGAGAGTTGATTGTACATAGTTTCCTCAGGACATGCGCCTGGTCGTGTATATCACTAATTTAGACGCGCTTTGGACCTCTGTTAGGTTTATTCCACTCCATCTTATACAGTATCAACTCTTCTTCAAGTCTATAGATTCTGTCATTTTGGGGAACTCTCAGCTGGAGTTAAGAAGTCTGCTCACTTTCTTAATCTTTGTGTGGAGACTCGCGTCGTTTAAATGTATCCAAGATGGGAACTCAGATGTAATTTATTGCTTCAAAATTGTTGGTCCCTACCTTCGTCTAAATATGCACTGAACTTCTTTTTCGGGAAGAAACTCGTTACTTTATTATGTTACTCGTTATATGCAAAAACATATTTTCTCGGGGAAACGCGTAAGATATTAGAGTGTTTGTGAGCCTCTGAAAGGCTTGCGTAGGTTTCGTTACATTGTCATTGAACTTATTTTTCGGAGGAAAACTAGTTACTTTTTTCTGTTACTCGTTATGTGCAAAAACATATTTTTTTTGCGGAAACTCGTAAGATGTGGGAGTGTTTGTGAGCCTCCGAAATGCTTGGGTGGGTTTCGTTACACTGCCATTGAACTCGTTTTTCGGGGGGGACACTCGTTGCTTTTTCCTGTTACTCGTTACGTGCAAAAACAGCTTTTCTCGGGGAAACTCGTAAGATATTGGAGTGTTTGTGAGCCTCTGAAAGGGTTGGGTGGGTTTCGTTACATTGTCATTGAACTTCTTTTTCGGGGGGAAACTCGTTGCTTCATTCTGTTACTCGTTAGGTGCAAAAACATATTTTCTCGCGGAAACTCGTAAGATATGGGAGTGTTTGTGAGCTTCTGAAAACCTATGATGTTTTAGTACACCCTCTTCCTGCTCAGGCCCCATCTATTCACATTCCTTCAGAGTGATCATGAACGAACTTCCTTTGGTTCCCATACCAGCTGAAACAAATGCTAATTTGTAGGAAAATTTTAATTGGTAAATTTTACTTCGTTGCCTTCTCACTTTCCAAAACGTATCGCAAGTAGATTTCATCAATCTTTAACCGTAAATTGAGAAGAGAACCGAGGAAAAACAACAGAAAACCATCTAAAATCCAACAAATTGCCATCATACTTCCATTCACGGTTTACAGCAGCAGCAATGAAAGTAAAAGTGTCGCGTGGTGATCGTGGCAAGATCATCACCATTGCTTTGCCCCTCTACTCTCTTTTGGTTGTTGTGTCTACCTGTCTTTCGCCGATCATCATTGTCTCCTATGGCAAGAAAGTGTTTAATAAAGCAAAGCAACGACAAAAAACATAAGCAGCAAAGAGGAAAAAAAAACGAAAATAGTGCTCGCTTAGCACATCGGCGGAGCGACCGGTTCGGGTTATTTAGCAAAGCGTTGCTGTTTGCTACCTACCGCCGCAGAAACGACAACGACGACCGGCTTCTGTGGAATACACAGTTGCTTGGGTGCACTACGAGGTCTATCCATGTAGCCAGCCTGCCTCTCAGGTGTTTCTCCCGATTGATCGGAACCGAAAAAAAAACAAGAACCGGTATTGTTTCACTTCTTTGGCCTCCCAAGCCGAGCTCAAAGATGGCATAGTGTCGATCTCTCGGTCTCGATCTCGATGTCGATGTATCCAAGTCTTTTTTCGCCACCCAAAGACTGATTGTTTGTGTTATGGTGCTTGGGGGCGCCCCCTCTTGTTTGGCGACAATTGGGCACTTTGTTGTTAGGTCGAACGGCGGGCGTTCGACGTTTCTCGTTCGTCGCGATCACTGATCTTTTACTGCTCCGATCTGGAGCGCTGCGGGTATTGTAATTGCCATTCGGCGCTCTGGTTAGACATATTTCTTTGACTCGCGTGGAAGTGGGTCAGCTAACATTACCTCATTGCGCCGACACGGCACACTGTATGGGTCTTCGAGTGAACTCTCTTTTATTTTTTCACTTCTTTGGCCGTTGTGCTTTGCCTTCTTCTTCATACCAATGTACCATGTAAAAGTAGACTACTTGCTATGAAACTGGCTATCAACGTACCCAACTAAGCGGAAGTAATGTCTGTTGATGGTAATTTTCCTCTTGTGCACTTCAATTTCTTTTTATATAATTTAATGGAGACATTGAATAGACCCGAGAGCGCAGATGCAGACGCAGACGTATAGAGAAATCACTATCATAATGTGTGTTTGACATTTTGTGTTGGTCTTGGCTTGGCTAACTTGTATAATAGCTAATCTCCACAAGCATGCACAGGTGGATTCATAGATTATGTGTGAAGTGTGTGATCTTGATTATCTTGATTTGGAAACTTGTCAACTGGTGGAGTTCAGAGGATGTTAACCAAACAGCAGAAATCGTCGCTTAATTAGATGGAGTGCTGGACAGTAAAGTGAAACTTACGAGCACTGACAAGAGGAGTTTAAAGCAATCGATGTGGGTTTCATTAACCTTAATCGATGGGTGACGATGTTTTAAGCTTGGCTTTGGAGGAGAAAGGGCTTTTGTGAGCTGAAAACTGTAGGCCTAGAAGCGTGTAAGACTTGAAAACAAATTGAATTGGTTAGAATTTAGGGAATTTAATTGTGGCCACATTCACAACACCGAGTGTGAAAGTGATTTCTAGAGATGGTGGCAAGAGGGCGAAGCTTTGGGATTTTCCTCATCATGTGAATGGCTTTCCTCTTCCTTGTCTCGTTTTTAACAACTCTGGTCATATGGCTTCCTTAGGTCATTGGTTGATTAGTACATCGAGTAAAGTTCTTGATCTCACTCAGCCTTGAGAATAAACAGACCTCTTTTCATATTTTTACACATTGCCCTGCCCTCTCTTACTTCAAAAGGCGAATTGTTTGGCAACAAAGTCATCTTGTTGAAAATCGCAGCAGCCATCCACATAGAGAAGATATCATGCAAGGTACTAGCCATCTTTTGTTGCATCAGAGACGAATTCGCACGTAATGCATAGGACTAGACTAGAGTTCATCGGCAATGAGGAAGCGTTAAACGAGTTGTAATGGGCTCGTTCTGAATCATAGATATAGTTTCTAACTCATCCTAGTTGTTCTTCTGTACTCTAGTTCAATGTGTTTTAAGTATTTGAAAACGTGCGGATAAATACTCCTTGGTCAAGAGTCATTTGTTAGACAGAGTACCTGTTACTAGCTGTTCCTCAAATTTTATCCTGAAACCAAACCACTCAACATAACTTACTTACTTACTTAAGTCTGGAGTGGTCTTGATCCTCAACCAACAAGCGTCTCCAGCCAGCTCGATCTTTAGTCAGCTGCCTCCAGTTTCGCACGTCAAGTTGGTTGAGGTCCTCTTCCACTTGCATGCGCCACCTAAGTCGCGGTGTTCCTCTACCGTGCCATCCCTCAGATGTGGATTCGATAGTTTTCCGGACCGGAGCATTGGTGTCTATCCGCTCTACATGACCTAGCCATCTCAGTCGTTGGACTTTCACTCTTCTGGCTAAGCGTATATCGCTGTACAACCCGTACAGTTCGTCTTTGTATCTCCTCCTCCATTCACCATCTATGCAGACGTGCCCTCAAATCACCCTAAGAGTTTTCCCCTCGAAAAAGCCAAGAGCAACGCCATCCGCCTTTTACAAAGTCCATGCCTCTGCGCCGTAGAGCAGGATTGGGAGTGGGACCTTTTTTACTGATGATTTGGTGCATGCTCCTTACCAAGTCATCGTCTGCCGCTTTGAACAACTCAGCAGCTAGGCTGTCATCACCAGCAGCTTTGTTGGACTTAAGCTTAGATATCGCTATCTTCACTTCGTCCAGGTCGGGTGGACGGAATTTTTGGTCTTCGTCGTCCAGGTCAACATAACGTAACAGCGTAAAAGACGGGCTTTACTCACAGTGTTCAGATCATTTATATTAATTTAGGCGGCAAGACGTACGAAGGAACTTTACGATGGATTACTCCTTATCATCTTTGCAGTTCTTGCACTTACAGAAACATACATACAAACATACATATGCAGGTCTATTGTGGTATTCCTGTGGCGGCCCATCACCTGTGCAACTATCTGACAACATTTCTGCCATGTCAAGGGATCGAATTGAAGCTAATTTTCTACTCGCCTCCATCTTGACTTAAGTAGGTACGCTAATTTGAGTGGCTTTTCTCTAAATCTTGTTGTCTGCGATTGTTTTAAACCAGGCTTACGTATGCCAACATAGCTTTATCGTATAGTTATGCGTGATTGCATATGAACCTTGACACACCTCACAAATATTGGAAGGTAGTCTTAGTACCACGACCTAAGACTGGCCTTTCAATAGCATGGACAAGTCGTTACCGTTGAAAAAGGTCGTACATAGTGCGTTGATAATGCCTTAAGTTCTCGTTCGTTTTATAGTAAACGGACTGTTGTCCGTGGCCATGAACTTCGTCGGTGCAAAAACCTCGACAAATACCCGGTTTGGAACCTCGTCATTCGGTAAAATCCTACAGATGGCATCCCTATCAACTATGAAGCATGCAGGAGTAAAGTCATTTGGAACTAACTAATCCTACCCGCGGGAACTTCTTTTCATTACCCATTTCTAACACAAATTGTATCTCTTCAACTTGACAATCTCCCCCATCATCCCAAGAGGTCAATGTCAATGTTATTTTCAAAAATAAATTCAAAAAGACAAAAAATTATTATCGCTTGTCACCCCGTGTTCGTATTCAATTTCCACGCATTTGTTTATGCAAATAAACTGTCAACCCGTCAACTCGGCCTTCAGAATGCTTTAAAAAAAAAAACAAAACGTTTGCAATCTCTGACAAAGATCGGTCTTCTGCTCTTAATTTATGTCAAAACTTCACTTTCATGCAAAGTGCCGACTCGAAACAAGTGCCAAATATATACACAACCGATCAAGAGAAAATGGTTGTGATCGCAGTTCATTTTGTCGTCGGCGACGTTGTCGTTGTCATTTGTCGTCGTAACCACTTGGCAATGAACTAATTTATGCGCACAAAACTGATCCCAATAATCGATGATCGGCGTAATGGTACTGGCCATTTAAATCCTTCTCACATAGGCTCACAATTCACATACATATGTACATATGTATGTACTGTGTTTGGAAGTGTTGCAGTGCCTTAAGCAGAAAACCGAGATCCAGTGAGCGGGGAAAACCCGTCAACTTTGACGTTGTCATCGTCGTCGTCTTTATCGTTGTCAACAATTCAAGCGAAATAAAAACTTCGCAGAACAGTCGATGTTTTCATTTTCTGTTTACACAATCATCGGTAATCAGAAGCTGTGTTGAGAAGAAGACGGTGAAAAAAAACGTAGGAACAAAACAACGACGAACATGGAAGGAGAGGAAGAAAGTATCTGAAGCATAAATATAGACGTCTGACTAAACAATTTAATGACGTAGCACGTGGCACACTTGTAGAGGTCTTCTGGGCTTGCGCTTGTGCGCTTTGTCGTCGATACAAGTCAGAAAGGGGTGGAATGGGTGTTTTACGCGCAACATTGTCAGAGTGATAACCAGAAATAACTTCTTTGCAATGGTTTTCCTGGAATTGACTGGTTCAAGTCGACTTGTTTCAAGCCGCACATTTGGTGGCAGGTATCTAGTGACATCTAGTGACGTCTATTGGCAGGCATATAGTAGACATTCTTAATCCGACTGCAGCTTGTGTCATGTAGCACATTTTGAGGGACAAATTTGAAGTGTTCAAGGTTAGGAGTTGCGGAAAAGCTGAATTTGTCAAGACAGGCTTAAATGATCCTACTACCCTTCGTATACCCTCCGTTTTGAACGACTATTGGTACTCGAAGAACTGCTCAAACTGATGATTCCTCTGTAAACATCGTTTATAACTCTTAATTCTCAAGGAGCTTTGACATGTCAGTGGAAGACTGTTACATCTGATTGAAGCAGGCAATCCAAGCCTTAATCACGTTACGGCGATCTAAGCCCTCTCTACTCACCGTCTATGCATACGGAATCAAAGATCACTAGAAGAACTTTTCAAAACAACTGACGCCGACTTTATGGATTCTCTGCGCTATGGATCAAGACTGGGATGATTAGAGGAATATAGAGTCGCTTAAGTTGTTTGAGGCAGGGCTTCGATACTCAACTGTCTTTAAACAGTGATTGACACTCGTTATTCTTCTTTTGATCTCAGCATTGATGTCATTGTTTGAGCTTAAAACGGAGCTTAAGGGCGAGGCCACGCAATGTGCAAGTGGCAAAGCGGTAGAGCGGCAAAATTAATATGTATGAAATCGTATGGTTGTGGCCACGCAGTCGTTGAGCGGCAAGCGTCATTTCTGAGGATATTTTCTATCGCTCTGCCGCTCAAAACGGTATTCGTCGAGGGTGACATTTGTTTCTATTCGATTACCCCTTGCCTTATTTAAGCCATAACCTCTTGTCGAAGCTTGGGTTCAAAGATTTTCTTTAGGGCGTTAACTTTGATTTGACTTTGTAAACCTGGGTATTACATATTTCTGCTTAAGGTCTAGCTTAAAGCCTTAAGACAGGCTTAATGCCGCCTCTTCCACCCAAATATGCATAAGGTCTAGCTTAAAGCCTTAAGACAGGCTTAATCCTGCCTTTTCAACCCAAATATGCGTAAGGTCTACCTTAAAGCCTTAAAACAGGTTTAATCCTGCCTCTTCAACTCAAATATGCCTATTTTATTCGGTTAACTCGGTATTGTATCTGCTTAAGACCTAAATACATAGTTCAAATTCGAATTTAATCTAAGCTTGATCATTGCTAGTTGTCTCAAAGACTTGAAAGAGGGACATGCAAAACAGATGAAAGTTAGGTCTTTCAAACACACTGGTTTCATCGAAGACGGCGTATTTTTAACTAAAGCATTTTTTTTTTTTGCCCTACCCCTTCGGGTAGGGGTTAGAATATACCCGAGGTAGGCATGCCTGTCGTAAGAGGCGACTAAAATCCACCCTCCGTATACCGAGGTTAAAGAAGTATACAAACAATGCAATGAACAAAACAAAGAGATTCAATACCCCAGGTGGCACTCCAGTTTTACTGGAAAATCCACCCTCTTCGGAGGTCGGCTCTATGGATTCTGGGGAGAGCCATTTATTGCAATTATGCAACCCTTTCACAAAAAGTGCAAGGCTATCTCGATCGCCACCACCAAGATCGAATGTCTCCGGGAAAAGAAGTCCGCCGGAAGCGTTAACGCGCGATAAACAGGACTCAGCGAAATGTAAAAGCTTCGAGGAGGAAAACAACGAACTCCGTAAGAAGCTTAACGAAATGGAGTTACTCTACAAAGAACTTAGGAAAGAGGTAGATTTACTTCGACAAGAAAATAAAGCTCTGAGAAACGTAAATCCTCCAAAAGACAGTAGTCCGTCTGGCTCAACTGTTCGCGAATATCATACGGACGAAGAAGAGCTAACACGGGAAACGGCGTGGGTCTCAAAGAAAAGACCCAGCAAGAAACGAAAAGCCGGTTCTTCACCTGAAATCGAGCCACTAAAAGAAAACAAGAGCTTGCAAGAGACAAAAAAATTAAGTCCACCACCTCCAATAAACGTCATCGGGATTACGGACTATAACAAGCTGTATTGCATCCTAAAAGGAACGTTGGCCTCGAAGTTTAAGGTCACCTCACTTCGCAACAACGTGTGGAAAATAAACGTCGATGACCCCGACGATTACCGAGCATTTTCTCGGAAACTTAATACCGAGAAAATTCAGTGGTACACTTACGAAAATAAGTCAGAAAGACCATTGCGAGTTATAGCAAGAGGACTCCATCCTTCATGCACCAAAGAAGGCGTTATGGACGATCTTCAAGCGAAAGGCTTTAAAATTCTTGACATCGTAAATATTATCAAGAAGGAAAAGCAACAAACGGAAGAAGAACAGGAAACCCTGGTTAAACGTGGTCTTCCGCTTTTTATGCTCAGTTTCGATAAAAGCGAGAATATAAAGGATATTTACAATATTAAAACGAGGTGCTTAGAACAATCGTTAATGCGCCGTGGTACATTAGAAACGACGATATCCATAGAGACCTCGGTCTTGCTACCGTTGAAGATGAAATAACAAATTTTGCACGCAAACTCCGTGTTCGCCTTCATGGACATTGCAATAACGCCGTACTCCAAATTCTGGACGTGACAAACCTTGTGCGCCGACTACAAAGAACGAAACCGTTGGATTTAGCGCAATAAGGAATAGCCGCATATAATGACGGTTTAAGTAGGTGCTTTCACTGGAAAGCTACCTACACAACGCGAACTTTTATTGTCGAAAGCTAAACTACTTGATAAGGCTCTTTTGTACTTAGTCGTAGTCAACACGAAAAGGGGAGGTGTTTTTAGTGAGTAAGAATCTCACACTACCATGAGCACGTGCGGTAGATCCTCATGGTGTCTCATGAAAGATTTTCACCTACCCTCGCAAAAAAAAAAAAATTCTTCGCGAGAAGGCTATTGTGTGATTTGTTTCTTTAACTCTCTCGGGTGTAATTGTCCTGATGAATTCCCTGTTTTCCTCGTTTTTCCTAGATATGACGGTTGTTAACTGGTCTCTCTGCATATAGCTTTTTTGCCTCAAATAGATGACGTTGCATTGCTTAATGAATTAAGTACCAGTGGACCGTATTTCACGCCCCCAGACGTCACCAGTGCCAAGTGACGCATAAGTCGTACGTCTTTTAACTTCGTAGAGATATACTCTACTGAAATGAAATTTGAATACCTAACGAGGTGTGTGTCCACATCTTTTCGTGAACATCCAATTCCCACACTTTTTGACGTCTACATCGTGTATAAATTTCCATGAATTTGCCTGTCTATCGCTTGCTTATTCAGTTTTGCACGCGTCAAGTGCTTCAAAACGTCACCTTCAATCGCTGTCACCAATTAAACAGCATTAATAAGAAAAAGCAAAACAATTTTGTTCACTTGAAGCCTTGAAATTTATCGAAAATCGCCGAAAGGACTAAAGGACACTTGAGCCGTCCCGTCATACAATGCAAAATTGGAGGGAAAAAAAAAAAATCTCCATAACCTGAGTTTTGTACCGTTTAAGTCCGTCAATGAAGTAATCCGTTTCGCTAATTGCCTTGATTCGGCAACAGTAGGTAATCCCGGTCCGGCCGGCAAAACAATAAAAAGGAATTATGTAAGTGCCTAATACAATATAAGACACACACACACATAAATCAAAACAAACAAAGGTTGCCCAAGTTACATGCTCTCTTCCTTGATGACGATGATGACGTCGGACCGAATAATCTTTTGCACCCCTGCTAAGTATTTCATTACAATTCATGCGAATACATAATGAGAACTGAGGGTGAGGGCAACGCTATCGAAAAAAGGGACGAAGCGCCGAACCGACCGTTGTCGAAAAATCAATCTGCTACACGCACACCTTTTACGGTCGTCGATCTGATGGTGTAGGTAGTAGATAGGTGGTATCTGTTATTGATTAATGAAGATAGCTTAGGGCCGGGATGGTTCGGAGCAGTTTTTTTATTTGTGTTTTGCTCCTGCAAAGGAAGTTTTAATCATTTCAACAGATTTATTGTTAATTTCACTGATGAGTTTCTCGGGCTGAATAACGTGTGCGTGATGGAGTCCTTTTTAAGCTGGCGACAGGAGGAGGTAGTGAATTTAAAAGAAATGAAAGTTTTCTGTTGGGATTTTCAATCGTAGATATCCAACTCTGTGGGGGTTTTGTCGATTAAGTTAGGACTCGGGATCGGGGGGGATGTCCTTTTCGGTCGTTTGGAAGTGGTAGTAAACATTTTATAAGCCCTTGGTTGGCAGGGACTGTGGATAGGGAAAATTAACGTAGCTCAACGAATGTCCTTAATGAATCGTTCACTTCCTCAACCTTGCATCAGGAGATGAAGTTGAGTTGCCGTCAGTTTGTGAGCATTCTCTATTCACGCAATACCCATTGAAAAAAAGCAATGGCGACCGGGGTTCAAATACCAACCGAAGTTGACAAGGTTTGTTTGAATCTGGTCACGAGATTGTCGGGTCAAGGACGCGGATAGAGTGGATTTTCGCTTGAAAGGCAAGAGGCCGGGTGATCAGAAGACTGTCGGTTGGAATACCCACTGAAGAGAGCAATGCCAACCGGGGTTCAAATACCAACCGAAGTTGACAAGGTTTTTTGAATCTGGTCACAACCATACTGCAAGTTATAGGGAATTCAAGGACGCGGATGGAGTGGATTTTCGCTAGAAAAGCCAAAAGGGGGGGTGAGCAGAAGACTGTCGGTTTAAATACCCACCAATGCTGAGAACCTTCCGAACGAACGAAATACCCACCAATGCTGAGAACCTTTCGAACGCGGGACAAGAGGATTTTCGTTTCAAAAACAATAATTCGGGCAATGCGAAAGCTGGTGGTTTATGCACCCACTGCGGGCACCAAATAGTTTCTCTAGAACGAAGTCTATGTGTGGTACTATATGCGGCCAGCAACATGACTTAACGACTCAACTGAATGTTCAAGACTGCAACAGCTTGTCTGGCTGCAACTGTTCTTAAATCGTTGACTTTTAAACCATCAACCACCTTCTCTCACATCAAAATCGAAAGTATCTATCGACTCGGTTCACCCACTCTGCTCACTCCACCTACATGAATGTACAAATTTGTATTGACGCAATTCGATATCTGCACTGCATTGTGTCCCACTCAAGGTGATGCATTCATCAGATGCAGATACCGATTATGATCGCCTTGAACTCTTGCAAAATCTGGATCACCCCACACACTCGGTATCTGTGTGTTCAAATATTTAAATCGGATTACTTAATTCGTTCGGCAAGCAGAAACAGCATTGACCTTGACAAGAGGATTTTATCTTCCGTCATATACACTCGATGTTTGAGATGTTGCAAGCTGCACACCTTTAGAATGTGCAGGCATTCTGTTCGGTGTATCTTTGTCCAATGAAACAACAGATAGATACTCGTACACACCACAACAGCGGCGTATATAAGACGAAAAAAAATATTAAGGTCATGATGGCATTATGACGTGACCCCGTTAATCGAATGTAAACTATGTTACAATTCGCCATGTTCCCCATACAAATACACGCACGCAGGAGAACAACAGAGAAAGATACAAACGAACACGATAATAGCCAGCAGCGACGGCAGTTAAGTTGCGAAAACTGCTCTCAACAGAGCAACCAGAAGTAGATACTTTACGAGCGGAAATAGACGACGTTTTGTCATCGTCGCGGGAGAGCGATGGTGGAGAACGGAGAGTAACCATTCTGCACCCGACGTACCTATCCGTTTATTTTTAACTCAAAGTGACGTCACTCGAAGCTTTAAAGCTGTTATTTTGCTTTTGCTCTCTTTGGTGCACTTTTGTGTAATAAAATTGGCCAAGTTTCCCACACGTGTTTGACCGACCTCCCCGCAGGCAGCCCCACATTCCGTCGTGCCGGTCGTACCTCTGACAAGCTTTTATCCATCCACCTTGGGGGTGGTGGGTGTTTATTTTGATTTATTTGCTGGAGCTTATCAATGACGCTACGCCCGAGAAACAACGACGTCGACAAATTGTGTAGGCTCGCATCTGCTCCTACGGCACACTCTGCTTCTGGAAATGAGTGGGCGCCAGATCTCTGTGTGCTCTGTGCATACTCGTTGTATTAGTATTGTTAGGTTCATTGATTCGTGGAATTCAACGATTAGCCGGAGAGGAAATCACACGCAGTGACGGTGCTGAAGGACGATGACGTCACACACCGGAGATTCAATTTTTGTGCGAAAATTTATCTAATTTTGGATTTCTATGACGTTGAACGACCGTGATACTGGCATCATTCTGCGTAAAAGGTTTTCTGCTTCTCATCTCTGGGGTTGCGTAGGCGTGTGGGCTCTCTAGGGGTAAGAGTTTTTGCGACTCGTCGAATTCCAAAGTGGCTATTGCGTTCCGTTCAGCCAAAAGCAGGGGGTTTCCTCATTGACAGCACTAAATTGAGTTTTTGAAACGTAGTAACCGACTGAATTTGGAGCTCCATTACCGTCATCATCATCATCAAGTTGTTGCTCGTTACGACCAGTTTGATGGGGTGAGTCTCTTTTATAACAGTAACAGTTCCCTGGGGAAGAAAGTAGAAAATAATTTGACCTATACTCGGGAAGAGCGGATTTTGGGACATTTTGTGTTGCAATGTCGGTTTTGGAGGAGTTTGGAGCGAAGAGAACAGGGTTGAGGTAGAAACTGGGGCAAATATTGAACCATAAGGTCGGCTTTGCTAGTCGATCCCGAAGAGACAAAAAGGCTGAAAAGGAAGGAATTCACTCAAATCTCGTTATTTACTTCCTTAGATGGCGTATAATACGGGTGGACCTGGGCTTTAACTAACATGTCATAGGTCTCTCCTTAGTTACTCCTTACTTGAACACAATGGATCCTTGAAAATCCGAGTGAGGGGGTGCTTGACAACAAGTCGCCTCCCCCTTAACCTAACCTAACCTAACCTACTTGAATGCGCTACCTAGTGCGAAGTCTTTCTTTGCCATGTTGTGAGGCCTTACATTTTCATTTTTTTGGTTCGAAAAAAGCTTGTTCTAGGCTTTTTGTCCCGAAATTGTCTTTTTTAGATGACGCTTCCGTCCAGGTGGATCTAAGCCTTAACCGACAAACCGCTTCAGTAAGCCTGATCTGTAGTTGGTAGAGGTCCCTCTTTTTTGACCGCTCCATCTAAGACTCAGTCTTTGGTTCGTCAAAAGCCTATTTTAGGCTTTTTGTCCCGAAATTGTCTTTTTTAGATGGCGCTTCCGTCCAAGTGGATCTAAGCCTTAACCGACAAACCTCTTCAGTCAGTCTGATCTGTAGTTGGTATTGGTCACTCTTTATTTGACCGCGCTCCTCTTAAACTCCTTTCTGAGATATGGCTATAGTTCGCAGTAGACCTGAGAATGTGGTTTGTGAGTTCAACAGGAGTCTCATAAGCCTTGCGAAGGCTTAATTTGCTCATTTCTTCCGTCGGTTCTCTGTGACTATGTCTTACACCACATTTCGTCTACGGTTGTCAAAAGCTTTATTCTTAAAAGCATAAGCTCTTTGTCTTAGGCTTTTTCCCTTTGGTTCTTGTAGTTGGGCAATATTGAGCTTTTTATGTCTCCTAGCAGTGCTCTTTCTAGAGTTAACGCCTACTTATATACTAAGGTGGCGGTACAGATCGGGATGAACCTAGACTTCTATCAACAAGCATGTTTAGTCCGATCCTTAACTAATTGCCTCTAATTGCGCATTCCAAATTGGTTGAGATTTGCTTCTAAGGTTTTTCCCTCGGGGCTCCTTGTTAGCTTTAAACATTCTGCGGGTGTAAGCATTGAGGTCCATTCGCTCTTCACTTCATAGCCGTCCAATGTCTAGCTGTTTATTATTTGTTGTTGCTGTACAGGTCGTATAGTTCATCGTTGAATTTCTTCTTTCAAACCTCGTCAACTCAAAAGGAATCAAAGTCTATTTGTCTCAAATAGGAATCTAGACGTTCTGTGAGTATCTAGTCGAGCTCTTCAAGCTGGTGCTCTGTCCACTCTTAACCTAGTCATCACTGACTGACTAAATTCAAGAGAAGACCGGCGTATCCGATAGACTTGTACAAGCAAAAAATAAATGTCTAACAGGTTGTAATCCAGGTACTCGTCCGGCTAGAAGTCATACAACAGACAACCGGACTAGCCTGTATGGCATTCAGGACCGCTTGGTCTTCTTGTCGAAGATTCGGCATCAGTTCGTGGTCACAACCATGGTCCTTGTAAAGCCGAAAAGCCTTCACATACTGTATGGCCTTGCCTACTTCTTGGCATTCAAAACCGGTATACCTGTACAAGCCTTGTGATGATGATGAACCGTTAACGCCTTAGTGATTCTCTCGCAGATCCGTGTCGGACTAGACACGTTTGTATTCAGAACTGCTTGATTTTAGGGGGTTCGAAACCCCTTGATCTTCTTTCCAAAAGAGTCGACATCAGTCCAAGGCCAGCCTCTCTTCCCTACACTCGCTCCAATAACAAAAAAAACTCAATTTAAATTATTAGCACACATAAATTATTTATTAACACAAACTGCGTATCTTTGGGTATCTCACTCTGTTTTGGAATTATCATTTGGTTTGCCTCCTCTCTTACATCTAAAAATTACATTTAACGCCCCCTTCCCTTCTTCAATCCAAGGCATCGGCTAAGGCTGTAACAAAAGCGGACTTAACCTTAAGCTTCTTCTCCACTGGCACTCGCTTAAAGTCCGACAACAGCGACAGTAGAAACATTCGATCCTCATCTTGAGATTCCACATTGCAACGTTCGACTAGATCGACAATCTTCGATTGCAAGTCGCAATCAGACTCGGAACGTTTTCTCTTACGGGGTACATAGGCTTCACTTTCTGGCCGAGATACTGCTGTGTCGGGTTTGAATTCTTCCTCTTGAACTTCACGAATTGTGTAGTTTAATGCAGGCTTGTATCTATCTGATGTTGCGATGCAGTAACCATTTTTCCATTCGACTTCACCGGACTCTGATTCGGAGGTTGTAAGGCGTACCGATGGATAGAGAGCCTCACTGGACACTATTTCATCGTCTTCAGCGGGATTGTTTGAATCATCGGGTTCCTCTTGGAATGTCAAATCGATTGTTGTGTCATAGAGGAGTTTACGGAAATCTGGCGAATGATTGCCATAGCTGTCATAGTTGTCACTGCTATCTTCGGCATTGTTTTTGCGGCTGAAAGAAATGTTGAGCAGGAATTAGTTATCAGGAGAATAAGGCATGTGTTGCGAGTTTCATGGAGTAAAAGCTGGCATCAGGGATTAGTCTGGATCTGCAATAGTGTTTGGATTTGAAAGCCTTGAGCTTCTAGTAAGACTTAAGCTGTTATCTTTGTTCTGATGCATCAAATGTGGTTGAGTGTAAAATTTCTACGTATTTCGCTTCGTAAGTCTTTTGAACTTGAAATGATTATGGAGGACAGCTTCGACTGATTCTTGAACTTGACAGAGGATAGCTTTACACATGCGTCTAAACTAGATCTTCTGGAACCAGAATTTCTGTTGAGCACCGCTGAAGCGCGTGTCTGACGTGATGGCTTCATCCATTAACGTTAGTTTCCACTAGGACATGTGACTTTCAGTGCACAATCCGGTGAAAGATCAGCGGCTTGAGATGATCACTGAAAGCACAATTGCTCTGAACACATTCAATGCTCAGATTTAACAAAAACGGGCCTAAATTCCATTGTGACATACGAAACTAGGACATAGTTTCAGAACTATGGAACAAGGCAGGTTTTATGATGAAGGCTACTCTGGACCGAGTAAAGAGTATAGGATCGTGATGAGGGGCTTTACATCCTCAATTTTAAGTGCGGGCTAACCACTAAGATAGACTAGGTGATGACAGGTTTGAAATACTGTCTTGAACCTCGTAAATTAACTCAAAGATGCGAAATAGAAGCCTCACCCAGAGTAGAGCCCTAAGACCAGTGGGGAGGTTAAGTTGCTCGTGGCTAACTTTAAGACAGCCCACGATTTGAGGCAACGTCAATTGTTTGCTAAGCCTTTTGCACTCTAAAAACCAAGAGGATTTATATTTTTAGGTACTTCGGGCTTGGCCCTAAGGCTTCACGACCCAGACTTGATACCAGAGAAAGAAAATATTTTACTTTCATCTCGTCAAGGAGATCAAGACCTCACGACTGTCTTAGAAGCGATTTAGTCTTCAAAGTGGAATCATGGCCCCCTTGAAGAGTTAGACGCAGAATTAAGTGTGTAAAACAAGGCACGTAGTCTCTGTTCAGGTAAAAGACACCTGTGAGCCGCGGAAAAAAACGACTACACCCTGGGAATCTCAACAAAAGTGGTAAACTTACCGTGGAGTCTTGATGAACGGCACCAGGAACTGCATCTCCTTCACCAGTGGATTCATTATCTTCTGTCTGTAGTCATCATTCTCCATTCTCATTCGGTGATCCTTGACCACTGCATCGCGCAGGGACTTCCATCGCTTTCGAACCGTTCTCTCTAGAATTAAAAAAGGCTGTAAGTTATCCGTCCGTCCGTCTATCTCTCTCTCTCTCTGTCCAACTTACTTATAATATGCTTGGTAGCTTCACTCAAATGCCCATAGTTGGGGAACAACGCTTCGTGTATGCTCTCCCAAATGACCTCTTTTTTCGTCGTGTCCGAGTACCCTTGCAGTTGTTTGTTGTACAAGAGCTCGTACTTCCTAACCTCACGGATTAGGGTTAAGGGAT
The DNA here is from genome assembly GCA_917880715.2 of Matsumyia berberina. NCBI lineage: Eukaryota > Metazoa > Arthropoda > Insecta > Diptera > Syrphidae > Matsumyia > Matsumyia berberina. The sequence continues at coordinate 78,494,947 of OU862871.1, read as the reverse complement.
GGACAGCTGTTGTTTTATCGTACTCAATATCACCTCCTTCGGTGTGCGTCATTTCAATGAATTCGCGCGAGGGTTGCAAAGCGGAAAAAAAACTGTTCACTTCTCAGAACCAAGCAAAGGAAAAAAAAACACAAAACGCGTCTCGGCAGCCAGCAACGACTACACGTCCGGGCTTCAAGCACAACTGAATCACTCTGCGGCAAAAACGTGAAACGCTAGCGCATCACACACCGACGAACCCATACAGCACATGGCAACAAAAACAACAACAGAAGCGTAGCGGTGCTTTTTACCTAACATCGCATGCGATAAGCAAGCCACGCGGCGCTGCGGAGGGGTGAAAAGCAACACGCCAGGCGCGCTGGCCATCCACACAGAAAAATCGATATTTTCCATTCACAGACACAGTTCACGTGGCGTGTATTGGTGAGTCGCAAAACGCCGCGTCGTTGCTGCTACTGCCGTTGCATAGTGGTATTGGGACGAGTGTGCTTGCGTGGTTGAGCACACTGATGTTTCTGACGTTCCCAGCGTCGTCGTCGGTCGCAGTCGGAGTTGGAGGCGAGTGATGCTGATGACTAGGGTAATGCGTGCTGGTGGTGGTGCTTGGGTATTGTACCTACGGTGGATTGTTTTTTTTTTTTTTTGTGGTTCACCGTGTGCGTGACTTGACGAGGCCTGCCTTGGCGCACAGGTAAGTCAAGCGATAAGGAACGTTTTTACCTGCCTGAACTGAGTTGGCGGCCGCGAATAATGTTTGCCGCCTAATTGTTTCAGTTCTGCGAAGTCACCACCATGATAGAGGAAAATGCGTGCACCAAGGGTTGGTTGCAGGTTGCATGGCGATTATACACCAGTGCTAGGCGGGGAACCTTATTATTTCTCGGAAGTCGGAATTAAATGCAACGCTCTTGGTATTTAAAAATTTATTAGGGGATGAAAGGATTTTCTTAATTGTTTGAATTGAGCTTTGTTGTGATGTGGGTGGTGGTTCGGCCTGTTGATAGCTCTTAGTCTACGACTTGATTGTAGTCTATTCTCTCTGTGGAATATTGAGACTTGCGTCTCAATGGCAAACGGCAAACGGTTCTACAGTAAGCGAAGTGGTTCCCTACGAGATGCACAGATACATCAAGGACGAGCTAACGAAACTCGTTCAACTCTCTCTCTTGACTGCAAGAACTGTTGCATTCTGGTGAATTTTCTTAATTTGAAGAACGTTTTGGACCCGTTTCTTCGACTCGCTTTTCCAACACGCGTTTGTAGAACCCCGTCTAGGTCGGGTTTGAAATGATCTCGAACGCCGACTTCCACTTAAGCCTAGTTTATTAGAAAGTTGGTCCGATCCCTGAATTTTTTGCCTCAAGCCTGGCTTAGATTTAGCCACTGCCTTTGACAACCAAAACTTTCTCTATCTTCTTTCTTAAAAGCTGTTTCTAAAGCCTAAATCTTGCAGACTTAGTTTTGGAATAAACAATTTCAGAGGAAGGTCGCTGTGGCTCAGTGGTTAATGCGTTGGACTGCTGATCGAGCGGCGAGGGTTCAAGCCCCAGCCATGTCCACCGCACATTTTTTCGACACCACCTCTCGTCGGGGAATGACAAGCCTCCGGGAGTATAATCTGTCATGAAAGAGCTTCTCAATTCGCCGTTCGGAGTCGGCAATAAATTGTAGGTCTCTTCCATTCGTGCGGTCATACTGTGACTTGACAAGATTGGTTTAAGACCGCTGGACAAATTGTTTTGCTGGTTTCTGCTATTTCAATGATTTGGGTTTAGAAGTGGATTCGGAGACTGGCTTGAGTGGACTCCGCGATTTCATAACCCGCCTATGTGACTCGGTTCGGTCTCGAGATCCTTTCAGATTCAGCGGATTGAATCGAGATAAAATCTTCTGTGTCAACTTCTTCAATATTGAGGGTGGATTTGGGTTGTTCGCCATTTGACAGGTGCCTGTCGCCGTTATCTTTAAAGGAACTAATTAGTTCATTCAGTAGCAAAATGTCCTTATCCTCAGTATCGTCGTTATTATAATGGCGTTCCCTGATTATGTTTTTATTGCTCTTTAAGGTTTAGTTTTTTGGGAACACTAGTATAACTGAAATAAAAGACGGGAAAACCGGTTAGAAAAAGGTACAGGGAGCAGGATTCACTCATTTCGAGAGATGCACTCAATCGCCCATGCTCTCCCTCTATCCTCCGTTCTTTCTTACCTGATCCTGATGTTATTCATGACGGTGGTCCTTGAGGTGTTCTTCATCTTCACGTGTTGGTTTAGTTCATACAGTCTGAAAAATTATTTGCCACATGTTTTGCTGCTGTGTTTAACCTTGTTTTGCATACTGTTGATGTGCCTCACCAGGGAGCTCTTAGCCGGCAAGGCTACACCACAAACGTGACATCGCTGTTTCTTTTTTATCCCCGGTCTTCGTTCCTGGGGTTCCCTTCTGCTTTGTCCATATGAACGCTGGGTGTGTTTGTGTGCGTTTGGGTTGTTACAAGCGGTGCCCGACGTTTTCACTCTTTGGCAGAGAGAAGATAACTGACTCGGTATAAACCAACGGTAGTAGAATATGAAATAAATTGGGGTTGCATTAGGGTAGCGTCTTGATACAGGATTTGATTTTTAATTCCTTCCGGCTCAGTCCGCGAATAAAGCAATTCTTGAATAATAAAAATTTTCATCTTTATCTAAGAGCTCCTCAATTTGATTGTCTGCTTAATCCGAGCTTAATTTTTAACATGTAACCTTGAACTGAGTCTGTATGGCTAGAGAAACTAGCAAAAGACTAAATTTAAGTTATGGGGAAGTACACAGTCAACTGGCCGTTCACGACAGCTTGCTAGTTGGTCTTTGAAAGGGCCTGTGCTCTTTACAAAGTGGGATATGCGTATTTGCTTTGCTATCGCTTAATCTTTCAAACTGTATCGCGCGAAGTCGATATTTTTAGAGATTCAGACATTGGGGAGTAGATGTTTGATGGTCTTCGTTTGTTCTGTGTGGTAATAGCTCCTGCGAAGTAATAGTCCGCGAAGTTGACGTCCAGTCTAGTGGCTATGGGTCCAAAGTGTCTTGTCAGTACATCTGTCTACGTTACCCCTTAGTATACCAAATGTCTTTTGATGTTTGATTTGGAACACACTGCTTTGGATTCTGTGACCTAGTGCCTTGGAAGCTGCTTGAATGGATTTACATATGTAGTGACCTTGTATCTATTGTTTGATTCACCGCGACTTTTAATATGTCAAACGTTAGCTCTAGGCGCCTGCCTGACAGTTGTTGTCCCATTCATTCACTAACCCATTATCGACATTTTAAAAGTTTGATGTTTTGAAATTCGACTTTTCAATCAATCGACACTTTAAAAGTCGTCAAATTGTACCCAACCCATTTGATTTTCTAATCAGAGCTGGAAGTCAATGACATGCTTTTTACTTTATCTGCTCTAAAGGATCACATTCTCAATTGCATTTGGCATTTTAGACTATGACTTTGAATTTCTACTGATCACCAAACATCTTATGTCAAGTTTTGAAAAAAAAAAAAAAAAAGAATTGGAATCACTGACAGCAAACATTGTGGTTCATCTGCCGCAGTTTGGCAGTTGGTTTAGGCCCTTGTAGACTTTCATTTGCTGTGGTTGACAGCACTAGTTTTCAATCGATATTGATTGCAAATTTTGAGTCTCATTGGTTGCTTCTGCATTTGATGTGTGATACCATGGGTCCTTCAAAGTGCATTTAACCGAAAAATAGCCGCAACATTTTCTATTTTCTGTAAACGGCGTACGGCTTTGTTTGATTTTGAAAGTCAAACAGGCATTGTTAGCTGATGCGATTATTTTCAACCACGGGATACATTACCTCCGGAGAAGAACCCGAGAAACTCGCATCTTTTCAGACAGCCAAGCAGCACTATAAGCCCTTAAATCCTATGCGGTAGGCTCCAATCTTGTCTGGGCCTGTCTTAACCTCTTCGAAAACCTTGCATCGGTAAATAAGGTTACGTCGAGGATAACGAACTGGCTGACTGCTGGCGAGAAGAGGCGCTAGCCACACATTCGTTGATCCTGAACCCTGTCTTGGGTTACCACCCAACAGTGCCTTCAAGATAACACAATTGGAGATCAACAAACACGTCGACTACTAGGCCAACCTTTAGGGCCATAGACAAGCGAAAAAGTACATCAACCCCAACCTACTCAAGGCCAAGTCTTTACTTGATCTCACCAAAGACGAGTTAAGAACCTTAACGGGCTCACATGCCATCTGCATAAAATGAAGGTATCAGATACTGATAGTATTTTCCGGCTCTATGGAGAACAAAAAGAGACCGCTGAACATGTTCTGTGCGTATGTTCAGGAGCCGTAAGGAAAAGATTATTCCAATTGACGCGAGCCTCGGTCAATGCAGCGGAAATTCGGAAAATTGAAACTAAGGATGAAACTGAAGTTTATCAAAAGTCTCAATATAAACTCTGGTTAAACCATATGAGCCACCACAATAGACCTCATAGGTCGCAGTGCGCATTTAGGGCCGTTAATACAGGATACAGAATCACATTTTCAGCACTTTTAGTTCACCAACCCTGCAAAGTAGCCAAATACCTTTTTCTTTTCTTTTCATGCTCATTCTGTTCTCCTTTTTCAGCTCCTACTACAGGTCCTGGTGTACGTCTTGCCAAATAGGACTCTCATCCTTAACCTTTTTGAAGTTTTCTGGCTTGTTTTCTGTGAAACCAGACACCAACACAAGCAAAAGTCCTTTGAATCATCAAACCTTGGCCAGTGTTCCACGTCATCCCTTCGTGTAAAGACGGCCTATAAAGTTTGCCCCACAGATGTGCGAATCTTCCACTGATTTATGCTATGAGTTTGCTTCGAAATGTGGAGTATTTTTTCCAACCTTTCAATTCTAATCGTGTGACTCGGTTGTATGGTTGGCCCTGAAATGAACAACTCAGGCTCGGAAGAATGTAAGAATGTTGGATGCTTTCCTTGTACCTGTCGACAGAAATTAAGTCCTCGAAAGATTGAAAACAACCATGTGCTTAAGCATTACACCTGGCCTGCGTGTGCTAGCCCTTTACCTCAGCTAACAGACCTTGAAAACACGATACAAACGCATTTTCCGTGTCCAGGAGAAAATCGGTCAAACTACTCTTGTATGAGCTTAAAAATCCACACAGGCACTTGCTGCCAAAATGTGGTGGAAGCCCCTGTCAGTGCTAAGGCACAATGTGTGTGATGCTGAGAAGCATAGCCAAAAGAGCTCGCAGTTAGTCTCCTTATCAAGTGGGAAATCAATTGGGAGCGCAGAACAAGCATCTTTTGTGTACTCCCTTTGGCATGAAGACCTGCCAACTCTCTTTTTTTTCTTCCACGTTGATTCCATCACCAGGAGTCATGTTGTTGTTTCATTTTTTCAAGATTCATATCCATACAGGAGTTCACGATCCATACAGGAGTTCTCGAACCGAAGTCATTCACAAGTTTGGACAAGTTTGACAAAAAACAGAGATTTGTACGTCTGAGCACATGCTAGAGGTGACACAATTTTCTATTCTTCTCTGTCCTCATTGCTTTGTTCTCTGTTCGAATAATCTGTGCGTCGAGTTTCAAGCCCAGTAAAGCTACAAACCCAGCTCTCTTACCATCCACTCCTCCAAGTCTCAACAAATTGCAGCAGAGAATGCTTTCTTTGCAGACTTTTTGCAATCGCCTCTCACTACTTCTTTGGCAGAAGTTGTCAAATACGCACGATCAGGCCATAAGTGTTGTCGATTTTGCCACCAGAGAGGACACTTGTGTGTGAGGAGATACGAAAAACATAGATAGGTTCCACAAAACTTGTTGACTAGCTTAAACGAGGAAATTTTTAGTTTAGTATTACAGAGTGTGTTTTCAAGGCCAGTTGGCCAAGTGAAATAAATACATTTTCACCTCGAACATTCGTTTAAATTTAACAGAGGAAGTCACAACCCACAGCGATTGCCGATCACACCACCATCAGGTACCGAACTTTTGCTCTGTTTTCTTGTTTTTTATTGTTTCTGCAAGTTGAAAGGTTTCAAAAGAAGTTTCGTTCCACTCTTGTGTATCGAAATTAGCTTCGTGGATATAGCCTTTCAGTGTGTGTCTACATAAATCTTTGTTTAGGAAGAGCGCATGTATCGCGGTTTTCAGAAATATGATTTACTCAGTGTCCGCAAAATAATGCGGCAAAGTTCTTTATCATTCCGTTGTTTTTCACATTTTAAATTTCTTTCAGGTGCCTTGGTCTGAGCTTGTTTGCTTTGTCAGATTGTCTGTTTTTTACTCAGGGTGTTTTGAAAACACACTTTTCGAGATTTCTTTTCAAATTGGCCTCCTGGAAAGTGTTAAACAAAGGTCCCGTCTAATCACTTAAATCTTTTTCTCACTTTTTGTTATTTCCTTAGGCTCTCTGTCTCGTCATGGATCTTAACGTGCTTCATCATGTTTGGTACATTAATCCTATCTAGCTTTTCGTCAATTGTCTTTGTACAATTTTCGTTAAAGTCAATCCTTTGATTGGAACCTCAATACAGACGTCTTTGACGATGAACTCTGCGTGCAACTGACAAATTGTTTCGTTCCACTAAGATGTAGTGTCCTTCGTGATATTGATGTATCACACGCCCTTGTGCCATAAGTGGTTAACTGTTGGGATTCGTTAGGAAAGAACTATTCTCTGAAGCTTTTTGTATTAGGTGTGCTCTTGTGTTTTAAAAGGTTAGATTACTTACTTACTTAAGGTGGCGATACATTTCGAAGTGGACCTGGGCACTTTCACTGACAAAGTAGATGTCGCTGTACAGCACGTAAATTTCGTGGTTATATCTCCTCCTCCATTCACCGTCTATGCCAAGAGCGACCTCATCCACTTTTGACAAAGTCCATGCGTCTGCGCCGTAGAGCAGGACTGGGACGATTAAGGTCTTGTACTCAACTGCCTTCTTAGTACAAAAAAAAACAGTGATTGGCAATAGTTATTCTTCGTTTGATCTCAGCGATGGTGTCCTTTACTACTTCAAAGTTATAACTGTCTATTGTGACGTTCTGTCCGAGACGTTGGTGTGGAGTATCCTTTCTTGTTGACAGCGTATACTTCGTCTTGCCCTCATTGACCGCTTAAACCATCTTCGCCGCTTCACCGTGACATCAAGCTGCATTCCTCCGATTATTTCAATATCGTCGGCGTATCCGTATAAGAAAGATTGTGCCTCTGGTGTTGTCGCATGAGTTTTGTACAACTCTTTCGCGTCGCCTTCTCTAAATCCTTCTTTGACATCAAAGGTGTCGGTGAGGTCTTGACTGACCTTGATGGAGCAGCATAAATTTTCCATCGTCATCCTGTATAGACGGATTAGTTTGACAGGGATGCCAACACAAGACATGCCTCTGTATAGCTCGTCTCTGTATGTAGATGCTGCCATACGCGGCCTTAAAATCGATTAAAAGGTGGTGGGTATCGATTTGAAGTTCCGTTTTCTCCTGGATCTGCCGCAGTGCGAAAATTTGGTCGATGGTGGACTTTCTGGGCCTGAAGTCACACTGATATGGACCGATCAGGTTGTTGTCGAACGGCTTCAGGCGCTCAAATAACACGGCAGATAAGATCGATGTTAAGAAGACTGATGCCTCTGTAGTTGGCGGAGTTCAGAGGGTCTCCTTTCTTAAGGATCGGGCAAACGATGCTGAGGTTCCATTCATCGGGGATACTTTCGTTCGACTATAATTAACAGATGCGTTGATGCATGTTCATTACCAAGTCATCACCTGCCGCTTCGAACAGCTCAGCAGCTAGGCTGTCAGCACCAGCAGCTTTGTTGGACTTATGCTTAGATATGGCTATCTTCACTTCATCCAGGCTATACATGTGTTTCAATTAAACAAGATCACTTTTTTCAATTCTTACAATCGGTTCTTCTCTGTTTAAGCCTCTATAATCTTGAAATGTTTTTTTTTCTAATTTCAGCTGTCAAAAAATCAAGAAACTCGAAGAAACTTCAAGAAACCTCAAAAAAACTTCTATAATACTCAAAATGTGTGATTGGGATTGGGGTGAGTGCTTTAAACGGTCACTTTACTATAAAATATTTGTCTAGGACCCTTCGTTCCCTCTTCTCTCCCCGTGAGCTATAGTCTTAAGTTTATCTACATATTTAATATTTAAGAATAAGAACAAAGCCGACATTGAAATCTTAAATATCTTGGTGTAATCACCTCCACGAAGAAGATAGCCGTCTGTAGGAGTTTGTTAGACATGGGATAGAATTGGTAGGTCTGTCTTGTGAATTTATTTTTCTACCTCTTGGTTCCGCTGTAATCTCTCGCCTCTGTTCTTTTCATTTGGTCACCATTTCCTTTTTCATCTCACTTTTTCTAATCGATAACGAGTTGGGGTCCCTTTGGGCATGTGCGAGAACAGATACCTGAATGATCGTGCCTCTCGTGTTGGCTTCTGAGTTCCTTACGATCTGTTATAGATCGCACGAGAGCGCGTCTCTGGTTACAGCTTTGTAAACATCATCTCTGTCATAGGCGATTTTAAAATCAATAACTAGCCGATGAGTATCAAGTTTTGGGATCTTTTTCCAGAATCTGCCTGTCTATTACATGAGTCACCCTGAGTAAGCTACCCTATAATGAATACTCTCACAGTGGCAAATGCCAACCATTTCCATCATTTCAACCTGATTTACATAAATAGCAACACACAAGCCGCACAACAATAAACAAACGAAAAAGGACGAGTATATCCATTCATATCTCAACCACATTAAGCGCCCCCCATCAACACATGTCCCTGTCCACATCGATCTCTTTTTAAATCCTTTCGTATCCTAGTATCCTGACGGAAAATCCACAGAGCGATTTATCATAATACATATCATCTCCCCTCGAGCGCCGATACTAGGGCCTAGGGGTGGACGACGAGACGACACACAGAAAACGCAAATCTAATCGGATGTGTGTTGTATATGTGTTTGAATTATACAACACATCATCTTCGTCTCCCTCCCCTTAAGAAAAAGAAGAAGAAGAAGGACTTTTCGGAGTAAACGGTATTGCAGAGTGTAAATGGAATCCCATTAATCGGACTTTAGGCCAATGAATTGCCTCGAAATTACTTCACTCAAGCGGATTTGCTTGTCATTAATTATTCACCCATTTTGTCGATAAATTTACACACACACACATATTGGCTATTGGTCCTTGTCTTGCTCAATAAAAAACGGAGAAGTCGTCGGTCAATTTGAATGCATCAGCGAAGGTTTTATTTTTTTGACAACAAAACAACTACACCCTCTCTATGTTCATACGTATCTGGTACCATTTCGTCCCAGAGATGAAGTTCCTTATCTTCTGAATGTCGAGTTCACCTAGATCGTTAAGATCATCAGTATTCCCCGAGGGTTCTTCTTCTTAGCGTCGCAAGAGCAGGACATGTACACAGTAGGTGGGTCGTAGTTTCCTCTTCCTGCTCGTCTCTGCAGCTTCTACAGAAATCATTGGAGGGGACCCCCATTCTAAGTGCATGTCTGCCTATTAAGCAATGTCCGGTAAGGACCCCTATCAGTGAACCTTGGTTTTTCACGTTTGTGGATAAAAGTCTCTCCGTCTTCTATAAAGCCAGGTTAGGCCAGATTTGTTTTGACTGGAGACAAGTGCTGATGTTATTCCACCGGTGGCTTGCCAGTTTCTTGGCTTCAGTGTCAAGGAGGAACTGGATCGATTCGATAGGCGCAGGGGGTTCCCCCAGGTTTTCGTGGAGATGTCGTCCTGCACCCTCTTTGCCAGCTCGTCGGCTCTGCAGTTGCTTGGAACGTCCATTTGTCCTGAGACCCAGCACAGAGTTACGTTTCACTTGTCTGCAATCTCGTTGAAAGATCTACTGCATTGCTTTACCAACCTTGATCGTATTGTCGGCGATTCCAAGGCTTTAATAGCTGCCTGACTATCTATGCATAATACAATAGGGCTACAATCTATCGCATTAATTGACAGCAAAGCCGCAGCTTCACAGCCTGCCGTGATTTCCGCTTGAAATACACAACAGTGATCCGGCAGTCGCGTAGCAATGGCTAAGCCAGGTGCATTGAAGAAGACTCCAGCCCCCGTACCATCCGCTGTCTTGGATCCGTCTGTGTATATTTCTAGCGCGAAATCGCTCAAAACTTTACCAGACTCCCATGAGCGTCTGCTAGGAATCCGAGTTCTTATACCTGACGTTGAAGTCAATATAAGGGACAACGTAGTCCGGTTTACTAGGAATAGTATGGTTGCCCTTGAGGGTCCTAGAGTGGCCCATGCTGTGTTGATTAGCTGGGAGGATTCTCTGAGCCTTAATGCTGTTTTGACTGCCACTAGCATTACCTCCAGTGCGGCTATCTCTAGCTAAACCTGTCTACAACCAAGCTTCGCATTAATAGGGGTAGAATACCCCCTTGTGTGCTGCCTCTGGCTGAGTTTATTGTCACATTTCGTTGACCCATCTGAGTTTAAGTTGTCCTGGTTTTCAGCACATCCACCTTTCGAGGTCTATGCTTGAGGGCTCTTTCTGTCCTATAATCTCCTCTTCTGGTACCTCTTGTGCGGTTGTAGTAACTATTTTCCCCGCTTTCGTGCTGGTCATTGGTTTATCAATCAGGTTGGGGAGGCTGGCGGGCATATTGTTGCCTCTTCCCCTTGGATTTTACCGGGTCCCTGTGTTCCTAGTATTTGCCAAACCTGTGGCTTCTTGGGCTATGTTCGAAACTGGTCTTTCATCGATGACGATTGGCAGCATCTATCCTGCGCCTTCTTCTCGATAGCCCATAACTTACCGCCTCATTCTATGCCTTGATAAGAGCTGGAAACTTTTTCAGGTCCTGCCCTGCACTTCTACGGAGGAGAACGGAAGTCATGTGCATCTTTGGATTTTCATCTACCGCACAGACCTTAAGTTCCATTGACCCATCCTTTCCCAAATTTTTAGACTGTCCGTCTACCTGGACAGTCTATTACCCATCTTATGGCCTTTCTCGATTATGGTATTTTCTCCCTTGGACAGCCAGCTTTCTCTGGTGGGGCTAATGGTGTCTCTCCCCCTTTTTCTTACCTCCTGCTTTTCATGGGTTGACGAAGGGACTTTACTTAATGCCCTATTGCTGTCTACCTTTTGCATGGCCACTTTGGGGTTCAATCTTTGACCGAGAAATCGCAGACACCATCTTCCAACTGCACCGCTAAGGCCTTGTCTTAGCGAGTAATCTATACCCCCCGATCGACGCAAGCACAGACTGTGTCAAAAACGTCAGTTCCGTCATACTCTCTAGCTCCACACTCATCGTTTGCTCTTATTCTTGTCCCATTTAACGTAGTTCCATGGTCTTGGTCTCGTTTTTGCAACCATTTGCTTCAACCAGTCTTCAAGCAGGGATGCTACAGACGGGATCTAACTTTCTCATGAATAATTTTTCCTCTAAAATATTTTTGAAGAAATTCCTGAAAGGGACCGCTCGCTATTTACCCTTTTTGATGACTTGAACCGCCTTTACGGTCTTGAAACTTAGTGTCCACATTTGAAAGGTCTAAACCGCCTTTCAGTCTTTTGATTTGGACAATTCCATCACTGTCTAGTAATGCTGTTTCATCGCCCCTCAGCAAATTCATTGCCCTAAGGACGAAAGTCAGACAAACAGAGAGACAGAGACAGCAGCACTGTAAACTATCGGAAAATTAAATCACTCGAAACGAAATGAAAGACAATTTTATGATCATGTATCACTTAACTGTATAAATTGTCGTTCTCGTTTCCTGGCACCCACCCTTGTTGTCCTCTTCCGCAAAATGGCACTCAGCGAAGGAGAACCAGAAGCAGACCGGAAAGCAAAGTACACACTCTCGATGTGTGCGTTCGTGTGTCGATGGTATTGATACGAAACGAATCCTGTCTTAAGGATATTGAATTAGGGAGGATGAGAGAGTAGAGGAAAAATTACCTTACTTCAATGGGGGAAAATACGGGAAAAAAATGGACAAAGCAGAGGAAACTATCTCTCTTTGTGTGCGTGTAGAATGTATCCTTGGAGCAAACAGACCCGAATAACACCACATGCACCATAAACAATGGATTAAGGAGAGGACCGAAACAGGGTGGCTTGGCTGGCTGGCAGTCGAGTCGTTTTTCTCTCTCAGTTTCTTCTGGTTTTCTTTTGTTATCCACGTTGACGTGAAGGAACTGGTTTTCTTTTTTTATGCGAAAATAGACGGGTGTAGGGTGTGTGCACATTACGAGGGATGGGTCCTTGTTCAAAAATGAATTCATATTCTCGATTGTAACCGAGAAACATAAAGGAACACTGCGAACAGATGTGCGGAATGTTGCATTACTTTGAGATGGATTTGCAAGTGGGAAGAGGTGCACAGTGATTTTGGTTAAGGATTTAACTACCGTGCTTGTGCATCGTCCATGTCTTGGAAGATTGAGTGGGATTTGCTGTATCGATTTTGGAAATGTTCAGCTTGCTTTCCGCTAAGATGGCCCGAGCCTTGAAACCCTCAGTTTGTCAAGTGGAGGTATTGGGCCGGTGCTCGAAAGTCAAAGGCTCCCAATCGCCTTAATCTCAGTTCTGGCGTAGGGTAGGTTTCGCAATTCGTACATAAGAACTCAAGTGACCTCTTAGGGTCGCTTTAAGATTGTACGGAACCAGACACTTCAGAAAATATCTGTTCCTCCATTTTGACCACTGCCATGGTCACTTACTCTCAGCTGCCACAAAGTCCATATACCTATCAGGGGGCAAGGTTGTTGTAGTCCTTTACTCCCCTAAATTTCATTTCCTAGCGCCGAATGGAGTTCATACACCCTTGGTTCCAAATCAGAACCGCTTTGTGTATTTTTTTTCGTCCGGAACCTCTGATCCACTAGCGCGGTTTCCATGGCTGTGGCCAACCTCTGTGAAATCCATCGAAAACACTTTAATTTGCAGTTTTGAAGGTATTTTTAGGAAATATACGATTTAAAAAGCCTCCTCGCCACAATTTCATTTCGTTTACCACGACCGTCCGCCACCTTGACCACAGATGCACACCAAACACAAATACCATGGAGAGCGCGGGACCTGGGCGCCAGAACACCACCAAAGGGCGTTTGTTTGGTAGAAAATTACCATGTTGTTGATTAGATGCAATTTAGACTGAAAAATGCATTAATTGTGGGATACACAGCCACTTAGAGAGTGGCAGCAAGTCCATAGGGCGCGAAAACCATTCTGGAACGGTTACAACTGGTGCGGATGCGGGACAAACACAGTCATTCATCCGAGTGCACACACATGGGTGCTTTAAATGCACACCCATCGTGGTGCGTCGTTCACTGCCCGCTCCAGTTTTATCTTTGTGAACTTTTTTCCTTGGTGTTGGTCATTTCTCATTCACCCTGTCCTGTGACGGCCTGGCACTGCCGCCGCCACCATATGGCGTGGCATTTAGAATGTATTGGCTTTTTGTCAACGCAGAAGGGTGTTGAAGGAGTTGATAATGGGACACAACGCGGGAGTCGATGGTAGTTACAATTGTGTTATCCCGAGGGCACTCGTGTAAGGTCAGTGAATTTGGCATTTTAATTGACAATGGGATGGGAATTGGGCGTTGCATGTCTTTTGGGAAAGGGAGAGGTTTACACAAACAATTTGTTCTCTGGTGGCGGATTACTTTAGAACAATGAAAGGGGTGAACTGTGTGCTAAATCGTGGAAGCTGCTCGGAGATTGGCGAATCGGATCTGTCTAGAACCGGTGTTCTCTTATGGGATCAAATCTATGCGCTTTTGCATTCGGTTCTTGACGATCTCATGCCTTTCCCTTGACTCCTCCTTGACAGACCGACTCCACGTTCTTTTTGGGCGACTCGTACTTCTTTCATCTTGGATAAGCAGGTTTCATTACATGGCTTGACTGGTAATGTTATCGTCCGAATTGGATCTAAAGTTTTGTAAGAGACACAGAGAGGCTTCACTTACTTACTTTACAAGCTCTTGACTCGTAAAGGGTCTCTGCTAAGAAGATGCAGTTTTCCATCCTCTTTAATCCCGAGCACACTGTTTTCAGCTCTCCAGACAAAGCCTGTTGGCATCTGCAATCATCTGGTGTTTGTTACTCAGGCTTAGAAACTTCATCCCTTGGACGAAATGGTTCAAATCGTAGGGTTAACACCGCTACGGTTGCCCACCTTCGTTGTACTTATGCTACATATTCTGGTTCCCTGGTGTCAGTAAGCTGGTTTTCTTCGCTTTGGTATCACAATGGGCCAATCTGATCTAAGTGTGTCCCTTCCTGAGCGGGGACAGCCACCTAACCTAACCTAACTCAGGCTCGGTTTTTTTATTTCATCTTGAATTTGTAGGCTGGAATTTAGAAATCCTCTTGACTGGGGTATTGTTTTCCATTCGCTCATTGTCCAGTCAATGACGTTTCTTGGCTTTGTGGACCACATGCACATCTTGTTGCAACTTGAAGGGCTTACCGTTCAACCTTATCCTCCATAAGCCCTCAGACGAAGTATCTTTCCCTCGAGTTCAGTACCTCCTCTGCTTCCTTACCTATCCCCACTTGGCTCTTGATATTTTAAAGTCAGCGTTCTGTGGATCACTAATTTTGTCCAATTTAGGACCTTCACGGCTTGAACATGACCTATTTGATAACATGACAGCGCATCTCCTTGACGGAATCCGGCGCGTGTTTGAAAAAATGTCGATAGGTAGTTTCCGTACTGCAAGGAGTGCAGGGTTGCGCGACGCTACAGGATCAGTTTTGACGAGATCCCGGGATTCAGCCATCGCTTTGTACAGCTTAAGACGATAAATGCTATCATCTGCAGTTTTGACTTGAAATTCGTTCGAAAATTCGCTTCAGTTAAAAATTTGGTTTATGATCGACATGTCGAGCCAGAAGCCAGACTAGAATATGGCTGCAGAAAGCCTTAAGACGTTGGAAGGGATTTTACTTACTTCCTTACTTATGATGGCACTATAGTTCGGGGCCTCTACCAACAATCCTCTCCAGCCAGTACGATCCTTAGCCAGCTGCCTCTAGTTGCACACGCCAATTTGATTGAGTTCATCCTTCACTTAAGCACGCCATCGGAGATAAGGTCGTCTTCTTCCATCAGCGGCAGGCGAGTGTTATTCTACGTTGGATCTCCTCGCTGATGTCGTCAGCACAGTTCACAGCAGATCCTAGGTAAACGAACTCGTTCACTGTCTTGAATTTGTAGTTGTCCATCGACGTCGATGTTGTGCCTTAGTGTTCGTTAAACCTCGTTTACAACCAGAACCATTTTGGCTTCGTTTGATTCGATATTGGCGAAGGCACTAGTGTCTGCTTGCTTTGTACAAGAAGTTGTACTGATTTGTGAAAATTTATGAGAATTTCGCACTATGTTCTCCAGTACCAGGTTGAAGAAATTGCATGACACTGCCTCGCCCTGTCGTGAGCCTCTATTGGTATTGAAGGTCTCGGCGGTGTCTTTTCCTACCTTGACATATCGAGCGTTCTCCATCGTCATTCTTCACAAACGAATGAGTTTTGCAAGAAAATCTCTATTCGCACTATCATTTGCGGCCTTGAGATTATTAGACAGATGGTTGGTATTATTTTGGAACTTTTGGATTTTCTCCCTGATTTGAAGATTTCTGTACAATGAAGATTTGGTCGACTGTCGATTTTTAAGGCCTAAAACCGCTCTGGTATTTCCCCACCAGTTTGTCGACGTATGGTTTTAGGCGCTTCAGCCAATTAGATTTTGTATGCGATGTTCAGGAGACTTATTACTCTGCAATTGCCGCAGATGAGGTGGTCTCCTTTCTTATGAATCGAACATATTACGGTGTTAAGAGTTCAATCATCGGACACACTTTCGTCGAACCTTATTTTACAGATGAGTTGGTGCATGCTCCCTATCAATTCATCCCCTGCAGCCTTAAACAGCTCAGCTGCTAGGCTATTTGGGCCTGTGGCCATATTTGATCTTAGCCCAGCTATGGCTGCTTCAACTTCGTTCCAGCCCGGTGGCCTTGTATGATCTTAGCCGAGCGTTGGCTGCTGATTGCTTGTCTTCTAGATTCATACTATCAGACTGTCTGACAGAGGGATTTTGGCTTCGTCGTTGTTTAACAGAAATAGTCTAGCGAAACCTTGGGTTGCCGTTTGTATCCTTTTATCGAAACCCCGGATAGGATCTTATATGCGACATTTAGCAGGCATATAACGTGGTAGTTCTCATGAGATATTGATTCTCTTTTTTTGATGCCTTGAGTTGTTTTCCCTAAGCCTGTGACTCAGTAGTTAGCTTTAGTGACATTGACACGTATCACTAGGCACGAAGCAACCTACACCTACTTAGCTCCCTGATCCTACTGTTCGTTCATACTATTCAACTACGACACGACCGGAAGTCGCAGCTCCTCAGCATAAGGTTGATGTTCCTCAAGGGTGAATCCACAAAAGACCCGCAGTCGATTTGACTTTGGAAAGACTCATGTCCCTCTCCCATGTTTTTTTTAATTTAAACGTTCCACTAAAACTACAGTCTCCGACTCTCAATAAACCCTCTTCGTCAAGCCCAGTTGAAACCCATTATTCGACCTGAGGACAATATTCATGCTCGGCTGGACATTTTCGCCAAGCGGTAGCAGTTCATAGTATCTCAATATCTTCGTGATTATACTTTTCATCTCGAGCATGGCAAACTTCTGTCCAATGCAGTTCCTCGGTCCAGCACTGAATGGTATGTATGAAAAAGCACTACCTCGCTCGGAAGCCTCTGCTTGATGGCGTTCCGGACGAAACACCTTCGGTTCGGGAAATACGTCTGGATCCATGCCCATGTTCCAAATACCAACCAGCACCTCAGTTCCCTCCGGAAGGACTCCTCCATCTGCAAAATGCCAAAGAATAGGCTTTGAAAATCGTTTTGTGTGTGTAAATCAAACTCCCTACCGTAGACCAAATCGTGCTTCAACTGTCGCCCAACCACCGGCACCGACGGATACATTCGCAAAGTTTCTTTGATAACACACTCGGTGTACTTTAAATCCTGCAAAACTCTGTAGCTAATAGATTTGGTTTGATCCTTGCCGACCACCGCACATATCTCCTGGAAAAGTTTCTGCTGAACTTCGGGATGACGTGCGATTAGGGTCAGAGCAAAACTGATGGCCGAAGTCGATGTGTCGTGACCCTCGAACATGAAAGTATCAACTTCTTCACGAATATCCTCGTTGGTAAGGGGTTTTCCGTCAATTGTCGATTGGAGTAGCACGTCCAGCAGTGCCATGCGTTTCTTAGATCCAACATCATCGGTTGCTGGAAAAGAAGAACTTAAACAGTAGTCTGAGGGATAAAAATGGGGGCACTTACATGTTTCTTCTGTCAGGGGGAGGGAGTCTTTTAGAGTTTCCCGTCGTTCTTCGATTACGTTCCTTGTAAAGGCGTGCATTGTTTTAATACACTCGGTCTGACGACGTTTGAGCCTTGGACTGAGAATGGCAAAAAGCCATTCGTTGGCCAAGTGCATTTTAATGAATCTGATAACCATGATTTGGGTTATGCTAATGGAGAGACAGAAGAGAGTTGGTCGTAGGTTTCGATTGGAAGAGGTCAACTTACTCGGTGACAGCTCGCGTGTAGTCATTGGTCGAATCTGTCTGGGCGTTGATTTTGGTTCCCATTGCGGTTTCTAAAAAGATAAACAAGAGTCATAGGGAGGGAAAGAAAAGTTTAGATGGCACAGTAAGATTCGGAAGTACCAGACCTGAGAAAAGTTCTTCCGCGTTCAACTGATGAACGAACTGGACGTGGACATGCTAGAGGTCTAAATCTAGAGCACGCCGTGAACGATCACTGTGGTAGGATTTAGATCACAAAATGGATTTCTGTGGTGATGGGTTGGCAAGAGGAGAGTGAGTTCAGCACACATATGTACATATGTGCTGTGTCATGCTCGTCGAGCACCAGGTATCAGACGATCTTGACATTCGACAAATGACAGATTTTGCACACAAATCTGTCTTTTTTTTGTTAACAAAATCTCGATTGAGCCTCGCTATTCCGTACAGTTGACGTTTAGATGAGTGCACGTCCTTAGAATCCTTCTAGACCATTTTAGGTTCACACAAGACAGAAAACTCTGGGTGTGCCACTCCAAAGTCCACCCACGTACGTGTCTACAACACACGACACGAATGTCTTTGCATATCGCTTTAGCAACAATCGATTTTTAAGGGCTACAAACACGATTAGCTAATCAAAAACGATTGCACTAATCGTTTCCTGTTTGCTGCCAAACTCACCCGCAATAATGTCCAATGCAGCCAAACAGATAAACGGATAAACATTGAGCTCCTTCCCTGTGTCACAGTGTTTCGCCATCTGTTTGACCAAAATCGTGCTCTGCTGGTCGAAAACGTTCACAAACTGCTCGAGAATTTTGAAATGAAAAGTCGGTGTGATGATTTTCCTCCTCGCATGCCATTTACTACCATCGCTCATCAGCAAGCCATTCCCCAGCCATGGTGTCAGCAAGTTATACAAACGATGCTTGGTGAGATGCGTCTGACTGGTGAGCAGAATCTCAGCAACTTTCGGATCGGCCACAATAACAATTAGTCTATTGAGTGCCCACACTCGAAACATCTTTCCCCAACGCACCACCGACTCCGCTGACATCTGCAAAAAGTCTAGAAAATCGGAATAGGATAGGAATTTCCTTGGTTTTACTTGAAGCTTACTTACTTTCAGGATTAACGCGGTACAAGTGATGGATACTTCCAAGCAAGGGGAACACTAAGGGCCCCCCTAGATTCGAAATTAAATCATTTTTCCGTTTCTTCTGAAAATATTGATTCACAAGTAGAACGATAAACACTGCCACAAAGTACCCGAGTAAAGTCATAATGCCAACTAGATGGTCCTCGTCTGGGTTGGATTCGTTTACAACTGATACCAGGCAACACAAATGGACGATATACAGCTTATCAGTACAAATATGTGTTAATCACGCACAGAAGCATTTAAAGCAACCACTCGAACCTTAAAAGCATGAAGTAATTGCATTAGATAGCCGGTAGCCTTGATGTGTCAAGCACAAAGTTTGTGATGGTTATCTGTCGTTGGTCACGATTGCCGGGGTTATTTACGATTTATCACTTACTAGCTGAATAATACCCGGCGTTGCTCGGGGTTATAACATTTCAATCCAGAAATCGACATCTTTTTCAAACAATTTATGAAAGACTTATCCTGATTATATAATACATCATAATCTCATCTTAAATCTGAATCGGAATTTTATATTCAACCCAATCGACTGTATTTTATTCTGCCACTTTTGCAAATGTAATCAAATTCTTTAAGTCGAACCGAACCTCCTTTAACTCTAATTTGAATACATTTGTTAAATAGATACATACGTACATACATACATACATCTTTTGCAAAAAATAAAATCAAAACAAAAAATTCCCCTCCCGCAACTGGCAATGTTATACCTACATCAAGCACACACAATCCCATACCCAGCCTGTCGCGTCGCGACGGCGCGCTATTCCTTTATCTACCGAAAAAGAGAATCCATAAAAAAAATTGCCAGGAAAAATGTGTAGACAATTGCGCATATGGATTCAAAAATGAATAATCCGTCTGGCTCGAAAAAATGATAATGTGTCATCATAACAATACCAAAGTTCACTCGCCCATAAATGGAACGGGCAAACTGATCCAACTGCGCTTTTGAACTGACCTTTTCCCTCATTAGCTCAATTCTCTAGAGTTAATTGAATTTGATAACCTGTGTAGGCACATATGTAAGAACATATGTTAATACATATGTAATGTAATAAATATATAAATACAAATGTACAGATGTATATCCAATGTATGTATGTATATATATCTACCGTACCAACCACCAAATCATTACCCTGTACACACGAATAGATAGAAGCAAAGAACGAACAAAAAAAAACAACAACAACACAGCAGCAAAGGAAATGAAAAACTACCCTTGTGAAACTGGGCAAAACAAAAACAACACGTACGCTCATCAACCGATGTGGCTCACGATCGAGAAAATATCTTTTTGTGTGCGGCAAGGAATTTCTTCTGACTTGCTCCACGTTTTTGTTAACTGCTCGGCTCTTGAATAAGATAGTGTTATAAAACATAGCCTATTATATGACCCGATGTACAACCATTCTGTGTGCAAAATTTGAGGTTGATTGGTTTAGTAGTTTTCGCATAGGTAAAATCCAAACAAACAAACAAACAAACAAACAAACAAACAAACAAACGGACAACGTTTCACTTTTATAATATTAGTAGTGATAGTGATTTAAACATCGATGGAGGTAGTGAAGGAAACCTCTCCGGTTCAATAGGGTTTCACGTCGCGACTGTGGAACAATGAAAGTGAATCCCTAGTGTCTTGCTCTTCGTAAAAACAAAAATACCGTCGGTGTTACTCCTCAATGTAAACATGAACCTGTCAGTGATTTTATGAACAATAGCATCCCTGCTTGTGTCAGCTGACGTCTATGCTCGGTAAATGCTCGATCAATGCTAGTCCATGCTTGTTTCATGATCGGTATGTACTGGTCAGTGCTCACAGAAAAATTGGTTGCTGCTGCTGACTTCTCCGACGGTCAACTTTTGCTCGTCGAGCACGATAACTTTTTTTTCAAAAGTGTTAAGGTTAGAGAATACTTACAGGTCCTGCTCTCCAAAGAGAACGCGTGGGTACATGAGGGATGCCTTCATTTATGTATGACCTCTGGCTGTCAAATTTTGCTCGTCGAGCATTAAAGTTATGGTCGCAGATTTTTGTCTCCGATCAAGACGCTCTGATTGACAGATTATTCCCGTCAAATACAATGATTGGTCGTAGGTTTGGACTACAGCTCTTCCTCCCGATCATACCTCGTCCGAAAGGATCGTAAAAATGTTTCCATTTGCGAGAATATTTCGAAGCATGTGCTCAGTTTTATGCTTCAGCTTACGTTGTGCGATTTGCAAGTCGTGTATGATACCCAAACCTTCCAGTGTACAGTTTGCGCATCGATCATAAATCTTTTTGCCTTCAATTGTGCAAAAAGGAAAACCCAATACCTGACTAGAGACGATTTGAATGGGCTTAACGTTCTACCTAAACCCAAGCCTCTTAATTTTGCTCGTTAAGTACCTTTAGCAGTTTCCTCATTCGTTCAATCACAAGACTTAATTAAGAAGATGATTGTGTCTGATGGTGGTGCCTCAAACACTAAACTGGCCGGAATAACTGTTCGTAGAATGCATCACCGATCATGTAATCATGCTTACAACTCACATTGCGCTATACTCCGTCCATTCATTGTAAACGTTTCCTCTTATTTTCGCTGGTAATAATCAAGAGGTCACCTACCAATTGACTCCTAAACGAGGGGGAAAATTCTTTGCGCCCAAACCAGGTTTGCCGACGCCTGTTTTGCGTTCACATACAAGAGTGTGCTGTGCACCGTGGTGTATATGGGCGGAGGGCACTCTCATTACGTGCGCGGCACCGCATGGATTCAACATGCGGATGACCATAAAACAGCACTTGGCTTGGAGATGGCACACTCCAATCGAAGATACTGCTGCTCATAGCGCAGTAGTTAGTTCCATGCAACGATATTTCCGCTTTCTTTCAACTGGAACACAACTGGAAAAGTCGGTTTGTTTTTTTGTTCCTTGTTAGCCGGGGCTCTGGTTGGTGTTTCTTTTTTATTTTTGCGGGGCAATTCGACATATTAGCGCACGGTGCCGCTTAAGAGAATTAAGCCATAGATGGAGCAAGAAGCCATCCGAGGAAGCCCCGCTCCGAGCAGACCTTCGTTCTGTGCTGTGGGTTGTTTTTTTGTCGCGGATTGTAAAACACAGGCGTAAACTGAAGGGAGACGGTTGTGATGCTTAGTGGTCGTGCAGTGCAACAGGTTTCATGAGTGCACACACGGGAGTTTGCTTTAAGAGCGCACATCATATGCCTCTTCAGAATTCTTTTTTGTTATTCCGCGCGCCTTTAACGATACGCCGGGGCTATGTGTGGAATGCCTGCGAGTGAACAATCCGCAGCTATACTCATTAATTAGGTTCCCCTTTCGCGGTAGTGCAAGAAGCAGTTGGGTTTTTGACGAATTGAGATGCCAATAGAGTTAGACAGAGTCGGTTGAAGTTGGTTGTTATGACTTGAAGATGATGCTATGAGGTGGTGGGAGCAAAGCAAATACATGATGGAATTCAATTACCCACTTGAGCAGTTCTATTTGATGATGCGGACCAGACGAAAAGTTACACAGAGCTCATTTTGAGCGAATTTTACCAAAATAGCCTCCTTTGGACCATCATTCGATGGTCGTCCACTCTTGGAACCAAACAATGGGTGGTGTGAATAAAAACTGAGCCAGAGTGTTCACTCAACTTTCTTGGAAAAACATTCAATTTAAATTGAATAGAAATGAATTTCGTCAAGTTTTAGAAAACACTTTCCTTAACAGGATTTGCTCAGAGTGTTCCCTCATTTCTTATTCACACCACCCAATTTATTCCATCAGATCGTACAGTTGCGACTGGGTGAAAAGTATTCTAAGCAACAGCCCTTTGACCTTAGGATTCGATTGAATCAAACGCACTCTTTAGTGTCTAACAAGGTATAACTAGGTATAACAAAGTTCCTCACTTTCTTATCTATCCTATCCTGAGATAATTCTTAGGTTCTACAGTAAGTCTGGCGATATCCTTGATCATGATGTGTCTAAGACAACAATCAGCCAAGTAAACCCTTCTACACTTCGGACTTATTTCAATGAACACTCCAAGAAGTTGGAGTTGAATAGAATCTGAGTTAGCTTTGCTTAAGCTGATGATCCCTGTAGACTGTAAGAGCCTTAGAAAGTGGGCAGGGAGCCATCCCTGATTCCGCCATGATTTTAGGAGTGTTCCGTGTCAGCTCCGGAATTGCGGAGATAGAACAATTTTAAAAAGCTTCTGCCGACTCCGCAGAAAGGTTTGGGTCCGATAAAGTGGTTGAACAGTGCACTTTAGGGACTTTCAGGACTGAAATCGAATGCAGGGCAACTAGCCCATAGGATCTAGAGCAAGACACTTATATTTTGGAGAACTTGCTTTTATTCTACTGTACCTAAGTAAGTCGAACTCAGAGTAGGAGACCTGTCAGAAAGGTTAAATATATGCAGGTTTGCCACGGGTCATAGGGTTTGGAAGATTAGAGAGCACTTCGCGATGAATTTTTATTAAGCCATATTTTGGACAAATAGACTTGAGAAAGTTCGCTTGGAACACTCGTCTTAATGAACTCAGTATTATTCTAAACTTATGTGGAAGTGTGGATCCAGAAACGAAGAACAAGAGATCACAGTGTTGTAGTAGGTACGTAGAAAGTTCGGAGTGATTTTCCAGAAACAGTACCAGTCTGAGCTCTAAGTTTTAAACCCCCAAGTCTAGCTCTGAAACCATTTAGATTTCCGGCCGTACTGGCAGTGTTCAAGTCATGTATTTATATCGTTGAAGAGACTTTTCTAATTCTGACAAGAGCAGAGCATGAACTTTGGAGTTCCTGCAGAAATCCTTACAGCGTAGTTTCCTCAAAAGGTTGTCTTTCCTATGATTTCCTATGATTCCTGTGACTTATAGCAATGACAAACACCACAAATGTCCCCAGCTAGTCTGGATACCACTCTTAGACGCCAATGAAACCTAATACTACCTGAGTTTCAAACCACTACACCCCGCTCGTGGTGTGTGAATAATATTAAAAGGATATTGATATCCTCTTGATCCGCGTGTGGATTATAAAAAAAAGGATAAGCCAAATAAGACCGACGTGGATAGTTACAATCCAGATGTACCCATCCATGATTTGGTTTCATCGGTACATGTTCGTTTAAGTGCTACTTAAAGAGCCTTGACTGGCTAGTGTTTCAGC
This sequence comes from Matsumyia berberina, assembly GCA_917880715.2. NCBI lineage: Eukaryota > Metazoa > Arthropoda > Insecta > Diptera > Syrphidae > Matsumyia > Matsumyia berberina. The sequence goes on along the minus strand of OU862871.1, from coordinate 78,470,928 downwards.
TACATAGTTCCTCGGGATGTCGTTGTGACCTGGGACTAGCAAAGTGTGACATTATGTTGTTTATTGTGCTGGTTACTAGGGATCCAATCTCGCATTAGATTTATTTTCAGCAAAGCGGAAGCTGTGACTTTAGGCTAAAAGGCGCTACAGCGACTAAGCAGGCTCGCGAAGTGGTACATGCCAAGGTCTTTGGAAAACACTTCTACACCGACTCCTTCAGCTGTTTTTTAGCCTTCTGTGGAGACCGAGATGGAGAGAAGAGAGAACTTCGCTCTGATTTCGGTCACTTTTGCCTGGAACTGTTGAAGAAATGAGTGCCATCTTTTTGGTAAAGAGAATGATAATCGTTTTTGTGGAATTTCGTGCGGTTTGCACAAGGTTAGTTTGACCTCAACCTATGTACATACATATAAACTGCATAAGACGAAAGAAGACTTTCTGACGAGAAAAGCGACTAAGTCCGCCTAAGTACACAGGACTGACTGTGATAGATTTGATAGCCAACAGAGGGCAAACAAAAAAAGACACGCATGGTTCCTGGCAGGATACTGCGTTACAGCGTTCGCAAAGTAGTTTGGAGTGTTGGTGGAAGGCTACTTCTATACCACGGTCTAAAATTCAAATCCACTCCTAAAACCAATTTCCAAACACGACAGTTCGGTCGTTGAAAAGGTATTCTCATGAGATGGTTTATCTAATCCTAGCAACAGTGAGACCTCTGATTATAGGGCAAATTCAAAAATGGAGTGTTGCAGCAACAAAAAACCAACGAGTTTGAAAACGCAAGATATTGGCAGTACTGCCAAATCAGGAGTTTTTTTGCCAACACCAACTCTATTCTGTGCATCAGTTGTTTTGCTGTTGCTTTGTTTTGTTGTGGTTAATGTTTTTAAGGTTAAGGTGGCCGCCGTGGCTGAGTGGTTAGTCCGTCCGACTGCTGTGCGAGTGGCGAACATTTTTCGCGGCACCACCTCTCCTCGGGGAATGAAAATCTTCCGGGAGTGAAATCTGTCATGAAAGAGCTTCGTCTTCTGTCATGAAAGGGCTTCTCAATTCGCTGTTCGGAGTCGGCAATAAAGTTAAGCTCCTTTCCATTCGTGCAAAAGAGGTAACACGCACAACATGAATGGTAGCAAGAAGCTAGGCTTTGGCCCATCCCGAGCTGTCGCGCCAGGTATTTATTTAGTTTTAATAAGCGCAGCCTTGGTTTGTTAGACCGGAGTCGTTGCTGTCATTTGGCCAATACGAAAAAGGAACTTGCCCCCTGCGCTCAGCCTGTACTGACTTTGAGTTGCAGGCGGCTGTACTGTCTAGGCAAGTGAGTTCATGTGATAGTTATTTGATCTATCCCCCAAGGTTCTTGGTTGAAGACAAGAACTCGTTGCCAAAGGCCCAATTACATTCAGAAATGAGCGTAAGACTATTTTTTCTTACTTTTGTGTGTTATCAGGGATCTTGGAAAGGTTGAAAGGCATTTTGAAACCCATCCCTCCAAAATAAGGCACTAGTAGGTTAATATCACCATAAAGAAGCCCAATATTCGCCCAATTCAAGGCTTTAAAACCTTCAAAGGAATGCTTTCACGGCCAAAGTTCGCATAAAAAATTTCCACGCATCTTTAATTACTGCTCATCTTAACAAAACAAAAAAAACGCGTCAATTATATAATGCGTACATCTACATTAACATACTTTATTGTTATTAATTTCATATTTTAAATCATTAACCTAAATTATAACACAAAAAATGTTTCGAGAGTTAAACACAAAAAACTAATAGTGTTACGCCTACGTTTAAATGATCGTGAATATGTTTAAGTTTAAATATTTTAACTTTACTCCTTAATGCGTTGAATATTAATTAAAAAGAAAATTAAAATTGCAATGAAAATATCATAAAATAACTAATTATGAGTGAGAGAAAGGGAGTACACACATATAATAGCGAGAGATAGTGAGAAAGTGAGGAGAAGAGAAACAGAAAAATACAAAAATCACACACAATTAATTGGACATATTACTCTTTAAAATATTAAAATGGTTGGTTCCCTTTTTCTTTTGTTTTTTTGTTTGGTTTTCTTGGTTTCGTTGTGGTATTTTTCGAGGTTTTTTTTTTGTATACGTAGGTTATATTATATCACATAGGCTTTCTCATTGGCGTTTTCGATCGTGCCTTAGTCATTTGCACAGTACATCTTGAGTTCTGAGTAGCCGCATGGACGACGACAACACTCGTGTATGGAGCCATTTGCTGCCAACGGCTGGAAAAACTCATCCGGTATGAGTTTACTTAGAAGTGCTGATTCTTGGTAGATTCGCGGTGATGATGATCCGCCAATGGCGTCGGCTGGAAAAAAAAAATCAAATTAGTTGTTGTTGAGACTGAGAGTGAAATGAAATGTCAAATGATGTTCGAATCCGTCAAACGGCGAGAGGTTGCTGTCAGGAGAGTCAATAGGAGTTTCGAAAATACAAGACATTATGCAGTGTCCAGCTTGAGTCTTCTTTGTGTGGATTTAGCAATGAGCCAGCTAAAAGCGAGGCAGTAAACCAAGATCAAGACTTTAATCTGAGTTTTTCCAAAAATTCTTAAAATGGCGAATTTTTCGTATTTTAGTTTGACAGTTCAAACGTGATTCTGCACTGTTTTCCATATTTTCATGTTGTACTTATATAAAGCATCTTAGCTTCATGATAAAGATAGGTTTCTTGTAATGACATCACTTTGAGAGTTGAACTAGCGCTAAGTATCTCGTGTTTGCCGTTCCAAATCCACACTTTGACACTTTAAACCTTTAATATTTCCGTTAACATCATTGACTTTCCTGACAACTAAATCTTCCCCTTTACTATCTTTTAAGTAAGCAAATTCGAATATTTTCTGACATTTATGGGACTTGTCTTGGAGATACTTACGATATTTTCTCGAAAAGGAATAGAATTTACCACCACAAATTAATTGTAATGCATCTGACAGTGAACTGCTGCAATAGATTTTGAACTCGATATTCTGATGATCATCACATGAATACATTGGAAATCCACTAAACGTCGACAGTATGGTGGCGAAGACCAAGAAAAGATTAAGTGTCGCCAGAGTATTGAACATCTGTAAAAAAAGAAAATTTAATTTAATGTTGGCGTGTGATCAAAGCAAGATGGCTATTTGTTTCCTCAATAGGTAGCTACATATGAATGCCTTCAATTTGGACAGTGGACAGAACTTAAGCCAAAAAAGATTCATTGAGTTAGGTAAGGACAAGGCTTGGGTGACAGTGGTCGAAAAGGTTGAAGTGACAGTGAAGGGAAATTACTCCACGGAAAATTACTCCACATGGGAATTTACTCCATCCCTAGTGGAAAATTACTTCAGTTTTCGTCTGACGCTTGGTTGAAGAGCGCAGTGTTAATGCCCATCGTAGACGCTAGTACAGGCCATTGGCCAGTGGGAGACCACGCAGCCAAGCTAGGTAGGCAAACCCTTCTTCGACGACCTCAAAGATATTTCTAGGAAAAATATTGGTAAACTGTTCCTTAATTCCACAGGTTGGATCTAAATATCTTCGTCTATCATCCTATAACGCCCAAAAACAACCAGGTCAAATGAGTTGTGGTTTCAAAATGGCGCATCACAGGTTCTTTAGAATCGTCACCTCTACATATCTACTAAAGCGTCGCTGCGAAGCGTCTGTGTGATTCTATTTACGACCGATATTGCAGCAAACTCTCCACCATAAGGTGCACTTCACAAGTCTAAATCTAATCTAGGTATTTGCCAATCTTCCTTAAGTACATAATTTATTGTTTCTAATTAATCCGAAGGTTAGGCAGATGATTGTGTTGCTAATTTAAGAAAGTAAGGTGCTTTCTGACAGATTAAGATAGATTATCACGATAGATAAACCAAGAGAATGCCAATCATCTAATCTTCATTTAATCGTTGATTTTTCCCTCAAACATTTTAAAAATAATTCAAAATCGGGTGGAGTGATCTGTTCCATAGGTCCTAAACTCCGTCTTTTATTTAACCGAAAAGAAAAAAAATCAAAACAGTGCGTTCTTTTATGCAACTGATAAACGAATATGTAAACAAGATTTTTTTTTTTATTTAAAGATCAAAAGTTTACTGATTAACAGTGATAAGTCTGGGGGTTTCCTACCAACTGCCAACTCTTGCAATGACCACAGCGCTGTCATGTTCATTTTGACAGTTGTTGAAAGAATTTTAAATGGCGGCATTTCCGCCTTTATTATGGTGATTTTGTGGTGGCAGTTTGGCATTTGAATATTTCACTTATAGTTGGAATTTGACGTTTGATAAATTTTCAGACTTTCGCTTTGAAAATGTTTGTTTTGTGCGTCGAACTTTGACCTAAAATATGTCATAATTTGACAGATGCGCTTGACATTTGTCTGTCAATCTTGAATACGATACGAAACTAAGCCTAAAATGAACTGTGATCTGCAAGATTAGGAGAACTTGTGTACAAATAATATGTTCCGCCATCTCTGTTGGCTTATCGCAATGTCCTCAGACATATGACTGTATCAAATTTTAATCCGTTTCTTCATTTTATGCAGATGGTACCTAAGTGCACAGAATCCTGTTAGCCAACCTGCTAAATTCCTTAAATGTTTCTTGCTGGGCTTAAGTAATTTTTTGTCCCATGTTTGTTGGGGTTGATGACCCGCGCAAGCTGCGTTTGTTCAAGCCACAGCCATGTCCACCAAATATTTTTCGTGGCACCACCTCTAGTCGGGGAACTATGAGCCTCCGAGTGTTCTCAATTTTGCCGTTCGGAGTCTGCAATAAACTGTAAGTCCCTTCGATTCGTGCGAACAATACTAACACGAGCAACATAAATGGTTGCGAGAAGCCAGGCCTTGGCTCACCTCGAGCTGTCGCGTCAACTATTTTTTTTTATGAACTTTTTTACTCGCCTAAGGCTCTTTGAGTTTAACCAATATTCTTTGAGTCCGTCGGCTTCCTGTTGTATTAACTTGAAGTGGACACTTTTGAGTGGCATCCCAAAATAGGGTTCAAGACCAAGGAGTCGACCCCATGCGCTTCTTTGCTCTGCACAATTTGCCCGTTGATTTCCTCCGAAACTTTTGTGTTTTGGGATCGGGCATCGAGGCCACAGTAACATTGTTTCTGGACACAAAATCTTTAAGGAGATTGGGATAATCCCAGACAAGCTCTGACCCTATCCTGTCCCTTAGTGCTGTTTAACAGTCCGAAAAGATAGTTGTGGATTCGTTTAATTGTTCGAACCTTTGCTTCGATCGTGGGTACACTTTTCAATCGTGAATTTGGGAAGATAGAACCCAACTCCTGTAGGTACTGGCATCTTCCAATTTGAAGTCATCTGTGTACTCGATTCGTGAGTAAAGTAACGAGACCTTTTTATTGATCACCTCGAGATTTCTAAAGAATCGAAAACCCTTGAGCAATGTATGATTTCTAGGATCTTGAAAACTGAGACACTTTGGATGTGTTCTAGGATCCTCAGATGACCTGTAAGGTCTCCGGTTTTGAGTTCGGGTTTGTTCTGCACTGTGGGTTTAGCGGTGCGAAACTAGGCATTGGTCGTATGGCTGCCTCTGTGCCCTTGCAGGCTAAGCGATTCAATCTATTTGGAATTTTTGCCCTCATGCCAAAGATGCGTAGGTGCCTTTAAGGTCTTGATACATAAACATTTGTTTAGTCGCCTTTCTGATAACGTTTTTCGGGTCAGAGTTCCAGTTAAGAGTTTTATCAAGGACTGAGATTCATACTTTTTTCGCGGACAAGTTGATGGAGATGTTTGAGATTTAGTGAGAATTCCAGGTCCTTGGTCCTGCACCAGTCTGAAGCCAAAGGCAGGGCGCCCTTCATTTTAAACAGCGATTTTGACCTGTAATGGCAACTTGTTAACGTGCTTCCTCCAACTCAAACGAAACACACGTCAAACTTCAGTCAAGCTAGTCAAAGTTTAACAAACATCGTGACAGAACCGTTTCGACTTCAATGACAATTCTAAAGCACACTGAACTTGTTATTTTGACAAAATAAGAGACCTTTGCTCGTGCGCGGTTATGGCTCGCAAGCGTAAACAAAACTTGTTCTATTGGCTGTTAAATGTCAAACAGCAAAACAAACTCGAAGCTAGTAGGGGAGAATCCTAAGTACAAAAAGTTGAATGACACATAAATTACTTTGAACAAATCTACACACTTTCGTTGCGATACTTTGTACAAAATACCGTTTTCTTCTTTTTTTATTAATTAATTCCAAACTGGGGGAGCAAAAATGAAAAGAAATCTCTTGGTATGAACATCTATTCCGTCTGTGTCGTCCGTGTCACCATTCTCGACCATGAAAAGGAACAGAAAAACAACACCAGAAGGCCCAGAGAAACACAATGAAAATCATAATAAAACGAAAGCGAAATATAGTATCTCGAATGGTGTACACCACTGTGCGGCGGTGGGTGGGCAGAGGAAAGAGATTTCCACATGCGCCTGCCGCCAGGGCTGGGTTGTTTTCGTCGCCGCTGCTGCTGCGTTATCATTTGGGCCACAACCAACAAAACATATGATTTCAGAAATCATACAGTATGTTACGTTACATGTGTGCTTCTATATGGCTGTGTGTAATCGGGGGGTTTGTGCTCGTAACTCATGCAGCACTTGTGGTGCGGTGGATCAATGAAGATGACTTTTTGATTCCGCTTCCTTCTGTTTTGTGTATATTTTTGAAATAGATACACAAAAATAGTAGTAGCTGTAGATAGATTATCTCAGAATTGTATGGGACAAATCGACCGACCGACAGACTGTTTCCCATGCCACTGTTTGCTCTGGAGTGCGTATCGTGTGGTGTGGAAATTGTAATGAGCAGAAATAGATACACAAAAATAGTAGTAGCTGTAGATAGATTATCTCAGAATTGTATGGGACAAATCGACCGACCGACAGACTGTTTCCCATGCCACTGTTTGCTCTGGAGTGCGTATCGTTTGGTGTGGAAATTGTAATGAGCAGTACTTACTTATCGGGTGTTGTACGAACATGGGTGTATTTTTACTTTTGTCTATTTATAGCCTAATCTTGAGTAACCATGTTAACCTTAACCGATATAAAGTACCCTTTAGTTCACTTTTTTTTTTTTTTTTTTTGGAACGCAACGACTTGGTTGTACGATTGCGTTAGTGAGACGGTTGTGACGCTGTCTAATGGATTTATGGTGTAATTGGAATTGGAATTTTAGAAAACAGGAAATGGAGCTGGTTAAAGACGGGAGCCGGCGGAGAATATTCAGGGAAAGTACCAAGATGCTAAGACTCTAAAGACCATTTCAACTTGGGTCTTTCTAGAGAAAACTGAGCATTTTAAGACCACTCTTGTGAGGCAAAGGGTTTAATAGCATCTCGTCTCGAATGGTTACTTCTGAAGTGTCGGTATTCCTAACCAGGATTGCGTCCAATGGTTCAGTTGATTTCGAATGAAAGCGTCGTTCTTCATCCCACTTAGCCTAGTCCAAGCATTGGCTAGACGTTCCGATTGGGAGTTTTGTTATCACTCCACGAATCGACTTCTTACTGGTTTGACCTAGTCCTTGCGTCACATATCAAAGGTCTGCTGTCTGTCCCATTGTTTTCTATTTTAAAAAACAAAAAACTTCTTCAAACGAAAAACTAAATTTACGACTTCTTACGTCACACCACGAGTAATCTGAGACTTTCTCACACTTGATTACCGCCCGCTAGTTTTGGATTCACAGCGATAAATAGTTTTGAAAATAACATCACGCTCTCAAGCGGCTCTATCTTTAGGCCTGAAGAAGGCACGTGTCGCAGAGTAGTTGACCTTCGATCGGAACATTCAGTTGATAAATAGGTCGAGGGTTAGATTACAAGTAGTTCAAAATATCAAAATGATAATGTTGAGCGTGAAAAAAACAACCGGATTTGGATTTTGTAATAAAGAGTCATAAAAACTCATCTGTAAGTATGAGTTGGGCAACAAATGAAAGTCCAATGAGAGATTTAAGAACTTGAAAGGCGTGGGAGAATGGGCCTAAAAATCCGATGTTATTCGGCAGAGCTTTTCCTGTAGAATGCTCACTGCAATGTCACAGCACATCGTTGGAGAAATCATTTAGAAACCCATGAAGTTCGACCCAGGCTTTCCCTTGAAAATCTCGAAGACTTTGGTTTCCTGGTTTTTTTTTCTAAATTTAGAGCTAATATGAGTAGAGATTTATGTGGCCTAGGCAGCACGTTTCGAAAGGGTTATTTGTTCGTAAAACACATTTTCTGTGGGAAGTGTTTTTGGGCCTTTTAGCGTCGGGCGGAACTAAGGATTAAACATATTCTAGATTCTTTGTCTAAATTTTAGTCTTATTTCAAGCAAAGTTTGCACGAAATGGAGGATTTATCAGCCATGGCTTTGGCTATTAAAGGTGGACGTTCAGTGGGCGTTTTCTGTGATAGGCAAACACCTCCTTAAAAGCGAAAATTAGAACAGAGTGTCTTATAAATAAAATTCGTTTTTAAAAATAACAATAACATTTCAAGAGAAAAGCGAGCAATCCGCTCGAAATTATTAATTTTTTTTGAAATATTCTGGGTTTGGCCGGTCACTTCAGTCGCTCTGGGGCCGAATTACCGCAATCGATAACGAGTAAGTGAGTGGGACTCGTGGTCGAATGATCCATAAATTTCATTGGGAGCGGTAATGCCAAATCCTCACATTATAATAACGAGTTATTCGTTAACGAGTGTGGTAATTCGGCCCCTGGTGAAGGCTTAAAACTTAACTTAACTTCGTTACCTTATTAGCAGTCGTTACACCTTAACTTTAAAAGAGAAGATGTAACGAGTTAGATAAATGGCGAAAATGAAATTCTTGGAATTTGAAGTGCCTACCAAAGCAAGCAAAGCGAGTGATAAAAGTATAAAAATTATGCGTTCCCACGGAGGAAGAACACCTAACAATCAGTATGGTTCCCTTCGTATAGAGGTTTTAAACTTGTCCTGACTGTAACTCGCTCCGCTCGTGCTTTTTTCAGTCTCGAATCTGACAAATTTCCTTAATTTCCACACCTCACGGTGCGAAGATCGATCCACGATTCGATATGTTTTCGAATCTTCTAACCTAAATTTGATTCCTAGAAAAAATGTCAAATTCCGCCTCTAAAAATCCAGTAACCCGATTTCAAGCCAACATCTGTCAAAAACCGCAAACTACTCAAAGTGTATCCTTGAGAGTTGTTTTGACACCATCACCACTTGGCACTTGTCTTGGCATCGACTAAACACCGAGCGTGTCCACGGTTCTGACACGCACGCACAGCTGACTTCGGCGTCAACTCAACACAAACCGAACCACTTTAAAAGTTGCCCCACTTACGACAGAAAAAAAAAAAATCAAACGCATTGAGGTCACAAAACAACAAACAAACAAATTGTTTGCGGGAAATGAAATTAAGGTCAAACCCAAATCGACTTCTAGTTGGTGCCAAACCGTGTACAGAAGTGCATTGCCGAGCGCCGGGGAAAAAATCTAGAAGGGACTCTTCTAGTCGGTTCTTTCTATCTTACCTCTGCTTTAGATATTTTCCGTTCTCCAAATGAGTGAATTATTTCCAAAATGTTGATGAATTGAGTCTTTGTACATTATTCACCGTGCAGTAGTTGTTCACGAAAAAAGGTCCTTGTCACATACACAAAACAACACGACAAAAACAAAAATTGTAAAAAAAAAATATAAAAAAACTTGTACTGTGAGGAACTTTAGTCAGAAATTAGCGATCAAAATTCACATCTTCCACTATCAGTCAGAATTGATTAGAATTTGTCGTCTACGATTTTGTGTGATTTGTCCTAGGAACCGATGTCCTTGCTTGTAACGCGTAACGCGTACTTCTCCACTCCTCTCTCCTTCGACATTCACTTCGAAAATTTTTTTGATTTCGTGACAACAAAACAACACAGTGTTGGTATATTTCACTGACAACAAATGCCCCGCCGTGGATCGTTTCATTCACATTTTACGAAACCGTGTGTTTCTAAATTTAACGGCGAAATTCTATTTTAAATCACTACTGAGTCCCACGCACTTTAGACACCAAATTACAGTACATAGCGGAGTTATACAGTTTTGTTTTGGATTTCTTGCTTCTTTTTTTTTTGTCGGGGGAAAAAATCAGACCAACTTTTCAGTCCGACTTGTTGCTTGTTTCACAGCTAAATGTCAAAAGAAACATAGCAGTACCGTCGCACAACACATCTCTCGGCTATAATTCCCACACAATTTTTTCCGAACTACACGCCCCGCCGCCGTTACTGATTGACAGAAGCATGATAATAGCCCACAGACACATAGGCCATGCAGGCAAAAAAAAAAAAAAAAAAACATTAAGCAGCACTACAACAACAAGAAGACGAACAATTGAGATCTAAACACTGGGAAAAATCGTCCAGGCTTCAGGCAGGCAGGCGCAGTAGCAGGCAGGCAACAAACGATCCCAGTCAGATGTTTCCGTGGTGCCTAGAGAAATGTCGTCGTCGTCGTCGTCGTTCTCGTAGTCGTAGTCGTAGTTGTAGTCATCGTTGTCGTCCCTGGCGTCCCTTCCTACAGATTCTTTTTAATCTGTCAGTGGTGGTGGCCACTTCGAATCGTGGCTTACACTCACTCAAATGCTGATCACTTGTGAATGATCAACAATTTCCTTATCAATTTTTCTACTATTTTTGTTGTTTTTCCAAAAACCGAGCGAGGAAACACACAAAACAACAAGGGAACCATCAACAACAGCGGGCATTACTACAACGCGCAGCAGCAGTGGAACAACCACCACCGTTGAACTCCGAAAAAAAAACAGATTACGAGGAATTTCGAAAAAGAAGGGAAGGGAAAGGTCAAACAATTCTGAAAACGATATTCTCCTCCGTCCGAGCAGCGGGAAGTGCTGCACGATCAGAATCTGAAATCCCAAATCCGAAATCGGAAATCTGAAATCTGAAATCAGTAGGACCAGACGCTGCGAGTGGTTCTAAAAATAGATGCACTTCTTATTTTTACGCATTCCGTGTGGATGTTGCTTTATTTTTCCAGGGGAAGTAACGACAAAATAAGATGGAAGTGTTTTGTGGACCGCCGCGAGTGATTACGCCGGAGCGGGCGTTTGGTCCAATCTCGGCAATGGGTGACTGTTTGACCGCAGTTTGGTCACAGTTGACAAACAAACAAATTGTTTTGATGGGAACCACGAGAGGAAGCTGGAGGTTAAAGGAACACATTTGGTCCAATGTGCATAATGTTGTTTAAAAATTTCGACGGTTCTTAATGATCCTCGAGGGATGAAGTCATCATCACAGTTTTGAATGATAAGACAAACTCAAGGCGACCGTGTGGGTGGTCCAAATTGTTTTCAAAACAATTTGATATGAATTTTGACGAATTTTCGGGACAAATTCTGTCTAAATTTGGAATAGTTAGGATTCCAATTGGGCGTTGTTTAGACTTGACCGGAACTTAGTCCAAAATGTTCGCACCATTTTCAATCGATCCCCACTCTTGTAAAACTTGGCCTAAATTTTGACACAATTTCGATTAAATTTTATCCCATTTTCATTTGAGAGTTTTTCTCTCCCCTCAACCACTCAAATTTTTTCTTCTAACTTCACTTAATTGCTACTCAATTTGTGTCGTAATTCGATCCCCATTCCATGCAAAACTGATCGCAAAATCGTCCAATAAATACCTTTGTAGCCCAAATTTGTTACCTCACCAATCACTGTCTGGTCAAAATTGCATCAATATGGTCCAAGTAACAGTGACGTGCTTTATACTTTCTTGGCTTCCGACTTCAATAGCAATTTGGAGTTCGTCCTAAATTTTGTACATTCAAGTTGTCAAGGTTTAGACCAGTTTTTAAGCTACAACCTATTGCTCTATTTGTTTGCCAACATTTCGCCCCAAATTTGTTCTTAACCTAGGTGTTGTTTCAACGCGCTTAAAGCTTCGCTCGGGTACATTTCAATGCGCCTAGCCTCACCCTAATGTGGCTAAAATTTAACCGAATTCAGTCCAGATTCAGCCCAAAAGACCTTGATGCCTCACAATTCGGAATCAGTTCTAAGTTTAGTTTGCCTTTGACTTAGTTCCGCTTTTAGTTAGACTCGGCAACATTTCAGTACGATTTATTCCTCGGCTTGGATCGTGATTCTAGCCTCTGTGCGTGTTTCATTTTTTGTACGAATGGAAGGAATCTACAATTTATTACCGACTCCGAACGGCGAATTGAGTAACTTCTTAATGACAGAGGTTTGTCATTCTTACTGGGACTTGAATCCACGCAGCTCGCACAACAGTCCAGCGCACTACCCACTGAGTCACGGCAATCACTTCTAATTCAAGCCTAAATTCGATCCGAATTCGATCACCTTGCGACTCTATTTCCATTTTCCAGCGAAGTGTCTCTTAATCTAGTCTTGTACCTCCCCCATGGGGACAATTGCACCCGAATTCATTCCCACATCCATGCACAGTGAACATTCATCATCAACTCAAGCGCAATTGAACTTCTCAAGTCGTTGTGTAAAGCAAATTCTATCCAAAAGTTCCAAAGGTCACTTCGTAGCTTATATTACTGTGACGAACTCGGTCTAGTAAATATTTCACGACCCCAACAAATGATTCCTTTGATGTTATACACTCGCATTTTGGATCTAAATTTAGTTTGTCCACTACTGGCACACATATAATGCCGCCGCCAGCACTCCAAAAAGTTCATTTAATTGATGAGCGGTTGGCGTGGGGCACTGCATTACGTGATCACAAACACTTTACTACTGTGGCACCCAATTGTAATGACCTCCACAACTTCAGAACATTCATTATGTAGTCTTCGTACAGTAGAGACCGATGAATTTTGTTTTGCGAGACATATGCCACGTTTGACATATAATGGAAAACGAGAAAATCTATTCGAGGGAATGGGGTTAGTTGGGTTTTGGTAAGTTTTTGGCTTCTTGGACTGAAGTGAAGAACACTTGATTTTGACGGAGAGTGTCCTTGTTTTAATCCATTTCGTAATACAGCGCTATCTAGTGCTCTTAACTGCGAAAAATAAATAAATTGCTGGCGCGACAGCTCGAAATGAGCCAAAGCCGAGGTTGTAAACCACGCATCAATAGTTCATTCCCTTCTCACACCGTAGAACTGTCCGTGGACCTTCTCGTGATTCTAAAAGAAAACCCAATTTTTATCAATTTTATATTTGGCTTTAATAGTACAATGCCGTGTCTCTAAAAAAAGGGCTCTTAATTGGAGTTACCTCCGAAGCGAGTCTTTCACACTTGTTTGGTCCATAAAAAGTGATCCACCCTTTGGCTTTATTTTAAAGCTTGTTTACTACACTATTTATCATCTAAAAACTCATTTTGATTACTTTGCCTACAGAAGGCTTTTAAGCGCAACAATGCGCGCTGCGAAAACAGCACTTAAATCCGACTATGACTAATCAGTTAAGCAGCACTGTAAGCCCTTAAATCTTATATGGTAGGGTCCAAGCTTGTCTGGGACTGTCTCAACCTCCTCGAAAGGCTTGCATCGGTAAATAAGGATACCTCAGCCTGGATCGCAGGACATAAAGGCTTCGAGGGTAACGAAAGGGCTGACTGTCTGACGAGAAGAGCCGCTTGCCGCCTACTCGTTGGTCCCGAACCCTGTTTTAGGATACCACCCAACAGTGCCTACTCCAAGATAACACAATGGGAGATCAACAAACACGCAGACTACTAGGCGAACCTCCAGGACTTTAGACAAGCGAAAACGTTCATCAACCCCAACCAATACAAGGCCAAGACTTTACTTGATCTCACCAAAGACGAGTTACGAATCTTAACGGGCTATCTAACGGGACATTGTTCACTCAGATACCATCTGCATGAAATAAAAGTATCAGATACCGATATTTGCCGGCTCTATGGAGAGCAGAAAGAGATCGCTAAACATATTCTGTGCGTATGTCCAGAAGCCGCAAGGTAAAGACTACTCCTCTACCACAACTCATTTGATCTGGTTGTTTGTGGGCGTTATAGGCTTATAGACGAAGATATTTAAATCCAACGTGTGGAATTAAGAAACAGGAAATATCTTTGAGGTCGTCGTAGAAGGGTTTGCCTAGAGTGCTCTGCCTGTCCCTCGCTAGGTCCGGGCATTTGCACAGGAAATGATGCAGAGACTCCTTTTCGCTGTTATCTTTGGAACTACGGCAGAAAGTGTTGTCCAGGATACCTAGCTTGGCTGCGTGGTCTCCTATTGGCCAGTGGCCTGTGCTAGCGGCTACGATTCTGGCAATAGCTGGTCTTGATCGGCTGAGTAGATCGTTTGTTTTTTGTTTGTAGTAACCGGGCCAGATCTTCCTTGATATGACGCAGTTGTTAAGCCTATTCCACGCTTGGTTGGCCGTCTTTAGAGAGTGATGTTGAATATTGCCATTAACGGTTCCTAGTGGTATAAATGTTAACAAATTCCGCTAGCGAGTCGCTAAGGGTTTATCCCTGTCTGGCCAAGTCATCGGCTCTTTCGTTGCCGTCAATTTGACTATGGCCTGGGACCCAAGTGAGAGTAACCCTGCACTAGGCCCCCAGCTGGTTTATATCCTCCTGGCATTGCTTTACTGGTTTTGCGGATGTAGTGGCCGAATCAATAGCTTTGATAGCGGCTTGGCTGTCAATGAAGATAGCAGTATTGTAGATCTGTGTTGGAGAATTTTTCAGCACACGGCAGGCTTTCCGAATAGCAAGGAGCTCTGCTTGGTAAACACTGGCAAAATTCGGAAGCTGAAAGGATTTTGACAAATTCAATTTGTCTTATAAAATGCCTACACCGACTCCGCAGTCCATTTTCGAACCGTCTGTAAAAATGGTCGTATTAAAATCCTTGATCACTTTTCCGCTTTTCCAGTCTGCCCTGGTTGGAAACCTTATCGAGAAACATATAGGTATACTACATATATATGTATCGCACTGTAATAGGACGTATACACCTGTGCAAAATTTCAAAGCTCTGGCCTAATTACAACTAGTCGAAATTTTGATTGCAAGATTTTGTAATATAAACAATTACCTACTTTTTTCCAATACCAGTTATATCGGAAGTACCCCTAATTATTGGGCTAGAGCCACAATTTATCATTTGAGATGTTTCCCCTTTAATTTCTCGTATGAATATCAACAAGATCGGTCCATCCGTTTCGATTTTATAGGTTTTTTTCCGCCTGCTCCATAGAAAGGAACCACTGTGCCGTATAGCGCCGGCTATCAAGTAAACAAGTTAAAGCCATTTTGGAGACATTCCTTGTCGTTCTCACCACTGTTGGGGCTGCTCAGTACTTCCAATAACAATCGCATCTTTCTCACACAATCCCCCTTATTTACTCAGAACAGAAGCCAAGCCTGTTGATTTCACTCAAAATTTGTTTTTCAAATGAAGTGTATCTTCTTCAAACACCACCAATAGACAACATGTTTTCGAAAATAAAATCGAAAGAGAGATACGCAACGGCCGTCTCTCAACGAAAAATTATTTCAAAAATTATAAAAAAAAAAAAAACTCACGAAAGGTGTTTGGTAGGACAAGGAACTTCGTGCGAATTTGGAAACCTTGCTGCGCTGGTTAATGGATTGTTCGAACACAGATGTTTTCCTCGGCGTTTTCCTTTAGTTAATCCGAGATCTTGAGGTATTTACTGAAGTCCTTTATTTGGGCCTTGATTACGGGTACCTTTGTCTCATGTGTCTTCCTGTTTTGTTGTTGGATTATTTTCGTAATTCCTTCACACAGCTGTTTGACCCCACAAAGGCGGTTTATCAATTGATAGGTTATCTCTGTATGTTGCTCTTGTTTGATGGCATTTGTGTGTGTGTGCTGTGCTGCAGCACTTCGTATAATGAGTTTACTCGTAGTGGGAAGAATGTTGTTTTGAAGGGTTTTTCCAGTTTGATTTGATTTTGAATGAGAAATTTATGATTTTAGAGGAAAATTTTACAAATTCAGTCGTTGCTGAATAGGTCAAATATCGCTCTAAACACTACTACTAGGGATGTCGACAACCCCTTCAAAGGTCAATGCACAGCTTGAAACTACTTCGAAACCGATTTACAAGCAATTTGATCTAAACAAGTGAAATGGAGTTTTAAACACTGCTAAGGACCTTGAAATCGCCTGTAAAGATCAATCCGCATGTTGTAGTGTCTTGAAACCCATTTAGACGCAGTTTGGTCGCGAATTTAAGACAGACGAAGAAATTCTATTTACTTACTTAAGGTGGCGCTACAGACCGGCGTGGTCCTGGGCCTCAACCAACAAGTCTCTCCAGCCAGCTCGATCTTTAGCCAGCTGCCTCCAGTTTCGCACGCCAAGTTGGTTGAGGTCCCCTTCCACTTGCGTGCGCCACCTGAGTCGCGGTCTTCCTCTACTGCGCTGACCCTCGGATGTGGATTCGAAGATTTTCCGAGCTGGAGCATTGGTGTCCATCCGCTCTACATGACCCAGCCACCTCAGTCGTTGGACCTTCACTCTTTTGGCTAAGTCGATGTCGCTGTACAGCCCGTACAGTTCGTCGTTGTATCTCCTCCTCCACTCCCCGTCTATGCAGACGGGACCAAAAATCACCCGAAGAATTTTCCTCTCGAAACAGCCAAGAGCAACTTCATCCGCTTTAGATAGAGTCCATGCCTCTGCGCCGTAGAGCAGGACTGGGACGATAAAGGACTTATAAAGGGTCACCTTAGTTGTTCGAGAGAGGGCTTTGCTACTCAATTGCCTTCTTAGCCCAAAGAAACAGCGATTGGCAAGAGTTATTATTCGTTTAATCTCAGCGCCGGTGTCATTGCCTGAATTTATAGCGGAGGCTAGGTAGACAAAGTCCTTAACTACCTCAAAGTTATAGCTGTCTATAGTGACGTTCTGTCCGAGACGTCGGTGTTGGGTATCCTTTCTTGTTGACAGCATATACTTCGTCTTGCCCTCATTGACCGCTAAACCCATCTTCGCCGCCTCCGTCTCGATACTCACAAGCGCACCAGTGACATCACGCTGCGTTCTTCCGATTATGTCAATATCGTCGGCATATGCGAGTAATTGGACGGACTTTTGAAAGATTGTGCCTCTGGTGTTGGCGCGTGAGTTTTGCACAACTCTTTCAAGAACGATGTTGAAGAAGTCGCATGACATCGCGTCGACTTGTCTAAATCCTTTTTTGACATCAAAGGTCTCGGTGCTGTCTTGAGCGACCTTGATGGAGCAGCGTGCATTCTCCATCGTCATCCTGCACAACCGGACGAGTTTGGCAGGGATAACAAAACTAGATATGGCTCCGTATAGCTCGTCTCTATAGATGCTGTCATACGCGGCCTTAAAATCGATGAGGAGGTGGTGGGTATCGATTTGAAGTTCCTGTGTATTCTCCAAAATCTGGTGTAGTGTGAATATTTGGTCGATGGTGGACTTTCCTGGCCTGAAACCACACTGATATGGACCGATCAGGTTGTTGACGAACGGCTTCAGGCGTTCACACAACACGGCAGATAAGATCTTGTAAGCGATGTTAAGAAGACTGATGCCTCTGTAGTTGGCGCAGTTCAGAGGGTCTCCTTTCTTGAGGATCGGGCAAACAATGCTGAGGTTTCATTCATCGGGCATACTTTCTTCCAACCATATTTTACAGATGAGTTGGTGCATGCTCCTTACCAAGTCATCGCCTGCTGCTTTGAACAGCTCGGCAGTTAGGCCGTCAGCCCCAGTAGCTTTGTTGGACTTAAGCTTCGAAATGGCTTTCTTCACCTCGTCCAGGTCGGGTGGACGGAATTGTTGGTCTTCGTCGTCCAGGTTGAATGGTTCATTCTGCCTGACAGCGGGATTTGATTCTTCGTCGCCGTTAAACAGTCTGCAGAAGTAGTTCTTCCATATCCTCAGCATCGACTGCGATTCTACTACGATGTTCCCTTGTTCATCCCTGCAGGCTCGGGCTCTGTAACCTTGACAGGTTCTTTTTACCCTTTGGTAAAACTTCCGAACCTCATTCCTGCTATAACATCCCTCTATCTCCTCGATCGCGCGCTGCTCATGCTCTTTATTTTTCCTTCTGAAAAGCTTGTGTTCGTCTCTTCTCTTCTGCCCGTAGAGCTCGCGGGCAGCTCTGGTCTTTCTATGCAGCGCCGCTTTGTAAGCCTCTTGTTTCGCTGCATGTGCTTGCCATCACTCGTCGTCAAACCAGGGATTTCGTTGTGGTGGCCGTGTGAAACCCAGCACATCAGAGGCGGCATCTCTGATCGCTTTTTGGCAATGTTTCCACTGGTCTTCAATACTTGATGCTGGCGGCATAGGACCTCTTGAGAGATTGAGAGAGACTCGATCGGAAAATGATTTGGTGATCTCTTGCGATTGCAGCCGTCCGACGTCAAATTCCCTCACAGTATTCCCTTGTCTTGGCGGTGTTCGGGATATCCGCAGTCGTACCTTGGCTACAACAAGGTAGTGGTCCGAGTCAATGTTGGCCCCTCGGAACGTTCGGACATCCATGATACTGGACGAGTGCCTTGCGTCGATCGCAATGTGGTCAATCTGGTTGACGGTTGATTGATCAGGAGATCTCCATGTTCCTTTGTGGATATCGAGATGTGGGAACCGCGTACTAGCTACGACAACGTTCCGCCCCGCAGCAAAGTCGACCAGCCTAAATCCGTTATCGGAGGTGGTGTCGTGTAGGCTGTGCTTTCCGACAGTACTACCAAAGATGCCCTCTCTTCCTAGCTTTGCGTTAAAATCGCCTAGGACAATCTTAATGTCATAGCTAGGGCACTGCTCGTATGTCTTGTCCAAGAGCTCGTAGAACCTGTCCTTGGTGTCGTCGTCTTTCTCCTCTGTGGGGGCATGCGCGCATATCAGACTAATGTTGGCGAATTTAGCCTTGATGCGGATTGTCGTGAGGCGTTCGCTTACATACCTGAAGCTTAAGACTTCTTGCCTAAGTCTGCCTCCAACGACAAATCCACATCCAAATAAGCGCTGCTTTTGTTGTCGGTAGCAATCGCCGTAGTATACATCGCAGTTTTCCATCCTCTTATTGCCCGGCCCATCCCACCGCACTTATTGGATTGCGGTTATATCTGCTTTGCAGCAGTTGAGGGCCTCCGCTAATTGTTCGGCTGCACGTGGTCTGTTAAGGGACCTAACATTCCGCGTGCAGATCCGAAATTCGTTGTCCTTAATTCGTTTGCATGGGTTGTCATCAGTGAATCCGTCCGTATCCGAGGCTTGTTGTCGCTTCGTAACTATATTTTTTTTCCGTGACAGGGCAGTTACCCCGGTGCACAACCCCCAACTTGGAGGACCAGGTCCATTGTTTTACCCACTGGGACGAGGGGCCGGTTTAACCGATGTCGGTAACCCACTTCGGGGATGTGAGCGCTGCTGTTGGCCCCTGCAGGGCTCATCCGCCACCATCTCCTTTCCAAGATCCCAACCAGTTCCTGGAAATCCTTATCGGCCTCAGCTCCAAATATGTCGAAGTAGCCCAGATAAGGTATTGCTCCCGATCCGGAAGTTATAGACGCCACCGTTGATTCCATCTAGGGAATTCTTCCGCTGTCGTGTTTATAGTGCTGCAATTTTTGTCTTTTGGTCAACACTCGCGCTTATAAGTTTAGCAAGTTGAGTCCGGGTGGACAACAACCAGAAGAAATTCTATTTGCAGTTTCTCATGTTCCTGTTTCCCTTGCTTGTTACCTTTACACGGCTTGCTTTGCTGCAACCAGTCTGCATGGCTTTGTAGATTTTCATTTTGTCAGCGCTTTCGTCACTCCTAATTCCTTCCTGATGATACTACTAAGTATGATACTAAGAATTCCCAATTTCTATTGCAAATATTGCTCGTTTAAAAATAAATAAATAGCTGGGGCGACAGCTCCGGATGAGCCAAGACGTAGGTTCTCGAAACCATTCATATTGTCCGTATTATATTTTTTGCACGAATGGAAAGAACCTACAATTTATTGTCGACTCCGAACGGCGAACAGATTATACTTCCGGAGGCTTTTCATTCCCCGACGAGAGGTGGTGCGTGAAAAAATGTTTGGTGTGCCTGGCTGGGACTTGGACCCACGCCGCTCGGTCAGCAGTCCAACGCACTAACCACTGAGCCATTACTCGTTTAGAGACCATATAATTGGTTTCTCGGTTTGGATGTCTATCTCGGGCGACCAGCCTAAGCCTCGATTAGTCCTGCAAAGCGCTGTTTTGTTACTACGGCTTGTGATCTGATGAGGCAGATTAGCCATTAGCTCTTAATTTAGCCGAGGGTTTAATCTTGCTCTGACTATTTGTCAGTTTGAAACACACTTTAGCTGCACAGGTTGCCACAATTCATATATTTCTAATGGCGTAGCGGAATGCAGACTTTCTCCGGAAAAGAGCTTTCAGAGGCCTTACCTGGCTTATGCGACATATGACCTAGGACCTGCAGTAGGATGGTAGAGAAATGACTTCTAAAAGACGTGAGTTCATTTCGACATCTTTTAATTTAGAGAATGTAGTTACTTTGCAGTCATTGTATACAGCTTATGTACATGTGTTTTGGTTTTGTGTAGCTTTTGACTACCCTTTCGGGTTCAACCCTGGCCTTCAGTTGCCTTTAGTCCTTATGCAAAAAGTCGCGGAAAAAATCCACGAATCTACTCAACAGTGATACCTCAAAAAGCCACTTCTGGTCTAAGTGTCTCTGCATCTAGGTGCAGACGGCAATCAAACTTAACATAATCTAACCCGCAGTTCATTTTTGAGCTATCGGAAGATACTGGTGTGTTGAAGTCTTCCATCCACAATTCTGTTCTTCCATTCCACTTTGAAAGCTTTGTTAATCTGGGGATGGGATAATCTTCAGACAACTATACCATCTTTTGTGGTAGCGCATCGAATAGCATTTCAAAGGTAAAAGATGCAGAAGAGCCTATTCTACATACTCTACTTCAAGGGTAGTAACGTGTTTTTCTGTGCCCACCTGACCTTGCTTGTGGTGGCATTTACAGAATAATTTGCTCTGACCATGAGTCAGGCAAACAGTTTTTTTGCGTCGTTAGGTGGAAATCTTCTAAAGACGTACTCTGTAGTGGAGCGGGATTTCCACTCACTTAACCCACCTCCCCCGGTCTTCGCGAAACTGTCATCAAGCATTTCGGCGCGAGGGGGAATTTCGTTATCACCCCTGTTTTCGCTGCTCCTTCATAACAGTGTCGGTACCTGCTTCACCTGCCTCTTCCTGGCTCATCATCTGTCTGGAAATGGATGGGGATAGGTCCTTAGCCAGTTTGTTTACCAGCAAAAGCCGTTCTCAAAATATCGTAGACAATGGAACATGATGTGTTCCGCGTCCTCGACTGCTTCCGACCACTTTGGGCAATAGGGGTTGTCGTCGTATCCAAACGTTTAGAGGTGGGCTCTGAAGCATCCATGGCCAGTAAGTATCTTGGTTAGATGCAAATAAGCTCCCCAGGCTTCCTATTGAAGGACCAATCTCGCCATCCGATTGGCACCTCTGTGACACAAGTTGTACTTACATTAGACCTGGTCTACATTGCTTATGTCTCTTTCAACAGCTTTGCAACTTCCTTGCCGCATCCATGGAGAACCACAAGCCCGAGTTTTCTATTCGATAATATACATATGTACCTATATATGTACGTTCATTGCGGTTTAGTAAACCAACTGTCACAATGTTACAATAAAACGATGATGACCCAAATGGCTGCTCTAAGCTTGCCGCCACCACTTGACATGCGTAACCCAACCTACATTTCAAGCGCCGTCTTCGACATGTTTGTGTTTTTTTTTTTTTTAGTCCCTTATTGCTTTTTCGCCGATTGCGAAACGGTTGTTGGACAACATCGCCTCCTAGCGTTACAACATCTTTAAGCAAACAAACACCCAAAGGGGGTCATTGAAAGGTACAAAACCAGATTAAGTTAACCTCAAAACTTTTGAAAAATATGTGAATCAGTTCTCCTTTCTCTGACAAGAAAAAAACACAACAAGTTCCAAGTCCAATACTATACGTACGACGAGTCGACATTACAAATCGAAAGCGTAACAATAATAAAAAGAGTCCCCTCGCTCCGACGGTTCTAGCACACTTATCGCCCACAAACAGCGACAAGAACACAAAACGTCTAGAAGAACTTGGAAGTAACTTTTAATTAATCAAAACAACTCTCCATCCCAAGAGCTGTGATTTTCCGCGAGGAGCGTCTGTCTGTACAGTGTGCATCGCTCTGTGTGTCATCATGAGTGGCGGCCGCGGCGGCGGCGTCTCTGGAGGCGCCATACGCCGCTCTGTTGTAAACAACTTTTTTCTAGGTGAAAACCTCAAATCCCAATCTGTGTCTGTGAACTGAACCCAGATTGACTGACACGTTGTGGCGACTGTGCGCCCTCTTTTGACAGCTACACAGCGCCGACCGATGTCAGCGTTTCCTTCTAATAAAAAAATAAAAAAACACCAAACTCAGGCTGATCACTGCAGCTGCTCTTGATAAGCGCAGTAGCGCTGTGAGACCCTAAATGACTGATAAACAGTCACACATCACACGCCAGTGCTATGATGGGCGAGTTTTGTTTTGATCGGATACGCATGCCCCTCCGTGCGTCTTGGTGTCACTTCGCATACGAATAGGACTTTGGGCTTGTGCTCAAAAAACGCTTGCGCGCCTCTCACTACTCATGGCTCTGCGATAGTTTTGCTTCTCAGTTCGGCCCGTCCACGCTTAGGAGGCAATGTGCTGCTGCTGCTGGCGATGCCTCCGCTGCATGCATCCATCGCTATTTTTAGGTCCAACGAAACGATAGCAATGTTATTTTTACTGAAACTAGATCATCACACTTGTCAATGAGTAATGAATGTGCCGACTTGATGTTGTTTTGTGGTTCGGTCTCGCTCTTGGACGTGACGCTTTCCAAGCGCTTGCTTGCTCCGGCGCGCGATGTGTTGTTGACAACACAAAGTACCCACAGACCCCAGACAGTTCATTACTCAAGTTTTGTTGTTTTCGTTTCGAGTTTTTCCCTTCAATTGACTGATAACAATTGAATTACGGTCTGATGGTTTGTTTTGAGTTTTCAGATTCAGATATAGATGGTGCACATGCACATGTTGACATTTTGCGATAGATGCGCTTTTTTTCCCGAATGTAGATCCTTGTGCTCTTGCCGTTTGGCGTAATCTCGTTCTGTAAGCAATTGAGCTTGTTGATGATGAATAAGTGTCAACATGTATGATTGCTTGTTGAATTGAGGGGCGTAGCAACGCGTTTGAGGAGTTTTTTAAACTAAGGGCGTAGGACGTTGATAAATATTTAGAATTGTTTCGTTTTTGCTGGAATCGCGAGGGTTCTACCAAACCTACACCGTCATGTGGCAAACACTGGTGACAAATTTTTGAAAGTATGCGGTTTGGCTACTCTTGCGAAGAACGTGAGGAAGCGCCATCCAACTGGCCAAATTTTCCGACAGCTGCCCAGTAGGTCCTCGCATTTCGATTACTCTACAGTGGCCCTTCAAGTCATAGACTTATCTAGCTTCATATGTGTCTTTACGAAACATGAGCATCTATCCCAATTTAAACAATCCACTCTTTCTGTTTATGGTTGCCATGGCTCGGTGGTTAGGTAGGTAGGTGGAGGTGGCGGTTCTAAGAACCCAATTAGCGCTAGGATGCGTCGTTTTAAAACCACAACTCATTTAATCTGGTTGTTTGTGGTCGTTATAGGTTGATAGACTAAGATATTTAGCTCCAACCTGTGGAATTAAGGAGCAGGATTAGTTCATCAACCTTTTTACTGGAAATATCTTTGAGCTCGTCGAAGAAGGGTTTGGCCAGATTGCGCTGTCTGACCGTCGCTAGGACCGGACATTTACACAGGAAATGATGCAGAGAGTCCTTTTCGCTGTTACCCTTGCATCTGCGGCAGAAAGTGTTGTGGGGAATACCTAGCTTGGCTGCGTGGTCTTCCACTGGCCAAGTGGTCTGTACTAGCGGCTACGATTCTGGCAATATCTGGCCTTGATCTGCTCAGTAGCTCGTTTGTTTTTTGTTTGTTGTAACCGGATCAGGTCTTCCTCGATATAGCGCAGTAGCTAAGCCTATTCCACACTTGGTTGGCCGTTTACAGAAAGTGGTGTTGAATATTGCCCTTAACGGCTCCTAGCGGGATATTAACAGCCTCCGCCATGGTGAGAATTACCCTGCACTGGCCTCCCAGCTGATTTAACTCTTCCTGGCATTGCTTTACCAGCTTTGATAGCGGCTTGACTGGCAATGAAGATGGCAGTATTGTAGATGGGTGTTGGAGAATTTTTCAGCATACGGCAGGCTTCCCGAATGGCAAGGAGCTCTGCCTGGAAGACACTGGCAAAATTCGGAAGTCATATTCAGTTTCTCTGAGAAAATGCCTGCGCCAGCACCGCAGTCCATTTTCGAGCCATCCGCTTCCGTGAAAATAGTCGTATCGAAATCCTTGATCACTTTTCCGTTTTTTCAGTCTGCCCTGGTTGGAAACCTAATTGAAAAACATTTAGTAAAGTGCCTTCCTAACGCGCTGCTCAATATTTTATGTCCAGCTAAGTTTAGGGTCGAGGACTCTGCTCAGGTACTTAGCACTGGACGATAATGTGCGTGGTTGACCGTTCAGCTTAGGGCGTGGGAAGTCTTGTACTTTGGTTTTGATAGTAAAGAGCATCATTTCGGTTTTGTCCGGACTCACCCCTAGGCCACAGCTGATGGCCCAAGAGCTTACCCTATCCAGAGCGCTTTCCATGAGTTGACTTATCACCCAGAAAAACTTTCCTGACACTAAGATTACTACGTCATCCGCGTACGCTACTACCTTAACCCTTTCCCTGTCTAGTCGCACCAAGATTTTATTCATGACCAAGAGCCACAATAGAGGAAAGATGACTCCGCCCTGAGGAGTCCGTCTGTTTACGAACTCCGTCCGTCTGTTAACGAAACTAACTAGATCCTAGGGTTGCCTGAATAATTCGGGTACTTACATGGATACTATCCATTGACTAATAGACTCCTCTACCCCTAACTTGGTGAGAGATTCCCGAATAGCTTCAATGTGGACGTTGTTAAAAGCGGCTTCTTTGTCTAAGAAGGTGGCAACAGTGTATTCTTTATAGTGAAGGGTTTTTTCGATTGTGCGTACAACTTGGTGCAGAGCTGTCTCTGTGGATCTACGTTTGAGAGACGCGTATTGGGAGTAGGAACAAGGAGAGACTTCTACAATTTTTCCTATGTGAATGTCTATGATTCGTTACAGGGTCTTTAGAACGAAAGAGGTCAGACTAATGGGCCTAAAGTCCTTTGCAGATTCATGTCCTCGTCGACCTATTTTCGGTATAAAGACCACACGGACACGCCGCCAGGATTGTGGTATTTAGTTGAGGGGTAAACAGCTTCTATAGATCGGTACTAGCCAAGGAATTGCTATGTTCTGTGCTATGTGCTGCACATTCTGCAGCATTAAGGGCATTATGCTGTCATGGTCAGGAAATTTATATGGGGCGAAGCTGTGGTTAGTGCGTCGGACTGCTGCGCGAACAGCAGGACGCATGAATTGCTGCGAGAAAGGCAGTGGTCTACCCATTGGTTCCTATGTTTTAGACTCTATGATCTTAAAATGATTTTTTTTTCTAATTCCAGTTGTCAAGAAACCCCAAAAAGCTTCAAAAAATGTCAAGAAAGCTTCAAGAAAGCTTCAAGAAACGTCCAAAAAGTATCAAGAAACATTAAGAAAGCTTCATAAATCTTCAAGAAACTTTAAGAAAACTACTCAAGATCTACATACACATGTTTAGGGTGAGTGCTTCAAATAGTCACTTTGTTTACAAATATTTTTCTAAGACCCTCCATTCCTACTTCTTTCCCCCCGAGCTATAATTTTAAGTTTGTATACTCACTTCTATGAAGATGGTACTCTTCCGTTTATCTGATTTTTAGTAAAGCGTTGCTAGACATACTTTGGAACTGATTGTATCTTTTAACCATATTTGGGCAGAGTGAGCTCAGCGGTGTCTTGATCTTCTAAACATAGCCGACGAGTGTCAAAACGACTAAGGCCCAGTGGATAACGTCCAATGAGAATATCTGTTGAAAGTTTTCCATCTAGCTTGCTAAGTTTGAAAATTTTATTTTTTTTGGACTGTTGTGCGGGCTGTGTGGGTTCAAGCCCCAACCATGTCCACCGAAATTTTTCTGGGCACTTTTTTTTGTCGGATAATGACAAAGCTCCAGAAGTATAGTTTGTCATGAAAAACCTTCTCAATTCGCCGTTCGGGTTCGGCAATAAATTGTAAGTCCCTTCCATTCGTACAAAAAATGTAACACGCACGACAAGAATGGTCGCGAGAAGCTTAGCCTTAGCTTATTCCGAGCTGTCGCGTCACCTATTTATTTATTTATTTATTTCTGATCGCACAGATTTGAAATGGTTTTACATAGTTTGTTCAACTTAAGGTCTTGACTTATGACTCGATTAGGTACTTACCTTGTGGTGCCTGTCAAATTCCTAAATGTTGTTCATTTAAGAATTTGACAGGCACGACGCCATTGAACTCGCGATTGTCCTTAATATCTAAGTCTGACTTAGACACGAAAGGAGCTTGAAAAATGCTACCCTAATGCTGACATGACATGGAACTACTGCAACCATCGAAGCTCTCCAGTCAACTCGATAGAGGCCCCGTAGCTTTGCATTTGTCTACTCATCACGCTTTAAGCCAGACTTTGACATCGTCATTGAAAACTTTCTAAGGCATGCCTACCCTTTTCTGTCTGCAAATCAATTCAAAATTCAATCCTTTCTCCTCTGTGTAGACGTGACAAACTTCCCCCCTCAACAAGAGTGACATTTACGAGCTTTGACATTTGCAATGACATTTACGCACAAAGAAATGTCAATTTGGTGCATAATGAAAAAGTATTTTACTTTTGCACACAAAATCTCGTTCCGCTACCTTTGTTTGTCGCCTCGTATTTCCCTCCTAAGTAATTCGACTTAATATCCGTCCTATTGTTCGTTTAGTCCTTTAAAAAAAAAAAAACAAAAAAAATGGGAATCACCATCAGGAGTTTTCCCCTCACGGTTGCTCTCTCTGGATGTGTCGCCGTCAGTTTCCATCCCCAAGAAGAACTCATTTATTGTGTCAGCCTCTGTGCCTGCCCCTGAAATGCGGTCCCGAAATGTGATCGTAACATTTACACTTGAGGGAGAAAGTTTGCCTTTTCTGCTCGGTTCCGTTCCGGGTTGTGCCTTCGTCTTTTACCCGGTGTATGCGTGTGTGCGGCGCCCTCATCCCTATTCCAGGCGTCCCACTCCTAGGGGGTAATTAATTATTTCTTTATGGCGAACTAGTATAAATCAGCAGTTTCGAAACAAAATGGCAAATGACAGGGCGGATAATTTTCCGATGGGGACACAGGACGGATGGCGGAGGGCGGAATGCGTGTGTGTATTGTGGCGGCGCGGCGGCATTTTGCACTCCGAGTTAATGGCGGGTTATAGTGTCTACACAAAATGTACGCTTAGCATCGACGGTGGAGGTGGTTGAAGAATATTGGGCGACTGTGATGCTGTGTCTAGGTCTATTCTCCCGCAGGGTATTCTCTTGTACTGTTGCTGCTGGTGATGCTGTACGCTGTAGCACACGTTTAAGGGTTGTCGGCATGCTGGAGATATAAAGGATTTTTCAAGAGGGCCATTGAGCGGTTTTATATGGGATACATGAGCGTCGCAGTCTCTGGGGGTAGTTGAGCCTTTCGTGTTACAGCACACATCCTGCTGAGATTTGGCGTTCGGTTTTCGTTTCCCGACTGCTCTTGCAAGTGTTTTGTTTAATGGCGGTTGTCCATTTTGTATTCGTTTGTGTGTGTGTGGGACGAATCGTTCGGATTTAATAGTCGAAATGAATGGGACTTCGTTTTATGAAGGTTTTACTTCTCAGACACTCTGGTGAGTTATGGTGTTTATTTCATTAGACGGACATGTTGAATGGTTTTCTTCTATTTGAGTGGATATCCGTTTAAGAAATTTTACTTGACCTGTGTTGGTTTCGAAAAATTATCGGAAAGAGGGGCCATGGTCAATAATTAGAACGAACTGATGTGGTTTAGAAGCAAGGTGTCTCGGGATTAGTGAACTTTTACATGGTCTACATGGCAAGGTTGGTCGAAAAGGTTGCCAACGGATGTCTTGTGATCATGTCTACCCTCTTTTCGTTGTGAGATTGGTACAAAATCTGCTACCTACAGTGCGTCCTTTTGACAGCTCGTCAGACGCCGACACTTGGCTGATCAAAGGATGTTTTTTTTTTTTTTGAGTTCCAACCGGTGAGTTGTTGTGGTATATGTATGTACACCAGTCTCTAAACGGTCTGCGATGTCAGAACCGTCCGTGTATACACTTATTTCCTCGTGGTTTCTTGTTTAACACGTTTGAACCCAAGACTTTCGAGAGAAAAGATGATCGATCGATGGTGTGCTCTTCTGACCGTTTCGACAATTTTGTAATGCCATAGCGAAATATCCGAGAGCCTTTGGTCTTGCGGCTGAATGTCCTACAAATCTTTTTGCTTTGAGGTGTAGGAACTTGTTGAAACTCGCTTTAGCTGCCTCCAGTTGAACACTTCAAGTTGGCTAAGGTTACCTTCTTATTGTGCATGACATACCTGTCCTACATATTAGAAGAAATCTTTCACTGCGTTGTCTTTCGGGGCTGAATTCAAAGACTCTGCGGACTGAAAAGTTGTCTCCATTCGCTCTACATGTCGTAGGTATCCCAAACGTCCAACGCTAATTTTTTTTGTACTAGATCTCGCTGTACAGCTCTTTTAATTCGTGGTTAAATCTCCTTATCCCAAGCCAGTCAATGCCAAACCGCACCCAATATCTTGCAAAGGATTTCGCAAAATTGACATCCAAATTTCTGTCAAAATCTCATCAACTAATCCACCTACAGACAACCCGTGTGATAACAGAATTAATCGCCAAAAATTATTCGGAAAAATTGTGTTGACTCAGTATTTACATAAATTAAACGCACTTCGCGCCCAAAAGCAACAAAGTGCTCAACGACTACCATTCTCATCGCCACTCCCTCTAGTTGGTCGGTCTCGGTGCTCATCATCCAAAGAAGTCAAATTGCACGGCAGACACAAGCGGCTAAGAGACTGACGGCTCGGTATGAACATCATTCTCCAATTGAGTAATCCACAATCAAAGTCACAATCGGCCACTGTCCAGTCCACTTCCCCCGCCCGCCTTCTCCAAGCCTCTCCAAGCTTCTTCTTTTATTGTACTGCGATTTTCATTGCTTTTCATTGAATTAATTTTGTATCCTCTCCTTGTGGCAGTGTGGGAATTTCCCACAAACAGCAGAAAAAGAGAGTTCCAAACGGTTCTCTTAAACTGCTAAGAGAAACCCTTTTCAAGAGCGAACGACATTTTTGTCGTGTTTTTTTTTCTGTCGACTTTAACAGAAACTCGTCCAACAAACTCAATTCACTTGCGGGTGAAACTCTTGCCTGTCATGAGAGTTTCCTCCCGTGGACGCTTTCAAATATGTCCGCGCCGAACGGCTGTCGGAGAGAAATGACACGAGGTTGTCTAGAAAGGGAGCGAGATAGATCGGCGCATATCTGAACAAACATTGCCACGAGTATCTGAGCGCGATGTCGTACAGTGTTGCCAGATTCTGTGTCAGGCCATTCGCCCGTCCCCAGTCAACAAATCTTTTCGCCGCCTTTCGGACCTGACAACACTGGGCGAATGTATCTGTAGAATGACGGACGTAATTACATGGTTTCATTATCGAAGGCGTAATTTGTTGCTGTTGCTTGTGTTTTATTGTTGTCGCATATGACCGTCAGGTTTTTTTTTTTTTTTCACTTTAGTGCGTGTGTCAAGACGGTCGTTCGGATTAACTGTTTATGTAGAGGGAAGATATGATTTTGTCTGGTAATTGGGGGTCTTTATCTGCTTACAACTAGGGTTTAATAGGCGATGGAAGTGAGATAACCACTTTTTTTGTTTGCTGTCGCCATATGGTTATGTAAGGTGCTGCTGATGACTGTCAACATAATGTAATCGAATATCAATAGGTTTGACAGGTTGATTCGATTTTTTTCATGACATTTTTTAACAGGTTAATGCTTTGCATATTTGGATATTTTTATCGACTTATCTGTAGTCACAGGTAACTTTTGGAAAGTTTTAGGGTTTGTTAAGGAAGCAAGTAGGGTCAAGTATTTTGTCCACGTTTCAGTTTTTTTAGTGGAAATTCTGGGGCAGAATTAGCTCAATCGATAACAAGTGAGTGAGTGGCACTCGTGATCGAATGATCGATAAACTTTATTGGGAGCAGTAATGCCAAATCCTCACATTTCGATGACGAGTTCCTCGTTAACGAGTGTGGTAATTCGGCCCCTAATCCCCACAACCGTTTTTATTATAGTAGAGCCAACCTTACAGGGGCTTTGGTCGTCGACGAGTAGATTCTAATATTTTTTGACCGTGGCCTTTTTATCAAGCCTACAACCCTAGCTGACATGATCTCTAGATAGAGATAGTCATTGGTAAAAACAATATCAGAAAAAGCAGAGGGAAGAATATGGAACCCTGTGGTATATCAGCATTTGTTGAGAGAGCGGTAGAAACTGACGGCGGTGACTTAAGACATCAACAGATGGTACCCCCTTTAGAATGTCAATGGCGGGTCGGACAATAAAAGCACTTTTTCAGGCATCTAGCCACGTTTTATACATAGACGGGTTGAAGGCGGATCAGGTAAAGATAAGAAAATCATCTATGGGTTCAGACATCCAGTCATCGAAGCCGGTTTTAGGGTTTCAGAAACTACTTAGAGTCGGTCTATATGTACATTATATTGTTACAGCTAAACTGCCATTATTAGTGAGACTCTTCACTTCCGCAATGGTCAGGTTACAATGATGTTATAGTGTCGACGTAGAAGATTTCAAAAGCATCCCTTTCTATTTTTTCTGGTCATAGAACAGTTTTGAAATTAAATTCCCTTCACACATTCCATTGAGTCTATATAGCGATTGCAGCGTAGGTGAATCTATCGCTTCACACACATAACCTAGGCAATCTCATCAGACTCTCAAAATGCCAAATAGCTCGAACCTAGACAAAAATAGAATATGTCAGACCAAAGAGATATTTGTAGACTAGAAAGCAATGTTGGAATCCGACCTTGATGGTTGTTTTCATCTCGAATGGACTGAGGCAGACTGACTAAACTATAACTACACCTAGCCAACCCACCAGAGACCTTGATTCCGCTAACTAATAATTTTTTTAGTTTTTTTTTTTTTGTTGTTTTGCAATGATTTGCAGTCCGACTATGCTATGCTGGATTATTGTTGTTCGAAGCTTTTGTTTGTTTTTTTCGTTTCCAGAGTTCAAGATCGTTCACTTTTGATTTGTTTACCATCATCTCGGGGTGTCTCTCTCTTTCTCTCTCTATCTCTCTCTGTGTGTCTGTAGCTGACGCGCTGATATAACCGGATTCATTTTTGGAAATGCAAATTTGTTTGTTTATTTCGACTAGTGGTGGTTTCGATTTTTTGAAAGTTTCAAATTGTGATTAAACGAAATTAGATGATATTGGCGGTCGGGGCTTCCGATTCGTTTTGTATTTTTAGATTTTTTCGGGGCGAAGCTAGTTTTGTTTGGCAAGATGGAAGGTGGTGCAGTCTTGGATTTATGTAGGCGGCGAGATGTGAAATGTTTCATTGCGGTTTGCAGGCAGACGTAGAAATGCTTTTTGACAGACTTATGAACCTTTTCGAGTAGGATCCGTTCAGGAGAAGCGCTTATCTTGTAGACCTTCCTCGATTTGTGCTTTTGATTATCGTTCACCATTATTATTATTAGTGGGGAGCGGTTTGTCCACTCTCGCACTGCGGTCTCATATAGAGGCCTATTGTGCTGTCCCATATGTTTAGAGCAGTTTGTCTGCTCTAGAAAATGTCAGGAAGCTAATCAGCCTCTCTGTGTGGAGCGTGGCAAGCGCCGTTGGTGGGGTTTGCTCTCTCCCATGAATAAGGGCGGGTCACTCTGTGACAATGTGGAGAGAGCTTTCATCGCTCTCCAAGCACAGTCTGCAAGTAGCGTCCGGTGAGAGGCTAAGCTTGTGTAGATGCCTTTTTGTGGCCACTTAGAATGCCGGTTAGAATTCTAAGATGATTCCTGCTCAGATTTTAAAGAAACTTGGATTTCTTTTGCGAGAACTTGGGAGAATGTCATCCAAAGTTATGCTTTACTCGCTACTTTGGAGTAGGGAGGAAAGCATGTTAAGGTGACCGTCAGGGGGAGGTTCGGAGCTGATGTTGTTTAGGTGGAAGAACCTGTGCAGGCTCAGTTTTGCCTGGATTTCTACATGGACTCGAATTTGCGGTAGACCGACAATGGCATTAAGCGAGGCGGTGGGGGTGGAGCGCAGGCAACCCGTCATGCAGATTTCAGCAAGGCTGAAAGTTTCTTGGCTGTGGTGGCCTCATTTATTTTTGTCCACCAAACTATTGCCTCATAGGTCATAGTAGGTCTGACTACCAAAGTGTAGATTTGGAGCATGATTTTGGGACTTAATCCTCAGTTGTTGTCACAGATGCGGCGACAGGTCCACAGTGCTCGTGTAGCTTTTCCAACAGTCCGGTCGATTTGGGGATTCCAGTACAATTTACTGTCCAGGATTACCCCAAGGTACTTTACTTCTTGCGAGAACTGAATGGTTTCGCCGTAGACAGAGGGGCGATTTAGAAGACTTAGGTTTCTTTTTCTGGTAATAGGAACTACATATACAGGTCTTCTTGGGGTTTACAGAGAGGCCTTCTTTTGTGCACCATTTCTGCATCTCAGATAGTGCGTATTGGAGCACTTCTGAAACAGCGCTTTCATATTTGCCACTGACGATGACCTCCACATTGTCTGCATAGCCTATGGCCTCTATCCCTAGGTTCTTTAGGGACCGAAGTAGGCTGTCAATGACGAGTGACCATATCAGTGACGACAGGACTCTGCCTTGGGGACATTTTCGAGTTGTAAAAGCGATATTTCAACGTCGTCAATGTTGGTGTTAAGTTCGCCATGTTAATTTTCAATTGAGAACCCGTTCCATGTCTTTTTGTATGTAATTGTTGCATGTTCTTCTGTCTTAAAGTCTTAAGGCTCCTAACCAACTCACTAGATTGCTTAACCACAACTTGTCTTATTGTTCCCCCAGCTGTCCCAATAAAAAAACCCAATGAGCAGCTTTTAAAAGGCTCCATAGTATTTTTCGAAATACGGATCCTAAAGCAAATCTCTTAGCACAGCGTCGATCACCTGACGAGCCTTCTTGAATCCTATTTGCCTGTTTTATTTTAAGTTTCTTGAATTGCTTGGCCATATATCAGATCCAACTTACCACCAGGTCAGCAAGATTCAGCTGAATTTGCCTATAGTATTGCGTCCCCTCTTTGCATTCGAACTGATGCCTTGTTGCCGAACCATTCGCTTACACTATCGATGTCGATGGTATGTAACTTTTCAATTTGTCACTGTGTCATCCCCAAAGGCTCCGTCAATGTTTGTGACCAAGGGTGCCTTAGTACGATGGAGAGGGTGCGTTGACAGTGATGGATCAGTATGGTTTCTCTGTAAGAGTTGAATTGGGATTCCAGAACAACATACCGTTTTGCACATACACATGTCTGATGGTCTCTTAATGAAACCATGGTCCGTAATCTACTCCGAAATGTTTTAGGACTTCCGAGTGTTGGTTGAGATCCATTTTGATGACTCGACTGTTTTAGAACTTCCGAGTGTTGGCGGTGATCTGTTGCGATGACAGAAGGTACGTTTTTATCCCCTGAGAGCACATTCTTGACAAAAAGTTTTGCCCAATCACAATAAACAGAAGGGAGGGGAGTGCCATCTTTGAGGGAAAGTGATGCTTTTTGGTTATTTCAGAGGATCCTTCACATTCACATCAAATAGGGTCGTGTAGGTACATATTTTTAGAAAAAAAGATTGCTATTTGGATATCATCGTTTGGAGATACATCAGACGATTTATCATCGTGCTCTACTGTTGATTTACAAAAAAAACTAATTTAGTGGCTCCCTCCCATCTTAATTGGAATTTAATTTCATTCATTTTGATCTGATAGTCGACCCTTTTGACTGCCATTCAGCGCATCGACCATGTCTAAGCACAATTCTGTTCGGTTTTGTTTGTATTGTTTCCAGCTTTTTCCCTGCATTACGATTTTCTTGGGCAAACCACCCTTGCCCTTACTTGGGTGTCAAAGTGCCTCGATTCTATCTTAAATCAACCTCCAGCTTTCTCCCAATTTGGGGTGGCCATGGTGTAGTGGTTAGCATCATAGCTTGTCACACTGACAGTCCAGGTTCAACTCCTGATGTTGGAAAAGCATTTATTTCTTAAATAAATAGAACCGATCGTGATCGTGAAGGCTGGGGCCGAATTACCGCAATCGATAACGAGTGAGTGAGTGGGACTCGTGATCGAATAATCTACAAAATTCTTTGGGAACGGTAATGCCAAATCCTCACATTTGACGAGTTACTCGTTAACGAGTGTGGTAATTCGGCCCCTGATGTCTACTCTACTGCGAAGTCATAACACTGGCAGTAGAGTGTCATAGCTTGAAAAGTTGATTGAGCTGACAATGATTATGACATTAGGAGATTCGAAAAAAATCCTGTAGATTATAGCAATGACAAACGCCAAAAATGCTCCCATCTAGGCTGGGACACCAGCCTCGGACGATGAAATCAAATACTACCTAAGTTTCAAACCACTGCACCTCGGTGTGTGACTCCTTTTTAATCCTATCCGCTTTTCTTGAGCGACACACTCGTTTTCTATCTTGGGTTAGTAAGTTCCATTCCATGGTATGAATAGCTAAGCAGGCGTCGCCTTCTCGGAGCATATAACCTAGTCATTGCCATTGTATAATCGCGTCTATATATTCTTGGCTCGTTCTCTCATACAGCTGTTCATTCGAGATATAACTTGACCAGAACACTCACAGCGAATAACAACGTTTCCAACGTGAGATGATTCTCCTCCAAACCATCTTCAAACCAAAACTAATTTAAGGAGAATTTTTGGCCACTTTGTTGAGAGTTCGTCGTTGAGCCGTTGAACAAAGAAACCTTTTCGAGGACCGTCTCGTGTGTTTTGTTTTCTTCTTGCTTTGGAGTGTCCATAGGCTTCATGAGGTGTGGCATGATAAGAGCGCCTTCTATCTACATATATATGTATAATCGGCCATCTTTAGAAAGTCTGTGTTTCATTTTATCGTGAACTGAACTGATTAGGTTTATTGACTTCGTCAATTTCGATAAGATAGCGAGTCGGCAGTAGTAACGGTCCCTTGAGGCCTCATGGGACATGCGTCTAACTAGCTTAGGTTCTTCGGTACCTTGAAAATTTGATTATCGCCATTTTTCCAGTCAACACGCTTTAAGTGATTCAAGGGAACCATCAGCAGTTTCCTCGACTGATAACAACCGCCACATACCTCCTGGCACATAGTGTGTGTCGCAACTCCTACACTGCCAAACTTTCAAATCCTTCTTGAAAGAATTGTAAGAAGCAGCTAAAAAACTCAAGCACTTTTCAAAATTGCCAAACTACCATTTGATGCATCGACAAGCGTCTGCCACACACTAGATGTCGCCTGTTACCATCGTCCATCACTGTCAAAGCAATTGCAAACTTTTCTAAGTCATTTTACAACAAAACAAAACATAGCACCCCCTCACCCCA
The DNA here is from genome assembly GCA_917880715.2 of Matsumyia berberina. NCBI lineage: Eukaryota > Metazoa > Arthropoda > Insecta > Diptera > Syrphidae > Matsumyia > Matsumyia berberina. The sequence goes on along the minus strand of OU862871.1, from coordinate 78,435,021 downwards.
CATGTTGACATCCCTATGGAATCTCACTTGGCATGAAAATTATCTCCAAGGACCTACTTAAGACTGCAAAAATCCACTTCCTGAGACTCCAGACTCCAGCGCGCAAGTAAAACCGAATAAAAAAAGAACAAATTATTGACCATTAACTTCGCCAGAGCGATTATCTATAAGATTTTGCTTTATCACTTGAATATATATTCATTTTATCCAATAAGGGGCGAGGGATGAAACGAACGAAAAAAACTGTAAAACCACCACCAAGCCAACGCACAAAGCGAATGCAAAAACAACCCCCCGTCGACGACAATGTTCGTAAATCCATTTTATTAGCATATTTTGCAAAGAAAATTCTTTTTGGTCCTTTGGTTGCCTTTCGTCCTTATTTTAAGAAGTTTTCGAAGACAGCAGCGAGTGGGAGTGAACAAACACAAAATATACCATCGAGGGTGAAAGAGAAGGGACTCCCTTTTAAACACAACCACCAGGCATACTGAACACTCTGTGAAGCCAAGAGGGTTGTGGTGATTGGGAATATTATTATGCCACGTCATCCGCGGAGAACATACGCCGCTTCAGTGATGATTTTGTCGCAATCTAGATGCAAATAGGGGTGCTAAATCCTCTGCGAAAGGTAAAAAAGTGTCGCGAAAAGAAAGTGAGGGGGATGAGTTTTGGGAGTTTAATTACACACCCAACCGAAAGGGTTAAACTGTGTCATCAGTGATTTCATGATCCTTTCCATCACCATCACCATCATCGTTGTCCCACAGTTGGTCATCTTGTTTATGATTTACTAAACAAAACAAAGAAAAAAAAAATGAATAGGGAAAACAAAAGCAACATGGAGGACATGAAAGGATATTGTAATCGCACATCATCTCCTAGCAAGTACACATACACACCCACGCCGCACAAGGACTTCCATTGTTTGCTCACGTTGTGTGCCAGTGCCTCTCTCACATCACACATTGTGAATAGTCATTTAAATAACTATAAAAGGACGACAAAATGAGGGTAGAGGATCAGGATGGCTGCGGGGCTGGCGGTGGTGGTTGCCAGTAGTGTTCCATACCGTACGGTTCTTAAAAGTGATTAAGGTTGAATTTAAGTTTACGACGACGACAACAGGGTGGTGTGGTGGGTGCCTCCTTGGAGTAACGTGAAACTTCATAAAGTGAAATGTACCCGTACATGTATATGTATGTACATACGTGTGTGTCTTAGGCAAAACTGATTGATTTGAATTTGAAAGTTGATAGGGGAGTGGCAGTGGTGGTAATGTAGGTGGAAAGACGTTTCCTTTGAGTGTAAAATTCTCTGTTTAAGTCTGTACCCTCTTACACTCGTTCGCTGGTGTTCTGTGGAAGGATGTAGCTTGTTGTTTTGCAACTAAGTATCGAATTAATGTGCCATTAGGTTTAAATTAATGTGCGCTGCGAACTGAAAGTTTGCAAGTGGGTGGCTCGGAATAATATTTTTCCACCGGAAGTCTGCTTTGAAATGATTTGTGAATGTGGGCGGAACAGAATATGTAGGTATATGTGTGTGTGTTTCCTTTTCTAAGAGCTAAACGAAATTGTGCGTGATTTGTGTGGTTTTTCGCAATTACTTTTCCTTTTTAATGGAAGGACAGGTCTAGGAGTGACTTAAATTGTTGGAAGCTTACAATTCAAGGGTAGGGAAGTCATTGGAGGCTTTAAAATCACTTGGTCTTGCCTGTTGCAATTCTCAAGCATTTTAAACTAATGTCCACTGCGAACTTCTTTAACTTCTTGTTTCTTAAAAGGTGCCATTGACATCGAAACGTATCCAAAGATGCCTTCCACGAGTCTCTAGATATCTCAGCAAATCTTTCTTAACCTGACCGATTTCTCATGTAAACGTTGATATGTGTCTAAAAGACGTTTGGCTTTAAATCCTTCGCTCTTCGCCCTCCAGAAACAGTATGCTGGTATCATCTTCTAGAAGCTCCATCTTTGTCAGATTGTACAGGGTGCTCCATCTTTTATGTCGGTATGTGAATATTGAATAACTTAAAAAAACTGGTTTCCATATATGTACCTATGAGGTATTTTTATTTAATTTGGTCCTTTACAATTTATTTGGACTAGTTTTTGAATACAACATCAATCAAGTGGCCCCCTCTATTGACCAAAGCAAAATGTGCCCTTTTTGTTGCGTTTTCCATCACTTTTTCGAGCATCTCGGGCAGTATAGCGATGATTTTGGCACGAATGTTTGCCTTGAGCTCGTCAATGGTCTGAGGCTTGCTGGCGTACACTTTGCTTTTCAAGTAACCCCACAAAAAGAAGTCCGGAGAGGTCAAATCTGGAGATCTGGGTGGGCAGTCAATGTCGTCATTTTTTGACAGTACACGTTCAGGGAACTATCGTTGCAGAAACTGAACCAGTAACCCCACAAAAAGAACAAAAGAACAGGACCTCGATTGTGTTCTGTTGCATTTTCCGCTCAGGGTTTTTTACTTCCCATAGGCGATGTACTGCAATCGGCCGGAACACAATGTTTCGAGATTTTAACAAGGCGTCACATTACGATCATTAGAAGCCGAGTTCCTGAACTCTGTTAACGAACAAAATTCACTTACTTAGATTAGAATTTTTAGGCTAGAGTTTGCTTGTAGGAGAAGGGCTTTTTAAGTCTCTAAGTCCTGGGAAATTTTTCCAGTGGGCTAGGCGAAGTTAGTGTTCACAGTTGTTTGACAAAGCTGTGGCGGTAGCCTAATTGGCACAACAGAAGGGTTCCAATCCTAAGAGAGTCGGCCCTAGCCAGCTCATCCGCAGTTTCTTTACCTACAATGCCCTGATAGCCGGACACCCAACCAAGTTTGATCTTGTTGTGCGCGGCAAGGGCTTGTAAGGTATCGTAGCAGCACTGACGTAGATTCCATAAAGTGTGATGTCAATGCTTTTAGCGCTGCCTAATACCTTTATCAAGGTTTATCCTACCGCACATCTCAATGGTATGGATTTCGGCCTAGAACCCAGTCAGGGTTTGTCCAGGAAGCTTGTCTGTAAGACCACTAAACAATGTTAAAGTTGCTCCACTTATCATACATATCGCCCAGCTTCTGTTAAGAGATAAGAGATAAAGCCAACGCCCCGTAGTAACCCCAAATGACGTTGACAATCCGGGATGACCATTCCATCTTGAAGCTGACACCGAAAAATTCTGTCTGTCATCTTTGCCTCTCCGACAACACTCACCATTTCAAGGATTTAACAGCCAACTCTCTGCTGCAAAGTCCCTTTGACCGAACAACAATATCAGTCAAACAACAACAGCGAAAGGCTAAAACTATTTCCCAAATTGCAACTCCAATAATCCAGCATCCACCGTTCTGCCGTACACTGCCGCCTCCTCTTTCTTCTTCTCTACGAGAATGCCACTGTGATTCCCCGGAATTGTGAATTCCCCAAAAACCCAATTAAAGTCCCGAACAACATAATTCCTGGCTGCTTGCGTCTGTTTGTGCCCGCCTGCCTCCACCTCCGTCGAAAAAGGAAACGAAAAAAAAAAGAAAAAAAACGGCACACAGCATTACGATACTTTAAAGCCCGACATTCCTGTAGTCGTTGTCGGTACAGGATTCGACTTCCTCCCTTCAATACCCACACACGTTGTACTACCGAACGAGGAGTATAAATAAAGCATCTCGTCGAAGCCAACTGTTTGTGACGTGGGACTTACACACATCCTAAGCGCAGTGTACTTTGCTGGAATGCCTCCCTCTGTGGCCGTACACACATTGTAGCAACAGAGGCAGTATCATCATCATCATACACGTCGTCGTTGTCAACCCTCGGTACAGCCCCCTACCGTTCGTCCGTCCGCAGACCTCCCGCGCCGGTTGTAAACTTTTTCAATCTGGCAAAATGATAACCGAAAGCTTTTGACTTGCGAGTAATTTATGAGCTTTCCGAATGAAAATTTATTACCCCCACGGATGGGCGAATGGCTGGCGGGGGCCTGTAATCCTAAAATTGCTATCTAAACGTAAATATCGAGAGTGCACTGCGTGTTCCGGGCGGGCAACCCTCTGGGGTAATTAAAGTGATGAGTTTACGGAACACACTACTCGCACTGGCTGTTAGCGTGTGTGTGTTGGTGTGTATTTGATCGGAAGATTGCAAAAAAGAGAACCCGGATAGCAGAGCGTAGTTTCGATCTACGGACCTCTGGGTTATGGGCCCAGCACGCTTCCACTGCGCCACTCTGCTGTGTGTTAGCCGGTGGCAGAGTATATCTACTTACAGTGAGTAGGGACACTCTCTACATATGCATTCCTACTATTACAAAGTTAAGCGCACAACAAAAACGTCCAATAAGCGAAAGCAGATCAAAAGTATTCATTTTTACCCTTATTTGCGATCGCCTTGAATAAAGAGAGCCCGCAATATATTTTACCTAAATCACCACATGCGACTGCCTGTGTAAGATATATAAATGTGATTTTTTCATAATGCTTTTCTAAAGGCGGGTTGACTTGATCGTCAGTGTGGTAGTTTTCTCCCTCTATGTGAAATTGGATTCATATTTGTTGGGTTGTTTACATTTTTTTCGCACGTCTTTTTAAAGGCGTGTTGACTTGAATTTCTTATCAGCTTTTTCGGGTCTTCTATCCCTTTTTCACTGTCGTTTTTCTTATTGGCGTCTATTTCTCGTGTCTGTGATTCTACTGATAACAATTTTTAAAAAACACGTGGAGAGTGTCCCTACTCACTGTAAGTAGATATACTCTGGCCAGTGGTCTATCGGGTAAGCAATAGAGTGGGTGCAGGTCTCTAGATCAAGGCGAGGTGGTTAACGATTCTAAAGTTTTAAGATTCGAAGTCACTAACGTGTTGACAGATTGGCAGCGGCGCCAGTGGTCTTGATTCATCAATCTCAAGAAAAGCTTTTCGTCAGTGGCAATGAATCTCTGAGTTTATGGTATGCCGACTGAATAGATGGGCGGAATGGCATAATTTATCCAACATTTGTGCATCCAATGATGCTGAATACTAAACCATGACTCTGACCATTTTTAGGGACCGGTTTCCTTGTCAATACAATGTGACATTGTTTGATAATGTGGCATCTGTTAAGACTCTACTTTCACTTTGGTGGTGAATTCGATTCAGGGAACCAAGTAATCCATTCTGAAACCTTGTTTAGGGGGTCGAGTGCTTACAGATCGTGTCCTCCTCCAGAGTGCAATTTATACCAGATTTTCCGAGCTACTGGTGTATGACATACATTGTGATACACGGGTAGACAGACCTCACTATTAAATTTTGGGATCGCCGTGGCTCAGTGGTTAGTGCGTTAGACTGCTGACCGAGCGGCGTGGGTTCAAGCCCTAGCCAGGAACACCGAACATTTTTGCGGTACCACCTGTCGTCGGGGAATGACAAGCCTCCGGGAGTATAATCTGTCACTTTGCCGTTCGGAGTCGGCAATAAATTGTAGGTCCCTTTCATTCGTGCGAAATATGTAACACGCACAACAGGATTGGTTGCGAGAAGCTAGGCCTTGGCTCTTCCCGAGCTGTCGCGCCAGCTATTTATTTATTTAGAATTTAATTAAAAATTAAAAATTAACGAGGCTAGATGCGGGGAATATTGGCTTTTGTGAAATCGAACACGCATCTCGAAGAAGGGTTTCGGAGTCGGAAATCAAATCTATAGGTCCGTCCTATTCATGAAAACCCTGGCCCTGATCCAGGATCATTTGCTAGGTAGGTAGTTAGAGTGGCGCCTCTTTTGGGCCAATTAGCGCTAGGGTGCGCCATTTTGTAACCACGAAACTCGTTTAAAGCTATTTGTGTGTGGTTGTTGATTTGCTGTATGTGGCTAAATCCAGCCGGTGGAGTTTAGGTAAAGGACTAGTTCTCCAATCCTTTTTTCAGATATCTTGTCGAGGTCCACGAAGAAAGATTTGCCCAAAAGAAAGGCTGTCTGGCCCTCGCCAGGCCCGGACGCTTGCGGAGGAAATGAAGTAGAGATTCTTTCTCCTTAATGTCCTTGCAGCTTCTGCAAAAGTTGTTGTGAAGAAAACCAAGCTTGACTACATGGTCTCCAACTGGCCAGTGGGCTGTAATAATGGCTACGATTCTGGCAATATTTGGTCTTGGTTTGCCAAGTAGCTCTCGCGACTTAGTTTTGATGTAATTAGGCCATGTCCTCCTTGAAATGACGCAACTGGACAGGCCGTTCCAACTATGATTGACAAGCTGGAGGAAGTGGGGGTATACAGTGCCCAGCGGAATATCGACACTTTTCGCAAGAGAACTGTTAAGGGCTGATCTTTTCCTGACCAGGCCATCGGCACGCTCGTTGCCCTCATGATTGCTATGACCTGAGATCCAGATGAGTGTAATTATGGAGTGAGTACTCAGTTGATTAATTTCAAGCCGGCATTGCTCTACCAGTTTTGATGATATGGTAACCGCATCGATAGCAGCTTGCCTATCTGATTTTTGTTGGATGTTTGGAGATTGTTCAGCAAGCGGCAGGCCTTCCGAATCGCGAGAAGCTCCGCCTGGAAAACACTAGCAGAATCTGAAAGTCGAAGAGACGTGGATAAAATCAAGTTGGTCAGTAAAGATAACTGCGCCGACTACCGTCCGTATATATACCAATATCAAAGTCAGTGATAACGTTTCCATTCTTCCATTCTTCTCTGGTAGAGAAATTAGCAAGGAATAATTTCCTAAAATTGAGGGTAGGTGTCATGTAATCAGTCGAAGACCCGACCAAATCTTCTGGAGTTATTCCTAAGATCTTACAGTGATGGTATGGTTTTGCAGCCCAGCACCCAGATTCTCTGAGCCGGATGTGAAGTTCAAGGGGAATCAGGTGCAGGATCACACGTAGAGTATCAGTAGGACAAGATCTCTACACATTGTATTTCTTACTCAAGACAGGCCACCAGACGATGGCGCCATAAGTGAGAATTGGACGTACAGCGGCAGTGTACATCCACAGTGTCATTTTTGGCTTGAGTTTCCATTTTCTGCCGAATGTTTTATTGCACGTTTAGAACGCTACGCTTGCTTTCTTTACCCGCTGTTCTATATTGAGCTTCCAACTCAGTTTCGGGTCTAGAATTGTGCCTATTTGGACACTGAGGCTTAGTGAAAGTGGCTGACCATTTAGTTTGGGTGGGGTGAATACCGGAACCTTGGTTTTCGGTCTTATCCGGAGTTACTCTTTTGCTACTAATATGTCTTCTTGTCCCGAAGAAACAGTGATTGGCAAGAGTTATACTTCTTTTGGTCTCAGCGTTTGTCTTGTTGTCGGAATTTGTAGCTGAGCCCACGTAGGAAAAGCCCATAATAACCTGAGGATCCTCTTGACAATGTTTACAGTGTTGTTTTAAGACGTCATTCCAAGTGTCTAATCCTGTTTTCATGAGATTGTTGATTGTAGATTCCATTCGAGAGGTGCATATAAGTAGTACTGCGACCAAGATAGATCTATTGTGCCGCCCTTTCCTGGGGCCTCTGGTCAATGGATGCTTGTTTTAGAACCGATTCTCCAATCCAATGGCTTTGACAAATCGGAGTATCTTTAATGAACTTAGCAAGAGTAATGTCCCTAAATGAGTTATTCCGCTGTGGGTTAGCGCCGCACAGGCCTTAAGAAGATGTGTTAGTGTTTCTTTATCTTCTGGTCATGGAGGATCTCTTTTGGTTATAATTCCCAAGGAGATACTTAGCCTCTCAGAGACCAGGGAGTTCAGTCCACGACATTGTTCTTTCCTACTTCTCCTTTTCTTGAACTTTTTCCTTATGCTGTAGTGTCGTATCTCACAAAGTTGTTCTGCTTCTATAGGCGGTCTTTCTGAACCTTGTTTTGTATCGTGGCCCTTTATTTCTTCCCTGAAATATCCCACTAGCATAGTGGAACACCCTTGAATTTTGTCATGTCGGCAGTGACTTCTGATTTACTCCTCCATAATGGACTATTCTTCAACTTTGCCATGTCTAAACTGACTTTTCGAACAAATCCCACCCAACACTGCTTCAGTTTTCCCAACCTCTACCATTTTTCCTCATAATTTTCAGGAAAATTCATCCCTCTGCCACCCACTCATTCTCATTTGCTTAAGCCTATCGATACAATTTAATTTAAACGCCAATCTGACAGCGCTCTATTAATCTTGACGGATGCTGAATATCCACCCTTCTGTTCGTAGCCCTCACCAGTCGCTCATCAAAGTGCGTCCCAAAAGGCAAAAGCAAATAAATTTAAGAACTGAGTTGTTTGCTCCTTGGTTTATTTGGCGATGGACGCTTTCAGTAATTAAAAGCAGCTTTCAGGCTCCTTTTCCAAGGATTTTCTTGTCTTCGATCCATCATCGAACGTTGGAGCAGAAGATATTAATTTTTGCCTAGGGAATCAAACGCTTTCTGGTTACACGACTTCCTTCTGTGCTCGTTGGTGTGACGTGACGTCTGTTTTTAGACACCCAACGGTCGGTTTCTGGCTGTGAATGCTCACCAGATGGGTGGTGTTCGACTGGCCCATTAGCTCAGTTGGTTAGAGCGTCGTGCTAATAACGCGAAGGTCGCGGGTTCGATCCCCTCATGGGCCACAAGTAAACTTTTTTTTTACCTCAAACGTATCTACTTTTACTTTTACGTATTTTGTTTACAAACACACCCTCCCTCTAGTTGTTTGTTCGAATCACAAGTAAACAAATGACAAAAATGGCAAACTCACCCCAAGGTGAATTAGTACACAGTTTGACAAACGGTTGTCATGCAGCAGAGTGGCGCAGTGGAAGCGTGCTGGGCCCATAACCCAGAGGTCCGTAGATCGAAACTACGCTCTGCTAAGCTGTGTGTGGATTTTTTTTTTCTATTTCGTCGAAATTCTGATTTGATTGAGGTGAGGTGAGGTTCCGTTGACAATTAACGATAAATGCCAGATGGAATGGTAAATAGTGAGATAATGACTTGATAGGATGATGAATTGGTGGAATAGTTAATCACTGTATCGGAGAATAGCTTAGATTGGGAGATTAAGTTGTTGAGTGATTGAATTTGGGAAACGCGACGTGGTAAAAATGTCAAACTAGGAAGGAATGGGGTCTGACATGTATGCTAATGAATTGGCAAATGTCATTAGAGAATGTGGGCAAGTCGGTAGTAGATTTAGATTGGTTTGGCAAGGAAATTACGGTAAAGGATGCCTCATAACACTCGTAACGTTTGTACTAAATTTTTAAGGGCGGGTGGAAAGTAAATGTGGCAAGGTTTCCTGTTCGACACACTTAAATCTATGGCTACCACTGAACCATCTCCGTTCTGTCACGATCACAAACAGGGAGTTTGTACAACGCTTGGAACTTCATTTAAGTCCTCTTCCCTTTAACCCTCTTCCTCTAAGGATTTTAATTCTTTTTTTAGAGAAATCTTCATAATGTTATGTGATGAATAGTATTTCAGTTGCGTTCTTCCCTGGTCTATTTTTGGGAAACTGTGTTTGAGATTTGGGATTGGGATTGGGATTTTTATTGATTCGTCTTGTCAGATTGTCAGCACCATTCCCGAGGCAAGCATACACGCCTTAACAACTACACTCTTACAAACGTGAGACGTGACCATAGCCTAAGTGAATCTTCGTTAAATGTTTCTCAATCTTCCAGTTCTTCTCCACTCTAGTTTTAGTTATTATTTAGTCTCTGTGCGCTGCCCAAGTATTGGCTTAGAATCTAAGTTAAGTTAAAGTGGCTGTTCGCACCTGAATGCAGACACTCTTAGACCAAGAGAGATCAGTTGTGTTATAGCTTAAGTCCTAGCCCTAGGTTAGGTTAGATTGAGGTGACAGAGAGTGTCCAAGTCGTTGAAGTGATTGCTCCGCGGGTCATCTTTCTGGTTCGACTGAGGTTTGTGTATTCGCACCAGAACTCCGTCGTATTTTCTTTCGCTCTAATTAACTTGGCGTGTCCAACTGGAGGCAGCAGGCTAAAGATCGAGCTGGCTGGAGACGGTTGTTGGTTGAAGCCGAGGTCCACCCCGGCCTGTAGCGCCATCTTAAGTAAGTAAGTAATTTCGCCGCAACTCTTGTAGAGGTGAGTTTTCCTTAGACACTTCCTATTTAGGAAGGTCACCAATAGCTTGTGGACTGTAGGGATGTGTATTGTGCTCTGTTGAGAGTAAATAACTCTTTAGATGGCTTTTTTTGTTATGTTCCTTCCTAGTTAATCCCGAGAAGATCGAGCCAAATTTCTGGGTCTCAATTTTAGTTTTTGGGCCAACACTCTTGAACCCGTTAAAAAAAAGCCACTGTATCGCTGTACTGCTGCAGAAAAGCCATTGGTAAAGAATGGGGCCTGCAACCTCGTACTACCACTGGCTCTACGTGTCCGTTACCAGACTTATTTTTCTGTACAGTGTGATCGTCTGGTGGACGGCCTTAGAAGCTCCTACATCTGATTTCCTTGGATGTGACAAGCTGTCAGCTGCTAGCGTAGCCCTCAGACTGAAGGCCTCCTCTCAATGGTCAAACAACCATATTGGTCACTCCTCGATCTTGGATCCCTTAACATTCATCCCGGAAAACACCGACTACACACGTCTAAGTTGAACTTCAACCTCAACTTCCGGACGTCAATCCCCTCCAGAGTGGAGTGGAAGAATGATAATGCCACAGATGAGTACTCCGTTCACTTCTTTACCGACGTTTCTAAAACCGCGAACGTAGTGGGGGGTAATGTTTTCTCCGGAGTGCTCAACTTGAGCATCTCTTTCCGTCTCCCCTACCATTGTAGCGTTTTTCAGGCGGAAATTATGGCGATCAACGAAGCCTTATCTTGGCTTAGGTATAATAAGGTATCCTGTAAGGACATCACAATTTATACCGATAGCCAGGCTGCTATAAAATACCTGGAATCAGTAACATATACATCAAAACCTACCTCAGATTGTCGCTCGTCTCTCATTGAGATGGCAGAACATTTTAACATTCACCTATATTGGGTACCTGGTCATAGGGACATTCCAGGGAATTGTAAGGCCTAGAGATCCTACCAGAACGGAGGAATCTGGACATTCCACTCGCTACATGTAACTAACTCTTATAAAACGACGCGATCAGCAAGATGGAGCAACGGTACCACAAGCAGCACCTCCAGAGAGAGATGGTCTATGCTAAGCCTCACTCGATCTAAAAGTCTCATCTTGCTTATAAGGTCGCTCAGTAGCACCGTTATCGGTGTTCTCTCTGGTCACTGTCCCATTGGCCTTCGTATCAAAAGGATAAGCAAATGACTTTTGCACGAGCTGCAGGGACGAAGAGGAGGAGGAAACGATCCTTTATTTCCTCTGAAGGAAGCTCTACCTAGGAGCGCATCACTTCGAAAATTTGGGCGAACTATAGCATACTGAAGTCAAAAGTATCCTTAGCTTTATTAAGAGCTCCAAATGATTTTATTAGTTGGAGTGGCACCTAGGGTACAGATCCAAGTGGCATCACAAAAGGGCTTCCTTGGCCTACGTGTGTCTGTGCCTCGCATGGACAACCACCTTACCTACCTATGTTGCTTGCTAATTATCTTTTCCTTTTTATTCGCCAAGCTCCATGTTGAATTAGGGTTAGAACAGAGCACTCGACTGAAAGGCATTCAGTTTGTCCCGTGACATTGTTCTTTGTACTAAGGTCTCGAAGCTTATCACTACACATCTTTACTACTAGGCTTGATGGCTAAGGACCTAAATACTCCCTGACAAGCTTGAGTTTCAGTTTTTCCGATTATCTGAGATGTAGTTTCTTGGTGCCAGGTGGGTTAATGTATTTTGTTCAAGAAATCTAAGTTGGAAAAAAGGCATTAAATCAACTGGAGGGATATATTTTGTGTCTCTAGGTACGACATACTTCCACTTTTCTCTAGGATTCTGAGTCTGCTTCGAGCACAGATTACAGAGATCAAAGAAAACTTTAACTTTTCGTCAGCTGATTCATATCGCGAAAAGCTGGCAATCAATACTTTTGCATGAGGACTCATCTGTCCTCTAATATATCCATTATACAGTTTGTAACCAAGTTGTCAGAACAATTAATTTGTTGTTAGAATGCTATCGGAGGTTAATACCACTTCTTGAAAACTCCTTCAGAGTTTCACCGATTTATACGCATAAATGGAGACATGAAGTATCTATTTCCAAGACATATTCCTTGAGACGGTGATTAGAGGCTTTTCATTATCATTTTTGTTACAACTCTGTCGAACTTCAATGACCTTCCGTCGATCAAAGTGGAACTGGAAGCGGAAGGTTGTATGTCTTTCTTCGGAAAAAAAATCCACTTTTCCTTAAGCTGGCTCCTGCCATCTAGGCTTTATATATCTCCTTTCTTCAATTTTAAACCTGCATACATATAATTGAGACTAGAAACCACTTGAAAACTCTTAGATCAATCGTGTCCCGATTCTAGTCGAAACGGTTTCGTGAAAAACCACTTCTTGCTTTCTTACTCTTCTTAAAAATGATCAACTGACTTGCCCACTCTATTGGGACTATCCCGCTTCACCTATTCCTAGTCATTCCTCTCTAATTATCAAGATAAACATCTCGAGACCCATTCATCCCCATTAAGGCCTGCCAACCGACCAAAAAACGGGTCGAATAACTAACTCCAATAGTAGTTAGCTTCATCCGTGCTCCCCAATGGCCTTCTGTAGACCCTCTTTCTGGCCACTGCTGAGATCATAATTTCTCTCTTCGTACATGTTAATGTAATTGCAGAGTGAAAATAACCTACAACAACGACAGCGATGAAGCCAGAGAACCTCCAACGAAATGTGTTAGTTCACTTAACTAAATTATCACGAACCACTCGGCCTCCAACTGGGCACACAGCTAAAATCCTTTCGTCACGCAATGCGACTCCTCGGGTTCCGGGCGCCTCCCCCCTTAGGGGGTTTCCCTCAAGCTTCTTTGCAAATTAAATACTGCAATTGATAGTCATCGTCCCTATGAATAACTAATTTATAAATTTATTAGAGGAAACACACAATTCTTGGACATCCAAAGTTGGACGCTCTCTCTACCTTTATCCTAAATTGTTATGATCTCAGTGGAATGTAGTCGAGTGCAGTTGCCTGACCTGTGAATAAGTTAAGGACCTTCTCGTTCTAGGTCAGAGGTAAAATCGATTAAACTGACACAAGGAAGAAGAGGGTATGTGTGTGTGTGTTTGTGTGCCTTCCTTCCTGCTTATGCCTTGGAGAACATTTTTGCGTGACTATCAGGTTGTTGTGTGTGTTTTTGTATTTGTATCCCAATTGAGTTGGAGTTCTCGCATTTGAATGACAATGAAAGCGAAGGAAAGTCAAGGAATGTGTAACTGGGGTTAGTTATGTGACGTTGGGGTGGCATATGCAGAGTTCTGTAAAGAGACTTCAGCTACTTGGTGGTTAAATTTGAAGTAAGGATTTTCCTCTCGAAACAGCCAAGAGCGACCTTATCCGCTTTTGACAGAGTCCATGCCTCTGCGCCGTAGAGCAGGCCTGGGATGATTAAGGTCGTACACAGGGTCACCTTACTTGTACGAGAGACGGCTTTGCAATTTAATTGCCTTCTTACCCCAAAGAAGCAGCGATTGGCAAGAGTTATTCTTCGTTTGAACTCAGCATTGGTGTCGTTATTTGAATTGATAGCGGAGCCTAGGTAGACAAAGTCCTTAACTACCTCAAAGTTATGTATATCTGTTTATAATGACGTTCTGTCCGAGACGTTGATGTAGGGTGTCCTTTCTTGTTGACAGCATATGGCATACTTTGTCTTCCCTCATTGACCGCTAAACCCATCTTCGCCGCTTCCGTATTCATACTCACGAATGCACCAGTGACATCACGCTGCGTTCTACTGATTATGTCAATTTCGTCGGCGTATGAACGAACTTTTGAAAGACTGTGCTTCTGGCGCGTGAGTTTTGCACAACTCTTTCAAGAAAGATGTTAAAGAAGTCGCATGACAGCGCGTTACCTTGTCAAAATCCTTTTTTTGACATCAAAGGTCTCGGTGAGGTCTTGACCGACCATGATGGAGTAGCGTGCATTCTCCATCGTCATCCTACACAAACGGACGAGTTTGACAGAGATGCCAAAACTAGGCATGGCTCTGTATAGCTTGTCTCTATAGATGCTGTCATACGCGGCCTTAAAACCGATGAAAAGGTGGTGGGTATCGATTTGAAGTTCCTGGCTTTTCTCCAAGACCTGGCGCAGTGTGAATATTTGTTCGATGGTGGACTTTCCTGGCCTGAAGCCAAACTGATATGGACCGATCAGGTTTGTCGATCTTCCACCATCGACTCTCAAACATCAATTTATTTCCCCATACGGGTAGAGGTGAAATTTGGAATTTGGTCCAACCATATCATCCTTGGCCTACCCTGGGGACGCCTACATGTGACACGTCTTGGACGCCAAGTTGAGGCATGCGTTTAACGTGCCCAAACCATCGAAGCATGCACCTTTCAGCAGCTTTGGAGTGGTTTCAATGGGAAATTTTGTCCGGGCAGTGCTTCCTTAAAAGGCAGTGTCCAGTGACTGAACTCGGTAATAATTATTGGTTTACCTATCTTCAAACCATAATTCCTTTAGAGTGACATGGTAGCCAAAATAGTTTGAAAGGCTTTTTTTGTAAGAAGCCACCTTTTTGCTATGCGATGCTTTACGTTTAACTTCCGCCTATATCCGGGAAAGTTGGTCATCACTTATCCTGAACAGTGGATAGATTGCTGACTACTTGCCTACATGAACCTTTACTGCTTGGTCTTTCAGCTTGATGTGAACTTTCTCCGTTTTTCCACATCCATTTAAAGCCAGGAATCAATGTAATCACTCCAAAGTTCGATCTTTTATTTCACAAAACAACCATCGTCGTTTTTGCTTCGAATTCGCTTTCTGAAACGCAACAGATGTTTCAGTAATCATACCTGAATCACCAGACCAGACTTATACAAGGGCACACAAAATGCATCTTCTTTATCCACTTACAAACACATCCTCCCTGTGCTCCTCTATCTTTGGAAACCCCTTGGTGAGGACTTGAACTTCACGTAGAGTAGTCTCGCCACACATTGTCATTGACATCCAAAACAGTGCCCTTTACACATAATTTTCGACATAACTTGGTTATGTTCTTAGGCGGCGGCAACGGCGACAGCTATTCGTTGGTTATTTTTCGTTCGTCAGTCCATTGAACCGTCAGGACATGACCTTTTTTTTTGCTCTACGTCCATTCGTTTCTCTCGCTTTCAATGTTCACATCATATTCTCGTTGTTTTTTCGTTTTTGCTTGTCTTTTTCGTCGAATTCAACACGAAATCTGTTTTAATTTCTCTTCGTAAGTTTTGAAGTTTTTTTTTTTTGTTGCGTTTTTTGTTGGCCTGTTCCCTATTTTCTTGTCCTGGCAAGAGTTGAACTGATTCAAGGATATTTCTTGGCGGCACCCGATGGGTACAATGAACTACAAATAAAAGATTCCTTTGCACAGAAAGGAATAAAAACAGTTAACCCTATCGTGTTGTAGTTAAGGGTTCGATGGAATTTTTTCCCATAGGGGAAACAAACTTAAAGGGAGTCGTGTGATGTGTGTGTTGCTTACTTGGCGTTCACTGGGGGTGAATTTTGAAAGTTGACTTTGAAGAGCAATTCGTCGTCCCACATCCGTGAGTGTCAGGGGAAATGTTTTCCAATTTTTACTAATTAGTTGGAAAGGTTTTTTGCAGTTTGGCAGGAAACCGGGGCGATGACTTGTATAGTTTGGTGGTACATTTCTGAACACTGTAATTGAACGGAGTACGTTAGAAAGGAATCTTTGTGTTGAAATTGGGGGATCAGGCAGTTTGTGTTTCTACGTACATTCTTCAATAAATTTGTAGGCGATAAGTTGAGACTTTAAAGAACCTAAACAATTTTTTTTTTAGGTTAGGTAGAGTAGGGTTATGCAGCCAGCGCTTTCATAAGACCATGGGCACCATAGTGGGCCCATCGCAATCCCTGTGAAACCAAAAAGGCAAAACCTAAACCATTTGATTTTCCTGCAGAGCCTTACTGTCTTCCCATAGCTGTCATAGCGAATCTTGGCAATTCCCTGACATTCACCTAATATGTGAATTTAGAGAGATAGCTCCAGCCATATCAACCGAACACTTTTCCCATCACCATCTATTGTCGGGAAATGACAAACCTCCAAGAGTACAATTTGTCATGAAAAAGCTTCTCAAGTCGCCATTCGGAGTCGACAATAAATTGTAGGTCCCTTCCATTCGTACGCACGCATGGGAATGGTTGCAAGAAGCTAGGCTCCATAGCCTCTTGCAACCAACTCATCCCGAGCTGTCGTGCCAGCTATTGTATTTTTCTTTTTATCGAGCCGAGCCTCTTTAGTTTGGCCACCTTTTGTCCCTCCTCCACTCAGAATTTTACTCCAAAGTCCTGTCCAAATTTTTTCACAGTTCCCTCCTAGTCTCGACTCGACCCCTTATTTAGGCTACTTTTCTTGTCTTTTCGACTTGGTACAGAGTCTGATCCGAACTTTCTGCGTTCCGCCCTAATCTGGATTATTCTTGTCGCCGCTAGTATTTGTTTGATTGAAATTTGACCTATACAAGGACAGTCGAATATTTCAAACATTTTACTAGGCAAAAGGTGTATGTGTAAGTGTCTGTCTCCGCATCCTCAAAGCATAGTCTACAGTTGTCATCTTCCGCCAGCCCTATTTTTCCTTAGATGACCTCTGAAGTTGCCCGGTTAGGAGCGCTTTTGACTTACAACCTTTTTCTTAATGCAGGCGGCAGAAAGTTTTAATCGCCATATGTAAGACCATACCTTTTTGAGTGCTCCCTCGTGGTGGATTCCTGCATATCCTCGGTAGGAGCTCATTCTGTGCTACTCGAAGGTCCTAAAAATTTCGTGCCATGTATGTATATGTATGTTGGTTGAAAGGTCCTTAAAACTCTTGCCTGAGGTTAGTAATGGAGTTCTATTGACAACCATCTGTCACTTCTGATCTGTCAGTTTTTGATGGAATCCGAAAGTTAGACTAGCTTGTTCGGTAAAAAATAAAAACCATTTTTGGATTTTTTATTTCAACTGGGTCCTGTGAGCTGTCCAAGGACCATAAAATCTGCCTCAAATGAAGTAAGAAAGTTTCAAGCACATTTACAGCGCGTGTAACGACTTCCCTTCGTCGCAATCCTTTTCAACATCATCATTCATAACCCGTGTCCTGTCGTTATTCCTAATTACTTATCTAAAATGGGAAAATATTAACTTTAATTTCAAAGCTTTTCCCTCTCACTCTCTCTTTTTCGGAAAAGGGACCCGCAGTCCTTCGGCATAGGCCCTCTATAACAGATTTACACTCAATTCCATTAAGGCTACTACTACTCCATGAAATATGCTTTCGGGCCAAAGACGTCTGTCTATCCTGGTTTCCTTTCTGTCGTTCGCCCCGCAAAAGGACGACAAAAAAAAAATAAGAAAATTTGTATTTCATACTCTTTAAAAGAAGAAGGCAACAAAAAAAAAAAATAAAAAAATCTCTTCTATTTGAAGAGCAACCAAGCGCACTGTTGCTGTGCCTGTGTGTTGCTGCTCCTCTTACAAGAACACCAACCCATCGTGGCCCATTCCCCACCAGGAAGGCTAACAGCAATTGATAGAGATGTAGACAAATAGATAGTACAGGGATAACAGTCCCTATTTGCATTACTTTTCTCTCTATAACCAGCGCAGGAGGGTGGAATAAGGCCAGAGACGTCAAGAGGGAGAGACACAGTAAGCGAGAGATCTGTGTGTGTCCTCGATTTCCAGCAAAGCTTCCATCGTTTTGGTCCTTTTGTAGATGGAAATTGTCGGATGGCTGTTGGGGGGGACTGTGAACGGGCGAGTAGGCGAGTGGGCGAGGCGGCGATTGGGTGGTGGGGTGGTGTGGTGGGTGAGTTTGTCGGCAACAACAAGGGTTAAAAGGGTGGTAAATAATTATTTTCTTTTTAATGAATTTCATCTGGGGCCAAACAGGAGCTTATACTTTACTACTTTTCCTTTTCTTGCTCTCTGTCGTCCTTTTGCTTGCTTGCTGCTGCCGCCATCATGCAGACAATGAGCAAATGAAATTGACTCCAGTATCGTGCTGGGGATACGTACATTTCTACTCCGTATGCACCCCTCTTATCGAGGAGTGAAGTAGCAGCAGATTCAGTTTCAATAAAACCTCCGCTGGGAAGGATAAATAATAAAATAGAAACTGGGAGGACAAAAATTGGAGACAAACTCCTACACACATCCTTGTCGGGAAGTGTATGTTCTTTTGGGACGAGCGACTCGTTTTTTTCACGTTCGTAGGCAGTTTTATTGATTTCCTCTCCTCCCGCGGAAGAGTGTCCTGATTTTCGTTTCCATCTTGATGGATGGTCCAACCAAAAAAGGGGGTAATTTGCAGAAGGCAGCCGATGGTCTACTTCATCGGTCACTGTATGAACTTTAAATGTCACACGTGGTGTGTGTATGCACCGGTGATGTATATGTATTTATTTCACCGAGCTGAAAGGACACCCACTGATACACTTCACGGGATAAACTTTAGCAAATGTTTTGAATTTTTTTTTTCCTGCCGCCCTTGCGTCGGCGTTTTCATCGTCGTCCCCTTCATCGTGTTTCTGGTTCGGCATCGTCCTCCACATCGTCGTCTTTGACCTTTATGAGCAACCATTTCACATTTACGGTTGATAGCGAGGTGAAAAGTATGCTCGTCGAGTGGGAGTTTATTGTGTCAGAGTAGGAGATTTACTTAGTAATTAGTTTATTATCGGTGCTCCCATTTGGGTGGGATGAGAAGGGAAGAAAATGGAGTTGTTCGTTCCGAGAACTCCCGCCCTATGCGGTTTAAGACGGAAAAGTTTTTTTTTTTTTTTTTTCGAAAATCTGTCTTTGCTTCTGGAGTTCTTATGGACGAGGATTCCCTGGAATTGACGGAGGTTTTCACCGACGGTATTGATGTTTATGATGATGACAGTTGAGCATAATAAATTGTTTCAAGGCGAAATGTTAGGGCGGATGGGTTTCCCTCTCGAACAGGGTCCTTGGAATTGTGCTACAAAGTTGAGAGGAGTTTCAGCGCAATTAATTTGTTGTGCAGAGTTTTGCAGTTGGGTATCAGTGGTTTAGGTTCTTTTGACTACTGGGGCTTTGCGTTGAGTTATGTTTCGATGGAATTCATTTGGAAAGTATTGATTCGACATTTTTCTTGCAAAAAAAAAAGAAGAAAACACATAAGGAACGCCTTTGACGAAATCAACTGGCACCAGCTCTAGTCATGAAAGAATTTATCGCGTTAGGGCTGTTTCTACCCAGCTATCATCGTATATTCGAAGTTAAATTCTTCCGGGGATGTTTGTACAGTGTACTCTCTCCTTATGGACACCTCTCATAAGCGGACGATTTTCTCAGAACCGTCGGTGTCCGCTTATGAGAGAGTACACTGTATCACGTCTTGCACTTGAGTTTTGCATCACATTGCAACGTTTTGACAATTTCTAATCAAGACAGGTTCCTCTTTTTTTCTCATTGCATAGCCAAGTGTTTGCACGTTGATTCAAGTATTTAGCAGATGTCCATGTGGTACAAGACCTCTGGTAGCTCGCCACGAATCCTGTCATCGCTTTCCACCTCAAACTCGTAATCAAAACCCCGTCTCTTTCAATTAAAGAAAAAAATCGGTTAATAGAAAACATGTCATCAGCAGTTTAACATGCAAAGTTAAACAAAGCTCGAAAGTCCTTGTTCTCCATTCCATCACGATGCGAATCATTACACCAAATCATTTCCACACACACAGATCTGATATCCTTCAGTGAAATTCCTAAGAAAGTCATTAAAGTTGGGACGGGTTATGAATGACTGACTGACTGAGTGGCAGTGGTAGAGCTCCACTAGTGGGCGACTTATTGATTTTGACTCCTTACTCGCAGTCAACTGTGCCGAATCACCTGATTCTCGTTGAGAAGTGTTTGTGATTAATTAAAGCACAGAATATCCGCAATCGAATGTGAGTCAGGTATTTCCCCGCCATCCCGGGTATCATCATCCACAATTGAGTCACAAAAACACAGCGGACAAAGCGACATCGAGGCAACAGAAACTTATTGACGTGATGTTCGTTTTTTTCTCCTGAGCGCGCCTCCACTTGGGTATTGGATACTCTGGCGGAGCTCAGACATCCGATAAATTTATGCGCGCATGGGATGTGCAGAGTACGAGTATCCGCTCTTATAGCCCCGGGGCGCGCAGCAAATTTTCGCAAAGTGTGAGCGGAACTGGATGGTTCTAAAACGTCCACAAAATTTCTTCTGTCAGTCGATAGAAATTACGAAACAAAAGTTATGCTCCCTAGTTATGGGCGGTGGCAAGGCGACTTAACTTTTTCTTAATTTATAGCCGATTCCCTGGGCCTCTTCTGCGCCCCGCCATCGTCTTCATTTGTATGCGTGATGAGTTTGTTTCGTTTGTAGTTGTTGGCGATGTAATAATGAAGCTTATACCGCTGCTGTCGTGACAGAAGGCACACGATCGTTTTTCGCTGTTCTTTCCTTCTCGTCGTTGTCGTTTTGTTTTCATTTCTTTTTATCGGATTTTATGGCCGATTGAATTTTAAGTTTTTGGCGTTTTTACGCTGAGAAATGTATTCTTTTCAAACGAAGAAAAATTGATTGCTTTTGAATGAATAAGCGAGACTGTGTTCGGATAGAAATGAGTGAAGAGGGATTTTTTAGTTGCATCACGTTTTAGTTTCATAAATCAAAGTGGGGTTGACAAAGTATTGAAGTAGTTTTCGGAAATGCCACTGCGCGCTAAGGGGCATCACTGTGAGTTCTCTGATTATCACACTTGTAGTTGTTAAATCTTTTAGATCAGAGGTTTCCATTGTCTCTTCTGAATGATGTATCTATTGGTTGGTTAGGGCTTTCTACGAAAAACTAATTGAGACACTGTGGTTTGACCGGAACTTGGTCGTGTTTTTTGGTAGTTTATAGTCTGTTTTGTAAAATTTAAGACATCACGAATGATAGGGCACACTTTTTCGTTTAGATGAACATGCTTTTCCAATTTGTACCCTTCACATTACTATGGTGGACATGCATCGTGCTCTACATTTGTCAAATGTCAGCTTAAAACATTGACAACTTTCTGGCAACTACTATGGATGTGTGTTTTCTTTCGTTTTCTTCTCTCCGCCTCTTTTTTCCTTCGGAGTTGGCCCTCTTTGACCTGTGTTTCTATCCTCAGTTGTTGTGATACATGTTCTGGTGTTGTCTTTAGCCCTGATGTCCTTTTCAATAGATTTCCAGCCAAGGTCTCTGTGGTCTTTCTGTTGATTGGTCTTAAAAGACCCTCTGGTACATAACAATCTTGGCTCGACGATCACAACAGTCCTGATGACATTTAATGGAGAATAGCCCGTCGTACACTCGACCATTTGGACTTCCCGTTTGATCTCAACCTTACTTATTTACTTAAAGTAGCGCTACAGTCCGGAATGAACCTGGTCCTTAAGCGTTTCCAGCCAGCTTTCTCCAGTTTCGCACGCCAAGTTAGTTAAGGTCCCCTTCCACCTGAATCGCGGTATTCCTCTACTGCGCCGTCCCTCGGGTGTGGACTCGAAGATTTTTCGGGCTGTAGCATTAGTGTCCATCCTCTCCCAGCCTCCTCAGTCGTTGGACCTTCACTCTTCTTTCTAAGCCAATGTCGCTGTACAGCCCGTAAAGTTCGTCGTTGTATCTCCTCCTCCACTCACCATCTATGCAGACGGGACCGAAAATCATCCGAACAATTTTTCTCTCGAAAGAGCAACCTGAACAAGAGCAAAGACCATGCCTCTGCGCCGTAGAGCAGGACAGGGACGATTAAGGTCTTATAAAGGGTCACTTTAGGTTGATGTCAACCACTAGACATTATTACATTTCAACATGCTGCTGACGTTTGTTAGGGATAGCCCTATTCATCTGACCTTTCACCTTTTTCTTAGAATTGTATTTAGAATTATCTGTCTAGTTTCTCAAGTCCTTTTCTTCATTGAAACTCTGTTTTTCTGGCTCTCCTTTTACTCTTCGTTAGGTTAGCGCTTCACCATGATTTGCGCGTTCGTCTTCCTCCAGTTCGCCCTCTGTAACGTCCATTTCTATTTAAGCGCTCTACGTCACTTTTGCTTAGGACTATCCTTTCTTCTTGCTGAATGAATGATTGGATTGCACCGCACGGAATACTTCGCAGTGGAACTGTCTTCTCGCCGTTAGGTGTGTCCGATCCACCTTGATTAGTTTTTTTTATGGAATTGATAGTTCAAGACGCGATTTAGACAGAAAACCCGTCAGTCTTATGCGTAGACACCCATTTAGGAAGGTTTGCTGGCTTACAAGCGATAGCAATGGTCATTTTCCAAGTACATGCGTACATACTACACTCCTAAAGAAGTATTTACCTAACGTTGGAGCTTAGTTCTTCTACTAATCAGAGCCAGTTCGGAGTCACAGGTGCTCATTTTACGTACAATCAGCTATGACAGAAGACTGATATGATCTTTGGAGTCGACATGATTAGCTTGCTGGTTTTCCTTGATACATGTATGTATGTATACAAATTTTACCGACGGTATCTAGAAAGGAATATGAATCTCAGGAGTTTCCTGAAATCAGGTCCCTTCCAGCCCGTGGAATGCACTAACTACCTAACAACCACGTTACAGCTTTTTCCTCGAAACCTCATACACTGTCAAACGCAGTACCCAAACTCGTTTAATTTGCTGAGAATTGGCAGTTTTTTTTTTAGAGTAATCTGACACTGACACTTTTATAAATCGACTTCCACTTGCAACAAAATAGAACCTCGTATCCACGCGGTCTGTTTTTTTCAATTCCAATTCATTACATCATAAGTGTCACCCCTTTAAAAGCTGGTGAACAACTCTCTTGCATCATGTCCACACACACAAGTCACGACTTAATCAAATGTGGAAAAAGGAAAAAAAAAAAAACAAAATCATCTAGAACCAAGAAATTCAAGCCAAAAGAAGCGCAACAAGATGAAAATTCATGAAATCATAAACAATTTCTTCAAAGAACTTCAAATTATTATAATTTGTCTACCCACATCCACTTGAAGCATTTGTTGGTCGATGTAGCGTTAGCGCCCCGCGCTTTCCAACAAAAAAAAAAAAACGATACACAGCAGGAGCAGCGTACCAATTTTCAGATACATTAGCACACGCAACACACTCGTAGATACAAGTATCTAGATGTTTGTATATGCGCGCTGTTTGACTTTCAGAACAAAGAACTTCTCTTCGAATCTGAGTGTTTCTCTCTTAAAACATGGTTTCAGTTACACAGAAATCCGGACTCTTCGGATGAGCGGGGACGGGGTGGGTTTGCAGGGGTTTTACCTCTACCTTTTGCTTCTCCTTGTGTGCCTCAGAAACAGTTATGAAAATTTAATAGGCTGTGGTGTATCACATGTGAGCATGTGTGCGTGTACGGTGATGTCCGGAAAAAGGGCCATAAAATGCTTTGCTTTAATGACAGGGAAAATATGTCTTTACACCTATGTTGTGTATAATTACAGCGAAGGGTGGGTTTCATTTTTAATGTTTACACGTGTCAAAAGTTTAATGTTGATACACTTACCCAATTTGTTATGAATATTGATGTAAAATATTTTTTTTTTTTTTTTTTAATTTTTTTAATACACTTAACCCCATTAATTGTCCTGTCGGACTATTGGGATTGGTTTTGGCCATAAATAACGAGAAATGGGCTATTTTGTGGTTAATTTGCCGGTAAGCAAGGTATACTCTTGTGACCCATGAAATCGGGTCGAAGTATTGAATATTAGGGCTGACTGACCGGCAGAAACTTGGCTTAAAAACGCCATTGAGAGTTCTTTGAAGTTTTTATGTGGTTTTCATAGTGGAATCAACATATTTCACAACCCTTTTCTTCCAATGTTGCCGCAAGCATTGTGGAGATTGATGAAGCATTCAGTTATACAGTCAAAATCGGTTATAGCGACCTACGAGGCACCGTTAAATTTGGTCGTTATAAGCGATGTCGTTGTTCTCAATTTTGACTGTACAGTCAACGACATTGGTTATAACGACGTATCGGTTATAACGACCAAATTTTTAGGTCCCGGCTGAGCTCTATTACCTAATCTGATATCGTTTATAGCGACCTTTCGATAATAACGACCAAATTCATCGGTCCCTTGAAGGTTGTTATAACTGATTTTGACTGTAGTTACCCTTTGCATTGATCTGCCAATGCCTATCCCGTTGTTCCACCATTGCTTCTCCATTGATCTATCAATGCATCCCCGTTGACCCATCAATGATTTTCTATGGATCCACCAATGCTTTAAGCATGTTTTGAGGTGGTCATCACTCTGAACACTAAACCTCCTCGTAGCTCTTGATGAAATCAAATGATGTTTTGTTTTCTTGCGAAAATTCGGTGCAATTTGGCGACAGTTTTGTAAATTTTTTCCAAATTCCAGTCTTAGACCGAGGGTGAAGGGTAAGTCATACAATGGTTAAGCCATCATAACGCCCGTTTTCTTCTACACCAGTATTACCCTGGTCCCTAACCTAATCATTTAAACTGGAATTGTAGGACTGTTTTTCCCTGTTTTGTTGATGTGGCAGTCGAATCAAAGGCTTTCATAATAACCTGCGTACAAATGAATTCGAAATCTTTTTGAAGATCGTATCGTACTTAATTGCCCGGCAAACCTTACGAATTGGCTGTAATTCAGCACAAAAGACGGTGGTAGAAATCTCCTTCAACTGATCACCTCACCTTAGCGCTGTTATCCCAGTTTTAAAGAAGTGGGTCTCATCACAAACTCAGTAATTCCTATTCGTAGACACCGCTTTTGGTGATTTCGAAAAGAGTTCATTGCTATGTCGAAATATTTCAGCACTTCACTGGAACACAGTTCTTCCATTTCGAACCGGTGCGGAATTCGCGGCTCCTTGTGCCTGTTTTGCGTGCCCGACAGACTGACTCTAAGAAGACTGCCTGATTGTGTGAAAATATTTCGTCTCGCCATTCTTTTTTTATTGATTTCTGGTACGAAAACTTGAAGCTCTTCTTGAAGCTTAGTCAATGCACGAGGTGGTCAAACATAACCAATTCCCCTCCAGGGCTTAGTAGTAGACTATAGACATTCCTGAATCAGAAGTGTAGGATTGCATTTAGGTCCATCTGTCGAATGAGAGACCTCGTCCCTTGGCTTGTCTGATTCGAATAACTTTGACATAAATTCAAACCTTGACCAATGAAAAGCTCACAGGTTTCCCTACCACTAGGATTTCCACTTTCTTTTGCTCTTAGCATTGCAACCATCCAGCAGAAATTAAGTGGTTTCCGACAAGGTTCATCTTTTAAACTGGAACTTGTTACTTCTTGGGATGATGACAAGGATGCAACACATTAATTCTTAGCAAAGACAAAACAATTATTTGTCCAATTATGGTACAGCAGTCGACAGACATCTTGATTTTGCGGGGCGAGCATTCAACAGAGAACGGATCTAGCTATGGTTCATACATCTTTTTCGGATCCTTACGCTAATTTCCTCCGTTACCTCTTGACTTGTAGTTCACTGTGGTCGGTAGAGGTTCAAACATTAATGAAGTTTATACCAACGACTACCAAGGAGTGTCTTCGTTGCTTAATTACGTAATCTAATGAAAATACTTTAGTAGGTCCTATGGCTAAAGACTTGCAGACAGGGTTAATTTCTTTTTCAAAGGTTATCGGTTCGAAAACCATCGAAAGATTGCGACTTATCTGTCAATCGGTGTATGACTCTGTCAGTATTGAACGCCTAAATTTTAATTTCGAAATCCCGTCCGGTCGTCTCTATGACAACAAACATCAAACGTCAAAGAAAAACATCACCAACTACACTTGATTAACCCGTAGAGAACCAGGGGAAATCCTCACGGTAAATCACTCGAATAATCATTTGTCCAAAAACGAATCAACAAAAACCAAACGAATACCCACATACCTGCCTAACCCCGGCATTAGAAAACCAATTAAAAAAGAAGAAAACGAAAAAATGAAACAAAAACAACAACAACAACAACAACGAGAGGAAAAAGTTTATTCAGCAAAGTTCCGTCATCAAAAGAAAACCGACCATCAACCAGCAATCGGAGACGACTTCAAACCAGTGAAAACTCCCGAGACACCACAACAAGACTTACACGAGTAGTAGCATAGCCTAGTGTAGTCGTCCCACAAGTTTGCCACACATTATTTCCGCTTTTTGTCGGCTTTACTCTGTGTCGCCGCGTCCAAATCTCTTCTCTGTCCGGCAAAAAGCTTCAAAACAAACACACACATCAAATCAAAGACAAAACGCAGAATAGCCCCGTCGCCGTTTGTCTGTTTGGTGAAAAAGCAGGTAAAAGTCGTCGTTCGCAGAGCTGGAGGTGTAGTACGAGTGGCCGCAGCTTAACCCGAACTCGTTAAGTATCTACGCGAACGATATAAGTAGCTTCGCCGGCTCACTCGCTAACAAAGCGAATTTCCATTCGCCTGCGTTCGTGTCGTAGAGAGTGAGGTAATGTTACTTGGCCCACTTTCGGTGGATGAATGATGATAGATACGAGATACAGATATGTACTCGTACTCTTCAATACGCCACAATTGCGAGGTCAGGTTTTGCTTTTCTTTCGCTGTAGCTTGGCTTTTTGCAGGTAGTCACAAAGGAAAACCGGTGAACCCAGCTTGCCGACGGAGAGGAAAATTAGTTAGCGTGTGTGCCAGGGTACACTGACTCGAGTGATTGATGGTTGCCTGGAAATGTTTTTTTTTTTGTTTTCTAGTGATAAACGAATTGAGATCGTCCTTTGAGGAGATAATGACAATTTAATGGAATGAAACACAGTCTACCCTCGTGCATATCCCAATTGGGCCCCACAGCATTTCCCAAGTATCACACAGGCCCAACGCATCAAGCAGAACACAAAACGTAAAGAAAAAAAAAAGACAGGAGGGAGGGCGGAGGAAGGAATGACGACATCGATATCAAATTCCCACCGCGTGCACCCTCTCATCCAAGTCTGACTGTCCGTACTCCGCTCGGTTCGAGAACGACACTTGCACCGAGTGCGCGTCTCGTCGAACGAGTGAAGTTGGAAATACCGTCAGAATGGGTTTTTTCTTGCATCTTTTTCCCCCGTAGATACATTTTTGAGGTTATCATCATCAGACACTCTAAAGAGAAGCCTCAGCTCTTAATTCCACTCGCTGGAGTAGTAGTCGCTCTTGTAGTTTGATGGTGTTGGTTCAGCTTTACAAGTGTGTTGGTGCACCACCATCCTCGTGTTGGTGAGAACTGTTTTTTTGCTTGTAGCTTCACTCGGATTCGCATAGAGCTGGCTAGAGTGACTTTGAATTGCGGGAAATCTTTAAGTAATTCGATTTCTTTTTCGCTTCTTTTTTCGATTTTTTCCCTCGTTTTTTTGTGTTGTTTTTCATTTTGCTTTTTTCTCTCCTCTTTGCATTATGTTAATAAAATTGTATTAAAGCTGAAGTTGTTAGGATTCGAAACTAGTTTTAGTTGCACGAGAGGCATTAGGAGGAAATTGAAGTGCAGCGCATTGCTGCTTAAGGATTGAAGGTAGTTTCAATGGAAATGATTTTTATGATGATGATGACACTAAAATCAGTTAACATATTGATGGAGAGAATTAGGAGTTTTAATTGAAAATTCAATGGGAATCAGGTTTCATGAGCGGGTACTGGGCAATGGGATTTGGATTTTGATGGGGATTGTAGGGGTTTCTGGCCAGATAAACTCCCTTTTGAGGATTTAGTTGTGAAGACTTTTATAATCAGCTCATGCAGAGGCTTGAGTTTTTGCCTTCAATTCAGGTTATACTCGTAGGCCTGATACGGGTAAAACTCTACCTCTTGATTCTTAACTCTTTGTTAATTAATGAAACTAACTTAAGAAGTAACTTCTAGAAAGTTAGGTGGGACACGCATGTGACTGGTCGTTTTTTCTGAACGTTTTAGTGGTCGATCTTGGCACGACGTCAATTTTACTTTAAGTGGTCGCTTTCTCATTCCTTACACGATAAAGATTCCATCTTGGCCTTGGTCTTTTGCACATTGAAAACCACAGAAATAGTCACCCACACCACCTTTCACTCGCCACCTTCCCTCATAGACGCTCTCTGCATCAGGTCTTGCTTCCATCTATTTCCTTTTTGAAGTAACATTTTTCAGTCTCGTCGCAAAGCACCAAAATAGTCATCACGCTCATCCTAAATTTCACCAAATCTACTACGTCATTACCGCCGAAATCACCAGGCCAACATGTGCAAGGGCAGGCTTCAGTTTTGTTCCTGAGAATGCATAATGGTCAACAAATTAGCCACATCTCCGGGTATAACGTGCTTTGTTTTCACTGCTAAGAACGTTTAAAATAAAACCAATCGGATCGAACTGCTAAAAAATTCTCAAGCCTGACTTAACCGTGAATTTTGTTCGCCTTCGAGCACAGTTCAGTTCAAAACTAAGCCGTTCGGTTAAGTAAGGTTTTACCTACTCCGTGCTCCTTGCACACTTAGACCAAAATGTATTCCATTGTGATATCACTTAGAACACTGGATTGCCAGTACAAGGAGCTTTGCACTCCTCTTCTTTCTAAAGAAAAATTCTGTGGGTAATCGTATCAGTGTAAACTCCTTTCTAATTCACACTATGTGTCGAACCACTAAACCTCTAAGACAAAGCTCTCATTTTTTTAAATACATGTTGAGCCTGACTAGGTCGTTGAAATTTTCATAGAAAAACCCTCTGGGGGATTTCCTTTTCGGCCCTGATAGGACAAGACGGATGCAACTCCTGCAAAAATCGTGGCAAGGGTTATCCTATCTTATCAAGCCATGCCCCGTAAGAGTTCTTGCGATAGAGCTAAGGCATTGCCTATTTATAAACAGACGTTTGTCTGGTTCTCTTCAGATTCTGGTAAGGTCAGATCTGTCTCGATGAAAAGTAAGTGTAGAAACTATTCCACTATTTGCGATTTCTCTGTCTGCAATATCACGGCGAAACTTTATTGATTTCAGAAAAGCAGACGGTTCCTCCCTGTTTTTAGAAACGTTTTGATATGCTCCTTCTTTTGCCGGGCCAGCGTGTCCTAAAATCCAGCACATGAAACAGTCGCATCTGTTAGCAATCTCATTCGTGGTATTGCTTTACCAACTTGGATCATACTGTCAATAATTGCAAGGCTTTTATCGCTGCTTGACTATTGCGTTTAATCGCAATAATTGGAACCCAAGCCACAGCTTCTCGAACTGACGTCTTCTCTGCCTAAAATGTACTCACGTAGTCCGGCAGTTTTGTGTTAATCTTCACAAAGGGTAAAAACTCCTGGCCCCATACTATGCGGCGGTGTCTCAGATCCATCTGTGTATATTTCAATTCACGCAAAACTCCCCGACTATAAACACCAGTTTTGTCAACTTACAGCTGTCAGATAACTCGATCAATTCTACTCCATTACAAATTATTTAGGAAAGCAGCAAATCTGCGTTGAGCTATGCTAAATAAACAAAAACAAAGTGAACTGTGAAAAAGGGGTTCAATAAAACACCAAAAGCATGCATTCGTCCCCCTGGCTCTTGTCAATGTGACATTGCCACTCTATTGAACAAATTCTGTCACCATTTACCCCTAGAAGTCGCACTCATAATTCCTTAACTTTTATTGTTTGAGTTCTTTTAAATTGTTTACATCATAAACATATCAAATAGCTTAAGAAACTGGGATGATTCTTAGGCACGGTGACACACTATGAGGAAGACTCTATATTAGAACCGAATCAGAGTTGTAAGCAGCCGTCATGTGTCATTTTATTGGCGTTTTTTGACAGTTGTAAGCTTGGTTTTTAGAATTGTCGTTGTAAACCACAGGTCTTTTTGATTCAGCTTAGTTGTCCCCAACCATGTTATAGCCATTGTAACTTTTCTAAGCCAATTTTCTCATTCATCTTATACATCTGCAGGAAGTGGCAATAGTATTTCAAAATGTGTTGACACAACAGTCACAACACTTGTCAATTTCCTCCGAAAAGGCGACATGAGTTTTCAATCGATTGACAGCGGTGGCGTCTCCATTCTGTTTGACAACTGACACCTGTCAACTTACAACTAAATCGCTGGTTAAAACTACTCCTTCCTCAATCGATTTTTAATTATTCCACCATAAGCACAATTTGCATTCCTTAAACCTCAACTCAAGTCAACCCCTTCGCGGAACGCAAAAACGAAACCAAAACAAAAAATAAATTGAAACGTTTTCTAGAACCTGTACAACTGTGCAGCACAACGATTGCGTACTTCTTTCCACGCCGTCAATTTCAATATTAACCCTAAAACTTCATAAATAAAATATTGAAAGTGCACCAGGAGGGAGAGGGTTCACACTGTGAAGTGAGTGAGTACGTGAGTATAATAACGACCTCATGCACAGGCACTTATCCACATTTCGAGGCATGGCACTGGCACTGGCAATGGCACTGGCACAGTTAGTAGCATGGCATGGTACTCGTACATGAAACGTTCGAAAAACCGCATTATATCTCAGCTCGGCTTGGCTGGGCTCCCTTATTGTCGGTTGTGCTTATGTGACTGGGTCGGGTGTGTGTGGTAGTATCTATCTATCTTTCTATCTGGTTATCTGTCTGTCTTTCTGTCTGTCTGGCTGGGTGTCCTCATAATGTTTCCATACGTCGCACAAATGTTGCACAGTTTCAATGTGGCAAAATCTAGCGCCCGAAAAATAAGTAAATCGCAATCTATTCGACCAACAGCAAGAGTTGGGGCAACAACAAAATCATGCCACCGGGGGAGTATGTGTGTTTCGAGTTCCACGAGCAAATTGTCGTTACTGGCTAAACCAGGAGCAGCAGCAGCAGCCAGTTATTGTGGGGATAGGTGTAGACACCATGCTGCATGAAGCGGCAGATGCACACCACACAGTCTGGTTGTGGGGGAAACAGCGGTGCGGGGCTATAAATAAACCCTTTTTCCCCCGAGTAGAACCGAAGCACATCTCCAGTCGGCAGCACAGCCAGCAGATTTCGGAATTTGTACAGAATTTGTGTAGAATTTTGTGTGTGCGGGGAGAATTAGCTTAAACCGGTTGCTGGCTCGTCTGGGTATAGTCCGGGATGGACTTTTAGGTCTTCTACTCCTCGGCTTCTCTTTCTTTTATAGTTTTATGAGACATTATGATAATTATGCAACCATGCACAACATTTGGACCGGTGTTGTGTGCACTCTAACTACAGGATCATTCAATACGGTACGGTACCGCGCCGTGGCCGCCGCCGCCACACAAGACCGTAATGATTTACGATAGTGATTCCGGGTCAAGTTATCGCATGAATGTATCTCTTTTGTCTCCAAGAGAGTGAGTTTTTGCATCTGCGGTCGATTCGTCGTCCCTCCCCTCCCCTCCAATCTGAGTCGAGTTTACACACAAAAGGACGACGACGATGAAATTAATCTCCGACGGCGTATAAATATCGCTGCTGGACAACACACAGCATCCCGTAAAAGTTCCCAATTGCTACTCCAATGTGGTGCAGCCGGTGGTGATGGTGGTGGTAATGGTGGTGCTGGTGGCTTCTGTTGTTGGTTTCTTTTTGTTTTGTTTCTGTTTCTTCCTTCCTGTCCCCGGACTTCTTTGACTGCCTGCTGCTTGCCCGACGGCCCTTGAATGTTTCACACAACGAAAGAGGGCCCAAGAGAGGAGGATAGATAATCTTTAATTGAACCAAATAATGATATGTTTTGCGGGACTTTTCAGAAGTTTCAGTTTGGATGACCGTTCTTATCTTGTGACGAAATTATCAATCAATTGGTCTTGTCGAATTTGACGTCCTCAGACCTGCCCTAAAGATAGGTCAAATTATTGTCATATCTCAGGAGATTGAGTAGGTTAAATTCTGAACTGTGGTGTATAGTCCTTTACGGATCATGCTCTCCTTTGGGTAGTTTTTGAAGCCGGCCCTCATCCCCTGCTCCTCCTGGTGGTCCGGGAAGATGTCATGGTTGGAAAATTCGAAGCTTTGATCGGCTTATTTCGTGCAGCAAGCTGAGTTCTCACCATACTGCTTAATTTGGGGATCGATGAGGCAGTTGGAGTTGCTCCTTCTAATATGGATATCGTGAGTAGGGAAAGGACATTTTTGGCTATTTTCAAGCTTCTTCTAGGGCATAGCTTACTTGAAGCCATTCGTTAGTAGTTAAGTGACGATGATTGATTGTAAGTTTGTTTCCGTGGCAACAGGTTCGTTATCATCACAAAGTTCATCTCATTCAATTGACGAATGTACTTCTCCTTTAAGATTGAGGACACAGTTTTCAATTTCACTGTCTTCATCAGCTAGGTTCAACAGCTATTTAGGGCTAATTTCGTTTCCCACTCGGTTCAAATCAGTTTTCTCACATAACTCTTTCTTGAGATTTGCTTAGATTAGGGTCGATAGGTCGAAATTGGTGGCCATGATTTTACTCTAAAATTTAATAGAAATATGAACTTGAGGAGGCTTGTAGCTCAAAGTTACGCAAATCAAAGGAAATTTTGGCGTTTTCTTTTGGAGAGACCGACGTTCACAAAGCAGATGCCAATCAGCTCAGTTTCCTTTTCATCCGTATAGATTCTTTAGCTCAGTTTCACTCAAATCAAACAACTAGCAAGAGACCTCTGTCTTATAAGCGAGGCATTCACAGAGCAGGTGACGCAAGAATTCAGATTCCTCCCTGTTCCTACAAATTCTGTCTGTGCCCTGTGAGAATGCTGCAACTCATTTGATTATTCCTACGACTTAACCTTTAGGTAAGGTTAGGTTAGCGGACCAATAAAGATAAAGATGATGAAATCCTCTTGTGGTACCCATGTGTTTTACCAGCCTGATGATAGCCACTTGGCTGTCCTTGTGAGCTTGTGCAGATCCTATAGCGAACCATTGGATAGCTCCTCGCTTCATCGAATGTTCTTTTCCTAATATTGCAGAGGTTTAGGCAATGGCAGAGGAAGTGAGTCGTGTCTTCATACACCTCTTCGTCCCCGCATCCTCTGCATAGGTCGTCCTCGGTCAGGTGCAGCTTTTTTGCATGGTACCTGAGCATATTGTGCCCTGTAATTAATCCTACCAATAATGACAGGGATTATTTCCTGTCCATATGTACGAGCTTGGTCTTTCTGCCTTTATTATATTTTGGCCATAGCCTTCTGGAGATTGCGCTGGTGGTTAGTGTTTTCCACCTGTTATTCGTCTCGATTAAGGATCTTAGCCTTATTGTTTCCTCCAGATGACGAAGTGGAGGTTTGTTTGTACCATCCGCTAGCTCTGGTTCTAGGGCTCTTTCTTGCTAGTTCGCCAGCAGTCTCGTGGCCAGAGACCCAGCAGAGATTTTTACATTATGCTTTGTGCCAAGAACCCTCAGCTCTTCGCGACAGCACTTAACAAGCTTGGATGTAATTAGAGTAGCAGCTAGTGCTTTTATAACCGCCTGGCTGTCTATGAAGAACGTGATAACTTTAACCAACGCAAGATATGCCTTCCTGGCCATTGTTGACTAGAGTATTCTTCGAGTAACAAACCTTTTCAAATACAAAGGCCCAACGGCCTAGTTGTAGGTAGGTTGCTGGTTAGGATCATTACAAATTTATTTGAACGGTCTATCAATGACATTATGTTTGGAATATGACATCGTTCAAATGGCTGCCGCGACTTCGCTGGGTGGCGCGCAACCGAGAGGTCCAATTTTCGATGACTCTGGCGCATATATCAGGATGAATTTGAGCGATGGCACGGGTAATGTTGACTTTGAGGGCACTGGTCGTTTGCGGATTATTGGCATAGACCTACGAATTGAGGAAACCCCTCAAGAAAACGTCTAACGGGGTAAAATCGCACGATCTCGATGGCCAGCTCCCGTCGCCTTTGCGTGACATAATCCTCCTCTAAAGTAACTCAGGCAGAATGACCATTGTGGCATCAGCTGTGTGGCACGTAGCGCCATCCTGTTGAAACCACATCTCGTTCACATGCATATCATCCAATTTGGGCCAAAAGAAATTGGTTATCACCGATCCGGAGCGCTATCCGTTGACGGTGATGGCAATGCCATTGTCGTTTTCGAAGAAGTATGGACCGATGATGCCGCCGGCCCATAATCCACACCAAAAAGTGACTTTCTGCGGATGCATTGCCACTTGGTGGACCTCGTGTGGATATCGCCGGCAATTTTGCTTGACGTTCCCGTTCATACAAAAAAAAAAGGGCTCGTCGCTGAAGATGATTTTTTTTCCTGAAATCGTGGTCCGGTTTCAACTGCTCCAGAACCCAGTCAGCGAAAACACGGCGTTGTCTAAGGTCGTTGGATTTTGTACAGATGTAGGTCCAAGTCCCGACGAAAAATTCGCCAAGTTGATGTCTGCGAAAGGGGAGTTCTTGTTGCGCGGCGCACTCTCACGGACAGCGGCGATGTTTTCGGCAGATCTTGCGTTTCGTTGACGTACGGGTGTTGGCTGATTGTTCACTGAACCCGTCGAGTCGAATTTGATCATCAAATGTTGAATAGTAGAATAGGAAGGATACATGGTCGTCCTTCCTAGTCTACTATAAAATGGGAGCAACGCGCGCATCGTTGCCACAACAGAACACCTGTTTTGATAATAAAGTTTTATTATTTGCACATTTTGTTCGACCCTGTAACTTACCATGGTGATGTCTTTAGTGTCTGCGAAATAAAAATCGGGAAAACTGACAACAGATAGAACAACATGGCCGCAATAAACTGTCAAAATCTACCCGTCCCTATTGGAAAACCTTTTACATAGCATAGCATCACTGTTTTCAGAGTTTTATCACGGTTAGCTTAGTGAGATGACTGTTGACTATTTCAGAGCCTTTTAAAGAGTTGCCTGGACATCACTCTTTCCATTATGTTGCTTTATTAAATCATTTCCCCAGGGTGTTTAGGACCATATTTCTGCCTCTCTAGTTGTAGTGGTGTACGTGTGGTTACTAGGGCCTCGTCATACATGGAATGTTCTTATTTTTTCTTTGATCCTGTCCGTTGTCTGTCACTGTTTACCGAATGATCTTTTGTACCACAGTTTGCTTAAAAGACATTCCACCCTCTTTTTGCGGATGAGCATGTCCCCGGGAAAGATGGCTTTGCCATCTGCGAGACAGAGGGGACTTCAATTCTAAGTGCAGAAAACCCAGTCTATTGCAAAAGGTCGAACCTCGCACATACAGAAAATGTATGTACTTGACGGTAACTGTAAAGGATGTCGTCCAATTGGAAGCTAAATACGCTGAACGGGTTGAGATGGCCACACACTAGAAATGTGAAATACGATCATAATCCCTGCACGCAATATTTCTGACTGTCCATGTCCAACCATCCTGTGGCATAGTTTACAGTCAACATGACATCAACCTTGCCAGCCACAATTCATTTAGGTAATTTTTCGATATCAACAGCCCGGCAAAAGCAGCTTTAAACCGTTGTCCCTCTACAAACTCCACCATAATTTAAGTAATTAAATTGACGCATATTTAATGTGTTTTTTATTAGATTCGCCGGGCCAATATTGAACGAAAAAAAAAAAAGAAGCAAAACAGCCAACGAACCAACCAAACAACCCACCCCTTCATAAAATGGAACATTGCCATGATTAACCCGAAAATTGTTCACGAAACCATCATTAGTGTCGCACTAAATATGATCTCTCTCACCCAACTTCATCACTACTAACACCAAGCACCCCGTACACCCCTGTCGTTTTGTCTATTTTCTCAGCCAACAACAACAACAACAGCAAACCACCCTTTCTAGCGCGCCAGCTTTTTGCAGGCGGCCAATTATAATAAAATTTAAAAGCCATGGAATTATGGTTCCCATTTGCTATGCCTCGCCACGAACTGAGGACGAGAACCACGGGGATGTGCCGGAGAGGACGGTTCAGTTCAGTTCCGTCGCATTTGGTTTGGTTTGGTTTGGTTTGGTTGTCGGTCTCTACTCTGATTCTCTCCTGTAAACGTGAACATGTGTAAGCAACCCCATTATTTCCTCACGAGAAAGAAGCGAAAAATACAAACGTGTAGGGTGTACTCCACCCCTCGTCCTCCCCGTCCGTGGCATTCCGGAGTACCATGTCCTAGCTACTGTGTGTGCGCGCTCGGTTCGTATGTATGTCGGGTGAGTTTTTATGCGGAAAGGAAGTCACGAACAACGATGAAGTGCCCTCAAGCTTAAAAGCTCATCGCATATTTTCCTTATGTCATGAAGGTTGATACGAGTATTTCCAAACCGAACCACACCGCGCTGCCTTGACGGCATTCCTTCCTTACTTTTTTTTTTTCGCGTGGAGGGATGTAGTAAAATTAATATAGCAGAAGAGAGAACTGCCTGACAAAAAGTTGGTCCGCAGCAGAGTTATATTCGTTCGCCTAGAAAAAGTTGAACCATCCCGTTTCCATCTTAGATACTATTTGTTCGTACTTAAGCCCTACTTAGGCCACAAGTACTCTGGCAAAGGGGTGAGCAAACTTATTTGACGCACCACACACACGGTTTTGTAATGTCTGGCTGCCTGCCACACGGACGGCGAGTGAGCTTGTTGCTTTCGACATTCTTGAGATTTAATTCTTTTCCTCCTGTGGAGGGATGTGTGGCTGGGAACCATCTTGGAGCTTCTATCATAGATTTGCATGCTTCTGCTTTTAAAAGTACAAAAGAACATAATAAAAATAAATACATCCCCGGAGGCCAAGGCAGGAGGCAGCACAAACGTTTACTATTCCTCCCACCAGCGCCCCCATCATTCCACGCACTCGGCACTCAGAGGGGTGCGTTAAAATAAATATTTTAATTATGAATTGGTTACTTTACTTTGCCATTGCGTGTGGACTGTATTTAACGGTTCAAGTGGAAGAGCCCTACAAAGAGAAATGCCATCCTAAAAGAGACGAGTACTGACGCGGAGAGAGAGAAAGTGTGAGAGAGTCCTTTCAAGGAAATCACTAAGGGATTTCGCACACACATATGGTGGTGGTGGTGGTGTCAGTGGGGTGAGTTTTTTTTTTGTTCCTGCTCTGTTGTCCTCCGCCCTAATGTGTTAAGGGGTCTAAGGATATTTGCCTTTGTAATGACTTGAACCCTCCTCGATGTGTTTGAAAGGATTATTTTGTGTGGCATGCTGATTTTTATTTAACGTCTGTGTAATGCATGGAAGGAGTTTTCAGGGGTGAATGTTACTTAATTCACTTTTTGTTCGATTCCTTTGATGGGGGATTAGTCTAGTGTATGACTGTTATTTTTATCAATATACTTTAATTATTTCTGAATGGTTGAATGGACGACAGAGAGACAGGAAGGGGTCGTATGTCGGAGATAATTGACTAGCCCAGGACGGGGCCGGTATTTCTCACAGATATTCTATGAGTGTACATGAGCACATATGTACGTAAGAATACCAGAGTGCTTGGCGGTCTTTTAACACTCTGCCTCCATGCAATCCTTATATTTCAAACCCTACTCTCTTCCTTTATTGCCGTTTAACACTTTTGTGGCTAAAGCTAGACCTAGTTACTCAGCTGCATGTCGGTTTTGATATTTCTATGTCGAGTTTAATTAATGCAGGTTTCAGGTCACTGAGTTATCCTGGATTGGTCAGGCTGGAGCAATTTTGAGACAGCTTGGTCAATCTGTTATCAGGAGGGCCGAACTTGGCATCGAAGCTAAGTTGTCGGTCTTTAATTCAGTGTTTGTTCCGACCCTAACCTATGGTCATGAGGTCACGAAAGAATAAGATCGCGGATACAAGCTGCCAAAATGAGATTTCTTCGTTGTATTGCTGGGGTGACTCGCCGAGATCGGGTAAGGAACACCAGAGTACGCGAGGCACTCAATGTCGAGCAACTTTTTCGAACGGAGAGGTCAAACGCATGCCCCCAACTCGGTTTCCAAGACGTGCCATGGAATTCGTGCCATCGGGCAGACGTCCCCTGGGTAGGCCTAGGATGAGATGGCTGGACCAAGTCGGAAATCTCACCTCTACCCGTATGGAGATAGCCCCTGATGATTTAGAGTCGATGGCTGAAGATCGGCAAATTTGGAGAGTCCACTTAAGCTCCTTAAACCCTCGACCCTCATAGTAGATAAGCGGGCCATTGGAAGATGATGATGATGATGAGGTTTCAGGTCAGCTAGGGTTGAATACTTCGAAATAGCTTGGAAGACAAAATACAAGCGTTTTGTCAAATTATGAAGAAGTTGAGAATTAAGCAATGCTCTGAACGAAAGATCCAAAGTTTTAGAAAGATCTAAAGTGTTTTTCAATCGCGCCTATTGCTGGTCCTTCTTACCACAGATACAAGCCTGGGTCGTTGGTAAAATTATGCCATTCTGACACACATAGTAGGACCCGTTCTGTGGTCAACTTTTTCTCTAATTTCCCAAATTTTTCCAAGCTTCCATTGAATTCGCACCCAGTTTTTCCATGAATAGTTTTATAGAGACGTCTCAGTGTAATAGATTTCTCACTTCTCTATCTATGAAAGCATTTGGCTGTGTTCGATACTTACTTATTTATGATGGCGCTGCAGTCCGGAGTGGACCTGAGCCTCAATCAACAGGCGTCTCCCGACGTCAACAGGCGTAACCTTGACCGTTAGCTAGCTGCTTTTAGTTTCGCACGCCAAGTTGGTTGTTGTCCCTTTCTACTTGTGCGCGCTACCTAGTCGTGGTCATCCTGTGGTGTGTCTTCCCTCCAGGTCAGAGCGCTGGTGTTTATCCGCTCTACATGACCCATCCACCTTGGTCATTGAACCTTCCCTCTTCTGGCTAAGTCGATGTCGCTGTACAGCCCATACAGTTCGTCGTTATATCTTCTCCTTCACTCACCGTCTATGCAGAAGGGCTCAAAGATCACCTGAAGGACTTTGCTTTCGAAACAACCGAGAGCAAGCTCGTCCATTTTTGACAGTCCAAGCCCCTACGCCATAGAGCAGGACCGGGATGATTAAGGTCTATGTTACTCAGTTGCCTTCTTATCCCAAAGAATCAGCGATTTGCAAGAATTATTTTTTTTTGTTAATTTTGTCACCAGCTTCCTTAACAGTGTCTATCCGATCCCGGTCTTGTAGATATTTCATCGGAGTACGAACTATTTAACAACTTGTCCCATTCCAACGCATGTCTAGACCCCCTTATTAATTGTTCTGTTAGTACGACCTATCTTACCTCCATTTTCCTGTGCCCTTTTTGCTTTGTATTCCCAAGCTTGTCTAGAGATAGCCTGGTATCTTTCCATGCTTTCTGTGATACTTTGTTTAATTTCTGTACGAAACACATACACTACACACATACATACTTGAAAAGACTCCTTGAATTGAAGGCTTAGTTACATTTTGCCCGAGCTAATTTATAACTAAAACCCTTTTGCACATTTGCAAACATTTTTCAACTTACCCAACAAATGAGTTCAGGGCCAACAAAAGTGCTCGGGTATTAATCAAATATTTGCTCTACAAATTTTGGCAAAAGCCACCGCTTCGCTATGATGTACAGCATATTTCCCCAGAGAGATAGAGAGACCGAGCGCGCAAGTTTTTTTTTTTTTTTTTTGTTGGCATCCTTTCAAAGGATAATAAACGAAACAAATCACAAAAAAACCACCGACACGCCACAGGCAACCATTAGTGAAATATGATGGTAATGCCATCAAATTAAATGGTTGCAATCGTTTTGAAGGGGTGGACGTGCCAGGTACAGCACCGGATATGACCCTCTTTAATTCAACCAAATAGATGTCCATGGTGGACTGATCAAAATTCGTGTCATCTTTCGAATCTGCACCCTCTGGTCTGGTACTTTGATTGTTTACTCTTACTTATCCAAGCAGGAAGTCAAACTTTTTCGTTGGGTACCTGCGCCTGCGGGATCCCCCAGCAGCATTGAAATGCACAGTACAGGTGCTGAAGGGTACCTTAACCCCGGCTTAAGGCAAACGAACATCTGCTTCTGTCACAGAAACGTATCTTTGGCTGCTGCTGCACATAATGCATCCTATAATCAGAATTCGGTTGAGAGGCCGCGGTCGGCTTGCGCATGTGTAGCGACGAAGAAACAAAAAAAAAAAGTTACAGCCGAGGGTAGCCTGCATCGGCATCCGCGGACTACGGGTCTGTGCCTTCAAGCTGATGTATGGAGTCTTGAAATTACTGCCGCGGCTGTCGTGTGATGCACTGTGTAGGGACAGAGGGAGTGAGAGAACGGGGGATTCAGGAAAGAAATGTGTTGCGCGGTTGACTCGTGCCGGTCATTCACACCGTACGGTGTGCGCTGTCGTGACATAGTAATGCGATTTCATTTCTTTAGGTTATCGAACCAATTCGATGGACAAAATGTTTTTGGGATACCTAATTTGTGAGAGTGTGCGGACAGGGATGTGAAGAAACATTATTAGGTATCGACAGTCGACACCATCTGTCGGTGATATTTCTCTCAGGTGCTGCGTGACTTGTGCGAGGGCAATGTCTTTCTCCATTTGGGTTACTGGTGGCGGTTGATCGGTTTTAATTGAGGCTATTCCCTGGCTACAACGGTGAATGTGTTCTTCACGGAATATATGGGCAATCGGTCGAGTAAAATTGACAGGTGTCGTTATACATGACATATTTCACCATAGTCGCGCGGTTTAAGTGAAATTGACATGTTGGTGTCAACAATGTTTAAACGGCGGGTGGTTCTAGCTACTCTAGATTACATTGAGAAGGACTGATGCGACTAGGCTGTCATTAGAACATGACGAATCCATCGTGATCCCTTCCAAAACCTGTGAAGTCTATATTCTTTCTTTAAAGCACATGATTCTCCCGCAGACCCTTAAAAATCAGGTACAGCTAATGAATTCTTATTCCTCCTAACTGACTTATGATGGCGCTTCAACAGGGCCTTAACCCACAAGGTCCTCTCCAGCCAGCACGCCCTTTAGCCAGATGTCTTCAGTTGTTGGTTGAAGTCACCCCCAAGTGTGCGCGCCATCGAAGATGAGGTTATCCTATTCTTTGCATAGTCCCTTAGGGGCAGAATTGAAGATTTTTCGGTTAAGACCATTGGTGTAATCGTGTAGGTATTTTTTATTAAGTAGGTACTTTTTCACCATAAAGCGTGAAACATAAATCGACGTTTCTCCTGAAATTTCATAAACCTGTCAAAGTCTGTTCCTAATCGAAGCCTACCTCCATTTCAATTTAGAATGCCAAATTACAATTCATTACAGCTCCTGTCGAGACATTCCTCTTAAATCTCTAATCGAAGTACAAAACCAAATTACACTTTCATCGTGGCGGGTAAAGTAAAATTCACAAGGATAATTCTTTTGAGCACACTTGGAGTAAAAAACACACATCTATTCATGCATGGAGACACATATACACGTGCAAACGGCATTGAGGGCCTTATGGCTTATATGGCCGTCAGAGTAGCTCTGTTTCTTCCTTTTTTTTCTTTGCTCTGCACTAGATATTTGCTTTTCCTCTTCGTCTCTTTATACAGCGCCCTTGCCACCGCGCCGGCCGCCTCTCTCTCTCTCAGTCCTCAGTTGCCTTCCTCGTTTTCAATTTATTCCGCTCTGGCTACGAAATAAAAATAGGGTCATATTTTTATTTGTTTCCTTTCAGTCGTCCTTTCTGTAGGATACACCCACACAAACATGCACGTAAACCCTCTGCGAGATATATTCCTCCAGCGCTGGCAGAACCCAACCAGTCAGTCCTTTTTTCCGTCCTCTTTTTTTTTTTTTTTTTTGAATGCCAGCATGGAAAAGACGTTGAATGGCGATAGTGGTGTGGGTGGTAGTTGGAGGGTGGTGGCGATGGTGCCACAGAAATGGGAACGAGCGCCGACGGACTATTAAACAGGAAGTGTTTAATTTTTTTCCTCCCTTA
The DNA here is from genome assembly GCA_917880715.2 of Matsumyia berberina. Classification (NCBI taxonomy): domain Eukaryota; kingdom Metazoa; phylum Arthropoda; class Insecta; order Diptera; family Syrphidae; genus Matsumyia; species Matsumyia berberina. The sequence goes on along the minus strand of OU862871.1, from coordinate 78,392,946 downwards.
GTCCACCCAAAATGAAGGTGGCTAGGGGTAGCGCGGCTAGAGATATCATTGACCGAGTGTAGATAAATGGGACTCTAATTGTTTTTAATTACGCTTGGTATATTTATGCTATTAATGGGGAAAGAGGGTGGTATAATTAATTGACTGTTTAGTTCCCGTTGAACGGCAAGGCCATGTGAATTGGGTGTTAAGTGTATAGAGTGGAAATCCGGCGGCGTCGGTTGTAGGGAGTTCACTAGATGACTTGTTTTTATTTTTATACTAATCGTTGGTCTTTTTATTGAATTACTTGTAGCTCTTAACCGCACTTCCATCTTGAAATACATACCTCCCTTTGTCCTCATTTGGATTCCTAGTCATACTACCATTCCTCACTATACGAGTTCTTACCCCTATTCGAAATTTTCATCCATTCTCCTTCATGTTGTTTTAACGTTTACTTATCCGATGAAGTGGTCCTTCCGAGTGTAAAGGCGAAGGAAAATATGATATGTATAGCCAAATGAGCACCCTATTGGAACCTTTTCGGCTCTGCTTTGGGTATCTCCCTGAACTCTTTTGAATTTCAAAGAACTGACCTGCCATTTCTGTTTCAGGGTAAGTTTGCGGAAACGGAAGGTAAATTTTCTCCTTCGTCATCTTTTCATCTTGATCGTTTGCTACTGTTCTAGAATGACCCTGTAATGATTTTCTGTCTTCACTGTCCAAGTTTCAGACTCCATACAAGGCTGACTCTCTATTCGGACAGTTTTGGACCTTTAAACCGTGTGCTACCTTTGTATATCGCCGTTTGCACTCTTGACTTGTCTTCCCTCATGCCTATCGAAGCAGACCCTCTTATTAGGCTATTTTTCGACCCATTTATACAAGGGCTGACCTATGTAAGTGGCCTTCGGATTTTTTTTGCATTTTTTCTATAATTTCATCGGGTTTGAATCCTTTAGTAGCTAAAAAGATACAGTGGACACACGCATACGTAATCATCACTCAAGTTGTGTGCACATAGTCGTAGGAGTTTCTTGTTTACAGCGCACATCTGCACGAAACATTATAAAATCAAAACAATTTTTGTTTAGCGATGAAGGGAGAAGAGAGGTTGACACTTATTGCAGTGTAGCTGTCAGTTTTGGTTCACATTTTCTAAGTTCTGCTGAATTCCACTTTTTTTTTAGTCACTTTAAAGCCGTATTATTCATACAATTAAATTCTATCATTTACAGATTACCTGGTGGTCAATGAGTATTGTTCCGACTTGAAGGAATCATCAGAAATCTGATCAATCGAAGGCGATATGAGACAAAAGGTGCCATTTCAGAACAAGCTTAACTGACGGAACGAATTCTATAATAAGTGAGTTTGTCAATCCCTAAAAGAAAATCTTTGATGATTCTAATTCTCTGCAGTACAATCTAGTAAGAAAACTATCCATGGGGCACTACAATGTAATCCATCTACAAAAGGCAGACGCCATCAGATACAGAATACAGGTGAGTCCGTCAAATTCCCATATTGTGCTTGCTAATCCCAATTTTTCGGTATCTTTTAGTTTGGAAACAACCCTCTCTGGCGTCACAAATGTCTATGAAAGTAAAAGGGGTTGATACTTTAAAACACAAACATGTGGTGCTGTTTAGTAAGTGAGTGTACATTTTTTTTTTTGTTTAATCGTTGCCTTGAACACATCCTCTAATATTCATTCATTCATTGTTTTTCCAATGGCCCGCTTATCCATTATGAGGGTCGCGGATTTAGGGTACTTAAGTAAACCATACACATCTCCGTATCCTACGCCATCGAGTCTAAATCATCAGGAGCTGTCCCCATACAGGTAGAGTTGAGATTTCGGACTTGGACCAACCATCTCTTCCTGGGCCTACATAGTGGACGCCTACCAGATTGCATCCATGGATTCCATGGCATGTCTTGAAAGCCGAGTTGGAGGCATGCATTTAACGTGCCCAAACCATCGAAGTATGGGCCTCTTCGAAAAAGTAGCTGTTCGATATAGAGTGCCTTTGGTATTCCCAACTCGATCTCGACAAGTTACCCCGCAACAAACACTGAATTAAAGACTGATAGCTTAGCTCCGATGCTTAGTTCAGTCCTCCTGATAACAGATTGACCAAGTAAGTTGTCTCAAAATTGTTCCAGCCCACCAATCCTACAGGAGGCGTGTTTTTTTGAAACCTAGCTAGCCAGTCGTTCATTTAGACGATTCCCAGCCAGCCAAACCCAGTCGATTTTTTATACCGTCAAGTTGGTACGTGTGATTTCGTTCCTATGACATCCAGCGCTGCCAGTGGTGCCACGATCGTAGCAAAACGGCTACGCGATTTCCAAAAAAGTAAAATTTGCTACGCTGTTACGCACTCTTCCTAATATACCAATTTTTGCTACGCTTTTTTAAAACACGAACTTTTAACAAGAATCTTGTAGTTTTTAGACCCCTCACAATCACAATCACAAATTAAAAAAAGATTAAACGGACGTAATTTCAAACAATTCACTTCCACGACTCCAACTTATGTTACTGTTCTACCTTACCCTACACATAGTATATATTTATTTCTTCGGATATGTTTGAAATGTGGCTGGATGCGGGCTGGAGTTCCACTGGAATTTTAATGGCTTCGCTTTTGCTACGCAAATTTGTTAAGGGATTTTTTTTCTTAGTGGCAACACTGATGACGGTCAAATGTCAAAAAGTAGAACAATTTGGCAGCGATACCAACGCTATACAACGCTTTCGGCGCCCCCTGGCCATGGGATATCGTAAAATTCCTAGCCTTTGCTAGAACTAGTTCGTAGACAGAGCGAAAAAAATACTGCGAACTACAACAGGAATGAAAAAGTCTTAAAAAACGCGAGAAAAAAAGTTTCCACGTTGTGGAAACTTTTTTGTCATTTGGAGACTTCACACTCTCCGACGTTTTAAACAACTCAATTTGTTTTTCTGAGATCGTGGCCTGGCGAAATTTCTTTCGTGATACTTGTTTTTCTGAGAATTCTGGTGGCCTGGTGTCTGGTGCGAAATTTCAGTGGCTGGCTGGCTAGGCTTAAAAAAAACACGCCTAATTTGTGAAATCCATTACGCATAAAAATATGTACATACATATGTATGTATGTATTTGACACTCAAATTGTGTGCCCGTCTGAAAAACCGGTGGCAACATACATATTGCATACGTTTGTTATGTGCTTGGTTGGAGATATTCCACATCCATTGCACATAATGCGTAAAGTGAATCATACACATATGATATGTACCTGGCTGGCTGGCTAGGTTTCAAAAAAACACGCCTAGGATAACTCAGTTTTTCTTCTACTATCACTCATGAAGAGAACCCCGAGATACTCAAACTTCTCTGTTTCATTGGGACTCCACTAACATGCACATTGTGCATTGAACAGGCTTTCGGAAAATTACCATTACTTCGGATTTGTTCGCGTTTACCTTCGTCCCAGCATCAACACAAATGGCTACGCACCTGTCAAGTCTGCGCTGAATTTCAGTCTGGGATGACCCCAGGATGACCAAGTCTAAGAGAAAAGCAGATGACTGGATGACCAAGTCATCAGAGAAAATAAATGACTTATCCTTAAGTCTCCCATTTCCAAAACCTTTCCGCACCACGGCTGCATTGTAACACCCAATTTATATACACAATGAAAAGGAGAGGTGGCAAAACACAACCTAGGCCAAGTCCACACCCACAGTGAAAGGTGCCGATTTACCGACCCGAACACGGCTTTTACAGTTTGTCTGAAAATTTTGAATGGCCCTCAAAAGAGCGCTTCTAACACCTTCGCAAAGACTTTTCCTGGGAGACTGGGAGAGAGATATACCCCTATAATTGAAGCAATCCCTCTTATCTCCTGTCTTAAAAGGAGGAACAATCACCCCCAGTTTCCCAATCGCTAGGTGTTTCACCGCATTCCCAGGCCACTTTAATGATACGAAAGAGCCATTTCACACCCTCTTCCCCCAAGGCCTTGAGCACTTCCGGCCGAATTTCATTCACACCAGACTATGAGCGCTTTAATCACCAAAGTCATCTTCTCTTCGGTGGGACTATTCTCCGTCCTACTTAAAATCATGTATCTGCCATTCTCAGTGCCGTGTTTGAGATTGAGCAGCTCCAAAAAGTGATCCCACCATCTGTATAAGATTTCCTTCTCATCGGAAAGAAATGCACCATCTTTAGATTTAATTCCTTCGATGATATTAAACTTCCTTCCTCTGAGACGGCGGATGGTCTGCCAGAACACCTTGTTTGCAGATCTGTGATCAGGGTCCAATTCCTCGCCGAACTCCTTTCAAGACTGCTCCTCATCTGCTTTATCAGCCAGCTTGCGAGCTTTTTGCGCCTCCTTGTACGGATTTCGAGAAGCTGAGTGCCCCAAGTGTATCCACATCTCGAAGACTTTCTTCTTCTCTCTGATGGCTTTTTGAACTTCAGGTGTTTTAAACCATGCAGTTCTTTTCTCACCACCAGCCGAAGCCGAAGCCGTTTCGGATTGAACCCGGTCATCATTAGGTTGACTGGGACTATATTCAATCAACAGATTTTTCGTTAAACACGGCGCACCTATAGGTATCTCACATTGTGCTCCCTCCCGAGTCACACAATGACAATATTGTCTCCGTCGAGTGTACATCGATTTACGCTGTACTGTCCTCATTTGATACAGAAAGAATTGCTGTCCGCTCTTGCTCCCAATGCTTGTCGTCAGACTCCATTACGTCATATTTCTTCCACTAGATCGTGTGTTACCACAGAATCAATTAGGAAACCTGCACCTAACTCGAATGATGACCACTAACCCATGACGAGAACTAAGTTTGACAACCTGCAATTCACACTTTCCTTGACCTTTACATGTAAGTTCAGGTGAAATATTTCCCTGACATGTCTGACATGCGGGTCAAGGACTGTCAAATAAGACTCAGTCATGCACCACATGGTGCTGGTGCTAGTGCTGCCGGTGCCATTGGCAACAAACTGCCCCATATAGGTCACATGTAATCTGTGCATATAAGATCTGGTGGAGTGTGGAGTCTCCCCGTCGCTCAATCTGTCGAAATCCAATTGGAGGCGTTTAAAGTTTAAAGATGTCTCCCATTGTGTCGCACCACCGACGAGAAACTACAAAATTGAAGGTTGTAATATGAAAAGTGCACAGCAGCACGGCCAAACAAAGCAAAACAAATATCCTCCAACAAATGCTTCCAGCTGAGCCATGATACCACCACCACTGACTATTGAAAATGAGGTCATTCGCTTAATTTCTACCTACGGTACGAAATTACGGGACATGTGTGTGTCGTGCAGCATATAAACCGTCAGGTAGCACACAGCAACCCTCCTCTCCATCATCTTGCCGAGGCGGGATATTCATATTCACATCCTTAACACCGAAAGGAAACTTCGACAGATCCAGCAAATTCATTTTTTATTCCTCTAGTGCCAGTCTCCTTGTGTGTTCGTCGTTGGTTTAGGTTTTTTTCTCACTGATTCCTCCTCGTCTCACCGAATTTACAGCACTACCTCGACGGCGACGAGGACGAGGACGTCGTTCGTACTCTCTGTCTGATTTTACCTCCTTAATTTTTTATTTCAAACTGTGCTATGGGGTATCTGTAGATAGAACTGCCAGCTACCACTTCTATTGCTGGCGCGATGGCGAGATATCCTTTCAGAGTGTAGTAGGGCTTGTGCTACAATTCATGGAAGGGAAAATAATTATGCCATGGAAGTGCAAGCACAATTCCTGCTCGGGAATTTTCCCCGTGCGTCTTTTTTCTTCTTTTATTTTTGTAGCTTTTCTGCTTCCATGCTTTTCTAGTTTTGTACATAATTTCAGTTAAATTCTAAAGTGTCGTTCAATGTCCTACTGGGGTGCCGATGTAGAGGAGGGGGGGATCCATTAAGTTGGTTAGGTGAACGTCCTAGTTGGGATTTGACAGATGTTGATGTCTGTTTCATGCGAGACTAATAAAACTGAATTACACCCAATTTGAGGATGTGTTCATAACAGGGTACTTAATTTCCCGAATGTTGCTGTCCAATTAAGACACGGCCATTGTTCCAAGAAAACGGAATTTAATTCAAGAAAATAATTTGCCAGCATTCTCCAGCTCGCACAAGTCCTTAAAACGAGTAAATTCTAAAATATTAATATATTTTTAATGTCGGCCAGAGAGCCACATAAAAACTTGGTCAACATCAGTGAAAGGCGCTGTAGTAGGACTCTTGACATCCTCCGCAAACCCACCACCGTGTGCTGTGCTCTACTAATTTCTCAGTAAAGTCGCCACGCGGTTTTCCTTTCTTCTGTTCCGTTCTGTGCTTCTTGTGTTTTGTTATTATTTGCAATCCGTTTTATTAATTTTCGTCTTTGTCTTGTTGTGAAGGAGCAAAAGGTCCTTTTATTATGCCAGAGGTAATCTTCTTTCCACCAGCGCGTAGTTGGTCGGTAAATTTTGTGTTTTTTTTTCCGAAGTTATCTTTTGAGAATCAGTGAATCTTGGGAGGAGTAGATGAAGACAGAGTGAGTGGGGGTAGCTCTCGTCTTGAGGATGGAATTGTGTTTAATGAATTTTTTATTAGCACTGAAACTGATTCGGAATAAAAGAAACCATATTTTGGAAGTGTAAGTGGTAGGAGGGAGGTCCTTTTTTGTTTGTTTGTTGACTGTCAAATGTCGACATTGTCATGCAGGAGCCTTGTTTGAACTGACGTTGTTGAGATGTCTGTCTTTTGTTGCTTTCATTGTGATGCTGTAACCATTGCCATTATTCACTATGCAATATGGGAATATATGTATGAATGTACATATGTTAGCTGCAAGAATACAAAGCTTTCTAAAACCGACCCGAGAACGATCCCTGTCACATATTTTATCGCTTTCAATACGCTCTGATTGGTACAGAAGCTTCGAACTGAGTGTCTTTCCCAAACCGAAGTTCCAGTGGTGAACTGAAAATCGTGCAGTTGCGTCGGTAGGAATCAAACTTAACCTAAATAGATCCTCATCTTATTTCTTTGTCCTTCCAATCAGACTCATGTCACTGATTCCTCAGTCTCATGCAGAGGACGACTAATTAGCTTGAGAACATTCTATCATTGAGTAGCAGCGGCGATATACATACATAGCTAGCACATATCATTCCTGGTGGTGAGGGATTTTTTTAAGGCCTGTCATATATTCTTAATATTAAAATCTACCAACTTCTAACAAAGCCATTAACCATTTTTCTTTTCTTTTGTTTCAGAGTCGTTTGGTCAACTAAAAGTGCTTGTGGGAGGGGGATGTGCTCATGCAGTCATACAATGCTTCCTTCTGACATCAAGACAAGAACTTTAGATCTGTATTTCCTTCGCAGAACTTTTTTCCCATCGAAGCTAGAGAAGCAGAAGTACTTGATGGAGGAGTGTGCTTTCTACCACTTATCAAAGAAGCACACTATTCGTAAATTCAACATTTCCTTTGCAAAACTCTTTCCATCAAAGCTCACTACAAACTGAAGAACGAGAAATGCTCGTAGGCGGAGGGTTGTGCTCGTACCCAACGCTTGCTGCTGAGACTAGGACAAGAACCTTACATTAATATTTCCTCCGCTGAACTCTTGCCATGGAAGCTGACATTAAACCGGAGAATTGACAGTGTAGCTTAGTATTAAAGCATTGAATTAAGATTTAAGATCACGACTCTATTGTGTAGCATACTATTTAAGATTTCAATAAATATTTTGAGCCATCATTCTACCATGTAATCTAGCTTTTAAGCCCTGAAATAAGCCTATAATTCACGAATATCCTTATCTATGTAATCCTTAAAACATAATTTTTTATCAATATAAATGTTTCTATGATCAATAAAAACCAGTTAAACACACGTCTACATCTTTTTATTTAATAAAACACGACTACGAAGCACCCTGTAATTCGAAAAAACACCCTATGAACGATGTTAAAACACATCAAATGTTTTAAAAGACCGAAAAAATTTTTTTTCAATTTCTAAAAATTGCACATCCCTATTTGACGTTTAGTAAAGTCACATCTCTAGCGCCCAGCCGAAAAATTTTTGCTGGGATACCTACTTGCTGCGCCTGGTCGCCTGGTACTTCAGCTGAAATGTCAGAAGTTTTAGTCTGAAAATTTTCAGGTGAATTTTTCTGTTTGACATGTGGAGTTTTTTTCTTGACTTTTTGTGTTGGTGTGGGATGGAAGATCGGGGTTTTGACAGTTTGCTATCTTTTGAGTGTTTGTCGATGGTTTTGGGGTTGTTGTGGGGGGTTTAAAAAAAATGGCTAGCACAATGAAACACGTAGGCTTTGTTGTTAAAATGAGGCTTTTATTAGAAGGCTAAGACAAGGAGTTTCACATGATATTAGTAGTTTTTTATTAGTGGCTTTTTACGACGATGTAGGGCGCGTTGTGTGGATTAGTGTTGAATGTGGGCCAGAGCATTATCTCGGCGTTAGTCCAAGGCGTTTGCTGTTAACTTACTGGATGTATTCTAAAGGATGCCGACGGCTGGAGTGATTCAAAAGTTGTCTGGACGAGTTGCTGGATGTGCTGGAAAACTACATATGTTGACTGCAGTGGTTGAAGTATTGTCAGGGCGAGTTGGTGTGCTGGATGTACTGGAGAACTCTAAAAGGTGAGAGTTGTGGTCGTCTGGTAAAGAAAGAATGTTCGAGCTGCTATCAAGGATGTACTTATAGGCTAATGACTAAGGCGTTGTCTGGACGAGTTGTGAATGAAGTAAATGGATATCTTTGTTGTAATCCAATTGCGATAGATTTTGCGTTGTCTCAACGAGTTGCAGGGTGTGCTGGAGAATAATGTTGACTGCAGTGGTTAAAGCGGCGTCTACGCGAGTTGCTATATGCACAGGAGCACGATGATGTCTGAGGTCATCTGATTATCACGACGAAGAACTATAAATAAAGGGAAGTAGGTAAGTAAGATTAGTTTCTAGAAATAACATTGGTGGCTTACATGTAAGAAGTTTGGCTCGTAACAGGTACGATGATTAAAGCGTCGTCTGGAGGGGTTACGAATGTGGTAGCGCATTGCGCATTTGTCTGAAAGAGTTTCAGGATGTTCTGGAGGACAATGCTAACTGCAATGGCTAAAGCGGCGTCTAGGCCCGTTGTTAGATGTACAGCAGGACGATCAGGGCTGTGGTCCTCTAATTTTCAGGAGGAAACACTGTAAAGAAAGGGAGTATATTGTACCAGCTATGAAGGATGTAGTGGGTGACTTACATTTTGGAAATTATGTGTATGTGGCACACATATGTACATACATACATACCTTCGTTAAAATCTAATTGAAGTGGATTACGCCGTTGTCTGAATCAGTTACTAGATGTACTGGAGAACAATGTTGACAAATATGATTTAAGCATTGTTTCGCCGAGTTGCAGAATGTATGACGAAAGTCTGTTTTCAAAAGATCTGTAAATAAAGAAGATAAGACGCTTAAGAGCAGTCTTTTAAGAATAATGTTGGTGGCTTACATTTAAGAAGATTTTCTCCTGTGTTGTATGAACGGGGTTCGACCTACAAATACGGATATGTGTATTCTTCGGGTGATTTTCGGTCCCGTCTGCATAGACGGTGAATGGAGGAGGGGATATAACGTCGAACTGTATGGGCTGTACGGTGGCATCGACTTAGCCAGAAAAGTAAAGCTCCAACGACTGAGGTGGCTGGGACATGTAGAGCGGATGGACACCAACGCTCCGGCCCGGAAAATCTTCGAATCCACACCCGAGGGGCGGCGCAGTAGAGGAAGACCGCGACTCAGGTGGCGCACGCAAGTGGAAGGGGACCTCAACCAACTTGGCGTGCGAAACTGGAGGCAGCTGGCTAAAGATCGAGCTGGCTGGAGAGAATTGTTGGTTGAGGTCCAGGACCACCCCGGTCTGTAGCGCCACCTTAAGTAAGTAAGTAAGTATATTGCTCGTACACCAAGGTTTTTAAAAGAAACTAGCTGCATGAACTGCATTACGATCAGGCGCTGGTTTCTTAGTCGGAGAACTGTAAAGAAAATAAGAAAAGTATGGTTAGTTCATCAAAAACACAAAAGTCGAGAGAAATGCTAAAAATTATGCAGAAAATGTATCAAAATGTGCGAAAAAACACGCTTTTGTATTGCAGAGCAGGCAATTTTACTTGAATGCACTTATCACAGAAATTACAGAAGGAGTATAATTTAAGCTAAATAAGAATTGAGCTACAAGTTCACAATACTGAGTTTCGTCTTAACGAATAACTGTATCTATTTGGTTTGTGCATCAACTACAATTATGAAAGCTAACTAAAACGCTTCGTTAAGCGCAAGCACAAACCTATCTCCTACACCCAGGCAGTTTCGTGTTTCCCAGCTGACGCATTACCAAGGTTAATCACAGCTGGTCCGACAGAGACTCTCCCCTGCTTTTCAATCAAAGTAAATCGTGGTGAAGGTGGTAATTTTCTCATCGGCAATAGAAGATAAAAACATATGTATTTATGTGTATATAAATAAAGACGATTCACCGTCTTATCAGCGTTAGGTAATACCTTTGTTCACTATCATTTTCACTTTGTCTGGGGACATTTCAAAGTAAGATTTGCCTTATCACCCCGACGTGACACTCTAAGCGCTTTCCTGGCTTTCGATTTGATAAATTGAAATGGGGTTAAGAACTATGTACTACCACGCTCGTACTGCCACTGTCATAGAATCAACAACACTCCCTTTGGTATCATAAACCGAAATTCCACACCAAGAACCACATTCCTCCTTCAAAAAATCAAGTCTTCCAACACGACAGACCCGACACACGCTCCTAATACGGGGAGTGTGTATTTTATGGAACCAGTTTGCCGCATATTTCACCTTCAAATCCGTGCGACTTGAATGGAATCAAACTTTTTTTTTCGTTTCGCACATTAAAAATGGAATACAAAAACTACTTTCATTCCACAGTGATGTGATGTGATGACTCACAACAACAACACACGAAACACCACAATCCAACATCCGAACGGCCTGCGTAGTTGGAGTTGTGTTGCCAGAGCAACTGCTGGTTCCTCTGTACGTGTGTCGTCTGAGAGAAATCCCCCCGAAACCGGCAACAGCATTCAAATTCAGTCAACGAACGAATGAGTTAGTGATTAGTTCGTCCAGTCTCGCTGGTCTAACAAAAAAAAAAGGAGGAAAAACAGGTCTTATTGCTGCGGCCACAAGTAGCTACGTCATCAGGGCTATCTCTCGGTGTTTACATTGTAAAAAGAATTATTCGTGCTCGTGCATCGAAGCAATCCAAAGCGCATTAACGCATCTCGTTTTCGGGTTGTGTCTGCAGTGTGTATCGTAGAATTTGGGCGTATCGTTCGGAATCTCACGGCCGTGGCGTCATCGGTGCTCAGAAAGACGTTGATTAGAAGTTATAGTGTTTGCTTGGGCAGCAGCGGTGCCGCAAGATATGTGTTAAGAGATTCGTTCAACAAGTTCCCACCAGTAAACAACTTTCGGCAACAGAAGCAACTCAACAAGTTCCAACAATTTATAAGAAAATTGAATTCGAAAATGGGTTCTATCAATTGCAAGGAATACAAAACCACCACCAAGAATCCGGCGTGTGCGCAGGGGAATGGTAAGTTGTCAGGAGATGTTCCTTCTTTTTCTGGTGTGTGACATGTGTGCACCACACCAACAGTGAAGTGTGGTCAGGGTTGTCCTTGATTATTGATTTGTACGATGGGAGTAAAGGAAGTTAAGTGTATCACTCAATTAGTGACCTTAAATTACAGTTAATGCAACATTGAAACTGGAATTTCCCAGATGACACACACGAGAGATAAAGCCAGAGGCAATGTGTGCTGAGAATTTACACTTTCGAGATTTACTTCGTAACCGGGGCTGGGGGGAAAGGGTCCACAAAATTCATTTTTTCCGGTTGATTCATGGGAATGGAAGCCATACTTGGTATTCGTTGGATATACGATATGAAAAGTATACTCATATCTAAATAGATATACAGACATGTGTGTCCTCTCTCCACTCTGTGGAGTGCAAGAAGTGTTTTTTTTTCTCATGTTGATTCTAGTAGATATGATGACTTCATTGTCGAAAATAACTTATCTTCAACGGCTGGTGTCTAATGAAGGGTAAACATGAGTGCATCCGCGAGTTTATAGCTAATTTTTGGCACCCCAACATCGTTGGAAAAAGTAATCTTTTCGACCGGGTATGAAGTTTGTTTAGATTGGATAGCAAATATAGTCTCGGAGATAAGCGGATGGGAAGTTTGAGACTTTAATTGCATTTGTTTAGCATGGGATGGGAAGATACATTTTAAGCGGAGCCTAGAGGAGCTCATATGAACATTGGCGGATATTTTGGAAAATCTGGTTTAATTTCCGGAGCCAGAAACACCACAGTAAGAGAACAAATTTTAAGTTTCCTAAAGCAGAATGAACTTGGGATTGAATAACTCCTGACTTTGGTAACTTCCATACTGTGTCACGTTAATAGATGAAACGTCGAGCTCAAGTATATAGTTAAGGAGATATCGATTGAAAAGGGAACATTCAGAATCGATTGCGAAAATTCTACCCGCACGCATCCGTTTTCATTACATTCCTAAGAATGAGGTCATAAAAAAGTCTAAACGCCTTTAGCATGAAGGAATTTCAGACTTACTGGGTGTCGGTAGAGAGATGATATTAAATTCAATCGATATTCAAGTTCTACTTGCGTTGAAGTAACAACCCCTCACTCTGCACCACCAATGCTTATCTTTATGTTTTTTTGGCTAACCGATTCCACAAAGGTACAGGGGACAAACTGTTTTTTTTGGAGGTCTTGAAGAACGTTATTCCACTCTTTAGTTGTTAGGATGGTCGTGAGCGTAAGCAAGTCGATTTCCTCTGTGCAAGCAGTTCTCGTGCATAAACAGAATAGTCTTAGTTCTGCATTCTTCTCGCTGCTTTTTCATCCCCTAATTTCTGGAAGTGGAACTCGTGTCTGAACAACCATGGTGGTTTCATAAGAGCTTCATACAAACATATGTACATATGTGCCACTTGAGTGGGCTATTAACTGCGCCGCAATGTACAAGTTAACCATCGAATGACATGTGTACACACTTTTGCGTGCTTATAGGTTGTAAACGGTTGTAGTAAGAAGACTGCTATCAATACGCGCTGCTAAGAATGAACAATGAAAATAGTAATAATAACCGAACAAGGATATGAGTACTTGAAGTCAGTTTGTAGCGAGCAGGCCTTCAGATTTTATAGTTACAACAATCGTTATCAGTCGAGTGCCGTTGAGGGTACAAAACATTCCAACAAGTGGATTGTTGCTTCCTAACAATTTTACTTGCATGGTGAAGGCTATACAACGCTCTAATGAATGACCTCATGGAACACACTGTAACGACCGCAATATGTATGTACATACATACATATGCATATCTACACGTACTAAAGCGTGCGAAGTTCCTATTTATGTACGTGCTGTTTATATCAAGATTTTCCAGTGAAACTTCCTAACTAGCTGTGAGATGAATACGTTTCCAAGAAATATGTGAGGTGAGATACGAAAACAAATATACTTGCTGTTTACATTACTATTCGCTGTGTCAGTGCCTTAGAGCCATCAGTGCCTCATGATACCATTTAGATTCCCAAGATTTTTTGCGAAAAACCTAATTTTTTAACGCCAAGTATTTTTATGTTTTTCCGCACAATAATAGCCGATTTCCGATCAAGAATGAATATCTTTTAGCTATAATTCGATTGTAGACAGACGTGAGGATAGTTAGTTCGCACTTTACTAACCATTTTTAGGGATAAGTTGACAAGGCTAGCGGATAGCAAGTTCTATTTGAACTCCACTAGTTTAGATAAACTTGTCTTCGTTGAAAAAAACGAGGTTATATAAAAACCTAACTCAGACGGACTTGTCCTCGTCTTAATTTCGCAGGTTGCTGTGTGTTTTTTAGATAGATAAGCGATCAATCTGTATTCCTCGATCCTATCAGTGATCAATCTACATTTCCCAATTTAAAATAAAAAGTGCCTTCAGTCTCAGTGAGAGTAGCAAGCGCCTTCTCATTTGTAATACAAATTTTACGATTGAGTTTATGACATGTATGTACTCGTATATGTAAGTTTTGCCTGATATAAAACTTAATGCAAGATTGACTGCCTGCAACGAAATTAATTAACCGACCACCTGCTCACACAAACTAAGCGTGCATTATGCTACGTGAGTGCGATAAAGTTTTTACGACACAAAGCTGTGACTTATAATACTAATTGCGAATGTGGAATACGGCGGTCTTCTACGATCTATTGCCATGCACAATTGAGCAAACACCGCCCGCTGCAGCTTTAATATATGTTATGTACGAGAAATGCCAGAGAGCTGCACTATATAGGCAGTCCCCAGCCTGTGCCTACCTTCATTATTGCCTGGGGTATCTACGGATATACTGGCGTTATGGAACGAAATTGCTGAACAATTTGGAATTTGCTCTTTTAAGTGTTTGAAAGTTGTTTCAAAAAATCCTCTTTGTTTCCTTTCCTTAATAAGGGGACGAAACCACCATCTGCGTTTCCTTTTCTTTGTAAAATCTAGTGTTAAGTAACACTGTAACACATACATCACAAGATGGGCCTGACACCGGACCATACCTGCAGACTGTGCTTGGAGAGCGCTGGAAACTCTATTCACATCGTCGCAGAATATTCCGTCCTTATTCATGTGAGAAAGCGGACAATAGGCGGTGAACTCGTTTCACTAACGGCGCTTGCCACGCTCCACTCAGAGAGGCTGATTAGATTCCTGACATCCTCTGGAGCAGAAAAACTGCTCTAAACATATGGGACACAATAGACCTCTATATGAGACCGGAATGCTAGAGTGGACAAACCGCTCCGCACTCAAAATAATGACACATATGTACATAATACATTCACAGCACACATGATGAACGCGATTTCTTCTTGTTCGTCCATTCCTCACAAATAACGAACTCGTAGGCAATGGAAATATTTCTGAGAAGTAAAAACACAAAACACTGCTTAGATACAAATGTGATAGTTACTTTCATTCGGATGGCTATAGCTGCAAGCCGCGAGGCAAAGTTTTGATAGCTCTGCAAGATTAAGACGCAGATACACATTCTGTTCGGCCCTGTACCCTCTGTAGAATCATTTTATAGGCTTCTACGGCCCTTCGAGCATAGTCAACACGCAGGTGTGTAGAAAACTTTAACTTTACAAACTTGGGCACTAGAGTGTTAATAGGGGCGAGAAGCTGGTCCTTGGTCCTCTACGGCCTTACGCGTCCAATATTTGTAATCTTGGATAGTTAGCTTTGCTTCGTTAGAACGGGACTATGGTGATTGGCAATTCTGTCAGACAGTCAACTCGCTACTTCCCAAATTATTAATATCTTTTATATAATTTGCACAACCGAATTACTTCATTTTCACACTCAAATCACTTCTGCAGCAAAACTGGTCGACTTTTCGGTCAAAGTAGATATTTTACACACATGCATGGTGGATATGATTGACATTATGCCTATTAAAATGCTTCTACAACACTTTTAAATCGCTGTAAATTTGGTCTGCCTGGAGGCACGCTTGGGTACCAGAGGATCAAGCAGCCATCAAGGCCTTAAGCTAGTGTGGGAAAGTCTACAGAAACGAAACAGCTTAAGCGAAAAAAAGGTCACGAAATGGAAGAAAATGAAGAGGAAGATTATTATTTTCTCCAACAGCTAGAAGTAGACTCAAAGAGATAAAAGATCTATTGAGTTAGTGTGCATAAGTACTCTGAATATATCTGTGAGACAAATTTCTAAATCATATGCCCATTTTCATTCTGTGATTTTTCCATTATCCACCTAAAGTTGGAACTCGAATCATGGAAATACCAATAAAAGTTCTCAAATAAAGTCAAAAGTAAGACACCGAAGAGCTTAGAAAGTTTATCGACTTCCCTTGCTAAGCAAGTATTGGGATAAACTCCCCGACTTCTCGTCGGGGAATGACACCCCTCCGGGAGTATAACTTGTCACGAAAAAGCTTCCCAATTCGCCTTTCGGAGTCGACAATAAATTGTAGGTCCTTTGAACTTGGCATCAGAGCTAATCTATCGGTCTGCAATTCAGTGTTTGTTCCGACCCTCACATATGATCATGAGGTTTGGGTAATGACCGAAAGAATAAGATCGCGGATACAAGCTGCCGAAATGAGATTTCATCGTTGTATTGCGGATTAACTCGTCAAGATTGAGTTAGGAACACCAGAATACGCGAGGCACTCAATATCGAGCAGCTACTTGTTCGAGCGGAAAGGTCACACATGACCCCAACTTGACTTCCAAGGCGTGCCATGGAATCCGTGCCATCAGGTAGGCGCCCCCTGGGTAGGCCTAGGATGAGATTGCTGGACCAAGTCCGAAATCTCATCTCTACCCGTATGGAGATAGATGATTTAGAATCGATGGTGAAAGATCAGGAGATGTTGAGAGTCCACTTGAGCGACCCTCACAGTGGATAAGCGGGTCGTTGATGATGATGATGATGATGCAGTACCTCTCTTAGATCGCTTAGCGATCACAAAACAGTCACAAAACCCAGATATTCTATTAATAATCGTGCAGTACCGCAATAGCCCCACGGTGAGCCCAGAGATTCAGGGGACTACCATCACATAATCATTAGGGTGAGAAAGCTTTGATTTTAAACTTCGGTTTAGGACGAGTCTAGAGAAAAGTGTAGATGTAGACAAAGCATTCAGTTTGAGGCAAACAAGTGGAAGCACATTTTAGCCGACTTTAAGTGCAAAGCTGGACCAACAAGTGGATGAGTCTTGTTTGTTGCTTTGTAGTGATGGCATGTTGAAATTAATTGCGTTAATTGTTGGCCTAATCCGATAAATTGGAAATCCAGAAATAGCCGCTCGACAATCTATTCCATCAAATATTCACTTTGCGTGTAAACTGGCCTTCAAGTGATATGCTAATATCTGACCACAACCCTCTCAAAAACTTGTAAAAAGGTCAAAAATACGCACGATTTTCAAAAAAAAGAAATTATTAGGCAGCTGTCGAACTTTTCTGACACGCAATGACACAAAACCCGCAATTAGTTCCTAAAAACGGTTCAAATCATTCGATTGAACCGCTGAATCTTCCACTTAAAGTAGATCCATCACGCATAGCTTCCCTCCATGCACTCGTTCACCTTCACAAAACAACCTCTCGCCACATCGACCTACTGTTGTTGGCCAAGGAAAATTCAATCAATAGTAACGAGGAAAAAGTGAAAAGCTTCTCCAAGTCCGCCAGTGTCTCTTTTGTGTTTTCCATTTTCATTACTCAGTTGAGAATTGAAATTGCATTCGACACGGTGAGTGGCCCCCAGGTGCGTCTATTCTGGTAATGATTTATGCAATCCGGCATTGCTTCCGTCGTCATTTGTCAGACACTTAGGAGTTTGTAGTGAAATCATAGATAAATCCTCAAAGGAAATTAAGATATCATCTCGGGAAACGAGACGCCCCTCCTCCATCTGATGTAACCGCGGGACCGACTTAGTTCTCCTGAACTGACAACTCATTGTTTTCGCTGTGCCGTTGTGTGAGAAAAGAACAAGACTTCTCCGAGTGTGCAAGGGGTGTAATTAAAATGTTTCACGGTCACGTTCCACGCTGACGATGATAAATGAGGTCTGCGATGCTTTTGTTTAGTCAGGTGATGCACGACTTGAAAAGTCGAACATATTTTGTCATCGCCTTTCAAAGAATTCCGCGAAATTTTTTTTATAACATAAGAAAATTTGGTTTTGAAAAGAAAATAATAAATTAATGGAGTGTGGAGAAACAGTGGCTTTCAAACGGCCTTTCCATGTTGCCTTACTGGCAGGCAAGTCAGGTGAAACAATGAGGCACTGGGAGGCAGACAGGTTTTTGCATGGAAAGTGGGTTATGTACTTGTAATCTACTGACAACCGCAGGTATTTGTGCCTTACCTTGCGGGCAATTTCTACGATAGTCACTGCCAGCCAGCCATTTGCTGTTCATGTAATAATGCTGTTTATGACTAAGAGTAATGGTGGTACGTGGCTTTTGGATTAAGTACAATTTGGTTGCCTTCATTTGGCGTTGTTTTGGACGTTTTTTTTCAGCTGTGTCATTGAAAGTGAGCGTTAATCTTATCCTATCCGTAGAATGAATCATATAGGCGAAGATAGATTGCTTGTCTGTGCCGAAATCTGTTAATATAAATTGCGTTTTACATTTTTGACGACATAGGAGAGTTTTAACAGCAAATTTTCTTAACAGTGATCGAAGGTGTTTGATAGCAGCTATGTCTTTCCCTTATGACATAACTAAGTGCCTAAGCTTTTGGGATCCCTTGCTACGAAACGCGCCATTTATGTTCAAAACCTGAACGTCTGCCTACCAATTCTAATTCCAGCTCTATGTGGTCATCCTTGAGTGCTTAGGTGTCGATTGGAAGCTGGGCTCTTATCCCTTTATAAAAGAAATAGCTGGCGCGACAGCTCGGGATGAGCCAAGGCCTAGCTCCACGCAACCATTCATGTTGTGCCTGTTACATTTTTCGAACGAATGGAAGGAACCTACAATTTATTGCCGACTCCGAACGGCGAAGTGAGAAGCTCTTTCGTGACAGATTATACGCCCGGAGGCTTGTCATTCCCTGACGAGAGGTGGTGCCGCGGAAAATGTTCGGTGTTCCTGGCTGGGGCTTGAACCCACGCCGCTCGATCAACCAACGCACTAATCACTGAGCCACGGCGGCCACTTATCTTATCCCTTTGCACAATCGCAATTTCTCTTATGTTGTTGCATTGACAGATCGCACAAAAAAAAAAAATCAAAAAAATTTCATATCATAAGGCTGTTTCGACTCACGCTTATGACACCAACAGAGTCCGTTTCAAAAAATAAGCTCCGATGGACCTTTATTTACACATATTCCCTACACCAGTTAAACTAAAAACTAAACCGAAACCCAACGCAACTTTGGTTTCTTATTTTCCAACTGCCTTGCTTGCATCTTTCCACCACTCGAGGACCTAGGACGACTGTTCCGAAGTCTTTTACGTTCTGTTGAGCTCTCAGATTTCTGAGGTGCCTTTCTGTAGTTGTCGGAATTGTTTAGAGGCTGTCTATTGGCGATGTTGGATATGGCCATTCCGAAACGATCGAAAACCTGCCCGAAACGATCAGCGATCGATGGACGTTCTCTATCTTCATTTTCGGTGATAACGGCGTTGGGGTAGTAAATAAATACTCCTTGTTTCTGTCCGTATTGCGGTTGTTCCTGCGACAGTTGTTCTGGCTGCGGCCTGTATGTTGTCTCAACTTGAGGACGTGGCTTATACTGTGACTGTTGTGGTTCTGGTCGTGGTGGCTGAACTTCGGGTTGAATAATTGTTGAAGGTTGGGGGGTCAGCTCTGAGGGGACCTGTAAAGTAGGCGGTTCGGGCTTAAGTCGTGGCTGAAAATCAGGGGACTCTTGTGCTCTTTGGGTGAACGTTTGATGCGGATTATGTAGTGGTTGGTGGCCAGGGAATGTATCCTGGATCAAGTCATCTTGATGTGGGTAATGTGGCCTGTGTGGTGGTTCCTGATAGGGATACGAGTACTGCGGTTGATAGCCGGAACCGTAATAAGGCGGATAAGGTAGCGAATATGCAGTATCATCATTGAAATTATCAGTGTTGGGATTCCTGGGTTTCTTAAAGATGTTCAACAAGCCAGGAACGCTCTTCTCCGATGACAGATTTTTCAAAATGTGTCTTGGTGCCGATGGCTCTTTAGGACTGGCTTCAATTGATTGGATGAGAGAGATCTCACGTTCAACGTTGTTCTTCTGTGCTGTGTAATGTTGCACCAGATGCGTCATATCTGAAGTCGGTGCCATGCTTTCCAGTGCACTGATTTGTTTCATAAGACTGCGATGTAATTCTTGTAGTGTGGAGAGTAATTCGTTTGAATTTTGGACTGATGATGGTTGAGGATCTGCTGCTGTCGCAATAGCCACGGTGCCTAGGAGGGCCAACAGGGCAAACTGGAAAATTGAATGTAATTTCTTTTTTTCTTGGATACGTCCTCTACTTACGAATGATATTCGCATGGTTACGATCGATGGTTGCTTCTGGGTTGTCAAGGTATTTCTGCCTCTAGACACCTTCGTGAGTAGTGTTTTATAGTTTTTCCTCATACAGGTTGTACGATCGGGCATATCACACTTTGTACATTCCCGTGCAGCGGTCATTAGTATTTCGATATTCCGCTGCAGGCTATTCTCATTCTATAGTGGTCATTCCACTATCAGTTTATTGAACTATTTTGTCCAGTAAAATTATGGAATATCTCCAAGCTGTCTGTAGTTAGCTTATCTAATCGACGGAGGGAGTCATGGATCCCCAGAACCAATGACCGGGAAGTGACAATATCTTGTAATTTTTGTCCCATCTTGTGTCCCAGGTTCTTTTGATTTTTCAGCCAAAGTCATTGATCATTTTCATAGATTTTCAAGTCTTATAAACTTTTCTCCTTTTCCATCTTTTTTAATGTTTGTTTCAAGTCTGGGAAAGGCTAAGATTTGAGAAACTTGTCCATCTGCATCCAATAATCTCCTTTAAATATGCCAAGTTTATTCTCCTATATTCAAGCACCTAGGCTCTAAGCCTACGACAGACCTAAATTTGCAAAGCTTATCCTTTTTTCATCCAAACATCTGTGAAAATCTGTGGTCGCCGTGGCTCAGTGGTTTATGCTTTGGACCGCTAGGTACACCAAACATTTTTCAACATTTTTCTCTCGTCGGGGAATGACAAGCCTCTGGAAGTATAATCTTTCATGAAAGAGCTTCTCAATTCGCCGTTTGGAGTCGGCAATTAATTGTAGGTCTCTTCCATTCGTGCGAACAATGTATCACGCACAACACAATGGTTGCGAGAAGCTAGGCCTTAGCTCATCCCGATCTGTCGCGCTAGATATTTATTTCATTTATTTCTGTCAATCTTTGCTCCAAGTATCCAAAAGGTTAAGGTTTGAAAGGTTTGTCCACTTATATGTGATCTGTGGGATTGAAGTTGTTGTATTATATCCAATCAATTTGATCCAACCCTACGAAAGGCATATGTCTGGAAAAGTCATCCCATTATATCTAAGCATCTCCGCTAATCTTCGCTTCAGGCTTGCAAAAGACCTTTTCCTTCAAGGATATCCCCTTATGTCGAACCATCTCCGTCTAACTACACTCCGACCATTATTGCAGGCCTACGTTTGTGAAGTTTATCACTTTTTCTCTTTTGTCTTCCTTTTTTCATCCGTCAACGTTGGAAGAATTCCCCCCATGCAGTTGTTCACCTCATTCTCATACCAAGCTTAAGATATTCTATCTTTCTTGCATCTTAATTACAGGATTTTAACTGAAAACATTCCTGATTCCATGAAATGATTGTCAATTCGTTGAACTAATTCCGTTTTTGTTTATTTTTTTTTTAGGTGACACAGGGTCCTATAAATTCAGACCCGAGGTCGACATGGATGTGTATGTTGAAAGTATTGTCTGCAATGAGACTGACATCGAGGAAAATTCGATGAAGCAGCTGGATTTCGATGGAGACGACAAGATCCTTCTAATCAAACAAAATGGCAAACTATCAGCTATCGGCAATAAATGTTCACACTACGGAGCTCTTTTACAAAATGGAACACTGGGAGAAGGACATGTACGTTGTCCATTCCATGGTGCGTGTTTCAACATTGAAACCGGTGACATTGAAGATTTTCCCGGATTGGATTCGATTCCATGTTATAAGGTTAACGTGGAAAAAGATGGGAAAGTCAGAGTACGAGCAAAAAGAACAGACTTGGAGAAGAACAAACGCATCAAGGATATGGTCAAGCGTTGCGAAACAGATGAACGAGTATTTGTCATCGTTGGAGGAGGGCCGTCGGCAGGTGTTTGTGCTGAAACATTGCGTCAGGAAGGATACACTGGACGCATAGTAATGATTTGCCAAGAGAACACGCAACCCTATGATCGTATCAAATTAAGCAAAGTCATGGATACCCCCATTGAAAACCTGCAATTCCGCAAATTGGATTTCTATAATGAATATTCCATTGAGACTATATTGGGTGTGGAAGCAACAAAGTTGAACAGCCAAACGAAGACTATTCACTGCTCTAATGGAAATGCAATCCAATTTGACAAACTGTACATCGCAACTGGATGTAGGGCTGTTAAGGCACCCATTCCGGGGGCTGAATTACGAAATGTATTTACCATAAGAGATCACAAAGACACTGTAGCAATCAGTGCAATGCTTAAAGACGACATTAATGTGGTGTGCCTGGGTTCTAGTTTCATTGCTCTAGAGGCGGCTGCTTTCTTGGTCAAAAAGGTTAAATCTGTAAGTAATGACGACATTCCTCGTAGTTCTTTATAAATACTTAAACGCCGTCTGTTTCAGGTTACCCTCATTGCCCGTGATAGCGTTCCCTTAAACGCAAGCTTTGGCTCTGAAATCGGTCAGCGAGTACTGGAACTCTTTCAAGAGAACAACGTAAAAATGATCATGAATAGTGGCATCAAGGAAGTAATTGGCACTGATTCCATGGTATCCGGAGTCGAACTGGTCGATGGTACCAAACTACCCTGTGATCTGTGCATCATGGGCACTGGAACTCGCTACAACACGGAATTCTTGCAAGGATCGGAGGTTATTATAAATTCCAACGGATCTGTCGACGCTGATATACATTTGAAGACAAACGTTCCAGATGTTTATGTAGGTGGAGACATTGCCAATGCCCCGGTCTTTGCAATGAAAAATGAAAAAGCGGCGATTGGGCATTACCAGTTGGCTCAGTACCACGGACGCATCGCTGCCCTCAATATGGCCGGAAAGGTCCAAGAACTTCATGCAATACCATTCTTCTGGTCTATGATTTTCAACAAGAGCTTTAGATATACTGGCCACGGCAAGGCACATGAAACTAAGATAATTGGGAGCTTGGCCGAGCTCAAATTCGTTGCCTTCTACATGGACAAGGAGGGCAATGTTATTGCCGTTGCTTCATGTGGCCGTGATCCAGTTGTGGCACAGTACGCTGAGTATTTATCGCTGGGAAGGCAATTGCATAAGAAAGATCTAGAGGCTGAGGATCCATTTGTATGGACTAAGAATCTAACGCGAGCAGGACAGAGGGCCTGCTGAGTTAGGTTTGCCTCAAAGTGTGAAATATTTTCTTAAACCAAAAGGGCATCTTTCCCGTAGGCATATGCCTGCGGTGTTTGGCAGGAATCTGATTTTCTTTTTGTAGCACAAACTATCAATTTAGATTTAACAACACCGACTTCTGGTAGCTCTGCAGCAGCTATTGCGGTTAGAAAAAATATATGAAAGTCTTCTTAACGAGGAAACGCGTGCTTGGATTTATCAAATTTCTGTCAAACACCGCTGATATGTATATGCAAATCATAACTATTGTAAATAAGTGCTTAATTTGAATACTTTTGAGTGTATAAATAAATGTGTAAAGGCAGTTCGCGTTAATATATTCCATCCGAGGGCTTTCAAAGTTACTTTCGATAATAGCTGAGCATTCGTACACTTTCTGATCTTCTGATTCCCGCAGATCATTTTGGGTGCTAAGCTTTGTTGATTTAGTTATAAAGGTACAACGGAAACGAAAAGACGGAACACCTATCTCTCATCTACGTCTTCTAGAGAAAGGGCTTGGAAGCTCATATGGTTCAGGGTAAGCCTTTACTTAGAAAGTAAACCTGACACGTTTGAGGTCATCTGAGGCCGAAGTACCACACTCGTTAACGAGTAGCTCGTCATCGAAATGTAAGGATTTGACATTACCGCTCCCAATGAATTTAATCGGTCATTCAATCACGAGTTCCACTCACTCACCCGTTATCGATTGCGGTAATTTGGCTCCTGGGATATGTAAGTAGTAAAGTCTTACAAGCTAGAGACATCTTCTAGCGAAAGTCGTAACGTAAAAGTTTGGGTTATAATAATGTAATTTGATTCATGCAAGTGAAAGATCACAGCGAGTGACTAGCGTATTCCGCACAACTTCGGATCACGCAATCTGTATTATTCTGGGAACGCGACTAATCAATACAATGACAGAAGAACTGCAGAGAAAATACTATAATATTAGGCAAGAGGTACACGTTGCCCAGACCGACAGGTATACATACATGAATACAGCAGAGGCAGCATTGCCGGAATCTCTCATCTAGAGGCCGATGAACCATATCATCCCGAATATTGAGACCTGGATAAGTTGCAAACATGGCAAAGTCTATGTTTATACAACGCAGCTGCCCCATGTGTCCATCTGCCAACAGTACCTCCGAAGTTGTGGAGCATGCATTGTTCCACTGCACACTATTCGAACGACAATGGGGTACATTGCAGATAGAACTTGCAGGATACCTTATGCCTAAGCCAGGATAAGGCTTCGTTGATCGCAATTATTTCGGTCTGAAAAACGCTACAATGGTCGGAGAGACGGAAAGAGATGCTCAAGTTGAGCACTTCCTCCCACTCAGTTCTCTAAGTTCAACTTAGACGGTGTGTAGTCGGTGTTTTCCGGAATGAATGTTAAGGGATCCAAGATCGAGAAGTGACCAATATGGTTGTTTAACCATTGGAAGGAGGCCTTCAGTCTGAGGATTGCGCTAGCAGCTGACTGCTTGTCAAAAATATTCAAAGGATTCGGATGTAGGAGCACGTCGAGTGCCGCGGATGATGTGGTTCTTAGTGCTCCGCTAATGCATATGCATGCTGATTTTTACACTTTTCTCAATAGGTTACGGTGTAAGGCTTTTTCTAAGTAAGGCTTTTTCTAAGACCAGACAATCACACCATACAGAAGTATAGGTCTGATAACGGACACGTAGAGCCAGTGCGTGGTACGAGGTTGTAGGCCCTATTTTTTTCAATGCCTTTTCTGCAGCAGTACAGCGCTACAGTGGCTTTTTTAACGCGTTGGCTAATTACTTGCGTGAAGCTTCCTTGTCATGACACACTTTCAATTTATCCGAGCTTGCTCAAATCATAGTAAACTTGAACGATATAGTAAAAATCAAATGTGTAGAATTTTCTTTCAATGTTCAAATAACTTTTTGGTCAGGAACGGAATATTTAAAGATAAGTGGAAAAAACAAGCAATATAAAGGTAAATACAATGCAGTACATCCCAGAAATCATTGCAGCACTTCATTAAGTTTCATTTTTATGTCAAGGTAATAGATAAAATGTAGGACTTACCGACTCATATATGTTTTGAATAGATTAAGTGTTGAATCCTGTCCAAAAAATACTTCTCGCGTGTTGTTTGATCACGTTTGCTGCTACCCGTCGTTGAATGTACATTTGTTAACTGCAAAGCATTCCAATTAGAGAAGTTTACGTTTTCTCATATAAAAGACCTACCTTCTGGATGTGAATATCGTGATTGGCATCTACTTATCTTGACAATCGTGAATGGCTCTGCATTGTAATGCTATCAAGCCACGGAACAGTGCACATCTGATTGGCAACAGTAGTATAGTATTAATCACAGACCCTACTCTATATTCCGGAAGTTGGAAGTATATTCACTTGTTTGGCAGGGAGCTTTTGAACGTACAACTCTTTGATTCCCCAGTGAAAATAGTATAGAGCACCTCATTTGTAATGGACTATCCATTGAAGTCGTAAGTATCCGTACGAAGCGTAGCCAACACGTTACTTCCGTATAATAGCATTATACAAATCAAATGTGACATCAATTGCTAGCATTTCATGCAATGCTGCCCTTTCTTGGCAGTATATTTACATGCCGTGGCGTGTAAAGGCTGGCGCGTAGAAAAGGTTACAGACGTCGGTCAGCTGTGGTGGGCTTTTAAAATAATCATGTATTGCCCCTTTTTTAGTGTATATATCCAGCTTTACTGCAGTTTCTTAGCTCCAGACTGATTCCACATGACTCTATAGACTTTTTGCAACAAACTTATTGGATCACACAGGGAATTACCTAGGGTACGAAGAAAACTTAGTATAACTTTCCAATTTATTAATCAAAAGCTAGTACCAGTTTTGGGGCATCGGGATATTGATTAACTGAGTGTAGATGATGTTTGGAATTGATCCTCTTAAAGATGGGACAAGGTTCTCTCGTGGATGACAACAAATTATGATGTATGGACTTGCATAACAAACTACGAACTACAATTTTTTTGATTTCTTGTGTTTCTGGTTAACAACATTTTCATTTACGAACTACTTAATACAGACTCGTCTAATATATAACTAGTCCCAAACTTCTTTAACCCTAAGATGGTTAAGGCGATCCTCTAAAGTAATGTGTGGCTTCATTTTGCTCAAAGCCTGTGCATCTTGCCATTTTTTTACCAACGTTTCGCGTTTTTCAAAAACTTTAGCATGTCCTGAGGATTCCTCCTGTAAAAAGAAACATTTCAATTTTTTTCTTCGCCAACCCAAAATCCAATTTGTCTTACCTGAGTAAGGTAGGGATGCCTCAAAAGTAGCATGATAGCCTCTTGTCTGTCGTATTCTCTAACCAATGTATCCATTGCTTTCTTACTCACCGGCTTAACCAGTCGACGTTTTCCACGGAATATATGACCGGGAACAGTTGCTTTAAAGAAATTTATTATCGCTAAACGCATTTTCTAGCCAAATAGTGAAAAACTAAATGATTTTTTGTCAAAAAAATATAATTTTCGGCAAAAAGAAGTGAATTTCTTGTCAAAAGCTGTGACAGAAATACCATACGGTATTATTTTGACGTACAGACTGACGTATGGCTTGATTTATTTTCCCAAAATCGCACTCTTCAAAATAAAATAGTGGACAAATATTTATTTGGTTTTACGCTGATTTTTAAGTTTTAATATTCTTTTAATATATTTATCTGACAGATTAATGGATAATGAATTATGTAATAGTATAATGCGAAACTAAATGTTATGATTTAATGCACAAAATAAAAATTAAAAACGAAAACATCCGACACCAATATGAATGTCCACTATTTTGCGTACATAGAATGTGAATGACGTTTCAGCCGCCTCGGATCCAAAGTCCACTTCCGAAACCTTGACTGTTGATAATTGATAATTGCACGTTTCTTAAGATCGTCATGACGATTACGCGTAAAACGTGATATTCCCATGTACTCACTTACAGCACATTCATCGGAATCCCCAGACGCAACTGAAAGGCGACACTGAGAGTTGAATAACAGTTTTTATTTTTTACATAACTCCTACAGCTACGAGTGTAACAAAATAACTTATCTACAATTAAATGCTTAATGCTCCACAGGAACCACTTTCATGTCCTCTTCATTGCCGTGGTAGTATCTTTCCATGTGATGCAGTATTTCGAACCCAACCTCCACCATAATGAGGATGATGATCATCCACTCCAGGCGGATGTGATGGGCGTCGTTCAAATTGTGCGATATCAGCTCGGCTAGCTCCACACAGTGGTTGATCTTCTCATTCATCACCTTTGTCCTGCGTGTGATACTGAAGTATGAACACACCTGTATGTAAATGCTTTCCAGCTCCTCCCGATCCCAGTAAAAGTCTGGAGTGTCAAGTAAATCCGAGCTTAAGTTGATCATATGACGCAGAGCGAACAGTTCTCCGGTCTTTCGCAGTGCCTCTGCCCGCGAGATTTTGATCCTACGGCCTTTCTTTAGGTCCTCTGTGAGATACTCCAATCCATCGATATACCTGTCTAATGTGGCCTCCCAAATTCCCAATTTTATTGATGTCGCCATGGCGTTGGAAAACGTGTACTTCTGAAGGAAGTTCTGATCACCTTTGTTGAGAAAAAACTTTCCATTTTTGAACCGAGCTTGGCACTCATTTGGTGGGGTGTTCTCCTCAGTCGGCTCAGGAACATAGGTGTACGGCATAATTTCGCTCTCTCCCTTCACCAGTGCCTTGAGGTAACCATCCCTCTCATAGTTCCTTAGGAACGAGAGCACATTATTTGTCTCAATCTCATTGAAATTCCACATCACCACCGATCCTTCCCGGAAAAAGAATATATCTCTTACTTCTTCGTTGACCATGTACTTTGCCGTCACATAGAGAACGTCCTGTTCAACTCCCAAATTGTCTGTCGAAAAGAATTTCTTAGCAGCATACAAGTTCTGTTCCTCTAGACCCTCCAACAGTCCCTCGAGATCATATTCCTCTGCCGTGGAGAACGCCGATACGTTGAAAAATCCTTGTGCAGCGAGGTCCTCTTCTCCATTTCGCTTCTTACGAGCGACACGTTTTTTTAATTGAAGTCCTGGCACCGAATCCTGATGTAATGCACGACATTGGGATAAAAGTGGTGAAACTGTCTGGACATTTGCAAAATTCCGAAGTCCACTGGAGTTAGCTGTCACCGACAAGAATCCCCTTCGTCCGCTGATTTGTCCGATGACTGTGAGTCCTTTGGTGAATAGAGCCCTCTTAAAGCTCATTTTGAGCAAGTGTTTGTGTGATAAAAATGCAACTAAATGATGAAATGATTGAACATTTTTCCGACGACCGTGAATCTGTGGAGATTACTCAACAGTTCACGAGAATTTCAAGAATTCCACCACTGACAGGTGCACGTGCCAGTCATTTGTTCGGTTTACAGACAAATGTTTTCAAGCTATATACCGCCGCTGGGGTTGTGATTTCACTCAAACTCACACAATTATTGCCTATTTGGTTCGAATATCTTTGTTAAGATCTTGGGTGGACCTCTAGGATTTTTTAAACAGTCCTTTTGCAAGAAAATTGAAAGATTGTTGTTTTGCCAACTTCAACAGTCATCCAATCACCCTTAAAATGCCGGCTTGTGCCGAACATATTTGCGAAATTACTTTTTAACGATGGCGGCGCCACTTCAATGAAACGTTGTCACTAGTGACGAGAGTTGGAATAGACTTTTGAGCGAATAATCGCCGGTTTGTGATATTAAAATTCTGCCAAACAGTTTTTTTTAAATGTGAAGCATAAACTACGAACTGTTTCCTTTACTTTTATTGCGGAAAGGGAGATTCCAGTACAGAAAGAAAGATAATTAGACAAAGTGTACAGTAAAGAATAGTCAGTAAGATTAAGCAAGTCAGCAAGCCTTATAAAAGCAAACTTCTGACGATTTAAACGTTTCTCAGTCAAATTAGAAGACAGACAAGGCTTAAAATTGCCTTTAAGGAGCGCATAAATATCCTCGGAACATCTGCACCGGCGAATCAGAATATTGGAAAGACCTTAGGATGTAAAATTGTCGGCTACGTCTAGTTCTCGCGTATACTGCCCATAAATGAAAAACAAGAAGCAGAAGGATGAGGGAAAAGCAATTTTGATGAAGTTTTGTCTTTTAATTAAAGCATAGAGCTTGTGAAAGACCGGGCTATTAAAAACTATGCAAGAAATCTTCTAGTCTCTAGAGAATACCAAGATCATTATGAAAAAACAAAACGGGGAGTAGACTAGAGCCTTAAGAAGTAGACTAGAGTGTTTAGAAGAAAACTAGAGTGTATAGAAGAAAATTAGAGTGTTCAGAGCGAAACTAGAGTGCTCAGAAGAAGACGAAAATGTTGAAAAATAGACTACTGTGTCTTGAGAGGCAAACAGTTTTCTTTTTCAGCAACAACTTGTCTGGGTCTCAAGTTAGTGCGTCCAAGAAGCAGACACTGCCGAAGTCTGTTTGTTGCTCAACGTGTACATCTCTTCTTGGCATCATAAGAAGTCGGTGCTTTGAGCTTGGATCGTTCAATTTGTTTGTTTGTCCACCATAGGACTCATTGTTGCTAAGAAACTGTTAGTTGTATATTAAAGGAGTACCATCAGCTTCCGACCTGCATGAGAGATACTCCTTCCCGAGCTTTTCTATTGTTCTCCTTTAAGAATCGGCTTCCTGCTGGCCTTCCTGATGTCCCTCAGAACAGAGAGAATACGACTCTATACACCTTACATCATCACCACGCACCAGAACACCATACGCAATGCAAAAGAAGTCACACAAGATGACTCACTGCCGGCACACGATGCAGCCACCGCCCTCGCCACCACGCCTAACCAACAAAACTCACCACATTGGTACATAGTGTGTTGTGTTTATTTTGGATACTAAAAAATATAAAATATACAAATTTTATTTTTGGGATAACAAATGGTGCACAGAAAGGAGAAGGAGATACATAGGATAATTTTGTTGGTTTCTTTTTGAATGCGATATAAAAAATGTTTGTTCTTCTTCGTCGTCGTTGCATCGTCGTCGTGGTCGTCGTTCGTCGTCCCAGCATTTTGGAGAGAGACAGTAAATTATTCTCAAAACACAGTAAAGTACTAAAGAAATTATTACATTAAGCCGACAATAATATAAGAATATAAAAAATAAGGGAAACGGGAGACTGTTGCATAAATTATAAATAAAATACATATGTATATATATACCGCTACAAATGCATGATTCTGCAGAATCCGAAGAGATGTAAACACATATATTTCTAATGCTTGTCCTTTCCTGTTTTTGTTTGCGTCCTCCTGCTACTGCTGCTTCTGCTGTGTTTAGCCGCGCTCGTTTGGGGGCCTGACTAGGCTTCCGTTTCGGCGCCTTTTAACCGTAGGCGGGCGAAATCCTCGAAGATGATGTCATCATCTTGGCCGTTGTCGTCGCCGTCTAGCTGGATTAGATTTGTTGTTGGTACTTCGGCGGCGTTTTCGGAGGCTCCGCCGCCTCCAGCTGCCTGTAAACTGCGCCTGGGCGATCGCTCTGACAGAATTGGGTCCGAGTCATCCTCTGGCTTGGGGTGCATAAGGATGAATGGCAGTTCGGCCACTAGGTCGACGCCGAGGATCGGGCCGCTGATGAACAGTTTCACCTTCACCTTGTAGTGGACAATGATTCCGAGGCTCTCGCGTTGTGTTGGATCTGCTATAAGGGTGCTAGACGCCAGGTTAGTGTCCTCGTGCTTTAGCTGTCCATCCAGTGCGAGCCCCCACTTATCCTTGTTGTTAGCCAGCAGTGGCGTCAACTCGAATACCTTCGACAGTGTAAAACCCGGCTGAACTTGGCAGCCATCCTCCGATTCGGTTTCCGCCACCACACACTTGTATTGGGCCGTGGAAAACAGACAGATGTCCGCGAACTGCCGGACCAGCACCTTGATTTTCTTCACGGTGCGATTGGAATTGTTGGCGATGTGAACATTCACGGAAATGGTCTCCCCATGATGGTACAAATCCTTGTCCAAACTCGCCTCCAGGTGAATCTTGTTTGGTTTCAGCATGAACTCCTTGCTCACCTCGATTGAAGGCTGTTCGCCCAACTTTGAAGGTGCGTACATGATCTTGCGAATGGCCAGTCGCACTGAATTTCTCTTGTGCGGTTTAGCGTCCACATTCTCGCCCACAAACGCCTTTAGTTCGTAGTCCACGCCGCACGGCTTCCCTGTATCCCCAGGTGCCGGCTGCAGAGACACCGATGCCGGACAATACGGAGGAACTTCGAAGTAAAACGGATATGCATTGGGGCCCAATTTCTTTATCAGGCGTTCCTGTAGCCGCGTCAACGGTCGCTCACTCTCGATAATGGGGAAAATCTGTTCACTCGCCAAGTACAGGTCTTTGCGAAACGTCAGCCCCAGCACGTCCAAATCCTCTCGACCGTATCGAAACGCTGCCAACACCTGTCCGAACACCTTGCGATCCTTCACATAGTCTGGTTCAATCAACACCACCCCATCGATGGGATCCACATGTGTCACATGGTCGACAAAATCACGCTTTCCCAGATACACGGTGATTTTGCCATTCGATGAACTCTTCTTGAAGACCCTCGTCGCCTGGCGCTTCGAACTGCCGTCATCGATGTCTGGATCGGGCGAAGGTTGCGGGGATCGATGTAGCGCTGAATTAATCATACTTCTTGTGTGTGAAATGTAAATGTATATAATATATATGTGTATAGGTATAAATTTTCTCCTATTACTAATTTAATACTTGCGCGGCGTGCGTGAGTAATGAATGGAATTTCGTTTAAAGTGTTTTATCTCTTTGCAAATATATCTTTCGTCGTTCTTCTTGTTTTTCCTTTTGTTTCTTGCTGCTTCAAGTCAATAAAAATATGTACATCGGCGGGTTCTTTTTTTGGGGGGCGAGCTGCACAGCGCTGTTGAATCTTTGCTTGTTTTACAGATATTCCGGTTTAGCTGGCGCGCACATTTAAATATCTACGGGTTTCACAGTAATTTCCAAGTGAAAAATTACATTCAAACGTTAGTTTTGCTGATTAAAAAGGTCAAAATAATTGAATTGAAACGATGAACCTAAACGCCCAAATATTTATCTAAACTCATTTTTCTTACAAATGTCAGATTTTTTTTTGTGTGTGAAGCTAGTTTTGTTGAAAGTTCTCTGTGGCGATGGTGGCGCGATGTGTGGCAGGAGTCGGCAGTAGCCGGTGGGAAGTGTCAAATGTGCGAAAATTTTCGTTGGGAAGAGTCGCAGAGAAAGCGTTTTGTGTTTTGCTTTTCCGAAGAAATGCTGTTTTTGGAGGAAAACTGAGTGGAATCTGTGGCAAGCAAGATGGAGAACGTTTTATTTTCGAATTTGAAGAAGTTGTACGACAATGAATTGTATAGCTGTGTGATTCCAGTGGTATAATAAGGTGATGGCTTAGTTTGGTCCAGATTGCTATAGAGAATCTCTTTTTCACAGGCAAGCCTACTGACGACAACTTATCAGAATGAGCGGCTGATGGCCACGCCGGAGCAGGAGTATCAAGTGCTGCTCTTTAGGGCGGATGCATACTACCATGAGAGGAAATTTCGCCTGGCTGCGACGCATCTGCACTCGGCCTTGCTAATGCGAAAGACGCTGCTGCGTCACAAGAATCCGAATCTGGCTGCAATTGAGAACACGTATGATCAGTTTACGGACATAGAGATCAAGTATAGGTTGGCTGTGTGCTATCGTGAGCTGAGTGAATCAAATTCAGCCATTTCCACGCTCCAGTCGATTCCGACAAAGTCGAGGTCGCCGAAGGTGAACATGCTTCTTGCGAAGTTGCAGCACCGTCAGTCGAGGAATCAGTCGGAGGCAATTATTTCATACAAGGATGTCCTGCGTGATTGTCCGATGGCTCTGGAGGCGATTAGTTCGCTTCTGGAGATTGGAGTGGACGGGATTGAGGTGAATTCGCTAGTTATGAACGGTAT
This sequence comes from Matsumyia berberina, assembly GCA_917880715.2. Lineage (NCBI taxonomy): Eukaryota > Metazoa > Arthropoda > Insecta > Diptera > Syrphidae > Matsumyia > Matsumyia berberina. Next base: position 78,359,619 of record OU862871.1, on the reverse strand, counting down.
GCAGGAGGTTCTATCGTATTGATTTGACACTGATATACTTTTCTTCACATTTCAGTGAGTTCGACACCGAAAAATGTAGAATGGCTAAGTAGCTGGATCAAAGGACACGCTCAAATGTATGTCCACAAGCATCTGGAAGCATCCAAGACTTTTCAGTCCATTAATGACAACACAAAACTGCACCAAAACGATCACATTCTGACTCTAATTGGCAAGGCTCTATACTACAATGGACACCATGCACAGGCTCAGCATTATCTTGAGACAGCGAACATGATCAGTCCCTACAGTGCCGATCACATAATGCCACTCGCTGTGGTATATGAAAGAAACAACAACCTGCCGGAACTGGAGAAGTTGGCCTGTCAACACTCTAACATCAATGAATTCAGTTCGGAGAACTGGTTTGTTATGGCGCAGAGTCTGTCGGCCAATGGCAAGTACGAAAAGGCATCCTATTTCACACACAAAGCGATCTCTGTCGATCCCACTAATGTGGAGGCTTACCTCCTGCGTGGAAAGATATTTCTTCAGCTGAAGCGGTACAAGGAGGCTATCCACTATTACCGAACTGTGCAAAGTCTTGCCAACTATCGGTTTGAGATATACAAAGGCCTAGCTGGTTGTTACATTGGTTTGAAGCGTCTGAAGGATGCACAGACGATTTGTGCCTTGGCAGCACGTTATTTCCGTAGTTCTCCGAGGAGTTATGTGGTGAGTATCGATCGCAGGTCGGCGGGGATGATCGAAAATTGACAGATTGTACATTTTAGCTTCTCGCCAGCACCTTATTGTACTCGTCAAACGCAGTAACGAAGCGCCAAGCAAAAACTTTTGTGAGCCGTGCTCTTGAGATCGATCAGTACTACTTTCCGGCCGTGTCGGCGATGGCAGAGATCCTTCAATCGGAAGGGGAGACGCAGGAGGCCATCAGGTTGTTGAGAAAACAATCCGACAGCTATCCCAGCTGCAAATTGTTCACGATGCTAGGGGATATTCTGCGAAGTGAAAAGGATTTAGATAGTGCCCTGGAATACTACACCATTGCTTTGAGGTTTTGAGGCGTCTATATGAGTAGTCAAGGAAATCTTAATGTCTTTTGTATTTTGTAGCATGGAACCAACAAATCACAGAGCTCTGGAAGGAGTAAATGCCCTAGGACAGTCGTCAGACACCACAGCAAAGCAGGATGAGTGTTCGCTCGCAACCACGTCACAGGATGAAGAGTGGCCAATTGACTATGATGAGCCATCAATCGAAGCGGTTGAGTTCTCCTCGGCGGCTGCTGCAAACCCCGATGTTGAATCGGAGAGTGATCCCATTTGGTCGGACGTTGATGCAGAGCTCACAGCTTAATAAGACGATTCCCATTCATTTTATTAGAATTTAAAAAGTAGTAATAGCGAAATAATACATTTTAATATTCCCTACAAAAGTATTTCATTTTAAGGTGGCAACACCGGCTCAAGTGTCAAATTGAGAGAGCACGACTTAACCCCAAAATCAAAACATTTCACGTCTGTTTCTCTGTTCCGATCGATTTGTGAAGGATTTGGTACCATGTCTCGGTCTTTTCGTGCAAAAACCTGCGCTCGTGTGGTGCACAAAGTGCAGGAAATTATTGCGCCTACAGAGGGGGAAAGCTATTTGATTAACCGCAATCCACGGAATCTGGAAAAGCTCCGCATCGCCTACAAGCCCGATGGATACCATTTGGAGAAACCAGGAAGGAGTTTCTGGCACAAACTGGACCTGACCGTATCTGGAAAGTATGTCACAGCTGAGGTAAAGCATTTTCAAAATGGTCCAGTACTCTCTGCCAGCACCTCGGAGTGGGCAATCAAGAAACAACTCTACAAAACCAAGGACACGACTGCGTTTGTCAATCTCGCACGAGTACTTGCTCAACGTTGTCTTCAAGCTGGAATCACCGAGATGTCGTGCAATATTCAAGCCGTACCTAATGGAAAAGTGGATAAATTCCTGAAAATAATGGAAGACAACGGAGTTACACTACAAGAGCCAGAGAGATTTAAAACACCACATCCATGGGACGCCTATCGACAAGAAAAGTTCTGGGAGACCACCGAATAGACGCAAAATACACAATGCAGACTGGAATTTGCTTTCTTTTTATTTTAAGAAAAATAAAATTTACATTGTATTGGTTTAACTTTCGTATTTTCCTTTGATATCAGCCCAGAGTTTCTGCAGGAAAAATAAGATTTTGTTACATAATTCCTGGGCAAGGGACAGTATACTTACACCACGGTTCACCGATGTGAAAATGGCTTCAGAGGCGAGGTCGAACGAACGCTCGAAGAAAAATGCCGATGCAAGGATGACCACGGCAAAGGTGGAGCTTCTCTTGAACAGTGTATTGTAGACGACCTTCATTTTTTCGTGGTTCTTTGGGTGATTTCTCGAAAAATTCTGCAAGTTAGAGACTTCTCGATACGGTCGCGAATTTATCTGACAGCAGACAAAGTGACAGAAGTTCTGAATGCCTGCGCATTCTGGTGGAGAGAGTGAAAAGCTCTAAAAATAACGGGTATTTTAGGAGCACTTCATTTCGACGAAAAACTAATAAAATCCTTGGATTAAGTGGAAAAATGTGTGAAATCCAACTTGAAATGGAAAAGTTTAACACATTTAACGAAAATTTAACTTCAACTCAGACAACAACCAAAGTAAATACAGGGAAATTCCACCCTGTGCAAGTGGCATCTGACAGTAGCCTGTTGTCAGTCACTTGTGCCTTTCGGTGGTTGTAAACATTTTGAGAATTCCTTGTTGTTTTCATATAGAATTTATACTAAAATGTCTTCAGATCTTCAAATAACCGCCGTAAAGGAGCTCTTAACTGAAGCAGTGCTTCCAGTTCACCGCTCCAATGTCGACATCATTCCAGACCACATTACCATGCTGCAAGGAACTAAAAGCAAAAAGCAACTAAAACGCGCTAGAAAATCAAAGAAAAGTTCCACCCTTAACCGGCGAGAATTCGCCAATCTTGGGCTACACACTCTGCCAACCAAGAAGTTAACATATACCGATGTTTTACCGCTTCACAAGCTTTGGAAGGGATACATGAAGGAGCATTTGAACTTACAGAATGGTGGCACAGTTCCCGAAGTTCACGAACCAGCTTATGATGCATTTAGCAAAGTATTGGTGAAATCAGACTTGCATGGGGCTGTAATTTCTGTGACTAGATCAAAGTGCCCCAGTTTGGTGGGACTGTCAGGAATTGTGGTGCTGGACACGAAAAATGTGCTGAAAATCGTTGGCAAAGACAACAAACTGAGGACAGTGCCGAAGAGTGAGTGTATCTTTGGTGTGCAACTGGGGAATATCACTTTCACGCTGTTTGGAAAGCATTTGAACATCCGATCGGCTGAGAGATCGGTGAAAAAGATTAAGAATTTCATTGAACCAGATTTATAGTGTTAAGATTCGAAATAAACATGTTTTCAAGAAGTTAATGGAGTTTTTGTGTTAAAAGGGGGAAAAACTCGCAGTTACTCGGCTGCATCGAGGCAGAGAGTAAAGCGATTGATTGTTTCTATAACTGTTATTGGACCTGCATTGGTGACAACTAATGGCTATGCTTCGCCTCGAAGTTTTGTTCAAGTTAATGGAGGCATAGAATATATCAAGGCGTAGAAGGCCGACCAAATTTTCTTTTAGTGGATTCACTACACTTCAAGGCTGTGTGTGAGAAGAGAGTTAGCCGGGACACATTTTTTTATTGAAGGCTGGTTACTGCGTTTTTTTTTTGGTTTCCCCTTTTTTGAAGTCTTGCTTCGACCATTCGAATATCAGAAGGTTCGGTTTGAAAACGAAAGGAAAACCTCCATCATAGAGCAAGTGCTGTGTTTATAAGCAACAAAGGGCCTTCGATACCAAGAAAATCAGTGAGCAGGGTTCAAAAATTGTCTTGAAGTGAATGAATTCACTTTTCATTGGAAGAACCTAAGCTGGTTACACACTTTGTCTCGTGGGTTCTCTTATTTTTTAGGTGCAACATTAGTCTCTCAGTTTCCTGGGGTTTTATCATTCGAATATTAGAAGATTCGTATTGCAGTTAGCTTAGGGCCGGGCTGACTGGAGAGGTTTGTTGGTTGAGGCCCATGTACACCACGAACTGAAGCGCCACCTAAGTAAGACGAAGAGTGAAGCATTAAAAACGACACAGTGGATCTTAAGCCCCAAAATCGGGGAACAATGCCACGAAAGATAAAAGCATTAGAAGACTATCATATTCTGGGCAGAATTTCTCAAATAACTGACGTCGAAAAGAAACAGGGAAAGGGAGTTATATGTTAGATTAAAAGCAGAGAACGAAAGCTGCAGGAACCAAACGTATCCCTCGGTTAAGTAAGTATGCAGTCGAAGCAAAGTTTTTGTGCTGAAATATCTTTTGATGTATTTTAGTCTTCCCACTAGAAATCCAAAAGAAAATAAAGCCCAGTCTTCCTTCCAAGTCGCCTATATTCGTTTTAGCATGATATTCTTCCCTCTAAGATGCTAATCTATCGTCCTAAATGAAATTCCCCTCTCCAAACTCATTGACACAACTCATTAACCACATATCCCTACTGTTACTTAACGTCATTCATCCTGAAAGCTGTCAAAAGTCCCAACTTAAGTTCGCTCAATTAGTTATTGTTGACTTGGCCAATGGACCGTACCGGACGACCCCCTTAGGCAGCCCCAAACAACTCCTACAGCAACAATTCAAAATGCAAACTTGCACAATTATTTCACCATTCCATCGTTTCGCGTTGTATGGCATGAGCTTCTCGCCCGCCCAACCAAATGCACTCCACCACATAGCACCTCTCAACAGGCTCTTCACCTCTCTGTTTCCTCTCCATCGACCACCACCCGTCGAAGCCCCGAAGCTTGAGTGTTAAATTTTACATTTCGCCCGAGCTTCACCAAATCCGTCCAAAAAATTAAATATGAAATATGTTTCCGACTCTGCACCTTTTCGAGAATTCATTTTCAATTTTATAGCTCCACGTCCATTGTTCGGCAGAGTCGTTCATGTTTTTCCACTAGTCACGGTCACCGCCGCCGGAATATGAAATGAAAAAAAATTTATTTTTGTTATGAAAAACACGAATTCCATTCATTTGACGAAGGCGGAGAGGAGGGGAGTCTCACTGAATTTTCTATGAAGTTTTTGTAAGACTCCCCAACCATCCGAGAACCCGTCCTCACGCCTTTTGTTTTTGGTATAATCCGTTGTCGAAAGGTGGCCCACATGCAAATGCACTCATTGGGATAAAAGTGGAATCAGCGAATGGTGGGGAATGGGGTAGATTTACTATCCCCATCTGCCTCTATAGTACCCGAGTGGACATCCATCCTTCCAGCCATCCACCGAATTGAGGTGTAAACTTTGTGTGTGTGTGGAGTGTATTCTGGCGAGGCTGATTCTCGCGCGAGCCTTTGTTTGGAATTATCCTGCCACGGATTTAAATGGGCGTTGTGAGGTTTTTGCATCTCCACTATTAAAACAATTTCCAGCCCTCACCACGTACCGGCTTGGCTCTCATTGCCCGGCGCATTATTTTGAATAATCCATTGAATCAATGGCCAGGCTGAGGTGGATGATGAGAGCACCCCATCCGGCGAGTGTGTTGTTTGTTTGGATGCTGGCGGGCGTCAAAATTGAGTACAAACGGTTGAGTTTTCGACCATCAATCGACGGACGTACGGGCCTTCATTTTTTTTTTCTCCACAAAAGAAGTGAATAAAAACATAAAAATATTGAAAACGCTAGCAAAACCCACATATTTTTTGGCTAGGGCGATTAAAATGCTTCCGGGCAATTTGCCCATAAACAGTCGCAGCAGCTCAGATGGAAGCGCGTGGTTCCGTTCGGTTGAATACCTACAGGTGGACGTGGTGGTGCTGTTTTTGGCGCTGATGGTTCGATGGTTGGTGGCGTGTTCTTTTTGTTATTTGGAGCACCAGGGGTTTTTAAGGACAATAATATTTATTGTTATTTCATGGTCAATTGTTCCGGATGAACAATGGTAAAGTTTTTGTTTAAATTTTCTCCACTGAGAAGTGCGACGAGGCGGATGTGAGTTGTACGAGCTCTTTCTATGTGAACGGGTCCATGTGATGCTCAAGTTTGTTGTTTATTTTTTTAAAATAGTTTTCCCTCAGTGGGATGGGATCAGCAAAGATGCGATGGCTGGGCTCTTTTAAGTTTTAAGTCATAGCAAACACACTTTTGTTTTGATTTAAAGAGTCCGCTTTGGGAGGATTCTTGAGGATTAATTAGGAATTCATGAAGCAGGCTATTCAAGAAAACGAGTAGAAATTTTGAAGCGGAAGAAGAACTTTTTAAAGATGGTTTTTGTATTGTTGGAGTAAAAGAGCACAAGCTGAATGCTATTGCATGAGAGGAATCTAATCGAAGTCCAAAAGATATTCACAGGGAAATCTGTTTTCTTAGTATGAGACCCAAAAAGAAGTTTAATGTGGGACGATATGAGGTATATCTCGGACTTAAAATGATGGTTTAGAATTGGAAAACATGTAGAGATACTAAGTCTGAGTGCCGGCGAACAAAAAATACATTTGAAGGCTAGATTACTTATACTCACGGTTTGACCTCTTGGGAAAGTTCGAAGGAGAAAGTTTGAAGGAGACTATATAAATATATTGAAATCACTAGAAAAATCACAGGCTATATAAAAAAATATTAAACTATCTCATCTTTAAAAAATGTAAGCCTATCGAATCGACGTACTTATGTATGTATGTACTCAAATAACTCTGCACATAACCTAGACCTTCTTATGTTGCGGGTGGATACACATTGGTATATTGTGGGAAAATCTTGTAAAATATGTTCAAATAAAAAAAATTAAAATTATATCAAATATTAAAAAATTAGGATAAGCCAAGGCTTAGCTTTCTCGCCTAGCTTGCACGAATGGAATGGACTCCGAACGACGAAGTGAGAAGCTCTTTCATGACAGATTATACTTCCAGAGGCTTGTCATTCCCCGAGAGGTGGTACTGCGAAAAATGTTCGGTGTTCCTGGCTGAGAATTGAACCCACACCGCTTGGTCAGCAGTCCAACACACTAACCACTGAGCCACGGCGACCAAATGAGATACATTATTTTGTTGAAAATCGTATTGCGAATGAGACAAGACAACAAAAGAACAGCCTAGGTTCAGGAAATCGTTTTTCTTGCAAAAAGAATCGTTAAATAATGAACAAAATAACACCTGCTTTCTCACAACCAATTTGTTGAACTCTAATTTGTTTTAACAATTGCGAATTGCCTCATTTATCGTAAAACGTAAAACCAAATTGATGTTAACCACAAAGATAATGAATTTTGATAGCGAGTTCAAGTTTTAAACATATGTATATGTATCACAGTTCGCATATTTGTTATAACTTCAAAAAATTAAACAACCTCTAAGTTCTAACTTGTGTTTGCGCCCTAAGAATGCCGGATACGATAAATATGTCAGCAGTTTTCAAATCAAATTTTTTTCACGATTTATGTGTAAAACCGGCCACAATATATTTTTAAATAATTTTCCAATTGTTTTTCTATTATTTACAAGATTCCATAACTTGTACCAAAGGTTCTACAATACACAAATAAAAAAAGAAATATTTCTTACTCACAATTTAATTCATGGTGTAAGATATTCAGCGCACTCGTATTTTTGCAATCACTGTGAAACTTTGCCTACCAATTAAAAACATTTTCTACTGCTCAAGTAACACTAAAAATGACCTTTTTTTTGCACTTTAATTAATATAAAAACCACAAATAACTTAAATTTGCCTTGCTTTCCATTTGACAACTGCTGACTGCTTAATACATACTAAATTTAGTAACGGTACTCCTTCTGACGTGAAATTTAAAGCGAATGGGCAAGTTTTGAGAGATGGTCAATTAACTTAAAAAAGAAATCCTAAAAAAGTGTTGAAGACGTTCTAAAAAGCGTTTTAAAATGTTCTTAAATGTTTAAAGTCTATGGACGACATAAAATTCCAGGTAAATCTATAAAATATCATAGGAAATATAGCAAATTAGTTGGAGGTGCTCCAAGTGACGCCACAAAATGGTGCTACTTTAGAGATTTTCTTACAATTTCGTCGCGTAAAATACTCAAAAATTCCCTAAAAGTGCATAAAAATTGTAAAAAACATCGAAAGCAGATGAAAATTTCATCTCTCATCTGACAAAGCTTTTCGCGAATGAAATTTTTTTTATTACGGTGAATTTTTTTTTTCTTAATCAAACATGAATTTTTTTGTTGGCAACTTGAAATTTCTTATTGGAACTTTCGTTTTATTACAGGAAATGTTTCTTAGATAACGAATTACAATAAATACGTGAAAAAAACATCCAATTTGATTAAAAATTGCACAAATTACTTGCGGTTGCTTCGCAAGACGCCCCAATAATGGCGCGATAATTGTGGCGTTGCTAGCATTTTGCCGCTAAAATTAAAATTTTTTTTTCAAAGTTCCCAATAATTGGCCGAAAAGTGTTGAAAATATTGCCAAAACAGGTGAAAAACGTTGCAAAACATGAAAAAATGAAAGCGAAAGCTTAAACACTGGACATTCTGGACATTCTTTCTACTTTAATCATCGGGGATACTCATACACATTTGGGAGCGAAAAACTCCCCAAAAAAATTTAAGAAGAAGTGATGAAATGTTCAGAAACTATTAAACCACGAAAAAGGCTTAACTTGTATGGCAGCGGAGCTTCTTTAGGCGTGAAATCTATTCTCTCGGCGAGTACCATGAACTTGAAGCAAACAACGCTGAAAGATTCCCAAAACTGCATAAAAAGTGCGCTAATTATTGAAAAATTAGTGAACAATTTTGTGTTCCAACTAAGTAACAGGCGGCGAAACAAAATGTTGCGAATTTCCAGCTCTTTTGGCGTGAAATGTGTTGCCATGGTGAGTCTCTTACGAAAGAAAAATTTAAATTCCTTATTTAAACGATTTTGTTTTCTTGCAGAAAATGTGCACTCCAATTATTATGTTCGTGTCCATAATCCACAAGTTAATCCACATAAACCGATGAGAACAACTTAAAGCCAAGTAAAAGGTCAACAATTTATATCATCCAGGTGAGTGAAAAACTTAGGGAATTCTGTACACCAATTGTATTCTGGTATTTGATTTGGATTTCCTGTAGATCCGTCGGTTCTTAATTTTCCATTTATATCGACACGATTTGGTTCTTTCTAAGTATGTTAAACTTGTTTTTGCTGATATCTACGATTTGAAGGCATTTCTTCACCACACTCTTTGCAGTCTTGTGTATTCTAGTTCGTTTCCTTTTTGTTGGTACGGGGCCGGGGATATTCGAGGGCGAAACTCGGGGGTTATCTTGTTGCTGTGATGTGCACTTTGCGTACAGATGATAAGGCACGAGCCTTCGTAATTAAGTTTTGCTGTGGCTTAGAACCATTTGCTACGATTTGATACGGCTGTGCCTAGAATTTGCATTGATAAGGGCAAATATGGTTGCGCGATGTATGAGTGTATGCTGACATGATTTTCAGCGGATTTAAGGTACTTATGATATGGTTTGGTGTGTAGGCAGATTGTTTCGATTAATTGCATAGAATATTGACCTTTGACATGCTTTTTTAACTATTTGATTCGATAGGGCAGAAATTCACTTGAAGTGAATGACTAGATCAGATTGTTGAAACGTTTTCTTGCTGCCAACCACAATAGCAGTTGTTTAGACATTCGACGTAATCGGTTGTAAGCGATATCGAAGTGTTTGCTACCAAATACCTGTGTAGAAACCTCTAGATCCAAGTGATACTATTCGCTAAAACTCTATACCTCCATTCAGAAGCAATCAGTTCGAAAATCACCGACTCTTCATTTGAAATAAAAAGATTATTTCCGCGGGCTAATTACATTGCACTTCATCAAAGACTCTTTTTTCCACACAATGGTCAGCGTTAGCCAATGCAACTAGATCAAAGAACACCCTCTATACGATGAAAAATCCCTTCGGACACATCAAATTGCCTTGGATATCCAAAATTGTATCCTTTATGTACACATCAGCATTACACCCAAGACTATATATGTATACGTACATGCATACTCTCCAGAGCAACCCTCACAGATTTCCAGGATCTCATCTCAGAACCATACAGGAACAGGAAACAAAAGTAAATAAAAAAATATATCTCGATCGAAAAAAATTCGGGGAAAAATTCAAAATGAAGTGCTCGTCGTCGTCGTCACCCTTCTTCTATTCCAACCAGGCGCGTCGCGTAGAGATGAATTTTAAGGGTGTACACACTTGACAATGATACGAACCCTCCATCATGGAAAAAATCCGGTTCCAGAGATATATTCTAGCCGTCGTATGTGCGCGCATTTATGCATGTATTATTACTACATAAAGTGTGATGTACTCGGGGTGAAACTCATCATCGCATCCTGTCCTAATCCCTTGAGTTGGTTCCTGAAATGAAAACGAAAACAAAGGAAATCTCTCGACGAGTGCGCTGGGGCGATATCCGCTTTCCGAGCGCGGAAATCAAATGAAATCTACTCCCTAGCACCCGTACCTACACATAATTTAAGGATTGTTGTTGTGGGCTTAACAAAAGAAATCGAAACTCGCGTGAGGATGATGAAGCTAATACAGGACAACGATGACGATGATATCATGCGGTCGTGGATGGTTTCATTCATTTTAATCCGTGTGTTTGAAGGGTCTGGCCAAAGTGAAGTGCTTCACTGTCAATGTGCAAATATACTAAACCTACGCCACCCTCTGTCCCACACCATCGGAGCTCGCTTTCATCAAAAGGACTTTCGTCTTGGCTTTCTACAGTGTGTACACTTAGAAATGAAGGCTACAAAAGCGACGCGCAAAGGGTGGACGGACATCTCGCGTTGATGCCAAGTGATGGATATTAATAGTCCTCCTGCCTCGGCGACTAACACCAGAGCGAGAGGCAAGCTGTGTGTATTTGAACACCCAGCTTAGCACACAAGGGTCCTCCGCCGCAGTATACAGCAAGTAACTGCCAGCAGCCTTATGTACAAAACAGAAAAAGAGAGTTCCAGAGAATCGCAGAGAATATAGGCTAGGTACAGCAGTGCAAAACTCCCGTATTTACTTTGTAGTATCTAGCTATGGACGTATCTCTGGGTAGATAGGTACACCATCAATGATGATGATTTCCCTTTCGTTAGCCTCGTTGTTGTCGGTTGGGAGCGTCCTGAGAGGGGGGGTTTCACGCAAAGTCTGTTCTGTGAACACTCGAGGGTTGTTCGGGCTTATATACCAGCGAGGCGTCATTTGTTTGGCGTACCCTAGAGAACGCCTGATAATGATGAGATGCTCGACGCTTGTTAATGCGAAGTATTTTTCTTTTTTTCCGTCAATCCTTCTAGCTTGAGGGGGAGATTCTTTTTTCTTCGATTTTTTTCCTTCGTGTTGTAGCTATCAATTCCAGATCTATCGTTAGCGATTGAACCTGAATGGGATAAGCCACTGTGTGTGTGCAGTTCGGTAGCGATGATAATTGTAATTGAGTCGATGGTATCCTTTCTTTTAATCCACTTTGGCCAGCTACGGTGCCACCCTTTTTCTCGTGCACTGTCAATCATAATAATAGGTATTTTTTATGCAAGGATTTATTAAGATTTCTTTTTGGTGATGTTGAAAGGTTTTTTTTGTCGTCGGCTAATTGGAAAAGGAGTGGTTTCGAAAGGGGACTACATCATTGGACTTGTAAGGCAGCCTAGCTGTCGGGGGCATCTTAGGAAAACAAACTGCTGTCTTTTAGGGTTGTGTTAGGGGTCTAGGGGGAGTGTGGTCGGGTTCTAAGGCTTATGATTGTGGACAAGTTGTCGGTTATGGGGTTGAGTTAGTAGGTGGACGCAGAAGAATATTATTTTAGCCACATTGCAGTCTTGTTTAGCTTAATCGCGCCGATGCTTCAGACAACCAGCTGTTATTGCGTGGCATCGCGATGGTACACATTTTGATCTATGACTATTTGCCAGGTGCTGATCGGCCCTTAAGAGAAGGCGGGTTCTTTTCCACGTTGTTTGGTAGAATAAACTTAACCTAAAGCTCGAAACAATGGTTTGTGAACGACGTTCAATCGACATCTTTCACTGTAGGTTTTGGACTTCGCCAGGCGTTCTGTCACCTTTCCTTTTCATTGTGTATATGAATTGGATGTTACAGCGCAGCCGTGGCGAGGAACGGTTTGAATTGGAGGATAAGGATAAGTCATCTGCTTTTCGCTGAGGACTGGGGTCCGCCCAGAGCGAACTTCGACAGGTTCGTAGCCGTCTGTGTTGATATGTTCACGTTTGCCGTGATCCCCTAAACAAATCAGAGGTAATGGTAATTTCCCGAATGCCTGTTCAATGCATACTGCATGTTTGTGGAGTCCCATTGAAACAGGTGGAGGGGTTTAAGTATCTTGAGGTGCCTATTCACGAGTGATGGAAGGAGCAATACTAAGTTATCCTGTGGGATTAGTCAAGGTGGAGCAATTTCGGGACAGTTTGGTCAATCTTGGCATCGGAGCTAAGCTGTCGGTCTTTAATTCAGTGTTTGTTCTGACTCTCTCCTATGATCATAAGGTTTCGGTGACGGAAGATCGGGAAGTGACGAAAGGGGGCGGATCACATTTGCCTTTAACGATGGTTAAATTGCATTCAAACATTAATTTTTGTTTCTCTTCACGGGTATTAGGGAAGGGAGATACCGATGCATGATGAAGGGCGAAATGCAACTGGCTATTTACGCTGGAGTATTGTTTGTAGAAAAAAAGCGATAAAACGTTGCCGGCGTTCAAGCGAGTCTATTGACTTTGCAATGTCCCTATCAGTGATAGGCTATCACCAATAAGTCTTAACACATGGTTTTGGTGCGCCAGACCATATATGAGCGTTAAGCTTGAGCTTTAAACCTACGAAAGCATTTTAAACTAAGGCCAGGACCGAAGAGGTAAAGTAATTTTTGCACCGCAACAATTGGCGACTTCGAATATGTAGTCGTTCCAAGTTTGAGTGACAGAATTCGAGTTTGGACGCATTAAGTTCCACTCGATTGGTTGAACCCCATATTATTATTCTGTCAAGTCGTAATTTAATGAGCTTAACATACACACGTTGCGAGCAGGAACGTGAGTTAGGGAATGAGTTCCAGTTGGTTGCACGAGATTACGAAAAATGAGATCTTGTTAGACTAGGTTAAGACGGTTTTGGTAGTTTAATCTGTCTGCATCCTCGGTCATTGGTCTGATATCCCTTTCTTGGCTTTGTAGCTCCTATTTCGCATTCTATACACTGTCTTGCAGCACCTATCTGCAACTTAGCCAATATTGTCTCGGTGCTAATGGAGTTAGTTTAGCGTAATGTTCTTCCTTCGTGAGCAACTGCTTGGGTTTTGTCCATTATTGCTACGGTGGTGTAATTTTTAGATGATAAATATCGATGGCTGCAGGCTTATGCAGTTCAGGAATTTCGCAAAGTATATGATGTTGCTTCGAGTGACAACGTCGCTCATTTCATTTAGCCATCAGCAATTAGCCGCGGGGTTGCTCCGTCCTCCTAATACCAATCAATCTCAACACAGCTGTTTCTGTTTCTGTTTATCTTTCTGTCTGTCTGGAACAGATCCCAATCAAACATTTCCGCTAATTTACAATTGTGCTGCTTGCAAAACATTTTAATTGCACCTACTCGACCCAATTCCCATTTCAAAGGGAGACACAGATAAAGCGAAATCCTTGCAGCAAAAAGGAATCTCTCTCTCTCTTCCACTTAATGTTTCATCTGTTATTACATTCATTGTTAGGCATTTCATTACTATTGTTGCGTAAGGAAAATACAAGAAATTTCGATTTAGAAAGGATCCAGATCCGCCCTTGAGCTAGAAATGATGATACGACGACTGCCAAGACACCGCGCTGTCTCAAACAAACAGATGATTTTTTTAAAGGATAAAAAGGAAATGTGCAATAGGTACTTACATAGCAAAAAACAAAAAAAAAAAACGAAAGAAAAGACATCCCTAATCAAAGGGAAGAAAACAACATATACGCAGACGGATTTTTGCATGGAACTCCTTATGCAACTTGTGTACCTAAGGAAACGATTGAACAGTAGAAGAATCCTGTATTGTGCGCTGCGGTAATGCGAGTTCTTTACCAGCACTTGAGATAGGAAAAAGAAAATCACACAAAAATATCTGATTGCCATTGTGAAATGCAGAGTTTGGTGTAGGTACACCTTGGATAAAAAGGAATAAAAGAAGCGGAGCACCCAACAAGCCTTTGAAAAGTTGAATCAAGGCGCGGAGTTGGTATCCTTTTTTCTTTTGTGTGGCGATCTTGATGTTGTTTAGACTTGTGTTCACCTTCTTGAATCACGTAATCCTAGCTTAGCACGTGATTTTACAAGCCGACACAGGTAGATAGGAATAAATGGAAAAGGATTAGTCAGTCGTGGGTAGGACATTTGCAGTGTTTCTGCAAAATTTAAGCTCCTAATCGTTTTGCGCAGACAAGAGTTAATTGTTTGGAAGAAAGGAATGTGTTTAGGTACTCAATGGATGTGGATGCGTAGGAAAAGTTTGACTATTGTCAAATTGAATGTGAAAATGATGTCAGCGATAATGCGAATGCCAGTGTCAGTAAATAACCTTTTAAAGACGACATTTAAGACTTTGAAAGGCCATGTTTTCTTAAGATAGGTCGAGGTACGTTGTAGTCAGCCGTTCCCAGATCTGCGTTTTCTCCAGGGAGCTGACAACCTTTTAAAATAATGTAGCCAAACCCGGTAATAGACCCAGGCTTTTCTTCTTAGCCGAGTTAAACTGCCGTTCTTCCAAAGGTATTTTGTTCTCTGCTCCTTTCGTTTTCCCACGCTTGGAGTTAATGCCTGTTTGTTAATTAGCGTGATAATAAAAACTTAACCACAAATTTATGAAGAAGTTATTCGTTTCCGTTTTTGATTGATTTCTACAGAGTTCGACTGGGATGATGAGGATTTTAGCCTTAGAAAACCCCGACTACCAATGATTTTTCGGTTGACCTATGGCCCGTGTTGTTTTTAGATATTTCCAGTGGACTGTAGGTAGATAAAGTTGGTCTCATCTAAAATCTGTTTATTCCATTCTCAGTGTTTATGTTTGAACACTAATGCACGAACCATCTTTTGGTCGGGTTGTGAAGGCATATGCGAGTAGTTATATCTGCTTAATTGGAATCTTGAGTAAACAGACAAGTCGGTAGGAAATCGATATTGGACCCTAGAAATTAATATATTCTTGGCGTCAATGCAAGCAACGTTATCATTTAGTCTCGGTGGTAGGTGGCAGGCTTTTCTCTAGGTGCTCTTGTAAAGTGAATATTTGGCCGATGACTGATGTGGTAATGTGAAAGGAATTTCACTCGTCAAAGAACCACAATAGGTAAAACATTGGACGAATCTAAGACTCCTACTTATGTAGTTTAGCAGAAAGTTTAATTAATTGTACGTACCTTATGCTGGTCTAACTATTTCTTCAGCTTTTTAGTCTTGTAGTTTACTGTGATTGAGAGTAGATAGAGTTGTAGACTGATTCCTTTGGCCCCTATAGTATGCTTAAACCAGGAACGAAATGATTTGTAGTTGAGCAACTAAGCAGCCCACAATTTTTTAGGAATGGTTGTGTTCATTAGGACGTCTTGTCCTAATCGAAATCGATTGACTAAGTTTAAAGGAACACAAGACAAGGTATCAATTCGTGGGTTTTATATCATTTTCTTACCACAGTTAGCAGTGCGCTAAGGCTCACTAACACGGTACCACCTCTCGTCGGGGAATGACAAGCCTTTGGGAGTATAATTTGTCATGAAAAAGCTTCTCAATTCGCCGGTAGAAGTCGCCAATAAATTGTAGGTTCCTTTTATTCGTGCGAAAAATGTAACACGCTCAACATGAATGGTTGCGAGAAGCTCGGCCTTGGCTCATTCCGAGCTGTCGCGCCAGCTATTTATTTTATTCTAAAAATAACAAATGAGACGGCTTCCGTCTTTTATTTTACTACACCATACATCACGTTGTGCCCTGAGAAGGGAGGACTGGCAGAGAAACGCTATGATCTCAGCAAAACAGATTGCGGTCTTTACGGTTGGTTCAAAAACCACCAAAGGAACGGGGTCTGGGATCTACTCCCAAGAGGCAAACCTGAAAGTATCCATAAAACTCTCGAAAACTGCCAGTGCATCCAAGCAGATGTTCTGTCTGTGCTCATAGCTGCAGAATCAGTAGGGATGAAATCGATATCCGGAAGGGATATCACCATTTACATTGATAGTCAGACTGGACTTAAAGCGCTAGAATCAAATGTCGTCAGATGTGCACTAGTCTTGAAAAGATACAAGTTAGACTTTGTTGTCAAGTCCAAAACAGCTAAACATGGAAGAAGGGGCCACTGTAGATCCTCCTTCCTGTGTAGCTCAGCAGAATTCTCAAGAATCACAAGTCAGGCAAATCAGAGATGATCTAATACAACAGGACACAAGGTAGTAAAGGCCTGCGCTAAACCACAGAAGAACCAGATATATTTCCAGTTTAAACTGGGCACAGCTACAACTAGTTCTTGCCATCTTTTCCAGTCACTGTCTTCTGAGGAAGCACGGTAAAAAAGGCCTCTCGGATACAGATGTTTTCTGGTTTTGCAATGATCTATGCGCCGCTGAGGACATAACACACGTATTATGTGAATGTCAAGCAATTGCCAAAACACGCATGAAATTTCTGGGCAGGTATTTCTTTAGTAATCTAGAGGGGCTAGGCTCTGATGGCTATGAATACATGGTAAAAATCTGTAGGGAAATCCAATGCCAATTGGTTTTACAGCTGACTTATGCAAGCGCTGGCTACATAATCCTACTCTACTTAGATTGGGTTAGGTTATGGGGAAAGTTCCCAGTCTAATGCCTGTGCGTCCACGGGGGCCTACTGGTCCATTGTGTTCCCCTTTGCGCTGTGGTCCATGTTCCAACCTTGGGTTCTGGGTGGGTGGTCTATCGCAAAACCAACTTGTACTCTTAATAAAGTGGCGTATGTTCGCAAGTGGTACTTCTGTTAGGTTTCCCAGTTCTCCAAACAGCCTGTTTCCCATGCATTACTCTCCCTAACCTTACCTATTATTTTTGGGATGCATTTTTGGCAAGTTGTGGACTTTTGTTTTGTCATTGGCGCCGTTGTTCGATCCTGGTCAACCAACAACTATAAGCGAGTTGTTAATCTAACAATTTGGCTTGTACATACAAATGTATATTCCATAGCCCTACCTACTTTTGTTGGAAGTGTTCTTCTTCATTGTGCATTGGAAGGGGTATTGGGGGTAAACTTTAAACAAGAAGCGGTCGTGACCATTTCATTTCATTGCTTGTTTTAACTAAGATTCTTAAGCTTGATCAGCTCAAATTTTGGGCATTGAAGGTCTTTTCTATACTGCAAAACATTGTAATTTTATTTCATATATTTTCTTTTCAGGGTGTTTTGCAGCGCCTTCCGTACGAAACCTTTCGCAGTCGGTGGAAAGGTTCGCTTTCGCAGCTGACTATTGCAAAATGGAGTCAGACTGGTCCTACGGTCGCATTTTTTGTCTTTTCGAGCTAATCTCTGTTCAAAATAGACATTATTTTCGAATTTCCTTTCACTTTTTTAGTGCGGTTCGGTTCGGACTTATTCGGGAATTCGCGATACAGTTGTAGCCGAAAGATCTTGAAAGCTTTAACAATCTTCTGTTACTCGCATTGGTTAGGTTCGGGAGTGTTTTCGCGTAATGATAGTCCAATTAGTATGCGTTTAAAGTGTTGAATATTTGAGAACAATTTTTAGTTTTGCGTCTTTAAAATTCCCATGGTTATCTCCTTCGCAACGTTTCGAAAGTATATTTTGTCCCCAAAAAAGGCGTAGATGCCATGTTTCTAAAGCTAAATCTTGTTTTTTATGTCCAAATTAAAGTCAATGCGGTACGCGACCCCCTTGTTCTTATGTATTTTTAGTAAAATCTAGAAAAACTCGTTGCTTTTTTTCTTAAATGTTGTCTTTTTCCATTCGTAGTGTGTTATGCTTTAAGTGCTTTAAAAGTTTTTGTTAGAACCTTGTTTTAAATGTTGTTATTATATCATATCCCCTAACGTGAAAGTGCTCCAAAGTATACCCATTTTTTAGAGCTCTTCAAGCTTCTCAAAAAAAAAAAAAAAAACGTGGTGCCATGTCTATCTCTTGTCCGGTGTGCTAATATGAAATTTTCGTAGATAAGTCCTGGGATATCGTTTTGATTTCGTTAGAACTTATAAGCTTACTCAGGCTTATAAACTTTTAATCTCAGGCCTTAAATCAATTCAGTGTTTACTAAAACTTTAATGAAGATCAGTGAACTCTCTTGTTTAACGGTGAGTGAACTTTTAAATTTTTATCTTACTCAATCATATATTTTTCCTTTTTAAATATATTTATAAGCCCATTCGTTTGGATAGAGCTGGGCTTACAGAACGTTTCTTATAGTATATATTGTCTTAAACATTAGTATGCACGTTACAATAAACAGCCATCTTAAGTGAGCTAAATTTCAGTAAGCTTGGCTTAAGCCATGATCTTTTCGGACTCTGATTTTATTTGTGGAAAACTCAATTTCTAAGCGAACAGTTTCTACAGTTGTCATTTGAAAACTTGTTAAGCTACCTTCGATGGTCACAGATGATATTATGAAAGGAAAAGTAAACTATAAAGAAAGAAGATACAGGCGGGCGATGAAAATAGACCTTAGTCGGGTGGGACAAGCCGAAATAAATTTTAAGTGCTGTTAAAAATTAGAGATTTGATAGGAAGCAGGAGCTCAACTCTGGCAGGGCCATTTCATTGGATTTTCTCTCAGATAAATCGATCTTCGATCTATAAATTTTTTCTGATTCCAAATATTTGGTCACCGCAGCTAGGTTGGACTGCTGAGCGACCGGTGTGGGTTCAAGCAACAGCCATGTCCCCCGAACATTTTTCACGGCACCACCTCTCTATATGTCAGTTGTGGCGCCCTGTTTGTGGCGTCATTGTTCATTTCACAGTTTGTATGCCTAGGGAGGTTCTTACAAAGAGATGTAGCTGTGGTTGTTATTTCCCGGTATATCGTTGTGCCCTGATGCCCTTAGTACCTAACATATGCCACCATATTGGCCCCGACTATGATGCTTTCATTTACTCACCACAAGATGTCACTCGTGTTTCTGCTCTCAGTCCCACCGCCATTAACAAATTGACATCTCGCCAAGTGCATTGGCAAATAAGGATTACGTTTCAATTACTTTGACTTTTTTCCAGAAAAAAATCCTTCTCTGACAAAGCTCCTCTTTTCATGTCTAAGACAACGTATCCATTGTTTCTCTCGGTGGAATCCTTACAGAAAACATACAACTTGGCATTCGATGTTTTTTTTTTCTCCTTTCATCTTTTTTATGTACAACATTCTTAGAGGGTGACAAAGTATGCGCATGTACAGGAGCAACAAGAAAGAAAAATGTCGCATCGTCCTTTTTCCCTATGCTACTCTGCCCTCATCGTCGGTCGGGTAGTATCATCATGTGTATATTGTGGTATACGAATCAAATGGTCCTCAAGGGGGTTGGGAGGGATGTGACAACGATGGTTATGAAGATGAAAGGAACACATTTTCGCCATTTTGATTTTGTGATTCTGTTCTGTTGCTGCTGTTCCCACTCGTATCACTGAGATTTTGAGGTGTGGAAGATGAATGGGTATTATGAGGCACAGGATGAAGAAGGGATTTGTCTTCCCAATTGGGAAAAGTTGGAACTTGTTAAGTGATTAAGTACACACATGGCATTTGCTGGGAACGTGCAAACGGGGATGAGTTGATGGTGTCAATAGAGATTGGTGCTAAGTTTTTGACGGTTTAACAGAGGAAACAAGCACTAAATTTACTCTTCAGTTGCGTCTTAAACCTTCGAATTCTCTCTGAAATTTTCACTGTCTTCACATCTGTGTATGGCCGACGAAGTGCTATGAGGTCTTCAACCTTCGTTCTCCACAAGGTTCGATCTGAGGTTCCCTTCTTTTTGAGGTATTCGTAGGTCTTCGGTTTGATTAAGAAGACTGTAGGTAGGTAAAGCTATTACAATTTTCATCCTCAACTGTATCTTTATTCTCCATCCCTTCACATATGCAATTACTGCCACTTAGGCCTCTGCAGGACCTCATTTTTTTTCACATCTTTTGCTTATGTACTTCTAAACTCACTCCAACCTTATTTACTAACATCCGAGGGTTCAATTATAGCACCCTTCAGTAAAAGATGACGACAGAAACCCAAGTTCCACCAACCCTCCTTTTTCGGATTTAAAAAGAAAAAAAAAAACAAATCAAGTCAAGGGCTTCATTCGCCGACTTCCATGTTTACATTGTTCAGCCATTCGAATAAAATAAGAGAATATCCTTTTGTTCTCTCCTCGGAAGCCGGCGTATCCTTAACATATAATTAAAAGACTCTTTCTCAATTTGATGGCTGCCTCAAAGATTGATAAAGCAGCAATCAGCACGTGCACAACCCTGTGTCTCAGTCCATAAAGACACCCTCGAGCTAGCTGGGTGGCTACCCATTTCAAACACATGGTTTAATTTCCCAGATCCTTTCACCTTTGTAGAGCGTTTCTGTGCTTGTAATCCTTGTCGCCTTGTCCCCAAACGGGGTGTACAACAAAGCGAAAGGAAAGGATCACTCTACATGATGTCATTATCTGAACCGAAAATAGTGGAAATAGAAAAGCTTGGAATCAGGACATTCTGACGGTGATGGTGTGGTGGTGGTGGTGCATCCACTCTTGTATCCTTTTGTGTTGATTCAAAATGCAACCGTTTCTCTGTGAATCCTTGTCAAGAGGAGTATTTTTTTTTTATTGCGACACAGGTACGAGTATTTGTGTTTTGTGAGTTTGCGGTTGCATGCTCCCACAGAATAGACTGCAACTCGAGGATTGTCTGTGTTAACGGAGGCCGGCAGGCGGAGGTGGGACGTAAACATGAATCAAAAAGTTTTTCTATAGCATAATCAGCTCTCTTCAAGATTGGGTGTAGCACATCATTAGGATATGATTTCTGTCTTAGAGCGAGATGAGAGATTGAAAGAGGATACCTCAACAAACAGTTGACATTTGCACAATCCTGTGTGGGAATTATGTGCGGCAAAAGGACACTAATCAGAATAAAATATGAATACAAAGTAGCATCTACAAGAGTAATTAGTGTGGAACAAGAGACTTTTGCTTGAAACAAGGCTATACGTGGCAGTGGGAATTAAAGTTGTCCTTTGAGCGTTTGACGTCATCGTAATAGATCGAGTCTCACTTGACAGTGAAATCCTTAAGCTCTATGAGAACCATCGATGGCCTATGACCTGAAATGTAGAGATTTCAAGTACCCTGAACACTTTTAGAAATCATGAGAGAAGTGGATAAGTTAGTTCTGTTTACACAGATAATTTTAGGCTTGGGTTAGGTTATGTTGAAGTGGGTGCCAGCTAAAGGCAGCACACTTGGACCGTTGTGATACCACATGAATCTTGAAAAATTCTCCTTTACCAACTCGTTAAACGACTTGGAGCTTTTAATGAAGCGTTAGACAGTGTCCAGTGATGACGCCTGTAGCAGCGTTAATATACAATTTCTTGAGAGAAAGCAAATACTCAGAGCGTTTCAGATTTAGCTTTGTCCCAATCTGTTTTGTCACTAGACACATTGTACCACCTGTCTACTTAAGATTTGTCCTATCGAGAGCATCTCGCTTAATTTTGAATAGAGTGTAACGACAGGTATGACTAATGAACCATATTTTGGTAGAATGGACATTGTTGTTTCATGTCTGGCGAGTTCATCGGCCTTATAGAATGTCCTTATGGCCGGCACCCAACAGAGGTCAATACTGAATTGCTCTACTTGATTGCTTTTTGCCTGTCCGAGAAGATGCGGATATCTAAGGCGGATATCACCAGATATTACCATTATTTTCGCTTTGAACTCGCAACAATGATTTGGGAGACAGAAAAGAGGGCTAAGGATAAGTCTATTAGAAAAAACTCCTCCTCCTCCTTCTCCTTCGTTGTTTTTTGATCCCTTGGTATAGAAGTACACCGACTTGGTTTCTCCTTCCAGAATGACCTGGATGGGTAAGCCCAGGATAAGATAGTTGAACCAAGTCTGAAATCTCATCACCCGTATGGGGATAGCCCCTGATGATTTAGACTCGGTGGCGGAAGATCGGGAGATGTGGAGTGTCCACTTAAGCACCCTAAGTCCGCGACCCTCATAGATAGTGGATAAGCGGGTCATTGGAAAATGAATGAGTGACTGAAAATGAATTTATTTTGGGTATGGTCTATGTTTCCTGGTGAGACTACTGAGAATGCAAACGGGGCCAAATTCTTTACTGGACCATGAGAATGTTTTGAGACGAACAGCCGAAATGACAGCCATTTGCCTTCCAAAGATGCCAAGCGGTGTCCATTGAAACAGAATGTCCAGTGGTGCAGAGGATGTCGTGCGAAGTGTATCACTTATGCACAAACAAGCTGATGGGTTATCCAGGGCATAACACCAGGCCGTACGTGAGTTTCGGTGTTATGACCGCGGTGTAGAGCCAGTGAGTTATGTTGCTTAGGTTCCTATTCAAAATAAGACCTTGAGGCTCAAGCTTTTTCCGTATTTTTGTCACAAAGCGTGCAATAATTTGACATTTCTACGTTGTCCTAAATCTGGCCTCAGATTGAGATTGAGGTCTTTAGTCCGCAAACCAAAGGCGTTTCCATCCCCCATAGACTAGTGTGTATGGACTAGAGAAATTAGTCTTTAAAAGTCACCCAAGTCGTGGTTTAAGTCTACGAGTGCAGAGAGAAAAAAAAATTAAAAGTTTCCATTAATTTCTTCGAGAATTTTAGTTCACTGAGTCATTTTAAGATGCCTTAGCCAAGCCGTCTTCTATTGTAATCTTAACTTACATCTAGATTGGCTTTGAGCGATGTCAAATTAAAATTGGTCGTCAGTCTATATTTTTGTGTGACTAGATGCCCAAGTCAAACCAGTTGATGTGCGACTTGCACCAAATACTTGTTCCAAGCTTAGGTTTCGAAACCAAGACTTACTTAAGGTGGCGCTACCGTCCGTGATGGACCTGGGTCTCAAACCGCAAACGTCTTTAACCAGCTCGATCTTTAGCCAGTTGCCTCCAGTGGGTTAAGGTCCCCTTCCACTTGCAATGCGCCACCTGAGTCGTCGTCTTCCCCTACTGCGCCGTCCCTCGGTTGTGGTGCATTGGTGTCCATCCACTCTACATGACCCAGCCACCTCAGTCGTTGGACCTTCACTCTTCTGGCTAAGCCGATGTCACTGTACAGCCTGTACAGTTCGTCGTTGTATCTTCTCTTCCATTCACCTTTTGTGCGGACGAGACCGAAAATTACCCGAAGGATTTTCCTCTCGAAACAGCCAAGAGCAACCTCATCCACTTTTGACAAAGTCCATGGTTCTGTGCCGTAGAGTAGGACTGGTACGATTAAGGTCGTATACAGGGTCACTTTAGTAGTTCAAGAGAGGGTTTTGCTACTCAATTGCCTTCTTATCCCAAAGAAACAGCGATTGGCAAGAGTTATTCTTCGTTTGATCTCAGCGGAGATCTCAGAATTGATAGCGGAGCCTAGGTAGACAAACTCCTTAATTACCTTAAAGTTATAGCTGTCTATTGTGACGTTCTGTACGAGACGTTGGTGTTGGGTGTCTTTTCTTGCTGACAGCATACACTTCGTCTTGCCCTCATTGACCGCCAAACCCATCTTCGCCGCCTCCGTTTCAATACTCACGAACGCGTCAGTGGCATCACGCTGCGTTCTTCCGATTATGTCAATATTGTCGGCTTATCCGAGACGGACTTTTGAAAGATTGTGCTTCTGGTGTTGGCGCGTGAGTTTTTTTTGCAACTCTTTCAAGAACGATATTGAAGAAGTCGCATGACAGCGCGTAGTCTTGTCTAAATCGTTTTAGGTGGATTTCATAGAAATACCACCTATTGCAGAGGTCCTCATGACGCGACTTTCAAAAAATTTGAATGCCATTCGTCTTCGCTATCATAGCAAACACTAACCTCATACTCCGTTAAAAATTTTATATATATATATATATGTATATGTATGTATATATATGTATATGTATATATATATATATATGGACACATAAATAGCACAAAATCAGTTTCCAAAATGAACACGAAATTTTATTACATTTTTTTTAACAAAACCAGAAGAATTTAATATTATTTGAAAACTTGATGAATAGTAAGTGTAATGACCTTAAAAAAATGATGTTGACATACTTAAAAATGAATTCAACATTGAATGAAAATAAAAAGTTCAAAATGGTCCTGGACACAGAAATAGCACAACATTTGTTTTCTGAAAATTTAACTGAGAAATATTCAAAAATTTATTTAAAATGTTTTTGTTTTGTATTTAACCAATTCAATATTTTGTACTGTAGCCAGAATTATCTATTACCGCCTGACATCGCCCCATACTCTCAACCAGCTTCTAACATCTTTCCTATGGGATAGAATACCAAACTTCCTTTATGTCACTCCAAAGTCGGTCGTTGTTTTTGAAAATTTCTTACCCAATTTTTACCTTAACATCGTTCCACAAATGTTCTATTGGGTTAAGGTCGGAACTCTATGCTGGCCAATCCAAAACACAAATATTTTCTTTGGACAACCACTCTTTTATTAATTTGGCCGAGTGCTTCGGATCGTTATGGTGCATAAAAATCCAATTTACTGGCATAGACTCAAAAGTATCGGGCTGGATCGTATTCTTCAAGATATCCAGATACTGAAACTTGTCCATTTTTCCATTTATTTCTTCAAGAGGTCCTACTCCGGGCCAAGCAAAAGCACCTCAGACCATTAGATTGCCCCCACCGTGCTTAATAATTTTTTGCGTGTACCTGAGGTTTAAAGCTTGGCCTCTTGGACGATGAAAAATCGTTCTACCATCTGGCCCAATTCTATTTATCTTGGTTTTGTCGCTCCACACCACTTTTTTCCAAATTTGTAGGTCCTTACATTTATGAGCTCTTGCAAAGGTTTAACGTTTTCTAATATTTTTTTTTGGTAGGAGCGGTTTCTTTCTAATCATTCGTCCAAAAAGCTGAGCTTTATTCAACCTTCTTTTTACTAATCGACTTGATGTACAGGTCGTATATAATTGCTTTTTTTTCTGGGGTATAATGTACGCCTGTTCCCATTATGGCACAAAGTTGACTTACAAAACAATGTTCAAATGGAATTGTACAAAAATAATACAATAATGTTTACTTATACGCAATGAAATTGTTAAAGTCGCAATGTGTGCTATTTCTATGTCCACCCGCATCAAACACTTCGCAGACTAAAATGATCACGTGTCAACATACCGAAATGATAACGGTACATTTGTTCGTCTAACATCTACAACACGATAGGGGGAAACAGTATAGTCCATAAAAGTTGGAATCATTTAAATTTTGTAGTAAAAAATGTTTGCGCACAATTTTCATTTTCATTTGTGCTATTTATGTTATATATATATATACATATATATATGTACATATATGCAATATAACGGATTCTTGTGGACACGATTGAGGCCGCAATTATGAACCGATTTGAATAAAATTTGGTATACATGTTCGTATGCCGAATACCTCGGCTAAGTTCGTAGATGGGCATAATCGGTCCAGAGGGGGGCGGGTTACGCCCCTTTTTATGTCTCAAACGGTATAATTTACAACTCAAATAAATCCCAACTTCCGGTTTCGATTTTTTAGTAATATAGTAGATAACAGTGAACCGAATCCGCCTGCTACCAATTTGGGCGCCATCTTGGATCCGCCATCTTGAAATTCTTCAAAATTGATTGGATTTCGCTGAAATTGAAAATCCTTACAAATCTCGCGGTAATTAGTACAAATTCGTTTTAAAAGTGAACAATTTTGTCCGCCATTTTGTTCCCACCATCAGAATAGATGACATACATAAGAAATCCACCTACCTCTTGCGGCGCTTGCCGGAAGGTTATTTTTTGACATCAAAAGTCTCGGTGATATCTTGACCGACCTTGATGGAGCAGCGCGCCTTCTCCATGGTCATCCTGCACAAACGAACGAGGTTGGCAGGGATGCTAAAAATAGACATAGCTCTGTATAGCTCGTCTCTAAAGATGCTGTCATAGGCAGTCTTGAAATCGACTGAATGAAGAGGTGGTGGGTATCGATTTGACGTTTCTCGGTTTTTTCCGAGATCTGCCGCAGTGTGAATATTTGGTCGATGGTGGGCTTTCCTGGCCTGAACCCACACTGATATGGACCAATCAGGTTGTTGACGAACGGCAACTAGGCCGTCAGCACCACGACAGCTATACAATTTATCATTTAAAGGGATTGTAGTGCAGGATAATTGATTTTGAATTTTGGCTTTGTGTAGGTCATCATCAGATGACGGCTTTGACGGCGCCCTCAGTAAAAGATGTAATTTTCTCCTACGGCTTAGAAGTGGATTCGAGTCTTAGAACAAACACTGATGAAACCATTCTCGAATCAAAAAACCGTCATATGGCGTCAACAGTCTTTACCGTGGATATGGCAAATTTCGCAACGGAATAACCATCGTGTTGTATGGTATGGATGTTCAAAAGGCATTCAGCAGGTGATCGCTAGTTTTATCAAGGCGCTGAAAATTCCATGTCGCCGTTGCTCAATGGCCGTGGCCATGGTTAGTGCATTGGACTGTTGTGCTAGCTGCTTGGGCTCAAGCCCCAGTCATGTCTACCACCTCTCATTGGGGAACGACAAGCCTCCGAGAGTTTTAATTCGCCGTTTGGAGTCGGTAATAAATTGCAAGTCCCCCCTTACATTCGTGCGAAAAATGTAACACGCACAACGTGAATGGTTGCGGGAAGTTAGGCCTTGGCTCATCCCGAGCTATCGCGCCAGGTTTTTTTGTTTGTTTTAAATTGCCGAGAACAGGATACATACCACAAGGTTGTATGTGGTTTTCTATTATATTAGTTCGCGAAATAGGACCAGAGTAATCAAAATGCTGTTTCTCAAAGTTCCATATGGTTACCTTCACCTTTTCTGATTTATAATCCTCATTGGAAAGCCGCCAATTTGGTCACGAAATACTGGAATCCTATTCATTTAGAAGTGGACTCTCACAGCACTTTCAAATCAGCGTTCCACAAAAGAAATCA
The DNA here is from genome assembly GCA_917880715.2 of Matsumyia berberina. NCBI lineage: Eukaryota > Metazoa > Arthropoda > Insecta > Diptera > Syrphidae > Matsumyia > Matsumyia berberina. Next base: position 78,332,256 of record OU862871.1, on the reverse strand, counting down.
CTTGTACGTTCCACCCTAAATCACCCTATGTGTATGTGTCTTCTGTAACTACGTTGTTTCCTGTAGAATAATTCAAAAATCCAAATCCGTCATTTCGGTAGGCGCCTCTTAACCTCACAAGGACTAACGACAGGCACTCGATCCGCTAGACCTATTAGAGCAGCCAAGGGTGTTCCGAGATTAAATAATAATGCAGAGCTTAAGTACTGCACATCACATCTAAAATTCCGAACCATGTAAGAGAAGATCATGATGATGATGATGATGATGCCGCTGCAACATCCAAAACACAAGGACACAGAAGAAGATGTAACACGAGAGTAGCTTACGCTGATGAGTGGAATAAACGGGAATATGTTGGGTTCGTGTGCCTAACAGAGTCACTTACTTGACAAGTTGACAAATTGAAGCAATCCGCCATATTAGAGAGTAGGTACTAGAAGAGCGAGCAAGAAGGCGGGAGCATGCTTCAGAAGCAACCCACCGTCAATGCATACACAAATATCCTGCCTGCACATCTTGAAATGCGAACAAACGGTTGTGCTTCCTTCTTTTTCTGTTTCGTTTCTGTTTTTATTTATTTTTTTTTTGAATGGGAATTTACAAACACACAGACGGATGGAGGACAAATGCTGAAAAGGATGCGACGCTCCAAGGATGATGTGGGTGGGTGCCAGTAGTAAGGACTACCTAATGAGTGTAACGAAGAATGAGTGGTGTATCGTCGCATCACATCACGCAAATCTCTAGACACAGCACGTGCACATGAATGCGCTTCAAGTCCTTTCTCTTGTCTCCATCTACCATTCTCCGACGACAATGATGATGGTTATTATTATTTTCGCATCCTATTATTGCAGTTGCCCCCCTCCCCCCCCCCCCACTCAGCTAGAGTGTATTAATAAGGACATTTCTATCATTAAAACGACAACGACAACGATGAACAAGAGACTTGTCATGAGTAGTCAGAGAGACAGAGAGCGAGCGAACGAACGCTCATAGGGAACTTCAATTCTAGGTCCTGTCGTATTTATTCAACCGCATGCAGGAGCTGCGTGCTCCCTTTTTGTGCTCCTCATTCTTTTGGCATTACGAGGAGAGTAATTGTAAAAGCTCATCCGTAAGGATCAACAAATTAAAAAAAAAACTCATTGAATGGGGCCTGGTTGGTGGAACTCGTCCTTCATTTTCTTTTGATTCCTCTGCAACCTCTTAGGAAAAATGTCGCATTTGCAGGATTAAGAGTGGAAAATTGCAGATTTTTCCTGAATGCGCGTTTTTTCCTTCCCTTGGTGGTGTGTACCTATACTTCCAGTCTTTCTCTCGGTTCGAAGAATGAAAATGGCTGCCCAAAGAGGGTGAAGTCGTCCTGTCCTACCTTTCACCCCATTATTGGAGAGTCGGTGGTTTTTTTTTTCCTTTTTATCGTTTGGAGTGGGTATTTCATTTTAATTATTTGAATATCCATTTTCCGACGAATAAATTAATCGTCTTGTTATTTACAAGAGCGGCCGACAGAGGGAGAGTGAGAGAGCGATCCACTGCTGTAGCATGGTAATAATGCGCCTCTAAGTCTATTGAATTGTGACTGCATGGCGTATTTTACAAGAACCCCCAGTGCGGTCCTTGGAGCTCGTGCCTTGTCCCAGTCCTCTCTTAAACCCAATCGAAGGATAATTGTGGCGTAATGTATTTCTCGAGAGTTACCATGTGGAGGAAGACACTACAGAGTCTTGTTTGTTGGGGGCTGGCTAATAGAAAAGTGCTTACATTTCGAATAATGCCCTGCGACTGTGGGTTTCCTGCTGTCGTTGTTCTGCACGTTGAAGGATAAGAAGGCTAACAATGTTGCACACCACTGTTTGTGAACATGAAGGGGTGGTGAAGACATGACTTGGTAAATGATTTGAAAGTGGTTTTGTGGTTACTGCAAGGTCAGCATATCCGTAGCTCTGTGAAGGAGTTTTTTTTTTTAGTTGTCATGTTATGTACAGCGGTGGACAGTCGAAGTAGAAACTAGGAAAAGCTACAAATGGACTTTTGGAAGTGGGAGGGATAAAAATTCGATAATGACATTCTGTGGGTCAAAGTCTGTCGAGCTAAGCACGGGGAGCTACTTTTGGGTATAAGTTACTTTTTATTCCTCTGCGAGCTCTTTAAATCTTACAGTTGAGGTTACCTGGGCGTAGGAAATGACATTCTGTGAGTCGAACTCTTTGTCGTGCAAAGCGAGCTGACCTCGGGAGATCAAGGGCGTATGTTGGTGGATGGTTGGTTTACTGGGTGTCCTAAAGACTTACTCAGACCTCAAGCGGGTCCATTGTACCCATAAAAAGTATAGTCCTGGGAGTCAAACCAAGTGATAAAGTTGGCTAATCTGGAAACCACCCAGATGGGGATAGAAATCTCAGGAGTTTCCTAAAATCAGTGATATAAAGGTCTTCTAGCCCTTGGAAGAAGGTACTACCAAGAGTACGCAGTATTCTGGTGGCCAGCGCGGGACATTCACATAGCAGGTGCTGGATGATTTCTATTTCCTCTTCGTCCCTGCAGCTTCTGCAGTAGTCATTGTAGGGTAATCCAAGCCGCTACCATATTTCTCTTGTACCGTATTTCCCTTGTACGAGATTTTTGGAATCCTTCTTATCAAAGGCTGACCATAGTGATCTGGCTATTGCACATGTGGCCATGTGACACCATCGCGTATTTGCCCTGATCATGGTTTCCTAATCTATTTCCCCGTAAAGAGTGCTAATGGGTGTCTTTGCGACCGGAAGGGTATATGCATATGCTAGTTCCACGCCCCTCCTGGCAAGTTCGTCCGCTCTATCATTACCTGATACATCTTTGTGGCCCGGTACCCAGCATAAGGTCACCTTGTTGATCGTTGATTTTGTCTGCAAAGCTTTACGAGTTTCGATTTTGTCGATGCTGACTGCAGAGACTTAATAGTCGCCTGGCTGTCAACATGGATAGCTATGGTTTCTCTGACAATGTTTTCATTTTTGATTAGCTTTGCGGCCTGTAAAATGGCAGTTATCTCGACCTGAAAAGCGCTGCATCCGTCTCGAATTTTCAAGGATTAATTTACCCCTCTGGTAGGTAAAGGTAAAGTGGCGGCTCTTTAGAGCCCAATTAGCGCTAGGGTGCGTCGTTTTGTTACCCCTCTGGATTCACAGAAGACACCGGCACCAGTACCAGCGTCCATTTTGAATCCGTCGGTGTCGAAGGCTAGCTCTTCTTCAGTGCCCAGTCCTCTCTTCTTGGTATTTCGGTATCAAATCTCCTATCGAAGTCTGAGGTTGGAATGATGTAATCGGTGTCCCTGTTCTCCTTCGTGGTACTCCATTGGGCTAGAACGAAGGCGTGACCAAATGTGCTATTTGTCCAGAGACCTACTTCCCTTAGTCTGAGTGCCGGTTTTGCCGTCCTACTACTACAGTGGATGTCCACTGGAACTAGAGTTAGCATTGTTTTAAGTGCCGCTGTTTGTGTTAATCTTTTCGAACCTGTTATCCCTATGCAGCCTGATCTTTGCATCTTGGTTACACCTGTAAGGTGGCATTTCTTCTCAAGTGCCTTCCACCAAACAATCGAACCGCATGTTAGGATGGGTCATACAATAGCAGTGTACAGCCAGTGTACCACTTTCAGCTGAAAGTCCCATGTGTTACCAAACATCTTTTTACACGTGTAAAAGGCAATGTAAGACTTTTTAATGAGGTCCTCGATATTGCCTTTTTAGCTCAATTTTGAGGCTAAAATTACCCCGAGGTATTTTGTCGTCCTTCCAAGTGTCCGATCGATTCCGTCCATACATGGATTCTTGAAAGGTGGAATCGATCTTCTAGTGAAAAGCACAATCTCGGAAGGGCGTTTGTTACCTGGGTGTAGGGGATCTAGGCGGATTATGGCAATCTGTCTTTATTGCAATTTCTTTTCAATTTTAGGACAAAAAGGTTAAAACGACGATTTTGAGGTTAAAATGATGACCAATGGATCGAAGGATCATAAGCCTTCCGCAGTCTACATCTCCTCGGATCATTGAAACTCATGGACGACGAAGCCAGTCAATGTCAAATAGGAATAAGGACGACAAAGCGATCAGAATTTAGACAAAAAAAAAAAAACTGAAAGACAAATCCTGTCTTGGGTTCTAAAACTACCAAACTACTCCTCTTAACTTGGGTGCAAGGCAGGTATGGAGTGCCCTCTTTACCGCGTCATAAGCAACTTCTGCTTTTCCCTTATCGCGTCACTATCATTGCTGTGTGCCGACTTCTACTAAATGGTTATAGTACCGACGCTCGACGGCTGGAGTATGATGCGCTTTAGTCCCATACCGGTTCCGAGTCCATAAAAAGTGTTCTTACAAATTGAATGGAAGACTTTGAGTCGAATCCTTCGTCGGCAAGCTGGCAAAAAACAAATCTAACCACGCTTACACGAATCTGCGTTCTTTTTGAAACTGGTAGATCGCTTCGCTCGTTTTAAACTCCAAAAACGTCATTAATTTTGGAATATAATTTTCCAAGTTTGGGATCAGTGTTAATTTGCCCTTCTGTTGTCGAAGGCTTTCACAGGCAAAGTTATGGGCTTACATTCCTTTCTGAGACTTTGAGATTCATTAGGGTTGCCTTCCTCAACTTTCCAACGAAAACCAAATAAATTTTCATGGGCCATTGTCCCACGTCCTTTGAGGGTATACAAATGTCGAAATGTCCTCACAAATTGTTTTCGCTCAAGGGCCAATTACACCGAATTTTCCATCAAGTGTCTCCCGATCAGGAACTGAAACCCCTACGAAAAAACCAAGTAGGGAACGACATAACAAATTAAAAAACGGATTTTAATTACTTAAGAAAACTACGACACAAAAACTTTTTCAAAGCCCGCCCTTCCCATTCAATTTGGGATTTTTTTTTTTCGAAAAAATCGCCGTGAAAAGAATTTCATTTGAATACGATTGCAAGCAAGCACCACTGCCGCCACCATCATCATCATCATCGTCATCTGCATCTGCCAACCGTCCAACGTTTCAACGGTCCAAAGGTCCTATGTGCGCAGCCTTTAAATACAAATTAAGGGGACACTTTGGGGGCAAGTACTTCAGAAATAAAGGTAGAAACTGAATTATGCCATTAGGAAATAATAATCGGAAAATAAATTGAAAGAGTCGCCCCCCTCCCCATCACCGGCACCACCACCACCTCTCCGAGGAGAGTCCACTCCAGGCAAAACCATTCAAAAAGCGGAACTCGAATGGCCAAATATTGAACTCGAGTTGCGGTACACCACCGCCAATCCACCCACAGTCAAGAGCTCAGTCCGAGAAGAGAACTCCGGAGCCACCGCCGGAGCAATTATAAAGCGTTTCCTGTTTTTTTTTTTTTGAGAAGGGGGGCCGCGAATATGACTGAATGGATTCGTCGTAATTAAAAAAAGATTTAAACGCTTGATGTCGTCATTTCTATAATTTTTATCCAGGGAAGCGGAAGCGACATCGTCGTCGATTTATGTTTTGAAGGACACCCACCCAGAGCTGCTAGCTGGATCGGAAGAAGGCGTATAAAAGCCAAACAAGTTCACACAGCACAGCGCGTGTGTTTTCTTTTTTTCCAGCAATTTAATAGGTGCGCGTGTTTTTTGTGCGACGTAAATGGTTTTTTTTTTGCTTCTCCCGTTTGAAAGGACATTACAAGTGGGTTTGACAAATGGTGGATTAAAGAAACGGAAAAGGTTGGTTTGCCACAGGGGGAAGTGCGTCAAGCTAATCGGGTTATGCTTTGTAAACCTCCTCAAGGGGGGTTTAATCTGCCAGAAGTCTAAAAGTGCGGGAGCGTGGTTCTAAAATGAAAGCTGGTAGTGGGACGTAGCAGAATTTACACTGGAAATGATGCGTCTTGTTAGACTGTTGAATGTATTCTCAATGATGGTGCTTTTGCATAGGGCGACCATGAATTCTGAAACATTCCACGTTAAGGTCTCTAAATGGTACTCTGACGCACCAGTCCTGCCGAGAGTCCTGAATTTCTTAAGGCATACAACTGATGAGAACGACGTCGACAGCAGGGCTCGAGACAATTTTCAACGTGCTATCGCTAGACTTGTTCATGCAAGAGTCTTTCGCTAAGAGTGCCTTGAGAATAAGCCAAACGCATGGCTGGAAAAAGCTTGTAGGTGGAGACGTAAGCAGTGATTACATGTCACCATACCTCGACTTCGAAAAACCATTCTCCTGCACTTTCCCAAGCAGAGAAGAATGGGAAACTAATGAACCAACGAGAAATAGATCTATGATGGATATAGGAACAGGTGTCGGCATAGTCTCCGAACAATTGAACATACACAGCTCAATCAGACTCCACGATTACAGCAGTGTCTTTCAAGCGGAGGTCCTGGCAGTGACAGGCAGCCATTATAATATCAATGATGGCAATTACCATTTCTGCTATTGAAATGAATTGGATTTCCTCGTCACACGGACATAACCGGAAATGAGATGGCCGACGAGCTTGCAAGAACAGGATCTACAATGGATCAAAATCGAGCACTGCAATTGATTAAGCCCCCACTCTGCAATCTCAGAGAGCGAGTGGAATTTAGGACTCTGACGATAGCCAACAGAAGGTGGAAATCGTTCACTACCTGTTATATGTCAAGGAAACTTTGGCCAAAATACGACGAAGCCAGAACCAACAAGTTTTTGAAACATGACTGGAAATCGCTCTCAATGTTGGTAGGTGCACTCACCGGCCACAACCTTCTGAGAAACCACACAATGAAATTTAAGCTCAAGGATGACAATATATGTAGGGGCTGCGGTGACGAAGAGGTTCACGAGGGTACTCCTCATTTTCTTTGGCACTGCCCAAGCCTATGTCACTTGAGAAACAGAACATTAGGAAGACGTTATTATCAGGACGTACAAGAACTATCTGATGTTCCAATAAACGATCTCTTCAGGTTCCTGAAGACATTACGATGGTTGGAGACCCAAGTCAACAACGAGCGGTAAAGTAGAAGCCCGGTAGAGCCGGAACCAACCCCCATGGGCATCACAATGGCTTCACAAGGACCTAAGTGTGATGAGGTCGAGTGCTTTCTCCATCATCAACTCAGATACCTAATCTAACCTAAGGCCTACCACTGTTTGTATGTTCGTTGGTTCAAAATCGTAAAGGAAGAAGCATTTTCTTACCAAGATGAGCTATCCGTCAACAAAATTGAAGGACGGTGTACCATTTTGTGCCGAAATTGGCATCGAATGTGTACCTCTCTCAACGGCTTGTATTGGATACGAGTAGGTCCCTCAGATTTATCCTCTTTTGAGAGCAGAAAGCGTCGTTTTCTATCCGTAGTTGTGATTCGACAAAAAGAGAAGATGGTGATCTGTACTGATTCATCCTCGTTTCGCAGGCTTATGCCTTTTAGTCCTTTTGAGTCTGTTTAATCGCCTGTGGTTCAAGTGGCTGGCTTGGTGAGAAAGAGTCTTATACAAGTACTGCTCTGGTTTGTATCGCTCTTGTTCGTACCTCTTGTTCGTATCGCTCCACTTTGTATACCGCTCTATTTGCCATCGCTCTCCTTCGTACCCTCACCTTCATACATCTGTCGTTCCATTATATCCTCGTTTGCTTGGCTAGAAAACGTAAGACAGTTCCTAGGCTCTCAGTTTGTTGTATGATATGTTGGCACATGTCGAACACTGCTTTCAGTTTCTCGGTTTAGTGTCAGAGTCTTCAAAATTTTAGAAATTGGTCAGCCCTTGCACGATATCTGCAGTTTGGCCTATGTCTTGGCAGCAGAATCCTTTAGTTCCACTTTGGCTCTCATCATCCTTTAGGCGTCAGTACAATGTGTAGTGTCTTTCACAAGACTGAAGTTGAATAGAAACATCAGGGTCTTGCTGTGAGACAAGGTTGTCAGCTAGTGCTGCCGTTAGGTGACGGCTTTTCTTCACAAGTTGCAAACAAAAGTTTGGACAGTAGGCAATCGTGGGGCATATCGAACGCATTTCAAGTCCCCTCACTCCTTATTGTAGTGTAAAGCTTTGGTCATGCAGCCCGCCAAAGATGCTTCTACCAAAATTAATCGATTTTCTGATAGCTGGTGTGAGACTGGTTGCTGAAATCGCCCCAGGTTTACACACGACGAATTCTAAATTTAGAGCGAGCTTAGGCGTCTCGTCTCGATTGCATCGGGTGTCAACGATTACTCAGCATCGATTTAAAGTTGAAATCGAGCTTCATACCTTTGAGAGACAATTCTCTGTGCCCCTTCACCTTCACTACTTATTTAGTCGCGCTAAAGATTAACATCCTACCACAGGGCCAATTCATGAATCATTCCAAGTTCACTCCGTGCTCTATCGCGAAAGCCTACATAAAATATTTAACAGCAGCAACTACAGCACCAAAATGGTGACAAATGTCATTTCAGCTACATAGTCGTCCGTCCTCATTGCCGCCTTCTTGTCTGTTTTAAGTACCAGGGACAAGTTTCGAGTGGAGGATGCCAACCACCATTTCGGAGCAGTGCTCCTCTAAATTTTGTGCACACAAGCTCAGTTCGTCGTTGTCATGTGGTCTCGTGCTGTATGGTGTACGTTGCCAGGAAGAGAGCGAGTGAGAGTGGTTCCATCTTTGTTGACCGATCACTATGTGTTGGGTCTGGGTGTACGGGCGAGGGTGTTAGCTCGTCGGTCCCCGGGTAAATTTTTCACACAAAAGCGTGTATATGTTCACCTGAAATCCTATCTACTCCGTGGCGCTTTTTATTTCCCACCCACCCGCTCTTCTGTGTGTGTGTGTGTATGTCTGTAGTGTATCTGTGTACACTCTCGAACATTTTGCTTGGTTAGATGTTCGTTCTTCGCATCATAAAGTGTACCTACACTCTCTGCAAAGGCTATTAGGGTATTTTCTACAGCTCCCCGGACACCCAACCCTTATCGGGTTCTTTTGATGCTCGGGTTCCCCGTGTCATATCTCCCATGGGTGAATAACAATGCCTGGTGTACATATACACACACCGAGACTCGGATACATACTTGCGCTCGTCGTAGATGTAGCTATGGATGGCTGAAGCGCTGTGTATACGGTGCACAGCCGCCCCTGTGGTGTCCGCAATATCTGTGTGAGGTAATTGAATAGAGCCATTTTATTATAAAGACTGCGAAGCAGAGGAGATGAAGGGTCCGCGTTGTCATAGCAACGCGGCACTTTACGTGTCGAAGTCTGGTGTTGGCTGCCATATTTGCTCTTTCTCGTCTCGTATCTGGCTTTGCGCTCCGCGTTTCCTGTGTTGTAGCTGCTGCCGCCACCCCTATGTGTTGTGTGTGCTTAATGTTTTTGCCTTTTCCAAATTTTTCGAGGGATTGGAGGACGTTTTTTTTTTTTTTCTTCTTTTTCATAATACTTTCCCGTTTGTTTGGTTTCTTTTTTTTTTTTTTTTGTGTTTTGTGTTGGCCCCAGGGGTTGGTGCAATGTACATAAGGGCAAGCGCGCCATAACGCTCAATAGGAGGAAGGAAGGAAGACTTGACTGTATGTACCGAGCCGGAGGAGATTATGTATACTTGAGAGTCGCGCGTATGTATTACGGTCTTTTGTCACAATGGGTTAGAGAATTTTCACGCTTTCCTCAAAAGGGAAGGAAAAAACAAATTAATGCTTCATCGAGGGCGCGCGCAAAAAATTGTGGAAATGACGTTCTGATGAACGTTGGCACTTTGAAGAAGTTTGTACATAGGCTTGGCTAGGCTAAGAGGCAGCAGCAGTAATGACACATTCGTTTTCCGTTGGAAATTGTAATTAATTAAATTGGAAAGGAGATTAATGGATCCAGCGCTCTTGTGGGCATAGGCAAGAGGTGACTTGGATGGAGAAGGTGCTGCAAATTCTTTTTCCTAAATGAGATTTTGAACGAAGAATTGCGTTTTGATTGTTTTTGAGGGTGATGGAGGGTTTAGAATCAGGGAACTTAGACTGAAATTGGATCGAATGAGCTTGGTTGGCTGTAAATTTAAAGGTTCGGTGACAAAATCTGCAATTTATGTAATACAGGTGTGACCCTAGGACGGAACCTTGAGGGACTCTATCTATCTCTCTGCCTAAGGAAATATGTACTTGGGATTGGTGTCATTCGGTTTCCGTAGGAGCTTTTATATGCCTGTGGTCGTTGTGAGACAGTGGTCAGTGCGTTGATATGCTGTGCGAGCGTCGTGGGTTCAAGCCCCAGCCATGTCCACCTACAATTTTTCGCGGCACTGTCATGAAAGAGCTTCTTAATTGCCGTCCGGAGTCGGCAATAAATTGTAGGTCCCACGCACGTAACACGCACCAGCTATTTATTTATCTATCCCATATGCCTGATTCTACTCTGGACGCTTTGATGAACCTAATATTTGGAATTTCGATGACCTGCGAAGTCACGATGCGACGTTCCTCGTTCCGCGTCTCTAGGATATGTTTCGGTTAGTCTGGACACCACCCTTGGACGACATTGAAACCTAATACTATCTGATTTTCGAACCACTGGACCTCTCTCGCGTGGTAAGAATAACATCATAAGGGAATTCATAACTCCTTGAGCCAAAACTACGGCTGGTGTGAAATTTAAAGGGGGCATTCCTTGTGTTTTCCTCTTAGTCAAAGTCTAAAGCGTTGCTCGCTTTGCTTGCTTTAGAATAGTTTTTAGACGGTAGGAAGGGCGTTAATATGATGATACATACATATACATATGTACATACATATACATATGTACATACATACTTCCTTTTACTGTAATCATCAAAAGTGTGCTACGGCATTATCTCCATTCCTTTAGTGCGGTTTTGACAGCTCTAAAACTAGCAATGGGGTGGGTGGTTGTGTTTTCTCCGACAGTCTTAACCTCAGCCTAGCGTTCCGTGTTTTAAATCATTGTACATAGCCTGTTCCAGGCGGAAATCATGGCGATCAGAGAAGTCTTATCTTGGCTGAAGAAAAACGTGATATCAGCCACGGATATCCGCATCTTTTAAGACAGTCAAGTGGCACGGAAGTCCTTGGAATAAGTTGCTTTAAATTCAATAATAGCCCTAGACTGTCGATCGTCTCCGCGGAGCAGTTCAATATTCACCTTTGTTGGATGCCAGGGCACAGTGACATTCCAGGGAACTGAAAGGCTGATGAACTCGCCAAATATGGAAAAAACATTACCTATTGGGTCTGATAAGGGTACTTTAGGCTACTTGCAAACTTAAACTTAAGCTAGATGCTATCGAAAGAACAAACCTTAGGTGGACAAGTGGTATAACGTGCCTAGCGACAAAGTATATTCGGCCAAGGCTGGATCTGAAACGCTCTAAACATTTGATTTCTCTTAGTAGTTCGCATATTAGCATTGTAAAAGGTGTCATTACTGGACACTCTCTAATAGGCAAGCATGCAACAAGGCTTGGCGTTTACGCAAACGACTTCTGCAGAAGTTGTACCGACGAGAAGGAGGAAGAGACTATTCTCCATCTTCTTTGCACCTGTCCAGCTCTTTCCCGCAAAAGAAAACTCCATTAAGGAGCTTTCTTCTTTACAAACTTAGGCGACCTGATAAATATTGATGTTAGTAGCCTTCTAAGCTTCATAAGGAGCTCCAATTTTTTCAATGGGTAGGCAGGAGATCTTTCTGAGATCCTGGTGGTATCACAATGGACTCCTCATGGATCTATTTGTGTTGGCTTTAGCTGGAAGCCACTTCAACCTAACCTAACCTTACTTACTTACTTACTTAGGTGGCGCTACAGTTCGGGGTGAACCTGGGCCTCAACCAACAAGCCTCTCCAGTTAGCCCGGTCCTTAGCTAAATGCTACCAGTTTTGCACTCCAAGTTTGATGAGGTCCCCTTCCACTTGTGCGCGCCACCTTAGGCGAGGTCTTCTTCTACTGCGTTGTCCCTCCGGGTTAGACTCCAAGACTCTGCGAGCTGGTGCATTTGTGTCCATTCACTCTACATGCCCCAGCCATCTGAGCCGATGGATACGTATCTTCTTGACTAGGGCGATGTCGCTATACAACTCGTAAAGTTAATCGTTGAATTTTCTCCTCCAGAACCCGTCTACGGGACCGAATATCTTACGAAGAATCTTTCTCTCGAAGCAATCCTGGGTTGCTTCATCCGCTTTCGATAGATTCCATGCCTCAGCGCCATAAAGCAGGACTGGGATGATTGAGGTATTATAAAGAGTTTCCTTAGTTTTTCGGGATAGGGCCTTACTACTCAATTGTCTTCTTAGCCCAATGAAGCAAGAGTTATTCTTCGCTTGATTTCTGCGCTGTAGTTGTTATCGGATGTGAGAGCGGAGCCGAGGTAAACTAAGTTCCTTACTACCTTGAAGTTAAAGCTCTCCACTGTGACGTTTTGTCCCAGACGTCGATGTTGGGTATCCCTTCTTGATGACAGCACATGTTTTGTTTTGGCCTCATTGACCGCTAAGCCCATCTTCGCCGCCTTCGCCTCAATAATCACTAACGACCAATGACATCACGCTGTGTTCTTCCGATTATGCCAATATCGTTGGCGTTTCCGAGTAATTGGACGGACTTTTGAAAGACTGTGCCTCTGGCGCGTGAGTTTTGCACAACTCTTTCAAAAGCGATGTCAAAGAAGTCGCATGAGTTCAAAGGTCTCGGTGAGGTCTTGACCGACCTTAATAGAGCAGCCTGCATTCTCCATCGTCATCCTGCACAAACGGACGAGTTTGGCAGGAATGTTAAAACTAGACATGGCTCTGTATAGCTCGTCTCTATAAATGCTGTCATACGCGGCCTTAAAATCGATGAAGAGGTGGTGGGTATCGATTTGAAGTTCCTGGTTTTTTTTCCAAGACCTGCCGTAGTGTGAATATTTGGTCGATGGTGGACTTTCCTGATATGGATCGATCAGGTTGTTGACGAACGGCTTCAGGCGTTCACACAACACGGCAGATAAGATCTTGTAAGCGATATTAAGAAGACTGATGCCTCTGTAGTTGGCGCAGTTCAGAGAGTATCCTTTTTTGATGACCGGACAAACAATGCTGAGGTTCCATTCATCGGGGATACTTTCTTCCGACAATATTTTACAGATGAGTTGTGGCATCGCCTGCTGCTTTGAACAGCTCGGCAGCTAGGCCGTCAACTCCGGCAGCTTTGTTGGACTTAAGCTTCAATATGGCTATCTTCACTTCGTCTAGTTCGGGTGAACGGAATTGTTGGTCTTTGTCTTCCAGGTTGAATGGTTCATTCTGCCTGACAGGGGATTTGATTCGTCGTCGCCGTTCTGCAGAAGTAGTTCTTCCATATCCTCAGCAGGCTTCGGTTCATCCTTGCAGGCTTCGGTTCGGGCACTTGATAGGTTCTTTGTACCCTTTGGTAAAACTTCCGAACCTCGTTCCTGCTGTAGCATCTCTCTATTTCCTTGGTCGCGCGCTCGTGCTCTTTCTTTTTCCTCCTGAAAAGCTTGTGTTCGTCTCTCCTCTTCTGCCCGTGGAGCTCGCGAGCAGCTCTGGTCGTTCGTCGATAGGTTGAGTATAAAACAGCGATCTTGTATTTGACTCCTTGAAGTTAGGAGTGTTGCTGTGGTTTCAGAGTGGGATTTTTATGCATAAATACACTCGGTCAGGGGCGCCATTTCGATGATGGTATGCCACCGTCTCCCATGCTCGCATTTGAAACAAAACCCTTCATTCAAATATGCCACTAAAAAAAACTCAGTTAAACCGCCTTTAGATAGGCTCCTTATCGATAAGTCAGCACACTCACACACACACCGCCACGGTTTTTGGTTTGACCTTTGGTGTGCCAGGCCGCCAGTAAACTGAGTGGGTCCGCAGAGCGCCGGCCGTTTCGGTGGTATTTTGATATCGATACCGCTTATATCGCTCTTTTTGTTGCAGCCGGAGCCGCATAGTTCCCTTTGAGTAACTCGATATTGCCGCTGTTGGTAATGATTAGCCATAATGAAAAGGACACAGCGTATGCATCGGCTATGTAGTCGCGCAAGGGGTTTCATTTCAATTTTATTATTCGTTCCCCAATATGACAGCTATTTTGCTAGACCACTCATGTTAACGCGCGGACTTTTGCATCACCAAAACACACACACACTTGTACGCACGTTTCTGCTTTCAATTTGAGATCTCCAAGGGGTTTTCATTTAAGGATAATGAATATATGACAGGCGTCCTCTTGGGATATGTTGGCTGTGTGTACGTACTATACTATGTATGCCGGGGATTGTCCTCTCACGATTAATCGTTAAGTTTTTGATTTTATATGAGTTTTTGATGTTGTCGTCGCGGAAAAAAAAGAATGAAAAGGCGCGGTGATATCCTCACGATGACGGCGCGGATCAAACGAGCGGAAGTGTTTGTTGAATTAAATCGAGAGCATTCGCTTCTATAAATGTTTTCGGATATTGGTTTCAATATTATGGAAGAAGGGCTTTACCGCAGGATAGGATGTATGAGGAATTATGAAAGCGAGGGTTTGTATTTTGTTTGAGGTGAGATGAATGTGGTAGGAAATCTTAAAGAGAAAATCACTCAAATCAGGTCGTAAGTGAAGCGGTTTTCATGGCAGCAGGAAATCAGGAAACCATTTCTCTATTTTGCTTGGTGTACCTATGTATTTCTGCCCATTTGACAGGGTTTGACATCATGCTCGTCTGCTGGAAATTGAGCAAATTGGTCGCCTTAGGGCTCCACAAGGTTCAGTTTTGTCTCTTTTTCTTCTTGTTTCATTTTTATGATTTCTTGTCTGTGATTTTCTTAAACAATTTCTAAACCCCTTTTTTGATCGGACTCCGATTTGGTAGGTTGGTATATGAGGGCCTCTGACGGGCCCGTTGTGTTCCCCTCCTCTAATTCTCGAAATTGCAGGGATAGGTTTGGCTTGGGACGTATGTTGGGAGGGATCTAGGGGAGGTGGAAACAATTATGGAGTTGACACTAGTGTATGTGTGGTCTGGCGAAACTTCCTGTTTATTTGGTGAAGGCCAGGATGACACCAATTCCTTTGTCCTTGAGATATTTCAGGTCCGCTATCCACATGAACCCCAGGGTCTTCATTCGCATTCTCGCTAGGGCTGGGCAATGCCACTCCGATTTGAAAGTGCCTATGCATCACACAACACTCTCCAACTAAATATGTCATCGAATGAATAGCATCACATTCATCGGTGTACGCCTTTAAGTCCACCTTTGGTAGGACTGAGAAGTCCAGACGTTTCTTATGGAGGGCTTTACCACCCTCGTTCTTTTCTGATTTAAGTCCACAAGCACTCAGATTCAATGCACATTTATCCCTCAAAAAGCTTTCTTACATTTCTCCTTAAAGCAGATGTAAGGGTCGGCTTTCGAGTTCGGACTTACAATACCCTTCTCATGAAGGAAAATATAGCGCGGCGATAGAAAGACAGAAAATTCAGTTGGGATCCAGTGACAGGGCAGTAGGGAATCAGGATTAGAATCGTCAAATGCGAGAACTCAAATGGGATAGAAACCCGGCCAAGAATAAAGACACCCAAAGATAATACTGAATTTTCGAGTTTCTGAAACTGGCAGCAATCCGACGGTCGGTTCTAGTTTAAGCTATAGAAGTGTTCAGGATTTTTGTTCATCCGGCTTTCACTATTTATGCGAGCCGATTCCAGGACGTGTAAGTATCCAAACGCTCGCTTACTAAGGGAGGGAATGGCAACAAATGGCTTAGGCTACGCGCACAGTGATGCGATAAAGTGATGCGATGCGAGAAGCGAGAAGCGAGAAGCATGCGATAAAACTTTTCACAGGACTTCTTATCGCTGTGTGCACGTACATAAGAATACAAGTGAATAGTTTTAGCGCACACTTCTCGCTTCTCGCATCGCATGACTTTATCACTTCACCGTGTGTGCAGCCTAAAAATTGTGTCGCACAGCAGGAGGTCTTAACTGCTTTGGTTTCAGTGTTTAACCATTTAATTCACTTAACTTTTAATCGCGCAATACCCCAAGGTAGACCTGATTCTTAACTATCTGCATATCTTTTCAAATGTGCGTGTCAGCGAAGGTTAGATCCTCATTTATTGCCCTTTCCCTCGGGGCTGAATTCGAAGATTATTGGGCTGGAGCACTGTAGATGATGCTGTATAGCTCGTTCACTTTTACTCTCCTTACGACTTGGTAAGTCAGTTCTTAGAGCTTACATTTTAAAAAGCCGATAACTCTCCACGATAAAGCGTAGAATAGGATCCACAACTTAGTTCCATAGTTTCTATAGTACCAGTTTGCCTCCTCTAAGTGTAGGCGCCACGAGAAGAAAGTCGACGTAGGGTAGTCCATACCTTGCTGCCGTTCGAGGCATCACATCCCTGCATGTGATTGTTAAAGATATGCCACTTCTGTCAGCTCCATCTTGTGAAAATTTGAAATAAACTACAGGGCCTTCGTGTGAGACATGCGCTCAACTATTTGCTTCCAACGTGAGAAGTTAGATTTTAAAAGTTGGGATGTGTGTATATTGTGCTTCCCCGAACTCGTATCGGCCGATAAGTCTCGACCTTAAGCACCTCCTCCAATCCAGACACTCTGAGAAATCGAAGTTCGGTCCAACGATGGGGGATCCGTTTTAGAGAAAGTGTACGCTCCCAGGTGTGTTCTTCTTTTGTGGATCAGTGCTCCACAGTCCATAAGGAGGTGTGATGGGGTCTCCTTGGAATCAGAATCTGCAGTTTCCAGTCGCTTCGTAAGTAGTTGTTTGGTGGATTTCTTTTTAAAAGAATCACCCTTAATCGTGGTTTAGGTCTACCTGGTGAAGGGTAAACCATAGACCATCACCTTCCCTGAAGCATGATTTATCATTATCTCCATGACATCATCCCGTTAGGCTTTCGATCCTTTGAACTTTTTAGACGTTTTATTTCTCTTGACCATTCTCCATCCAAATAAAATATCAAATTTAACAAATACCGGTCCCGACAGTCTCCCCTGAGGTACTCCAATTCTAAGAAATTTAGCTTTGTTCTTCTTCCACAAAGCACACACACATATTTAAACGCCATTTTCGAACTCCGGTCAGAACGGACGAAGGATTTTTCAATTTACAATCAATCCCACAGCCACCCGACACTGCCCCGTCCTCTATCCTTTAAGGACCTTAACCATTTGTGGATCCTTTCAAACCGAAAGGAATTGTGATGAGTATTCAAAAGCGTCCTGGTTATGTGTGTGTTTCAAGTCTCAACATTTAGGATTCTAATGCCATTAATGGATAAATAATAGATAAGGGACATTTCTAGCATCTCTAATGGCCTTACATGGATGTCATGAGGAGCTTACAATCGAGTGGTGGTGGGTATACCTACATCTCAACCCAAATGGGTGTATGCGACGAAGCGCTTTTAAACTAGAAAGCCTAAGCCTGAAGGATGACATTGTTGGAACGAAGAGGGATACATAAAGCCATTTATATTGGAATCCCTGCTATCTGTGTTTTGGTCAAAAAGGACACATCCACTGCCACGGGTATGTGTGTGTGTGTGTGTTGGGAGATACACCGAGACCATGTGTACACATTAGATGATGTTCTCTCCTCAGAAATGCCAAAAGGAGGGTTGCGATGTGAAAATCCAAGGGTGTCGTTGCTGCCTGCCGCTCTCTGCCCCCACTCCACATTCTAGCAGCGGCAGCAACGTCACCAGCAGAGAAACATAAGGGTCCTGTGTGTCCTTTATGCTCGGTATGTATTTGCAGGTAGTTGCTACCTAAGCACATACCTAATATCCCTCCTGTGGGTTGCGTTGCTGAGTGTGCTCTGTGTGTGCACATTTGGCCGGAATATGTCGTCGTCTCCTTTAATGGCGGTGCGATATGTCAACTGAATAATGCCCTGACACAAAGCTATGTATCTTCAGAGTGTAAATATGGGTGGGGCTTAATATTTACCCTTGCACTTATGTTGTTACCACCGCCCAGCCCAGCCAGGCTATACACATCGCGACTTTGCTTTGCTTTAGAGGGACGTCAAAAGAGGTGTCCGGCGAGGAGTGGAAATGGTGTGGCGCACAATAAGAGACAAAGTTGTTTAGACGACGATAACGAGGACGCTCTGTACGGCTGCTGCAATGATAAAGCAACGCGGCTCACATAGTGGCAACAAAAATGTGACTTGTTCTCTGCTCGTTGAAGTGCTTTCAGCTGGTGCTTCATCTGCCTGAGTTTTGAGGTTATACCAAGCGCGGCTACATGCTTTTGCTGCTGCAGTGTCGTCCTTATTGTTGTTTGTTGTGTCATTATTATTTTGTATTTCAATCTTTTTTTTTTTTTGCATTTCTCTTGCTTGGCTTTTGCAACACAACCTCAACCCTTAGGTGATTTTGCTTGTTGACGCTGTTGTTGTCGTAGCAATTGTCGTCTGGATGATCCATCTGTATGTACACGAGCGACAATGTGTTTCAAAACAATCTTCACTCTGAAAGAGGCTAGAGAAAAATGTGGAAGAAGTGCTTAGACAATAGCTACTTGCAGCTCTTTTTTTTTATTCAGTGATAATCATCTGTATGTATGTTGTCAGGGTGGTACAGTAGGGGACAAAAGTCCATTTGGAGCGATGAAGTAGATTCAAAGATTTGATCGATCCATCGAAAGAGAGATTGAAAACGATAGAGTGCCTCAATTCCCCCTCTTTGGATTAGTATTCGTAAAATATTTGAATTGCACGTGATACGTCCTCATCGATGCTAATATCCTCAAAGACCCAAGTCTATAGGTCTTGGAATGACCATGCTTTTTTGAAGGTCTTAGTATCCAGACACAAGGCAATAGTCTAGTTATCTCACCTTCAAGTGAACAAAAATGCGTTTTGGATCCGAGCTGGAGGTCTAGATAGCCAGTAGTTTTTTCGCAACAAAAAGGCGTTTTGTAACCAAGCTTACGCACTGGACATTTAGTAATGACAGAAAGTTAGTTAGGCTAGGTGGCTGTCCCTGCTCAGGCATTTCGTCCCATTTCTTATCTCCTGGATGTCGAGTTCGGCCTGATCGTTAAGATCATCGTAGAAGTATTCCCCGAGGGTTTTTATTCTCAGCGTCACAAGGGCAGGACACGTACACAGTAGGTGGGTTCTGCTTTCCTCTTCCTCCTCGTCTCTGCAGCTTCTATAGAAATAATTAGAGGGGACCCCCAGTCTGAGTGCATGTCTGCCTATTAAGCAATGTCCGGTAAGGACCCCTGTGGATAAAAGTCTTTCCGTCTTAAAATCCAGGTTAGGCCAGATTTGTTTTGACAAGGGACAAGTACGTTTGTTGTTCAATCAGTGGTTTGCCAGTTTCTTGGCATCTGTGTCAAGGAGGGACTTTATTGATTCGATAGGCGCAGGTGGTTCCCCCCAGCTTTTCGGGGAGATGCCGTCCTCCACCTTATTTTGCCAGCTCGTCCGCTCTGCAGTTGCCTGGAATTTCCCTCTGTGCTGGGACCCAGGGTTACGTTGCACTTGTCTTCAATTTCGTTGAGAGATCTGCAGCACTGCTTTACCATTCTTGATCATATTGTCGGCGACTCCAAGGCTTTAATAGCTGCCTGACTATCTATGCATAGTACAATAGCGCTACAATCTATCGCATTAATTGTAAGCCAAGCCGCAGCTTCGCAGACAGCCGTAATTTTCACTTAAAACACACTACAGTGATCCGGCAGTCGCGTGGTCATGGCTAAGCCAGATGCGTTGGAGAAGACTCCAGCTCCCGTACCACCCGCTGTCTTGGATCCATCTGTGAATATTTCTAGCGCGGTATCGCTCAAAACTGTATCAGATTCCCAAGAGCTTCTGCTAGGAATCCGAGTCTTGTACTTCACGTTGAAGTCATTATAGGGGACAACGTAGTCCGTTTTACTAGGAATGGTATGGTTGCCCTTGAGGGTCCTAGAGTGGCCCATTGCTATGCTGATCAGCTGGGAGGATTCTCTGAGCCTTAATGCTGCTTTGACTATTATTAGCTTAACAAAGATATTAACAGGAAGCAGATGGAGCATTACCTTCAGTGTGGCAGTGGGGATTGTTCTCAAGGCACCCGTTATGCAGATGCATGATCCTCGTTGTACTTTTTCAAACAGGCTGCTGTTGATTTTTTTTGTCCAGTGCTGTCCACCAGACCAATATTCCATACATAAGAATCGGTGTCACCACCGCCGTATATATTCAATGGACTACTTTAGGCTGCAGGCCCCATTTCGGGCCCAGAGCTTTGCGGTAGGAGTATAAGGCAATCGAGGCTTTCCTAGCACGGTCCTGAGTATTCAGCCTCCAGCTGAGTTTCCTTACTGACCTTCCTAAACATTGAACAATTCCCCAGCTCAGCCTGTTGTTGTCAACCAGGTTACGGAGTGCAGTTTACGGAGTGCAGCCCTTGAGGTTTTCAAATTGATGTTGATGTCGAAAACTATATTTTGTGTCTTAAAGCTAGGCTTGGGCATAACTTTTTGGTAAAAACGAGTATTTTGTAGCGGTTTTTTCAAAAGAACTTTAAGAGGCAGTGTATCTCATCAGAGGATTGGCTTCTTTTTAGTTAAGTTTTACAAAAGCTGGTGCTTTCAAGCCAGGCTTTTACTGTAACTAACAAAAATTAAGGCTAATGTAGAGTTTTTTTTTTTTAAACGACGTCATTTGTGTTGCTTTGTTTCACTTTCTTCTGTCACTGTGTCATCATCGTAGCACTATCTATGCAGCACCAAGAAGACACGATTCTTTTTCATAATTGCCCACCCACCCAATTTTTAGATAAATACATAACAAAAAAAAAGAAGGAAAGATGTGTAGGTATATCCTTCGCCCTCATCTTTCGCCATTTATGTGAGAAAAAATATTTTTTCTTGTTGAACCCATGTCCCGTGATGACTATTCCAAGGAGAGCAAAAGGAGTGGGTGGATATTTTGCTTGCAACCCCTAAAAAAAAACATAAAAGAATCCGGAAAACCCACCACTTCTTCCAACAGGGACGACGACAACAACGACGACAACGAACGACACAGCGACAGGGGATAATTTTGTCAAGACCAACGCTGTGTAGGCGTTATGTACGTACAATGCCTTCGTCGTCCCTGCCATGTTATTTTTCGAATGAATTTTTCAGAGTTTTCGAGTGGGAAGAGGCAGTAGGCGGTGTTGGTTGGTGGTGGTCTGTCTGTGTAAGGCAGCCGTGCTCCCGCCACCCACCATCACCGGAACGTTAAGTAAAAGTGAAAATATCTCCCTAATTCCTGTGAACCTAATTTTATTCATTTTTTGCCTTTGTTTCAAGGACTACACGCTCATTAAATGCCAGCGAACCCCCGTAATGGCGGCGTATTTTCCTTGTTTTGCTTTTTTTTTGTGTTGTTTTGTGGGGTCCTCTCAACCATGATGGCGTAGCGTTACGCATATTTTTGAAATATTAATGAGAGTATTCCTGGCAAAGTAATGTAAGCAAGCGCGCTATAGGCGCGTACCTAAAGATACATAAACACAGCCCGCCAAACACACACAGTCGTCGCATAAGGACAATGCATTGATTTTATCTTTTAACGCATCAGGATGTTATTATTATTTTTCACATTATCATGCTTCGTCGAGCACAAAATATGAGGATTAGAATGGAAATGTGTGTTCCCATTCGGTTGGCAGAAAAGTTTCTTTTCATCTTGACGATGACTACGCAACGCAATTGCGCAACAATAATACGAAGGAAAACACACGTTAACAGGATATGTTTCCTTCTAAATATGAATGTCCCTCAGCAGATCGAGGGATAAAAGTCTATTGTCGATTCCTGAACCTTTTCCAGAAATCCCTGAATGATGTATAAATCAGATTCTGAACTCCTTGGTTGGAGTTCCTCAAGGCAGCATTCTTGGGCCCATATTCTTGAGAAATTCTTTGAAACGGCATTTAAAGTGTTAACTTGAACTGTTGCGAGTCTTCTGGGCTAAGTGTTGGGAGCGCTTGATGTGTTTCACTTATTGTTCTGACTTGAGAGATGCTATGCTTGTCGAGAGAGGATTTGTTGTTGGATTCTTGGAAGTGAAGTGATACCATGACACGGATATTTTTCTCGAAGATACACTGAAGTAGTTGCCGATTACTGATTTATTTCCGTGTATGATGAGGATTTGAAGAGAGCCATATCCATCGAGCATTCGCCTCCAGGAGTTTTTGCCTCGACACGAACACGGTCTTCCTCAAAGATCATCATCATCGTCATAATTTTCCAATGCCCCCCAATGATGTAAGCCCCTCCAGGAGGATATTCCCTCTGGCATTTGTGGTGCGTGAATCCCATTCTACCGCTGCACGCTGGGGCCGGTTATATGGAGAGCATGCCCAAAATGCAAAATTGAAATTAACTATTTTTTATGAAACATTTATTTCACTGTAATGCTAATATAACTGTCCATCATTTGTTAAGTTTTTGCAGTGCTGAAAGTTGCTTGAGCAGTAGAAAATAAGCGGTAAAGCATAGGACTGCTATGAATTGCGAATTAATCTGTTTGCTTGTTGGATATTTCAAAATTGAATAAAAAAATTTCTGGAGGAAATAAAATAAAATAAATCATTTACCCGGAATAAATCAAGATCAGTGAACACGAAAAAAATAATTTATAAAATAAAAAAAATTTTTTTTTACTTAAAACTTTCGAAATGTTATATTTAATATTTAATGTTATTTTTCTGCAATTTGCGCGAGAGACTTTTGAAACTGAATATACCTTCTAATAGTATACACATTGCTTTTTAAGAAACAAAAGTCAAAAGTGAAAGCCTCTCGCGCAAATTGCAGAAAAATAACATTAAATTTTTTATATAACATTTCGAAAGTTTATCAAGTTTTAAGTAAAAAAAAAAATTTTTTTAATTTTTAAAATTATTTTTTTCTTATTCACTGATCTTGATTTATTCCGGGTAAATGATTTATTTTATTTTATTTCCTCCAACATTTTTTTTTATTCAATTTTGAAATATCCAACAAGCAAACAGATGATCTCGGAATTCATAGCAATCCTATACTTTACCGCTTATTTTCTACTGCTTAAGCAACTTCCAGCACTGCAAAAACTTAACAAATGATGGACAGTTATATAAGCATTATAGTGAAATAAATGTTTCATAAAAAATAGTTAATTTCAATTTTGCATTTTGGGCATGCTCTCCATATAACCCGCCCCAGTGTGCACTGGTGCGTTGAAGTCGCCTGCTATGCATCTGTCATAAGGGCTTCTGTTGATATCGTCAACCAGTCTTTCGAATTATCTTCTTGTGTGATGCTTGGAGATGCGTATCAACTGAAGAAGTACACAAACGCCATTTACTTTGATCCTCACGAATTTTAATTGGCTTGCCGTTGCTTTCTTCTCGGGGAATCTGCATATCGGTATCCTGGCTCAGCCTGTTCACTGTCCATATGGCCTTATCTATCTGCTGCTGTTTGTAGGGCTCTTTTTCTCATCGAATGATCACTAGCCGCATATCCAGTATCTACATCCTTTTGCCTGTATTGTCTGTTATCCTCTAACTGTTTGTAGGGCTCTTTGAGCATTGCAACATTCACATAGTACTCTCGGACATTTTTAGTGGTTTCTAAGAGATTTTCCGAGGAAGCTGGAAGCTAGGATATGTGGTACATCCGTCACTTCTAAGCTTGACGCTGTACTCTCTTTTATTTATTCCAGCTCCGAGCAAACGATGGAAGTTTGCAATGCGCCTCTATTATCCGCAGCTGAAACGGGACTTACAAGTCAGTCATCGCTTTGCAGTATCTGGTGAGGCGGCCAACCCTTTTTTGTCATGTCTACTGTTCGGGAGTTTGTCCAGCTAATGCAGGCAAAGTGCTTCGTTGATGACCCCATGTAGTTGGCCTAGCTGTTTCTAACAGTTCAGAATACTCTATTGGAACCTTTGTGCTATCCTTCGCTCTCTTAAGGGCACAATCAGCACCACCTACGAAAGAGTCGTTGGAGATTTATACAGACGGTTCCGAAACCAAAGTGGAGGATGGATCTTCTTTCGCCTTCCCGAGCAATGAAGCTTCTTTCAGGTAGAGATCATGGTGATAAAAGGGAGTATAATCTGTCATGAAAGAGCTTCTCAAGTCGCCATTCGGAGTCGGGAATAAATTGTAGGTCCCTTCCATTAGTGCGAAAAATGTAACAGGCACAAAATGAATGTTTGGCTCATTCCAAGCTGTCGCGCCAGCTTTTTTTTTTGTAGTCGCTCGTCTATCGTAGAGATGGCAGAGCAAATTTACGCATCAGGAGATAGGGACATTCCAGGGAACTACAAAGGCCGATGAACTCGCCAAATGTGGTACCACAATAAAGATTCTTCCTACAGCTATAGCTACATGCAAACTGAAATCGTGTAAATACACGGCCCTGCCTTATAGACAGACAAACCATTCCCCTAGGCATATTCCTGCAGAAGCCGCTAGGACAAAGAAGAGGAACAGGAAAAGGTGTAACCATCTCGGTACCTTCTTTTTGACAATCTTGGCGACCTAGCTCAACAAGACCTCGAAAATTTAGTTTGCCTGAACAAAAGCTTCAGCTGGTTCTACGATGTGTCATAAGTGCGTCGGTTGTTATACGCTGATAGGCTCTCTGACTTAAGCTAACCTAAGGGCTGCTCTGTAGCTGGGTAACATTATCTTTCGCTTTGCCGGGAAACGAGGATTATTATCGCGTCGCTCTCAAGCTTTTTTTTAAAATCTGAACTGAGGCTTCTGATGCACGGCTCGTGCTGGCGGTAGTAGCTCTCCTTTTCCTGGCAAATGTAAGACTTCTTATCCCTATGGATGGATAACTTGTTCTAAATGACTTGTTCTAAACTTCTATGCATCTAACGCAAGTGGGCACGACGGTGACATCCGTTGGCCAAGGTACATGGTACGTCGAAGACGCGGCGGAACACGCCATCCTTCGTTGCCGAAATTGTTCTGCTCCAGTAGTCATTGTGGGTTGGGTTTTTGACGCGGTGAACTCAACTCGGTTTCTAACTCGGTTGACATTCGCTGACGCTGGGACTCAACGACTTGGGACCCTTGTCGCGGATTCGTTACAGAACATTCGAAATCGAGAGTGCCATCATCCGCGAAGGAATGGATTGGATTGCGAGTCAGAGAGAGAGAAGGTCTTCGATGAATATCAAAAAAAGTGCCGGAGAAAGAATGGAGCTTTGCTGGACACCAGCGTTAGTTGAGAAGGGGGTAGAAGTACATCCATCTAATACAACCTGTATTGAACAACTACTTATGACGCTCCCAATCCATTTTGGAAAGACATTACCAACTCCATGTGCTTGAAGCCTGTTTAGGAGGGCGCTGTGCCACTTTCTGTCCAACCCTTTCGAGATATTTAGGCCGACTATACCCTGCGATGCTCCTGTTTGTTATAATAGCACAGTGTTCAGTAAGTTAGTTGGTTTAGGAGGATGAGTCTTCGCTCTTTACTTAAGCTTTAGTTAAGCCGCTTATTGGGCTCGTTGTAAGTTTACATTTTTCAAGAATTGCTTTCTTCGCGGACTGAGTCGGAAGGCACATATTCGTATTCGTAACCAAAATTATGTTCTTTGGGGATTCATACCAAACGGCCGATGGCTTGTAGTACTCTGCGACCTTTTGATAATTTGTGTCCAGCAAGTACTCCTAAAACTGAGGAAAAATTTGAGTAAGGTCGAGGTCATGGAGAAACCTCAGGATAGGAAAGGTGCTTGATTGTTTCCGGGGAGGTGAATCGCCTACCGAAGTGTTTAAGTCTGGAGCGAGCTATGCCGGTACATTCGCACAAAATATGCTCTGCAGCTTCTTGGTCTTCCTAGCTGGCGGACTGGTGCCCAGCTTGTTAAGGTGGTTACTGTAAGCATAATGTCCAGTGAGGAAGTCCATGAGAAGCCTAGCGACACTTTTTTTTAGTGCAGGAGTTTCTTCCCTTCTCTTGTTG
Source organism: Matsumyia berberina (assembly GCA_917880715.2). Classification (NCBI taxonomy): domain Eukaryota; kingdom Metazoa; phylum Arthropoda; class Insecta; order Diptera; family Syrphidae; genus Matsumyia; species Matsumyia berberina. Next base: position 78,306,294 of record OU862871.1, on the reverse strand, counting down.
TTGATGAACTCCGTACATTGGCGATGGCCTGGAGTCGAGTTCCATTTGTTCCAACATTGAGTTCCAACTTGATGTGGCTGGTGGTTAAACGACAGACGGGAAATGAGTCTATCAGTGCACTGCAGAATTGTGTGGGGAAAGTTGGTTATTGGAAAGCTATGGAGTGACTGTTGTTTGTATGCAGGGTCGGGTATATCTTCCTGTGTTCTCAGCAAACTCCACAATGGCAGGTCGTTAAGTCTGGTATCCGTATAAATCGTAGGTGGCCAGTGACAGAGGTAGTGTTTCAAATCTTCCGCTTTCTCTATTCCGTTTTTTTTTTTTTTTTTTTGCAGATTAGTTCGATCAATGCTTCACAGTCCATAAGGGGTCTCCTCGGCATCGCTGCAGAATCTGAAGATTCCGTTTCTACTATTCCCATTCTCCTGAGATGCTCCCTGAGTCTGCAATGGCCCGTCAGAAAGGTCATTATAATGCGAACCTGGTTTCTACTGGTACCTAGGCAGGCCTTCTTCCTCCTTCGGTCGTAGTTCCCTAGGAGTTCCTTTGCTTGCCTTAGGTCTGAGAGTGCTTCCCATAGTCTTCTTCTTTTACACTCTTCCTCTGTTCGCGGTTCTGTTCGATGCGGTCCCAACCCGCAAAATGGCTCGGGTCCAGCGAATGGTGTGTCTGACCCTTTCCTTGCCAGTTCATCGGCTGCCTCATTTCCCTCAATCCCTACATGACCTGGCACCCAGTAGAGGGTGACTTTATTGTTCCAGACCAGCGTGTTTATCTTTTTCAGACCCTCGTAAATCAGTTTGGATCTGATTTTATAGGAACTCAGTGCCTTGATAGCAGCCTGGCTGTCTGATAGTATAGCGAAGTTTTGCTCGTGATATTGATTTGTGCACATCTTTCGATCGCATATACCTCTGCTTGAAAAATACTGGGAGATCTCCGAGAACTTAGTTCGGGGTCCGTATACTCCCGCTCCGGTGCCCGTATGTGTTTTGGAACCGCCGTCGGTGTACCATTTGATGGTATTGTTCTCGAATTGATATATGTACTTCGTCGTTCCATTCTCTTTTACTGCTCAGTTTTGTGTTGAAATTCTTTTCAAAGCAGTATTTCTTGACTGTATCGTCTTTAGGCCAGTCTAGTGGTGGGACTGTTTTGAAGAGGGATTCTCGCTCTTTGCTTGCGATGCTTTTACCCCTCCCCACTCCTTCTTTTACAATTCTTAGGATTGTTTCCTTTGCGACTCTTTCCAGTACAATGTGAAGGGAGGTAAGCCCCAGAATCACCTCTATTGCTGCGGTGGGACAGCTTCTCATTGTTCCTGTGATGCAGATTCATGCCAGTCTTTGCACGTTTTCCAGGACTCGCTTTGCTCTTCTTAGTTCGGTTGGCACTGCCCCTTAGGTTATGACGGGTCTGACCATCATGAAGTGCATCTACCAGGATTTTCCTGAGATACGCCTGCATATCCTGAGTGCTCGGATGGCTTTACTCACTACCGACTTCATGTGGGCTTTCCATGGATATTTACTATTTAGTGTTATGCTAAGATATTTGACCTGTTGTTAAAGGTCAATTGTGATTCCACCTACAGACTTTCAAGGGACCGATGAATTTGGTCGTTATAACCGATGTTATAATGATGGGATTTTGACTGTAGTTGGTTCGGTTGCATGTGCCTGAGTTGCCTCAGTTCCATAAGAACTTCCACCATTGATCTTGATCTGAGTGTTGTCACGTGTTCAGTTAGTCCGAAACTATGAGCCGGTTAAGTCTTCTTAGAGTTTAGTCGCTCCAGTTTGTCTATACCTGGATACCGACTATACGCCAAAGATGGACAAACTTCTCCTTAAAAATTCGAAAACATTGTGTTCTACGATCTTAAACGTCAACAGTAGTTTTTTGTTCTACGAGAAAAAGTATCTATTTCAGGTGCTGATTCTATCGCACCCAAGTGAAATCGATACATTTCGCAGTGAGAGCCCCGGCACTAGGTGTTTACCTCACAACTAATCGTTTGGAATGATCGATTTTGGTAAATAAATCGGAAATAGGGTCCCAATCTTTCCCAATCTTGTCCTTAGCAGTTGCAAACATTCAGCAGATGTTTTCCACTTCAATTCCCTATCTCAAGTTGTGAAAATGCAAAGATGCACTCAACATCAAAGAAGAGAACTCGCTTCGAAAGATCTCGCTGACTACTTTATTTAAAGCCTCGCTTGAGCCATCTTTCAACGACTCGCACTTAAAATCCCAATTCGCGCATGGCAGTGTGTATCTGTATCTGCTACCTAACCAATAACGTTCGGAGGTGTGGTCACATTACCATTAAGAGGGAGAAGGAGAGACAGAGAATGTCAGCCAAGAAGTAAAAGTTGCTTCTAACTGCTGCTAGACGTCGCCTCAGATAGTTGTGCCACAATCCAATAGGTGGCGTTGAAACATTCTCATTCCACCCTTTGTGGTGCCCCCTTGCCTTAGGGGGTTGCATTGAAAAAAAAAAAAAATCCAAACTGCTTGCGATGTGTGTGAACTTTGAGTTTGCTTCCTGAAAAGTGAGCAAAAGCAGCACAATAATCAATTCAGTTCAATCGCGCGCAATTAATTAAAATCAATCAATGTGTGCCTCCACAATCGAGTGTGCTTGTTGCTTTGGATCGGCGACGGGACAAGTATGTGTGGTGTTCGCATAGTCCTGCGTTTGTAATTTGATTAAGATCACTCAGCGTCACTTGTAGATTTTCTGCAGAATTATGCTTGATTGGGGTACACCGCGCAGTACATTGTTGAACGAAATCCAAAGCCCGAGAGTGTTTCTCTCCATCACATTATAACGCTCTAAGGCTGCTGGTCGTCGTTGTACACTGGGACGCAGTTAAATCGAATGTTACTCGGGGTTAATCAGAAATTGTTTTGTAGGTTTTCATTGTTTTTCACTTGACAGAGAAGTAGGATTGAATGCAAGAATGCAAATTTGCGAGCAAATGTGGGTTGCAATGATAGAAAAATATGTGGGTTGCATGTCGAAGGGTGCGTAACGATTGGAGGTCAAAGTTTGTGCTCGGTTTGCAACTAAAAAGTTGGAATGAAATGACGCAAATTGATGAAAATCAGACACATCAATGCTTTGACCGAAGAAAACGTTTGTTGAAATTAGTGGTAGATTATGGCTGAGTTACCAAATTTTGTACCAACTATTCGAGAGTAAATCGAACAACTTCTGGTAAAAATTGACAAAATTCTTTCGCTTTGACGAAAGCGTTGGTGCTTGTCTTGACTAAACTAGGGTTTCGTTTACAAATTGTAGTCATTTCGACAGTTTACAGTTCACATTGACGGAGAAGGACGACTTCGTTTCAAATACGCAACTAGGTGACGTTATTTCAGCACCGCAATGCCTCTGAATTCCTTGAAATAGAAGCTTTAAATGGCCTAGGGCCTAGGCGATCGGCAAAAGATTGAAGAAAAATAGTTTGGAGGGCAAAGCTACAGTCATGACCTAGTCAATTGGTGTGATGAAGGAAAATTTCGTTTTTGGTTACCCAAGTTGGCCCTGTGTTCAAACAGAATATTTTACGCTTTCCTTGAAACTATCTAGGCGAATGGGAAGACTTATGTGACGTTCTGTATTCTGTATTATGGGCCCTAAGTGCGCACTGTCAGCTATGAGGTCTACTGTGGTGAATTTTTTTGTCGGGTTTGGAAACGCAATACTGGAGCACTCAGAGGCAACTGGTGCATTGTACTACCAGAAAGCAGGGCCCAGTTTTTACCAATTTTATTAGAATTTTCTCGACTTTCGAAGAAAGCCGAGAAGGCACTTTAATGACGAAGAGTTTACAGTATCAGCATTCACCACGTCAGCACCGAAGAACTGCCACCTGATCCGAGCAAAGGCAGGACTATCGCAAAGAAAATGATCCGAAGTACAGTCGCCCTCTGCAGGTCCAGGTCCTGAGAAAACATCCTCTGAACCTTGTCTAGCAATCTCATCGGAGATCTCATTACCCGAAATCCCAGTGTGACCCGGGACCCAGACAAGAGTCAAAAAGTTCAGCCTTGCGATCGAATTCAGAGAGTTCTTGTATTCTCGCACTATTTTGGACGTGATTAAAGGGTTGAGCAAGGCCTTAGCCGCAGCCTGGATATCCCTACAGACACAGATGCTTCGACCCTTCCATCTATTCTTATCAATATAGTCTGTGGCCATTAGGATAGCAAAGGTTTCTGCTTGAAAAACAGAGGCATAGTTGCCCAACGAGTAGTGAAGTCTAGTGTTTTTGACCTCCACGAAGACAGTAGCACCGGACCCATTACTGGTTTTGGAGCCATCCGTGAAGATTCGATTACAGCCCCGTCTAGGCTCAATCTCTAGCCGAAGCCAGTCCTGAAGGCAAAGAAAGTCGACTTTAAATTTGCACAGCAACCGAAGTTTTGGTGTCATTGCATCAAACGGCATATCCATGGAACTAGGGTCGAAGGATAAGCGTCACGCAAGGTCATCAAAACTCCAGTGCGGATGATACCAAAAACCACCCCGTTTAAGACGATAGATTGCTTTGATAGTACAGGTCATGATATAAGTATCAAGGGGAGTAAGGGTCAAGCAGAGCCCGGTGTAGTCGGAAAAGCTCCTGTGCAGCCGAGGCAAGCAGTTTACTGCAGTAGGCAGTAACATACTTACGCGAAAGTTCCTTCCACCAAACAACCGACGCATAAGCTAGAAACGGTCTTATCATACCCAAATGACCTTGTTCGGTGATAAGCCCCATGTCTTGCCAAAAGCACCCTAACACTGCCAGAAAACTGAGAGCGCTTTGGATGTCTTCGACTCAACATGCTTTGCCCAAATAAGTTTTTTTTTTTATCTAAGATCACTCCTAGATAGTTAGCTTCATCGGTTTAACTAGGGGTTATATTGAGGCCTTTGATAAACCTCAGTGAAGGCTTAGAGTACTCTTTCCCTTGCGGCTCCTGACCATACGCACAGAATACGTTCAGCGGTCTCTTTCTGTTCTCTACAGAGTCGGCAAACATCGGTATCTGATACTTTTATTTTATGAGTGGACAATGTCCTGTTAGATAGCCCGTTAAGGTTCGTAACTCGGCTTTGGTGAGATCAAGTAAAATATTGGCCTTGTATAGGTTGGGGTTGATGAACGTTTTCGATTTTCTAAGGGCCTGGAGGTTCGCCTAGTAGTCGGCGTATTTGTTGATCTCCCATTGTGTACTCATGGAGTAGGCACTGTTGGGTAGTACACCAAAAAAGGGTTCGGGACCATCAAGTGGGCGAAAAGGGCCTCTTCTCATCAGACAGTCAACCCGTTCGTTACCCGCGAAGCCTTCATGTCCTGGGATCCAGGCTACGGTAACCTTATTTACCAATGCAAGGCTTTCGAGGCGGTTGAGACAGTCTCAGACAAGCTTGGACCCTACCGTATAGGATTAAAGAGCTGCCGGGCTGCTTGACTTTCTGAAAAGATGTAGATGCGGGTTCTTCTCCGCAGGCATTCTCTTGCACATAATGCAATTACATGGGCTTTCGCTTTAAGTACTGTCGGGCATTGGAATCTCGGACCATAAACCACAGCACCTGTGCTGCCGTTTTCCAATTTTGAACCATCTGTATACCAGTTTTGGGGATTGCGACGTTAGTAGTGTAGTTTTTGCGGAGTTGTGTACTTTTTTGCCACAAAAGCTCTTCTTTTTGTTTTTTTATGTCGCTTTTCTGGCCTATGTCAGTATAAGTTTGAGACACCTCCTACATAGCTGCCTTTGAAAACAATGGTGGTGATAGCACGCAACCTTGTGGAACCCTATTTTTAAATTTGCTCATCCTGTCGCTATTTCAAACAGAATTCAGTTTATCCTCCTCACAGTCATTCCTGAAAAATAATTTTAACATGAATTTATGGCTCAGCATACCCACGACTGTTTTACTGCCAATAAATTGTAAATGCCACAGCTTGACGAACCGTTTTGGTGCGAGACACTAACTATTAATAGACCAAAGCTTGTGAATGCCACTCATGCCCTAGCGATTAAAATTACACGTACTTTACTCGGTAAATGCTTGTGCTGTTGTCCTCTGTTTGCCTATACTCAGCGTTTATCGATGGAATCGTATCTCCTTCACAATAAAAATCAGTCCAACACTCTAATTAATCACCGTGCGTGCACCACAAACGGCCACCAAATTACGTATGCAGCAGAGGTGTTAAAACGAACACGAAAAGCATTTAAATTCTCACCTGAGAGGCTTCTTCTCCTGTAGCCCACAGACCCAACTATATCACTCTGGACGATCATCCTCAGAAGCGATCGGTTTCTCGAAAGCAGCCAGCAACCCACACCATGGCGCACAGCACATCTATTTCCATGTAATGTCCATAAAAAAAAAAACCGAAGACGACACCGAACACAAAATCCATTCTATCACCGAGAGATACTTAGAGAGATACACAGTGTATCTGGCTGAACACGACTCATGACACACCAACGTGTAATTGAAGCCACTGTCTGACGGTCTGGTCAGGTGGTGAATGAGTTTCGTCGATCGTTTCGGTTGCATTTCTAGGAAGTGATTCCGTGGTATCTGAGGTGGTGAGCACTTTGTCACATTCAGTTCATGTACCTGCTACTGCACGCGTGCGTACGTACTTACGTCCTCCATCCATCCGTTGTTCATCTGATTGTTCACATGAAATTTGGAAAATAAATTCCATGTTCTACACGTGTGTGAAAGGGGTGCCCCTTCACCTCTCTTAGCCGGGTGTCGTTCTTGTTTTGTGAATGAAATTGTTCGTAGGAGGACGACAAGGGCGTTTTGTTTTGTTTGAGGTTATAAATCATAAAATTTTATTCGTCACCGGGAGGAAGTGTTCTCATAGCTAGATGCGAGAATCCGAGGATGAAATTTATATGCAGACGCGAAGAAGCAACAATAAATTGTGAATTATCCTTGTTATGAACACGCGGGTGTAAAGGACTTGTACATAGATTGGCGCCACACGCACTTTGAGTAAAGGAATCGAAAAGATTTCGTGGAACTTGGATGGCAGTGTTTCCGCCGCTGATGATTGTGTTGGGCTTGTGATTGAATTTCAGTTTTTTTTCGAGTTTTCAACTGCCATCAGTCGATAACAGCAATGTTGGGAGTTGCGCTCGCCTCATGGCCAACGTATCTCCACCAGATCAATGCGTTGATATCTCCTTCCTTCCTGTTTTTTTGCACCAGCACTGCATAAGACAACCTTCGAACCAAGAGTCATGATTGCCATGGGTCAACAGTTGGGATGTAAGACTGCCTTGCCGCCGTTGGAAGAAAGAGAAAACTGACTCAACAAGGTGGTAATCTTCGATGTCTCTGGTGCTGTCCTATCGCCGGACTTGAAGAAAAACTGCTTCATTTCCATTGGTTTCTAAGAACCCTAATGAGACATCGACCTTGTTCCATTGCGTCCCTGTTTTAGGTTTAAGATTCAATCGGGGCAGGTCCCGGTTTCAGGTTCAAGACTCAACGAGCGTGCGTCCCTATTCTCAGTTCAAACTCTAAGCCGGACATACCTGCTTCTGGGCTCAACGTCGCACTTTAACTGAACCTCGACGCCTTAGATGATAGTTTCATTGTGTTCCTGTTTAAAATCCAACCTACTGCGTCTCTCTTTAAAGCTCAAGATCACAGCAGATCGTATTGGATCAAAGAACCTGCTTGATTGAATTCCCGGTGTAGGGCAGTCCAGAGCAATTTAGTTTAGACCACCAGGGTTTCTTTATTCTCGAAGGCAGTCACGAAGTCAAGTACCTTCTCCAGATTTAGTCCAGTTTAGGGCTTTATAGATACCAAACTCGTATCAGCGTCCCAACATGCTTATTGCAAAGGCAGATCTGTCGAAACTGCTTTGCGCTTACTACTACGTACCATTGAAAAATCACTTAGCGTTAAAGAGTTCTACCATGTTTGCCTTTTTGGACATCGAAGGGGCCTTCAATAACGTCGCTGCTTCACTCACGAATCTGGTAGTCGAGGCTTCGTTCAGACTTTTGATTGGAAAACTGCTCGTAGGCAGAACAATTAGCACCAAGCGGGGCAATGCTTTGGCCCGCAGATCTGTGACATGCGGTACGCCGGAAGGCGGTGTTCTGTCCCCCTTTCTTTATAATGTGGCGATTAATAAACTGCTGCTTGACCTGGCAAGGGCTGAATGCGAAGTGATTGCTTATGCAGACGATGTTCCGATTGCTGCTCCCGGTAAATACCCGGGCACCCTTGGTGAGCTAAAAGTGGTCTGGGAGTTAATCCTGAGAAGACCGAACTAGTCCTCTTCACCAGGAAATACAAAATTACTTCAATTGATACGCCCTCTTTACATGGCACCAGCCTGCGCTTTGTCAATGAAACCAAATTTCTGGGTTTCATTCTGGACAGTAAACTAGACTGGAGAGCCAACACTCTTAAACGCTTAAAAAAAAGCCGAAAAGCCATTGTTAAAAACTGGGGCTTGCAACCTCGTACTACGCACTGGCTCTACGTGCCCGTTATCAGACCTATACTTCTGTATGGTGTGATCGTCTGGTGGACGGCCTTAAAAAAAGCCTTACACAGTAACCTATTGAGAAACGTGCAAAGATCAGCCTGCATATGCATTAGTGGAGCACTAAGAACCACCCCATCTGCGGCACTCGACGTGATCCTACATCTGATTCCCTTGGATATTTTTGACAAGCAGTCAGCTGCTAGCGCAACTCTCAGATTGAAGGCCTCCTCTCAATGGTCAAACAACTGAATTGGCCACTTCTCGATCTTTGATCCCTTAACATTCATCCCGGAAAACACCGACTACACACCGTCTAAGTTGAACTTCAACCTCAACTTCCGGACGTCAATCTCCTCCAGAGTGGAGTGGGAGAATGATGATGTCATAGACGAGCACTCCGTTTGCTTCTATACCGACTGTTCTAAAACTGAGTGAGAGATGGTGTTTTCTCCGTCTTTCCGTCTCTCCGACCATTGTAGCGTTTTTCAGGCGGAAATTATGGCGATCCTGGTCTTATCCTGGCTTAGGCAATTTCAACAGATAGCCAGACTGCTATAAAATCTCTGGAATCAGTAGCATACTCTTATACATTAAAAGTTACCTCAGATTGTCGCTCGTCTCTCACTGAGATGCCAGAACATTTTAACATTCACCTTTGTTGGGTACCTGGTCATAGGGACATTCCAGGGAATCGTAAGGCTGATGAATTCGCCAAACATGGTACTACTCTAGAGATCCTACCAGAACGGAGGGTATTCTACTCACTACATGTAAATTACTTTTAGAGAACGACGCAATCAGCAAGACAACCCGAAGATGGAGGAACGGTACCACGTGCCATACCTCCAGGGAGAGTTGGTCTATGCTAAGCCTCACTCGATCTAAAATTCTCATTTTCCTTAAAACGTCGCTCATTAGCACCGTTATCGGTGTTGTCACTGGCCTCTGTCCCATTGACCTTCATGCCAAAAGGATGGGCCTCTTCGCAAATAACTTTGCAGGAGCTGTAGTGACGAAGAGGAGGAGGAAACTATCCTCCATTTTCTCTGCATTTGTCCTGCCCTATCCCAAAGAAGGAAGCTTTATCTAGGAGCCTATCACTTCGACAATCTGAAGCAAAAGTGTCCTCAGCTTTATTAAGAGCTTCTAATGGTTTCATTAGTTGAAGTGGTATCTTGTGTATAGATCCCAGTGGCATCACAACGAGCCTTCCTTGGCCTTGGCCTAGACAGTCACCTAACCTACCTACCTACCTACCTCGAGCTTCAAACTTTATTTTCTCTTGAGCGAACACAGAGGGCTCAGAAGGGTTCGAATTTTCTAGTGTCCAAGACAGTCTTCCTTAAGGAAGTCCAACGATATATGTACATATGTATGTATTTTCCTGACAATTTTCAGTGATTGCTTTCAAGCAACATGATTTGGCCCACGGTTCTAGTTAAGAGCCTTCGGTATAAGCATGATTGGTTTCTGCTGTTGAAGAACCTTAAGCTATGGTCTTGGGGTTTGGGTTATGACCGAAAGAATATGATCGCGGATACGAGCTGCCGAAATGAGATTTCTTCGTTGTATTGCTGGAGTAACTCGTCAAGATCGAGTTAGGAACACCAGAATACGCGTGACACTCCATGTCAAGCAGCTACTTCTTCGAGCGAAAAGGTCCATACTTCTATGGTTTGGATACGTTCAAAGCATGTCCCCACCTCGATTTCAAAGACGTACCATGAAATCCGTTCCACCGGATAGGCGGCCTCTGGGTAGGCCTGGGATGAGATGGCTCGACCCAATCCAAAATCTCACCTCTACCCGTAAGTGGATAGCCCCTGATGATTTAGAGTCGATGGCGGCAGATCGAGAGATTCTATTTCATTTCAAGGAAAGCAGTGGGTATCACATGATAAGTCAGTCGTTTATCGAAGCCTTTAAGGTGACAGAAGTGAGATTGTCATCAATCCAGCCGAGCCAAATTTGACACAATTATCTATGGCCACAACCACCCCTATGTACTCACACCCAAGTTCGCCACCTCTTCTAAACATATTTTCAACTTTTTCTTCCATCCTAATCATTTGTTATGCCATCTTTTGATTGAGTGGAATTTGGATTGCTCAAGTATCTGCAATCTCAAAGCTGCAAAAGTCGACTCACAACACCTTCAAAAGGCCACTCATTGCTGCTGTTTACCACTTCTTTTGAACTTTTTGCTGCCAACACATGCTCGAGTGTATATTTTTTTTTTGCACCCCAAGATACGATTTCCCTTCCCAACAATGGGGGTCGGAAGGTCTCAAAGACCAGACCTTTTAGCAGAAGTTTACACTTTCTCCACACATCACCGTGCTGCAATTTTCGGCACCTTTTACAAAGTGTCGACAGAGAGAGAGAGAGAGAGAGAGAGAGGGAATCGCTTACTAGTTAGATGTGAAGGACTCTAGGCCTGCAATTTTTTTTTTATTGCTCGTCGCCCCAACTCGAGGGGTGATAATCAGCCGGCTTGTTGTGTAGTCGACAAGAACCGCAAAAAAAAAAAAATCCCTAAAAGGATGTTATTTTCGCACAGAGAGAGAGACGAGCTCTTGTTGATTCCAACGGCATACGAATAGAAGAACACATTTTCCTTTCATGTGCATACGAGTACATGCACATACTCTATGGAGGAGGCTATTGGCACTTGTCGGGTGTAAGAAGACTCCTTCGAGGTACGATTCAAAGATGAAAGGAAAAAGAACTGCCGCTTCTCGCTATCTCATTGTTGGTCGAGTGTGGACCGGCATTCTTTTAGTTTCTCCAACACACTGAGTTTTGCCAGAGCTTGACGACTACAAAAAAAAAAGTCCTGAGGAAAGAAAAAACCGGATTCCTAAGGAGCTAGATTTGAATAATTTGAAGGAGATAACGTGGCAGTGAGGTGATGACTGAGAGTAGTCCTTGAATGTAAATTGGATTGGGATGCTACTTTGCGATAAGGATGTCATAAGCGATGGAACGTACTTGTATGGGAATTTTTTGGTAATCTGCAGAGGTCTGGGTTGGACTGTGTTGAGGGAAAACACGGTTTGAAAGTGGGGATGTGTGTTTTTTTATGTGGACATGAGATTTTAGCTCCTGTCAATGCAAGTTATTCCAGGCACCTCGCACTCCCAAAACACTGTTTTTGTCCTCAGATGTCCGGGATCTTTTTGAGCCTCCGAACCCTGAACATTGACTAGGGATTCCGGGTAGAAATCATCCATATGCGCTGTAACAGTCGTAAAGAAGTTAAAAGCGGCCCCGGTGTTCCTTCAGAAATTATCTGTGGCTGTAGAAGAAATTAAATCTTTTCCCATACAAATGTGACTTACGACTGTTTCGTCAGAGCCAATGATGCGTTTCAGCTTTCATCAACTCTTCTCAAGAATGTCATTCTACTGCTACATAACTTTGATCTGCATCTCAGGGAATTCCTCAGGGGATTGACTGAGGACCTACAGTATTAAAATCGTTCTTTTGGTTTTTGAAGGGCTTTTGCAGGTATACCGACCTTGAAATAAGCTGGGTTAGACAATTTACTCGTGGCCAAATCGTTGTCAATTTGATCAGCTTAGGTCAGGTTTGAATGGTTGATTCCATTATAAGCGCAAGCACGCTTAGTGAAGAGTGGGATTGGATTAGTTGTAAATTGGATGCGGGAGACCTCCACAAGGGAAGTTAAGAGAGAATTTCAAGAAACTTTCCTGGATTCTTCAGGACTGACTCTTGAGCCCTAAACTGGAGGCTCAAAAGTCAGTCCTGAAGAATTTAAGCACCCTTGTTTAGTCCGGTTAAGGCCACCCGAGTTTTTTTTACTCTACGGGCAGCCAGCAAGTCAAGTATATTCTCTCGATTAAGCCCAGTTTGGGGCTCCAGAATTATTCCAGGGGCAGCCAGGAAGTCAGGTATCTTTTAAGATGCAGACCAGGGTGATACCAATGAATAGTTCGAATTTTCTATTACTCTTCTTTTCCACTTATGGGAAATTCAGCGAGGTTCCTAACAAAATAGCTCGTAGAGAAAGAGAGCCCGTTGAAAGTCAAGGCTTTTCGTAACCCCACATGTTCGAAGGGGATCTTATACCCTCGAAGACGGAAGACGAAATCTGTGGCGTTATGACAGCCATGTTGAAACAGTATTGGCCCTTAATGAAGAACCCCCTCGGATTCAGAGCACACGATTGTCTCATCATTCAGTGGCTTAGTTTCATTACATGTGAATGCTATACTGCTAGACCATCTCGAAAAAAGACGAACACCGACCAAGAACGACTGTCAAGATTCGGTCGCTTCTAGGTGATTTTTCTCAAAATCTATAGGAATGCCTCAGGGCTCCACTTTAGGGCCCATCATCTCTTCGACTTCTTTGACTCCTCTATGACTTGTTGTAATTTTTTTACTCCATCACATCAGTGAACTCAGCACTTTGGTCGATAAAATCTGTTTCCAGGAAGACTTACGAGCAACTTTGTGACCTCCGCCGTCTTCTTTCTGACGTAACATCCCTGACTCATCCACTCTTGTGCGGAAGCGTTTATAGAAAAACCACACTCTAGAATTTTTCGCTACCGAAATTCCCCGTATTTTGCGCATTTCCACACTTCCAACGCCCCGTCCCTCTCTCAAGATCGCTCTCAAGCTTTACACACATCTCAATTTTCCTGTCGACCATCAATCAAGCCCGAGACTACTACTGATTGCCACCGTTTATCCGTTTTTTTTTTTTTTTTCTGTTCCTCATGCGTCCACCAAGTGTTGTGCTTCTTTGCGTTTCTGGTCTTTTTGCTCGCATCCTTTGGAATGGAATTCTTTCTCCCCGTGTCGTCGTCGTTGTTGTTACTCACCACCAAATCTCGAATCGTGACGAATTGCTTTTCCTCCATTCCGATACCGGATTAGACGAGAGAGATTGGTTTTCCAGTGTGCGCACACCGAAATCACTTCATTGACAGCCGCACTCGAACCGCAATTATAATAGAGAACCTGCAGCAGTATAACAGCGCAGGAGCACTGTGTCAGTAGCAGAACGATTACGCCGATCGGGACATGACATCGCTGTGTGTGCGGATTGGAAAATTTCTTGTGACACTCCATAGGAATGGAGCCGTGTGTTTTGGTTTATTTTTTACGCATAATTGTAATAAATCTGAGAAAGATTGTCTCGCCATTGCATTGTAGGTAAATTGGACCGCTCCATGTGACGGTATTTCGCTGCTGCTGTCTAAATTGCACCGGTGACACCCGAAAGATTTCTCATCTGCATAAGGCAATTTGACGCAAGTAATTGCCGGACAAGCAAATGAGCGTGCGGAGGAATTCCTTCGTGTTGACATTGTGGACACATACACACAGCACTGGTAGCCCTGGAACGGTTATTAAGGATGTGTGTGTTATTGTTGTAATAATAATGCCGAAAACAAGCAGAGCTTAATGGACCGTAAAACTGTCCGAGCATGGCTATGAAATGCCACAACAAAATGCCCCCAAAAATTTGCGACCGAAAATGGGGGAAGTCATCGTTGTCGGAGAGAATCATGGACCAAACAGCACCACTGGCAGCACCGGTTAAATCATCTGTAAAAAGAAAGAGCGGGTCGGGCGAGAAAATTAAATTGGCCAGTGCTGGAGCGCTGGTTGTGCTGCTGCTGTGCAGTGTTGATGATGACGACGGCGACGAGGACGACGACAGAAACGCATAAAGTAAAGTCTGCTTGGAGGTTTTTTTTTTGGACACGTACATGTACCGTATGCACAGATGGAATTGAAAGGATGTGATGACCCTCATTCTTGTAGTAGATTGCTACCCGCACACACGGGGTAGAATCGAATAAAAAATTCATGTGAAACCAACTAAAGAGAAACTGTACGCGCACACACACTGATTTGGGACAGAAAAGGGAAGGATTCGCACAGTTTTCTCCGTTGAATAACATTTAGACTTTGCTCGGATGCTGGTTCATTAACTGGCAGAGGATTAACCTTCAAAAACTGTTTTCTTTTTTTTTTATTGAACTTTTCCATGCCAACCACGTATAGTATTGATTATGTCTCTAAATGCTACTTTAATGAGAGTGATACCTAAAGGGAGAAGAAAAGATGAGTTTTTAGCTAAAGTGCCTTAGAACAGTGTTGGATCAAGTCTGACGGTGTTCAGAAGCCCCGGATGAGATTAGTGGTTGACTCTGAATCTCCTCAGGCTCCTTATTTGGGACCTCCACGATTGACACGTGTTTTGAAGCCCATTTTGACACTGGGTGGGTGAATCGTGTGCTTTGAGTTTGCTGAGGTTTCTAAAGGTTCTTATTAAGCTTGGTTGGCTCTTTGGGTGTCCTTAAGACTTACTAAGAACTCAAGCGTGGGTCCATTGTATCCATAAAAATGTACCCATGGCAGTCTTACCAAGAGATAGGGCTGGCTAATCTGGAGATCACCCAGAAAGAAATAGAAATCTCAAGAGTGTTCTAAACTCAGCGATATAAACGTCCTCCATCCCATGGAGGAAGAAGCTACTACCAAGAGTACGCAAGCTTCTGGTGGCTAGTGCGGGACGTTCGCATAATAGGTTTTGAACGGTAGGTATGTAGGTAGAGGTGGCGGTTCGACTGAACCCAATTAGCACTAGGATGTGCCTTCTTGTTACTACGACTGGTGTGACCTGGTTGACGATATGTGCTGTTAAAAGTGCGTGAGACAGCCGGGAGTGCTTATATCAAACCTGTGGAATTTAAATATCGAATTAGATCTTGTATCCTTTTACCCGAGATGTCGCTGAGGTCGTCGAAGAATGGTTGGTTCCAGTGCACGCTGTCTGGCTCGTTCAAGTGCCGGACATTTGCAGAGGAAGTGGAGGAGAGTTTCCCACTCGTTTTCATTTCCGCGGCTGCGGCAGTGGGGGTTGTATGGAATACCTAATTAGGCCGCATGGTCTCCAATTGGCCAATGCCCCGTGATTTTTGTTGTTATTCTAGGAATATCTGGGCGGGTTCTACTTAGGAGATCCCTTGTTCTAGTCGTATCATAGGTCGGCCATATCTTCCTTGATATGCCGCATTTGGTTAATCCCTTCCATTGGAGATTGACCTTCTGTAAGTGTCAGTGGATTTGTCCCTTAACTACTCCTAGTGGGGTGTGGACCCTTGCCGCGAGTGAGCCGTGTAGAGCTGAAACATGCCTGGCTAGCTCATCTGCACGCTCGTTTCCTGTTATGTCGATGTGCCCTGCAACCCAGAGTAGTGTGACCCTGAATCGTTCGCCCAAGCGGGCAAGCTCGTACCGGCACTCTAGCACCAGTTTCGAGGATATGGTAGCCGAATAAATGGGCTTGATAGCGACCTGGCTATCTATGAGGATATCAATGTTTTGTTTATGTGATCTGTCAGGCCCGAGCTGTGTGCAGGGTTGCTTAATGTCACACTTTTTTGGTTTTTATACATTTTACCGTAAAAAAACGTATAAAAGTGTATAAAATTGTATTAAAATGTATAAAACTGTATTTAAATGTATAAAAGGGTATAGAAGTGTATAAAAATGTAAAAAAGTATCTAAAAGTGTATACAATTTTACAAGTATCTATAATAATGACTTTGAATTTTATACATTTTTTTCACTTTTATACCTATTCCTTGCTTTTATACACTTTTATACACCAGCAATATTTTTCAGATGTATAATACACACTTTTATACACGTAAAAAAGTGTGTATAATACGCCAACTATTATACTGGCTGTGTGCAACTCTCTCCGGATTGCCAGTAGTTCCGATTGGAAGACGCTGGCAAAATACGGCAGGCAGTATGATCTTGCTATTTTTAGTGATTCCAAGTTCTTTACCACTTCGTTTTTCTTCCACTGTGCTGTGGCGGGGAATCCCACGTGAAAGTTTTTCCTAAAGTTAAGTTTGGCTGTGATGTAGTCGGTTGGAACCCTTACTATGCCGTTTGGTAGCGAATCCAGGTTGTTGCTGTGGCCGTAGAGCCGTGCAGTCCAGCACCCAGATTCTTTGAGTCTGCGCTGTTTTTTGTGTGTAAGTCTAGAGGTAAAAGATGCATGACCACAGCAGGGGCATCCGTTGGGGCAGGGTCGACCTCAATGCTCCCGTGGTGCCTATATTCGCTGTTCTTTGGAGCGTTTTGTAAGGTTGTAGCCCTTGCTCAGCGCAGGCCACCATACTAGCGACCCGTAGGTGAGAATCGGACGCACTACAGCTGTGTACATCCACAAGGTCATCTTTGGTTGAGGTCTCCACTTCTTTCCAAAGGTACTCAATGTTTTGCTTCAAGTTAAGCTTTGGGTCAAGCATGTTACCCAGATACCTAGCGCTGATGGATATTGTGAGTAATTGGCCATTAAAACGGGGAAGGGTGAAGCCAGGTATTTTGATTTTGGTGGTGAATAGCATCAGTTCAGTTTTGCTCGGGTTTACGCCAAAGCTACATCTTGTGGCCCAGATGTTTACCTTGTCTAGAGCTGCCTACATGATTTCACTTATCACAGAGGGAAACATCCCTGACTTTAGTATCACCGCATACGTGACCACCATGACCCTTTCTCTGTCTAGTCTTACGAGAATTTTGTTTATAACCATTAGCCAGAGTAGAGGAGAAATGACGCCACCCTGTGGCTTTCCTCTGTGGGCGAATTTGGTTAAGTGACAGTTGCCTAGTGTTGCCTGAATGATTCTTGTTCTGAGCATAGAGATTATCCATTGACTAATAAATTCCTCTTTGCCCAGCTCGATCAGAGATTCATGAATAGCTTGAGTGTGTACGTTATTAAAGGCTCCCTCTATATCCATTAAGGAGGCTAGTGTATATTCTTTGTAATGTATAGATTTTTCGATTGTTCGCACTACCTCATGGAGGGTCGTTTCCATGAATCTTCCCTTGAGGTAAGCGTTCTGTGATTTGGGTAGCGATGAAACTTCTAGAATGCTTCGCATGTGGATGTTTAAGACGCACTCCAAGGTTTTAAGTACAAAGAAGGCTAAACTAATTGGTCTGAAGTCCTTCGAGGACTCGCGCCCGCGTTTCCCAACCTTCTGTAATTAAAACCACCCGGGTACATCTCCAAGAGATGGGTACATGGTTCAGTATTGAGCAGCTTCTGAAGATTAACGCTAGCCAAGGTTTTGCTAGGTTTTGCGTCCTCTGCGTCCTATGACGGCATATTACCCGTCATGCTAAACCGGTTTTGGACGGACTCTATTTCCTCTTCATCATTGCAGCTTCTGCAGTAGTCATTGTATGAAATTCCAAGACGCTCCGCATGGATTTCTATCCCGCTGTGCCCTGTAAGGACACCGGAGTCCTATTAAGCTTGCAAGGCTTAAAGCTGAGTAAATTGAGTCTGGTTTTAGTATACTCTTGCCCTTAGTCGCTCAAGTCTAAGAAACACATAGTTTTATCCAATCCTTTACTGTGTATGCGTGTTTCGCTTAAGAGCCAAGATACACCTCTAGTCCCTTGCGTCGAATTGTTAAGTTTGTTTGATAGTCGCCATCCAAGACCTTAAATAAATGTCACTCCGAGCCTCGTTTTATCACTCGTGAAACTGAAAACTGACCTCGGTCTTGCCAGGTATAGTAGGAAAAAGTATCGGAGTAAGGATGGAACCCTGTGGTACCCCAAACAGAGGGAAACGACGACTATTTATGTGTGGAGGAGACTAATTTTTATTAAGAAAAATGACTACTTTTTAAGGTGAATATATAAGGAAGCGCCCTGAGTCATAAAAGTCATTGATAAATGGTTGGAACCGGAACTGCAAAGGCTGAACGATGTGGTCACCCAAAAGCAGTGGAAGCATGAATATCTGTGGGTGGTTAGTTACTTACTTACAGGTGGTTAGTTATTAGGAACTTCAAACATATCGCGCTTCTCATCTTCACTGTGTATTTTTCTATTTTTGGAATATCGAATCCAGCTACAGTGGGACGTAGGAGTCAAGGATTCCAAAATCAGTTTTCGTGGCCTTTCTGTTCTATGAGGCTTCTATTTTAAACGTCCAATATCACGTCGTTACAGTTTTCGTTTTCCCATTACTACCTGTCGCTATCATCACGTCTATCATATTTTTTGAGAATAAAATCCCATAACGTCCATTGCGTTCCCACCCCATAGCAGTGCAGCTTCCATTTGTTCTGCATCTCTGCGGCTCTCGCTCTTGTTGATAAAAATGGAGTAATTGACTTAAATAACTAAGCGTAGGCACCGCTTCGTGCTCCGCAAAGCAATTTAGCTCGAGTAATCATCGAGAAGACGGACACGGCGGCATAGACGCGACACACACTCACTTGACTTGACCGACCGACCGACCGGTGTTGGGACTGTAACGGATGGCATGTGCGTTTCTTAAATTAAGATCTCAACGCAAGCAGTTGCAGTCCGAGAGGACACATTGTAAATCCTGGACACAGTGAAACCAGAGAGAGGTATTATTGTCCATTTTTGGTCAATGATTTCTGCTCTGACATGGTTGCGCGCGCACAAATACGCACCGCGCACTAAGTACAAAATCAATTTGCGATCAATCGAAGAGGAAAAAACGCGAAAACAAAACCTAACGCGCAATCGCAATGCGCTGTCGTACTGCTGCTGCTGTTGCTGCTTGTACGGACGAGCGACGAGAAGTGAGAATTAGTGAGGAATTTTGAGATGGTTTGGTGTTTTGTCCAGTTTTTTTGCGTTTCGCCTGTGTGTGGACAAACGCTTTGACATGCGGAATGAATGCTGCCGCGGATGATGCATGAGAGGAGAGGGCAGAGTGGTGTGGCTGATGTCGAGTGATCGATGTTGTCATGTCAAACACAGAGTTTGCAGGAATCAGCGACATCTGTTGTGGGATTCTATGGCGTCTTCATCGGATGGATGGAAGGTTTGTTTTTTTTTTTGTGCAAGGACCCCTATGCAGTCCACCTGTAGAAGGTACAGCACCCATGGATCATGGAATTCGAAAGGGAAATTCTTAAGCGATTTCATCCAGTGGTATGGGGAAGTGCATATATTCACAGTGCTCGTACGGTGACAGAATATCGCAGCACTTACTCGGGTAAACCTGGCTGAGTATACCGACCTCTTTTTATATGGCGCCGTCTCTGTGCTTTTATGAGTGCTACTTGCTTACCAATCGACATCATGTCATAGAAGTCATAGAGCACTCTTGCCGAGAATCGGATCTTCCATACCAAGCTTGCACGCTTGAAACTTCACAGATGTGAAGGCGTGTGGTTTTCGGCTTCCAACCTCTGTGTACTCTCACCCGACCATGCTATCTAAAAAATGATTTTGAAATTGAGCTGCCAAATGACTAGGTAGACTTGAGCTCCGCTCGACTTGGTGTTTTCTTTGTTCTGTTTGAGAACCAATCGGATACTAAGTCTTGCCGTTCTCGTCTTCAGATCTCGATGAGCTGTTTTAACAGTTAAGCTATCAAAGCCTCCCAGTTTTTGATCAAGCTTGACTTGAAATTTATTTAAGCTCGGTCTTACCAATTGTTTTCTTCATGCTTTCTTCGGTTTGGAACGCAAACATTGTCTAACAAAGAGCTTCGAACCTCTACCATGCTTTCAATTGCCGCTTCTAGTCTTTCAGTCTGAAGACAGACTTTTGAACGTCACCTTCATGCTTTCAGGCTTCGTTAGTGCTATACCCAAACTTTTCCTTTCCTGATGCATTGCCACTGACCTTTTTTCCTTCCTCTGAGCAAAGGTTTTTGTCTCGACCTACTTTTAAGCTTGGCTTTGTGTAAGGCCACATCGCTTCAGGATTTTCATTTGCAAAATAGGCATCATCGTTGCGACTTGCCGCCAATCGATAACTACACTGGCAGTCTTCGATATTTTAAGCTGAGCTTGAGTTAGCTGAGTGTCTATTCTTTCAAAAGACTTGTTGAAACGTAATAAATTTTTAGTGATGCTTGTTCGGAACTTGGTCGTTGCTGGAAAGCTGTCAGAAAGCATTAAAACTTGAGGCAGTTCTATTCAGGTCTCATAGGGTTGTGGGGTTTGGCTGTGTTTAAGCCTCGTTCTCCCATTCCAGGACCATCATCTGTTCAAAGTCGACACTCGACAGCTGTCTAGGGCTGAACGGCTTTTGCTTTGAGCCTGGCTTAGGTTTCCTATACTTTAAGGAATTGCAGCCGGTTAAGCTACTCTGTGCTATATAGAACTACTGAGCTTTGGTTGTGGTTTCTTTTGAAAACATTTCTTCGAAGCTTAAATTTGCCGATTTTTGCAGGGACAACCGTACCTCGAGTAGTGGGTTGTTGGATCATCTACGATGTGTTTCAAAGCTTTGATGGATTATTGGATTAAAGCAGTTTCTGAACACCGGTCATCTCTGTCTCTGTGGTCTCTTTGACCGAAGCAAACTCTCCCACAGAATGACAAAAAACAGACACACAAAAATTGCCAAATTATTCATCAAAAGCCTCCCTCTTCTCCTCCCTGCTTGAATCTTTCTTTGATGAACGACCGTCAAATTTGTTTTGTTCGCTGCCACCAACTTCCTGTCATTCTGTGTGTGTGTGTCTCTGTCGCGTTTCACCGCCTTCGCAGAAAAAAAGACAAGCGCTACCTACTCCTACCACACGCTCAACCAAGTCTAATCGAATTTATGAGGCTGCTAAAGTCGCAGTTACGCACTGACAGATACCCGCGCGCGCAATCACCACAATCGTCATCCTCATCGTCGTGGTTATTGTAGGTGTGGAAATGTCTCGTTTACAAATCAATGGCTTTTCAGAGCCCAAACGGTTGGTTAGGTTTGGCGGCTTGGGGTTACCCGCTACTGGGCGTTACTCCCTCCCCATTTAAGTATACAAATGACGAATTGTCATTCCCCGACAGTTAATAGGAAAATATGACTGCACCCGAGTTGAATGCAAGTGCTGCTCAAGTGGAACCGAGATTCGATTCAAATCTAATTCTCAGTTCCCGTACACATTCATCTTCGCAATCGCGAGACGATACAACACAAAGAGTGTATATGTCCGAGATGAGTATAGCTTTCACCCTCCCGACCAGCACTCCAAGCATCACTCCGCACCGAGTTAACCCTGCCACCTGCTGGGAATTTATGAACCGCGATTCTGTAGTCGGCAATAATTTCACAGCGAAAAAAAGAAGCAAAACGCCCTCCTGCGGTGTGTGTAAGTTGTTCGATGCGTCTTTGGTCTTCTCAGCGGCGGCGGCGGCGTGGTTGTCGTCGCCAACAAACAACACCCAATGGAACTCGCATTAAAAATTTGTAGACAAGATTCGGAAATAATCGCACACAGTGAGTGCGTTTGACAAAAAAGTTCCCGCCACATCGGCAGGAACACGGGGAGTGCGGCGGCAGGGCCGGGTAACAAATTACAAGAAGGATGTGATTTTGGGGATAATTTATAGTAAATTTGTGGTTTCATTGGGATTTTTTTTGGTTGGTGGCTTCTTTCGTTCGGTCGTCGCCTTGAATTGTGCGTTTTGTATCCGGAAAGCCGCAGGGAATCCCTGAATCGTTCTCCGAATGTGATCCGCCGAGAGAAAGAGAAAGAGAGAGACAGGAAAGAAGTTCGACTTAACAAAGTTAAATACGCTCGACTGGGTGGGGTGGTGTTGTTGACTGGGTGGATATTCCTTCCGATGGTAATGGCATTAAATCACCTCGGTTCCGTTGATTACCTCGGTGGTTAGACCCTGGGACGATGGGGGTGGTACAGATAATGTGGTTACGCAATCTGATTATTGCAGGGGTTTAGGAATTTTGTTGATTTGAGTAACACGTTCTCGCAAATTAAGGAAAACTCGACTTAAACTTGACACGTCGGCTACTTCGCAGTCGCTAGTTGGTCATCCGTCAGCGGTTTGAAGAGAGAGAGAGACTCTTTGAGTAAGGGGGAACTAGCCAAACAATCGCAGTCTTGACAAATGTTGCACAACCATTTGGCGGAATGTTCGAGGCTAAAAGTAACGTGTTACAACCCACACTTGCTTTCCTACAAAAAAAAAAAAAACCTTGGAGATCTACACGGACGGTTCTTAAACTGAAGATAGTTTGGGAGGAGGTGTTTTCTCCGTTGATCTAAACCTCGAGATCTGCTTTTGGTTTCCAGAGCACTGTAGCGTCTTCCAGGCGGAGATCATGGCGATAAAAGAGGCCCTGTCTTGGGTGAGGTGGAATGTAATATTTACTCCGGATATTTGCATTTTCACAGACCGCCATTAAGTCACTAGAATCAGTCTCTGTAACATCAAAAGTAGTTCTAGATTGCCGCTCGTCTCTCGTAGAGATGGCAGAGCAGTTCATCACACTCCTCTGCTGGGTACCAGGACACAGAGACATTCCGGAAAACTGCAAGCCCAATGAACTCACCAAGAATGGTACTACAATACAGATTTTTCCTGAAAAGAGAACCTCGGAGTGCCACTAGCCACATGCAAATCGAAGTCAGATGCAATCAGCAAAGCCAATCTAAGTGGTCCAATGGCACTACCTGCCAAACTAGCAGACAAATCTGACTTTCAATAGACCATAAGCGCTCCAAGAGAATAATTTCGCTAAGTAGACCGCATCTCGGAGCTTCTATAGGTGTCGTCACAAGATACTGCCTCATAGGCAGACAAACCACTCGCCTGGGCGTTCCTGCAAATGATTTCTGCAGAAGTTGCAGGGACGAAGAAGAGGAAAACACGGTCCTCCCTCCATCTCCCTCCAGTTCGGTTTATTAAAAGTTCCCACTGGTTCCTCCTAGATCCTGAGGCATGACAATGGACCTATTATTGGTCTAGGTGCGTCGGCTACGTCGACAGCCTTCTGGCTCTAACGCCAGAAACATTCTTAACGTCCGCAGCCTCAACGTCAGGCCTGCCTTAGAAGGCAGACGACTTTCGTCGTAAGGTTGCTTGGATGAAGCGAATACGAACTGGCAAATTCCCGTTTTTAACACCTACTGCTCCGGATGAAGCCCAATGTTGTAGGACAGAGCAAGACATGCAGTCTTGTACTACGATGAGTCTCTCCCCTCTGTAAAGGCTTTTATTAGCCTCATATGCAGGAAAATAGATGCGGAAATCATAATCGGAGGTAATACGGGATGTTGACGTTTAGACACGCGTGCTGTTAGCCAGGTCAGTCTTCAGTAGGAGGAATCAGTGTCATTAAAGGTAGAAGTGGAAGTAAATACGAATCATCAGGTGCCCTCACAGGGCATAGTACGACGGGAACTCCGGCAGAATTCTCTTCTCAGTAGTCATGCGTTCAACTTAGCGTGTCTCTGTGTCTCGTCATCTTACGAGTCCTGTGTTCAACTTGATGGGCCTACGTCTTTTAACAAGTCCTGGGTTCAACATTGTGTCTTCTTAACAGTCCTGCGTTTAATTTGGTGGTGTGGCTACGGTCTTAGAAGTCTTGCGTTAAACTTAGTGCGCGAACAGTCTTCTTAAGACTCAATTGTTTAACTTGGTGTCTTTTAAGAAGTCCTGCATTCCATTTGATGTACGGTCTTCTTAAGACTCCTGCCTTTAATTTGGTATGCGTACAATTTTCTTAGAAGTTCTGAGGGCTTCGACTTGTAGCCTTCTTTTGGCCGGCAGGCGGCAACGTCGCTTAGGCTATTGTACTATGCAGTTTTGCTTTTGGTGAGAGAATGTACATCCGCGGTCTTTTTCTTTCGGTAATTATCCAAACCTCATGAACATAGGTGAGGATCAGAACAGACACTGAAGTAAAGACCGATAGCTTAGCTCCGATGCTAAGTTCGGCCCTCCTGATAAGAGATTGACCAAGCTGTCTCAAAATTGCTTCAGCCTGACCAATCCTACAGAATAACTCAGTATTGCTCCTACCATCACTTGTAAAAAGGATCCCGAGATACTTAAACTTGTCCACCTGTTTCAATGGGACTCCACTAACATGCAGAGTGCATCGAACAGGCGTTCTTCTGATTTGTTTACGTTTACCTTCATCCCAGCTTCAACACAGACGGCGGTGCGCGCTGAAGTTCGGTGTGGGTGGACATAAGGATGAACAAGTCATTAGCGAAAAGCAAATGACTTATCTCCCAACCTCCAACGGTCTCCCAACCGTTCCTTGTCAAGTCTGCGCTGTAACATCCAATCCATATACACTATGAAAAGGATAGGTGACAAAACGCACCCCTGGCGAAGTCCAACACCTACAGTGAAAGATGTCGACTTAACGCCGTTCACCCGAACACAGCTTACAGTTTGTCAATCCCATACTCCTGCAGTACACTCCAGATTTTATCTCGAGGGACCCGATCATATGCTTTCTCCAAATCCACAAAGCAACTGTAGATACGTTTGACATTTTCCCAGGCCTTCTCAAGTACCATTCTGATGTCAATAGCTGATCGGTTGTGCTTCTACTTGGATGAAAGCAGCACTGCTCATCGCCCAACCTGTCCTCGACCACAGCTCTGGAACGCGCTTCCGGGGAGACTTAAGAGAGATATACACCTATAATTGGAGGAATCTCTCTAAACAGACAAGCATAAGTCAAAACGAAGTTGGTTGTATCAAAAGTAGCTGTACATCATTTAGGAGGCTCTCTTCCGAACCCCAATGGCTTTTATTTCGACACGTTGTTGATGGTTAAATGAGGCCACAGTTATGGTGGTCTTGTGGCCAAAAAACGGACGAATCTCTGGATCATAAGATTGACATTGCTAGAGTACGCGCTTTGTTTTTCCCCACATCCCCTCTGCTCGCCTGCCATTCCGGTGCGTTCTCCACCTCCCACTCCCGACCACCACTGAATCTATTTTGATATTTTTATGCCCATAATTTTCATAGTTGAAATATGTCCCCGCAGCGTATCTTTCCTCCTTTGTGCGACTCCATCGTTCATCAAAATGCATAACTACTGTGCGTGTATTCGCATGCAAAAAAAAAAGGCAAAACTTTGGTTCCCTTAAAGTGTGTGTACCAGGACTCCGCGTAACCGGAGAGAAAACATGAAATTACGAACTGAAAATTAATGTTATGCCACCCCATTGAGGCTCCGAAACACACCGGGGTGTGCACTGTGCAGGGCCCCCGTTATAATATCAAAAACTTATTCATTAGCCTACCGACGAGTGGCGATAGCAGGCGTATATGGTGGGAGTGGGAGTGGGAGTGGGAGTGGGAGAGTGGAGTGCAACTACTTCTTGTTTACGACATTCGTTTGCTAGAATTTAACTACCTGATTATAAGGTCCTTAAATCCTTTCGTTTTCTTCTTCTTGTTGGCGGTATATGTATGTACGTGTAGTCGACATTTTATCGTTTCTAATTTTACAAGGAATTATTGCGAGGCATTAACAAATGGTGACATCTCCGCAATGGTACCGGCGCTACTTTCAGAGGCCTCTTGGGGAGCGACCTGTCCCCCCGACTCCCAGCAAGAAGTAGCAGCAGCAGAAAAGACTTCACCCACAATGACAGTATATTAATTTTAATTCTCGTGCAATTATCCGAACCAAAGAGTTGGATAATATAATTTCGTTGTTGGGGGAGGCGACATTCGCGGCGTGGCATATGCCTAGGTACCCATCACCCACCAATCGGTAGAGAAAAGCACATAAACCAACCTCGGCGTTGCATGTTTGGGCTGATTGTCCTTTTTTTTTTTGTTAGAGGTTTCCTGCAGAGCACTAGAGTAATTGTGTTGAGTTTATTTTTATTTTTTCCAAATTCTTGTTTCTTTTCGTCGCTGGGAAATTTGTGGCACAAATTTGGAGGCGTTGTCGTGATTTTGGCAAGTTTCAGAAGGGCGGGTAGGAGTTGGAGTGTTGGAGTGAACATTTGATTCGCATTGTAAAGGCAATCAGGTTGAGTTTTGTTAATATAGTCGCACTTGTGTCTAAAGAAAGTCCAAAGAGCCTTAGTCAATCGAGGCGGTGGATCTTTTAAGAGGTCGGCCACTCCCTTCAGAACTAGGCTATCTTGCTTCGTTTTTAAACTCTCAATGAACGTGTTGGGTTTCTCATCGTTTTGAAATGCCAAAGGGCAGCCTAAGTTATTTCCTTATAGTTCAAGCCTCTAAATTTAAACAGAGACATCTAGTAGTTAATTCATACCAATGGTTTGGGTATTTGCTAAATCAGTGTTTTTGGCACAACTTTTGATGAACGGTTACCGTATAAGGCAGTTGAGTGCATAGCGTTTGAGTGGCGATTATTCGTCCCTAACTCGAGCTTAGACCTCTCAATCACATCTCGTATACGGAGAATAATGTCATTGGTTTGTGGTAGTACAAGTCCTCTGGTACTGCTGAAATACACAGAAGTCTACCTGACTCTAGAGGTGTATTCGAAGCCTAAGGCAACGCGCACAGTGTTGCGATGCGAGAAGCGAGAAGCATGTGATAAAACTTTTCACATGAATTTTTATCGCTTCTCGCATCGTATCGCGATGCCTTGCATCACTGTGTGTACAGCCTAAGCCATGGTGAATTGAACTTATAAAGGGTTTTCCACGGGTAGATGGTACAATTGAATAAAACAAGTTGTGTGTGAGACATCGACGAATTGTTTGTTTTATTTGAAAGGCCTATTAATAACATGTGGAATATGACATCGTTCACATGGCCCCAGCGGTCACGCTGGGTGGCACGCATCCGAGCGATCCAATTTTCGATGACTCTTGGGCATAGATCAGGCTGAATTTGAGCGATGCCGCGGGTTATGTTGCATTTTTGGGCACTGGTCGTTTGCGGCTTATTGGCATAGACCTGCTATTTGAGGAAACCCCACAAGAAAAAGTCTAATGGGGTCAAATCGCACGATCTCGGTGGTCAGTTCACGTGAGATAACCTAAAATCGCTCGTGCAGAATGTCCATTGTGCCATTAGCTGTGTGGCACGTAGCGTCGTCCTGTTGGAACCACATGTCGTTCACATGTATATCATCCAATTTGGGTCAAAAGAAATTGGTTATCATCGATCGGTAGTGGTCTCCGTTAATGATGATGGCAATGTCATCGTCGTTTTCGAAGAAGTACGGACCGATGATGCCGCCGCCGGCACGCAATCCACACCAAACAGTGACTTTCTGCGGATGCTAGCCTCGTGTAGATTGACATCGTCGCAAATCCGGCAATTTTGCTGTTGACGTACCCGTTCATTCAAAAATGGACCTCGTCGCTGAAGATGATTTTTTTTTTTTTTTTTGCTGAAATCGTGGTGAGCTTCCAACTTTTTCAGAACCCAGTCAGCGGACACACGCTCGACGCTGTAACTTGCCATGGTGATAGAATAACGCGGCCGCCATGAACTGTCAAAATCTACTCGTCCGTATTGGAAAACCCTTTAACATCCGTTTCCTCTCAAGTCTAGACGTCGATACACTCCCTGCTAGTCCGACTTAGTTCATTTAACGATCGTTGCTATACACACCTTCATTCATCTTTGACAAATTTTTGGGTTTCATTCACCGTCGATTGTGCAAGTGACATACGCATTTCCTACTCCGTTCTTGGTTCGCATACTAAAACTTCCACCAGATCCTTGTCCCAGGAATGAATAGCAGCACCATTCACCCCCACTGCTGCCAGTACCAATCAATTAACCCCAAGAATACAATGTTCCTAACCGATGATGGATGGATGGTTGGATGGAAGGCCCAAATCGGACTACGGATGGTGGAATAGCTCAGAGGAAAAAATTTCCGCACCGCATCCTTGTGCATGGCCTAAAGAATTGAAATTCGTGATATCAATTCTGCTGCGTTCGCTGGAACACAACCCCACCACAGCATACAGAGCGAACCGCACGCATCACATCACAGATCATGTCACTAAAACGGGGGTGCCGGTCATTCATGCGTACTAAACGCTTCACTAAGTTTTTGCATCCATCTCTGCGGCGGCGGCTCGTATCTAAACGAGGAGGCGACCGAAGCAGCCATATCGTCATCGTCGTCGTCGACAAAGATGCATTTGAGCATTTGATAGTTAGTTATTCTTTGCGGCGTTGGCCGGCTTCCCAACACAGTACATCACCCGGATAGAGTGGTGGCTGCTAGCGACACACACGCGGAATTGAGTGAGTCGTCATTGTCCTGGACTGGCTATGAGTGGTAGTCGTCCTCGTTGTCCTGCAGATGCGATTGAATTTGAATTCCCTTAGGCGTAATATCCCGATTTGTTGTTGTTGTTGGTCGCTGTGGAGTTAATTCGCCAGTGGATTAGGCACAGGAAATGCAATCAACTACACACACTGACCATGGGGCGACGTGCCACCCCATAACCAACCACCCTTATCGCATTATAATTGCAGGGGCTATGTGTGTTTTTGTTTGGCTGGAAATGACCTCTTCGGTGGAAGATTCCATTTAGTTGCAGCCACATTCGTTCGGCGAACGCGGAACGCATTTTGCGGGCCACCTTTCACCGGTTTGGGCTGGACCACCAACAAATGGAAATCGAATGCCAGGCATCCTGGCCTTCTAAGGAAAAAAGCGGAAAATTAATCATCCAGAGTGGTGGGCATCAGATGCATAAATAGGGGGTCGATCCCATCTCAATTGACGACTTTAATGGATCAATTCATTAATAGTGTGCACTACAATGCACACAGGACTTCTCTCTGTCCATTGTGTTGATGGTATCTATTCCGCGTATCGTTGGTGGTGCAGAGGGCGAAGGGTGATTACGAAAAAAAAGGAACATCAACATGTGCCGCTTGGTCAGGCATTTAACACTCAATTTGTTTTGAAATTTATTACGAGTGACAATGCGCTTCGAAATTAGCTCGCTCTGGCCAATGCCGTCTTTTCCAAGTTCAATTCGTTTAATGGTGGTGACTACGAGTATCTGAGTATCACTATTCCTCAAACTGCACACATGAGTGGGCAGCGTAAAGTGGTGACCTTTAATGAAGGGTAATGAACAGTATGATTGGGCAGAAATTGTACAGTTGAGGAATTCCCTAGGATTTTGCTTTGAAACTTGAGATTTGTGTCGTGTCAGAGCAGGGCTTTTAATGCGACTCTAGGTGTTTTCCAGGATCACACATCTTGACAGAATTCGAAAGAGTTGGCGATTGAAGCCTGCAGGACTAGCGTTCGAAAACTAACACAATCTGTCCTTGTGTAGTCAGAGACAGTTAGTTTTAACGACACGAGTTGTAAAACATCTGCAAACAGGCACCTTTGGTCCTTTATTCTATCAGTCAAAGTCCATCTTGCAGGTCTCGCTTCGTTCTTTCGAATTTTGTCAAGATGTGTGATCCTATTGGTCGCATCTTGGAATATTTTCCTACCATTTTGGAATAGTGTTTGGAGTTTTCGAGCATCAGCCGTCTAGATGGCGTTATTCGGTGGTGAAATGGAAGGCTAAGCATGCTACTGGAGCTGATGGTCTACCGGTATATTCCTGGCATATGGTTTTTGAGTTGCATCGAGCCCCTACTGTGACTGCTTAGTCGAAGCCTGGTTAAGGTCTAAGATTTTGACGCAGGGGTTCATATTAGTGATAGAAATAAAAGAGAACCGTTATTTGTAATTATTTTTTATAACGTAAGCGATATTGCTCGGCCACGACTAAGCTACAACTTACCTCTCCCGACCGGTTGCCTCGCGTTGCGATCGAACAGTAATGCTACAGGTCGGCCATCTTATTATGGATCCTGTCCTCAGGAATCGAATCGCCATCAGTGTCCTCGAGAAAGTTTTCAGATAACTCACACAACATCCTCATCTTCTCTGACGCCATTACCGTGCTAAGTCGCCTTTGATTTCGTTGCACGTTTTATTACTTTAGCAGTGAACTCTGTTCCACGATCCATGATGATCCTTCTCGGCGCACCAAAGTAGCCAGTTATCTCGGTCAACACGTTGAGAACACCTCGAGCGTTGATGATTTTTACTGCTCTCAGCACGGGTTACTTCGTGAAGTTATCGACTAAAGCGAGTACATATCGGGTTCCTCCTCTCCCCATGGTAAACGGTCCGAGGTCATCCAGATGAACTGTATGGAACGGCAGTGAAACTCTTTCGGGGTTATGCAGTTCCCCTTCGGACATACCACCTTACTTTTTTGCGGATGCACGGTCTAATCAGGACTTGATGTAAGCTCGAGTATAACTTTCCATCTTCGGAAACCAGTAAACGTCTCTCAGTCTTCTCATCTGCGAGGTGTCCTACACGTCGTGACATAGCTTCAAAACCCTCCATCTTGTTGCGTTTGGAACGGCCCAGTTTTCCTCGCCATCTACCATTCGAAACAGCCGTTCTTCAAGAAGTGATATACTGCATCCATGGCAGTATATCACTTCTTGAAGAACGAACACTTGTTCGTATTGAGCCTGAACCCAGACGACTAAACTACAACTGAATTTGCATCACGTTGCGATCGAACAGTAATGCACGTTACATTAGGGTAATAAAACTTCAATCATCACTTACTACTGAATATGACTCCGAGTTCCACTCCAAGCCTAGCTTTTTAAGGCATCTTTTTGCGTCACACACTGTAGCAATCAAAGTCGAGTCCATTCCAATTGCACCACTATACCACGACGAGTATCCTATTTTCCACCAAAAGAGCGCGTTCACTTTCGTGGGCCGATTAATTCCCAGCAAATGCGTTTGTTGACCAAAGGCAGTCCGCATATCCGGAGTAGGCACTGTCAAATTCAGCCCCTCGTCGCGCAGGAGTCGATGATTCTTCCGCCCGCCGGACTAATTTATTCCAAACCAATTGTGAATAATCGAAGAGTTTAGTTCATCGCTTATCTGGTGATGAGATCGAATTCGATGGATCGTTGCATGCGACCAGCCATATGGAACCGATCAATTAGCTCGATAGCCGGTGCTTGGATGGTGCTGATCTAGCTGGGCAAAGGGTACCTGCAACTGTCCTACTGGTGGTGCATTTTTTGCGCGGTGCTCTCTTAATTTATTCGGTTTGGTTTGGAATTTGTTCTGTCGAAAAACCGTCACCCCCAGAGTTCCGCACTCGCACACGGTGCTCACATTCAAGGGAACACAATCTTTGAATAACCATTAAGGACTGACTTCCGAACAGTAAGTTATTGCGGTCGGTTGCAGTTGAATGGGTTTTTCATTGACGCTCAGGATGTTGAGTGTGAAAATTTTTTTTTTATTTCTGTTCTGTTGCGCGCGCTTGCTTGTTTGTTTTGGGGAGTTTTTATCATGCGTGCACCAGATGGTGCTGTCTAGAGGTGTGGGGAATTCCATTGATATCTTGTAATGAACTTAAATAAACGGTTCTTTTTTTTTCATTTCAGAAGAGGGGTTCACCTTTAATGCATCTCAGGTGAGTAAATGGTGTTTTTTACACATTTTTGAATGTCCCTAAGTCCTTTCCTTACCTTGATCTTGAAAGGTTATGGAAAAATACATCTAAACAGATGTCGGATTTCTAAGTTTGTCGTTAGTTTTCGTGGTTATTGGGAATCATCGACATTGGCATCAAAGTCTCAACACCTCGAAGAAAGAAGATACTTTTTGAATCAGATCCATTTCACAGCAGAAAGTCGTTCTTTTGTCACGACAACTTGTTTTATGAAATTGTGTTGCATTTGCCATAAATTGCAGGTTTGAGTCCTAGATAACGTCTATTTCAGACTCAGAATCTGCTTAACCAGGCGTATCTCATAAACTTCGGCATTATTTCTAGGGTAAAATCCTCTTCAGTGTTAGTGTCTTTCTGGTCCTAAGGCTCAATATATTAGTTCTTGAATCAGATGGGTCCTAGAACAGCAGGTCGACTTTCATGACTTTAGTTCATTTGTTCGTTGGGCTCGTTGTATAGTAAATCTTTCCTGTTAATCAATGCCAATGTGCGTCAATCGTCTTCAGGTTTTTTTTCCAACTGTCTCGACTCATTCCTTAGTAGTATTACTATTAACTACTTTGTCCTGTGTTTCCCTACCTGTCTTAGTACATTTACCATGCGTGCGGGCCACCTTGTTCGGTTCCTGACCTCAATTCCCGTCAGCCTTTTTCCAGCTGCCTTGACACCTAGTCGACAGGCTTGCGCCATGCTTTTCTGGGAGGACCCATCCTATAAATCTTAACAAGTCTTGAAGTTTTTTTTACACTGAGGGCTTCGCAAACCTTC
Organism: Matsumyia berberina; assembly: GCA_917880715.2. NCBI lineage: Eukaryota > Metazoa > Arthropoda > Insecta > Diptera > Syrphidae > Matsumyia > Matsumyia berberina. The sequence goes on along the minus strand of OU862871.1, from coordinate 78,273,682 downwards.
AGCCCCAAACGGCAAACATCATCGCTTCGAAGTTGAATTACTTACATTGGATTACTTCTTACTCACTTAGATACAGGGCCGACCTACGAATAAACCCTACACCCTTCTATTCTCATCTTGGGTATACTGCTTTCAGTTCTCCAGTTCGGTCTTTGCTGGAACATTCATTCACTCGATGTGGCCAAGCCAGTGTTGTGTCTTCTTCTTGATACAAATCCTGAGTTCTTTGTTGAATTTTCTCCTTCATTCACCTCTGTCTAGACCGTGTCTCTACCGTATTGGCGGAATGGTCTGTCTGTAAGATTGCTTACTTACTTAAGGTGGCGCTACAGTCTGGTGTGGACCAATGCCGGAGCATTGGTGTCCATCCACTCTACATGACTCAGGCACATCAGTCTGTGGAGCTTCATTCTTCTGTCGACGTTGCTGTACAGCCCGTATATGCCGACGAGACCGAAAATCACCCGAAAAATTTTCCTTTCGAAACAGCCAAGAGTAACCTCATTCACTTTTGACAGAGTCCGTGCCTCTACACCGTAGAGCGAAGCTGGGACGATTAAGGGCTTATACAGGGTCACTTTAGTCGTTCGGAAGAGGTCTTTGCTACTCGATTGCCTCCTTAGCCTAAAGAAACAGCGATTGGCAAGAGTTATTTTTCGTTTAATCTCAGCGTTGGTGTTTGTTTAAATTGATAAGGGAGCCTAGATAGACAAAGTCCTTAACAACCTCAAAGTCTATTCTGACAATCTGTCCAAGACGTCGGTGTTGAATGTCCTTTCTTGTTGACAGCATATATGTACTTGGTCTTGCCTTCATAGACCGTCAAACCCATCTTCGCCGCCTCAGTCTCAATACTCACGAACGCGTCACCGAAATTAGGCTGCGTTCTTCGGCTCAATATGGTTGGCGTATGCGAGTAATTGGACGGATTTTTGAAAGTATGTGCCTATGGTGTTGGCGCGTGAGTTTTGACAAACCGATGTTGAAAAAGTTGCATGACAGCGCGTTGCCTTGTCTAAATCCTTTTTTGACATCAAGGGTTTCGGTGAGGTCTTGACCGACCTTGATGGAGCAGCGTGCCTTCTCCATCGTCATCGTGCACGAACGGATGAGTTTGGCAGGGATGCTAAAGAGAGCCAACTACACATGGCTCTGTTTAGCTCGTCTCTATAGGTGCTGTCATAGGCAGCCTTAAAATCGATGAAAAGATGGTGGGTATCGATTTGAAGTTCCTGGGTTTTCTCCAAGATCTGTCTGTAAGATAACTGATTTCAATTTCAAAAACCTTTTCTTCTCTCCATAACCTTCAATTCTATTTTTTCTAATTTCAGTCGTCAAGAAACTAAGATGTATGGTTGGGGTGAGTGCTTCCAAACTGTCACTTTACTCTAAGTATTTTTTTTTTTAGGACCCTCCATTCCCACTTCTCTCATCCTGAGCTATACTTTTAAGTTTATACACATTTTTTATATTTAAGAATAAATACTATGCCATGTACCCAACGAACAAGTTACGCGTCTGTTGAACAATTCTAGTTGTGCCTTTGACCTTTCTTGATAGGTTCTGTCTTGTGGGTTTGATTCTATTACTATTCTCCGGGTTTCTTTCATTTTGGTCACGTTGTTACCACTCGCCTCTATTCCTTTCGTTTGGTCATCGTTTTGTTCATTAGCTTTTATAGTTCTGAGGCTCTGAGATATTCTTTTTTAAAACATTCAAGGGTTTAGATTTTGTTAAAAAGAAAAGCACCTGACTAGCAACGTTTTTCATCGTCAGACTCATGTCCCAGAAATTCAAGAAAAATGAGGAACTGTATGGGACATGAATCATCACAGTCTTTAGCAGTGAAGGAACCAATTTATTCACTCGAAGCTTCTATATTTAATCTAAGAATTCGACGATCTCGCTTGAATTATTGAATTGGCGTTGGGTCTATGAATTTTTCCGTTTCGTCAACAGTACTGGGAACTTTCTTGCATTATTTTTCCGAGCTATCGCTAGCAGTTCTATAAGCAATTTGTTTCTTCTTTTTTTTTTTTTTTTTTTTTGCATCTTCAAGACAAACCCTCTTGCGGCTTTCCAATTCGTCTTTTAAGGATTTTCACAATACGTCTCTGAAGCCGATGCTTTTAAGATGTAACTTATAGCAAAATCACTGTAATTTGCGTTCTATGATCGTTGTCTAGGAGAAAATGTATTTAGAAGGATGGCAGACCCATGGTTTTGAGTAGGGCGGAGAACAGTTCACCGTAAAGGAGGTGACTTTGGCGATTAAAGCGCTTAAAGTCGGCAAATCTACTGGTATCTACTGTAATCCGGCCGGAAATGGTCAAGGCCTTGGGCTAAGAGGGAGCGAAACGACTTTTTCATATCATTAAATTGACCAGCAAATTGGCAAACTGAGGTGATTATTCCTACATTTAAGAAAGGGGGTAAGAGGGATTAGTCCAATTATAGGGGTATATCTCTCTTAAGTCTCCCCAAAAAAGTATTTGCTTAGGTGTTAGAAGCGTGTCCAGAGCTGTTGTCCAGGTTGAGCGATGAGCAGTATGGCTTTCACCCAGGTAGAAGCACAACCGACCAGCTATTCAATCTCAGAATGGTACTTGAGAAGGCCTGAGAGTAGGCCAAACCTATCTACAGTTATTTTGTGGATTTAGATAAAGCATATGATCGGGTCCCTCGTGGTAAACTCTGGAGTGTACTGCAGGAGTATGGGATTAACGGTTCTCTTCTGAGGGGTATTCAGTCTCTGTACACTCACTATAAGAGCTGTGTTCGAGTGAACGGCGATGGTGAACGGAATTCGACACCTTTTACTTCACCAGGCGTGTGTTTTGTCACCTCTCCTTTTCATTGTGTATATGAATTAGAAGTTACAGCGCAGCTGCGGTGAGGAAAGTTCGAATTGGGAAACTTGATCTGCTTTTCGCTGATGACTCAACCATCCTTACGTCTACCCAGAGCGAACTTCAGCGCGCACTAGATAAGTACATTTCGTCCGCGTTGAAGCTGAGATGAAGGTAAACGTGAGCAAATCAGGGGTTATAGTAATTTTTCGAGTGCCTGCTCAATGCACTCTGCGTGTTAGTGGAGTCCCATTGAAACAGGTGGAGAAGTTTAAGTATCTCAGGATCCTTTTCACGCGTGAGTTTTCCTGTAGGATTGGTCAGGCTGGACCAATTCTGAGACAGCCTGGCCAATCTCTTATCAGGAGGGTCGAACTTAGCATCGAAGCTAAGTTGTCGGTGTTTAATTCAGTGTTTGTTCCAACCTTCACCTATGGTCATGAGGTTTGGGTAATGACCGAAAGACTCGTCGACCATCAGAATACGCGAGACACTCAATATTGAACAGCTACTTCTTTGAACGGAGAGGTCCATACTTCGATGGTTTGGACATGTTAAACGCATGTCCTCAACTCGGTTTCCAAGACGAGCCATCAGGTAGGTGTCGTCTGGGTAGGCCCAAGATGGGATGGCTGGACCAAGTCCGAAATCTTAACTCTACCCGTATGAGGGTAACCCCTGATGATTTAGAGTCGATGGCGGAAGATCGGGAGATGTGGAGAGTCCACTTAAGGGGGTAGACCCAGTTGTGACTGCCAAAAAACGCTCTTTTTTAGGATTTTCTTGTGGCGTCGCATTAAAATAATTTATAGCAAATGTTTTTTCACGTGATAGATATGTATTTACAGAATCTATTAAATTTTTTTTATGGTAAAATATTAAAAAATTAATGAGATACAGCAAATTTAGGAGGGGTCAAAAAAAAGAAAGTGTTTTGCGGTGATCACTGCTGCTCGTCACTGGATCATGGGAATTCAAAAAAAACAAAAGGTATCATTAGTTAATTACATAATGCTCCGGTTGAACGAAGGGATTTGAAAAATTTTGAACTTTCACAAAATGGCGGATGTTGAAAGTCAAAATTCTTTATTCGACTACAATTTCGCTCGCATTTTCGGCTATAAAAAAAAAACTTTTCGTCCAAAAAAAAATTCCTTCGTTCAACCAGAGGAAAATTATGTATAAAATAAGTGAGAAACATTTCAAACCGATCGGCAAAGCCGTTCTTAAGTTACAGTGATCACCGACTTCGAAGACATGGTTTCGGGAAAAACGCGTTTAAAGTTTTGAGTACGAGTAGTTATGCACTAGAGACGGCTCCGTTCAAAATTATTTATCTCCATAAATAACGGTCCAATTTGTCTGAAATTTTCAGAGAATACTTTTGAAATATCTTACTTTGAGAAATTCAGAATTCTAACTGGGTCTACCCCCTTAAGCTCCCTAAACCCGCGACTCTCATAGTGGATAAGCGGGCCATTGTAAAATGATTATGATGATCGAGACAACACTTACGTTTTCCTTACATTTGTCTAGAGTCTTGTTGAAGGCGCAATTGCTTATGCGTTACATTCGTGTTTTTCTTGGTATTATTTGTGCCAAGATTTCTCACAAAAGCGACGTCCGCCATTTAGATTATTTATGTAAGTCACGATTTCTTCGACCTTAGAGTCATCACTCTCTCCATACATAGTTCACAAGCCCTTTCGACCCTGAGGTCATAGATAACGTGTTTTATTTATACTAGTTAAATCGCCGTGGCTCAGTGGTTACTGTGTTGGACTGCTGCCCGAGCGGCGTGGATTCAAGTCCCAGCCATATCCACCGAACGTTTTTCGCGGCATCATCTCTCGTCGGGGAATGACAAGCCTCCGGGAGTATAATTTGTCATGAAAGAGCTTCTTAATTCGCCGTTCGGAGTCGGCAATCAATTGTAGGTCCCTTCCATTCGTGCAAAAAAGGTAACACGCACAACATTGGCTCATCTCGAGCTGTCGCGCCAGATATTTATTTTATTTTAAATCTAATATTTTGTCCTTTAGGTCATATACAGTGTCATCTTATAGTTTCAGCGTAATAACTATTTTCTTCTAAGGCTTTCAAAATGCATAATTGATTGTAGCGAGGGTTCAAACCAATTATAAAAGACGCTTCCTCACGTACCTCATGCCTCCATTTTTAGATCTTGGAAGCGAAAGAGTTTACGTACCACCAATGATTGCGTTTCCTTCTATCTACTATACTTCGTTGTAAGTGCTTATGGTTTTTAGATCACCTACTCGTATTACGCCATCGTGTTCGGTTCCTGGTAGAGTACCTCAATTCTTTTCAGCTTTTCTCTAATTGCATTGCTGCCCATTTGGCCTGCTGTGCCATGTTTTTCTTGGGCCACCCACTGTTTTTACGTCTTGGGCTAAAGAGTTTCATTGCATGACTTGGCTGGCTATATTCAGTCGTCGCTTTTTTTGAGCTTCTAGCTGATCCTTTGCGACAGACATTTTTGTATAACCAAGTTTTGCACCGTTCTCTCTTCTAGCGGTTTATTTGAGATAAAAGTCCCTTGGTACTATACTTGACAATTGCTCCCCAATTCCACTTTCCGACGAATCATTATTCGGGAATGTGTTTGAACCAATTTCGTGAACATTCTCCTACCAAAGCCAAGACATGACCCATCTCAAACCCAATTCATCGCCAACAGCCCGTCTATCACTGCATGTCGTTCGAATGCAAAACGGTATATGTGTGTGCCTCCATTCAAATAGCATTCTTTCGACCCGGCATAACCATACAACAAATCCCGTGAATAAATGTTGCCATTTAAAATTCCACTCAACACCCGAGAGCTCGTTGGCGGTGGCTTTGTACCGCTCTCGGGGCTCGAATCAAAGACGCGCACAACCAAGATAATTCTCTAAACATTTGGATGAGAACTTTTTTATGAGACGACCCCATCTACCACATAAATACCACAAAAGAAAAAAAGAAAAGAACAGTCGCTCGAATCCAAAACATTAATCGCCGATAAGGACATGGACTGTGCTACTGCTCTGCCATCGGAGAAATTATTCTGCTGGACTCCCGATGCGCGAAACGGTAGCCGCCCGAAAAACGACTACAAAACTCAGCGATTTCACAAATTTACACGAGGTTAACCAAACCAGTTGCATTCCGAGCGATGCGGTTTCTGCATTGGAATGCGTATCCAGAGGAGGAACACACGACCATTTCTCTACGCGCGGAGCACATAATGAGATGATTTCACGAATCTGTCCACGGTAACATGGGAAATGGACATCTACTTGCTTGGACCCTTTTTTATTGCCCTCCGCCCGCATGAAGGAGCTTCTTCGCGGTGGACGTGGACGACAGGCCACGTCCTTGGACCTCTTATTTGTCTTATTGGCGGCAATTCGGTGATTCGTTGTCGTCTTCGTGGTCATCCTCATCGTCGTGGTGTTTTCAGTGGCAATTGTGCCGCGCTATTATCACAGCGGGTGTAGCGGGATAGAAAGTCCCACCGGGTCACGTCGTAAAGTTTGGCCAAAGTGTCAGCAAAATCAATTACGCGAATGTCGGCTGTCCAATTGTTGTTTGCGAAGACGTGAGCGCGCGCGCTCGCGGTGTTTCCTGCGCGAAATTGAAATTGCTGACCGTTCGGATTGTTATTTGATTTCCGAACAACGGGGCCACTTATCAAACTGACACCTAACACCGTCTGCGAATTCTCTGTGGAGTATTCAATTCTCTGTGGAGAAGATTTATGACCCCAATCGGGGCGGGAAATTAAAATGGGGAAACCAATTTGAATAGCGGTGCACTGTTGACGGACCGGGAGAGAAGCAGGAGGGTTACAGTCTACCGAGAGAGGTTTGGTAGAACTGTCAGACCAGTTCTGATATTTTTCATTAGGTTGTTTGCATAGCGGTTCCATGTCCATTCTCTTGGTCTATTTCCTTCAATTTAAAAGTCCCTACCTGACAAGTCAGCTCATTCAATTGACAGTTTCTCTCTGGCATATCGGTTTTAATAATTGTGACGTTTGACTTCCATTAAACGTCAAAATGTGTCAATTTTCCCCATCCATCCACTTTAACCTGTGTCCTCGTGAATTTTTAACGAACGTTACAAATTGACATTTCGTGTCTGGTCGCGGTTTGACACATAGCATGCACACCAATCTCGCGTCGTGTCAAATCGGGACAAAACTGTTTTTTTTTTTTTGTCAAAACTTCACGTCATAATACCATCGACAGGAGCACCAACATTTTTGTCTATTAACTCTGAACTGAACAACTCTTGGGCATGAACTCTGACAAGTTAATTCGGTCATCAGTCAGAAATTGATTTCAAAAAGTCACCTCCCTTCGAACCAAAAAAAAAAAGGAAACGAAAACTGTTCGACTTGGTCGGCGTCGGCGGCAGGGGGTAACAGAATAATTTGCCATTTGCCAGTCGGAGAGACATTATCGCCGCACACACGGTCTTCTCATCGAAGGAACATCAAGTGAAACGCCCTTCCACGTCGAGATACATCGAGGATATGACTTTGACTATTAGTGTATCCATCTCCTGTTTTCAATTAGTCAGAATGACAAATGTACGATACCGTTAGCACAAGTCATTTGACATATGTGACCTGAGAGTTCTCAGTCCCAAATCGATACGACCCGCACCCTGAAGTCGAATGACGAGGGTGGAAGTGGTGATGGCAAGCCGTCTTCCGGCGCGCGTTAGAGACGAAACGCGCACATAATTCCAAGGACAAGACGCCAGCAAAACAATTCCGACAAATTTCTGTAAGAAATTGATGATCGGAGGACAGCATTGGAATTGCTTCATCCTTTTTGCTGATTGCCTGGATTTGGGGGCTTGTAGATGTGTGTTTTTGTCCTATTTTGCCGTGCGGTGGCGTTTTATCTTTCGGTGTCTATGTGTGTGTGTGTGTGTCATCCCCTATTTGCTGAATTAAATGACCCTTATGCTTGACAACTTCAATGTTTTGTGTACAATCACTTAGATTTGGTTTTCTTGAAAGGAATCATCATCACATGTGAGAGTGTGGGGTTGGGTTTTCTAGGCAGAGATTTTTGAAGAAAAATGTGGCTTTGTTTGTCTTTTTTGGAAAAGTTTCGCAGTGTGCTCAATTGGTTTTGCAGTTTCAAGGACCATAAATTGGCTCCTAGAATTTTTTTTTTCTTCAAAGTTTTAAGGATGTGAAGGGTATAAAGTGGCGACTTAAATGTGGGATACGAGCAGGTTTATTGGCCATTTTCGAATTGACAAGTGAAGTTTTATGAAGAGAAGTCTGAAAAAAGTCCACCAAAAAAACTTGTGGTTCAGATTTTTATTCGATAGATGGCGCCGAGTGTCTCAGAAGGGGTGCTGTCTTCCTTTGATCTACCCATGTAAGCCGATGTATCTGTCCTTTAACAACGTAACGAAACAAACTGGAGAAGGTTCTTGCAAACCGCCTTGTCTATCGGACAGAAGCCTGTTGACAGTTCTTAGTTTTCTATTGGCCAGGGATGGAAAAAAATCGAATTTCTTGTTCTTGATTTGAATCTAAAGCTTTAAAACGAGTGTCAAATCTTGACAAAAGGCTTAAGCCCTTCTACTTGTCAGGTGTTTCAAGCTCCAAAGTGTGGAGTTGTACATTTTGTTTAACCTCAGCCCCTAGCACTATCTTTCTTTGTGTTTAAAGACTTTCTTTCTCAAGCTCAAGGTACCTACTTTTGATTCAGCTAGAGCCTTCTTAAAGTTCGGGTTTATTCTTATAACTGGCTTCATGATCAATGTCAAGCACACACAACTTTAGAATAAAGAGCCATTAAACTCCAATTACGGTCCTTTTTGTGATCCCCATGAGCTAAGCGTTTCTTTCAATTTAAGAGTCAAGAGAGTAGAGACCTCTTCAAGTCATAGTTCGAGCTTGGCACTGATTTCTCGCTTGACATCCGTTGGACCCTACTTTGAAGTTAAAATACCGTCGTGAGTGCAGATCCCTTCAAGTCGTGATTCAATCTCGTGAGTTACTTCATGATCTAAGTCAATAGTACGGACCCCCATGTATAGTGGTCCAGGCTCTTCATAATCTCCGTTAGAAAGGTCCTTTCAACCCATTGAACGGTAGAGTTCTGTCAAGCCGTTCCAAGCCGTGATTCAAGCTCCTAGGTGACTTCATGGAGCACGTCAGATAGGCTTTGCTCTCAGCTTAGGGTCGTTCGAAATCTACCATCTGGCAGCAGTCTAGATCTCATTAAGTCTCAATCTCCCTCAGGAGGATCCTACTTTAGGATCCCACCGTCTACCAATTATCGGGAGTACAAATCCTTCCAAGTCGTGATTCAAGCTCCTAGGTGACTTCGTGATGTACTTCAGATAGGACTTACTCCCAGCTTAGGGTCCTTCGAAATCTACCATCTGGCAGCAGTACAGACCCTTTTAAGTCTTGAGCTTCGTCAGGAAGACCATACTTTCAGTCCAAAATCCACTGAACACTAACCAATCTCGGGAGTAACTAGCGATTCATCAAATTCTACTAACTTTTGAGATCACATATCTCTTCAAGTCGTATTTACCTTTTGAGTTCTCAGTCCTGTTTTTCGTTCCCTGCCAGTTGACTTGAGCCCAGGGGGGACGGAAAAGAATGAGAAAGATTCCCTAAACATTTGCCTCTTTCGTAGTCGAGGTTCTTTCTACATATGTAAAGCGTACCACCTTTGATCGAAGTAATTTCGATGACAATTTGGACTTTTAGGGCTACAGAGAACATTTAGGACAAGATTCGGCAGGTTATACGCCTGTTCCCGGTTCTAGTAGTCCAGCGGAAAAATATTCTTCGTAGATTGAGCGACGGGAATGAAATGGGGCATTGTCAAGCGCAGCTTAGGAGACATTTCCTTTAAAATTATGCCTCAACCTAGCTTTTTTTAAGGGCTTGACGAACCCCGTGCAGTCCAGACTCTACCGTCCAGCTTTGCCCTTTTTTCAGATGCAACTGTCTTTCCAAAATGTCTCCCTCGATGTGCGAGAAAATTTAAAAAAAAAAAACTTCTTCACAAGACAAATACTTACCCCATCGCGAGTGTTAAACGATTTCCGCCTCCACTTAGACAAATTAACACCTCACCAGTTGGAGGCAAGCGCCCTCTCTGTTTGCACGCCGGCAATAATTAACAAGCCGTGCTGGTAATTAATTGCCTCCAACACCCAGTGCTCTCTGTCTTCGTCTGTTTATCTATCCAAGTCGTAATCTTGGATTTAAATTCTTTATTAAATTGATAATCTCAAGCCATTCACACGAACGCCTCGGCGGCAGCGGGACAGACTTTCCTACCATTAATTGTTGCGCGATACATTCGCGGTGCGAATTAGACCGATTTACTCGTCCGATAGCAACCAACTTCAAGTCAAACTAATTACCAATGACTTGCCTTGCAATGGTTGTTTGGTTTTGCCTTCGGTTTGGCGTTGGTTGGGTTCATGGTTAACCCTTTCCATCGGTTTCCGGTTCAGGAGTCATCGCTTGCTGACGCTTTCCACCGTTTTATGGCCGAGAAGCAAAATGATAATGGCTTTCCCCCAAAAACCTCTCTGCATTGACAGGCGGTGAATTTATAGACCCTCCTCGGCTGTGTGTCTGTGTCTGTGGCCCCGTTTGCCAAACAAATCCGTCGAGGGGGTGACAACTGAGTTTTTTTTTACGACAAAAGTGCGTGATAACTTTAAAAAAATTCCCAAAACTCGGACAAAAAAAAAAAAAAAAACATTTAATGCTCGTGTTGCCGCAAATTTTCGACAACTCTTTCGCCATAAACAGGCAAGCAAGTCCGCCACTCCCTCCGTTGATTAGCCTCCTCAATCACATTTCCATCATCATTCCCAAGGGGGGACGGCGCACAGCGCAGAGTCTTAGGCCCTGTGCTGTTAAATAAAACCGCGCTCTTGACATACAACCAATTAATTTCATAATTTTATTGCCATAAACCTCTGAGAGAGTAGGCAGTCGTCTCTCACCCGATAGAGTCAGTGAGTCGAGTTGAGATAGACACTCACGCAAGGAATCCGCCACCCGTGAAACCAACCAGGTGAGGCAGCAATAGCAGCAGCACCGGCACACCAGCAGCAGCAGGGTGGAAGGAGCGCGAAGGGGTTAAAAGGTGACGATAGCATGAAAATGTGTGGAAGACGGGGGGAATCTATTTATAAAAATACACGTACGCGTACACATGCGGTCTAATAAAAATCAACATTTGGCTGTGAGACATTAATCTATGGGAGCCTTTCCCGCGAAAGGGTTGGAAGCGGATGGATGTGTGTGGCTGTGTGTAAGAGCTCGCGGTCGAATTTAAATGTCTCGATGATTTTTCATTGAGTGCACTTTGGGCGATGATTTGTGGGCACTTTTCGCCAGAGAGTGGGAGCGCGTTATGCTCGATTAGCTGTCGTACGTATTCAATTTTTATTATTCGTTAACCATCCGGAAATGGGAGTCAATCAGGCATTGATCTGTGACACACGTAATGGTAGGCGAACTAATTTTCCCCCTCCCGCCATTGACATGAAAAAAAAAAACAAATTTAAAGGCAATTTCCAGGAGTTGCTCGTCGATGTATTAGTCGATGATGATTGAAAGTTATGAATTTGATTTGTTGTTCTCATTTGACGAGAAAATGCGAAGTAATTGAAGGTCAGTTGGGGTACGAAAATTTAAAAATGCATCCACCTAAGTTTTTGACAAGAAATGAGTTTAATCACTTTTACCAGGTCTAAGATGGGTAAAATTAGTACGTGTATGGAGTAAAAGACTTGGTATGTAAGCATCACGTTGTTTCAGAAGTTTTAGATGCAGCAAATTGATTGGTGTACGAAGTGGAGCATCGGAGTACAACGAGTCATATCATCTACAAGAAGAAAATGGGAATGCAGAATATGTATTGAATAGTTCATGGTTCACTATGAAGAAAGTATTTAAACCGGAATTAATTTGGTTGGTCGACGAAGTCTCGGACTCGATTTTTTTGCCTTCGATATCTGGAGAACGAAACAACGTAGGACCATGCGTTTTTTTTGGTTTTATTTGTCAGCATGAAACTTAGAGCTGATTAGCTTTTGAGCATAATCGGTGTAGCGGATGCTGAGGAAATTGAAGAAATGTTTTCTATCAAGTTCGCGCAACAACTCTTTGCGCAACAATTAAACAGTGTGTATTCGAATTTTTCGCCTTCGATGAATGTTTCCTTTAATTATTAAATAAATAATAATATTACTGTTTTTGATATAACACAATATGAGATGGGAAGTATAGGACTAGCTCGCTCGTCGAATTTTTTTTTTTTTTATAGTGACAGTTTCCATTATGTAATGGATGGATTCATAGCAGGGCTGAGTGGATATATCATTGATTCCTAACATGTAGACACCTAAAGCTCAGAGCCTTGATAAGCAGATTTTGAGCATCCGGAGGCTTTTAATTTCAATAGAATTTTTGGTTGAAGATTCTTGTTGTCTCATTTGGAGATGTAGACCTCTGAACGTCTTTTGCTTAGGTAGGTTTGTGGAACCAATTGGATCGCCTTACTCAGATCTCCGTGGGTTTATTGCAGTCACCTTTATATATGTGAGGTGGGTCGAGGAAGGGTGACTCGGGACTCATTCTAGTGAATTTATCTGTTGTCTTGTGTTAGGGAATCCATTGACAGCATCGCAATGGACTTGCTTTCTGGTCTAAGTGCACCTGCTCTCGGAGGGCCACTTCTAACTAACTACGGAACCCAGATAATTGATATTTTGATGGCAGGGTATTCAAGTATGTACTCCTACATGTGCATAGAGCTAAGCCGATAGGAGTTGAGGGTTTTTATAGCAGCTTGACATTTGGAATTATGATGTATGTAAACATTTTTAAACAACCAACTATATTGGTTGATGGGGAAATGAATTCCGTCCAGAGATAAGCATACAACAAGGCCTGACGTTTACCGAAACGACTTCTTTCTGCAAAGCTGTATGGACGAGAAAGAGGAGGAGACTATTTTCCATTTTCTTTGCACCTGTCCAGCTCTCTTCCGCAAAAGAAAACTCCACTTTTGGAGGCTTCTCCTATAGAAACTTAGGCGACCTTATAAACATCGATGTTAGTAGCCTCGTACGCTTCCTAAGAAGCTCCAATTGGTTCAACCAGTAGGCACGAGATCTTTCCGAGATCCTAATGGTATCACAGCGGGCCCCTCATGGGTCTAAGTGTGTTGGCTTTAGCTAGCACCTACTTCAACCTAACCTAACCGAACCTAAAGCCAACTCGAGGATTCTCAGGTGTCCTTCCTCGTTTCCCAGTTTAGACTGGACGAGAGGAAGAGTTTTATTGGGCTGTTCGCTGAGATCTTTCTAAATTATTTTGTGCAGTAGTCGCTGTGGCTCAATGATAAGTGCGTTGGATTGATGGAATTGGAATTGGAATTGGAGGGTCTGACGGATTTAGATTCTAAGGAGAATCTTTTGACAGCTTTGTGGATGAACATAATGTTCAATTTGCGACGAGGAGCATGAATGTGGCATAGCTTACATACATAGTTGTTACTGAAGAGTAAGACTGGAAGGAGATGTTTGTGGTTGATTGTGGGCTACATTAATGCAGGGAATACAATTTGGCATGTGTCGTGAATGGTAACTGCTACCGGAGATGAAAGAAGAAGTATTCCAAATGAGGAAAATTGTCTTGATAATGTTGCCTGTAAAATTGTCGTTGGAGAAATGTTTTCAAGGGTCCGTCTTGACCTCTTTTTTTTAAAGTAAAACACGTAAAACTTGTCAATTTGTTTTTAATATATAATTTTTATTTTTATTTACTTTTTGTTTTATCTCGGTTTTTGTTTTTCAATTTTTGTTTGTTTTTTTTTTTAATTTTTATTTAAAATAACAAATTTACAGATCTCCGTTTGTTTTTGTATGTATATACCATAATATAATATAATATATATCTATATATATGCCTTCTTGTGTTGTTTTTTTTTTTTTAATTTTTTAAAAGTGATTTTGTTTATTTTTTGTGGTTTTGTTTATTTTTAATTGTTTCTAATAATTTTTTGTTGGTTTTTTGTTTTTTTACATACATATAAGGTATAGTTAATCGTAATAATTAAAATTTACTTTTAAATAATCTTAATTACACGCTAAAATTCTTTGCTTATATAATTATTTACACGAGTAGTGTTTTTTTTTATATCTAAATATTTAAATATTCACAATGAAATTAGAAAAAAAAAAAGAAAATATTATATAGCAATGCAAATAGTGCTAATTAACTATGAATAATATTGCTTTTAATTTTTTTTTGTTCATATATATATTTATACTATATACGCTTTATATATAATTTTTTTTTCTTTTCGGTGTTTTTTTATTTTTCTTTTGTTTTACATAGGCATGCGGTTGGTTTGTTCTCTTTTAAATTTAAATGCAAATTGTTTAGTTTTTATTTAATAATTTCGCTTAATTATGAGGAAACGGGAAGAAGGAAGGTTATGTACATAAAATTTGCAGGGTAGAAACTTAAGTGTCTTAAGAAAAACAATTGAGGAAACTTGTATTTTATTTTCTTGTCACTGTATCACACTTTTGTTTTATTTTTTAAAAATTAACTTATACTTTATAGTAGGTAGTACCTTTGTTCTTTTTTTCTACAATTCACTTGGCTTTTAAAATTGCTCGTTTTTGTTTTTGTTGCATGTTGAGTTTGGATACAAATTATGAAAAATATGTACTAACTGATGTAGGAATGGAAGGAAGCTTTAAAATTTTGTCCATATTCGATGCCCAACTGATATGTTAGTGATGTAGTGTCGTAATAGTAGTAGTAACTAGTTAGAAGCATTAGTATGTTAACATATGCAAAAAATTATTAATACTGTCACTCTCACGCGTAATTTAAGACGAAAAAAACAACAAACATTGAAGGCTTCATTTTAAAATTGTGTCTCAATTGTTTTGCAAAAAAAAAAAAAATAACTTAAAGAATAATAGGAAAAGTTACAGATACACTAAAAAAAAAAAAAAAAACTCTCTTTGGTTACTTCACTGATTTGCATAAATACTACAAAAATAAAGGTTTACCTTCCAAAAGTTAAGGGTGGATTTGGGGGGAGTTATACAGAAAGAAGAACGACTACGAGGTGCTTTTTCTGCAATTTCTGACTCAGCTTGACTGTCTTTTCTCCAATTAACAACCTTTAACATTCAATTTTGACTGATTTGTTTCTCTGGCGGTAGACATGCCTAGACCCGTTTTATCAACTAACACCCTTTGAACATTCGGTTCTGACTGTCCATAGGTCTCAATCTTCTATCGCTCAAGTAGAGCTCATTTCTCTGTTGGCAAATAAACCTAGACCCGTTTTATTAACTAGCATATTCGGTTCTGACTCGGGTTCAATCCTCTAACGCCGAGAGATAGCCAAAAATCGCACCCTTAAGATCCTCGGCAGAAGTTCTAGAATCTTTCAGAAAAAAACCAGCTTATTACACTTGTTTTGGCTACCGTCACAGGATTGCTTGTCTTCCAAGTCGTAACGATACTGTGCGGGTGACAATCTACCCAGACAAGGCCGTCTACCTACCGTCCACCTTAACGTCTTCAGCTAAGCACCTGATTGACATAGGTGCTCTGTCGAAAGCAAGTCGTAGATCTAAATTCAGTGCACTTGTAGAACTCTACCAGTAGCCTTTTGTTTCTCAGATGTCGGTGAAAAAGATTACTACCAGAACTGCGAACTTATTTGGTCTATCCTCGATCTTAAATCAAATCTCAAATCCCTCGATCCCAAATTAAAAGCGCTGATTCGACTCAGAATAAACAGAAGAAGGCATTGGATGCTAGGTTGCCGTGGGTTGTTAGTTAATGAGTCTTTTTGTGGCACTCACTCGCAAGTATTGGCAAACCTTCGAGAGAATGGTTTGTTGTCTGGAGTTATCGGATATTGTTCAGCTCTATTTTTTTTGTCAGCCTAAGCCGTGGACCTTGTCTCGTGTCTTAAAGAAATGTATAGTGGGCTCCTTATCGACTCAAACTGGGTGAGTGATGTTCAGAAAGTAGTTTCAACTTCTTATGCTTGTGACAGCGAAGGGATCGGCAGAATTTGATGCGATCAATGGAGTTCAAAGTGGGAACTGAGAAATCGTGTCCAAGTTTAGCAAAACCACATACTAACCCCCAGGAATTCTCTATCAGTCGTCCGATCTGCACAAACTTACGTCCATCATTTTTCATGAAAATGTTTACAAAGTTGCATTGAAACTCTTCTATGTTTCAGCAGCATGTTGCGGCTCTTTCTTTTTCGTACAATGATAGACAGTCAAGTGGCCTTGCCATGCTCTCTTTCAATTTTTTTTTTCCTTTTTCATATAACCGCATCCCCTTGATCCACCCTTAAAGGAAACCTAAACCCTAGGACACCCAAATTGCATGAAAATTGCCCTGCAACACAAACAGTACCCGCTAGCTGTTGGTGGCAACAGGCACTGTCCGGTATAACTCACTCTCCGATCGGATTTAATTGATAAAATTTAATTTTAATTTCTATTTAGTGTTGTTTTTATTTTACAGTTTAAAACCTAAAATATAACTTTCTCTCAATCTCTCTTGCTTCTTATAATTTTTTTTTTGTTTTTTTTTGTGGGTTTGTATCTACAAAATGCTATGCGGTCCTATGTACACATGTGTCATTGCGGATGCAGGGGCGCCCTCTATGTCTAAACGGTTAGCTTGTGAATTGGATAAGTCTTACGAGTTAAGGTGTGTATGTTTGTGTGTATGAGGAAGATGGGCTTTTTATTTTTATTTTTTTTAACGGGTACCCGGCTGGTGGCGGCTTACAATTCGGTGTGTCACACGTCATCGAGATCTATGATGGACGACTTGTCGTTGTCGTCCGCGGCATACAAATGTCACTGATCCGACTGCGGTGACTGCTTTCCCGATCTCCCATGCAAATGGTGATGATGATGCAGCGGACTCTCTTCCATGGAGCTGTTGACGCCCATGCTGCTGCCGTTGTGTTGTACTTCCAACCCGTTGACCATTTTCTCGATATTCTTGAGCTCTGACGGCGAACTAGACCGCTGCTTGAGCAGAGATGGTGGTGTGGTAGGTGACATGGATATCGGTCGTGTGGGAGGTGAATTCGAGGAGGCACGTTGATGTCTTGATGGGCTTGAACTAAGGCTTCTTGGACCATTGTCTCCACTGACGTTGGGACCTTCACCGGAACTGCCGCCAGTGCCGCTACACCTTTGATTGTTCGAGCCGGGCGTTACGGCATCAAATGCCGAGCCTAGACTCCCAGGCAGGTTGTACGGTGTGAAACGGTGTCCCTTTAGGCCCTGCAGCGGAGAAACTGGTGAATGTCCTGAATAGTGACCGAATAAGGCGGGATGTTGAGCGGCCAACGCTAACTGTGCATTGAACAGTAAACCCGGATTGAGGCCAGGATTCATCGCAGCCGCAGCAGCTGGATTGTGCAGCAACGACAACGGAGGTGGTGGATACAATCCATGTGGGTAGAGATAAGGCAATAGATGAGGCGATGGATGAATCGGTGGACCCACTGATATATTCGGTGCCGGATAGGAGCCACCGGCGGCGCCATGCGCTTCTTTGGGACTTCCCGATGAGGTTGGGCGGAATGCACCGCCCGTACTGCCGCCAACGCTCTCCGAACAACTGGAATCGCTGCCGTCGCGTTCGATATCGTCCGACTGTAGGCGGCGTCTTATTGCATCTTCATTTGAATGGTCGCCAGCCCCGGCTAAGTGGTTGAACCAAGCTGCAAGGGCTTTAAATTGGTTAAAAATTTTGTTGTAATATCTGAATGTTTGAAATAAAATTGTATATTAGGGTTTGGTAGTGGATTTTTGAGGAAGGGGGGGTAGGTCAGGGGTGGTTAGAGAATCTAAAATTGGTCGAAGCGGTGTTGAAATCTAGAAATATGTTGAAGTCGCGGCGTAGAAGCGTGCAGAAATCCGCTCTTGATACAGAAATTTATTCTAGACTTAGTGGAAAGAAAGTTCACTTAGAAGTCTTGTTAAGGGGGTTTCTGTCAGAAATAGATCCAGCGAAAGTCATACCTATGTATATAACGCGGCACGTTTGGGATTTAGCTGTGATGGACAATTTACCATCGAAAACATTGAAATAAGCTTCGTCCTTCAATTAAGTGGACGTAAAGGTGGAAGTTATAAGTCCACTCAGGTGCATGGAAGGTTGTTGAATTCGCTAAATTAGACTCAAGATACAAGTGTTGTTGTCTGAAACGTCCAATGGTCTGCCCAGAAGCCTAAAATTGTTTAGAGAGGCTACGAGGAAGGCATTCATAACAAAAGTGACATCGGTTATCCTCGCCATCTAGTTGCAGATGTCATAATTTTTAAATTTTTCGTTGTGACTTCTAGTTCGTGTCAAAACAGAAGTGCATACCTTCATCCATGCGTGCTCATTGGCAAATTCAGACCCGAGCTTTGGCTATGAATGGTTGTCTTTGCCTGAAGATGGCAGTAGTAGGATGGATGCAATAATCGGGACTTTGCCGATCCTTTTGGATATGCAGAGACTTGCTACTAATGTACTTGTACGTTTGAGGGGATCCGTAAAATGGATCAAATAGACCACTTTCTGTCTCGCCATCAACTCAACTTGGCCGACACTACTCTGACACCTGTCAAAGGTGTCAAATTTCAAACGTCCATGTTCTACCGTCTCAATAAGACTCAAAAAAGTGTACTCTACGTATCGATTTCATGTCACATGTTAAAAATGTCAATCATACCTGAGTGTTGATGCGCGTGCATCTGTTGCAGCGAATGACTTAAAGGCAACAACGGGCTCTGCGGTGGGCCCACCACATCCAGCAGCTTGTCATCATCGTCCTGATTGTCGTGCGGATGCGAACGACCGGTGTGTCCAAGATGCAGCGGCGCTCTACTACTGCTTACGTGCGTCGGATTCAGTTTATCCGAGTCGGATCCGCGATTCGACATCAACGCCTGCCTGTAACAACAATTGGTATGGGAGTTTGTTCATTAGAATATCCAAGGTTCACCCAGATGAAAGTCATTACAAAACAAAAACCAAACAAATCAAAAGTATCTATGACCGACCTCTAATTGATACAAATCTCTGACTCTTACCCCATTAAAGTGATTTGCCACTTAAGCTGACGAAAAGGAAAACCCCAAAACAAGGATACTTTCGCTAAGTCCCTGCTAATTACTTCGAATGTGGTGTGTGGATACTCTCCTTTTTTTTTCATCGCATTTCTCTGGCGATTTGTTTCCTGTCGTCTCTGTGTCATTATTTGAGCACCCAAAGGACCACTTGGGCGAGGATTTCTCTTTGTGTCGAGTGCTAATTTATTAGCAACCCTTTCGTGTATCAAAACATCAAACACACTAGACACAGAGACGAGAGCAGGCGACGACGACGGTTACAATAATCCCGATAATTCTCTGTGGTTTTGTTCAGCGTCCCCCTCCGCTGTGGCGGTGTGTTATTATGATTATAATGCTCAATGATATGGTATTAGAGATGTTAAGTTGCTCGAAACACCGCAGGGATTTGAAAGGATACCATTCGAGATCGAAGAAACAACGCCATACTCTGTGAGCACGGTCGATTGTGTCAACTTCTTTGTGCCAAAGTGTGTAGTCTAGTTGTCTACGGCAATTATCACGGTGTGGTGTAGCTAATTTGGATGTTTTCTTTTTTTTATTTCGTCGTCCTTTTGACGTAATTAAGCATCACCTCTTAGGAATAGTGTTGGGGAAAGGATTTTTCCGGTGTTTTGCTTGTGAGGAAATTTTTCATCGTCTACCGCTTCTGTAGGTTCTCGCCGAAAAGTTTTACTGTGGTGTGCTGCGCAGCCTTTTTTTTTCCTTCTCTTCTATATTCCAACCCTTTGCTGTGGAATAATTGGAGTGCTTGACTCTTTTGCTATTTGCTGGGCATACAATTGATTCTTTTTTATTTTATTTTTGTTGCTAAGGATTGCCCCGAGGCTAGTGTTGGTCCTGCTGTTGTGTATTTGGATCGTTTAAAAATTGCCAGCTGGGTTGGGCGCGAGAGCTTAGATTTTTTTTTGAATTTTGCAAGAGAAAAACTTGAACAATGGCGATTCAAGTAGTAGTCCCGTGAGCTAAGGGTGAAGAAAAACGTTTTAAAGTGTCTGTCAAACGAGTTTTCACACCGACGGGCCACAAATAGTTTCTCACTTGGACACATTCTGGTGACGAAACTCGTCAAGATGTTTTCAAATTCAATTCGATTTTCTTCTTTAATCGTATGTCGCCGCTAAGGTGCTTATGAAATGAAACTTGTAATCCTTTAAGCGTCCAAATTATTGCCCTTGTTGGATTCGGTAGGCAGTCAGCTCTTCGCCCTCTTTTTTTTTTGTTTATTTTCTGCAATTTTGATGGAGTTCCACAAGGCGCCTTGGTCAGACCGCAAACGTTCCTAGGTGTACGACGTCAATTTCATGCTATTTATTGGCGGGGATTTGACGCTTCTTGGTTTAGGGAATACAGCCAACTTGGAATGTTGGAACTCTGACTTCTTATTCCTGTCTTTCTTCAAACTTTTGAGGTCTGTGCCTGGCGCCTTGCTTCTTGCTGGTATTTCTGAGGCTTCTTGCCTGAGGTTTATGTCCATTTCTGATGATGTAATCTGCTTAGTATTTGAAGAACTAGTGTCTCATCTGTTATCTGACGTTGTCGCTCAGACTAGTCACCTCTGGTCCCCTCTCCTTCAATTTGAATAGAGTTCCACAGGGTTTCGTCCTCAGATTAGTCACCTCTGGTCCCTTTTCCTTCAATTTGAGTAGAGTTCCACAGGGTTTCGTCCTCAGACTAGTCACCTCTTGTCCCTTCTTCTTCAATTTGAGTAGAGTTCCACAGGGTTTCGTTCGCAGACTAGTCAACATTTGTCCGTTTTCCTTCAATTTGAGTAGAGTTCCACAGGGTTTCGTTTCAGACTGGCCACCTCTTGTCCCTTTTCCTTCAATTTGTGTAGAGTTCCACAGGGTTGCGTTCTCAGACCCGCACTTGTTCTGGTGTTAAACAACGGTTTTTCTTACTGCATCAGTATTTTCTTTCCTTTCACATCAAACTTTTTCAAGGCATAAATTCACTCTAAAAGTGTGTCTCATGTTTGTCTTAGCTCTAATTGTATCGTAGACCTTTTAGCTATGGGCTATACTGTCCTATATCGAAAATTACAGGGCCTCTAAACCATCATCTAATCGAAAACCGTTTAACTCCCCCGCATGTTCTCTATAATTTTCTAAATTTAAAAAAATAAATTCGACTGGTGCGCGCCACCACGCCCGTCTATCCATAGCCTTTGATCTAAAATTCATATGTGCGACTTTTAACACTCCTACACCCACCCTCGGGGGGAGAAGGGGGCCAAAAAAAAAAGCAACGCAATAAAGAAAGAAATGTGAATGGAATTCCATTAGAAGATAATTGACTACTATTCTGGGGAAAAACTACCCCCGTTCCTCCTAGTCTCTATCTCTATCGACTGTGGTTAACCTTTCTCGTTAAACCACCACACTGTGAGCCACGGTGTATGCCTTTCTTCATCGTCCTACGCACACACATACACACAGAAACGGCCTACTTACATAGACTTGTTCGTGTTCGAAAGGGTAACGAAGCAATAAATTTTCTTGAAATGAACAAGACACGAGAGCTTACATGGCATTTCCATGTCATTAGCCTGACAATCTAATCGTCCATTTAAAACATCATCTCTCCTGGTTTTCCAAGTTTGTGCGATGTAGTACCTTCGCGGGAAGCCGACTTGTTCTCACACCGAAAAGTCGAAGAAATTATTTTGTCAGCTAATAGCATTAGAATGTTAGAACCACGCGTCAAATAGTGGTGGGTGGCACTCACACCACGAGACGAATAGTGTGACATAAGATTCCACACGATCTTGAGGCAGTTGTTCAGGAAGGAATCCCTAATTTGATTGATTGATTTTAATTTCCTGCATTATCATGATCCACAGCCTTAATCTGTTGGAACTCGTCTCCCTTGGCCGTGATTTACCCAAGCCAAACAAACAACGCATAAAAGCAGAGTAAATACCGCAAGTCACCCCTACATAGCTTGCCGCCGCCGCCGCCGCCGCTAGCCCAAATAGACAGCAGAAAACAATTTTCTCCGAGATTACCGGAAATCCGATACACCCGGACTGCGGTGGTGATTGAGGGTGAAAGTCCAGGACATCCATCTCCTGCTCGTCATCGCAAATCCATTTGGACAAACAGATTGATAGAGTCCACAATTTTTGTGGCGAATTGAGACCCAGAAATGACATATCAGTTTGAGGTTTATTTTTTTCTCTTTTTGTTTCGTCCTTGGGCAAGGATATGACACTGCTGATGATGATGATGATGATAACTTCTATGTAGAGGGTGGAATGACAAAGTCGGAACCGGAATCACTTGACAGCAGCGGCACAGCACAGTGTCAGTGTCATTTGAAGAGAGATGTCAGTTAGCTTCTGTGTCGCTGCTACTCCCGGTGACACCTACACGCGGGTAGTGGCAGTGGGAGTTGAAAGTCTGAAATTTACTCCCACAACAGCCGCTCGGATGCACACACACTGAATAGGGCTTCTCCACGTCGTCGTTCAGATATTCTGCTCACGACTTTGTACTTTCAGTTGGCTGATTAGAGTGTGGAAGCGGATTGTTTTTGACGTGCGACCAAGAAGTAGGAGTAAGGGATGGAAATTCGTTGGTTGTTGTGGACATGTGGCATGCAGAAGGTTTTCCGTTTGACTTTTAAGAAGATTTTCACCTTAATTTTGGCAAAAGGTCGCCTCTTGAATAACTTATTTGATTGACATGGGCTGCGTTAGATAGAAGTGGTGGTTCGAGGCTAGTTGACCGGGAATTTATTGAAGTTAAAGCGCAGTTTTGTAGCTCTAGAGGGCTTACTTGGTAGACTCTTTATCGATTTCCTTGTTTCGTCTAATTGATTTGAGTCTTTTACTGGCTCACAAGTTGCAAGAGGCCACTACAGTGGCGGACCTTGCTCTCGTGACAATGCATCACTGATCACCGCCTTGAAATATTCGATATTGCTCACAGTTCGATTAACGCACAGACTGCCATTTATTTCAAACTTAAATCTCAATCTTCTACTATTATTAGAGTTTTTAACGAGTTACAGCTTCAAGTCAGACTGTCGATGGACTCTGGACTCCAGACAACGTGCTCCTTTCTTGGCAGCTTGATTGTTAGGTAGCTGCCTCCAGTTTCGCACGTCAAGGTGGTTAAGGTTTGCTTTTCCCAAATCGCGGTATTCCTTTACTGCACCATCCATACGGGGTAGATTTCTAAATTTTCCGAGTCGGAGCCTTGATATTCATGTGCTTAAACCACGTTTGTCCTTTTTATATCAATTTGAACCCGTCTCTGAGCTTAGGAGCTTTGGTTTCCGGCTTATAAGGTGGTTCGACCTCTAAAATTAGCAACTCAAATTTTTACAAAATGCAAAGGACTCAGTCTAAATGAGAGACGTGCTGTATACAGTATGAGTCCTTTGAGGCATGAAGTTGTAAGCAGGAATCATCAAAACCAGTCGTGATGTGCCAATTTTAGTGTCATAGTGCTTACAATTTGGACCAAAGAAATTCTGAATAAATTGTGTAGGAAGTGCGTCCTTATACCTGAAATCTATTGCGTTACAATTCGCATCATGTGCGTTGTCAGTCATAGATACCAACTACTAGAATGTATTTCAATTTTATGTTACAATTTATTGATACTCACTTTTTCTCCCTCTTTCCGGCGCCGGTGTCTCGAAAGCCCTTCGCAAACGGATTGTTATCGATTTTCAATTGAGTTATCTACGAAAAGACACAACCCATCATTCTCTGAGCCGAAAGGATTTTCGAGTCGTACTTACCTTTTCATTTTGATATGCAGTTACGGCTATGAACTCTGTTTCCTTAAACACGTACGTCCTGAATGTCGAGTACGGCAGCTTCAAAATGTCATTGGCTCGCACCAAATGGAATCTCGGCTGATACTTATGCATAGAATTGAGTATAGTCTGGAAAGAGAACCAACAAAATCCATCGTTTAGTAAGTCGCATCAACATTGTGTGATGTTTGGTGACAAAAAAAAAAAAAAAAATCTACATGTAGCCTGTACCCCACTCAATGTCAAACAATAAAGCGATCAAGTCCCGAGTTGAAAATGAATATTCGCCAAACCGGCGGCACACAGCCCCCCATCGGGCTTTGGGCAAGACCACCCACATTTGTCTCAAACCCTGCTCTCAGCTCAGCGTTCCTTCGTTTCCTCTCGTGAGGCTAACATGATTAACATCATAAATAAGTTTCAAAATTACACCCATTTCCAGTTATTTATCACTTAATTATCCTTTATTTTGGACCCTCTGCGAGAGAGACAGAGAGCAAGATCTGTATCTGTATCGGAATAATTAACGAATCAGACCGAACCGTTTGCGTCGTCTCCCCTTTTTGGAGAGGGACACTCCACTCACGCTTGAAAATCTTGTTAATCTTGTTTTACGGTAATTAGTGGTGTGGTAGCAGCAGCCAGAGCAGCAGCGCGGTCCTTATGTACCATAGCCGAGTCACCTGTGTGTGAGGTATAGATACGCTTTGTGCGTGTCGCGCCTAGTCTACCTAGAAGCCCGGCTTAAACACTGATATCTCGTTTAATCTCCTTAATTGGTGATAAAAATCTCCTAAAAGGCCGAGGAGGAGACAAAAAGGAAAAGCGTGAAGAGGAACAAAGCGAATAGAGGAGGACGTGTCGTCGTCGAATTTCTCGATTCCAATTCCGGGTGAGGCCAAGCCGCGCTTGGATGACAGTAATATTCGTCGGCGAGACCTCACACATGCAATTTTTGCTTGGAATTGGTCGAATCGCCGTCTCATTTGTCTTCGACACTTTTTCGATTAGTTTACCACTTTTTTTGGTTCAAAAATAACCACATAGGTACCTCGTGTGTGTGTGTGAGAGAGAGTGATCTTTTAAATATTTATCTCCCGAGTTAATCACCTTCATTAAGACGCGAGAAATATCCGTCTTATACGACGTGATTAGCTTTCAGCAGCTCAACTCGACTTTGGGAAAAGACTGAAGTGGAAAAAAAAATTTTATTTATAGATCTGGTTCTGACCGACCAACAAACAAACACA
The DNA here is from genome assembly GCA_917880715.2 of Matsumyia berberina. NCBI lineage: Eukaryota > Metazoa > Arthropoda > Insecta > Diptera > Syrphidae > Matsumyia > Matsumyia berberina. The sequence continues at coordinate 78,248,592 of OU862871.1, read as the reverse complement.
CATCCACACGGAGGAGAGGCATCAGAATCTTTACAAGACGATTCGTTAATGAGATGCGAGACGGAATGAGAGACTGAGCGCTCTGGGGATGGTTGAACCTTTGTTTGGAATTTTTTCTTGATTATGAGTATCAATTTTGCTGACTAGCACCAGATAACAATACTATTAAGGTGGCATCTGGAAGTGAGAACGTAGCGCGCGAGGTCTTGGTTGAGTGGTGTGGCGCTATCGGGGAGGTCTACAACGATGGTGGGTATGGAAGTGTGTGTGGTGTCATGGGACAAAAATGTTTCGTTTTCGCTTTCAATTTGCACGGAAATTCTGCGAAGGCAATGTGGTGATACGCGCAGACGACAGTGAACTAATAGCCTAATTAGATCGAACACAAATCGATTAATAAAAAAAATAAAGTGGGAATGGGGGGGCCAAAGTGAGTCAAAGAAAAAAGGTTGATTCCTTCTGAGAAGTGAAGCATGCATATCTGAGTTATGAGCCCTTGAAATTTGGGATCAATTGATGGGAAATTTCGACTCGATTTGTTCAAAGTTTTGACGGACTGAGGGAAAAGGGAAGGCTGTGTTTTTTTTTTCAGCGCTTATTCGTCCTATCAACTCGGAATTGATCCTCAAATTTTGGTAATTTTGACCAATTTAAACCTAAATTTGATCGTGTCTCACTTCAAACTTTGAAGTCCTAAATTTGTCCTAAATTGTAGTTCGCATGGTGTGTCTAAAACTTTGAAACGATTTTGACTGGTGAATGTAATATTTTCTTGTGAACATGACTTTGATTGTCTAGAAGTTCTGCCGCTTTATTTTGGACCCGAGAAATTTGCTGAAACAATTTTGAGCGCAATTAATACAAAGCGTTCCAAAATGCGTACGAAATTTTAGTAAGTCAATGTGGTTTTACCATCTCATGCTTTGCTGCTGTTGGCTACAGATTCGGCAAAATTTGAATCTGATGCTTAGTTCTGTGCACCAAAAGAAAGAAGGCAAACATCATGATCTGAAGCAAGAGGAAGATGTGGTCCACATTTCTAAGACACAATCTCGGTTAATTGTGCAGTTTAGATGTGGACCACAAGATTTGCTTATGGCGCTATGGATCTAGATTCTAGAGCAACAAATGGTCCAGTCAGTCTTTCGCTAGCCTGTTCTCTCCAGTTTCGTGCGTCAATGTGGTTAAGGTCTCTTCCAATCCGTGGACGCCCTCTGAGTCGCGATTTTTTTCTACTGTGCCGTTCTCTAGAAACACTTATCCACCGCGACTATCTCCACACTTTTTAAAGCTCACGCTTCTGGAAAATGAACGTGAACTGTGATGGTTAGGGTCGGGTTTGTATTGTTAGTTGGTGGGTCCTAAAGTCTTAGACTTCAAGCGCGTCCATTGTATCCATAAATAGTAAGTCAAACCAAGTGATGAGGTTGGCTAATCTGGAAACCACCCAGAGAGGGATAGAAATCTTAGAAGTTTCCAAAAAGGTTCTCGAGCCCATGAAAGAAGCTACTACCAAAAGTACGCACTATTCTGGTGGCCAGTGCGGGACGTTCGCATAGCAGGTGCTGGATGTATTCTATTTCCTGTTCGTCCCTTCAGCTTCTGCAGTAGTCATTGTAGGGTAATCCCAGAGGCTTCGCATGGGTTTCTATTACGCAGTGTACGGACACCGGAGACGATTCGTATTTCCCTTCGAATATAAGGTTTTTGGAATTCTTCTTATCGAAGGCTGGGCATAGTGATCTGGCTATTGCACATGTGTCCAGTGGACATCATCGCGTATTAGCCTTATCATGGTTTTCTCATCTATTTTCCCGTAAAGAGTGCTAATGAGGGTACATATATGCATATGCTTGTTCTGCATCCCTCCTGGCAAGTTCGTCCACCCTATCAATACCTGATGTATAAAATGGCAGTTATCTCGACCTGAAAAACGCTGCATCCGTCCAGAATTTTGAAGGATCGGCTTATCCTTCTGGATTCACAGAAGATACCGGCACCAGTACCGGCATCCATCTTGGATCCGTCGGTGTAGAAGGCTAGCTATTCTTCAGTGCATACTATACCAGCATCCCAGTCCTCTCTTCTTGGTATTTTGGTATCAAATCTCCTATCGAAGTCTGAGGTTGGAATGATGTAGTCGGTGTCTATGGTCTCCTTCGTGGTAGTCCTTCGGGTTAGAACGGAGGCGTGACCATAGGTGCCATTTGTCCAGAGACCTACTTCCCTTAGTCTGAGTGCCGTTGTTGCCCCCCTACTACTACAGTGGATGTCCACTGAAACTAAGTTCAGCATTGTTTCAATTCCGCTGTGGGTAAGATTGCATTTCTTCTCAAGTGCCTTCCACCAAACAGTCGAACCGTATGTTAGGATGGCTCATACCACAGCAGTGTACAGCCAGTGCTTTCGGCTTAAAGTTCCAAGGTATTTTCCCGTCCTTCCAAGTGTCAGATCGATTCTATCCATACATGGAATCGATATAGTGAAGAGCACAATCTCGGTTTTGGATGGGCTAACTCCTAGACCTTTCTTTTTGGCCCAGTCGCGCACCAAAGCCTTTAGCTTAGTATGTGGGCGAATTTTCCTGAGACCAGTATATCCCGCTGGGGTCTAACTTCACGGCTTCGGCCTTGTAAGATGCGGCAGCCTGCCTACCTTCTGCTGCCCTGTCTTGAACTCCCGTTTTCGTAGTAAACCTGGAGTCAACTTGCGCTTCGCATCTTTTTTCTTAGAGATCTCTTCACACTCGGTGAGCTGTTGTTCCTCCAGCCCGATGGAGATCTCTTCTTCTACCGCGTCAACCTCTATTGTCGTCTGTGCTGTTCTTACTTCGACCGCGACCCCATTTAGGGCGTTTGTGACCGAAGTCAACAATAAGTTGAGTTAAGGGGGGTTATTTGCGCGATTACTTGTTTGTATAGTCGCTCGTTAATTCTTCTAATTCGTCTTTGTAAAGCCTCATTTTGTGGGTACAACTTATGCCGCTCGAAGGACCATTTCCAGCTTCAACCTAACTTAGCCTGTGGCTTTAAACAAGACTTTGCTCTGCTTTCCTCAGTATCCCTGCTGCGATGGACGGAGCTGTTATTCCAAATTGGACACAGTTTCACTATTTTGTCGAAACTCACATTCCTATCGCCTAATCAATCTTTTTTTTTTTCAATGCATTTTACACACAAACTAATCATTGGAATCCTCGGTGGCTGGCGCCAAATACCCACCCCAACAAACAATCTCAGACATTTCCAAATGAGGAGAAAAAAAAGTAACAACTACCCGAGCTCGCTCTGACCGGCCGAAGAGCCTTCAACAAAGCACACACATAAGTGCCATGTGATTTATTAATTCCTTCAGTAATAATTCCCAAAGTGGTGTTGTTTTGTTTGCTCTCCTCGCTTCTCGCTGTTCCAGCGCTAGGCAGGTCCATAGCCTGGGGTAACAATTTTTCTTTTTTCTTTTCTAAAACTGACTTCTACAAATTAAGACAAATCAAGCGAGATCTCGACCTCCTTCCCTCGCTTCATCTTCTTCCTCTTGGCCGCCCGGGATGACCATAATGAAAAAAAAATCCTATCGTCTCTCTCTCCTAATAATACGTCCAAAGGAGGAGGTGTGCACACGCAGAAAACAAAGTTAATACATCATCAATCATCGGTGAGTAGCCAGCCACAGCTACAGCAGTCAGATGTGCCACGCCACGCCAACTCAACAGGTAAAACGCGCTACAGTGTCGTGTCTACCTATAGAAAGAACCCCACAAAGCCCATGTGTCAGTCCATCAAGTGCCTTAACGAATTGTGAAAAGCCCGTCCGGCCCCCTTTCCCCTCCCCACCCCTCGCACAATAAATAATCAAGGCTGCTGTCCGTCTATTAAAACTAATTACTCGACGAAATACATAAAAAAAAAAAAAAAAGCGTAGAAATGGAAAATCAAATGAAATTAAATCATCTGAGCATCACGTCGTTTTGTTTGCCATCAGATATACACACACAGGGGCAGCGGAGATACTTGGCTAAGACAATGCACCGAGGTGTGTGTGGGGTGTGCAGAGACGAAAACGATATTTTTATGGCCGCCTCTCTGAAACGAGTGTAATTAAGTAGACGCCACACTGCGTCAGGAGGGGTCTTTTGCCCACGGAGAGCTGGTGCCCTTTTCTTGACACGGCCGACGACGTCCGTCCGATTTGATTCAATTTCTCGTTCGGAACTCGCATGAAAATTAGGAAAAACGGCGCGACGACGACCCAAAAGTATCGAGAACCACCACACTTCCAGACACATTTTGTAAACGCATTTCGAGACTCATTTCTGGACCCATTTCCCGCCGCCCTAGCCAAACCGCTAATTAAAATGCTTTATTGTTTTATTAATTCTTGTTTTGGGCAAATCGGGGCCCCCCGCCCTATCAGCAGTATCTCTAAGCGCGTATCTGTTTCGAATCTCTCTCTCGCCGCCGGTTGTGTATCGTTTTGTTTTCCGTTTTTCGTTTTCGAGATTTGGATTCCACTTTAACGATCTTACGGACGGGTTTATGCCTCTAAATTTTGTTTTATGCAGATGCAAAGGCAGGTACGACTCTGACTCTGGAGAGACAGAGAAAATGATGTGGTGGCCGATGTGGGTATATGGCGGAGATGACTGGTAATAATCGTAAAAATTTCCTACGGTGTGTAACCTTCTTGATGAGTGTGAGAATTTTTGTCCAAGTCCGTTGATCAGCAGGAGAACACTCTGGGTCTGGCGACGATGATCTTTCTTGTTCTCATTCTTTGAACTCGATTTTGCCTGCGCAAATTGGAGTAGGTAGTAGTAGTATCGTAACCTCTGATCTGATGGGGAACTTTTGATTCGAATTTAATTAGATTTAATCGGTTAAAAGCTATGTGACAGGGCTTTCTCACGTGTTTTATAGGAAAAAGTTTTACGACCTAGATAGTTAAATGTGATACTAGGGCTTCACTTCATTGGTATAAGTTTCGTTTTGTCAAAATTTTGTTGAAAAACTCCACAAATATTAAGTTCGATGGTAGCGCCATCTATTGACGGACAGATGAAATCATCAATTTTACTTGAATCTACGTCAAGGTGGGGAATAAACATCATGGAAGTGGAAATTCTCAATTTCTTGTATAAAAATGCATTTCGATAGTGGCGCCATCTATCGGTTGTTACCAAGAAGCTCATTGAGAGTAGCTTTCTTATAGTGAAAGAAGTCACGTCAAGTGTGGTTCAGTCGTGGGAAGATATATCCCACTTAAATGGTTGGACTAAGCTTAACTTCCTATCCATGGAACGTTGTAAGCCTCGTAAGAGAAAAGAAAAGTTCTCGAGTGGCTGTCATCTGGAAACCACCCAGAAAGGAATAGAACTCTCAGGAATTTCCTAAACTCAGCAATATCAAAGTCGTCCAGCCCATGGAAGATGCTACTACCAAGAGTACGCAGTGTTCCGGTGGCCAATGCGGGACGTTCCCAGACCAGGTGCTGGATGACTTCCTATACGTACTTACTACTCATTGGCCGAAAACGCATAATTTTTCCTCGAATTTGTGTCGTTCTGTGCACGTCTGAACGATTTTCTTAGAGAGGACTGTGTCTAAAAAGTCCAAATCGATTGGAAGGACATACTCTCCCTCCAGCTTCCATCTTTTCCCTTGTCCCGATGAAAAGATATCCACCAAACCACCACTCACTCGTAATGCTATTACAAACGATTTCCCTCCTCGGTTGTCATAATTCATACATCATACACGCACCCAACACCAGCTTGGCGGATTCAAGATCTGCCATCTCGCAGTGTAGAGGCCCGATGTCATTGATTTGTTCGAGGTGTGCATATACAGTTCTTTTCGCAATACTCTAACTCACTTGTTACTCGTCGTTGTCGGAAAAAACGAATGCACACCGCCAGGTAAAACCAGCAAAGTGTCGATGAAAAGATACGAACGAGATGCGAACATATACAGCAGAGTAGAGCAGAGCCGCCTGTTAACTCGCCACCACCCATGTTATTGTGACAACCACACGTAATTTATCAACGGATACGAAGAAAAAAAATTAAATGAAGGTCCTCCAGGTGTGTTTGTGTGTGTGGGCTTCTCCCAGCTGCAGCTCTTGCAACGAACAGCTTGGAACTGCAATCCACTTCAACTGCTTTCATTTTAATTTGGTTTCTCCCCACATGGGGTTGTACTTCTTGGACTTGCAACAGAGATGTGTATAAGCAGGACACACACACCCCACATCCCATGTTGGGCGTCATCGCCGACACTGCATAAAATTATGAGTATTTAGTCGTCCCACACACATGGTCTTGGGTTTTTTTTTTATCTCAGATACATCTATTCGCGGATTGAATTGCAGAGGGATTTCAACTTATTTTTCGTTGTTGAATGAGGAGATAATCTTTGCAACAGGAGGACGTAGGTTGGACCGCACAGATTCAGTGATGTATGGCCTTGGAAATGGAAATTATTGATCTGTTTGGGGCGATAGTGTCAACAAATTTTGAGTACGCGTCAGTTGTCATTGTAACAAGAGGCTATTGAAACGGACAACATTGCCAAGCAGATGCACCTCAGTCTTAAGTCGAATAGCCTGACAGTGGGCCAAGCGATTCTCTAGAAATCCTTGAATATGATTTCTAGCTTCTTGGCGGAAATGTCAAACATTCCGGCCCCTGGGGTGACTGAAATGAGCTCACGCCTTAGATCTTCAGAATACGATTTCTTAGAAGTCGTGGAAGGTGATGTCGGATGGCGGAACTGTCTTAGATCTTAGGCACCTTATACTCTGAAAATCGCTAGAATTTTCAGTATTCCAGTGTCATAGATACGAGCATCTCGTGGTCTGTTAAGGTCTCGAAAGGCTCTGCCTCTAACAAGATTTCTACCACGTCTTGTCACAGCGTTTACCTTCTGTCTATTTGTTTGTTGCTGGCAACTAAACTTTTCTTTACGACTTAAGCTAACCTTACAACGTTCATTGAGCTCTTAATACCCGTCTCATCAGAGTCTTCGACTGAAAACCCCTTATAAGCTCTTCTCGGCCTGCTGTAGTTCTTATTTTTAAGATTTTGGATCTTGTATATCCAATATTCTCATCGATGACCACTTCGACGTTCTTTCCAAGTCTAAAAAGTGGTTTTTGAGCGCATCGACTGTGGCGCCATCTAGTGTGATTTTCAAAAGAAGCTCGTTGGCGGCATGTTTCAATGACTAGCTGTGTTCCAAAGCAATCCAATGTCAATTTGACGTCATATTCCTGAACGTTAATTGAGCTCTTAATACCCGTCTCATCAGAGTCTTAGACTGAAAAACCTTTACAAGCACTTCTCGGCCTGCTGTAGTTCTTATTTTTGAGATTTTGGATCTTGTATGTCCAAAATTCTCATCGATGACCACTTTCACGTTCTTTCCAAGTCCAAAAAGTGGTTTTTAAGCGCATCGACTGTGGCGCCATTCAGTGTGATTTTTAAAAGAAGCTCGCTGGCGGCATTTTTCAATGACTAGATGTGCTCCACAGCAGCCCAATGTCACTTTGACGTCATATTCCTGCCTGTAGGTCAGGTGTTCGAATGGGCACTCACTGCATATACATGTGTATGTATACGTCGATACGAAAATAGTTTTACGTTTAATTCTCCCCTTTAACTGTCGCGTCAATCACGCGTTCATAAATTATTGCCCCAACGATAATTGCCCATGCACACATCTGTATCCATATATGCACACACACTGGTCGTCACTTCGGTTCGGTTAATTTATTAGTTTTTCTCACTTTGACATATGGCAAAACACATTCGCCAAACCGCAAAACGCACACAATTACCCGACAAGAATGAAATATTTGACGTTGCATTGTCAATGCTCGCGGCAATCAGACGTCAAAATACGTGTCCATCAAACACGGCACGTGAAACGGCAGGAGGGGAAGTTAAAAAATAAAAAAAAAACCATCAAAACCTCGTTGCAAGTTTTGTAATTTGCGCGCTCGCTAGAGATCCAAAGATGCACAGGGAGGTGATACTTGTGTTCATCTCTCTGGGGTCAGAGAGAGAAACCCTTCCAATTAATTTCGAGCAGAGAAAAACGAGCCCAAGAATCATTGAGGAATCGCTGAAATTATGTGACAATATTTTAACGATGGCAATGTATCAATTGACAGAACGTCAGAGGGGGCTGCGTTCACGCGCAATTGACATTCAGCGTGTAATGGCGCGTCGTCGATGGTTGGCTTTTGTCGAACAAAATTCATTTTGACCGTGTGTACCGCGTATCTCTGGCAGCAAAATGGCTGCATAAAGTGTGTGTTGGGTGTAATTTCTTGGTTTTTGCCGGCCGTGTTCGTGTGCTGAGTGTGTTTTCATTTTCACTCATCGTTCGCGGTTACAGCGGCAGTGGCTGTAAAACGCGTGTAGTGACAACGTGGAAATTTGCAATAAACCAAGTCGGCCAGAGCGATGGAGGCGGTTAGTAGGTACCACAATAAAACCCGGTATTCCTCAGACACCTGACGGAATGTTGAACAAATGTTTCATGTGCCTCTCCTTGCCAGTGTTTATCGAAGGGAAATTGCATGGACGAGATGTTGGATTGATACTACTTTCGGTCGAAAGTTGGAAAGCCCTCTGTGTTCACCCGTCCACCATTTCTGGCATTTAATTGTCATTCAAGAAATGCTGAGCGATGATATTTTTATGACAGGATCATAATAATATTATCATGCTCCCGCTGCTGATGATGACGATGACGACGACGACGATGATGATGATGATGGCATTGGTCATCATTATCATCGACTTTTGCTGAACACTGTGGCCCATTACGCCTTTGTGTGCGATGTGCGATGCCAAACAAGGATAATAAATGTTTATTGGTCAATAATTTTCGCTTAAGTGCAATCAATACAGTCAGCCAACAAGGCGCTATGTGGCCATTGCTGTGTGTGCAAAGATGCGGCACGGTACGTGGTTGGTTTATGGCCAGTTTGATGCATGCTCATTTGACGACGACATCGACGACGACGACGACGACTTGCATTTCTCAGAAGCTCAAATGGGCACTTTATTGCCGGCTCATATATCAGGATGTATGCGAAAAATGACAGGCGATAGTGTGATGAATGAAAAAAGGAGGTGTTAGATGGGTCAATCGCGGGTCACTGGGCGGAAATGCCAAGAAAGGTGAGGGAGCAGAAATTTCTGAAAGAGTTGGTCTTTTGATTGAAATGGTGTTGAACTAACGAGGCTTGAAAGACCAACCCATAGCTCACCCAGGAAGAAATTCTTAAAATACATTCGAATGGTCGGTTCTAAAAGGAAACCTGTTTCGCCGGCGCTGGTTACACAACCATCAGCCTCATCAACCTGTTAGGTATAAAGTGAACATGCATCTTCTTGATACGAAGATTGGGATCCAACCGAAGGGTCTACTTGGTCTTGGAAAAGAGATGGTGGCGGAAGAGCCCTAAAGGGGGCAACAGCAGCGCTCACATCCCCGAAGTGGGTTACTGACATCGGATAAACCAACCTCTGGTCGTAGGGGTTTTACAATTGACCCGGTCCTCTAGGTTGGTGGATGTGCGCCGGGAAAAAAACAGCGAGTTACGAAGCAAGAACAAGCCCCGGATACGGACGGATTTACTGATTACAACCTATGCCAACGAATTACAGACAACGAATTTCGGATCTGCACGTGGAGTGTTAAATTCCTTAACAGACCGCGTACAGCCGAACACTTACAGGAGGCCCTAAACTGCTACAAAGCAGATATCACCGCAATCCAAGAAGGTGGGATCAGTTGGATTTGTCGTTGAAGGCAGACTTAGGCAAGAAGTCTCAAGCTTCAGGTATGCGACCCAACACCTCACGACAATCCGCGTCAAATCTAAATTCGCCAACATAAGCCTGATATGCGCCCATGCCCCCACAGAGGAGGAAGACGACGACACCAAAGACAGGTTCTACGGGCTTTTGGACAAGGCATACGAGCAGTGCCCTAGCTATGACATTAAGATTGTCCTAGGCGATTTTAACGCAAAGCTAGGAAGAGAGGGCATCTTTGGTAGTACTGTCGGAAAGCACAGCCTACACGACACCACCTCCGATAACGGATTTAGGCTGGTCGACTTTGCTGCGGGGCGGAACGTTGTCGTAGCTAGTACGCGGTTCCCACATCTCGATATTCACAAAGGAACATGGAGATCTCCTGATCAATCAACCGTCAACCAGATTGACAACATTGCGATCGACGCAAGGCACTCCTCCAATATTATGGATGTCCGAACGTTCCGAGGAGCCAACATTGATTCGGACGACTACCTTGTTGTAGCCAAGATACGACTGCGGATATCCCGAACACCGCCAAGACAAAGAAATACTGTGAGGAAGTTAGACGTCGGACGGCTCCAACTGCAAAAGATCACTAGATCCTTTTCCAATCGACTCGCTCTCAATCTCTCAAGAGATCCTATGCCGCCAGCATCAAGTATTGATGACCAGTGCAACATTGCTATAAATCCGTAAGAAATGCCGCCTCTGACGTGCTGGGTTTCACTCGGCCACCACAACGAAACCCCTGGTTTGATGATGAGTGCCGGCAAGCACATGCAGCGAAGCTAGAGCCATACAAAGCGGCGCTGCATAGGAAGACCAGAGCTGTTCGCGAGCTCTACGAGCAGAAGAGGAGAGACGAACACAAGCTTTTGAGGAGGAAAAAGAAAGAGCATGAGAAGCGCGCGATCAACGAAATAGAGAGATGCTACTGCAGGAATGAGGTTCGGAAGTTTTACCAAAGGGTAAGAAAGTTCGGGCTCCAGAGCCCGAATCGAAGCCTCCAATTTTGGTACAATCCTTCTAGTGTGTAGAAGCTTTTCAGTTGAGGTCTTACTTGTCGTAAGAGCAAACGATAGTAATACTCTTACTTACGATGACGGTTTCAGTCGAAAATGGATGGGGGCACAAACCAACAAACGTTTCCAGTTTGATCACAAAGGCCACGTCGGAAATGAAACACCGGACTCAATGGCCAAGATAGGTGCAACCAACCCCATCACTGGTCCTAAACCAGCCTGTGGAGTAAACAAATTCTTTTTAAAAACTTCATGAGGGAGCAATCCCTGCTCAAATCCAAACACAATTTGGATGGAAAGTGTAGGACAGAAATGTACCAAACACTTCTTCCCCAATGTATCGCAAAAGAAATCCCAGTTTCTTCTAAACCTGAGCAGGAACCTCCTTAGAATTTTAACCGGTATCCTAAGTAACCACTGCCGATTAAAACGGCGTCTACACAAGCTTTGCCTGTCACCGAACCCTACCTGCAGATTGTGTTTGGAGAGCGATGAAAGCTCTCTCCACATCTTCACAGAAAGTCCCGCTCTATTCATGTGAGAAAGCGGATCCTAGGCAGTGAACTCGTCTCACCAACGGCGCTTGCCACGCTCCACCCAGAGAGGCTGACACATGAATGGACTGCTCTCAGCCGTTCTTCATCAACTTTCCATTAACAAAGTAGCGATATATCATCGAAGCATCCGAGACCCCTCTCTCCCACACTGTCACTGATCCACTTTTCATTACAGACGTCGTGATGGATCGTTAAGGCGTACGACTCCAATTTACGAGACAATGCCAGAAGGCAGTAGCTTTATTCCACTTGTCCTAAGAACAGGAACAAGTTGTCTGACAAAATTTCCATGTGACTCCATACTTCACTTCAAACCAGTCTCGCGCTCTCCGTAGTTCCTCTATTACATTCCCATTCAGAGATTAGTTTATCGAGGTCATTAAATGCGTAACCAAAGTGGAACACATCTTCGGTGGCTTCGGTCGAAGGGAAAAACTCATGTGTTCATCAATTTTATCACTCCTTTCCGCTTTATTTTGTCCATCAAGTCTGCCCACTTGATGCGGACCCTAGCTAAGAAAGTGTAAAACATCACATTCTAGAGACACACACAAACACCACCCATTTTTCCACCAATCTGCCTAATTAAAGCCAGACAACAGACCTGAATGCTCCACTTTATATTTGAAAACCCATTCCAACATTCGATCCGGGGTCCTAATGTGAATTTTATTCAACAAAAAAATACAAAGAAAATCATAAATTAACAGACGAACAATGCCGATGGTGATCCATTAAAGCTGATAAAAGTGTGTTGCTACTGTACACAGTGATCCCCAGATTCATTTATTGATTTTCCTATTGTCTCACGATGCAAATTAGCAGCGATAGATACACAACAAGCACTCAAAGCACCACCACCGAACCGGTTTACTACCGACCGCAGCTCTTCCGGGCAACAAAGCAAAGATGGACGCGAAGACATCTATCGTTTCCCTTCTTCTCATCCTCCTCCTCCCTCTCTACTTGGTTTTGTTTTAAATAATTTATTCATGCGCGTTGATTAGAAATATATTTCTTTAAATTTTTTGTGAACAACACAAACGGGGAGGGACACTTGGGTGGCAAATGATTTCAATTTATCACAAGTAGAGGAGACTGGTCTTGTGTTGGGTCTGCCTGCCTTCCTCTTGGCGGCAGCAGCCACAGCACAGTCGCTATACAACAAGTCTTCTTCTCTCTCTGATACTGGTGCTGTTTTGCATAATTAAATAATTAACGAAATGTCTTTGTTTTTATATAGCAGCGACGCAGTTAACAAAAAAAAAACGAAAAACGAAAAACTGTTTCGTTATCATTAGAGGAATTTGAATTTTTGAACAATGAACTGAGGCACAGGGATGTGTGAGAGAAATTTTTCACATTTTGACAGCAGAAGCTTAGAAAAATGCCGATGGGTGTTCTATTTCGGTCCACAAATGTTTTGTTTTAGATTCAGTTGAAGTTTTGATTTGAGTTCCGGTTTGAGTCTGAAGGGGGGACCTTGAAAAATCGTTGGCATCGATATTATCCTGTCCACTGATCGGCATTTTAGTCGCAAAATTCCATACTCAAAACGAGATCGTTGAAGCTGGTGACATGATACCATCCCTCAACAAGATCCACCGATCTGGGAAAACGATTTCTACCAACCACGTTAAACCTCTCAGGAGGTTTAAGTCTACGCTCTGCAAATTCAGACTTGTCTAACTCGACAAAAATTGTCTCATAGAAGCTCCAGTAGCTTATGTTCCACAAATTTACTGATAATCTCTTCTATCTATCTGATCTCTTTATCTCAGCAATAGCAGTTGGACTTATTCTTCTATTATCTGTCGTTAGGTTGTCTGTTGAAATCTAGAAATCATTTTATGTTTTTGGTCGCGAATGTCGGTTTTCAGATTCTGTTAAACCCGCGCACATAGATTAGGTTCCACACACTCGTTCCTTCGTTATCTGTAATTTTAGGCTGCGGTTTCCTATATTGTTTGGCTGGCTCTGGAGTGCTAAACAGGAAAGGAACCATTCAGATCATTCTAAACATCGAATTGCCTTAGGAAATCGTTGCTTTCATTCTTTCTGCTTTCATTTAACTCGGAAGAGTCAATCCTAACCCTGAAATGTGCTTGAATGATTCATTTTTTGCCCTTGGAATTCGTCAACCATATTCCTTGGGCATTCTTAGCCCAAGGAACAGCGATTGGCAAGAGCTATTCTTCGTTTAATCTCAGCGTTGGTGTCGTTGTCTGAATTTATAGCGGAGCTTAGGTAGACAAAGTCCTTAACAACCTCAAGGTCTATTCTGACGATCTGGCCAAGACGTCGGTGTTGAATGTCATTTCTTCTTGACAGCATATACTTTGTCTTGCCTTCATTGACCGTTAAGCCCATCACCGCCACCTCCGTCTCAATACTCACGAACGCATCAGTGAGATCATGCTGCGTTCTTCCGATTATGTCAATATCGTCGGCGTATGCGAGTACTTGGACGGACTTTTGAAAGATTGTGCCTCTGGTGTTGACGCTGGAGTTTTGCACAACTCTTTCAAGAATGATGTTGAAGAAGTCGCAAGACAGCGTGTCGCCTTGTCTAAATCTTTTTTTTTGACATCAAAGGTCTCAGTGAGGTCTTGATCGACCTTGATGGAGCAGCCTGCATTCTCCATCGTCATCCTGCATAAACGGACGAGTTTGGCAGGGATGCCAAAACTAGGCATGGCTCTGTATAGCTCGTTTCTATAGATGCTGTCATATGCGGCCTTAAAATCGATGAAAAGGTGGTGGTTATCGGTTTGAAGTACCTAGGTTTTCTCCAAGATCTGCCGCAGTGTGAATATTTGGTCGATGGTGGACTTTCCTGTCCTGAAGCTACACTAATATGGATCGATCAGGTTATTGACGAACGGCTTCAGTCGCTCACACAACAGGGCAGATGAGATCTTGTAGGCGATGTTGTTGGCGCAGTTCAGAGGGTCTCTGTTCTTGCTATCAGGTGAAGGTATTGGTAGCAGACCTTATACAAAAACTTCTGCAACTGGGACGGCGGGAATGGCCGAAGCTACAATTGGAGGTTTCGGCAGTAAAAACCTAGTGTATCCGCTCTGACAATTCAATGTTTTCCTGTGAAGGCTTCAAATTGGAGTCAGACTGTCTGCATTAAGAATTCTTCATGTTGAGTGCAAAACAGGTCTCGAAAGAGAGCAATTAAGCCTTCAATGCAGTCCAGGTAAAACTTTACAAATCTGCCAGACTGATTCGATTCTGCAGTCACACTCACAACCCTGAGTCAAATCATGAAAATGGACGCCTTGGACTCTAGAGGCGCAGTTGCTTCTCACAGTGCTGCTTCCTGGCTGCGTGAGAATTGGGTTTAGTTGTTGTTCGGAAAGCTGTTAGTTTAATTGCCAACACTAGCGTAGATAATAGGTTTTTATCGACTGAAACGTTTTATTGGTTGATAGCGCCATCTAGGCGATTTTTTCATTGAAATTAAGAGGATCAACTCATTGGTCTCGTATTAATCACAATAGGATTTCGCCGACTTCAACTGACGTCATGGTTTTATTTTATAGCTTTACGGCTCCATTTAAGCTTATTTTTTCGGTATAAACACCTAAAAGGAAGAGTTAAGTGCCTCAAATCTCCACACTGATCATGAGGGGTTCGAAAGTTTGCAGCGCCATCCACGTGAATACTTTAGTCTCTGTAAAACGACGTCTTTACATATAAAATCTTCCAACTTCGCCCGAAAAATGCACGTAAGCACGTCAAATCTGATACAAATCATCGACTTATCTGCCTTCAACGAGGCACCGCACCCATCACCTCCTAAAACCGATCGAATCCAGCAACTTGTTTCAAATTAAATATTCAATTGTTTTATAAACCGCTTCATTGTCACCGCTGCCCACCTCTCGGTTAGGTATCTTTCAATTCGGAAGTCGTTTCTTACACTATCCGCGCCGAGAACCGGTCTTCTCTCAGAGCGTATCTGGGTCTCATCTCGTCCACCTTTGCCGCTCGCACTTCAATTATTTAATTTCGTTTAGTGAATTCCATTTCTTTATCGAAAATTTGACGTTTTTTTGTTGTTGTTTTTTGGTGACCGACTTGAAAGCCGTGCCGCCTCACTTTACGGCTCCCATTATCATCGTAGAGAGTCCAGGGAGAGAGAGGGTAACTAATTTCTAGAGAGATAAGCCACCACCGTCCTCGTTTTGCCTGTGTGTGCGCGCGAGGATGGAAATACGGTCATCATCCAGAAGCTAAATGCCTTCTTTTTCTCATCGCACGGTGTCTGACCTGAGATACAGGCGGTAACTGCGTTAGTAAAACGAATTGATTGTCGTCATTGCTGGAGGTTGCCTGGTCCTAAATACAATGTCGCCATCATTCTTATGACTTTGCCGAGGCACGACCGGCGGAAGAGTGCGCACATAAAATGACTTTTTTAAACGTTACACTGGCCGAGTGTCACTGCGTGGAATGAGTTTTCACTGATAAGAGATGCATCGACGGCATCCCGGATTCACTTTTGCCACCTTGAAGCCGGTGCACACATACAGGCATCCAACGGCGCGGTGTGGAATAAGTAAGTTACATTGATAAAGGTGTTCACATTCGATTCGATAGCACCTTTTGAGATCGAGCGACATGACCGCCACCATCGGTTGATGCTGTCCCTTGTGGTCGTCGTTCTCTACTTCTGTCACAGTGAGGACCGCCGTTGCCGTTGCCACTGCTACATAAGCACTAAAGTGGATAACATTAGCCGCCACTGCCACTGTTGCTCTGTTCCTCGTGTTGTTGGTGTTGCTCCTGTTCGGGCCTGGTAATGATGTGTAATCGAAGGCTTCCGTCTGTGATGACCAACTCTGTCCTGTCCTTCACCCCTCAACCAGCCAGCCGATGATGATGATGATGATGATGAAGCGACAGAAAGCGCCCGGTAGCCGCTGGACGCGGACATAAATCGATAACACCTTGAGTATTTTTTCATGTTCGGAGGCGAACCATTAAGAGATTGTTTTTGGTGTTTCATTTGGAGTTTTTATTCCTCGGTTCCCCTGCCCTCCGCCCACACTTGCCTTGGCGGAACGGACACTCGAAGCGATAACTTTGCATACCTGTGGTATCCGAAATCACAGCGCCATTGAGCTTGAGACCGACCGACCGACTGGTGGAGGCGACAAGGGAAATACTTTCGACGGCCTCCGAGCTTCAAAAGCAAGGAAAAATGATTTTAAGGATCACTTAGGCGATATCTGGAATGATTTTGATTCCTTCTCTCTCTTTCTGTTGTCTGTCGTCGGTCGTTTTTCCTCTCTGGGTACATTGGCGAATTTATTGCGTTGACGTTTTACATTTCGTTTGGAGGATGGCGACTACGACAAGGACTTTGTGTGTACGAAGCTGTTAAAAAATTTATTTTTTTCCGTTTAATTATGTTATAACCTCTGCAGAGAGGTTCTCTAAGTATCTGCTCGTGCAGTTGCTCCCGTTTTCTTTGTGTTCCCCCTCGGGCGTGTGTTAAACAGAAGACCCCGGTGGTGGTGTGACAAGAAAATTTGTTAAAACGAGTTAAAGGTTGGCTACCTTGGAGGATTTTGGGTCGTTAAGGGTTTAAAAGTTGTTGAAGGAGCAGCAAAGGATGGTTTGTAGAGTAGTATCTCATGTCAGACTTGGGCGATGCATTGCATTGCATTAGGCGGCTCCCCTAGGCTATACAGAAACCTTCCCAGGAGCCAATGAAATAGAGCTTGAATCGATAGATCTTTCGATACAAACTGACGTCACAATGGTTGTATATGACCCCTCATGTTGGGTGTAGATCTGTTGTATATTCAGAAAAACTCAAGCACTCAGGAAGCACCCTTTACGGGGCACATTACATTAGGCAAAATGTCTATTGTAGTTGTTCACCATTTACACTGTCACCATCATAAACCATAAACCATCTGAGCTCAAGCCCGAATCTGTAGATCTTTTGACACAAGATGGGCGTCGAAATGGTTGTATAAGACGTCCAACGCTAGGTCTGGTTCTGTAATATCTCCTTCTGACTGACTTGCCCTATACTTTCATTTAGATAGTGGCCCAAACCTCCAAACTGATCCATTAAACTGTCACATTGAGCAAACATTGAAGAAAATCACGCAATTAACCATCCCACAGCGGGAAACAACCATTCATTAAACAATACAGTCCCTAATGCGCTCTCCTGCGGTACCCCACTTTCTTTCCTTTACTTAGTCGCTTATGCGAGTATCTTTACGTTATTTTGTCATAAGTCAAAAAGAGCCTTAGCGCAGATAGAAATCTAGGTCAGTTTACCTTGCATAGACAGCTGTCTCAAGCCCGTTTAGGACTGAAGCTTAATTAGCATGCTAAATCAAAAGCAAGACACAATTCTCCATAATCATCGTTCGGCCATTCGACGACTACCGTCGATCTTTAATTCCGATTGTCATCTTCGCTACTAATGACATTCACATCTAATCGATTAATATGATTGAGAACTAGCATTGAAATCGCTCTTTTCAAAACCCGTCTCCGACTTTAGTGTGTTCGCGCTCGGCCCGTTTAAGACGATGGCGTCGCGTCCCTAAATGGACAAACTGTGTTTTGTCGTTTTTGGTCAAAACAAGTTGTCAGCCACCAACAATTGGCTCATTTTTGGCAAAAACCAGTTTCCAGCTTCCACAAAGCATCGGGTGAATATATTTCCTTTTTATATTGACCCGCAGTGACTCACAGCTGTGTATTTGCTGTTAAGTAAGGTAGCGCCGCCAATTCCCGCGCCCGTCAAAGAGCGAACTCAAATCTCGACTAATGAACAACATGATGCTGCTGCCGATGTTGATGGTGATGATTGCGATTGTTGGTGATGTTTGATGATTTGTATGCAAATGCATACGATCAGCCGATCGATTGTTGTTCTTCAGCGGGAAGACGAGAGATATGTTTTAGCGCTGATTTTCAATTAGGGATCGAGAGGAAGGATATATAATTAAAGTGTCTCTGCTGGTGCCTTTGTGCTTGGGTTTATTGTTTTTTATTGAAATTTGCATACCCGGCTACCGTGTGTGCCTCTCTGTTTTTTTTTTTTTTTTGCGGTCCACGCCGGTGTGACTTTCTTCTACAGAAGATTGCCGCCACTTAAGTGATCTCTCTCGCAGGCTAATGAATACACAGATGAATTTAAGCGGACAGAAGCTTTAAATTTGTTTTGGGGGACATTTCATTCATAAAATTGATTGCGGGTGCTTGTTTCTCTCCGCCGGTTTTTATCGGTCTCAGAATTTATGGTGCAGAAGTTCAATGTTATTAAGGTGAAGAGAGCGAATCATCTGCTAACCGCGGAGCCCCTGCACTTAACAAATTCATTGTTGACACACAAAAGTGATCCTCGAACGAACGAAAAACAGATCTGATGGTTCAATCACCGTGAAATGATGCCTGATCGGCCGGCAGATGATCGTAAAAGTGGCTTCAAGATCACTGATCTTTGAAAGAGAAGTTAAATCAGTGCCAGTCAGGTCTTTAAATGTAGATCGGCTAAAGAGACCCAGATCAGATCATATAATCGATCAGTCTATAGAGATAACCGCTGCTTCTGTCTTATAGTAGATCATTGTGATTTGATTTTTGTAAAGTGATCAGTGATCCTCGAGTCTCTACTTCCGTATCAACAACTAGCCTCCTGAGAAATTACCAGCGGATCCGATCATTAAAACTTTTAGTACTGTTTGAGAGAAATTTTTTCGATCTATCGTCGATTGATCGAGTGATCTTCAGACTTCAGACCTCGTCAATTCGTCGATGGATTATCATTGAAATTCTAAGTGATCTTTGCCAGAACTCGTAGATCGGTTTTCGTCGACTATAGAATAATCACTGATCCTCTGTCGTCCTTTTCTTTGATCTTCCCGATCGTGTGATCGCCTGAATAATCCCTGATCTTAAAAACTTGTCGTTGCCCTTCAAGATCTGACTACTCGTTATAGTCTTAATCAACACGATGTAGGCGGTCAGTGATTCTCAAAACTGGCTGATCTTCTAGGTCGGTGTTGTGTATACAGTTTTGTTCTCGATCAGTTGTCTAGAAATCTCTAGATACACCTCGCTGATCACTCGGTTTTTTAGAAGATCATCAATCACTTGGGGTCATACCACTCGGAGGATACCTATAGGCCTTAGCCATGCCCTACTAGCAATCTATGGTCAAAAACACCATCACCGAAGCCGGACAAAAGCTCTGCTTGAAACTACTGCCCCAATAGTAATAAATATCTAATCAACCGCCATTCAAGTCACTTCAAAACGTTTATGGTCTTGTGAGGTTTGTCCCAAATGGATGCACCATGTCATTTCCCTGTCCCCTGGTCATTGGAATAACCCAAGTATCTGTTCTATTCGTCAATGAATTTATAAAGCAATTAAAAGGCTGTGTGTGTGTGTCTGGCGGCCACCCTGGGAACGGCAGCATGCGGTTGTGACCTTATACATATTCACAAGCATCTGCTGCTTACCTATCTCCCAGCCTAAGTCGATCCAATTAATTGACTTTTGAAATCCCATTAAAGCTCTTCGGTTGATATATGTAAATTTCGTGTGATTCCGGCCACCTATGACGTTCCCAATTCGACACATGTCAACAGTTTCATTGCTTCCTTTCACCATGACATGACTGTAACACACACGGCGGCTGGAAAAGAATTGGTTACACGGGCTTTTCCTTCAGCGCGGTACTCTACTAAGCTGCCTACTGTTTTTTGTCGCCACTTGCTAAGCACGTCCATAAATTTCTATCGCCTGTGCTTGGGTATTGTGTGTGTTATTCCGGTTATGGCCAAAAGGGCTACACTGATCCCACGATCTCGCCCGCCGAACAACGTGTTTGTTCACACACAGCATCTCCGATTGATCTTGCTGACCGATATCATTTGTTTAACAAAATGTGGAGCTACTTGTCACATGACCAAAACGACGACGACGACAACTTGACGGCTCCCCCTCCTGGTGGTGGATTTTGAACGACGACTCCAAAAAGGAAACACCAAAGAGCAAAACACGTCAGAAACATTGACTGACTGCTGTTCTCCTGCTGATGATGGTGGTGCTGCTGCTGGGTGCCTGTGCGCCACCGATGCCGCCGCGACTTCTGCTGATGATGATATGATAATGTTGCCCTGACGATAATGATGCCAATGGGGAACAATTTTATCACCATTGTTTCTGGGTTTCGGATTTTGGATTTAGAGTTGGAGTTGGAGTCAAATGCCTGCCCGGCCTCTGTTCTCTTGGCGTCGATTTGGAGGACATTTACATTTTTATCGAGCGCTGCCAGAGATATCCAAGAGAGTTAAATAAATCCCGCCATGCAAATGGCTTTGGGATGCACCGGAGGCACCGACAAGTCGAAGACGTCTTGAGAATTTATAGTAATCTCTGTGTGTGGGTATAACTGCAAGTGGGAAACTGAAATCGCCACGATTGTCTCCGTTTAATTAAGCAAAATTAAATGCGTTCCTATAATGATAAATCGATAAGATCAGCAGGTTGGCTCGAGGCAATCCAAGTGAAATGTCATAACAATAATTTTTGGAGGAGCTGAAACCGATCTCCTTCGAATTAAGGACCCGAATGAAGTCAGGTTCGAACGTCTTGGCGCCGGGAGAAGGATAAAGAGTGGGAAAGGGTTGGATTTAACTCGATCAGTTAGTTCTTTGGGAGAAGATATTGCAGCGCCATCTAAGAGGAAATGGTGTAAAGTAGACCTGCCTTTGACTTTAAAGTGGTTTGAAGCCTGCTTAGCGCCTTCAGCCCATCATTCTCCGCGATTGGTGATATAGGGAGCCTGCTGAGTTGTTTTTGACTCTAAACGCCACAATCCAGAGAAAGGTTGACAGAACACCGCCTTGCGGCGTATCGCAGCCAAGTCATTGCCCAGCTTGGTGTTAATTGTTCTGCCTACTAGCAGTTTTCCAACTTAAAGTCAGAGCGAAGCCTCGACTCCCAGATTCGTGAGTGCATCAGTGATCACCTCTGCTCTGACGTTGTTGAAGGCTCCTCCGATGTCCAAAAAGGCCAATGGTGCCTACTAGTGAGTGCAAATCAGTTTTGACAGATCGGCCTTTGCAGTATCTATGCTGTAGCGAAGGCAGGAGTCTATCAGCCTGTTCAGTGTTCTTAGTAGGAAGGATGATAGACAACTGGGACGCGGATCCTTAGGAACAACGTGTGAGCTTTAGGTATGAAGACAACTTCTACCTTAGTCCACCCTCTTGGAATATGGACGAGGTTCAGGCAGTCTTTTAGAACAATGTCTAGCCAGGGAAAGATTATATCCAGGGACTGCAGAATTTCACCAGGAATAATGCCGTCCTACTCTGGAGACTTGAATGACTTGAAGCTCGTTATGGTCCAACGGATCTTGCTGCGTATGATTATGATATTGCAGTCTTGGCATGGTGGATTGGTGGTTTGACAATCCCGTACCATGCAATATAACTGAGGAGCTACCAGGGAAGTGAGTGTCCAGAAGTAGGTCAACTGTCTCCTTGCTGGAGTTTGTCCAATGTCCATCTGGATTCATTAAGTAAGGGATTTGTGGAGAGGATTATCGCGAAGCTTCTGAGATCTTGCCTATGTTGCCACAGAATAGTTTCCACGAAGCTCGTTGCTCCTTCCTCAGTGATTTTTTGTAAAGTGCGAGAGATTCTTTATAAGAGTCCCAGTCGACTTTATCTCTGGAGCCTTTAAAAATAAATAGCTGGCGCGACAGCTCGGGATGAGCCAAAGCCTAGCTTCTCGCAACCATTCATGATTTGCGTGTTACATTTTTCACACGAATGGAGCTTTTGGCTTTATTAAAATTCTGTCTGCAGCTTTTCCTAAGAGCACTGAGTGGCGCATTCCACCAAGGTGGTTTGTTCTTGCCGCGTGGTTTGCGGAGTGGGCAGGGCATTGACATAGTGCTTTTGAGACACCCGGTAAGGTTTTCAACAATAGAGTCCAGCTCTACGGTACTCCTAGGAGTGCTCGGCGGAGATGGAAGAAGTTTGTTAATCAGAGGATTCCTATAAAATGCTTGTGTAAGCTAGGCTTGACCTAGAGGCCCTGTTTAACTTTCCAAAACTGTTTGAGGTATTAGAAACCAGAAAAGACTGACTTGATCAAGGGTTTGGGCACTCAAGTTGGCTGACTTGTAATTTCAGCTGTAAGTCAGGCTTAAACTTTTCAAATTTCGGCTACTCTACAGGTTTCTAAAGGAATGCAAGCTCTGTAGTTAGGCTTGACGTGATAAATCTGTCATTGGTCCAAGATTTCTTTTACATGTTTTACGAATCAAGGCTTAGAAACCCGTACGATGCGATCTACAACTACCACCTTTGAATTTGTTTAATGGAAAACTTCTAAGTGAAGGTGTTTCAAAGCCCAGATGGCATATAGTAGAATATGATAAGATTTATTGTCTATCTTACCTGCTCATCGTCTAGAGGGGACCTCCTCGAGAAAAAGGTGCATTCGAGTGCAAGCATTAGTCGGTTCTGTGAATGAAAGCGGGGTAGACATGAAAACATTGTCAAGATAGTCGTGCTTAGACGTAAGGAGTCTGTATTTATCGTAGCACACGAAAAGGCGGTAGGACAGCCAAAGCTTCGATTAGATGCCTTAGAAGGCGCAAGAAGTACCTTAAAACAGAACCGACATTTTATCACACAAAAGGGTGCATAAGTGGACACTCGTGGGCCGTTATTAAGCGAATGAGGGCTTAGAAATTCTAGTATTAGTTTTCGGGATTTTTATCTAGTGACTGCCTTGGTAGGGTCGAATGCGCTGAAAGATACATACCTCTCCACCAACTTGCACCCTGAAATGGATAAGACTGTCTGGAACTCAAACCCTACCCCCAAAATTCAAATCTTTCACACAACTTCCAACTTCGAGTGAACTCATTGAAATTTATTACCGTCCATCCGCTGTGTCGTAAAGTGGGTCAGTTCGTATCACAGCCCGGTTTTATCGGCGCTGCAATCGCGAAAACACATTACTGCGAAGTTGATACCCCCACCGCGCCCATAATACAGTCATTACGTTCCGAACTCTCAACATCCCACCACATTCGCTAATGGTCGTGATTATTGGAAATTCAGGAACAAAAAAAAAGAACCATTTCGGGGACAATTATATATCCTCGTCCTCATCAAGGGACCTCTCCTCGTTGGTATCACCCAGAGTAATTAGCTTTTGATATCTCACACACAAGTTTTACGGGTGCGTTCAGGGGATGCGTGTGTCTATTAGTCACTATCGACTGTCACTTATCGTTCTGTCAATTTTACGACCGACCAGACAAGGTGCCACCCAAAAAAACAAAAAAAAAAAAATCCCAAAAAGCAAACCTCACACTGAGGGCCCTCCGGAGAACGGCGATGATTCACAGATACGCAATGCATACTAATCATGTGAATTTGTCTCTCTCTCCGAGTGCTGATTACTGGACACACACCGCCCAATTAAAGGGAAAACACTGGAAACGACAAATTAATTCGCCTAATGAAGACAGTGCCCCGAGCGCGAGGTAGGTATGTCAATAAATCCGACGACGGATTTCCGTACCCCAAAAGACCGGATGCACCGACAAATATAAAAAGGGCCAAACCTCACCATCAATCTTGGAACCTTTCGTCTGTAAATGGCTAATTGAATGACTTACGTGCGTCCATTAAGCCAGTGGTTAAGCGGTGTAACATGCATTTTTTGACTAAGCGCGCGCACACGCGTGTGTGGTCAAATTGTTCGGGCCCCCAAAATGGCAAATAGTCTCAATTGATCTCTCTTCTAACCAGTTCTCTGTCTCTCGGAGATATGCGCCGTCTACTTTGTCATAAAAATCACTCGAAATTCAGAGCGTGAGAAGCAAATTGAATATAATCGCGCGCGCAGGTAGAGATTTGGAGAACAAGTTAACGTTGCTTGTGTTAATTTGAGAAATCTCCGTTAAATCGTTCCAACAAGCCTGGAGAAGAAGACCTGCCAGTTTGGGGGCACCCTGCGGCGTCCAAAAAATATATGTATGCAATAGAGCGAGCGCGAAGGGTAGGCAAGACGCGTCGCCGCCGCCAAGGCGACAAGAAGAAACAAAGAATTGAAGATTACAATTTATAATTGTATCTTTTCTTTGATTTGTGTATCTTTTTTGTTTTTGGTTTCTTAATTAGTGCATTAATTAATTAATTGAGTTTTGTTTTTGGTGCGGCTAAACGGACGAGGGGGGTCTGAGAATGAATGAAGGTGCCACATGATGCTTAAGTGAGGTGAGCAAGTGTTGAGTTTGATAGAATCCATGATTTGTGTCTTGAAAGTTTGAGAGGCAACCAAGGCCACTTAAGACAACAGGTGAACATAGATATTCATCAGAGAATTCGATACGAATTTGGAGACATTAACCACTGTTGGTGGAGGTCGGACTGTACTCGAGGTGAAATTAAGATCAAATTTCCCCCATGAAAGTTGGTTTCCTACATCTCAATTCTAGTTTCCTCTAGTCCGCGGAATATCCCATTAAATATCTTCCTGGATCTCCTCAGTACTGTCCACACAACTCATCTGACGACATACGATAGACTTTTTTTTGATTTTGCAATAATTCACTCTTGTATTCGGTTCGCCAAAGTCAAGGCGCTAATGGTGTAGAAAAAAAACTTGTTCAGGTGCTTCCTTATTTCCAAAAGATATTCCTACCCCGCTGCCACAGCACATCGTAAGGGCAGCGACTCTTATAAACGCGTGTGCATATTATGCTCTATGCCACTACCGGTACTTTGCACTTCTTCCTCTCCATGTTTTAATATCTATTGGGCCGGCTTAGTCTACTCCGGAAAACTTGAATAGGGTCGAAATCTGTGTTTGAGCAGCCAGAAGGTTGCCCATGAACTCTGTTAACAGCTTCGCTCTGAAACGGCAGCATATGACGCAGTCGTGAACCGCATTTTTTACTCCTGGGATCCAATACTGTTACCGCAAGTATGCTATCGCCTTCTGGTTTCCTCCATGTAGCGTCTTTTCGGGCTTTGAGAGACGACAGCTTGGCTTCCACAGTATTGGATGCCTTCTTTCATAAGGCAGCGCAGACCGCCCACCACTGTCATAAAAAAGTTGTTCAAGGGTGGCCTCAGCTGTAGATGAAGAAGGGTCTTCACAGCCCATAAGGCTGACCATATTATGACCGAACCACAATGGCCCCTTGAAGTCAAATAGTCCTTCAACGAATTTTACTCGACGAATACAACGTCTAAGCTGGTCAACGTTAAACAGTAGCTCGATTACCTAAGTTGCTAGCTCCACACTACCCTGATGCGGGTCCGAGGCCTTAGACCCGTCGATGGTAATGCAAATTGTCGAACTGGCTCCGCTTTTAATGGATCACTTGCTAAACATGTGTATATTCCACTGGGAGTGGTAAGGAATAGTGATACTTATCACCTTCATAGGCAGACATGCACTGAGATTAGAAGTCGAGAGGAGGAAGAGGTAACCACAACCCACCTACAGTGGACTTGCCCTGTCATTGCAACACTAAAAACAAAAACCTGTGGGGATCTTAACAATCTAGTCGAACTCAACATCCGAAAGATACAAAACTTCATCTGCGGGTCGAAGTGGTTCTATATATAGGGTCGCTACCGATACGGTCACCCATCTCAACCCACTCTATACTCTTGGTTCCTAGTGCTGGTAAGCCGACCTTTTCTCTTGATATCACAATGGAACAATCTGGTCTAAGTGTGGCCCTGTCTGAATAGGAGGCCGCAACCTAACCTAACGTATCTTCTTCAATTTCCCTAAGGCCCAGGCTTTGGTTTAAGGGCGATCAGGTAGAGCCAGTTCGACATCATATCTCGGTAGATTTCATCTATCTTCAGTTTAATTTGCCAAAGGCAACCGTAGTAGAGACACAGCTCGTATGGACATAGCCAAACTCTACCAAGAGTCACCGGGTCATGGTGGAAGACCCGGGGAAATTGGGGATCTCTTTCTCATGAGCACTTCATCTGCTGTGGTTAAGCTCTGGCTAGAGGGTCCAGCTTTCACTTCTCACATCAAATCAGGGTGCACTTTGTGTCGTTTCAAACTCTATGACTTCAGTGTAGAACCATTCGAACTTCATCCTTCCCTTATGGGACGAAACTTGCCGGCGGTTAAAATTAAAATTTTCTAAGGATACTTGTGATGTTGGACTGCAGTGCGAGCGGTGTGGGTTCAAGCACCAGCCATGTCCATCGAACATTTTTCGTGGCATCACCTCTCATCGGGGAATGACAAGCCTCCGGGAGTATAATTTGCCATTAAAGAGCTTCTCAATTCGCCGTTCGGAGTCGGCAATAAATTGTGGGTCCCTTCTATTCCTGCGAAAAAGTAACACGCGCAACATAAGTGTCTGCGAGAAGCTAGGCCTTGGCTATTCCCGAGCTGTCGCGCCAGCTTTTTATTTTTTAAGAGATACTTTTGGAGGATCTCCACACATCCTTTTGAAGATTCACTTCATATTTGGAACCCTTTTAACCTCTTTCTTATCAGGGAAAACCTGCTGGAAGTCGTCTTTTTCCGGTGCCTTCCTTTCTCTGCTGAACCCTTGAATCTTCGTTCTTCTGATGACTTTTTTTTGTCGGGAAAGTTGGGTAATAGTCCTCCTAAACCCTGCGTAGACAATTTTCAACGTCTTTAGCATAGTTTCGGGTAAAGAACGCTTTCGGTAGGCGACTGCCATTGTCTTCGAATAGATGATTGTTTCGTCACTGACTCATTGGTTCATTGGTTAGAGCGTTGGACCGTTGAGCAAGTTGACTTAATTTCGGGAAATTGTTCGTAGCCCCACCGTGGGAAAGGCGTCGAAAAGAACCCAAAACATGTTTCAATCACTCACTGGACAGACATATGTATGTGTGTATAAGGGTTTTTGACTCAAGCACAAAGCCTACTCAAGCCAAGAGCCTATGGAAAGCATGATATAAACCAGCTTAGGTTACGCCTTCAACTGTGAGTCGTCCCTTTGACGTAGTATCCACTTCAACAACTTCTGCAGTTCTTCTTCTGGTTTTTGGAACAATTGGTACTTGGGATGCTAAAAGTCGTCCTAACCTCTCTTAAGCGGGATCTTCTAAACACAAGGTAGCCCTTAGGGAATATAAAGCCAACATTCAACGTCGCACGTTGGAAATAAGAATAAGTGCGTACTTTCTGGTGTCAGAGAATTACCCCCTTGAGCGTTTCCGCTCTTTGTGCGCAATCTTTTCTTCACGACAAGCGCACACTTGAGCCCTGTAATAGGCCTAGTCCCTCATCTTGGCTCACATGTACCTATGACCACTTGACAAAACCGACTTTTCTAAGCCCACAGTGTCGAATAATTCGCCTACAAGTTTTTCCCGCAAATTGCTTTCTCTCTCCGTCGAAGCAGTCCCGTAGCCCTTAAGCCCACCAGTCCACGGCCATATAGAGCCATTGTGTGTATCCCTGTAATAATTACTTTATAATTACTATTATTACTAAATCGCGAGCGCCCACTTGATACTTGTGGAGGAGGTGGAATTTACAGTAATTACTCGCATGTGTGTGGATGGTATTTGTAGGGTATGTACTGTGATGTGAGTTCGCTCACTTAATTGTTTTCCGTGGTCTTTTGTGTGTGCTTCGGTTCCGTAATTGACGGTTGAATGGCGGCGGCGTTGACAGGGTTCTACAATTCACACACAAATCCATATCGGATTTTACTAACAAAAATCGAAAGTACATCTTTCATCTGTGTGATTCAATTGGTCGCAGGCAGGGACTTGCAAATAATGGAAATTGGTGGTGGGATTCGCAAATGGATTCGAAAAAAAAAAAAAAATGTAAAACGGAACCGGCGCGCGAAGCAGGCAATTAACAAAACACATATGTAATTAGCTGCTTTGGCTGTCTTCGGTGGTGTGGTTTTTCTAATTAACATCCGAGATACGAGCATGTTTTAACGCTAAGTGGGCTGAGAGAGCTGAGTGAGCCGATTTGCCATTTATCACTTGAGTGGCGGACCCGGAACGAACGAACGAACGAATGATTGATTGAAAGGAGAAGGCTAGGAGTATTTTTTTAATCGTCTAGCCTGAGGTTCAAGATGTTAGCTGGGTCTATTAATTTATTAAGTGTTGTCTACCTCGGGATCTATAGATGGTCATCACATCTCTCACAAGTGAAAGGCTGCTGCTTTAGGGTCGTATCCGAGCAGGGAGGATTCGAAAAGTGGGCCAAATGCGAAACGCACATTCCATAGTTTTCTACACCGATGGATACTGGTATGGGGACAGGTATCTTTTCCGAAACGCTGAGCATCTCCAAGTCCGCCCACCTTCCGGACCACAGCAGTGTTTTCCAAGTGGATATCCTGGCAGTGACACTAGTCGCCCTTGAGACTGCAATGAGGGCAATACCACGAGAGAATATCACTTTTTTCATTGACAGTCAAGCAGCAATAAGAGCAATATCTGCTAACGAAATAAAATCGAATTTTGTGAGGTGCTGTCGAGAAGAGCTCAAGGGTCTTGGTGTCTTTCCGGACACGTGCAGGGGAAGTGTGCAGTGGACTCCTCCTCTTCCTCATCCCTGCAGTTCCTACAGAAATCGTTGCATGCTCTCCCCGGGCTTTGGGCATGCCTGCCTAAGATGTAGTGAGCTGTGATGACGTAATTGTACATCGTATTAATGATTTTGATCTTTTCAAATCCAGGATAGGCCAGATCAGCCTGGCATTGTTGCAATAATCGAGGTGTTGCCATCTACGATTCGATAGAGCGTCGGTATGAGTCAAGTGTTAAACAAACGGCATAGGTGCTTTGACATGGTCGAACTTCCTGCCGTTCGTACACTGGGAGCCTTTTCTAGCTAATTCGTCAGCCGCACAGTTCCCCTGAATGTCGCAGTGACCAGGGACCCAAGAGATTGTGACGTTATACTGGTTAGCGATCTCGTTTAGAGACACCCGGCAGTCCTTCACTGCCCTAGATTTTATTGTGTTGGATAAGAGAGGGACCTCATCGCAGCCTAGCTGACGATGTAGATTGCAATATCCGTGCGTGAGATTGGGTTAGTCTTCAGCCAAGCGGCGGCTTGATTTATAGTTTGTGTCTTGGGCTTGGAAGACACTACAGTGGCTGAGGAGACTGACGGAGTAGTGGGTGTCCAGGTCCTCTGAAAAGACACCGGCATCGACGAGAGATAGACTAATTGAAGAGGTCATTGTGCTGACTCCAGGCGCTTCTGTCCGGTAGCTTGCGCTTATAGCTTCTGCCATCTAAGAAATAAGTTCCTCAAACGTCACTTTTTCGAGGACATTGAAGAATTATTCGATACACCGATGGACATAATAATGAGGTTCATCAAATCCACAGGGTGGTTTGTATCATAGACGCAGTAAGTTGGTCACGTTCTACTGATATCCATATATTTGTATGCAACTGTAACTATTGGAAAGCGTTCTTACATCTCTCTTCCCCCAACGGGTATCACAATGGGTCTGAACAGACCTTAGACCTTAGTGTGGCGTTATGATTTCTTCCTTTCGCCTGTCCTCCTAACCTAACCTAGGGCTGTAAAATTTCGTGGATTAGGTTCAAGTGTTTAAGCCTGGATCAAATCTAAATCAAGTCTGTCAAACCAAATTTTTCTCCATGAAGTCTTAATTTGCTGCCTAGACTGTCTAGACACAAACTTAGTTCTGCTTTGTCTTTGACGCCTGCTTTTATATCCACTTATTCCGGGCTCAGCTCACCTTTAAGTTCAGCTTGAACAAATTTTTTTCATATTGGATGAGACTGGAGAGGTAACCAACATCAATTGGATCAAATCAATTCCAATCTCATGGCTTAAACGGTCTTTTGTTGGTCTCATTGTAAGGTACACGAAGACGTGTATGTCCAAAGTACCCTGCCTGGTTCTCGCCAGGGCCGGACACCTGCAGAGCAAATGTCCTTACAGCTTCTTCAAAAGTTGTTGTGAGCAATACCAAGCTTGACCGCATGGTCTCCAACTGGCCAGTGGTCCGTGATAATGGCTACGATCCTGGCAATACCTGGTCCTGATTTGCCAAGTAGCTCTCTTAACTTCGTTTAGTTCCGATTAGGCCAAGTCATTCTTGAAATGACGCAACTGGACCGGCCGTTCTATCTATGAATGGCAAGCTGGAAGAAGTGGGGATGTATATAGCCCTTAACAGTGCCCAGCGGAATATCGACACTTTCCGCAAGAGAACTGTTAAGGGCCGAATCCTTTCTGGACAGCTCGTCGGCTCGCTCATTGCCCTCATGATTGATATGACCTGGGATCCAGATGAGTCTAGTTAATGAGTGGGTACTCACTTGTCTCTACTCAATGTTTGGTTCACCTCATAGGGTGGCACACGGTGTTCCAAATGGAACCAGACACAGTTTTTCGAACTTTAGATAAGACCGTCATTATAGAAGACAATCCATTTCGTTTTGGTTCAAAAAACGTGTCAAAATTACCGTGTCAATCGATTCACAATGAAGAGTAGAAGGCAGTTACCAACTCTCCCAGTTTTGGTCATGAATTCAATGCCAATCTTCGGCTGAAAATTCTGAAAAAATATTCTACGCTAGAGCAACTTTTTATTTGACTTATTCTCCAGCAAAGACGTTGTGTGCCCTCCTTGTGTCGTCCCTGTCCCGCCCGGAATTGATTAATCAATTTAAAAATAAAAAACCACTCCATTGTACGAATGTGTATCGCGAACATTCACTACAAATCGAATAAACAAATTCTTAACCCTTCTTCGGGGGAGGAGAGGGGGCGGTTGAAGGAATGGGGTAAAGAAAAACCGAAAAAATAATAACTCCATCAAAAGAGATACAATAATATGTAGATACAAAAGGCGATGACAACAACGACGACAACGTCAACTCTCTAACGACACAGAAAAGCCAACCAATGTCTATCGGCTGTCTCCTCCCACTTGGGAATCAAGACTGCAAAAAGCATGTGCGAGTTGTCGTCACACACAGTGTGCATAGACAAGCCCCTCTGCTGTGTGATCTGTAAGTCAAAACTACAAGCAATCCGTAGCGCCTGGATGATTCACGCCGAAGCGTACACACACACACACATGTAGGCAGACACATTCGTAAAGAACATCTACCGCATTTCTTCTCCTTTATTTGTGCACAAAATTTCGTATTCCTATTTATTGATAAGGATCTGGCAATCCAATTTGTATCCTGCCAATGGGGAACCAAAAGGGTTCTTCACTTCCAATAAACAAGAAAATAAAACGAGAAATTCCACAAAAAAGAGGCAAAATTAACTATAAAGAGGTTGACGAGACAGAGGCAGAGGTGGTGGTAGAAGGAGCGCAAGGACAGCAAGCAGCAGCAGCAGAGAATTCTAACAAACCACAACCTGTCCCCAGATATTTGTTATATGACGACGATGATGTGAGCTAGCAGCGGCCTCCACTTCTTGGCCAGCTTCTGGGACCGTGGCTGCTGCCGATAGTGATTCCTACTGCCATCGCCGTTGCTGGTTGCTGATGACGACGATGTGGTGGTGAATGTGGTAGATGCTCAAGGAAATTTTCAAAGGGTGGCCTTGTTAGCCTAAAGATGATGAAGCAGAAGATGGAACCAACACACAAAATAAAAGGGAAAAAGTATATCTGCAATGTGGTACCTTATAAACTGGCGATGAAGCTCTAAAGATGTTCACAAGATCGGTTCACGTTATTCGTCTCTTTGTCTCTTAGGGACCTCTTCTCCTTTCTTTTCCTCGATTCGGAATAAGTAAACGCGCGAGGGAAAGGGCAAGGAAGGGGCATCTCACATCTCACAATGGTTGTGCATATGAAGGGAAATACGCGCTGCGATTTAAAGTTAAGATTTGAATTTTCGTTCAAAGCTACAGAGCGAGACAGAAGCAGAAAAAAAAAAGAGGGAAGAAGAGCCCGCACTGGCGCCTGCGGTCTTCATCGGATTCCCTTTGAGGTAGGCAGGAGAACAAATCTTATGAGAAATGAATGATATCGCTGCGGATGCTGTGTGTGTGCTTCTTGGACAGAGAGACAGACCACGACGCGAACGACCAAGGCGAATTTTTATTTTATTCATACATTTTGTATGCATGCATACCTGTGTGGACCGGACCGGACTGGACCGACCGGGCTTGGTGGGTCATTTGTGGTACATACCTACACATGTTGTGTAAACGATGTAAGTAAGGCGACTATTTGGTTTAATATCCGATATACCGCCCAGGAGAAGCCGCTCTGGCATTGCCGTTGTGGTATTGCCGCCGTGCATCACGTTGGGCGCCACTTAAAGAGGAGCGCGATGTATCTTTGTTCAGAGAGAGGGGGTTTGTGTGTGCGCGTGCGCGCATGTTTGCTATCCGTGAGCACATCTCATTTTGTTTTCGCGAGATTTGCAACAATCCAATTACATGAATGGTCTTTGACATGAATCCGTGAAAGACTTCGACGACGACGAAGTCGACGATGCTGGGGTGCTCATTCGTCTTTGCCGCCGTTGCTTTGTATTATCGCTGCCGTCGTCTCTGAACACACATTTTGCAGCCAATGTTTGGGCAACGAACGAAACCATGACATGTACTCTTTAATGATACCTAATTAGCTAGTCCCTCTGTCAATATCGCATTAGTTTCCATTCCATTCCCATTCTCAGCCGTGTGTACCGGCAGAGGGCGGTAATCCTGTCCTGATTCAGTACGGTATCTATTTGGTGTTAATGATATCGTGGTTCTCGACCACCCCATGTGTTGTGATTTGGGCGAAAGGCGTGGACACTTCGCACAGAGATTTGCAGTGAAGCACGACTTGGTGAGGGCATTTGTCAAGCGAGGTTTTCGCAGTGAAAAGTGTGCAGTCGACTATAGAAGTTTGGCTGTGAGTTAGTAGACGTGGTGCGGCAGAGTAAGAAACTGTTCAGGAAGTTGACAGTTGCAGCTGAAAAATGGGACTTGTTCTATCGGAAATTGTTGCAAAAGAGGTGCAGGAACCGCCACAGAGTTTTACCGCCACAGAGGGAAAAAGGCTTCAGTCTCAGGCTGATTTCGATTCGAAAAATGACTCGTCTTTGCTTGGCGAAAAGATGCTTGAGTTGTAAATTTTCTGGGTTAAGCCTCTAAAGCATAACCCAGCTTCGAGTTGTGGTTCAATTCTCGTTTCAAGCCCATCTTAGGTCATCTTAACACCATTACTCGTTTCTAGATCAAAAGCTTGTGCAGTAGTCTGGCCAAAGTCGGAAACCGCAGGGAATTTCAGAGCACCAGGAAGTGTGAACAAACCTCATCAAAGCCTCTAAACCCAGGCTTAAATCCTTCCAATCCGTTGAAAGAGATCAGTGAAAACCCTAGGCAATGACTGGCAATGCGATTTGTAGAAGAAACAGAATGTAAAACACGGGTTTATCCCCCAAGTGGGATGCATTTTAAGACATGAATCTTGTAAGCCTAAGGAAGAACTTAAAATTAAGGAACCCTCGACACTGTTAGAAAGATTTCTTAACTCTCGGTCCAGTGAATCGGCTGTTCCATGCAGAGCTCACTTCTTGTGGAAATCACCGTAGATTCACAGAAGGACGATGTAGGCAACTAAACGTTGGAAAAGAGCAGTAAATGCCGTAAAGTAAACCGTGGGATTAATGGTTTTCCACGTAACCCAACTCGAGGCAATTTCGAGTATGAAACATTCCTCAATCCCTGGCCCTTTTTGCAAATCCAATCCAGTTAACCACAATTTCCACATTTTACATCTTTAGAACGCATTTTCACACTCCAGCCCTCCAAGCACACACTCGCGCTGACGCGGGGCAAAATCAAATTCAAATTCAAACACTCGACTTATGCATTGCGAGCAAAATTGTTGTTTAACTTGAGTATAGCGCTGCGAAACGCTCTTTTCTGCTTTTCAGCTCTTGTGCTCTTCCAATCCGTCCTCGAGAAATACTTGACGCCATATTTTTTTCCCCCCTTTCTCTCTGTCTGTGGCACTCATCCACACACGTGTAGTGTGTGATATTCCACACACTTTCCAAATAAAATGGTGGACGTGGCACTAGGACTTGATACGCTAAATGTGGTCGCTTATGCAAATGTCATACGCATCGATCTGACGTTTCAGGAACAAATATGCGAGTCATTGGCAACAAATTTTGTTGAAAAAGCGACACACAACCAACACGAATCGAGGACAGACATCTTGGATGCATATAACGCTCTGTCGCTGCGTGAGTATTCACTGTACCCCGAGTGGGACAGAATAAGTGCACTAATGGCGAAATGGCGCGAGTATATGGCTGTGCATCAACATCAAGTCGTCAACGACCGACCACGGTCGGGTATATATGCAAATGGCAACGATTTTCTGCTGCATATGCGGCAACGCGGGGCGAGAGTTATATTCCTCAAGGGTTGTCGTCGCTGGTGTCAAGTTACACTTGACAGTGCATTGGAGGACAAGAAAGGCAGAGCTGGTGGCAGGCCAGAGCATGGATAGGCAGCCAGCCAAGTCATTAAAGCGCCACCACTGCCGCCGCCCGTTTGCTCAAACCATCGACCATCTTGGCAGTTTTGAAGGCAGTACCGTCGCCACATCGACATCATCTTAGTCGTCGTCGTGCAAGTTGAAGAAAAAATGGCTTCCCTAAAAAAAAAATCCAGAAAAAGGCAAAAAAAAAAGGAACAAACAGAAATACCCAAGAGGCAGAGTGCGATAATTAACACACGAATAAAAATACAAATATGTAAGGAAAGGGAATGTATACGGCAAAGGAGAGAGGGATCTACGGTGCGAGTGTGTGCATTGTGCAACGAGGAACAAAAAAAAGGAAAACAAACATGGAAGCTGAACCATTAGGCCTTGTTCGCGTACTCAATGCAAGCGAAAGAGGGCGCACGCAAAACAGGAAAAAAGAAAGAAAACAACCAGAAAACGCATACTAATTAAATGCGCTAAGCCAGCCACACCCTCTCCAGTCAGTCGGACGCATATTATGGCACCTTTATGCCTCTCCAACCTCTGCACACATCTGTGTGGTGGGGGGAAATAGCAAAAAGGATTAACTTCCCGCCACGAGATGGCAATAACTCTCATTCAGATTCAATCTCATTAGCTACTAGCCTCGGCAAAAAACAAAAACACAAAAAAGAAGCTATTCTCCTTCGGGCAGGTGCTGCTGCTGCGGAACAAAACAAAGATGAAGACACTTCAAATTGACAGATACAATTGTATCTCGCCCAGCAGTAAACAATTTCTATTGGAGAGTAGCTGCCAGAGAACTACCCTCATAAAAGATTCTCACAGCTTTTTTGTTTTCTTCTGTAATTCTAGAAGCGCGTTGAATGACTCTAAACTGTTTGAGAGTAAGGGTGCAAGGCGAACGAGGCAGGAGAGAGACAGTTAGCAGCAACAATTCATAAAAGTATTCAAAACTTTATTGTTGTGATAATTGCATGCCTTCAGGGGCTGTATACACTGTGAAACCCCCCTCCAACTCTGTAGATACTTGTGTGTGATGCAACGTCACCCTATAAAAAATAATAAGTACATAGAGTCTGAGTGGGTATTAGATTGGACGTTTTTTTTTTTTAGGAAACAGACTGTGTTGCAAGAAGTGTAACTTTCATGCACTTAAAACGCCTTCTGTTGATACAATCTTCTATCACTCAGATGACTAATTTTTCAGCCAATTCTTTTAATTTTCCAAGAAAAGTTTGTTTAAACCGGGCTTAGATTTGACAACCAAATCGTTTCCCCAGTTACAAATACGCGTATAGACCTTCTGACCTTTTAGAAATATCAGCGAA
Organism: Matsumyia berberina; assembly: GCA_917880715.2. Classification (NCBI taxonomy): domain Eukaryota; kingdom Metazoa; phylum Arthropoda; class Insecta; order Diptera; family Syrphidae; genus Matsumyia; species Matsumyia berberina. The sequence goes on along the minus strand of OU862871.1, from coordinate 78,212,329 downwards.
TTAGTGAAGTTTTCACCTAGTTCTCTCTTAAGATATTTGAAACTCGGCTTGTAGCGCTTGAAGTCTTAAATTTCCTTAACAAGGGCAGCTTGCCTGCACTTTGACTTCTCAAAATGTCTTCTGTTGATACAGTCTTCTATCATTCAGATGACTAATTTTTTACCCAATTCTTTTAATTTTCCAAGAAAAGTTTGTTTAAGCCGGGCTTAGGTTTGGCAACCAACTCGTTTACCCAGTTAAAAATACGCGTATGGACCATCTGGTCTCTTAGGAACTTCAGCGAATTAGTGAAACAATCACCTGGTTCACTCTTAAGATATTTAAAGCTCGGCTTGACTACACGATGGGACAAAAAGACCTCCTCCTTTTAATTGTCCAAGGCTTAGCTTAAGACCCAGATTCACATAAATTTAGGTTCTAAGTAACTAACATCACAAGAACATTCTAACATTCTAAAACAGAACAGCTTGGGACATGGTGGCTCCAATCTAGGATTAGGTTTTCTGGCAAATCGCGGTGTTAATTTAGACATACAGGACGGTTTCTACAACCATAACACTGAGTATACTTCCCAAGCAGTGGTGGTGCCAAGCTGGGCTTAGAAAAACGTTTCGATAAATTACGTTTTGGTTCAGACCTATAGGGTGCTTTTTTCAAACAAACCACCAAGAACACTCTTAAGCTGTAATGAGGCCAAGCGGAGCTTAACAAAAGTTCAATGAAATCCACTTTGATTTAGGCTTATAGAGCCCTGTTTACAATCCTAGCTTGGTATACTCGCATCGTTTCGACTTAAAGAAAGTCTCAGTGTTTTTTTTTTGCAATGAATGTCTGGACTTCTCAAAGCATTGACTGTCAAAACTTAATCCGCACACTAGCTAGTCCACTCCAAGTCATGCTTCAAACTTAAAAATTTGGGCGCTATCTGGCGCTTTACCAACCCACATGTCTTCCATATGCAAAAATCCATAAGCTAGACTCACTAAAACTTAAAACTTTGGGTAAAAGATTGGAAGTGTAACAGTTCAGCACCCTGTTCTTGTAAACCACACTGTTCCTCCATCACACCATCCCTCTGAGCATTAGGAAAACGTATGTCTCTCACTGCTTGCTGAAATATTTCTAGAATTTGCTCCCTCCTATCGTATGAGTATATCCCCCACCTTACGAGGCAAAGCAACCCTTCGACCTGGGAAACCCTTTTCAAAGCACTTTCCTTACCAAAACGGACGTCGTCGTTTTACCGGCTTAATAATAGATTCACAGTTATTATACTCCTGCTGCTTGCAGAAAAGTTTTCAATGTTCCGGTTCTCTGTCCCGCCACCCACAGTAGAGTCAAGCCACCTTCTTCCTGTCATTGTCGACAATTGCATTTAATTGGACATTTATATCACTTTACATCTTATTAGGGCTCGTCGCCTCATCATATTCGCATTGCAGCTTGCGAAAACCACCCAGCCAAACCGCCTTGGGAGGATTACGAGGGTCGGTCGGTCCGTGCCGCATCATCATCAAGGAGGTGCCTGCCTGAGTGTTGATTTGAAATTTCAAAACTTTTTGCATTTTTAATGTCAAACTTCGAGTGACATTTCTTGGCACCGTTGACGTGCAAATAACACATTCCACACCTGTCACTTGGGCAATAGTTGAGCTATGTGCCGCTGGCAATTACATGACAATTAAGCCGGGGTGCAACAAGCAAATTCCGCTAGTTTTCAACATTTCATGTCAACGGCGCACACACTGCGGGGAGTGTGACAGATCGCAAACGAATTTTATTATATTTCACAACTTGTGTGTCACATTCTTTGGTTTTTTTTTTTTTTTGTTGTTGTTGTTTGTGCTGTTCTCGATAAATTCCATTAGTGTTGTGTTTCACAGCCCTGTGTTGACATGATTTTAGCGTGTCAAATTGCTATTCACCGCTATATGCCATTCGAATGGATTGAGCATGACAACTATGTCAGTTGGAATCATCCAAAGCCACACACATACAATCGTTTGCTGTCTCTCTCTCTCTCTGGCAGGCCTAATGAATGCGCCATTAATGTGCGTTGTCGTCGTGGTCGTTGTCAAAGTTTAGAGACACAAAGGTGGTAGCCACTTAAGCTTAATCATGTGTAAATGCCTTCAATAAATATAAATAACAAAAGAATACAAGGAGTGGGTGTACGGTGTGTCAAAAAAGAGACCGAACCCCATCCCACCGTATTCGTTGAAGTTGGTAATTTATGACATTGTCGCGTCTCCGAATTGGATTGTATTTCCTTCCAAATGGAAATAAAAATACGAATTAAAATGGAAATGCCACTTTTGCATTTTTTTTTAAGGAAATGTTTAACAAATTTATCGACAGTTTAGACGGTTGCCTTAAAGAACAGCATTAGCGAATCATAATTTACATTGAAATTGATTCGACGGAATTTGTTTCATTCATTCTTGACGTTGAATGTTTATTTTATTCAATATGGTCGAAGCGGGGTAATTTGTCTAGATAAATGTTAAAAGATTAATTAAACGCGAGGTGTGGATTTTTGAAGCTCGTCTTATATTTACATTCAGTGCAATTTCAGGAGGAATGTCCTCGAATTCTCTCCAGTCAAAGTTGTAACATAAGCTTCAGCGGAAACCCATTTCTCACATCAGTCGTATCAAATCTTGAAAGTATCGGTCTGAGTAGTCAGCGTTGTGGAACCTCTACTTCGATTGCGTTCCCATCGCCGCAGCCATCTTTTATTCCCATGGTGCAACTCGTCGTAACGTCGAAATAAGTGACGAACTTCGAACAAAAAATTCAAGGAGTTTTCTATGAATTCAGTGTAGGGCATGGGCATGGTCGGGTTAGGTGGTTGTCCTCGCTTAAGCAGGGACACTCTAAGACCAAACGTAGATCCATTGTACTACAGTGTAAGCTCTCTATAACGAATCGTCGAGGGACCTTAAAATGATTTCGCTATAGAGGGGTTTCGTTATAACGAATTCCAAAAAATAAGTGGCTTCAAGGACCTATCGAATCCTTCCTTATAAAGGGGTTTGCTATAAAGATCTTCCACTGTATCACGTGGAGCACTGACTCACCAGCACTATGGGTAACCATATTAGCCCCTTTCTGGTCTACGCTATGTGCCAGCACTACTAAGGCCAGCAGACAATGCTATTCATTTTGTAAATATCGAGTCTGGCTAGCTCGATGTTTATGCAAGTTTCCTCCGATGCGTTTCCTTCTCAGCCTTGATAAAGCAGAGTAGGTACATGAAAGGTGGTTTGTTGCTTCTTCCTCCTTCCCATCTTTACAGTTTTTACGAAAAGCGTTGAAAAACATAAATGGTTGCAGGCTGGCGTATCTGAGACGCAATTAGCACATTTGACGCCGTTTTGATTCTACGAATCTTGGCAACCTGATCTAGATTCACTGTACAATGCCTGGTGTTGCAATAGAATTGGTCGAGGGTTTCTAACTCATTCACATCTTTGCACTGCGGCAGTAAGTATTAAAGGGAATGTCCTTGCCGAACGTACAGATCGCTTCAAGTCGAGAAATGTATCTTCGATTTTTGATGAGAACATCTTTGATTGTATGTAGCCCATATCATCCTAGAGATGGTTCTCTTGGAGCTGTTGAACCCCGCCTGACGAATTCATTTGTCTCTTGGTTACCACCTATACAGACAACCTTTTGCCCAGATTTACTAATTTCTTTTGACATTGTTTTACCAATTTCGAGTGTGGTTTGCGTTTTGGAAAGGAGTAGGAATCGAAAATCGCTTGCGTTTCTGCTAGGATAACCTAGATCAAGTCCAGTAAACTAGGCTACCTCGTGAATGCGGACATCACAGTCAAAGTTCTGTTTCACACCTTCGCTTTGCTATTCCATTCTAGTTCAAATCGAACTTAGCAAGTCTTTCCAAAGATAAGTCAGTTCGATTCGTAACCAATTCTTGGGGTAATCGACTTTAGAAAATTGCTGTGGTCGTACATACATTCTGGTAAAGGCAATCCTTTTTAGCTACAGATTGTCATGCCTTCTTCGACCGATATGTGTCAGAGAATGTCATGACCGAGTTAAGCACAATTAGGGGCCAAACATTGTTTTGAGTCACCAAATTTAGCTAAGCGTTCAATAGGGCATCTTACCATAAGTATAATGCAGACAAGCCAAAACTGAACTTGAAACCTCTTAACGACTCGCGAAGTCACTAGTTCAATAAGCTTCAGTGTGGATTGGGGCTTCAATCAGAGAAAATCTTCAACTAGCATGACTTCCAACATTTTCTTTGTCAATTTTCAATTGTTTCAAATCTAACTTTGCGATTGTCTCAATTTGAATGCCCAATGCGCTGTTGCAGGTCCAATACTGTCATTTTGAAACCATCTGTGTATCAGATAGGTAAAGAACCAAATCTTTCAAACATTTTTTCTGGAACCTTTTCATCCTTCATATTTGGTCTCAACGATAACCCCCAGAGTTAGTTAAACATTTGAGCCCCTGTTATAAATCGGAGTACAGCTTCAAATCTTAGAAAGTGCCGGTAGATGGGCGAGGCTGGAAACAAAAACTGATTTCATGACGCCATACCCTGACTTTGAAATCAATTTCCAAACTTTTTTTCTAGCAAGGGAAAGTTGGGACGAAGGAAGGGTCATTAAACCCGGAAATACATCGGTTTTCACCGACGGTTCAAAAATGGATGAGGGGGTAGGCTTGTGTTTCAAGCTGAAGTTCTAGCGATAACCGAGGCCGCAAGAGAACTATCCTCGGAACCCCGAGAAGAAACATACATACGTATGCATCTATAGCCAGGCCGCCATCGAAGCCGTGCCATCCAAAATACTCAAATCACTTGTAGTAAAGAGTTGTTGCGCGAACTTGATAGAAACATTTCTTCAATTTCCACAGCATCCGCTACACCGATTATGCTCAAAATCTAATCAGTTCTAAGTTTCACGTTGACATATAAAACTAAGGAAACCGTTCGTTCTCCAGATATCGAAGGCGAAAAATATGGTCACACACACAGACATCATTTCGAAAATGGGTGCAAACGGTTTCTGGTGTTTAGTAATATCAAGCCCTGTTCATATCTCGAAACATTTTGTTCGGACCGATTGCAATACTTACTTACGCTGAACAGATTGCATTTAGCTCTAGTGAGCTGCATCCTCACAGGCCACAACCTACTGGCGGCTCATCTAAGGAGAATGGGACTATATGACCGACCTCTGCAGAGGATGTGGTGATATAGACGCAGAGGAGGACACGACGCACTTTCTCTGCAACTGTCCAAGCCCCAGCAGAACCAGAAAGAAGGCTATAGGCGCTTACTTCTTTAGTGACCCAGGCCAACTATCAACCATGCCACCGAAGGCCATCCTAAAATGTATACTGAATTCAGGGGGGCTAATTAACAATCAATAAATAATCCAAAGGCACATGAATGTAGGTCCCACAACGGGGAACACAATGGATCCTTGAAGATCCGAGTGAGCCAGGCCACCACCCCTAACCTAATCCTACATTCCCAAGGACACCGTTGTATTATTCCCACTCATAAACTGCTTCACAATTAACTAGAAACCTTCTGTCTCGTCGGTCGTTTTCCTTCTTTTCCAGACACCTCCAAGCCAGCCTACTTATCCTTTTTTTTTCCATCCTCGAGGATGCAACTCTCTTCGTCTCAACGGAGGGTGTTTAAATGATTAACGGCCATTTAAATCATTATTTATACTTCTTTTCCGCCGCTGTCGCTCGGACAGATAGATATATACCCTCGTATCCTCTCTTCACCCTCGATTTCTGCGTGGACTACTAACAAGCCCTGGATTTATTATTATTAGTTTGTTGTTTCCAAATTACCAATGTTTGTTTTTCTTGTGCTTCCTTGGGGTTTTTTGTTTTTTTTTTTTTTTGTTGCCAGAGGTGCCTTGAGGGTTTCTGTACGTATGTGCCTACCTTTCACACAGGTAGTGCGCTGCGCACACACTCGGAGAGCAGCAAGCCTCAAGGGCTACACCAAACGAGAACGAGATGGTTTTTATGACACACAGTGATTATTACTATACAGGGTCGTTTCGAGGGCCATTTTACGTACCCCAAAGTCATAATTATCCGAAAATATTAATGAATTATTTGGAAAAGACAGACGTACGTATAGGTAGTAGCGCGCAGCTGACGTGCGCGCATCCACAATGAACACATCTTTCCTGTGTTTCAGGTATTTTTTCGTCGTGTCGTCTTGGGTCGTAGGCGCCATGCATCTAACTCTCGCTGAACCCGCGAGACACTTACGCAAATTAGTATGCAATCAGTTGATTAATTTGAAGAACAGAATAGTTATGTGTGTAAATACATCAAAAGTATCTAGATACGGGGAAAAACACAGTCATTTTCCATTCGCTTTATGATCACGCACCTTTTTGGTGGAATAAATGGTTAATGGACAAATTACATGGCGCTAACTGCGCTCGTCACGTCTGTTTTTACCCACGTTTATCTATGGATGGGGGGGAGGTACATATGTGTGTATGTACTTCGGTGCAGTGCGCACGTTTGTTTCGATCACAATCTCCTCGCTCTAACCACCGAAAAATAGAAGACAAAAAAAAAAAAAACACGCAGGCATTTCCAGTGAAAACAATACTGCTGCCTCCCAACAATGGGAACTGTGTGTGACAATAATGGTTAATAAGCCGGCTAAGCATCATCACCAGTCGTCAACGACCACAAAAGGTATTTCAAAGCTCTCGCGAGCGATATCTACCCCATCGGGGAAGATCTGAGACCCCGCCGCGGTGATAGAGTCTTAATGCCGTCTAATTTCGAGTGTTTGTGCTAGAAAACAACTCTTGCGAATGACAGTAATCTCCAGCCCGGCGGCGCGGTGGTGTATTGGGGCAGCTCACCGGTGATCGGATAAAGATCATTTCAACACGACACGGCCGAGTAATGGCCAATAATTTTGGGATTTTCGTATTCACTTTGATTTCGAAGATGGGACCGACACACAGCAGAGACCAGCTTTATATTCAAATTCGTGTGTGTGTGGGATTCTTTGGGGCTGCCCCGAGCAGGCGAGAGACACTAAATACAGGTGGCAGGATTAGTTGGTGCTTATGGTAATCGAAATTAATTAAAAAGTTTGTCCTCTCTCGTCTCGGACAGGCGATTAATTTAGGCGCAGAGGCATATTACTATGTGCGGTACACAGTAGTCGGACATAGATACGTCGTTCATTGAATTAAGATACTTTACCTACCCGAAGGGGGTTTTGTCGCAGCAAACAAGTTTCTCTCGAATGCATTCAATTGGGTGGTAATCTGTTCGGAAGTTGGCCAATGAAGCAATTATCATCACAAAGCATCGATGCTATGGCACCGTGACATGGGAAAAGGGGTGTGCGACTAAGTTTTGATGGGAGTTTAGGTTCAGGAATTGCATTACTTTTAGTTACATTGATGGGATAAGGAGTTCTTTGATGGGATTTGTGGTTCTTTGAACTCTGAACTGAGAAAACAATGAGAGAAGAGTTGGCAATGAAAGTGTGGTTTTTGGACGGAAGGTAGGTTCGTGGGTTCATGCATTGAAACTTTGTTCCCAACCACACGTCTGTAATTTCGACAGAAGCTCTAGTAGTGCAGAAATGAGTTCAAGGATAGTGGTCCTCAAACCAGAACTACGTCTTCGATTTTGACAGAAGCCGAATAAGGTATGATATCCTGATAGATGGTTCAACTGAGTACTAGTATTTCACCAAAATCTTGAGCGTATAATTGGAAGGGATCTAGAATGACCGACTTCGAACGGCAAATTGAGAAGCTTCTTCATGACAAATTAGGCTTTCGAAAGTTTGTCAGTCCCCGCGAAAAATGTCTGACGTTGTAGAGAAATTTTGTATCTTGGAATCAAAAATAGATCGAGGAGGACATTTACAAGGTGACGCAAAAGTTGTCACCCGGTGTTCTTTTGCTGAGAAAATGATATTGGCTAAGTAGCCGCCGCCAGAATTGATGACCATTCAGGCCCGATTTATGGCATTTTCGATCACTCTTGTCAGAACTTCCGGCGATAGGTCTTCGCATTCTTGATGGATATTCCCTTTGTGGGCTTCAAGAGTCTGATGCTTTTTGAAATAGACTCGTGACTTCAAAAAACCCCACAAAAAGAAGCCTGGAACGGTTAAATCAGGCGATCTTGCCGGCCAATGCAAACCGTTAAAAAGAAAGATTAGGCGACTCGAAAGTGCAGCCCTTAGAATTTTGGATGTTCTCCAGTCTCAATTCAGGAAGGAGAAAGTCGATGAGCATGGCTCTGTAGCGCTCACCTCCCGCAGTAGTCCACAGTAGACATCTTCAGCCACAACTGCGATATTCTCAGCAGAACGGCTACTCCGGGACTTGCCAGACCTGACAGCGTCTTGTGTTGTCCCATACTTTTCTAAGCCAGCGGCTAAATGTCGTGGTGTTTGCCCATTTGGTGTCGGACGACCGGGAAACCTCCATCGTCATTCACGCTGCGCCAACACCACCGACAAATTATTCCGCAAAAAAATCTAAACAATTATTCCGCGTTCCTTAGGAGTACAACGATTCATGTCTTGTTGACGTGCATTTTTGTATCTGTTTACTTCACAAATGTCAAAGTAGAATTGACATTTGACGCCATTTGCAAAAATTTTAGGGTGATGACTTTTGCGCCATAGGGTGATGACTTTTGCGCCACCTTGTGGATGGGGTTACTGTCTTGTCGAAACGCCTTTCTTCTCTCTGTCTAGATGTCTTCAATTGCAAGTTTTGGTTGAATGGCCAACTTGTGTTTGAAGTGTTTCCTGGGTTGCCTTTCGCTTGTATAACCGCTTTTCTTCTGTCTAGATGTCTACAACGAGAAAAAATCATTCAAGATCCTGAACCACTTCGTATGGTCGACGTGTGGATCGAATTTCGGCTCGGTTACCTCTAAAATGTAGTCTTAGAACGTCTTAACCCTACGTATGAATCTTGTAGTGTCCATTCTGTATAGAACGCTGCTCTGAAGAACAGTGAATATTCGCCAGTCGATAGATGACAGATTTACTGTGCGTTTTCCCTGTCAACATCTAAGATGATATTCCACAAGTGTTTACTAGTATCCCCCACCAAAAATTGCTTCCCGTCCTCTCATCCTCATTTACATAATTAAAAACCGAAAATAATCCCAAATATCATGGACTTTAATCTCTCTGTGAAACATTAGCGCCACCACCAAAACGAAGAAGAAATCAGTGGACAAATACCACAGAAGAAACAAACCCAGACCGAGGGGGGATGGTGATGTACATAACGACAAACATTGGTTCACAAAGCATTTGTAAATATTTACTCCACGCACAAAATAAAGTAGACAGCTCTACGACAACGGTTGCATGTTCATTTTGGCCACTGAATGAAGGCATTGTTTCTCCCAAGCTGAAGCTTACAAACGGAAGTATAAGGTTTACCTTCCAGCAAACAGCAGAGCCACTCTACCCCCGAATCGTATCGGATTCATTTTTGACAGCAAATATTTCTTTGCTGACTTTTGTTGCTGACTTTTCTGTTGCTTTTTCTTTTAATTCCATTCAAAAGTGTGTATATTTGCCTTGAGTGTCTCGTAAGTCTTTAAACGGTCGTATATGGGTCTTAAGGTGCCAAGAAAACACCTTTAATTCTGCTACTGCCTCAGCGCGCACACAGCTGTATGTTTTTTAATGCTATTTGCGTCCCCCGAACTAAAAAAAAAAAGGCAACCAGCGCAGACACAGCTCTCTCGCTCTGTGATATTCACCGAATCTTTCATGGTTGGTTTGGCAAACAAGTAGCTAGGAAATTAAGATAAACACCATTTGAGATGTCAACACAGAATGCCATCTACCACTTTTCAACATTTTCAAGAACCATACACCGACTGAACTTAAGTCTGACTGTGACTTTGACTCTGACTCTGTGGAAGATGAATAATCAAACATTGGAGTGAGGTTGGCGCCGGTGCGGATTGTTTTTTGTTTGACTTATAGGATTAAGCTGCAGTTTCCGCTTAGTCTCGAGTTCAAGTGAGGTCTTCTAAAAAGTCAGGTTTCAGTTGTTGTTTTTTTTAGACGACAGGGTTTTCCCTAAAGTAAATGCGACGGCGGAAAGTGGAGGTGTGGTGGATTTTGAAATTTTGCCGACGGTGTATGGTGTTTTGGGTGAAGTGAAGCCTGGTTTGGTTTTGATCAGATTTTTTCAATGTCCGAAGGGGTACTTGGACTTTTGGTGGGTTAATTGTACCCAGTTGTATTCGTACAGCCACTCGGAACTACATCGATTATAACTGCGATGCAAAGTATCCGAGATGAGCCAAAATCGATGGCATCCCAGCCAAATCTTTCCCGTCAGGGGTAAAAATCGGGTAGAAAGTCAGCTGCGAAAGGCTATGGAGTACTCGGCTCACTGTGACAAGAATCTTTCAACTGAAATTTTGCGTTTGCAAAGGTAAGGCCTCATTGGCTGGGTAATATCAGACCCCTCGACCCGTAAGGCTCTTTTAATTTTTCTTTTGCACTGTGCTTCTCTGGAAAAACATGATTTTTCTCTCTTAACCTCTGAGATGGCCGAATTAGACTGCTGCGAGAAAGTAAAATCGTTCGAAATGGACTAAAAATGGAGTCCCACAGGGCTGTGATCTGTTACCCACACTTTTTCCATCAATCTAAACTGAGTAGCTTACACCGTCAAATGCCACCAACATTTCATTCTACAGCCAGACAGTGTCTTTTGGGTTTCACAAGTCGAGAAAGTTTATATCCCAGACCTTTTATCCTCAGTTGAGCATACTTGCCCAGGAAAAGGGAGATCGGCCGCTTTTCGTTCATCCTCAGTCAATCAGACATCGCAAGCCTCCCGAGATCTTTTTGGTGGTTGGTTCTGAGCTGCACTAGAAAGATTTCGCTATCACAGACAGGACTTAATCACGTCGAAGGCCTTCCTGTATTCCGGAACATTGGTTGCTAATTCCTTGAGAACAGTTCTAGATCCTTTAAATCCACTTTTTCCTGTTGAATCTTTCAAGGACAAAGCTTGGATCATTATCTTAAAGGTGATGATAGTAATGACTACTCACTCATTACTTAGGCCGCGATTCCACTTGGTGCTTTTAAGGCATCCGCCACGTCTCATCCCTATCGTGTTGGATTCCTGGCGATGTGCCTCAATTCCCTTCAGCTTTTTTTGATATCACAGTCTAGACCAGAAGAAGACTACTGTCTCCTACCATAATTTGTTTTCTCAATTTTTTCTGTGCAAAATTCGACAGCAGATGCAACGTTTTTGAAATTTCCACACAGCTCATAGTGCTAAAGTACCACTAACCATACAAAAAGTACAACACCCAAGGACCTATCTCCAAGGATCTCCATTAAAAGAATACTTCTCGCTCAATCAAAAGTGGCGGGCGTCAAGCAGGAATAACTCCCTGAAAAGAAATGAAAATTTCTCCAAATTTTCCACGGAATGCAGGATATTACATTCTTCTCCAAAAAATTTTTCACAGCGTTCCTTGTGTTCGTTCCCTCTGTTTCTTCGAGTATCTATCGTGATTCCAGACACATTTCTCATGACGAATATAAAAACGAAACAAGGTGAAGAACAAATTAACCACCAAGGGCACGACGAACGACGACAAAGGGACTTTTTATAGCCAATTTAGTCGTAACTCCACCCAGAGATTATCCTTTCATTTGTAGTCAAGAACTTTTCTTATCAAAGAGAGAGAGAGAGGAGAGACCCTCTCACGAAATTTCAAGTTGAAATTACATGCCAATGAACACGAAATAAAATTATATTTTCGTTCTAATTTTTCCCCGCTCGTTTTATAACCTTTTGTGCTTCGGTGCTAAAATTTTTCAACACCCACGGACGTCAGTGACTGGGACGAAAGCCCTCCCTCTCTTCGTGGGCCTTCTGAGGAAAATTAATGGGCCGTAGTTGGCTTTTATTACATTTTAACCAGGATAATTAGATTCATGTTAAACACACACCAACGGTCGCAGGTAAGCGCGCTAAAAAAATTATGTAAATGAGACTTTTGTCACGACCGGGCCTCTGGGACTTGGGTGTGGGAGAATGTGTTGCTTCCAATCCAGTTACGGGCGTCGCATAATGTGACGATTACCCACAACCAGATTATGGCCTCGATGCGGAGACACCTTTATCCTCAAAGAAATCCATCCTAACCGCACACTGTCCTTTGTGTTCGCACACCCGCGCTACCGTTTTTTTCTTAAGAGTGCGTACCTGTTTGAGAGATGTGTTTAGTTTTTCTTATCTTTTGTGTCCTTTGTTGTCCTTTTTCGGTGCGGCGCGACACACAGGATTGCAATTTACAGTGTGCGGTTTATCTGGGGATGATAATTTTTGCGATTAGCCCGGCTAAGCATGCTCGGCTGGTTCATTGAAGCCTGAAACCACTTTGTCGTGGCAAAGCTGTCTATTTCTATTTGGTTCAATCGTTGTTGTCCTCTATGTTCTCCTGTCAACCGCTCAGCAGGATATTTTTAGGGCGCTAGGGACATTCTTTGTGTTTCCCTTTGTTGTTTGTCTATTGTTCCCGAATATTTCTTTGTACCTGCTGCTGCTGCGGCCGCCGCTTCTCGGCATTTAAGAACTTCTGATGAGAGAGAGTGTATCTTAATGTGATCGAAATGAACGCACATAACAAGGATCAATGCTGAGATGATGAAAGAGGGAGTGGAGGATAATAAATTTGTCTTCATCTGTCCGAGTGAAGGGCTCCTCTCTTTGTCCTGTGTCAAGATTAGATGATGTGTTTTGAGATAAACAAGGAGGCAGGCCCTGTATAGAGACAGAGCCGAGGGAGGTGAACATTGATAGGGATATTCATTTAAATTGTATGATCCTTGAAGAGAGTCGATAGCAATCATGTATTGGGAAAGGGTGATCTAGGGGCTTTTCCGAACCGAAGACAGATGGTTGTTAGTGAGTTGGCCTGCGGTGTAATTTTTGGGCAATTAATCTTCGTTAGGGAAGAGGAGCATGAGATGGAGTCATGAGTGAAAAAAAACTTCTCTTAAGGCGGAATAAGTACAGAATTTTTCTTAAAAGAGTGACTTAGAGTGTCGTTATATATCATCGTGTCGTGTCGTTACGTATCATCAGAGATTGAGGAAACACTTTCCATTCCATGGGCATGTCTTTGGCACCAAATCGGCTTTGAGACAGGAAAGACGGGAATCGCAAAGTGCTCGATGCATATATTGGTCGAAAAAATTAGAAGTAGAAAATTGTTACTCTTGGTGTCGTCACCAGAGGACCTATTTCACTTTCTTTGCCGAAAGCCGTAACGGAGCAAAATGTTTTCTTGTTTCTTCGTAACAGTCCTTGAACACAAGCCTTTGAACAGATATGCGTTTGAATTCGAACGTTTCTCTTTGAAAGAAATAAGATTAAGGGTTAAGCCGTATCTTAACTGAGCCAATCGTTCTTAGACTAGTCCTAGTTCCAATGCTCTTTATCCGATTTCAACAGACTAACTTTCGAAACGTACACTCGTACCTTTTTGCTCCGATAACTTGCTGTTCTTGCATTCTAGTTCCCGAGCACAAGCTTTCGAAATTTGTTGAGCTTGGAATCGAACTTAAGTCCCTGATCGAACCCACCCTTATCGTATTTCAACGGACTATGGTATGGATTATAAGACTGAGTGGAATGCTCTTCACTTAGACCTCTGTCGGATCGGTTGTGTTCCCCTCTTTTAATCATAGGAACTGCAGGTATAGGTTTGGTTTGGGTCGTATGTTGGGAGGGATCTAGGGAAGCTGGCGAATCTTCCTGTTTCTTTGGTGAAGGCCAGGATGCCGCCTATTCATTAATCCTTGAGATGTTTCAGGTTTGTTATCCACATGGATCCGTATCGCATTCTCGCTAGGGTTGGACAGTGGCATAGTTCGCAGTTCCTACATGTCTCTGTGCCGGTGAGGCCCATTATATGCGTTTGTTTGTTGAGGTTAATGTGTCCTGTGATGAGTCGCACCATCAGCCCCTCAATTGCTCTCTGCTTAAACCTAGAACCTTCCTGGTGAGCAGGTTGCTAGGTCTACCTACGAGTGATCTAGCCGGGAGGTTTGCCCAATGCTCCTCGAAATCCCTTCGCATCCTCTCGTTGGTTGCTGTTTCAATTATTGTTAGTGAGACTTCAGCTGTGTTCTCGCTGTGCCTGGCAAGGCTTTTGAGTTTGTCTTTGCATTCCCTCACCATGTGAGATCTGGATGTAGGATTTGCGACGGCTTTAAGTGCTGCTTGACTATCCGAGCAGTTTTCTATTTTCCTAGTTTGGTGCTCCAAGAGAACACCAGTTCCCTTCAAAATGGCAAGGAGTTCTGCTTGGAATACTGTGACGAAGGGATCTTGATGAATACCAAGCACCAGAGTTGTCGGCGATGTTGAAACCGTCACCGTCATAGTTTCTTGTTTCGTTGGTTTGAGCCCAAGAATCTCTTAAGGAAATTCAATTTTAAAATTGTTGACAAAGCTGGTTTGCTTGTCTGCAAAATCGCTCTGATGGTTGATGAGTGGCGTGATCGTTCTGATCTCTTCAATAATTTTTCGGTTCCCCATTATTATTGTTAGCGGAGAGCGGTTTGTCCACTCTAGCACTTCAGTCTCATCTAGATGCTTATTGTGCTGTCTCATATGTTAAGAGCAGTTTGTGTGCTTCAGAGGACGTCTGGGAGCTAATCAGCCTCTCTGGGTGGACCGTGGCAAGGCGCCCTTGGTGAAACGAGCTTACTGCCTAGGGTCAGCTTTCTCGCATGAATAAGGGGGGGTGGGCATTCTGTGACCATATGAATAAACCTTTCATCGCTCTCCAAGCACAGTCTGTAGGTAGGGTCCGGTGATAGGCCAAGCTTGTGTAGATGCCGTTTTAGTTGACAGTGGTCACATAGGAGTCGGTGCCCTGTATTAGAAGTCGTGTCGAAATATCCGAGGCCCTTCAGTCTTGCCGCTGAGTGTCCTGCCAGTCTCTTTCAAGGGACTGACTATCGGGACGCATAATTTGTTTTATTTTCCTACAGTACCATACTCTAATCGTTGAACTACGGTTATCGGCCTAAAATCTGGCTCAAGTCTTTGATTCAAGTCATTATCGACAAGTCATTCGGAGGATTGATTAGTCCATTCATGCTCTCTTCTGCAATTTTGTGAACCTGCCTACTCACATCTTACTGTAGCTCAAAGTCAACTACCCGAGAGTACGTAGTTGTACAGATTTGAATCTCAGTTAGCTACGGAGACCTAACAACTCTGAGCGTTACTCTAAGCCACCAATAGAGCTTTGATAGCTCTAAATTTTAGTCTAAGCGAGGATCAGAGACCGGATAGCTCTAAACTTTCCTCTAAGTCGGCAACAGAAATCAGATAGCTCGTAAATTTACTCCAAGGCGGCAAACGACGCCCTTTACTTCAAACCTGGCTTAGAAAACGATCGTGGAGCTTAGAATATTAAAAATTTGCCTCTAAGTGTGACTTTAGATGTACATAGCGAGAGTACTGGGTCCAGCGTGTACTTCCTAATCGGCAAACTCTCGGCCTCTCAACAATTCTGTATCTTTTTGTTCAAAGAAGGCTTTGAGAAGTGCAGGTTCGATTTAAAACACGGAAACAGACTTGAACAGCGGACAGCCATTTTGTGATTTCTTTCACACGCCACTGCAGGTGTTTGTCGTCAGAGCTCTATAGAGGACCTAAAAGCCAAAAACGGAGTTCTACGAGGTTTCATGCTATCATCGGGGCTTAGTGGCTACATCGTTAAACCCACAACGCAGGCTGAAATTAGTTCGCATCTTACTCCGAAAAGGGGCCAAACATGATAGTCCATTGGACATTCGTGCGTACGTACGAAAAACACCAGGAATTTTTGGCCACAAGCTTGAATCCCGGAAAGAAAAGGCCTAGTTTGGATTTTGATGGACCTTGTGCTGTGCTGGGACATTGAAATAGTGTTGTTCTAGCAAATTGGCACTATGACAGACTTATATAGCTGCAGTGGCCGAACTAAGCTAAGATAGCATGTCTCTACGACCCCCCGCTGTCGCTCTTTTTAAGGATCCCACCCACAAGCAAAAAGTTGGCTTTCTATATCTCAAATATGCCACAAACACTATCGTGTCCTTTTGATGTTAGCTAACCTTTTCTTCATCTTGTGTGTGTATGTGTGTGTGTGACATGTTCCTGGGGCCAAAATAACACACAAGTTTAAATAATTCAAAGACACTAGACGCTAGGGTGGGTTTTGTGTGTGGGGTTGACATAAATTACCCTACCTGCCATCTTCACTTATGTTGCCTCCCACCATCCCATAGAAAAGACAAGAAATGGTCACTATCTCCGCTATTCTGCCAGGAGCCATGTACGAGCTAGAATCCCCAAAAAAAGACATCCCAAGAGTGCACGACGAGTAGTTCTTTGATTTTCTATTTGAATTGTTTCTCAAATGGCACTACACTTGTGCGTTGTTGTGCTACACTTTGGGAAATGTCCTTTTTTGGGACACACGTCCGCACAGATACACACGTGAGTACCACATATGTTTAGCCCAGCCATCCGTGTTTCCATTTTAATTGTGTCATCTTGTATTCCCGTCGATGCAGATGATATTAGAGGGGTGAGGGTGGGCCAGGAGACTGAAACATGTCCTGGCGCATATACGAGAAAAGGACACGAATTAAATTTAACCAAATATAAGTACCCTTGCTCCTCCCTGCTCTGTGTCATTGTTGCTTGCGCATGAAGAAATTCGCAAGTGAGCTGAATTTCACTTTGTTACAACACAATGAATGTGATGTGAGTTGGGTTTTCAGTCCCTGTGCAAGGAAGGACACACACATGTGCTACGGCTGTGGAGTGTGGACCAAAATTAACGATGGGATATTCTTGGTGTTCTTCGAATTACACGCCTCGTGGAGATCAAAAAAGATGCTGCTCGATGTAATTGGCAGAGCTGCTCTGGTTAGCAATCGATGATGGGGCTAAGGATGTCCTTTTCTTGTCTTCAAGGAGGTCGTTCTAATTTTACATCAATTCAGTCACTTACTCATCCTGTTAGCAGGCATTTAAATTGATACAATGGCAGTGTGGTTCGCCTTCCACTTGGATAGATTCATCGAACTGAGCGGGGATTCAAGATGAGTATCGGAGGAGAAGAGAATTAACCGCAGATACGTAGTTATGGCGCGGCATCTGCCTCGTTTTTTTTTATAGACAAGAATCCATCCCTTGTGGTTTTATGTACATATCGAGTCCTGATGATCCTCATTTTGTATATAGAAACTATCGTCGCATCACAGATAACAATCGTGGCAATGTAGGGAGGGTGCGACCTCGAAGTAGTGTTACCGATGCCAGTGGTTGTGGATTATCCAATTGAGGATTCAAACAGGACGAACGAGAAATTGAAATCTTATTAAGACACAACCGTCGTATCTCTGATTCCAAAGCATCTCTCACTCAAGGATCACTTTGCTTTGAAAAATGCTCGCTCCTTTCACATATTTTAGAGGTGCGTGATGCACTTTTTCCACCAGGGGTTAGTTCCGTTCATCTATCTGCGTTTGTGTTTGTGTGAACAATGTCTGCCGTGCTGTTGATGGAAAGTTCAACGCACATGGGTTGGCCTTCTTGGGTTTTTTTTTTTTTTTTCACACAAAAAGGGGTGCAAGGGAATAAAAAACAGGAATGTAGAACACGAAGCATACTACACCACATCCCTTAGTGTGTCCTTACCTCTGTACACAAGTGTGTGTTTAAATTCACACGGGATAAGGGAGGCAAACAACAATATAATAAAAAAAAAAAAAAAACAGGAAAATATGGCTGACTTTCGTTTTTATTAATGGTTGTTGCTTTTGATTGTCTCACCGTTGGTGTGTACTTACGCACTCGTTAAGTGCGACATATGATTGCGTTCCGAGTGGTGCAAACAGGGTGTCACTAAAACTTGCAAAAGTCATAGAAACGAATGAATTGGAGACGAAATTCATCAAAGAGATGAGTTCCATCTCTCCATCACTCAACGTAGTTTTCTCGTGAAATTCTTTATCTTTTTGTAGGAAGAAGGCGTTGAGAAGGGCAGGCTTGATAGAAAACACGGAAACAGACTTGAACAGCGGACATTTTTGATTGAATTCAGCCAGTAAATGCACACCACTACAGTAGTGTGTCGGCAGAGCTCTATAGAGGACCTAATACCCCAAAGCGGAGTTCTACGAGGTTTCATGCTTTCATCACTATCCCTTCTAGTAACTATCGACGATATCTTTCGATGAAATTTTACATCAAAAAGTTACGACAGTCAGGAATTAAAAGACTCTGATGTCGAAATAGAAGCTAGGATTGCCCTCTATTTTTTATTTGAATTCTAAGACAAGTCTTTGCTAAGGTGACGCGCAGTGCGGTAGAAGCACAGCCGACCAACAGTTCCAATTCCATTTCCATCTCCGTTTCCCCTTGTTGGCAGAGAACTCCATTTCACTCCCAACAATGTAATCCGAGTCAAACATTCCCATCGGACACGACACGATGACTTGTAGTTAAAACTTTAAGCCTCCTACCGGTCACTAAATCCCCTTCGTCTCGGGATCTTTATTCCATTTCCCAAGTGCACATCGCAATAAAATTGCACATCGGCGGCGGCGGCATTAGCCAAGGACTTGCAAATTAAAGTCAACCTTCACCATTCCCATCCGCACTATGGTTGATGATTTACCCCTTTCGACACTTGATGCAACAAAACAGGAAAACAAGACACCACTCTACGCCGAAACAACCCTGGGAACCTTGTGGTTAATCTCACACACGATAGGGACGATCAAGAGGACAACCTCCAATTTGCATCATCTCGGACCGGACATAAAACGCAAACAGGCACAGTACACAGAACAAATTAAATGTGGCTTCGTCTACCAAAGATGACGCATCATCCTGTGTATCTTTGACTGTGTGTGTGAGTGTTTGTGTTAAGAGGAGGAGGGAGTGTGCCGAAATGCACTTAATAATCTTCTCCTGTGTTCTAGTCTCCTCCGTTTGAACTATTTTTGTTTTAATTTGCTTAAAGATACACATAGATACAGCGACGGCAGCGGCGGTATCCCGTGTGTTTCCCATATTTCCACAAAGCTAATTCCGTGTTTGATCTTAAGCCGCCTCCTCTGTGGACGGGCTGACCGACCGCCACTCAGCGGCAGCAGCGCGCATTTAAAAGGCCGAATATGAGTAAAGCGGACCGCGCGACGATAAAAATGAAATAAGATGAAAGTAATGTACTTACTTACAAATTTATTTATTGATGATCATCGGTTAGCGGCGATTGCTGCTATCCGGCCGGCCGCGCTCCATGGCCCAGCCAACCGGCCGGCGGTAGGTATCGGTATCTATAAGTTGGTAAATGTATCTTTTTGCATTTTTATTGGAGCGGCTTTGGCTGATTGCCGGGCGGCTGCGGCGGCAGGGGGTTGCTGAATGAAAATATGTTGATCAGCGCGCGAAGGTGCCATTCGCACTGTTCTCCTACCCCATCGATCCCCTCTGCTGGTGGATGCTAAGCCTTTCAAATCGGCCGCCACGCAGTTGGCTCTCTCTG
This sequence comes from Matsumyia berberina, assembly GCA_917880715.2. Lineage (NCBI taxonomy): Eukaryota > Metazoa > Arthropoda > Insecta > Diptera > Syrphidae > Matsumyia > Matsumyia berberina. The sequence goes on along the minus strand of OU862871.1, from coordinate 78,192,685 downwards.
GTCAAGGGAGTCCTGCCAGTGGGCAGCTCGCGCTCACCACTTGTTGATATTGGCGGATCGGGCAATCTATCGATTAATTTACGGCGGCGCACAACGTGTGTGTTCTAGCCGCCGCTGCTCTCAGTCATCGACACGACACACAGAATGGTATCCAATTCACAGTAAGGCCCAGACCTGCTTCGGTGTCACTTCAAGTGTCAGCTTTTGGATCTGTGTATATTGATTTGTGGCTCCGCCTATTCGGCACGAAATTTGTTACCAAATTACATGCATTTCGTAACCCATGGGTCGCGCTAGTGCGATTGACATGATACCAAACACACGGGAACTTTGACCGCAAACAGCAGTTGGAGATGTGTGTGGCCTCTGGGACGCCATGGCGCGGTTCGTCGTGACCTATAATGTGGGGTATGCATTCTCAGTATCTCTCGCCCATCGATAATGAGTGTAATTTACAATTTTTTTTTCCCTCTTCCATTCTTTCTGGCTTGAGTTTGTGAAATCTCGCACCTGACGGAGGGGTATATAGATATTTTTTTCCCCGAAAGAAGGGTGCTGGAAACATTTTGTGGTCAAAGGCGGCGATGTGAAAGTGTGTAAGAAAACATGGAGTGAGAGCTCTCTAACACAGGGTGGTTGAGAATGGTTATTTCCATAATTTATCCCGAAAGTTTTGCTTGTATGTAGATACATTTGTGTAAAAATACTAATTTGTGGGGCAAAAGTTTTTCAATTGCTCCAATTTGTCCTTTGGCGCATGGCTTTCGGAATGAGTGGGTTGCAGTGAAGCCACTCCTCGAAATTAGATGGGTGTAACCCGGTCAGAAATAGGAGGGACAACAGTGGTTTTTCACATGTTGTAAATGGCAAGTGATGGGCAACATGGCTGGCGTATATCTGACGTGGCAGATGTGTTATTTGAGATGACAGATGACACGCTGAACTCGTTCTAAGTGGCTGACTTGGTTAAAATTAAGCCGAGTACTGTGCTGCTTCGAAACAGGCTATAGTATGCCACATCTCGAGAAGTATCTTTTTTCCCCAGAAGCCATATAACAACTTTAAATGGAAGTTCGATAGTAAAATCGCGTTTGAGATTCCCCGAAGGCAAGGGGCCTTCCTAACAAAAGCTCTTCGTACTCTGTAAGCCCGCTGGCAAGATTAGCTTCTAAAGTTAAGACTTACTGCTCTAAAATGCATAATTTTACCAACTTGCTGTTCGATGAGATCCCCCTGAAATGTTTGTCCACTTGGGGCTAAAACCAGGCTTAAATCTGTAAGCTCCTTTTGTTTTTGAATTTTTTATACTCTTCCTGCAGAACAACTTGAATAGCATGCACTTCGAAAGACTTTCTACTTATTAAGGTCTGTGATTTCATCCTCTGAGGAGTTGCATTAGTTTGTCTAGAAAAGCACGGATTATATTCCGCCTAGAACACCACGCTATAATGATTTGGAAGACGGAAAGCTAGACTGAGGTTAAGCCTGTCGGAGAAACACTACCACCCACTCTATTGCTAGGTTTTGAGCGTGAAGAAGTGAATCGACTTGTATTCTGAGAATGCATCGCCCCAGAATGACCTGGGAGGGATGGTTACCTCGAAATTCTTGTCAAAACTTAGCTTGGTTAGTCTATGTTTCTGGGAGAAATTTTGATATTTTTCAAAATGGAGGCGTGGCCAATATCTTTTCCGGACCACTGTGAGATTGTTTTGAGGCAGATGGCTGTACTAGCTGCCATTTGTCCAGTGCTGCAGAGGAAGTTGTGCGAAGAACTCTGCTGATACACATGCAAGCCCTTTGTTGGACTTTGCTTAGGCTATCGAGGTTTTAAGATATATCCAAAGCGGTCCACCACACCATCACCCGTACGCAAGTATCGGTCTTATACCGAAATATAGAGCCAATGCGTTATGCGGTGTTGCAGAACCCATTTATTTCTGATGGCCTTTTTGGAAGAGAAAATGGCTGCTGTAGCTTTCTTAAATGTTTAGTTTCCAGATTAATTTCCTGTCCAAAATAAGACCCAAGTATTTTGCTTCGTTGGGGAGAGTTAAACTTACCACCAATGGTACGCGGATCGATATATGGGATCTTATACTTCCTAATAAAGAGTACCAGCTCAGTTTTGTCAGGCTTCACACCAAAACCACACCCAGCTGCGCATTTCGTTAGCTTGTTTAGAGCAGGTGCTTTCCCGAGACGACTATAGCAACGTCATCAGGATAAGCGATCACTTCGCAACATCAGTAGTTGATTTACCACCAAATTTCAAAGACCCAAGTATTTTGCTTCGTTGGGGAGAGTTAAACTTACCACCAAAAGTGCCAGATTTTCTAGTAGATGAGCCACTCAGCTTTGAGTTAATAATTTGACTGTTGAGTAGAATGTAAATTAATTTGCAAAGTGTGCTATCAACCATCAGACCTGACAGTTCATCTATAATCGCTGATGGGTTGACGTTGTTAAAAGCGCCCTTTATATCCAGAAAAGCTACCATCATCTAGAAAAACGCGAGTCATATCTTGCCAAGGACGACCTAGAAGATTACTCAAGTAGCGTCGCACTAGGAAAAGTACCATCGCCTCTGTGCACATAGTTTCTTCATGACTTGTACGTCTTGAAAGGCACGCATTATGTATTTTTAAAGACATTTATCCACCTTGCGTAAGGAACTGCTTTAAGGGACAAAAATTCGTCCCTTTACTTCTATATTTTCCATTGGATAATCTTAACAAAAAATCAATCGACAGACATCTGCAGAGAGAAAACTGCAGAGATTTCCTTTTAGTTAAGTTCTTGTGTCTTTTATCATAAAGTTCCTATACATTCGGGACTTTTCATGGCTAAGAAAAGTTAAGTTAGAGAACCCCACTGACCGAATTCCCTTTTTCACAATTTTAGGGGAAAGTTATGTATGTAAGCAGGGGTGGTATGAGGGTTGCAGTAAAAATAATAATCATGAGTGCATGCTACGAAATTCTCAAGGACATAACTCGAACTCTGTTCGCTAAATTTCCTGTTTCCTGAATGACCCGCCTCTCAGCGCCTATTGTTTTCTCAAGTCTTTTCTTCGTCATTTAAATGTTTTACGGATTTCACATTATTCCGATTTTCATTGATTGAGTTTCTCTGTCAAAGATATCTTCCAACCAAGGAGAGACAGATCAATGGCTATTTACGGCGAGTGTCAAAATTCAGTGTTCAAATCAGAATGCCTGCCCATAATGGAATCCAATCGATTTAATTTCGACCATAATCCCCCGAGTTTCTTCCAGATGTTATTGACATTGACATCATTAGCATCCGAAAACTATACAATTAACATATTTAATTTAATAAATTATTCAGCAAAGTAAAATATATTCAGTGTCTTAACGATTAACACATTTGAGTGGCACGCCCAAAACACAAAAAAGCAGCCAATAACTTTACATAAACGAGATTGGACAACTTTTTTCGAGTGAAAACGAAAGTTTTTTCCTTTGACATTGAATATGTAAAAAATAAGTACTTCCCCCCGAAACACTACAGTAAATGTTTTTTTAAATAAAAATCTACCAAACGACATATGATTTAAAAACTTAATTCGAGCCAATAAATAATTTTCTCAAAGTGAATCTTTTCGCAAAATCATCGTTAAAACTTTGATATTCTGTCACTTTTTGACAGATGACAGGTTGCATTTTTATTTTATTTTTTTTTTGGGAGAAAATACATTTGAGAAAATTTCTTATGTAAAGTGGCTGGTTCTGTTTTTCAAAAATGAAAATGTTTTAAAATTTTCAATAAACAGATAAAACGTACAGTACTTACAAATCCATGTTTATCACTAATATTATTTGTTAGTTTCAACTTGTGAAATGAGACGACTTTTTGCATCCATTGCTCACCGGTTGTAGGTGAGTCCGGATGGATGTACATTCGTTTTGGCATTTCTGGATCAGCTTTACCAGCTACCATCCAACGACTGAAATTAAAGAGAAAAGTTTTTCTTAATTTTTTTTTCAATTTTTGTTATAGTTACGAACGAAATAATTTTTTATTCAACACTTTTGACACTACGGTAGAGCTTCCTTTTGACTTCTGTCTACACAATTGATGTACCTCCTAGGAAAAGGTTTCTTCTAACACTTGCCAAAGACCTCTAGTAACCCTTCTTTTCTTTATGGGTTCCTTTGTTGAAACTAATTTCTATATTTTGAACCATGTTTTAGGTGTCAGAAATGTAGGAAAACATTTTTGAGTGCAATTTCCAAAATTTCAGAATTTTTTTTTGTCTTATTGCTTCCCAACATTCGGTCGATGATCCTACTTAGTTGTCACAAGCATCTTGTCCCGTTTTCTAGAGTCATCGCCTTTCACTTCTGCTCCTATCTAATTTGTAGATGTAGACATATAATGTAGACAAGGGAGCTCTTTGATTCGACAATTTTGAGGCATTAAAACAACATCTTGGTTGTCAAAAACGTTGATAGAATTGTTTCGTGATCTCTAGAACCTTGAGGATTCATCTTCTACTTCTGGTACTTTGTGTAAAGGGGTTCGATTCCTTTTAGACGACTTTGGCACCCCAAAGCAAGAGTATTGTTGCACACTACGTTTTTCGTGGCAACACTTCGTTCTACAGGCTACCTAGGAATGTAGAAAAGACTGACCGACGTAACAACATTTTCCTATAAAATTTTTGGCTCGAGCGGAATTGGCTGGTGGTGTCAGAAGTGGGAAATGTTTCTGAGCGAACTGCAACAGAATAATAGAATCGCTTTCTTCTCGGCCCAAGCCTATTCTGGGGGGCCTTCTCCCTGTCCCGGCTGATATCAGGGCGCATTTCGATCTATAAGGTCTTTTGTACTAAGCTAACTTCATTGTCTTAAGAAATTTTAAGTCGGAAATAGAACCAAACTCAATAAGGAGATCCGTAACCAGAGGCACTCCACAGGGCGGAGCCATCTCGCCTCTACTGTGGATCTTGGTTATAGATGGAATCCTAAAAAAGCTTTGCTCAAGAGGTTTAAACGTCTATGCTTATGCCGACGTCGTAGTCATAATTTTACAGGGAACATTTCTAGAGGGTGCCTTAGCAACCTTGAGTAAATGGGCAAAAGATCGTAGATTGAACGTCAAGCCGGCAAAGTCAGATTCAGTTCTCTTCACAAGGAAACACAGGATACCCTCCTTCAGACTACCCACACTTGAAGGGGTTGAGCTATCCCTATCAGACAGCGCCAAATATGTTGGGGTTATCCTTGACAGAAAACTGAAATGGAATCTTAATACACAGGAAATGGTTAGAAAGGCCCTCAATGCGCTTTTTGCATGCAAGAAGGTAGCAGGGAAGAAATGGGACCTGAAACGAAGCATGAAGCACTGGTTATACATAGCAAGAGTCAGACCCATACTCAAGTATGGAGCACTCGTCTGGTGGAAGAAAGCTAGCAGCAGTACAAGGAACTGCCAGTATCGCCATTACGGGTGCTCTTCGGCAGCTCAAGACACCTTTCTACATCTGCTACCGCGCTGAGACTCACTAATTCAGGCTTCTTTAGGAATAACAGTATTGGACACTGCTTCATCCTAAGTGAATATAAAGTTGACGTTGTAAAAAGAACAGATGAGCCGGCCTCCGTCAGAGAAGCCCTGTCATTTCAGCGGATGAGAATGCGGTCTTCAAAAACTACCACCGGAACGTGTGCCGGGATTTACTCCCAAGAGGCAGCCCTCTTAATATCCATATCCCGGATACTTTTAGGGTATTCCAAGCAGAGGTTGTGGCTGTGCTCATAGCCGCGGAATCACTAGGGATGAAATCGATATCTGGAACGGATATCGCCATTTTCATTGATAGTCAGGCTGCACTTAAAGCGCTAGAATCAAATGTTGTCGGATCTGCACTAGTCTCGAAATGTCGTGTAATGCTGAAGGCATTGTGTGCGCAGAATCGAGTAAGACTTTGTTTGGTGCCGGGTCATTATGACATTGATGGAAACAAAAGGACCGACGAACATGTCAGGCTAGGTGGAGAGCGGCAATACACGGAGGAGGGAATCACCGTGGATCCTCCTTCCTGTGTAGCTTAAGCAGAGAACCTAAGATTAACTGTAAGTACAGCAAATCAGAGATAGTCCAACTTAAATGGGCATAGGGTATCCAAGGCTCCATGGCCCGCTCTCGACCGCAGGAAAACAAGAGAAATTCTTAACTTAAGCAGGGCATAACTACAATTTTAGTCACTAGCATCCTGTCCGTTCCACTGTCTTCTCAGGACGAAAAAGATTAAGCGCTCAGCCACAGATGTCTGCAGATAATGCTACGACCTATGCGCCGCCGCTAAGGATATAACACGCATTTTATGTGAATGTCAGGAAATTGACAGGAGACACATGAAACTTCTCGGAAAATATTTCTCTAGTAATCTAGAGGAGCTGGGCAACAGCTGCAGGAATATGGTAAAATTCTTTAGGGAAATCAAATGCTTTCAGGAAATGGTTCGGTTTTTGCCTTTTTGGTTTCACAGGGATCGCGATGGGGCCACTAGTATCTTATGCAAGCGGTGGCCGCATAACCCTACTCTACCTAACCTAAGCTAACTTCCCCTACAGCTGGAGAATGTTTTTGTCTATATTCAATTTTCAGTTGTAAAGGAACTCTAGTCAAACTCATTCTTTAGCCTCGGCCAGTGGGCCTCCTCCACATTCATAGAGGGGACCCAGGATTGTATTTTGGGTTCACCGAGGGGCAATTGTCCACTGTGATCTATTGCGGAACGTGCGTACAATATGTGCTCAGCAGTTTCTTCATTATTCTCATGCTTGTTGAGGTTATATTTGATTAGGGAAGACCATTTGGAGCTCAGGGCGAAAATTTGTTTAAACGGTTGATGGTGTTTTTAACTTGTCAAAGTTGATTTGTTGAATTCCACGTTAAGAACATGTCTTGGTGTTCCCTTGAGTCGAGCCTTTGACATATTAACATAGATCCTTTCCTGGCAGGCTTATCGTTGCAATCACGTCGCCTTCACTGTCGTTGTGAACGGGAACCTAAAAGATCTTGATTTGGGCAGCTATGTAGCTGCATTGGTGTGTTTAGATCGATCCAGACAAGCTCTATGTTCTATAGAGCTACGATCGCTGCCTGACTGTCAGAGAACAAGACAATCTCTACGACGACTTCGTCTAATGCTGACTTCTTACTGTTGTGAGTCTTCAAAAAGTTCAAAAAGAGAAACAAACTGACGAAAAGTGTTGTAGTTACAGAAGTGGCTAATAGTGTAGGAAATGTCAGAAGTCGATGATGCAGTGTATGCGACGAGTTAGCCCTCCAAATAGTCAAACAGATAAAAACTGACTAATCCTGACCAACGTGTTGTAGTGTCCGAAGTTAAAAAACGTAACGACTTGGTCTAGAGCCACTAATTTTCTTTTAAATTTTACTCACCTATTATGAAACTTATAACGATAGTCATCGGCCGCCACAATATCCAGCAACAGAATATACTTCGCCTTTGCGTCCAGTCCCGACACCCGAAATTTCATCTGAGGAAACATTTGTCTGAAAAGAGAGAAAAGGGCAAAATTACTTCTGTTAATCAGTGGAAATTAATATTCAAAACAGAAATCATTGCAACATAGATGCAGACACACAGATACAGATCCTCAGATAGCCTACATCCCAAAAAAAAAAAAAACGCCGAGACTAACAGACCTCATCGTTCACCCGTCGTCGTTGTCTCAATTGATTGTTTTCCATGGGCGGTTGCGGGCATTTCCCACCCATATAATTATCATAATATTGGCCCCCATCTCACCCAAGCGCCAAGGCGCACAGACTTCATTTGTCCAATTTGTGGTGGTGGGGGCCAAAGCCCGACCTGTTCGCAACAGCAACAACAAATATGAAAATTATAACTTTGGGCCAACAATCACTCAATCTTAAACCAACAACGCGTACAACATGATCGCGGCGGCGCAACAGCCAGTGTGTCCAGGTCATGAATCAAATTTAACGAACGGACGTCGTCTACGCTCCATTCGTCCGTCCATCTCTAAACGGAGGAATCCGTACGAAAACAGAAAAAAGAACAGAAAAAAATAAATCAAAACGCGATGAGTCCAGAGCGCGCTCGTCGCGCACAGGGAAAAGTGAGAGATACCCGGCTAATCCTCCTTTGCCACCTCCTACCTCCTCCTCGGAGGAATCAGGCGAAGATACTCTCGGAAACTCTGCCATTATGAAAAATTCTTTACTTCAATATTATTGAAGACTTGGCGCCAGTTAGCTCCCCATTTCATTTTTCCCGTACTCCGTACAGCCGCGAGAGATTTTTTTTTTCTGTTTTTGCTTGACGATGACGACGACGACGACGATGATGGCAATGGGAATGGGAATCGAAGAGGAAGCTACCTAACTACCTATTACCAATCTACTTACCTCCACACTCCACACTCGCTGTCTCTGTGTGTCTCTCGCGAAGGATGCAAGCTGATGATGGTGCTAGAGGTGAGTAGCTGGCGCAGCCACACGCGCGACCAAGAGGAGTTTAGTCTTCTTTTTCTGTTGCAACAACTCTGTCAGTGGCCTCATTTCCACAGACGCCAGACAACGAAGCCAACGATGACTCCAGCGCCAGCGCGCTTCTCTCCGATTCCGATGGCGAGATGAGCTCGAATCGAAATTTGCTCGTTTAGCAAATCGAAGGGTAACCCACCTTTAACACGTCGCGAGCTCTCTGACACGACTGTTGTCTCTCTACACCACCACTATGCACTCTTGCTTTTGATGAAGGTATCTTCTTAACACTACCGATACACCCGGACTCAGTTCTCCTTTTTTTTTGGGCAAAATTTTGGCCAAAAAAGTCAGAGACTCCATTCCTCTTGAGTATGACTACATGCTTGTTACCAATTCGAAGGAGGAATGTGCTGCAGCAGCCCAGTCCGGCGCAGGAGATAATCATTTTCTGAAATGTCTTGTCTTACATTGAGGAATGAGTGTAGAGTGCGGATTTCTCGGACGTCTCCTCATCGTTTCCATTTTTTTTTTTCGGCCAGAAAATATCTCTGTCGATCACGACAATGATGATGATGCTGATGATGATGATGAGAACTGATGATGGGTCTGCGCGCTGCAGTGCTGGCCCCAGCCATCAATGTGGCGACAGCGCTGGAAACATTGTCAGGGATAAAACAGACACACGAGTGCGAGAGGACGAAAAAGAGTTTTATGAGTGGTAGAAGTTGATAATTCGATGATGTGGTATAATGCGGACGTTTATTCATTAATTATTGGTTGTGCTGGCCTAAGAAATTACAAATATTTCCTGTGGCGTTGAGTTGGGGTTCTGCTCGTTTTTTTTTTTGTTTCTGTTTCTCGTTTCTCTGTGGTATCCCCGGTTTTATGTCCCCCAAGTGATGGAAAAGGTCCTTTCTAGAGAAGTTGATGGTTTTCGTTTGGTCAAGATCGATGGGAATTTCTGACTTTATGGACATTTTTCACAGTTGGAGTCGGATTCATCATTTTTATAATTGGATGCGATGACAATAGACATTTTGGTTGGCTAGCAGTACCTTAAATGACCATCGGTGCTTTCGCATTTTGAATCCACGATTTGTTTCAAAACTTTGGCAAATCTGAGTTGTGACGCAATTGGCGGCACTTTTCCATGCATGCCGTCCGTAAATCAGTATTAGATTCGTCTGCTTTTGTCCACATAGTCCACATGCATCCCAAAAACAGAGTTAGTTATCCATCTTGTATCACTAGGTGGCATCAGCAGGCACAGGTCAAAAACTGCTGCGATATTTTACAAAGTTCTCCAGGACTACATATTCCACCTCCATAGAGCACATTCCGACTTTGTTTTACTAATTCTGAAGATGGTAGGCATTCCAACTGTGCTTCAGTCTCCTACGAACCTTACAAAGTGTTGAAGTCTCATTTGGAACTTTTGGAGTCGGAGTTACAAGACATTGCATTACGCCTGACAGAAGCAACGCATAATTCAGTCTTGGATTCGACTCTCTTCTTCTTCTTCTTCTTCTTAAGAGTGCTATAGGCTCTTGTAAACCACAAAGTCTAGGTTTAGAAAGCATTTCGACTTCGCTTTACTTATTTCGAAGGTTAGTACAATAGAAATCACTAATTTGATGCCTAGTCCCAATAGTACTACAGTCTCTTACGGAGCCTGCGAAGGCGTTAGAGTTGTACTTGAACTAAGCCTTACTGGTTCAGAAGGTGTCGTATTTCTAAGCCCGAATTGGTCACTTATAAGTCAAAATTTTGACCAACTCAAAGGTGCTACGTTAAATTGAAACTTTAATAGGAGTTTTGGCCTGATACTTACAAAAAAGGTATCAAAAGATTGATCCACAATTTGACCTTTTGTAAAGCTCGGCTTAAGAAATTGTATTTACAAACCTTTCATTGTCAGGTTTTGATTCTTTGTGGGTATCAAATGTCTGAAGTTTGTGGAACGGGTTCTACGTTGTTTTCTCGATTACCAAGCTTGGCTTTGAAACTCCGCTTTACAAGCCTAGAATTGGCTGGTTTTGGACTACCAAATGCTTGATGTTTTCGGAACTTGTTTCATGCTTACTCGATTTGAACTGCATAGATCCAGCTGTTGTCAAGCTTGGCTTCGAAACTCCGCTTTACAAGTCTAGAATTACCCCTTGGAACTACTGTCAACTACAAAATCATTATCATCGCTCTGATCATCTCGAAAGAGCATCAACACTCACCCCTAAGTTCATCTCATTACATCAATCCAAACAAATCTCCACATAATTACTCATCGCTCCACAAAGGTCATATCCTTCGCCAAGAAAACAAAGGTTATCCACTCCCCTCCACACACACATGTGCCTTTCGTTCTTTTCCATGTACCAAGAGCCCCCGTAGCAGTATGGCATGACAGGCACTTATCTGGATGATTGGCGATCGTGTGATTTACGATCTCAGCGACAGAGAGTGGCGATGAAATTTCGGTTGATTAGAGGCCATAAATAATCCATTTCTGGACGGGATAGTGACAATTTTAATGAATTGGTCTTGAGTAATAAGTATAAACACAGACTGGTATGGCACACTGGATGTTGTGTGGTGTTTTAATTGCCCAGATAGGTCTTAATGTCTTGTGGGATGATAATTAGTGTGATAACAGTGATTCGTTGGCGAGAAAAAGTCGTATGTGGACACTGAAATACCAGAAGATTCTGGCAATTCTATTTGAATTTGAATCACAGAGCCCGTCAGCTACATCGACCATAATCCCAACCGTCATGTCTCAGCCATTTCCCCTCGTCGCTGTCCCTTCTCAAGCTCAAATTGATTGCCACCCAGAAGGATATTTTATTGCAAAGACTCCTTTACCCAAAGACGCAAGCGAACGCATTGAAATACTAATTGCAACCTCTCTTCCACAAGAGACCTTCCAAAACCTGATATTTTATTCCGCGTCCATAATGGCAACCGAGAAAACCGAAAAAAAAAACGAAAAGGGTCGAAACAAAAATAAAAGTAATTACACATCGAAAGTGACAGCTTTATGCGTAGTAGCGCTATCCCCTGCAATGAGAACCAATAGACAAGCGACCACCCGACGCAGTATTCCACACGGAACAACCGCACAGCTATCCCACCTCCCACAAGTCTCGAGGCCAACTCCAACCTTTTTCCCATCATCAACTGTCAAATCGTCGACCACCGTAGGAGGCGAGGGCATTTTAATCACATTTCAACAATTACTCGCGCGATTGGCATTTAAAAATCGCGCGCGCAAAAGTGTGCGTGCGATGGTGGAGCGAGTGCGCGCACGGGTGGGGCGCGCGGTTCTGTCAAAACATGGCACGCAAACGCTTCGCCATTTCTCTGTAGGTATATCGCGCAGTTTTTATTTTTTTGTAAGCCACCAATTGTCTACTAGGAGAAGAGAAGGCTAGAAGTCTCTGCGAACTTGTGATTCGTTTGTATTTATCTGCGCGACGTGATTGAAATTTGTAAGCTGGTGCTCAAATTATGAGTGCGATAACAATTATAAGACGACAAACAGAGAGAGTAATGGCGATTTGAAGATGTGACGAGGTGGTGCAAGGAATCCGCAATGAGATGCAGTGCTCTGTGGGAATTTTTGTGTGTGCAGTTCAATGGGAGAGAGAGGAAGCCATTTCATTCGAAGGTCGTTTGGTGAAGTCAGCCATTTTTTTTTTCCTTTTGGTTTGTGTCCTTGATTCTGCATAGATTTTTGTCGTCTGTGGCTTTTGATCGAACGATCAATACGGACATTGTTCAAGCTTCGAAATCACTATTGACTCATCGGTGAACGCAGTGATAAGGTGACAAGGTCCCACACATACCTACAATCTACGGTCATTAACTCACAGTTTGTACACTCTGTTTGGACCGGTCCACACGTACGGATATTGCGTATCATCGACGGAAAATGTTAGCCTTTGTCTGAAAATTGGATGACTTGAATGGTTAAGCCATGTCTTCATCAGATCACTTTAAAGCCTTGCTTCTGGTTAAGATTGTTTTTTTCCGAAAAAAGTGGACAGAAGTTCGCCTACCAAGTGGTTTTCCCACATGAAATTCACATCTGATCGAACTGAGTCCGAGAGAAGAGCCGATTGGTCGATTGTTGGCCAAAAGTGATCATAAGTGATCCTGAAACATTGGACTTGTAAATTCACCAATGGTGATCGCTCCTAATTCTCGTTCTTCTTGACCGCCAATCAAGTTCTAAGCAATGAAAACTGCTTTGATCTTCCAAGATATTGGGTGGCGGTCAACTCGATCCCTCAAGGCCATAGCCTTGTAGTCATAACTTGCCTATCGAACGATCCACTTTTTCATGTAAACGCGATCTTGAACGTCATATATTCAATTTTGATCGTTTTGGTATTTTATCAACTGATCGAGGACTAATTAGGATCGAGTATATCGATGAAATGATCGTAACTGATCGCGATCGCTTATACTGATCTGCGACGAACTTTGGGAACGAAATTGAAAATGTCCATTGGCTCGCGGAGTTATCATTGTCTCAGCTAACCTAGAGTGTCGAACTGGATGCATTAAATTCACTAGTTTTGTGCGAATTTTGCACACCACCGACGGAAAATTGTCAGCCTTGTCGATGATTTTCCGTTATTATCTTTCTCTGCCTAAGTGATTCCGTAAAAGACCTTATGGAATCTGCCTTGAACATACTGGCCTCGGGGTTAATCCCCCGAAAACCGAACTAGTCCTTTTCACAAGACGCTATAAGATTCCGTATATCACTCCAGCCCAATTAAAATGCACGTAAATCCAATTTGTAGACCATACCAGATATCTGGAGGTCGTACTTGATAGGCAACTTAGCTGGAGACTGAATATTTAGGACCGTGCTAGCTGGTAAAAGATGGTGTAGGGCGGCATTTCCCAGAAAACCTGGGGGAACCCCCTGCGCCTATCGAATCGATAAAGTTTTTCCTTGGCACAGATGCCAAGAAACTGGCAAACCAAAGGTGGAGCAACATCAGGACTTGTCTCCTGTCAAACCAAATCTGGTCTAACCTGGATTCAAAGAAGACTTAGAGACTTTTGTCCACAAACCGGAAAAATCTAGGTTCACTGATAGGGGTCCTCACCGGACATCGCTTGATAGGGAGATATGCACTCAGACTGGGGGTCCCCTCCAATGAATTCTGTAGAAGCTGCAGGGACGAAGAGGAAGATGAAACTTCGGTCCACCTACTTTGTACATGTCCTGCGCTTGCGACGCTAAGAAGGAAAATCCTCGGGTAATACTTCTACGATGATCTTAACGATCTAGCTGAACTCGACATCAATTTCTGGGACGAAATGGTTCAAATCTTAGGGTTAACACCGTTACGGTTGCCCACCTTCGTTGTACTTGTGCTACATATTCTGGTTCCCTGGTGCCTGTAAGCCTATTTTCTTCACTGTGGTATCACAATGGGCCAATCTGGTCTAAGTGTGTCCCTGCCTGAGCGGGGACATCCACCTAACCTAACTTAATCTAAGTGGTTCCGTTTTAAGGACTACTAATGCAGAGCATTAGCTGTAACAGACTCTCCGACAAACCAAATGCCTTTCAATTGGAGAAAAGTTTTGTCAGTCCCTTAGATTGTACACATAGACAGAAGCCTGGTATAACCTCCTTAGACAAGTATGAACTTGGTTGCAGCACCGCCTATAGAACCCATCATTCGAACTTTATAGTTATTTCTTCAACGATTTCTATATTCCCATCAGTAAGTATGCCATCCCTTATGGCTATCCTCCCACCAATCACCTATTATTGTCTCATTAGAAATAGGCGTGTTTCATTCTATACCCAAGCGGTGTTTACAAATCTATTTTCCTTCAACGCTTAATCGAATTTTAATAACTTCATAGACACTGGCTCTCTGGGTAACCACCGCCTACCTATGGAAAAGTCATTTAAGCCAATTTACAGTCAAATTCCCTGGCCGATGGCCACCCCGATGCACTGCGATAAGTACACATTTTGTTATGTGTGTTCCACATGATACATACCCGAGGCCCGATAGAGATCTCTAATGGCAGGAAGAAGACAAACGACTAACGTCAAGCAAAACGTCTGCACATTAACTGCCAACGAAGGCGTGCACCAATCCCTCAGTCTGTTATCGATACATTTTTTTTTTTTTTTTTTTTTTTATTATTTATTGAGGGAACATGTCCTCTAGCCTGTATCCCTCTCTCACAGGTATATGTAAGAGAAAAACACACAAATGTCACACTACTGTTTGTTTTACGTTCTCTCTCTCGATATCTCCTTCTTCTGTGTTATCTGTGTTCGCATCCTCTTTCTAACAATATCCATCTAACAAGCATTCGCCGGCTGCCCGTAGACGAGGGGAATCGATCGACAACACACAGGATGATGACGGACGACCAGGCGCTACACTGCGAATACACCTGTCGGGTTAATTAACGACACAACACATAAAAATAAAAAAAAACGAAGAGAAAAACCCACAAATGTTGCTGCCATCCGTCCATAATTTGTATGAAAATCAAATCCAATTAAAATGCCAACCGACAGAGATACACAGATGAGAGAGATACACGCCGATGGACGCATCCACCCAACTCGTCGCCGTGTATTTATTATTTGTCAAATAAATTTCCATTTTGCGAGCGCGCGCACCTGTCTCTCGATTATTTTCGTATAAAACTTATGCCAATTCCACAATCAAATTCTTATCAAGAGAAAATAATAAAATTTACATATAAAGCATGGATGGCATTGTATGTAGTTGGCCGGCCATCCCCAATCGATCGACCCCTCTCGAGCGATCGGTGCATCGTGATAAATGTGTCGCGGAGCGCTGCAGTGAACTCAATTCTTGTTCTGTGTGCAACCAGTGACGGACAAGGTGGTCACCCTTGAGGTACTCCAACAGGGAGCACACACATACAGAAAAAAGAAAACTAAATTCCAATGACAGAGCGAGAGAGGGGTTGGCAATCTTTGTCAAATCGGTTGGAAGTTGTGAAGTGCCGTGTCAAATTGGACGAAGATGAATTTTGATGTGACCACTGTTGGGATACGAAATTTGCCTTGAAAATGGCGACGGACAAAAACTGCTCGGAATTAATGTAGGAATGAGTGGAAACGTCAGTTTTTGGACAAGTTTAACGAATTCAGATGGACAGGTGAACCGAAGCAGGAGGAACACTTTTCGCAAGGGGTAGGTGGATTTTTTCTTGGTCAGGAAGTTGCTCTGGAGAAACGTGTGAATAAGCTGATTGATTGATGTCTGCAAAGGGTGGTTTTTCTTGTATAGATTGCTGGGAAAAAGTAGTCATCACTTCTCTTCTGCCCGTAGAACTCGTCTTTTAGTTTGATCCCTATGCTTAGTGGCCGTTTGATTCGTCAATAGCAAATCTTAACTGCAGCCTGATGTTGTCAACAAAACCTTGTGCTCGTAGCAGCAACTCAAGAGGCACGGCAATGATGCAGACTCCACTAGAGAACAGCCATATCTGTAAGCGCGTCTCCGCATCATTTTGTTAACCTCGATAAGAAAGAATATTTGGTTGGTGTCCTGCAGTCTTGGAAGCATTTATAGAAAGGTTCTTTATATGTGAATATGGGGAATAAGTGACCCGCTGGCTCTCACCAAAAAACGGGAAGATTTCCCAGATCACACGCACACTAGTGTCAACTCCATAATCGTTCCCACTTTCCTTGATCACTCCCGGTACATGTCTCAGGCCTGTTCTACTCATACAGTTCTAGAGCCTTAAAGATATAAATACAACGGGGCCGGCTGTGGCCTAATAAAGAGCATCCCACTTGCCCTTATTTAACAAACCATACCAAGGGATGCCATAATAGTTTCTGAGGAAATCGGAGTGTCAGAGCTATGAAAAGCTCTCCGACATCTAACGGCATCCGTTTGGAGCAAAGAAGTACACAATGCCAGAGCTGTGAAAGCTCTCTCGCATTCAATATAAGTCTTGATGATGCCACTGGTCTCTGTGTGGCTTCCTGTCTAAACCAAACAGGCTCATAGTGCTAGAGCTGTTAAGGGTTACTTCTCATCTGATCTTAATCGTAAAGATGTCACTGGTCCCTTGCACTCGATGTCGGTGACGTTGAACATCTTGAGAGGTTATAAGGTGTCCAAGGAGCGTGGGGCACTCGCCTAATGTACCTAAAGGTTTTTAAGAGTCCTCCCTTCACATTTTGCAAGAGTAAAAGGTTTCTAGACCTCACGAAAAGTTGGAGTATTTTGAGTTTCAGAAGTCGCAGATGTTTGTTAGTCTCTGCTACTGTTTCGACTACAATTGAGTCATTATCTGTCCAAGTGCTCCTATTCTTTACGAAGGACGCTCCACCTACAGAATTCACGGTCAGGAAATATGTCTGTCGTGACTGTCAGGTAATGTCTTCTGCGCTTACTTGCAAGACCCAACGAATTACATACTTTTACCATAGACTAGGGCTCAACCGACGTTTTCTTCTTTGCCGAACCCAAATCCTTACCACAAAATTTAGAAAATTCTTTGCCAGCGCTAATGCACCGAGCATCCCACGAATCTAAACTTGTCTACCGCCAAGCCAAGGCGAGCTTCAAAATCTTTGTCGAAGCAAAAGCAGCGGATGATTTTCGTACTTAAACGTGCCAACTAAAGATAATCCTCTGGATTACGACCCCTGTAAGCCCCACAAGCTAACGACCTCCGCACTGAAACTTGCATAAGGTGCCTTAGGCCCCTGCCACGCAATGAGCGGCAACCGCCAAAGCGGCAGAGCGGCAGAAAATTTGCTCAGAAATGCCGCTTGCCGCTTAGCGACTGCGTGGGCACAACTATACGATTTCATACGTCATACGCTTTGCCGCTTGGCGCTTATTGCGTGGCAGGGGCCTTAACGTTTCGATTTCTATTCTTATTTGTACATATTTGCCAAAGATGCCTCAGGAAATTGTCGTCTTAACCCTTACATTTCAACTCTAAACCCTTTGTTCTCCAGTTTTGACTTTAAAAACTTGAAATACAAGATCGAATTCATGTTAAACTTCTCAGATGGGACAGTGTAGTCTCTATTTTTCCCACCTTTTCACGTCCCGCTTCTTTGAGAATCATCTTCCAATGACGTACTCCCGCTCCTGCGAACCGACCTAACACTCAAGTTGACTGACCTCCTTCAGTAATAACTTGACTCATTACAAATAAGGATCCTCATACCCTTGTTTGCGGAAAATCTTCCCTGCAACACTGTAGTCATATTGCTATCTCCCGCTATATCGAACATGATTCCACAATAGGCTCCCATGCGACTATCTGCCATTCAAATCGAACCCTCAAACATAGACCGCCTCCACCCTATACACACGCACACAATCACTGGACATCTCCTTCGGTTGATTTCTTCCTTTTTCATGGTTTATTCCTTCGATCACCAATTGGTCTCGCTTACAAGATGAATATTACTAACAACAACAACAACATCATCCTCCAAAGAGACACCGAACATAATGCATCCGCATGTTCGCGATAAATCCTGCGGACCGCACCACCACCACCAGTCAGCCAGCCAGCCAGCTAAGCACACGCACTCGAGCTCTCCTCTCCTGGGCTGTCTGTGGTAGGTACTTGGCTGCAGCGTGTATCCGTGATGTTTCTTCCACGTAGGTCTACATCGATGTCTGTAGCACCTCCATGTCCATCTTGTGCAGTTTTAGATACTTACAACGATTAGAGTTTTCCTGCAAGTCATCCGCGGGCCGGCAACACAGGGAACGACCGACGAACAGCAACAGCAACATGTGGCCTAGGTGGATGCATCCTTTTCTTTCCGATTGGTGTCGTCCTTCCTCCCCAAGCGAGCTCTCTCATGTGTGGGTTGCAAGTATCTCGCGATATGTCTAGAATTTGTTCTGAGTTATGAACAACAGATTCGCTTCGACGATTCATTGAGAAAGGGAATGAGTTGCGTTCGATTTACAAGTTCCTTTGAATGATCATCGAATGATGTTCGTCGGTTTGTATCTATTTATCTCACCCGACACAACAGCAGTGCGCACACAAAAAATCCCCCCCACAGGCAGACCAACGAAAAGTAAAATGACAGCGGGACAGCCTAAGCTCCAATCGACAAACAGCTTTCGAGTAAATAGTGTGTGGGTGGTACGCTCCAAGTTTTCTTTTATTGTGTCCTATCTGCAAGTAGTATCTATGGGAGGAGGGTATCTTTTATGTACTCGTTCTCGTATAGAAAATTAAATTTTGTCATGCGCATGACTGGATTTTGGTCGTTGCATGTCGTCGTCGTCGTCATAATTGTATCGAATGAGAGGAAAGATGACCAACACTCGTGGGAGACTGTATGTATGTGTGACGATGGCAAATGACAATAATTTACCACCCAAGAGCCGACCGGGGGATGGGGATTGGACAGTAATTATAGCAGCTTTCCGACGAAAAGGGGACGAATGGGCGAACTGTGAAATTCTAACTCGACACCTGTGCCAGCAGGGAGGGGGGTGTAATGAATGGTGGAAGGTAAGGAAGATTTAAAGGATCCCGGGAACTGCCCTTATTTCATCCTCTTTTGGCGATGGGGTGGCGGGAAAGTGTGGAGTTATAAGACCGTAGGCAGGGAAATTACTTTTGAACTCTTGAGTTGGAACTCGCAATGGATTTTGAAGCCTAGATCGGTGGTGGTCTTGATTTAATTCAGGAGGTAGTTTCTGGTAATTGTCCTGGGACTATCGAATGAGGAAACAAAAACAAGTAAAAGTGTTTTAACACCTAGAAGTCCTTAACTGCTGCTTAATGGACAGACAGAAAATTCAGATTTTCTCGTAGTCTGTTTCGTAGTAAAGCTGGGAATGTTAGCGATCCAAAATCTTAGAATTGAGTAGCTTGCTACCAGTCGCATAGTTTTGCCAAAGTCTTATGAATCTCGTTCAACTCTTTGTTTTTATTTTACAATCCACTCCCGCTCAAGAGGTTTTTTTTCACACAGCGGTGCAGTGGCGCATTGGTTCGAAACACAGGTAGTACTGTGCTTCAATGGCGTCCGAGGGTGGTGTCCAGACTAAATGAGGTCATTTGTTATGTATGGCATTGTATAATTCCAGAAATTCTTTTGAATCTTCTTTGGTCATGATCATTATCCGTTCAGAATTGACATTGATTCGATGATGCTAACCACTACACCATGCTCATCCATTTCTTTCGAGTGAATTTCCTTATTTTTTGTAATTGTAGTCAACAAAATTGACAACAAAGGCACATCGCCTAGTTCGACAAAACCTACACAACTCTCCCCAATCGTATGCCCTCTTTATCCAAAAATCTTGCAAGGTAATGTTGCTGTAGGGCGTTAGGCATGAGGAACAAAACGACGGCAAGTCTTGTCGAGATTTCCTAAACTTTTGACCCGACTCTCTATGGTTTCTTGCACATCCAACTGCATTGAATGTCATCCATGAAAAACTTGCTTAACGCTTGTAAACAGCTTTAATGGACCTTTTGGGTTCATGTGGCGCTACAGTCCGGGGTGGACCTGGACCTCAACCAACAAGCGTCTCCAGCCAGCTCGATCTGTAGCCAGCTGCCTCCAGTTTTGCACGCTAAGTTGGTTGAAGTCTCCTTTCACCTGCGTGCGCCAACTGAGTCGCGGTCTTCCTCTACTGCGCCGTCTCTCGGGTGTGGATTCGAAAATGTCCCCCCTTGGGCTAGCGTTCTAATTATGCCTCTCGAAAGTAGAATCTAAGTAGAATAAGAAGACGGTTCATAGGTACCTTCTAAAGCTCACAACTCGCTTACTCTCAGGTGTAATCACAGCCTTAAACACTTAACTAGGCGTGGCAAGAAAGATCTAGTTGTAGGTAGTCTTGATCTCTTGATCCAGTCATCAATGTTGGATTTAACCTCTTGTCTACTCTAAGAGTCGTGGGTATAGTCGTAACCGTTAAAGTCCACCTAAAATTGTAAACAATCGTGTGGGCTTTATCAAGTCATGGCTTTCAAGACACCCATGGTTTAAGGCTTCAAAATTGAAGACGACAAAGGATTCAGACGCACATTTGAGAAGCTAGCCATGGAAGCAATGGGAACACATGAGTCTACGTAGACACGAACTTAGTCTTAGAATTAGTTTTGGAGGCATTCGTCGCAATAGACGCGGACGTATTCATTCGCATTCGTCGATGTATGTAGATATTGACGCAATCGAAAAAGTATTTCGGAACGTACTCCTCGATGTATATACGGACTCAATCGCGGACATAATTGTAGAAGTAGTAGTGCCTCCATTTATTGAAGACTGTCGCGATGTCGATATTATTCGTCATGTAGCCCCAGCGGAAATCGCCTTAATCGCCACGAAAATTAAATTCAATCGAGCAAAGATCACACATCAAACAAAGAACCCAAAATCGGAAGTAAGACGATTTCAAAATGAACACTCAAAACCACTGCTGTTGTCGATCTTAATAAGACAAATTATTCGGATGGTACGCCACATCCTCTTACGAATAAAAATTAAAACGCTAGACTCGGCACACAAAAAATCGCGCAACCCAAATGACACCAAACAATACCCCCGCTCTCCGGAGCCAGCTAGCCAGTCAGCCAGCCAACCAAAATCAACATCATCATTCAATTTAAGGCAGCATTTAGCGTCCTCCTTCTGCGCTGTGGTGCACTTTTGTTTGTCGCTTTTCACGAGACAAACAAACAAAACTGTGTTGTAGTGTCCTTCCATTGCTTCCCCATCTCCATCTGTCATACATCGGTCGTGGCCATCGTGCGCGCATCATCATCATCATCCGAGATAGCACACATCATGGCCAATCTTTTGCCCCTCGGTACATGACAATCATTGCCAATTGTAATTCTTCAGCTCTGCTTGTCTTTTGTCTGAGCTTTTATTTTCACAAAACGGACAAAAGCGCTTAGCCTCCGAGAATGGGTTAGCGATATTATTAGCGAGCCGAAACCCAGCACACACACACACACATACGCACGTGAATATTTATTTTTCGCGCCAAGTGTATATGATGTACACCATCATCAGCCATCATCATCATCATCACCGGACAGCGGGCATCAAATAATTATAAACCGTAAGAATATGGCCCCGAAGGACTTACCTGCTGATGCTGGCGCTGCTGTGAACGAAGCACAAAAATAAACACACACGGCGGCGCTTCCCATTATTGACGATCAGTTAAACAAACACAAGCAAAGCACGGTGCATGTGAGGAGAAAACCACAAAACGGAATTAAAAGCCGAGTCAACAAGACCAAAAACGTGCAGATATCCAGCGTAAAACATCAGTCGGAAGAGCCAAGAGGTGAAGGTTCTGCTGGGTCTGTTGGTCCTGCCGGTGTGTGAATTTATGTGATGTTTGTTTCAATCAGAAATTGCTCGTTTGGGAACTCTACACCTGTCGGCTGAGTGGGGAAAGTGTGAAAATTGACCTCATTAACGCTGGATGACATGATCGTGTGAGCTTTCTTTGAAGTAGAATTCATGGACATAATATACAGACCTATCTGGCGGTAATTTTCGACCTTTTCTGACCAAAATCAAGCGACGATATGACATTTTAGTTCTATTAGGTAACGTCTGCTAAAAAAAAGAGCGGTTCCACTGTGAAATTCGGTTCGAAATTGACTGGTTTTGGTCAACAATTTAACGCAACTAAATTTTGATGACCAGATTTTGACGACCTACTTTAAATGTCTAAGACTGACAGACGAATAAACAGCTTTTGATGATACTAAGGTCAGATTTTAGGCTCTAAAAACTTGTTGCAACTTTTATGTGTTGTTTTAGAATGAGCAGATTCTCATCGAAACAGAAGGAATTATTTTTGAACAAATTTTGATCAAAATTCTCAATAATTGATGCCAAATTCAACACATATCTGTTTCTCATAGAAACAGAGGGAATGTGTAGAGGTTTAGGGATCTCGAATTGTTTTTGAACAAATTTTGATCAAAATTCTCAATAATTGGTACCAAATTCAACACAAATCTGTTTCTCATAGAAACAGAGGGAATGTGTAAAGGTTTAGGGATCTCGAATTATTTTTGAACAAATTTTAATCAAAATTCTCAATAATTGGTACCAAATTCAACACAAATCTGACTTGCTTCTGACTTACCGATCACTCTGTTCAGAGACTACATGAAAGTTCAATCGGTCTCTCAATGTTCAATGTGAAATTAATAAAACAATCCACCTGAGGTCAAAGTAAACAAAAGGGCAAGCATACCCCTCCGGCTCTTGAACACTTCTTCCTCTTTCCAAGGATAAGGAATCCAACAACCAAAGCCAATAATTACATCGATTCGGAGTGAAAAAGGCAGCAGATGCTCTGTGTGTGAAATAGCCCCCGGGGGCTAAACTCGAAAAGAGATAATTTCCGTCCGTAACCGACCTTCGTGTGTGAAACTTTGTTGCTTTATTTTTTTTTTCCTCCGTCTGTCCGTGAAGCAATCCACGGTGCATTCCTATAATCATCAGCAAAATAAACACACTAATCGATCACTCTCTTAACGAGGAGATCCCCTGCTAATAAGGTGTTGATCTTGTTCGATGTTCGATCATCGTTTTCATGAGTGAACGTCCGAGTGCAGGTTAGTGTCTCGTGTAATTAATGGTGCTAATAACGACTTGGATAATAACCGTATCTCTAGCTAGCGTCTCATACATTTGACTCCAATTTAATCGCTGGAACCCACTAACCGATCAACAATTACATAGAAATGAGAAACAACAAACCACTTTGTGCTGCTGTTGAGTAAACAAACAGCGAGGCATTAGTGCCAACACTTTAATTGAAGATGCAGAACCGGTCCAGCTTGGCCTCCGGGAGAGACGAAGACAACAACGACGACGACGGCGGCCGGCGACTCACGCAAATCTAATGTTTCTCGTAGAATATTTTAGTTTGAGAAACTGTTCACGCATAGCACGGCCTGTCGAGCTCCAAACGCTTGGCGTAAATGCAATTAAATTAATATGTCAGATTTATCATTAGGAAGAGGCGTCGCACACGAGTCGTCGGTCGTCCAGAGTGTCTGATGAGTTACTGTGTCATCTAGGTGACAGCCATAAACTTGAGCTAGTACTGTGAGTCACAGGTTTGTCATGGACTTAAAAAAAGGGAAAAACTCTAACCATAGGCTTTGCTAGACTATTGTTGGGGACATTCTAAGACGCTAATCTTCAGAGTTCTATGTAACCACGAAATGCATTCAAAAGAACGCGGGAAACGTTTGCATGCACAAAAAACAAGTCACGGCCTTTCGCCGCCGTTCGCCTCTACATCCCGACCTGGTCAAATTGGTCGGTTAAACCCAGTGTTCGCCTAAAAACCTCTCAAATCCTAAAGCCTTTGATTCTGTTTGTCTCAAAATTGTCAGTAGTATCGATTTATCTAAGCCGTTTGTTCAAGCCTAACTTCCAATGATCTCTTCATCTGAGTTCAAGGCATGCCTTCAGTAGTTTTGGTGCTATTCAAGGAAGTTTTGCAAGCTTTGAACCTTTGAAACCGCTGTTTTCTCTTTGAGCCCTTGATCGGTCTTCGCTTCAAACTCGTGCTGACATTTTGAGTTTCGAATTTTCTGCTTTCGACTCCAGAAATCTTTGAAACAAAACTAATGTTTGTAAGTTTTCGGTCATAATCTTTGAGTCACTGATTTCTTCTATCTTCTGAAGGCAGCTTAACCCATAAAAATGGGAGCACTGATCGTTGTAAGTTTTTGCTTCATCTAATTCCCCAAGAAGAGCTTAAACATTGACTCAATTCTTGCTTCAACATTCTTAGAGAAGACTGACACCTCTAAGCTTCAAACCTCTAAATAATTTTTCCATTTTTAAGCTAGACATCTGCTGGCACTGATCATGGCTAGCTTTTGCGTCATCTAATTCGCCAAGAAGAGCTTAAACATTGACTCAATTCGTGCTTCAACATTCTTAGAATAGACTGACACCTCTTAGCTTCAAGCCTCTAAATCGTTTCCAATATTTAAGCTACACATCTGCTGCCACTGATCATGGCAAGCCCCTGCTGTTACAAGACTCCAAAAGTAGCACTTTAAAGCCTTGTCATTCTTGTTAAGGACAAAATCTCGTCTGATACTTCTGTTAATCTAGGACTGTGTAAACCTAAGCCTTAGTTCTACAGTTTCTGCAGAGTTTTTGTGACCCACTGCACCTGAAACGTCGCCTCTTCTTCCCACCACACCATACTGGTCGACAACCAACTTCCTCTCGATGCAGACGAGATATGTTCCCCACGTTTAATTGTTGAACAATTAATTTGCTGGTCAAGTCTTCATCATCGTCGTCGTGTTTCACAGCAGCCCCGTATTCGTATTCCAAGTGCAGCAGCGCTCAGTAAACCGATGATACACTATGCGAACATGCAATGATTAATTGCATTTCACACAGATGTGCTCGCATCTCTCTGAGGCCCAGAGTCTCAGCTCCGCTTCGCTTCAAGCAGTTCCAATTCATTTCACAAACCCAAACCAGATACACACGCCGAGTGCGACCAGCAGACAGCAATTGCAGGCGCAGCAGAACAAAACAGTCATTAGCACGTAATTCAACAACACCGTCTCACCATCTCACCATACCGTCTCATCGTCACCACCGTGAACATTATCATAATCAGGTAACCACCAAACAACAGATTATTATATTACCGCCATAAAGGTAATAATAATAGGACCAACGAGGCTCATTGCTATGTGTGATGTGTGGCATGCTGTGGTAGCTCTGTTGCTTCCCGCCCCCGTCGTGTTCGACACTCTCACTACTCGTGTTTTGGCCGTGTACCACTGGCGCTAGCGAACAATTCGCAGCCATGGCGCACCCGGTGCGGTGCGGTGGCTCTTCGCGACCTAAACCTCTCACCTTTACCTAGGCTGCTCATTGTTCATTGAGGACGACCAACACAAAAGAAAAAATTCCACCACATTTGAACTGAGTGAGAGATCTTGTTGAATCCCGTGCCTTCCCTGGCCAATCTTTCACCGGGAGTTTACTAATCATTCATTCACAGTCCTAGTCACCGTCAGTGAGTTCTAGATTTTGATTCCGCTCCACTGCAAGCCCAGTTGAATGTGAGATGTATGCCCTTTCACAACCACAACCATAGGCCCTAACTTGCTTCTTTTTTTTTCTCCTCCCCCTCGCCTGTTGTTCTGCCTGCGTCTTTTAATTAATTAAACGTTTTTGGATTTAACACCATTAAAGCCCGCATTACAGTATGCTGCTGTAGCTGCTGGTGTGGCTCAACGAGTGGAAGGAAATTCTTTTGTACACATGCATGGCCAAGAGTTACATACACATGCAGTACACGGAATTGTGTTGTTCTAATTTTTTTTTTTTTCTTATTTGTTTTAGTACTAAGAAGAGAATAAGAAACGTAAAACAAAAGCTCACGCATACTTCTGCAATGGGTGCTGATTTTTTCGCACCACAACCGTGTAACCAGTGTTAGTTAAGGTTTTGAGGTTTAATTGTTGGTTCTATGATGAAGCGTTGCCAATGTGTGGGAAGTTCAGTAGTCTTGGGGGTGACTTACACCGGGTTTTTTTTTCAAACTTAACCATCAATCCTGGTATGTCCTTGCCAAGACTGTTGAAGCTGCTGATGTGGCTCAGATTTCTTGGCTTGACCCTTTTTGATACCAACCCACTTAAGCTTCTGAACAAAAGTTGCACAAAACTCGGCGTAAATTCTTCAAGACGAGGCTTAGAGTTGAATTCTAGAAGAATCCTCAGTTTTACAAATTCATCGAAGAAGCTACTTAAAAAGACTTGGAATTGCTCTTTATAAGCCAAGCTTTGGGCAGATATTTAATTGATATTTAAGCCTCCGATTTCAGATTAAATTCTGGGGTAAGCGTCAACTCCACAAAACTCGGCTTAAATGCATGGCTTGCCAAGAACCCGACTCTTACCTGAAGGTTGAAGAGTGCTTGCTTAATCCAACTTAGTAGTCATCATCACTTTGGTATTGATCATAGCTAGTCGGCTTAAGCCAACCTTTTAAAGCTATGGTGTTGACCCGTTCACTGAAATGAGACGCAAGTCCAGCTTAAGGTTTTTTTGTTGGCTACCGTTTATTTTACATTCAGTTTTGGTCTGTGACTTAACAAGCGTCTTTAATCTTGAGCTTACCTCATATCTTAGGCTTGGCTTAGACATTTTTCAACAAAAAAGTGACGGTTTGAAAAGTTTGTCTTGATGGTAAACTTCTAGCTTGAAACTAGGTTGGTGTCGATTGCTAGTATTTTCCTTTCAAAACCTTAGAACCAGTTCCCCGCTTGGAATCTAGATCCAACAACTTTTCGTTCGTTTAGTAGTACTCAAGGTTTGATGGCAGCTTAAATATCATGGCATATCTGCCCTGGTAAGACGCACGTATCGCTTTCAATTGTCTTTTAGTGAATAGAGCCTCCTGTAGCTTAAAGCCCTTTCTCTTGGATCATGTAACAGTGCTTATAGTAGCTCCGCTTTTATAGTGGCAGTAGGTGATGAGGCCGAACGACGTTTTAAACCCCTCGTCACTCATCTGTTGCATCCATAGATCTATAGGTTCCCCTCTCAAAAGGAATCCTTCCTTCTGAGAATTTTTTAAACGAAATTCTCATTTCCCATCACCACGACCACACTGGTGGTGCGACCAATTCCCCACCGGTTGTTTCAAGTTTCGTTGTTTGGCACACACCTCACCACAAGTACTCTCGCACTCTTCCCTTCTCTCTCTTTCATTCTTACGCTCTTTCCATGCCGCATGTACATGTGAACTAGAGCTGAGCTGCATATGGTCATGTTTCGTGCCACAAGTAATGTGTGTGAGTTTTTTTGGTTTTATTTTCAAGTTCTCATTCTCTCGCGTCAAGTGAATGAAAAGAATATGATTTCTCGCTCTCTGTCCCACCCCCCCGGCTTCGCATTCAGCGTCATCCTTGCACTTTTCTTTCTTTTCCCAAAGCAAACGTAGCAAAGGTGTCGAGTGAAAATTATTACACATTTGCACAATTTAAAGATTATACGTGTCATGAGATGCACATACATGTATCTACTGTGTAGTAGATACAAAAGGTATCTCATAAGGGAGATTTGCAATGTATCTCAAGGGAATTGAGTGATACCCTATCGCTGACTATCTGTTGGACTATCAGTGCACGGTTTTTAGAAAGTCCTTTGTAGCCCCTACATGCTTAGACCAATTGCGAATAGTTAAGGACTAAGGCAACCTCATGGCCTTCCAAAAATGATGCATGGATACGAAAAGTACGGCAAACTAGTAGAAATGTCGACCTACTCTCTCTTCTATGTTCGCTACGTTACCAGCCTCGTTTCCTCACTCATCTACCCTACAACCTAGTATGGACGAAAAAAAAAGCAAAATGACACCACATAGCCAAGGTGCGACTCAATGACTTGACGACCTGACATCGACGACGACGACTTGGCGGCGATTCTTCTTATCCGTGACATGTGTGAAACGCCAGGCAAATTCATAATTAATTAAACGGATGGGAATCATAGCAACACCTCGTCGTCTAACACCTGCAACAATAAAAACAAACGCGCTGCTGGAAAACCAGCACCAGCACCAGAAACAGCACAACAAAAAAAAAGCGACGAAAGCAGGAAAATCAATGGAAATTCACTGTCAATGGCGCGGCGATGGTAGCCCTGGTGGTGGTGGGGATTTTTTTTTTCCACACCCCGCATCCCCGCTCGAGTACACAATGGCCCCGGCTTACGTATAAAGGCGCACAGAACAAACAAAAGCCCACGGAAAGTGTGAATAATGCGGACATTAAAAACTCGGCACACAAGTTGCGGTGTTTTGCACGCATTAACACTACGCGCCACTGTATGGATGAAAAAATACAAAAAAAAAAAGTATCTAAACGCAAGAGTGAGATACGGGAGGAAGGTGAGAGATACGCACTGCAGCATGATACCACATGTGAATTTATTTTTATTTTGTAATGAAAGTTGACGTACGAGATGTGGTGTTTGTTGTCGTTGCTGACGAGGAGAACATGTGCAACGCGGGTGCGTTTTTGAAGTTTTCGCACGTCGACCGGACAGTGCGTGCCAAAGTAACCCCGCGAGTCCTACCGTGGGCACCACGGTCCGTCAGTCAACTCAATTCATATGAGTGTGTGCCAAAACATATTCATCATGGTAAAACAAAAATGGTGTAGCTCTTGTGGTACTATTGCCGCCGGCCTGTCTACTTTAATTATGATTACGGCGTTTGACTAATCGGGGGTTGTTTCTTGAGCGTACCATTGCACATGGCGAGTGGCGGCGCGAGTTGGTATGCCACAGAGGTG
Source organism: Matsumyia berberina (assembly GCA_917880715.2). Taxonomy (NCBI): domain Eukaryota; kingdom Metazoa; phylum Arthropoda; class Insecta; order Diptera; family Syrphidae; genus Matsumyia; species Matsumyia berberina. Next base: position 78,163,805 of record OU862871.1, on the reverse strand, counting down.
TGGAAAGAAGGTGGTCATTTGCCCCAGTGTGATGGTGAAACTTACTGAAAAGATTTATATCTTAAAGTAAACGGAATGCATTTCAGAGTGAGAAAAAGGCAAAGTGACAGATATGTCTGAAGTGGATTTGTTATATGGGGGGGTACCCGCAGATTTGCCAAAGTTGTCAAAGTGAAAGGTTTAGCTAGTGACACCCCTTTCATTCTAAAAGAGCTTTAAACTTTGCTTTGGTTGTCACTACTTATATGTACTTGTCTCCACTCTTGAAGATTCTCCACACTTAGGGGGCGCTACAAATCGGGGTGAACTTAATCCTCAGCCAAAAGAGTCTCTGGTTAGCCCGGTCTTTAGCTAACTGCCATTTGCGCATTCCAAATTGGTTGAGTTCGTCTTCTAATTGTGCACAGAACCTTAGAAGTATTCTTCCTCTTCTGCGTTGTTGTCACTTTTAGCATTAAGAGTTTGGTGTCCATTTGCTGTATACATACAAAACATCCAATGCCCGGTTTTTTTTCAACCAAACTAAGGAGGAGATCCAACCACAAACTATACGAACTCCACAGAGATTTCTCGTTAAAAGTCATACAAAACGGACTGTTAAGCTTGGCTTAGAAGAATTTGTACTGAAGCATGACTAACCACGAGCATAGAACGTTGAAGCAGAGCTAGAATGAGATTCAATTATATTAGTCGTTCTCCCGCAATGTCTGACGACCATAAGTAGCGTCCAAGCAAGTTGCTGAAATGACGTCATTCTCTTAATCACTCTCAAAGTCTAGTTGGTTCTGTTCCACTATTCGTTTGAAGCGTCTTTGTAGCAACCCAGTTCATCGCAATTTAGTAGAAACCCAAGTCAGAGACTTGCTATTGTGTCTTTAGCCATTTATTTTCAGCTGCTTGTCGAACCTTTTGTAAATTTGGGAATGAATCTGACCAAGTAAGCTTCACTTAAGAGTGTAAAGACTCTAGACTGATTATTATCGCAATGGGTGTACCTTTGGTCCAAGTGTATCTGTTTACTAATGAAACATTCCAAACTGTGACAGCACTCTAAGCCCGGCTTAGGCTTTAAGATTGTTCCACAAACTTAAACAGAAATCTTGTTTTGACACTGCCTTTGTTACAGAATTCAAAGCCCGACTTTGTCTATCAACTTCTTACATTTTAGGATCTCAAACTCTATGGTTTCCTTTGTCGTGGCTTGGTAGGCTTGTAGAAACTAGAGAACAACCATATGGACCTTTCTAAAAACCCTTATTTTAAGTCTAAGCAATGATCCTTAGAGTGATCAGTGCTTGAAGGACAAGAAAACTTGGCTTTGACTTTAAGTCTAGACCTCGTGTTAAAGAAACGATTAAGGGCTCAGTCGGAGATTTTTTGTTTAAGCTGAGCTTCGTGAAACACTACGCTTAACTTCTTTTTGAAGATTAGAGGCCAATTGCAAGAATCTAGTTGAAAGTTTTAGGCTTGAAGTGAGACTTTGCATGCTACACTAGATTACACTCCTTGTCGTCAAAATGCCCTTAAGGTCTACTGACAGTGATAAGTCATCGAGACAAGTTTTTTTAATTGGCAAAACAGTGTGACCAATCACAGTCTCGGTCTGATGAGCATACCTTCCATAGACAGTCTCCAACTTCTTGTTGTGAAAGGCGACCAAGGTAAGAACCAGATTTCACTGATATCGATTTCGATATGAAGTTTATGACCCATGATGTCACAACGGGGAGTGAAGGTTTACAACTGCTTTCAGTTGTAGGTTCTGCTTCAAACTTTTCTCGGTTGGAGGGCATTTGAAGGATCGATTAGACGGGACTTAGTGGAATAGAACATTTTAGCACAAAAAGTGGGAACTTGTCCGAAAATGTTACTTTTTCATGGCTGCGCTTGGTATTATATTCCTGATTTTAGGGTTAAAGCCCAAAGTTTGAGCTAATCATTTAAGCAGAACGAGGGGATGAGGGTTCTAAAAGACTTGGGAGAGGTCTGGGTTTCGAATTTGTGCCCAAATTTTGTACCAAAAAAACGGTCAAAAATTTTTGGAAACTGTCTCGACATTTTGAACTAAAATTGTACTTTTCTTCATCCTATGCAGATGTTACAGTGCATATGGCTGCAATGTTGTATATGTAGATGAACTTTCATTGGAAATTCCCAATTTTTCGACGTGGAAAAGTTCAATTTTAGTACTAAAATTTGCCGACACCAAGTTTCACTGGCCAACAAAGTGCCCACAAGCCCCTTCGCCCGATGTAATTTCAACGGATTATCGCTGTTTTCATTGCTAAGCCCTTCGATTGAAAAATTTCAAACAAAAACCCACAGTCCGACACAGCACCTCTTGACAAACCCCCTGTCACATTCTTCCGCCCTTCGCGGTGCAGCTTGATGAAATCCATTTAAACGACAATAACATGTATCTATCACTTCAAAAGTATCACTTCGAAGTATTTAGCATACACTCATCCAACATCGGGGGTGTCGCGAATAAATATCCAGCAGCGGCTTAAGGGAACATGATTTCCTCGTGTCGTTGCCTATGTTGTGTGTTGCTCACCGCGCGTACATATCCATTGATGGCGGATTTAATTTTTTCCTTTCTTGTTGCTGCTTGCTGCCGTCCTCTTCTCTAATAGGATTGTTGTTTTCCCGAGGCAGCAACAGAGGAAAACTGTCAAAGAAGTTCGTCACACACACGGAATGAGAGCAGAACTGAGCTACCACAGCCGCGAAGCGAAAAAAAAAGGGTGTCAAACGGATACTCACCAAAGTGCGCTTAAGTATCTTTAGAGGAGGGTAAACCCCTCCATCGCCACCTTTAATCAGTTGAAGCACATTTATTCTACTTCTTGTTGTTGCTGATTCTTCTTTTTCTTCTTCTTCGACTGGTGGTGTTCTCTTCGTCTTTTGCGTCGTAGGTAGACTCTTCAGAAAGATTTTTTTCCATATTTCCATAGAAAAACTTCGGTTAGCAATATTATATCGGCGGGGGGATACAACCACGAAAAGAAAAAAAACCGAAGAACCATGCAAAAGGTTCCGCTTCCACATACAATGTTTGGTCGAGGCGTTGTACTACCGAAAAGGGATTTTGCGAAATTTAATACGCAAATATGTAGGTATCCGCTTCCCCTGTGTAGTTTAGTGCTGGCCCCCCGAGCTCTGTTCTCGTGTTCCACACACAAACACTCGACAGACGAGGCAAGGGGAAACCGAAAAATCTTTTCAGTACAGACGGCCAATTGCGTTTTGTAAGGAAAAGAAATTCTGCTCATATACAACACATGGGCTTAAAGGACCGCTACTGCTTGGCACATCATTTGTCGAAAGGATATGCGCTTTTTTCGGGTGCAGAACTTAAAGAAGCTCTCGTGCCTTCTTTCTTTAGAGGGGGAAAAGTTGCCTTACCTTACGTTTGAAATGTAAATGCCTTCTTTTCAATTTTCTCCCTAGAAGTGGGCGCGCTAGTCCTTGTGTCTATGTGTGAATTTTCTCACGTCCTTGTGTGGATGAATTGAATTTTTATAAAGGACTCAACTTCTTTTGAAGCAGGAAGCTAAGGCTAATTGAGTTTGTTGAGGCGGGGGGTAAAATTGCCTGGAATTAGGTGTAATTTTCGGAACTCAAAGTGGTATTTCTCAAGAGGTATTTCTTCAGTAATTTCACTTTCAAAGTCTGATATTTCCGTTTATTTCGGAGGTCCTTGAGCGGAGAAAGCACGGCCTCTAGGTGGTGTCCAAAATGTAGGAGCATGTGTGGACAGGAGAGTGAGTAAGACCGCAGATTTTAGGTAAATTGCAAGGCATTTTACTTAAAGAATCAGCCTACAAGAACGGTTGTCCTTCGATCGAAAAATGACCAACATTTAGGCACGCCTACGTCTTTGGATGTAACACTTGTCTTTCAGCTGATGGTTGGTCAATATTTACTACGTCATTAGCTATGAGATCAACACCCCAATTAGGTTGAGAAGTTATGTTTAATTTACCCCCACTAGACCATTTCGTAAAGAGATAGGTACCATAGCCAGCAGAATCGGCATCGACTCCCCAGACTACTGCAGGAGCTGTCCGGATGCGGAAGAGACAGAAACCTTCAAGCACTTACTCTGTGAGTGTTCCAACCTCCAAAACCGCCGACTCCGACACATGGGAAACAGGCTGTTTTGAGAACTGAGTAACTTAACAGAAGTACCGATAATGAGTATACTCCACTTCATTAACTTTGACAGACCACCTATTTAAAACCCAAGGTTGGAACATGGACCACAGCACAAAGGAGAACGCAATGGAGCAGTAGGCCCCCGTGGACGCTCAGTCATTGGGCTGGGCACTTCCCCCAATAATCTAACCTAACCTTACCTACTACGTCATAGGCCCCAATTTTTAGTTTCTTGACGAACTAGGGTTGACTTTCTCCGCACGTTTTAAAGTTCCTTCTTCCAAAAATTGACAACTTTGCTGCGAGACTTACACAGAGAAAGTTATGGATAATATTCGGTCCCACTACTTTCTTTCCGTTAATGAAAGGTAGGACTACTCAGAAACGGACTATCTTTCTTAGTACTGTGATGAAAGCAGTACTGTTGAGCTAATTAGGACGTTAAAGGTGCCACGCAAGTCCTTCAAAACCACGCTATCTCCGTCTGTAGCCACCGATCAGCTTCACTAGAGGACACCTTCCGAGTGCTTGCTTTCAACAGTCTCTCCTTACTTGTTGCTTTTGCATAGGTTACCTGCCTGAGTTTGCATACTCTTGAAAGATTAACGGCTTACGATAAGGGGCTGGGTGTGTGGTTAGTGCGTAAGACTGCTGTGCAAGCTAGCGGTTTTTTTTTTCTCGCAGCTCTACCTCTCAGCGGGCAATGGCAAACCTTCGAGAGTTTAATTTGTCGTAAAGAAATTTCTAAATTTGCTGCTAGTAGTCGGCAATAATTTCTCGGTTCCTAGCATTCGTATGAACAATTTTGAACCCTCAACCTACTGAAGTGGTTGCGAGAAGCTAGGCTTTGACCCACTGTTAGTTGTTGTCCTCTTTATTGAATTTTGAGCAGGTCTTTCCCCTTCCGGTTTTGATTCCCGAGAAATTCTTTCGCCTGCCTTAGTTCTGGGTGTTCTTCGGACTCCTTCCACAGAATTCTATGCCTTTCCAACGAATATATTATCTGATCTTTTCTTTGTCAGCTTCACGTACCACTAACTTCAGAAGTTGTGTTAGCTGCTTTAAAGCCTGACCCGTCGCAAAGGCTTATATGTGTCTCCGAAACTCTTAAGATTTGATTGGGATCGATTTGAACGAAAGGCGAAGATGGCGATAAGTCTGAAAATCCTCGTTGGCAACTCTTTCTTAATCTTAGTACAGAAGTACGCAGTCTAATTGGGTGTACATCTGGTGCCTGGGGTTAAATGAGAGACTCTGCGAGTCTAGTTCATCTTCCGAACCCAATACAGCCCCATAAAACACTTCTTAGGCTTAGCGGGTGACAAGTCAGAGTTGGCGCCTATACTGTCTGAGGTTGGAAAACTTGTAATACCGGCTTCTGTCGAGTCCAAAAATGTGCTCAAAACATCTTTCTTTTTTTTTTTTTTTTTGTTTCTCCGATACCTGTCTTGTTCAGCTTTAAAAGCACGGTTGGATCTGGCCAATCCCCACTTCGGAAACGCGCCCAGAGTCGAAAATGAAATCACACTATCCTGGGTTTAGCAGGTACCTAGTCTCGATCAGCTGCCTCAGGTTCATTCATTCATTTTCAAGATCCCGCTTATCCACTATGAGGGTCGCGGGGTTAGAATGCTTAAGTGGACTCTCCGCATCTCCCGATCTTCCGCCATCGACTCTAGGTTATCAGGGGCTATCCCCGTTCGAGCAGAGGTGAGATATCAGACTTGGTCTAACCATCTCATCCTAGGTCTACCCAGGGACACCTACATACCTGATGGCACGTCTTGGAAGTCAAGTTGCGCACATGCGTTAAACGTCCCCAAACCATCGAAGTATGGATCTTTCCCTTCGAAGAAGTAGCTGCTCGACATCAAGAGCCTCGCGTATTCTGGTGTTCCAAACTCGATCCCGACGAGTTACCCCAGTAATACAGGGTTTTTCAATAAGAGCCCTACAAAAGTTTTATTAAATAAAACAAAAACGGTTTTGGATATCAATGAAATTCTTTATTCCTGTGAAAGTACGTTCGATGCCATTATGTATGGAACTCGATTTCTTTTGCATGGCCACCACGGGCACGCTTGCAGAAATCCAGACGCTGAACCCAATTTTCGACGGTTTTCAAGCATAAATCGGCCGATACTGCTGCAATTTCACGTTCGATATTCGTACGAAGTTCATCAATCGTCGCTGGCTTGTTGGCATAGACCATAAACTTGACGTAGCCCCACAGGAAATAGTCTAACGGGGTCAAATCGCACGACCGAGGCGGCCAAGCGACTGGACCATTTCGTGAGATAACAAGTTCTCCAAACTTGGTTTCCAATAAATTGATTGTGACATTCGCTGTGTGGCTTGTGGCGCCGTCCTATTAGAACCACATGTCCTCCAAGTCCATATCATCCAATTGGGGCCAAAAATATTCGGTTATCATTGAACGGTAGCGATCCCCATTCACAGTAACGTGCCGGTCTTGATCATCACGGAAGAAGTACGGCCCAATGACGCCGCCGGCCCATAAACCACACCAAACCGTAATTTTTTCGGGATGCAATGATGACTCATGGAGTACGTGTGGATTGGTGCCTGACCAATACCGCATATTTTGTTTATTGACGAAGCCATCCAGCCAGAAATTATGACGACCATAAATTGGACGTAGCGCTCTTAACGTTGAGGCCACTGACTCCGAATTTCGGTAGTAAATTTTAATAATTTCGACTCGTTGTTGGCTCGTATACCTTTCCATCATGAAATGGCAAACCTTACTGAAGAGAAATGTCAAAAAACCGCAAGAAAAATATGGCGTCGTTTGCTGTCCCTGTCGCTCTACTTTTGTAGCGTCCCTATTGAAAAACCCTTTACAACGAAAAAATCTCATTTCGGGAGCTTGTATCCGCCTCAGGATCGATGTGAGGATTTGAGGATTTTAGCCACGCAAAGAGTGAGTCCCCAGCGGACTAGAGTAGGTATGACGAACGATAAGGCTCATTCGCTAGTGAACTTTAGCGATGCGAACAGTCACTTGATCCACTATGTCGAATCTTCGTCGAATGGCCATCCTCTTCTATGTCGTATTCCATCGGCATTTCCAAATACCTACCTACTCGTGTCTCTAAATTTTCGTTTAGAACAAAAAAAAAAAAATTCAAAATTCTAAATGGTGTATGTCCGAGCGATCCGCCCCCCACGTACACCTCTATATACACAATTTCCTAGAACAAGTTCCAAAAATACTTAACTCTCAGCCATATACCCGACAAGGATGCACCACCAAGTCGAGTCCCACGTAGTCGCCAGCCTTAGCCATGCGTGTACATATAGCCCGCCGACTGTCTGCACACGGAATACAAAATATTTCCACTTATTTACTTCGAAACGAAAAGCATGTACAAGTCTCTCTGTACACGGGTTTGTGTATCGTCAAAATGACGGGAGACACCTCATGAGTGCATTTAAAACTATGATCACATCACACATCACATCGTCCTCCCCAGCACCTCAGCACCACCTTTTGTGAGGCACATCACGAACAGTTTTTTTTTGTTTTCGGTTTTGTTTCCCTCGATCCAATACGACAAAACCCCTGTGTGGTGTCTCTGTTTGGTGGTGGTTTGACGGCGCGGACCCCTCTGCCTGCCGCCGAAAATCCACCACGGAATGGACGTGCAAATGCGACAAAAATTATGAAACAATTCATATTTGATTCAACGTTGTGAGCAAGCTGCTCCGATTAAATATTCTAGATGCGTTTTTTTCCGTCCAATTTTATGTGTCGAAGACGGGGAGCCTCCACTTGGCCATTGTTCTGGAGACAGGGTGCTGAGGTGGCGGCAGGATGGTGTGATGTTTTGGAAGCACAATGTTTCGGGTTTTATGGGTAACGAGTTGAGGGTTTTATTTTTAAGGTGTGCAATTTTGGTCATTAAATGCTGTGAAGTCGAGTGCGCTGACTGAGAAAGATCTGGGGAGTAGGGTGTGTAAGGCAATTAAGATACACTTTTGACACTTTATGTCTGAGCATAGGGTTTTGGTGCTTGGAGCGGACCCAGGAATTAATTAGTATTTCATCTACTATCAAGCTGACCTAGTGGTCAGTGGTTCCTTTGTACGAAAAATGTAACACGGACAACATGAATAGTAGCGAAAAGCTAGGTCTTGGCTCATCCCGAGCTATCGCGCCAGCTTTTTTATCAAGTTGACCGATGTATGAATGCAAGACTACCTCCAGACGTTTTGAAGGTCCGTCTACTACGTGTCTACCTCATGATCTGTTTACTTCCATCTAGCCTCTGCTCATCTCGGTCTGTTTAAATTGGAGCTGGCGCTAGTTATCAGATGTTTTTTTCAGCTCTATCTTCCCTGAAAACAGACAGGCGTGTTAATCACAAAAAGCGGTTGCCAGTGTCGAATCAGTCCCAGCTTCTTAGACCGATCAACTAATTTCCTTCAGTGTATAGTTGCGATCTTTCCTTCTGTCTGTCTAAAGCCCTTACAGGCAGTGTTTGGTTGCAAAAATCCTCCTCTCTCTGCAATATCGACGCTTTTAGTTCATCATCTTCCCACTTTTTTGTTTTAACCCACTTTTGCATAAATATAACCTCTGAACGATTTCTATCAACAACCCTGCACTTCGCACACTGAATTCGCCCAAAGAATGTCTCTATTCGCCAACTTTTCCCTCAGAAGATGTCAAAAAGTCGTGCAAACTCTTTCTACTCACACTGACTTGCTTTCTCTTCGTTTTTCGCTGATGAGATCTGCATGATTGTGTAGTGCAATACGTTCCAAGTATGTAATGAGCTCCACAAAAACCAATCGTAGGAGTGCCGGTGCCTGCATTGTGTGGGCTTGAGGTTTGACACTTTTTGACAAAGTTTAAGTGAAAGAATTGTCCAGATGTGTCTGTCGAAAAATTTGACAAAAGGTTGTGCCGGTCATTCAATTGTTTGGAGCTAAATGGAAAATCCGGTGCGTATTTGTCAAAATTCGTGGAGTTTTCGTGGAGTTCTTGGGTAGCAGACAAGCTGAAACGTGAAATTTACGGCTATAGTGCGATCTCTTTCGAAGTTTCTTTACTGATATACCGTTCTTTGACTTTTCAACCAGATGCTGGTCAGTATCGTGCGCTTGTGTATATGTAGAGGGAGAGGAAGAGAGGTTTTTCGCTGCAATGGTAATTTCGAGATTTTGAGTTAAAAATTCTATGAATCTGTTGTTCCGTAGTGTGCTTTTCATCAGATTTGTCCTCTTCCAAGCAGGGATTTAGGTTGATTGTACGCCATTTAAGGTTTTAGAAAGAGAAGTGTCTCAGAGTCTAGGTGCACACTCTTTTTTAATATTTCTTTCGTCTTGAATCTTGAAATCCGTAGATTTAGACGTTGTCATAAACTCAGTAACCTTTTTTCTGTGTTTAAACCTCTAATAACAGCAAAATATTTTTTTCTACTTTCAGTGCCTCAAGAAAACTTCAAGAAACTTCAAGAACGCATCAAGAATGCTCAAGAAATATACTCGGGGTGAGTGTTTTTACTCGGTCACTCTTATGTTCGATAAGTGCTTAGGACCCTCCATTCCCGTTTCTCCTTCGCTGAAGCTATAGTTTTAAGTTTGCATATTTATTTGATATTTTTGAAAGGAAATTCAAACGATAATTTGATGAAGAGTCTCCTCTCTTAGGATTGGTTGTAGTAATTGTCTTCAACTTTTTTTCTCACTTTAGATGGGTCGGTCTCTTGAGTCTGATTTCGCCATCGTTGTCCACATTTATTCTCTCCCTGCATCATTCAATCTCTTTCTTCATTGTTCGCTTCTTTTTGGTTGCTTTCGTTCGGTTATCATTTTCTTTTTAAACTGACAAAGTTTTAAAGTTCTCTAGTCTCTGGGAAAAATCGACAAATTATCCTATTGATTATTCACGACCATTGTAAGCAATGATGATCTTCTTTTGGACTTTTACAGTAGTACATGGAACTTATTTGTTAAAAGAAACTCTTAACAGCAACACCTTCTCTTGGAGTGGATGCCATTCTAGTGCTATTTTCTACTGATCATTCCATAACCTCTCTGTTATTATCCTACGATCGTTTGATCGATCTAGAATTCACTCCTTGTCAATGTAGTGACTATCGTTCACAATTCTTCTCTCACCTTTCGGCGATGTAAAGTAAGACTACACATGATCGTTAGCTCTTAACTGTGACCCTCCAACACATTATTTGACACTGATTGCTTGGATAATGTCCAAACTATAAACTTTGGTTTTGTATCACTGTATATTTGCGTGGTCTCTAAACATCGTAGGAGTCCTCAGAAGTCTTATTTTTATTTTATTGGAGCAGTTTTCAAGCTCCATGTTATATGCACAGTCTACGATCATCAGCGATCAGAGCAAACTTTAGACGCATTATTCTATGTATAAGTAGCCTGTGACCATTTGCAGCAGTCTTTATTCGGATCAAACAGTTTTCAAATGCTTGATTGTTAACAGAGTCTACGATCTTCAGCTGCCTTATTCTATATATAGTATACGATCACCTACTATCGGAACAGTCTTCAGAAGTCTTTTGCCATCCTTATTCTACAATAATTCCACAACAACGCAAGTGCCTTCTGTTTACGATCTCTTTTGCCCTAGTACTTGAAAGAAAGCGACGCGTGTCTATGAAATGATCATGTCTACTAACCGTTTTGCGATCGCGCCTTTTGATCGGTCCGTAATCGGACCTACAAACCATTCTGTGGTCGCGTTTTCGGATCATTCTACGATCGCACATTCTGACCGTTTTGCGATCGCGTCTTTTGATCGGTCGATGATCGAATCTACAAACCATTCTGTGATCGCGTTTTCTGATCATTCTACGATCGCATATTCTGATCGTTTTACGATCACGCCCTTTGATCGGCCGGTGATCGGACCTACAAACCATTCTGTGATCGGGTTTCCTGATCATTCTACGATCGCACTTTCTGATCGTTTCACGATCACGCTTTTTGATCGGTCGGTGATCGGACCTACAAACGTTTCTGTGATCGCGTTTTCTGATCATTCTACGATCGCACAATCTGATCGTTTTACGATCACGCCTTTTGACCGGTCGGTGATCGCGTCTACTGTTAGGTTTACGACCGCGCCTACATATAATTCTCCAATGGCGTCTTCTGATCGTTTTCCGATCGCGCTCACTGATCTGATATACACCTTGTGGTTGCACTTGCGTTCAAATGACATTTCATCTAGATGATCGTGCTTCAAATTCCCCAAGTTCTCTGACTGAATTTCTACGTTTTATGATCGTGCACGTCTTCAAAGTAACGTCACCCCAAGGAAGTCGTCATACACAGACAGTTTTTTAGGTGATCGCCTTTCTAGCTCTTCACTCCAACTCTGATCATACCCACTGTCTAGAGTCCATCTTTAGACTAGCTTTAGCCTATCATAGGGTATCACATCACACCATCTACAACGACCCGTCCTCTTCCGTATTCTTTCGTCTCTCTATCTCTACTGACATTCCAATTCAGTAATCAGCGCGATCTATCACCGAATTTAACACGTCAAAAGCATTCCTCTGGCGACCATAAAAGCTCGCAACTCGCTCCAACCAAACAACCGATCAAAGGCATAGCGCCTGCTTAATATGCCAACTGGACGCTGCCAAAAATAAAGTACCCAAATTATTTTATGCAAATCCGCCCTCAAGTGTCCAAAAATTATGGTTACATTCAATCATAACAAACCCATAAAGCGAAGAGCCAAGGCGGACAGGCAGGTAAAACGTTCCCCGAGAACACAAAATAAAATCACATTACACCGCCCCGTACACGGTCTAAGTAGCCTCATTAGAAATTCTCAATTAGCGCGAGCGCGAGCGCTGGGCCCTGCAAGTGGGAGCGTGAACCCTTTGAGGAAGACGGCAAATGATCAACTAAAGCGTGACCACCAGGCAGTGTAAGCACCCGGAAACGTATGTAATGCCTGCACTGAGGCTGCGGTGGACATGTGTACACACGGCCACGGACACCGTAGCTAATTAGAAATGCCAAGATAGTGCGCCGGTGCTGCTGCGTCGGCGGCGGCGGTATCTACGTTTAGAGTCTATTTTGGGACGCACACCATAACGTCATAGGAGCAATCAAAACGATAACAACGGGAAGCCAAATGTCTTGAAGGGCACACATTCCCTGGCTCTAATTAGGACCGGGAACGGGTGTGTTTAGTATCGGTTTGCATAAATTTGTTCCGCTCAAGTGTAAGTGAGCGGCTGGGACAGTTTCAGTTGAAAAACTGACGAGCCACCGTCGCCGATTAGTTAATCCCTTCACAGTTCGGCGACGGGCGAACGGACGGACGGATAGGATTAGCCAAAACTCGTGCTGCCCGGCGAACTAGATAAAGGCACCGAAATCAATACCCTTCGGTCAATTTCTGAGCAATCGGCGGCGCGACACAGCGCTAAGATTGACATCTTACAAAGCGTCGGCAGTCGATTGAATCAGTGGTTCAATTAATTTCGGGGGAAGCAGCGTCCCCGTGACAAATGGGGTCGCTCCTCTTGCCCATCCATCCACTGAGCTGCTGAACACCACATCGATCGATGCGCCAAATTCTGCTTGCTCTGCTCCACCAGTTGGTTGCTGGCGTATCTGTGGTGTGTATCTCACTGTCCAGAGTGAGAGAGCACAAGCAGCAAATGCGCAAACGACGAATGAAATGTAAAAGACTGCGCTTAGCGCTTCCCTTTGATCTGTCGGTGGTAATCTAGGAAATGTTTGTCAAAATCGTCGGACCGTTTTCATTGTTTTTGACATTTTTGTCTTGTTGTTCGTCTTCGTCGCCGCGTTCTTCTTTGGCTCTTCTTCTGGATTTCGTCTTCGTTTTGCATTTTGTGTTATTCGTGTGGGGAAACATTGTATTTGTAGGCCATATCTGCCCGGGCCCTGTCGTCCTTTTTTCCATCCATACCCGTATGGGCAAACGTCTGAGGAGAGGAGGAGAAACAAGAAGAAAACGATGGACAATCAAAAATATTTTTGATATTTCTGGCGCCAAATAGGCGGGTCATGTTGAGATTCTTCTTATAGGTTGTTGTTGCTGCTGGTTTGGTTGGTTCGATGGGATTTTTTTTTTCTTTTCTTGCTCCTTCTTCTTTGTTCCTTCTTGAGAGAACGATAGTGGTTTTGCTAAAAGGACTGCGAATTAAAAATTCATATTTGCCAGTCAGTTGTTGGATTTCGTGTTTTGCAAAACCGACAAAATAGGGTTCAGTTTGTGCAAGAAAAACTGAAGCACTGAGCATAGTTTATAACGAAATTATCAGAGTTTGCCTTAGATGTCACCCCGTACCATATGTGATGTGGGCCTTGAGAAATTATTTATAAAAGTCAGCTCCTTTTACCTTGTTCTCGCCACCCTGAAGTCTTTCTAGAATTTCATAAGCTCTAAGGACTTCAGCTAGGCAAATGTCATCCTTCAACGACTAACTCCTGTCAAAACTTCAACGCTTTTCCTCTCCAGCGCCACTCCTAACTTTTGTACAGAAATTTGCTTTATTGTTGTGCACATTTAAATGCTTTTCCGCCCAAGCTCAGCAATCTTCTGTCAACGCGTCAAAGCGTTCGAGGTTTTCAAAACATTCCAGATTTTCAAGGCGTTTCATCATCAAGGCCTTGATTTTTTTCGTTGAGAGTTAGAAACGACTGCTAACCGTGGTGGTACACATGTAGATGAGAAAACGTATTCTCAGTCAACGCTTCAAAGCGTTGCATCAAGCAATCAACACTGAACGGTCTAAGTCAGGGTGTCCATCAGGGCGTTCTAAATGACTTCAAAATGCTTTGTCAAGACTTCTGACTACTGCCGCGCAATAATCTTTAAAATTTCTGGATTCCTATTCCCTGTCTTCAACATCCCACGTGACCGACATAAGGTGCCAACATTTACACTGCATCATCACAGCCCTTTGACGCGTTATTCAAACCCAAACATCTTCATCTCTTCGCAAATCTGAATCAAATTTTCCGCTATGCATCTGTCAAATGCATTCTGACACATTGAGTGCAAGCACTGAGACACCACTTCTCTACTTTACGTGTCACAGGGTTCGCCACTCTCAATACGATGACAGATTTTTCCGCCAGTCCGCCTTGGTTGTCTCAGTGCTGTGCAGTGCAGTGTACCCATGCTGTGTTGGTAGCGCAAAATTTCGCGCCGCATAATGCTGTACATGTGTTGTAAATTTCCCACCCATCCTCTCCCTCCTGCCCGAGTGAACTGTGCAGCTCGCAGCCAGAACGGACGTAACTTGTTAAACTCATGTCGGATTAATCAACTTAAATGGATAATCCGTTCACCTATTGAAAGACGCGACTTGTCGCCACAGTCAGCGTGGCTAATGAATGTTTTTTTTTTTTTTTTTTTTTTTCCATCTAAGTCCCCACAACAGCGACAAAACAAAAATGTTCAAAAAGAGGAGGATAGGCTGGCAACAATGTAACAAACCGCAAAATACGGTCAATTATGCATGAATAGACCCACCACCACACACCCTCTGGTGGGAAAACAACCGTCCAAACTTGACAGATAACAACCGGCCATTCTGTGTGTGTTGTCACTCTGACAGTTTGTCAAAAACTCACCGAAAAAAGTAGCCAAACTCACGGCAAACTTTGACAGAACTGATAATTAAAGTTTCATAAAAAAGGGCGGCAAACCGGTAACAGGGCAATGCAAGCGCTCTGGCCTCCTTTATGGGTCACGAGCCAGAGGTTCAGTGTGTTGTGTCCTTTCATTATTTTGAGTCGTGGTTAGTTCCAGTTACGAGCTAGTGGTATGTCTCTCTCTGGTGATTGGGACTAGTGACAGATGTTCCTTCACATGCAATGGATGTGGGAGAAAGTCCAGATTTTTCCAAGTGAATGTGTGGGACATGGCCAGCAATTAAAGTGGGCGAAGGTGACGGACCGATGGGGAGACGACAGAGACTTGGGGCTTCTACCCTCGTGCGGTGAAGTAGTGCATCGTTAATGGGTGAACTGTTATTATTGGTGGTCGTTGGTAGCGGTGCACCGGACTTGACTGAATGTGATGAAATTTTATTGAAAATTGTTATCATTAAACATCGCCGATGGGGGTTAGGTTGTGGGCGCCTTGACGCATTGAAGACGACGAACGAGGAGCAGAGGAAGCAACACCAGTCGTTGACGGTCAATTGAAGCAATGCTTCGTCGCATAAATCACCGAATAAATAATGCAAATTGACGATATTCTTAAATGTTGCCAGGGCGGTCTGGAGAGATTATAATAACAAATGAAGAGTTGTGACCGAAGCTGATGATGGGGTTTTGTGCATTAAGTGCGGAGGCAGTAATTACAGTATGTGGAGAAATTCCAGCGAAGCCACGCACAGTGGCAGGGCATAATTTTACTCGGAATTGTTGCGAAAGGCATGCATGTAACGGTGCAGGACGAAAGGTGATTACACCTGTTTATGGAAACAGGTTGCGGGTTTAACGTATATTCCTTTGGGATAACTGCGTTGACTTTTGATTGTCGAGTTCTTTGATATCAAAGATGAGACTTGCACAACCCCAAAACCTCTCGTTATCTCGGAATTTCGCCTCAGTTCTTTCTAGCCCGCAATTCCTCTAACCATTGCTACCTACTGTAGGTAGGTAGGAGTTGTAGTGGTCAGACTAGCATGGCTCAGACTCAATTAGGGCGTACAGGCACCGTTTAATACCACGACTCTTGGGAACCTAGTTGATAGAAGCGAGAGTGAGGTTAGTGATTTGCAGAGTCCTGTGGTCCTCATATTCAGTGTGGATTTGAGGAAGGACAGTATCATGGCCGGATAGCCGAAAGGTCGTTAAAATTTCTCAAAAAGGTTGGGAAAAAAATTATGTGCGATGCTTGACTCTGGCTATGCTTTGACGTTAGTCAACCAGTCTGGAGGAGAGGTTTGTTGTTGCCTACCCAGAGGTAATGTCCTGAAGGAATTTTTTTGTGGTTTCTCTGGAAACCCAACCATGTCCCGAAGGCACCATAAACTTTAAAACACAAGACCAAAGCCACTAGTTTAGTGTGCTCGAATTTTCCAAATCGCGTATGAAAAATGGGGTTCCACAGGGTTGGACAATGCCCTCGTACCTTTTTTTTTTCTTGTGTGAAAAATGCGTCGAAATGTAGCTCCGACAGTGAATAGCATTAGAGTGAAATGATTTCTTCATCTGTATCTCTGCTGTACACCAGCAGATGGAATGGAACAAACTGGTCGTTAGTGGTCTGTCTTCACCAGCAAAAAATGAATGAAAAAGGATTTCCCCTCAAAAGATAATCCTTTGTGAGAAATTCACGAAAATATTTACAAATGAAGTGGACACGCACTCCTCTTACTTAAATGCTCCACAACGTGTGTGTAATTCGCGTTACTGCGCGAAACTTCTCATAAGTGTTTTGCTAAATGAGCTTTGACGTGACTACAAATCATTTGTTACCAACTCGCTTCACCTACTCTACGCAACACACAACCATAGAGGGCCCCTTTGTCCTCATTCATGCCTGGCCCTCACTTCACACATTCCTATTGCAAAACGATTCAATTTTTCGCCCCAAAAAAAAAACAGAGAGTACAACACAATCCACAAAAAAAGGAAGACATCACGCAAACACCTATTCACACTTCGCCCATCAGACACACATCCTAGATCGTTACAATCCCGATTCGGATACCGCAAACAGTGCGCGAATCCGGGCGGCTTCAGCGCAAACAAATCACCTTCCTATGCTGATTTTATTACCCGTTATTATAGGGTGCACTGCGCCCGGGCATTGTGTGCGCGCTCGCAAAATTGTAATAGAGCAACAGTGGGTGCAAAATAATAAACATCCTGTGGGGGGAAGAGGGCGGAGGTGTGGATGGGAAAGTGTTATGAAAGTTTTCTCAAAAATTGTTTTTCATCATCATTCGCAGGGCGAGTGGTGGGGGGGCCGCACACGCTGCTGAACTCAATTGGAATAAGTGCATAGTACCTACTAACAGCACCAGCGCCAGACGGGGTTAACAGCGGAGAGTACTCCTCATCATCATCGTTGTGCCGTAGAGTGTGTTTCGAAAGGACTGCCACAGACTACGGACTGTGTGTATATCCACCCAGACCATGGGAGGCGAGACAAAAAAAACGTAACTTTAGCCCACTTGTTGTTCTAGAAAGTATCGCAGCGGAATGTATCCTACAGACACTTGCACTGAATTAAGGAATATTTTCGAAGGTTCCTTCGAATTCGTAACACAAATTTCCGTTTTCTGCGAAAGGAAGTCTAAGTATTTTTTCAAATATCTCAGCTTGGACGTGGACTATGTGTTATTTTGCGCCGTGGAATCGGTTAAAGTTTTCCCCAAAAGTCATTAAGGTGATGCGATTCTATTCCACTTTCTCTCTGGGTCCATCTGCCTAATGGGATCCATGGTTTTAGGATAAAAAAAATGCTCTGTTGGTGACTGTGCATATACACACACTCTGGAGAGGACGCCAGGAAAACCGACTTGGCAGCACGTGCTTAAGTAGCCGTCTTAGGATTACTATAAGAGTGAGTCCTTCCAGTGAATCGCGGGGGTGTCAGCGAAGACAGACACGACACTTCAATTGGTTTTCAGATAAGCAGCCACAAGCAGATCATCGTCTCTTCCCCTCGGATTTGTATCCTCATCGAAGATTTTCGTGGGAAAAATAATGCTTTCACGAGAAAGGTGGCTTAATGAGGTTTTTTCGTTTCGTTTCGTTTTTTTTTTATTCGTTCGACACAAAATTTTTGCTGATTTTTCGGGTTTTTAATTCCTGCCCTCGAGGAGGACGAGTGTTTTGGCTGATGATTGAGCTTTTTGGTTTCGACAAATCACAGGTTTACGTGTGTGACGGATGATAGATGACTGCGATGATAGATGGTTGTGGTGATAATGCGATTTCCCACCGTAGATGGTTCGCGGGTAATACCTGTCAGATACATTTGGTTTCTGTCTTGAAATTAAATTATCAGTGAAGCTAACGCAGATTGAATTTTGATTAAGCGAAGTCGGAGGTGATTGGATCTTTCGAGTTAAACAAACATTTTTACTAATTTTTTGACAAGGCATAGCAGCGGGGTGGTTGATGAATGAGAGAATTGAGCCTGAGATTTTAGTCGTGCAGCAGACACAAATGGGTGGAATGATACCATTTTGAAATATTTGTTAGGTGACGGCTACTTGGAGTATGGTGCCAGACGTGCGATGGTAGCTGTGGCACAATGTTCGTTTTTCTTTCAAATTCCTATTTTGAGCTGCAAAATTACAGTCTTCGACCAATGAAATTCAAGATTTTTTAGCAGTGCTTGGCTGTCCAACGATGTAACAGTGTTTTACAATAGAATTCTAGGGTTCGGAGCGCTCAGTAGTCCTAGTTTGCCAAAGTACGGCATTCGTCTAAAATGTGATTCCAAATAGTCATGAACTCGTAGGAAAATGTTCCTTCAGCCGATTATGAACTGTTTCAGCACATAAGCTGTGAAAGTTTAAGCCAAAGTTGACCGGTGGGCAGCTTTGTCAGTTCTTTCGTTTTCCCCTGTGGTACAGTGACCTGGAAGCCAGGGCCTCATTTTTTTGGTTAAGAGATGTGGTAGGAGCTACTCCGTTGTTAAAGTTGCGATATTCGCAACCTTGACTTTGACTTAAACTTGCAGTGTCCAGTAGGTTACCGAGAAAATTTCCCATCTTTTCGTTTTTTTCATTCCTCACTGAGACAGGAAACCAGATGTGAAATCCTCGGGAATGATTAAGTCAAACAGAGACCATAGGCACCTAAATTCTCTCGGGAACGATCTCTTCCTATGAAACCAGATTCGTTTAGTCACTCGGAACCAGACGAGGACACCTAATTCATTCCATAACGAGCTCCATGTATTACTGTGACTTAGAAGTCGAGCAGCAGCTTGTGCTAGGCATTTGTCGACTCTAAACCAGAGGAAGAGATTCCCTGATTTTAGCATTTTTTAGCCAGAACCTGGCGAATACGTCCAATTTCCTCAGTATCGAGTTCAGGGTGTTACTGTGGCTTAAAAGTCAAGCACAAGATTATTTGAGCTTTTGTCAGCCAAAACTGGACGAGCCACTCAATTCCCTTGGTTTCGATCTCAGCTCAGACTCCTTAAGTCAACAATTTTTCAGTCAGAATTAGACGACGACACTTAATTCCCTTGACATCGAGCTCAAGATGTAAGTGTGGCCTAAAAGTTAAGCTTAAGTCTGGGATTTGTCATTCACGTTGTAAATTTTGCCCAATGCAAGCCACTAAACCTAAAGACTTCACTGTGTGTTGAGACTGGAGACCAAATCCGTATGGACATGCCGAGATACTAAGCAATCATCTGGGCGCCAATGCCAAGTCGGATTACACTGTCCCGGACATGGACTTTGACAAATCCTTCTCATGGGTCTTCCCAAGCAAGGAACAGTAACAACTTGTTGAATGAGTCCAAATCCATCTACACAGATGGTTCAAAAATGGATATAGGCATAGGAACAGGTCTTATCTCCGAACAGTTACGACTTAGCAGCTCCATAAGACTCCCGGATTACAGCAGTGACAAGAGCCGCCCAACTAGCGTCAATGGTAACAATATCACAGGAGGATATTATGATTTACATTGACAGCCAAGCTGCCATAAAAACAATAGCATCGATAACATCGAAATTTGTGAAGTGTTGTCGCGAAGAGCTTAAGGTTCTTCGCACGTAGCACAATGTTAAGCTCCGCTGGGTCCCTGGTCATAGCGGAGTACCAGGTAATGAAAAAGTTGACGAACTGGCAAAAATGGGCTCAACGGTCAGACTGCCACTCTGCAATCTAAGGGCGAAAATTTCACAAACCCCTAGGCAAATTCTTCTTCGATAATATCGGCGAAGTAGCTGATGGTTCGCCATCAGAACTTCTCAAATTTGCAAGGGCGACCGGATGGTTGGCACCAAGTAATTAAAACCGCAGTGAAGAATATCATGGGTATCACGATGGATCTACATGGACCTAAGTGTGATATGGAAACCCTCATCAGCCCACAAACCTAACCTAAATGTGTAGAAGGGCGCCATTTTATTCCTTATTTGAGCTTTTAAGTTTTCACTTCTTCAAATAAAGAAAGAGCTTTCTGCTCCCGTAAACAGACTTCTGTGTCCTTAAACATGGTGTGGTGACTTAAATTCTTAGTTTTTGAATTTTGTAAACGTCCTGTCCGGGGTCCTATGTTGACTTTCTCACTTTTGAGAATATTCGGCCTGAAGAACTCTGCAATGGCTTGATGGATTCAAGATTTTATGATGATGTGTAGGTCTGTTAAAGAGAACCCGGTAGTAAAACCCTCATTTGTTCTTACGGCATTGGGTTACTTTCACACTTCTCCAATCGGTGTAAACTATTTGAATCTGAAGAGGAAATCCCCATCGATGAGCAGTAGAGCTGTGGTGTCAAAAATGTCTAAATAAATAAATAGTTAGCCCGACAGCTCGAAGGGAGCCAAGGAACTGCGCGTTACGTTCATTTAAGAGTTCAGACGTTAGGTACTCGGAAGTGACAGCCTGTTAAATCCTCAGACGTTCGGTAGTGAGGAGTTCCAGTAATTTCTGAGCTTCGGCGCTTAATAATCTGGATTTGCAGTCGGTTACTAGCTCCGGTGGTAGGTACCAACGAGGTTATAATAAGCTAAAAGCTGAAACTACGTATTCAGAGTTTACAGACAAACAGATTCCCAAATAGTGTGTCTAAGTTCTTAAGAGTCAGGGTTTTCCTGGGCCAACTCGTATCTAGTTCCCTTGGTTGCCGAAAATTCAGACAAAACAGACACACTATCAGAGTCCAAATATTTGTTTATTTGTTTCACATTAGCGAATCGAATTTTGTCACTGATTAAAACAAATTACCACCAGCTATAGGCATCAGCTATGTACTCATAAATAAATTGCTTAACACTACACCGAGGTAAACAGTCCGTGTTTGGAGACCAACAAATTAAGCAGCATATCTGCGCGTTTTGTGTTTATTTTTGCAGTGTTATCTCTGCCGAAACCTCCAAAAAAAAGCCTCGAATCTTCGACTCAAATATTTGTACGTTTATTTCTTTTTTAAACTTGCTTTGCTTTCCTCACTCGGAAATAACTCCATTTTTTTTTTGAGCTTTAAACATGCATTCGCACATCGCGGACGTGGACGTGGACACGCAACAATTTCAACATGACAACTCTTCATTTGATTATGTCGAGTCTCTCACTGTGTTTGACGTTTAAACAACAAAAACTAATTATCTTTTCTTTTTTTTTTTTTAATTTTAATAGCTCACTGCATTATAGTGGAGTAATAATGTTTTTAATGCCTTTGGCTGCCATATGGAGATCAACGCCGATGGTGATAATTAATAGAAGATAACACGGGTATGACACTGTCATTCCACTCCTGCATTTCCTCACACAGAGGCAAATGGAGAGGGTGCTGTACTACCTTTGTGTCACGGGCATGGTTAGTTGTTTCTTTTTTTTATGAAAATGTAATTGCGCTCAGTGAGAATGTCATACAATTCGCATGTTTTCACCTCGCTTTACCTTTTGTATTGTATCTGCGATTAGTCATAGGCATGTGGAGGCAATCTACGATTAATTAGATGAAATCGGTGTCAAAATGGTCTGAATTTCCGGTACAAGTCACATTCGTTCAGTGACAACGAAACGGATTTGACAGGTTTTCAAAATTTAACCGTGTTGACTGGGAAACTATCGCTGTCAAAGGATCGTTTGAAACGTCTCGTGTAACAATTTTCCACATAATGCTTACTCTGGGCCATTTTGCAGCAAAACATGCATATACCTCGAGGGACCCCCTAATTTGTCAATTATCCTCTGAAATGTCAGATTTGTGTCATTTACCAGCGTCTCTTCTGACTCACGTGTAAACACTTCACAAATCATGTGTCGGCAGCGGCCATTTTGCTTTCAGCAAACCACAAATGTGTCCACAAATATTCATTTAGCACTGAATTACAATATTCTCCGACGTGAGAATTGGTTGACCACCGAGGAGAAATTTAAATAAAATAACCAATCACATGGCGGTAATCGAATAGTTTGACTTGAGAACAAGTTTTGCTGTCGGTTTTGCAGTATGTATCGTTATTTCAAAAGAAAAAAGTATTTCCAACACCGCCCACGTAGCTATATTTGTCAGTGCTAACGACCACCTAACTTGATCCTTTAGGTCGGCTTGGTGGTTGCACACTGAGTGTGAGTCAGTTATTGGGCAGAGAGCTTAAGGATTTTGTGGTCTTGGTGAATCAATGACGCATGTTACATGGCACCCATCACACGGTACCTACTACCTACCCACGAGCCTTGGTTTTGATCTTTTATCTAGTGCCAGTGGATATTTCTCTCGATCACAGACAGACAATTTATCAAATTTTGTTGACATTTTCGGTGCTTCGGGGTCCAAGAATGGAAAACAGCGCCTTCTTGCGTTGGCCACGAAAACAGCACCTTCCCTCAGTCAGTTTTTCTTAGAAAAATAAGAACCCAGATCGCCTATTCTGTTGCGAATATGATTCGGATGTCTAGTGGCTGTCAAAGCCCAAATTTCTTAGATTTTCGTTAACTTTCCAGTGTCCTGTGGTCACCTTGCGTTGAACTGCTGAGTAGGCTGACACAAATTTGACTCTCAGCGAAATCAACCAGACATTCGCGGTGCCACCACTTGGCGAGCAACGACAAACGTCTGTAAGTACAATGTGTCCTGAAAGTGTTCAATCTGTAGTTCGGAGTCGGCAATATACGCTGAGACCTATAGTTCCGTTTTTTCCCAAAAAGGATAACACGCACAACATCAATGATTGCGGGTGGATAGCCTTCAGATTTTGGCAAGTGACTGTACTATGAAGTAATCAGTAGAGCTAGCAAACAATTTAGACCTTCTTTGTTTAAAATTTCCAGGGTGTTGAGCCTTGGCTTGGCTAAATTTTCAGAGTTCTCTACAGAGCTTGAATGTTTCTACTAAGAGAAAGGGGATAGAGTTCTTTGTCGAATGATGCATTTGGATGAAAGGTTTAAAGACCTACATATGTCAGGCTCCCTTTTACCTTTCACTTCAAAGAAGCGTGAAGCTTTTGCCTAGGTTTCTGGCGCAGTCATATTTTGCAGTGCAATGCAATGTCTGACCTTTCGATTCCACAAATCTCCGCCTGACAATGAGTTTTATTGACCTAAGTATTCCGCCTTCAGTTTTTTAGAACTTAGGTTGTTTCAGAATCGAACTTCAGCTCTGTGCCACCTCAATGATAAATAAAATATTTGAACAAAAAAGTGAAAACGAACAGATGAAATTGAGATAGCAATTCTTGTCAAAACTCACTGTTTTCGGTCTAAAACTCACAAACTGTCAAAAGGAAACTGTTTGTAGCTTTGTTCAATAAGAATAAACCAAAACAGAACAGAACAGATTTGTTAAAAATGACAGATCAAGTTAGAACAAAACAAATAAAATGCTGAAAACATACCAAACTGACAGCCAGAGCTGACTTTGACATTTTTCACATACATTGCAAGAATAATTGCAAGATTTCCTGTTCCAAATTGTTCGAAACAACCTCATTGAACACAAACCAGAACAGTTTCGAACACAAAATTCTCATATTGAACACAAATTCTTGTACTTTTCTGCTCCGAACTGTTCCAAACAGCCTCTTTGAACAACGCCTGTGACTCCATTTTCTTTTCTGATCTGTCACTGACAGCTTCGTTTGATTTTGGTCACTTTTTTTATGCGACTTCAAACTTACAGGAACTTCTTGCAAAAACTTGTCATACACGTCAAACTAGTGTCATGTTTTTCGTACACATATTGTTGGACAAATTTGTGTCAAATTTTATTCGATTTTTAGTTCAATTAGAATACTGATGACTTTTACGACTTTTTTTTAGTAAAACAAAATGTCAGCAAAGAAATAACACATCGACACAATGTCGTTTGTAACTGACATTTTTAATGAAATCTAAAACAATGGGGGAAAATCTGTCCATTTAGACTGTCGATTCCATTCAATTTGACATTATATTTCAAAGAAAATTCTTCCCCTCCGTCATGACACAGATTGTGCGCCACCACACCTCTGCAAATAACATTTATCCAAATCACATGCAACACATGTGCCTTCTCAAAAGCCGTTTTAAGCTCATCTCTAAACTTGACAGTTGACTGTTGCAGGTCCATTACTCATTTCAGCGTTTCTTTCACTTTTATTGTTTTGTGTAAGCCGATGCATCAACAAAGCCGCTGACATTTTAATTCTAGAAAATACGACTTGCATTAAGGTGGTCTGTCAAAATATTTTACTACACCATTAGCATATTTTGACAAAACAAAAATATGCATTATAGTAATGTGTCAGTCCCCGGTTTGACAGTTGGAAATCATATAAAATCAGCAAATGTATTTGACAGGTAAACGTAAATAGGCTGAGAAATTACAATGATTGCGTTTATGTTTATTGCACTCCGTGTCATCGGAATTGTTTACCAAAGAAATTTTCATAATTTATTGTGGTGTGCTGTCTCGCTCTCGGTGTAATCTCGCTAAGCTGGGGCTGCTAATTTGTTTGGATTAAGGAGATTTACAAGATGTGTGCTTAGAGAAGCAATAAAATGAACTCATTTGATGGTTGACGAACGGGCACTTTCAATTTCTGTTGTCATTGGGCGTGGAAATGGAGTGGAGTCGTTTTTATTTCACCTATGAGTACAGGAATTATCTCACAAAATAAGAGAAATAGGAAAAACCGCATTTAACGATGCAAGTTGATCCTATCATTGGATAAAACTGGCTAAAGTTGGCTTAGGAATCATCTCCACTCCTAAAGCGGACGAACTCTTCAAGTAGATTTTTGTTTTTCCACGGATCAGCCACGACCTTACTATTAGTTGCGTGTTTTTGAAGAAAAAACTTTCTAAACGTTGCGATCAGTTCGACATTCTCATCATCTTTCGATGAAAAGCCTATCTGTCTGTGTTTAACAAGCGTCTGCGCAAGTTACCCTCATGGGAGAACAAACTGGGCGAATATCGCTTAAGAATCGCCACACAGTACTGAGATCAAAGTTACCGACGGATAGTTCTCCCTGTAAACCCACGCAGCTTATAGTTTTCGCCCTTAAGTAGATTTATTTTTATCACAGATTATCCAAGCCCGGCCTTACGCTTCTTCTGCGTTAAATAATTTTTTGGGGTTAACTCATTCCAAACATCAAATTCATGGTCAATTATACTCCCGGAGATTTGTCATTCCCCGACGAGGAGAGGTACCGTGAAAAACGTAAGGTGGGTTTTTTGAACTCCATGTCGTAGAACTTGTCGTAGAGCTTGGTTCTATCGTTGGTCGCCTTGGCTCAGTGAAAAGTGGATTGGACTACTGAGTTGACACAAGTCTATGCGTTACCGACCAAAGTCTGAATTTAAGTGCTGTTTAGGAAGAAACGTTCTACTTACAGTCTGTGAAACATAAACAGTTGACGATGTTTAGAATTTTATTTACAAACAGGAACCAAGTCCTAAATGTTGTCCTTGAGAAACTTTTCTTGTGATCTGCCGGCGATGTGTAAAAGTGCCAGAGTTTTTCAATACGTAGTCCTCCAAAGACTATCAAACACATTGCGCCGCCATTTGCAGAATGCGTGGCATATCGTTACAAAAAGCGTTCCTTTCATTGCAAAAAGTGCGTAAATCATCATCAAACAGGGTTTTCTTGTGTTACGAAGACTATGTCGTATCACTACAAAAAGTGCGTCTTGCCAATTGGGTTTGGTTTTTTTTCGTAAGAGGATACAGAGTTCTTACTACGGTCAGATTTGATAAGATCGTTGGACCACTTGGGCATCGTGGTTTCAATTTAAACTCTGGTGAGCCGTCACTGTGTGTTGATCTACAGCACTGTTCACTTTAGAGGATGTCAATTATAGGTTTTTTTACCGACATCTGTCCAAGCGCAGCTTTCGAATGTCAAACGTGGCCCAGAATTCTATTAGAACTTTGAAAAAAGTTCTAATAGAATAGTTGGACATGCCAGAGTCCACACCGTGGATCTACGGCGACGTTCATACAGTGTTCCGTATTGCTGATAGAATGAAAAATGAACAATTTGTAACCGAAGTTTTATCATGTAAACTCCGAATCAAACAACAAGCGTCGGGAAAAACTACGTAGAAGCCAGGTTTAGTCGTCGTATGATCGCAATTAAATAGACGAAGAATTAATCAACACTCCTGTAGCTCTACAGTAGATAGCGAATGCGATTATCGAATGCTAGTCGTACGAAAGAATACATAATATGTAAATCAAATGATGTCCGAAGCCGAAGCTCTATGATACAATTGACACAGTGGCATATGTACAGCCAGTTCTTAGTTGAAAATTCAGTCTTCCAGCGGCAAAGCAAGCGACTTATAGTGATGTGAAAACATAGAATGCTTGTACAAGCTATTTGAGTTCTAGAAGGCAAGTTATCGGAACTACTGATTTTAGTTTCCTTCAGAATTTCATCTTTCTTCGAACGACAAAGGGACTTGGCTGACATTTGATATAAAATCACTCCGCCAGTTAGAAATTTCTAAGCAAAGTAATGGAGTAAGTTCTTCCTAATTTCCATCTCAATTGAGGCAAGATAACGTCGAACCGAGCAATAAGGCCGAGCTTAAACATTTTTTCTGATACAAAGACTAAAAGTTACGTGGCTTTATTTTCCACTCTATCTTCTCAGACCAGACCAACGAATTATTCGAATTTAAATGGCAAATCCGACTTCGAATCCGAGTCGCTTTTACCAACAGAACCCCCAAAACATCTTCTAGACGACTGTGCGGCTCTTACTCACAGCAGAAGGACCCACCTACCGACATATCTACTACATAACTGGCGAAGATCTATCCTTGCTAAAAGATACTCCAATTCGACGGACCCATTGGATTAGATGATAGCCTCTAGGTTAGCGGGCCGATAAAGATGATGAAACCCTCTTCATCTCACTTATGTTAGGTCATGTAGACCCGTTGTGGTAGGATAGGCTCTAACTCAAGTATACATTCACCAGAGTCCTTAGGTAAGAGGAGCACAATAGGTCTATCCTGGTCACGGTGCTATCTACACCTCTATTTTACAATTTACAATCTCTACCCATAGAACTATCATACCGAAGTTGACTTTGACTGACGTTTGCACGTCAATTTTTGACTAATTTTACGGGAAACAAAACAAAACAGAATAGGAGCGTTATTACCACACTCGTTAACGAGTAACTCTTCATCGAAATGTGAGGATTTGGCATTACCGCTCCCAATTTATGGATCGTTCGATCACGAGTCCTACTCACTCACTCGTTATCGATTGCGGTAATTCGGCTCCAGTTTCGGACAGAAAATGTTCTCATTGAAGACAAATTCTTGTACTTTTCTGTTTCGAACCGTTGAAAAGCGTCATTGAACAAAACTACTAATTTTTTTGCGATTAAATTCTGAAATGACATTTTCATCTGTCAAGGACGTCATCTTGACACGTTCACGCGAAGTTGTGAAAGAGTTTAACAATTTATTACGCAGTGAATGCTGGTTCTAAAAGCATTCGTTTGCATTGAAAACTTCTATTTATCATCTCCAGAGTTGAAGGTTGGTAACCCTTCGCAAATTGTAAGATCTGGTAGTGATGGCGGAAAGGTTACAGAGACGTCAATAGTAACTAGTAACTAGTAACAAACCCTGTCCGTAAAAGGCACTAGAAAAGACCAAGAGGTTGCAAAGAATAACTTGGGCAGATATTTGCACAACGCACTTAGTCCCTAAAGTGATACAGTAGTAATGTTTGACATATTTAGACCCAAAAATATTGAAACACTTTGGTGAGCTTCGATTTGCTCCAACGATTGTGCATATTTTACTAATACCACCCGAACTCAACACTGTGTTAGGATACTGCATCTTAAGCAAAATGGACTCCTCTGATGCTCTTAACGCCTATCCAACTTGGCTTCATAGTTCCGCCACTTTTGTCAAAATCCGACCAAAGGTGACTGTCACGTTGGAAGCTTCGATGCAAGGACAGACCCCATTGGAATTGTCGCATCTAATTTGCACTTCAATACCTAAAAAATGTTGGCACTACTGCCCTTAAATCATGGAAGCAGCGTTGATTGTCAAAATTGTTGGAATTGAAATGAATTGATGAAGTGATAGACTCTTCAAAGTAGAAACCTTCATTTAAATCCAAGTTTAATTCAAAATTTGTTTATGAATCCCTTAATCCTTAACTCAGGACACTCCCAAAGCATTCCGCGTAATCAATTTAACCCAACCGTCACAGTCTTCGTGACATTTAACAGCGAAAAACACCTTGAACCCACACTACCATTTTGCCGACGGCAAACAAACTTTTATAGAGAATTTTTTTTATTTTTTTTTTAACAAAACTCACCTTCCACTCTTTGTTATCACCATCTCCGTGCCCAGCTTGTGGAATTTCTCCCACAAATCCTTGCCCTCGAGTGTCACCTTGGGATCGTCGACGACTCCATCGTCTTCGGGTTGTAACGCCCGTAATGGTCTCATGCCCGGATGCAGCTGATGTGCTGCCACCGACGCCAGCACAACGTCTTCGGCCGTTGTGTACGGTGTCCCCAATGGATGATGCGCGTGCGGATGATGCGGTGGAAATTTGTGCAACAAACCGCCCGGATACAGACTAGGATGGGGACCGGCCGGACTGCCGGCCAGCGCAGCTAACGCAGCGGCTGGGAAATACGGTTGCTGTGGCAAATGGCCCAAGGCCGGATGTCCCGGTACCGGAGAGTGATGCGAATGGTGCGGATGGTGGCCTAGGCTGGAGGCGGCCGCCGCAGCGGCCAGCGCTTGGTGCGTTGGTAACGAGTTGTTGTTATTGTTGCTATTACTATTGGTGTTGCTATTACTATTGTTGCTACTGCTATTGTTGTTGTTATTACTAGTTGAGTTGTTGTTGTTATTGTTGTTGTTGTTGGTGCTGGTGACGTTCGGTGACAGCTGAGGTTGTTGTCCGCCAACAGGCGAGGACTGTCCGCCGCACTGTAACTGCTGCTGTTGGGCGGCGGCAATTGTAGGCGTTAGAGACGTTTGTTGCTGCTGCTGCTGGTGAAGTAGTGGCGATGTTGGTGAAATAGATGCCGCAGCGGCCGTCGCTGATTGCTGCTGTTGATTACCCGCCGTCAACAGCGATGACACGCTGAAGTCAGTGGGTCGGGAAAGCTGCAGGAATGGATGATATGCCATCCCATTTGCGAACCTACTGATTGGATCTTCAGATTGGTGAATGAATTCTTGAACGTCGTATCTCATTACATTACAATTTAAGACACCAAAGTCGAACACTACAAAAATCCACCTTCTCTTTCTCTCTCTCCCGTTCTCTCTCACACTTTCTCTCGGTCACTTATTAGGTTTTCTCTCACTGGATTTGTTTAGCAAAATTTTTATTCTTAACAAAAAGTTACGCGGTATAAATATCTTGTTCACAACACGACGACAACACTGAGATGATTGCACTTGGTTGACACTTTTCGCTGACGTTTAGCCGGGGGGGAGTTGCCAGCATATTTCTTTTATTTTTCTTCTGTATTTTACCTAAGGAGAATAATAGGTGTGATTCTGTTGAAACATCGACGGCGATGTGCGGTGCACAGCCAGCGAACAACCGACAAAATACTTCACAACAAAGCGATTTACCTTGCTCGACACAGAACGACACACACAGCGCAGAGGTGTCAAAACGCTTTCAAATAACAATTATACGAAACTTTTCTTCCTGCCCCCCGAAAACTACGCGAACAACGACGCACACAAAACATAGCCCCCACGATTCGGACGATATATATTATAACAACAAGGAGGTGGTGGTGGGTGAAGAAAGAAAGGAAGCAGAGAAAAAACAACAAACGTCGTCGACAGAAGAAAAAAAGGTAAACACACACGATACGAACTTAACGCCGGTCGCTTACGAACTGGTTAATACATACGATCTCCAATACAATGCAACCCCCTTGTTTCGTCGAACGACTCACCACTACCCTGACAGTTGCCGCACACACTGACGGTCGCCGCCGCTAAACGAGAAAATTCCAATAAGACCAACACCAGCAGGGCAGCACACCGAACCGAAAAAAGTGTTTTAGGCAATTACACTGACGCCAGTCCGATAGATGGAGCCCCAAAACCAAACCTACCACCACCACACCAGCACTCGATAGCGTTCTCTCTCTCTCTCGCGCGCGCTCGAGTCGTGGAAAGATAGCGCGACACACAATTGTCACACACAGGAGCAGCAGCCAACAATGCCAAAACGAACAAAAAACGAAAAGCAACCGAACAAGAAATCACTCAAGAGAATTCTAATAAGACTTGACACCAAGCCGCCACGGATTATCCCCACTCACACATTCTCACCTCGATAGTGTCAAGCAGGGATTTGTGTGCGGCGTCGCTCTAGCTGCGCTGTTCCTCTGCCGCAGCGCCCAGGAGGCGAGACAGAGTGAGAGCACGGTGGAAAAATAAACAAGAAAGTCGACTTGGTCTGACCATTTTGTACCTTGTTCTCGGCGTCTATGTGTGAGAGGCGACAAGTTTAACCACAGTCGTGTACACACACACAGGCGCGCGAGAGTGACGTTGGCAAACCCAACCAACCGGTCGACAGAGATCGAGAATATGGGAAAAAAAGAGAAACAACACAGCTGTCGCAAGAATAGATACAAAAATGGTGACCAACCGGGTTTGGTTTCGCATCCCTCCCTCACCAGGCACGTACGTACACGCCGACACACTGGGGTGTCACATGAAATCGCAGCCAGAAGATGTGTGCGCGAGATGGCAATAGGGTCGACGGCGAGATGCAACGAAGATTGTCGTTGTCGCCGTCGTATTCTTGTCGTCGCTGTCGCTGGTGTCATCGTTCGGCGCGGCGCAAATATGGCTAACTTTGATGTGCGACAGTGTAAGTAAGGTGTACAAGTGACATAGGGTCACACACACACAAGCACTGCATGTGTGCTTCCATAGTTTTTATGGATATAGGAGGTGCTGGGTTGGAACTTTGTCACCAGCGCGAGCCAAATGG
Source organism: Matsumyia berberina (assembly GCA_917880715.2). Taxonomy (NCBI): domain Eukaryota; kingdom Metazoa; phylum Arthropoda; class Insecta; order Diptera; family Syrphidae; genus Matsumyia; species Matsumyia berberina. Next base: position 78,132,459 of record OU862871.1, on the reverse strand, counting down.
GGTGGGATAATACGTTCGCTTAGATAGTACATGGGGTCGCCGTGAGTTTTTTCTGGCTTTTTGTCACCAAAGTTGTAGCCGTCGGCGAGTGAGTTTTTCTTTTGTCGCGCAGCACTCTCACCTCACCGGCGTGGTGAGTTCACTGCAAATTCAATTAAACACCCATCTGCCCGACTTCATTTAAGCATCCTCGGGTGAATTATTTATCTCTTGACGAATTCACTTTTTTTTTGTTTCCTCTCTGCCCGTCCACTGTGTGTGGTGAGTTGCTGTCTGTGTCTGCAGAGGGACTAGTATATACATCTCTCTTTTGTGTATTCAGTGAGTTTCGCTTGGCTTTTTGTTTTTGCTCTCTCTTTAGTGCTTTTGGAAGTGTCGTGTTTACCATCGCACCTACGGTGTTGATCTGGTGTTTGACTAGCGCCTATTCCGCCCCATATTCTTTGTGGGAGTCCTACTCGCACCCAACCCCCAAAATTCACCACCACCACCACCAAGAGCAGTAGTAGCAGTTTATGCACTTATACACTTTGGATTTGGAGTTCATTCTTTCCGTGGTGGGCCGGGCGGCGGTGGTAGTGGTGTAGTAATAGAATTTGCAATCATTCATCCATTCTTCGTGTGAGTGTGGGGAAAAGCGAGATCTGTCGAAGAGGTGGCGGCAGCGGCGTGTGTGTGTTGTTTGTGTGGAAATGCCGCCCTTAATCGGTGTCATCTTTTGCACATGAGAAATCCAAAAGATAAGCAAAAAGAGAGCAGAGAAGGGCGACAAAATGCGAACGAAAATCCAACAAAATCTAGCAAAATGTCTGCACAGTCTCGTGTCAAAGTGTGAGAATTTGTAAGAAGACGAGCGGTTGGTTTGTTTGTGTTGTGTTGGTTCCCTCTGATGCTGCTGCTGTTTGTCGCTGCTCACACACACCAGAGGTGTCATATAAAGTTTTGTCTTCTGTTTTTCTTTTTTTCGTGTGAGTTTTTCCCGGGGAGGGGGAAGGGGAAGACCGACCAAGATTCTGTTTGTCCGAAACATCTTTTGACGTCTCTTTCTCGAAGGTATACTGCACACACATTCGCAAAGGACACATCGGAGCTGCAAAATACCAGGACACACCAGTGCCAGGCCGAAGTGAGGCTAAACAACGCCAGGCGACGACAACGACACCAGGCTTATGGAAACGACGACGACGAAGACGAAGACGGTCGACAATGAAGAGGACGACAACGATGACGATTGACTGGCACTGAAGTGGTGTGAATTGTGTGTACTTTAAGCCACTCCTTCGTTTTTGTGTGTACCGTGTACGGGTACGGTTTATGATGCGACCGATTGGCAACCCCAGCCAATCACTTGAGTAAATATCTGCGTTTTGCTTCTTTTTTTGTCCCTCTTTTGGCTGTTGTTCTCCTCTTTGTTGGGGCCTTCCTTTGGTGTTGAGCGATGGTGTTGCTGTATGCTGTGCGAGCTGTGTTTTCCTATTCTTTTGTGTGTCCGTTCGTCGTCGGTCGTTTTTTTTTCTGGTCATCTTGCTTTTTTCGTACGCTCATTGTTGTCTTCCCTTCACATGTATGAGAGGAGGAATTTGCTGGGATTTGCTTGATTTTTTTTCTCTGATTTTCTTGTGTTTCTCCTTTGGCTGTGTGTTTAATTGTTTGTAAATTCTTTCTTAGAAGGCCTGGTGGTATGCCATGATGGTGTGGTGGTGGGGGGGCCAAATATGGTGTAAATGCCGATAGAGTCGAGAAAATAGACTTGGTCTCTCTTGGCCAAGTGCTGTCTGAAAAAGTCTCGTCTTTTTTTTTCGTCGGAAAAAGTTTGTTGCGATTGAGGTGATATTTACCCAACACCCCACTCCGTTTAAGGAGAACGAATTGGAGAGAGAGCGAGAGACCGGAATTGGGTTGATTAGTTGGTTAAGAAAAAAAATTCAAATTTTCGCAGGATTAATGTTTTCTTTTCTTTGGATTTTTCTGTTTAGTTTGGAAGCACTGGCAAGGTGTGAATTTAAGGATGTAGCGCTTAGACACTAAAGTGAAAAGAATCCTCGTCTGTAAAGAAAACAAAGTCAAACACAAACTGAAGGGGAGACCGTGGAATTCAGGCTCTTCGGAAAAGACGGGTTTTCTCTATATATCCCTTTTCTGGTCCCTTTTATAGACGGATTTCGTATGGTTCCTCTTTACAGGCAAATTTTCCCTGATTTCTAGTTATGAATTGCCTTCCTTTAATCCTTCGGAATAGGCAGCCTTTCTCTTGTTCTTTTGACTTATGCTTAACTAACATTTCTATCGGTGTATTGAAAGGTAACATCGACAACCAGATGAGAGAGTTAATCAACACCTCTTGGTCCGAAAGATACTCGCATTCTAATAGGTGTAATGAAGGAACATTGTGCCACATTGTGCTCGGCATCAACTTTACAGACACCGAAGACCAAGCTCTTACTCTGTGAGTGTCCCAATCTTCAAAACTTCCGACTTCGTCACATGGGAAACATTGTGTTTGAAGAACTGGGAAACCTAACAGAAATGCCAATAGCGAATATACTCCACTTTATTAAGACTACAGGTTGGTTTTGCAATCGAACACCCATCCAGTACCCAAGGTTTGAACATGGACCACAACATAAAAAGGAATAACTGTACCAGTAGGCCCCCGTGGACGCACAGTCATAGTCTGGGCACTTCCCCCATAACCTAACCTGACTGACACCGCGGCCATGTTAGTAAATATCTTCGAAGTCTCTGAGCAGAACTGGGGCCCAATTACCGTGATCGATAACGAGTGAATAAGTGACACTCGTGATGAAATTATCGATAAAATTCATTAAGAGCGGTAGTGCCAAATCCTCACATTTCCATAACGACTTACTCGTTAAGGAATGTGGTAATTTGGCCCCTGCTTCAATAGATATCCGATTTCTGGGGAAAGTATAGAAGTGTTGCCATAATGTTGGCCCTTTTCTGATGCCCTCACCTCAAGTGTTCTTTACGGCAGGCCTGTCCCATTGCTTAATCTACACAGACTGATCCATCAGATCCCATCTTTGCTTGCTCAACTCCTTGTTTGTCAATAGATCGGAAAATAAAGTCGTTTGGTTCCTAGATGGTTCCAAAATAAAGATCGGATATGGCCTTGAAATAGCTTGTGAGTTCCTTTGTCATTCAAAGTCAATGCATCAATGGACCAACGTGGTCTGTGCAGTCTCCTCTTACTGCAATCGAAATTCTAATTTGCCATCGAAAATTGCACTCTAACAGACAGTCGTGGTCGCCATAACTCAGTCGTTAGTAAGTTGTCTCTGTGTCAAGACTTTTTTGTTATTTTCGGTCAGTCAAGGCGGCCACGAAGCTAGAATCTTTGAACTTTTTTAATCAGGAAAAATCTAGATGTCTTGCTTTGAACTTTAGGCCTGGAACTGATTCGCTAACTAAGCCAGTGCTACATATCTTGATGTTTTCTAACACCCAGACCGCTCTCGAACCTTGTCATTCATGCGCTGGATTCTGGTTAATTGCATAAAATCATCGAAAGCCACGTCTGGAATATTAAGGCGAACCCTAGCTTCGCCATCGTGGAAAACATCCTTAAGGTTTTGCTCACAATGGACCTTCAGTTCTCCGAGTGAAAGTGATGAGGCCTATCCATCACACTCCCTTCGAAATCTAACCTAACCTAACCTTTCCCTGTTCGGTTGGTAAATTTAAGTTCCACCGTTTGAATTATTTTGTGAGGACATGCCGAAAGATCTCATTGGAAATGATTGAAAAATGTTAGGGCAAAACTATCAGGGATGTTTTCTCACATGAAAGTGGACGCTAAACAGAGTAATTTTTGACAGTAAACACGACTACCATTGGTGGAATAAACCAGGAGAAGATAGTCAAAGACTAACCTACCGACCAGAGGGAAAAACTTGTCTGGGAAAAAACAAAGCAGGGGTCGCTTATAAATTTTGTCTCCGAGCAACTTTGAAAAGTCCGTCGTACCACCATAGACCGATGTAAAAGTACCAACAAAACGTTGTACAATGTTGCATAGGCTTTCCATGTAGATACCCGAAGAAGTGACTGCCAAGAGTCCTAAGGTTACTCTCTTATGGAGCGAGACATTTGCAAAGTGGATAACGAACTGATTTTCTTGTGGAGATGTTTCGAGACCGAAGACCGCTTCTTGCTTTGCGACTACGTCTAGTCAGCGAAAGTGATATTTTCTCCTAAGAGTATAACAAAGGGTTCTCTCGTCATTGAACTCTATTCGTATCCTTATCCTTCATCAACAGCGTGATCAAGTTGCGTTTAAAATGCTTTAATTGCCTGATAGTAGCCTGAGAAAAGTTCCAATTGTGGTTTTTGTAAGGTTTTGGATGCCACAATCCATAGATTCTTAGCCCATATGTGATGGGAGCACTTCAAAACGAGGTTTTCAAGTTGGAAAATTTGAATTGCTTTATTTGCGGGCTGAGCCGAAAAGCACGTACTAGTCTGGTCTTCGTGCGAGCGGCGTGGATTCAAGCCCCAGCCATATTCACCGAACATTTTTAGCGGCACCACCTTTCGCCGGGGAATGACAAGCCTCCGAGAGTATAATTTGTCATGAAAGAGCTTCTCAGACACATACTGTCGGTTCTGTTTGGAAGAGGAGGTAACCTCTGACTACGTTCTCTATGAATGTCCGGCACTGTACTGGCTGCATAGATGGATCTTTCACAGGACATTTTGTTCGTTTGCGGAGTTTAGAAAAGGGGCATTCTCGCCTTCATTAGGAAGGTAGTAGATCTTTTAGGCTAAGTAGACCCAAAACACAATAGATGTTGCTAGATCGCACTCAGCAAATGGCTGAGTGGCTTCAGGGCTTTTACCAATCTCGGTTCTCATCTCTTGGTCTTCTAAGCTGTTGCAATCAGTATTCGATTTGTTTTGGTTTTTTTTATGAGGCTTCAGCTGATGAGTTTTGATACCAAACAGGAGTTTTGAGTGCTACTCTCGACAAAAGCAGGGAATTTTCCAGTCGATTAATGTTTGCACTGGTTACCTTTTGAATCCTTGTAAAAGGCAAATGGGGAACACTCGATGTCCAAACAAAAGACTAATGGTGAACCGAAGATTAACCGAAACCACGGTTCTAGGTGTAGATGTATCAAAAGGATGAGTCTGCTAGCCAGAAGCGCCACTAATATTTCTTTGACGCAGGTTGATTTTGTCTTTGAAATAAGTCTGTTTGGTATTTGAACTGACTGCACATACTACTTTACAGCTCCGGTAATAGACTGAGGTTTTAGACCAACGCTTTCAAATTTCCAGAAGTGACAACACTTTTGCCTGCTTGTATAGCTTAAATGGATTTATTTCAGATTTATGCGTGCATTTATTAGAAAAACAGAAGCAGTAAGAAGTACAGGACAGATTTTTAGAATTTAAATGGATGGCACACTGCACTTTAGTGCTTCTTACATTCTTACAAAAAGTTTATTTGATTGTAAGACCACTGGAAAACAGAAACAGAACTTAAGGCTTCATCTTTAGAAGCTGTCTTCCGACACCTTTGAAGCCAAAGAGAAGCGGAGAATAGTTCTCGAGTTAGTCTTCCTACGCCGTCTTTTACTTTTTCCTTCAATGTGGTCTCCTCTCTCTTATATCAGAGACTCAGGGCTTCTAAAATCCTCTTCAAGACACAACCCAGCTTGAATTTTGTCGGTGAAAGCCGATCTAAAAGACCAGGAAATCCACCTGACGAAAGGAAAATAACTGCCCCCGACTGACGGAGCTGTTCGATACCTGTGTCTTTTCGTTAGGAAAATGTCACCTATTAGCGCTTCAAGAAATTTGACATCTAAACACTTTCGGCGAACAAATTGACATCGAAAACAGTAGTGGTCCCAACACACCACCCTGAGGCACGCCATTTATTCCACGTATGTGCCAGGTTACAAGGTTTTCTCCCCAATAACTGTGAGTAATCTCAAGGAATTTACTTAATCAATGGCACGTCAAAAAAGGACATGTGAGATTTTTATTATCTCTCTTCCCCACGTGCGGGACAGGACCTCGAGACTCACACCGCGGCGCCTTCACAATCCTGACAAATAAGACTAATGAACAAATAAATTTGCCTACAGACACACGTACACCCATGCACCACGTATCAAGTCAATCTTTCACTCAAACTAACCCCATCTACATGTGGACGGAGTACTGTATGTGAAAAATAATAAAAACTCCTTTTTGCAATTGCCAAATTCCTTTCTGTCGTCCTTCCTCCGCGCCGCATGCCCCCACCGAAAAAGTCATAAAATCGATTTTCTTTCTCAAGAAAGATGGCGAACACCGGACACACTAGTACCCCATACCGAGTAAGAAACGACGGAGAACCTGCCTGACTCGAAGAGAAGAGAAGAGAGGAGAGACCGAAAAAAAAAGGATCCAAAACTATAATACTCCTGGTAGCCCAATTCCAATAAAATGACAAGGAAAATATATAAAAGAAAGAATTTCTTATTCCATTCATCCATCCATGCGAGGCAAGGCGCCCACCGCCTCCCCAGGAGATAGTGGACGCCGAAGCGCAGTACAAGCACAAAAGGTCGACAAGGAGGATATCGTACCGCATCTCATCTTGGGCAGCAAAACAGTAGTATGGGCAACAAAAAAAGAAACGAGAAGATAAATCGATTTACTAAAAAAAACGAAGAAAGGACGACAGTAAAAGAAATTGTCCAGAACACCCACATCCCACCTCCGCCCCCCTTCTAAACAAAAAAGGACCACATTTCGCAATTCAAAGAGTCACGTTAGGCGGATTTGTGTCCTTTTCTGTTTGGACACTTTCGGGGTGACTTTTGGCTCCATAACCAACACACCAAGGGAGACCCGAGCAAAAAAAAATGAAACCAAAAGCAAAGGAGGGAGCAAAAGCAACTGAAGGATCTGAAGGAGTCCTCTTGGTAATTGCTTTGAATGAGAAACGAAAAAAAAGAAGAAGCCATCAACAACAACAACGGTGCGGGAAAAATCCTCGAAAACTACCCCGGGAATAAATGAAATGAGATTTGGAGTAAAAGTCCTTTTCATCCTGTTGTTCCACCACCACCACCACCCACAGCAGAGATACGGATTGCGTAACGCATACCGTGAGTGCTGGCGGATGGGGTATGGGACTAAGTACGATTGCCGGCTATAAAACGAAATAACACTTTTGCGGTACAAGAGGACGGCTGCGTTTTGCCTTCTCGAGAAGCGACAAGCGTTCGAGAACGACGAAAGCTTCCTTCCTTCTCATAACGCCCCCGGTGTAGAGTCGGTCGGTCGTTCGACTGGTAGTCGACTTCGGCTCTGGGGGTGAATATCGCTTGCGTATCAATTTAAGAAGTCAACTTTGAGAAACTCCTTGCTACGAGCACTCTCGGGTTTTGTGCGCGTTTTTTCGGGGGTGGTTTCCTTCGCAACCCCCCGAAGGCTTGCCATACACACCACACAGCATACGCAAACACATAAAGCTGTTTTATCTTTTATTGTTTTCGCTTCTCCCTCCCTCTCTCTCTCTCTCTCTCCCGCTCACTCGGTGAGTGATGCCTCCTGATGGACGTGTTTTAATCCCATTCCGAGGAAATTTCGTAGATACTTCAGGAATCCACGAGAATCAATTACTTACTCTTGACGCCGCCGCTGCCGCCGCCATCCACAGGGCGGGAGGGAAGAACGAACTGATTCCATTCAGTTGGGGGGAGGAATTCGCGTTTTAAATTGAAATTATCAGCGCGACTGATAAGATTTTTCTGTCGCTGCGCTGTGAAATGGGTTTCACGCTTAAGTGCAACGCGACATGCGAAAAACAAACGAGCGATTAATAAATCAGTTGCACATATTTAACGCGCGCGTTGGTGGGATCTCGGCGGGGGCTAGTTTTTCGATGCGAAGGCCTGGTACCCAGAGTTGGACGACACGTGGGACAGCAATTAGCTTCGGGTTGTGAAGTTATCTGGCGAATTTGTTGGATTTAATTTGCGATACGAGATCTGCAGTATTTGTCGTGTGTGTGTGTCGAGTGCACAATCGTAAGGGAGTTGGCTTGACGTAATCAGGGAAGACATGGTTCCCTTTAGTGGTAAAAATCAGTGAAAAATGGAGCCGATTGGAGCAAAAATGGCTGAATGGGGAGTGATTTTGTATGAATTTTACGAGAGTCGTAGAAGTCTCGTAATGGCTGGACGCGGTGCAATTTGGATGGGAATTGGGGTTTTGAACGCGAGTATAGAGAATCTCTAGCTGAAGTCATTAATTTCGTAGCCGCTTTTGTGTTCTTTCTGACTTTCTCTTAGAGTTGTAGTAGATTTGTGGTTCTTGTGTGTCCCTACTTACTCCGCAGAATAAAGCTTTGCTTCACTTCGAGGGGGTTTTGAGGGGGTTTTTTCCAACTAGACTTAGACACGAAGCCTTGCAAGGCTGTGGCCGCTTCTAGATCATTATACAGTGTCTCTGTCGAAGATTTTGGCAATCGCGGATTTTTTAAACGTTCAACGAGATTGTTGAACATCGTTGTTCAACATTAAATGCTGCTTCGGGCACTAGGACTCATCATTCATCTGGATGCTGACGTATAGAGTCATTTAGCTCATAGACTCATCAGGCAAAGTAAGGCCTCTTTGAGGTCATCTGTCAAGGTAGATGGTTCATAGGGGCTTAAATTTTAAGTTGAACTCTCCGACCTGTACGGGAACTCATAAGAAGTCTGAAGCTAAGATGCAAGCCCTAGCACTCCCTGGGACGGCCGCACGGAAGGGCCGCAATAGATTTGGTCTGTTTACTCCGGGTTTCCTACTACAATATCCCGACGGTCTTTCATCAGAAACAGAAAGACTAATTTTTTTTTGTAATGGACGAGATGTAAGTGAGAGTGGTTGCTAGAACCGGAGGCCTTGCAGCTTCGTCTATTAATTTTTCCAGATCAAAATGAAGCCTTAGAGAGTTTATGTAGTAGGCCGACGATTAGAGGTTCTGCTGTCGGCCTGTCTGTCAGACAGTCTATTCTTCATAACGAGTGAAGAACTAACTAAGCTCTACTGCAGCTTAGGAAAGAAATATGGTTATAACTGCTGTAGTGAAAAAAGTCCCAAAGGAGACAGACGGGGGTGTTTGTTTTCTTCGGTTTGGACTGAAGAGCGGGCATGGTTATGTTCTCAGATTTGATTTGGCAGAGGTTCCCCTTCGTAACGAATTTCCAATCTGAATAGAGAAGGTTTGAAATTTTGACCAAAGGTAGATCTAGTGTGATACCACTGTGAGCAGATACCACTGAATTCAATAAGATATCGTAATGTAAAAGTTAAGGTCGGCCAAAAAATGGTATGACTTGAGATACCCTACTTCACTATAAGGTGATATTCCACTTGGATTCGTTAACTGGTGGATTCTGTGTCGAACTTGAAAAAGTGCAAAACCACAAGATTTAGGCGATTTTTTAATAGATCAGTGGTTAGTGTGTTGGATTGCTGAGCGAGCGACGTGGGTTCGAGCCCCAGCCATGTCCACCGAAAATTGTTCGCGGCACCACCTCTCGTCAGGGAATGACAAGCCTCGGAGAGTATAATCTGTCATGAAAAAGCTTCTCAATTCGCCTTTTGAAGTCGGCTATAAATTGTAGGTCCCTTCCATTCGTGCGCAACATGAATGGTTGCGAGATGCTAGGCCTTGGCTCACCTCGTGCTGTCGCGCCAGCTATGTATTTTTTAATTTTTATCAGTATAATCGAAAGTCGTAGATTAGTGAATCTGTGAATGAAACATGATGATGGCAGGTTTGTAGGTTCCGGCCATTTCGAAATTAAATATTTGACGACTGACAGCAAGTGGCTACTGTAAACGGAAAAGTTGGCGGACAAGACTCCGATTGAAGTTCTTTAGTGATTTAGACCGGGCAGAGGTGGTAGAGTGGAGAAGAGAAGAAAAATTTCGAAAGAAATGCGTGGTCGCCGTAGCTTAGTGAATAGTGCGTTGAAGGGATTTGCAAGCGGCTTAGGTACGAGCCCTAGCAATATCCACGAAATATTATTCACGTCACCACCTCTCGCCAGGGAATGATAAACCTCCGAAAGTATAATTTGTCATGAAGAAGCTTCTTAATTCGCCCTTTGGAATAAATTGTAAGTCCCTTCCAGGTTATGAGAGGCTATATTTATTTATTTTTAACACCGAACATGAGAGTTCTTCACTTCATGATTCTAAAAGTGCTTTCGGGTTTGAAGACTGGAGGTCTTTAACTATTTCTGAGATTTTGAGGATTACGTAGTCGAGCTACTTCTTCGAACGGAGAGGTCCATACTTCGAAGGTTTGGACACGTTAAACGCATGTCCCCAACTTGGTTTCCAAGACGTTCCATGGAATCCGTGGCATCAGGCGTCCCCTGGTAGGTAGGGATGAGATAGCTGGACCAAGTTCGAAATCTCACCTTTACTCGTATGGGGATAGCCCCTGATGATTTAGAGTCTATGGCGGAAGACCGGGAAATGGGAGGGTCGACTTAAGCTCCCTAAACTTGCCACCCTCATAGTGGATAAGCGGTCCATTGGAAGATGTTGATGATATTGATGACTAGTCAACTGCGTTTTCATCAAATTTCCAAGACCTATGATGGGATGAAGTGTTTGTATGACATGTCTTAAACTGGACGCGATTCGCTGAAACCAGCGTCTACATGTCACATGCTACACTGTCAGATGAACTTGAAATTTAATATGGTGTCCCACAAGGTTCTGTACTGTACATTCTGGGAAATGATAAGTTAGTGGTATATCTTGGGAATATTATCTCGGTCGACGGTGATACCCAGCTAAATATTTAAACCCAAATCGTGAAAGCGAGGACTGTCTCGGAATGTGGTGTGACTGGAAGGGTGGTCGAAGCTTTAAAAAAGCAGTGTAACCTGTTTAAACAGCAACAGAGTGTGATTTCTCTCCTCATGTTTTCAGGACTATTTATTGAATTTGAATAGTCAAAATGTGAGCAGTGTCATTTTATGCGAAAAAAGAGCAACGAGAAGTGTAAATGCAGTGAAAGGGAATCTAAAGTGACAGTTGTTGGGTTAGATTCTGGCTCCTTAAGTGAATCCAGTAATTGATCGAAGATGATTGGGTCGCCCTCGGCAAACTTTGTGGCGAATTGTTGCAAAGGAGTCTTTGTGCCTATGACACTTGATGGGGAATATCCTGGCCTTTGATAAGCTTGGTGTAGAACAGCTACAAAAACAGTGTCGGATCAATTTTAGAAAAACGAAAATGACATCCTTTCAATGAGTCGCGGTGATAAACTTGGCACAGAACAGTCAAGGAGAAGTCTCGGCAGTCACGACACTGCTGATGTACATCGCTAGGAACATGAGTTGAAACCCTAAAGGAACAAATTGTTGACCTTTAGATCTTTTGCTGTTTAAGGAGTGTTCTAGGAGAAATAATAGGCAAAATTTGGAATGAGAACTCAGATAAGGATCGTTGTAGTTCCAAAGCCATCTCTAACTGAAAACAGAGTTCAAATGAGGCTTTCACCCTGTTTAACTATGGTCATAGCCAAAATTGTCAATATCTTCTAGTCAAATGCTGGTTGTTGGACCAAATTTCAGTATCCAAAGTCGGTTGTGTTTCTTCGTTAATTCAGGAGTTGCCAACAGACTAACTGAGGGCTTGCGTAGGCCTAAGTGAATTCTTGTGTTGATTGTCCGATTTTTTAGTCGGTCGCAGCCTTAAGTCTCTAGGTACGAAGTGTTACGTGAATTTTAAGCACATTGTCACTTTTTTATGACATTTTTGGCAATACAGCGTGTCATTGGGTTTTTGTCAAGTACAGTGATAACAACACAATCCTAAAGCGCATTTAACTGATCAAATGTTCACTCAAAATGTCTATATACCACCAAGTATAAGGATTTCAGCCAGATGGTGTGTATTTTAAATTTTTTTAGGAAAACCCGTGCGAAAAGGCTAATTGTGAGACTCGTGTTGTTTTCACATTCCACAAGTCACATTTGCCACAAAGCTTTTCTGCATCTCATTTTGTCCCTCAGACACATAGCAAACAATTTAAACACGTTAAACATGCAAATTCATGTAAATGGATCCAAATCTCGATGAAAAAGATACGAAAATCGAAACAAATCGACGCCAATAAATCCGAATGTTGTGAGTATTTTGTCGGTTGAGCTCTGAAACACATTCCACATGGAATTCGTTTTTTTTTTTTTTACCTTTTTCACACTTGCAGGCGCGCAGAAACAGACAGATATACAAATTCACCAACTAGTTTTCGCAATCGAAACTCAAATCCTCACTTAATTATTCCATTCTTTCCCAATCGGTTCGTAGTCGCGCACACAAAAAATAAAACACGAGTGGCTTCCAACCACCGATGGCAGATGGCAGATGTTTTAGATACGGATTTTCGCTATTATTCACTCGCGGATTAAAGAAACCAATTCACACGCGGCGATCGTTTAGGAAATCAATTTGTATCTCAGAAAATGTATTGATTGGCAATGGGATAGAGCACACAACACACGGATGTCAATAAGGCCGTCGCCGAACACAGCGCGGAGGATAAACGGGAAAAAAGAGCACAAAACCCGTCACTCGACACAGACTTTGTCGCATGAAATCGAATTCGCTTATGTAAAACACCAGCACGGCCGATGATAATGGAGGCGACGACGACGAGATGTGCGGCGCGCTGCTTCAACATCCAGAACCGCAAAAACAAAACAAGAGAGGTATCCCCAACACCAAGCACTGTGTAAGCCGTGGATAATGATATGTCAGTTTGGTGAAAAATCTGGACTCGTCCTCGTCGCAGCAGCACCACGTCTCGATGATGGTGGAGGCAGAGAGCAACGACGAAGCATTACCTAGTACTACCACACTACCTAATCTGGTTGCGAAAATATCTCGCGAAAGTACGAACACGTAAAGTGAGTACAGTGGCACGTTCGTGTCTCGTAACGTACGGCGCCCACAAGTTATCACTCGCGCGTTAGTTAGTTAGAGAGCCATCGCATCGCTGCCAGGTCTGGTCGCATGTGTGTGTGTATCTGTGTGCAATTCTTCAAGTCGGTGGTGGCAATGAGAGAAATATGCACACTTCGTGTGCCTATGCCTATACACATGTGTGTGGTGAATCTGACTGAACATGAGGGGCGGCAATGGTGAGATGGTTTTGTGCGCTTCTCACCTCTTGTGTCAAAACTCCGAAAAGAGGTGGAGAGAGGTCTGGTACCGAGTGTGGTGGGATGTCTGTTTGCGTGGTGAGTTGCCGGGTGTCGGTTGAGGGTTGATTATGATTATATTTACCACCGCACTGGTGTGGTTAAATGCGGAATAATGTCCATAATCCAATAAACGGAATGGTAATCCACATTTGGGAAGTTTTAGCAAAGTCGTAGATTAAGGATTTTCTACGGATGATGCTGTGTTGGTCGGGGTCTGTACACATTGATGGTGTGACTGTCCACTTGAGCTGTGGTTGTGGGTCTAACTCGGGATCAGATCAGTGGGAGGACATGACACTTGCGATCAGTTATGTGGGTTTTTTTTACATTTTCGTTGGCGGTGACGTTAAAAACAAAATGGCCGACACTTTGAAGCGTTATGATGGCGCTTAGGAAATAATTTGATGGTCCATAGGTACCTACCTAGGTGTTGACTTTTTTCTTATATTTTGCGGACGTGTACTCGTAATTTACTAGTTCGTGCTCCTTTTAAATTTTCTGCTTGCTCCTCATCAAAGCAACTTTGGCAGATATTGCTGCGCTTTATCGCAGCCTGAATGATAAGGTGGTTGCATTCGATGGGGGGGATGTCGCTCGGGAGAAAATGCAAGCGTTCGATGTTCTTTTTTGGTTATGTCTTCAATATTTCGTAGTAGGTAATGGATTCCACCAAATATTGATAACTACATGGTTGGGGTCTTGTTTTTCTTGGCAAACCGAACCAGTTAGGTACCTAAATAGCTCGGTTATTGTGACGTTTTACTCTCACATACATTGCTTGCTTCCTTAAAGTGGATTACACTCGTTAACTGACAATTGGCTGACCTAAAGTCAGTCGCCTAGGCTATGATTTTTATTCGTTTTCTACTTTACAAGCGTAACCAAAGATGTTCCACTAGTAGCTTATTTCTTCACGCAACCGGGTGCCTAAAAACAATTGTAACGTAGTCAATTGCATCCAATTTAGCAGATCTGTAGGATTCGAAAGATCTTTCTTCTTTCTAATGATTTTTGACATAAAATCTGTCGGAACTACCGCCTTCCTTTAAAAGCCTCAATGGTTTCTGCCTTGACTCTGTTCAAGCTGTTTTTTGTCATCATTGCTGGCATCAAATCCAAATAAATAGAGCTAAGACTCTCCAATAATAAACGAAAACAGAATCGCTCTCTCCTTTTGTCTTACGCTGCTCCAACTCACTTCACTTTGCTTTTATGACGCTATTTCGAGGTGATTCAAGGCTTCAGCCAACAAGCCCCTCCAAGGAGCACGATTTTTAGCCAGCTATCTGCAGTTTCTGATAGAATCCTAAGGGTGATTTCCTCCTTAGCAAGTTCATAGGCTTAACAGCAAACACCTGAGAATATTTATTCCCTTCTCCACCTCTGTATGAGACAAGCTACCTTCTATGTAAAGGAAAATGATTCTGTGGTAATTCTGCGCATAGAAATAGAGATAACAATGTTTTTCCTTCCGTATAAAGTCTGGAGCTGATCCACTCGTAATTGCTTTCATTTCAACCATCATCCTTCGGTATAAAGGTGAGCTTGACCTCAGCTCTCTATGCGAACAGTGCATTGATGAATCTGCAGCATCTTGTAGAGAGTGACCGAGCCTTCGTTTTTTGGTTAGTTTTCTAGGTGTCTTCAGGACTTCCTTAAAACTCTGACCGGTCACTTGCAGTTAGCTGTTTACAACCGCTAGAACGTTGTGTTCGTCAGAAGACGTCTTGGCTCTTCATGCGGCTGAAAAGAGTCTTAAAACCTCAAGTTCACAATTTGTTACCTCACGTCATCCTTTCTTTTCAGTTGTGGAACTCTCCTTGACACTTATGCGGACAAGTAGCCCGATGAAAGTTCTTATAACCCTCCTTGCTTAAGTGTGTCTCCGAATTGTCCTAGTTTTGCAAGGGTTTTGCAGTTTTTTTCATCCTTCACCTCAAAGTCATATCAATATAGTGAAAAGCCTGTGTCCTGTTCCGGTTGTTTTTCTACAACGAAACCGATATTTGTATAGGAAAATCTGATAATAGAGTTGTTGTCTTCTGTCAGTAATTCTATCTGTCAAACTGACGTTTACAATTTGTTTGTCAAAACTGGTCCTAAAAGTCGACTCAACCATTGTAATTTCTTCGTTACCTGTAAATTCATTAGCAAAATCAATTATTTCCTCACCCCTCAGAGTTTTTCGAGAAAACCAGCCCAACCCTAGTACCTTCAAATCCGTGCAACTTTTCAATATTTTCCCATTATCACAGCTTTGACAGGTCAGTAATTCAACATTTAGTGTAATTGATTGAAATCTTAGCACTCGGCGGTGGGGAAATCTGCACAACTTCTCGGCCTAGTACCGCCCCTTTTTCCAAATATCATTTCTCACTTTAACTTCCCCACGCAAGTGTCACGCAAATCCACCTCTGACCCGATACTCACCACAGTGAATTCTCCTCTTTGTCTGTTTTCGGAGTAACACTTGGGATTACATTTTGAAAGGCAGGAGAAAAAAACAGACCCACCACCATAATACAAAACCCTGTTCGTGTGCGAATGGCAGCAGATGCAGCGGAGAGGGGACAATGGCTCAACGAAAAACAACACCAAACGAAAAGAAAATGAAAATTTCGTGATGGACGACTGCAAAGTGCGATCGTATTTCAAGGCGGAGTCTCGAAATAGTTTTGTGGGGATTTTCGCCTCTTCTTCTTCCACTGTTTGTGCTTCTTGGGCGGCTAAACCTAACCCCTCCACCAGCAAAAACTGGCTCTCTGGGTGACGTTTTGTTATTTTTTTTTTTTCGTTTCGTTTTTGTCCAGTCCGCGAGTCATATATCTTGTGATGGCCCACAGAGGGTGCCCTACGTGATTGGTTTGAAATTTTAAATGAATTATATGCTTGGACACGACGCTGTATTCCTCCTCCTCCACAGCATTGTTCTTTCGATGTATTTTTTTTAGGACGTCAGTCATTTTGGAAAATATTCGGAGCAGTAGCGCAAATGATTGTCTTTTTTGTGTGTGAATTATAAATATTCTCAGATAAATCAAGAAAATGTCACACGGCCTATGGTATCGTGTCAAAATTTGTGTGTTTTCATGTGGGCGGAGAGGTCTGGGAGTGTGTTTTGTTTGGCAACCGGATGGTAATCACTTGTTTACCACTGATTTTTGTTTGCTCTAATTGATTGTAATCACTTTGATCGTTTCAGTTGACAGATCGTGATAATTTCGTTTTGTGTACCAATGTCACCTCTCATCTGGAAATGGATCAGAATGTGTTCGAAAAATGTCAAGTGCCATAGCCATTGTGTCATTTGACTGTTTTTCGAAACTTTGACATGAGTCTTTCGAAAGCCAAAGTTGATGTTCAATGAATGATTCGAAGCATTGAGAGGATTTGCTCATTCTTACGGAGTACTGTTCGTTTTCGGGGTTTACTTATTTTTCAATTCCATTGACACTGACAATTTTTCTCAAACATACTGTACATCTACATGTGTCTATTTTTTTTTTTTTTTTTTTTTGAAAAAAGTCTTCGTATTACTCTTTATACTCAGATATCGACAACGCCTGCGCACCACTTTCATCTGAAAAGTTCTGCAACGCAATTGAGTTCCACTCTGCTAAGAACTAAACAACTTTTTGTAAACGAATCTTCTACAGATAGACCACAGGCTTCGCGAAAAACTCCAAATTCAACTTCCTTCAATTCCTTCCTTTCGTGGCACTTTTGTTAAGGGCGGTCCACTCTTCTGGATGACCCGGTAGTGCACGCGTGTCATTTTCCTCTGCAGCAATTTCTTGGAGGTGTCAGGGTTTGCAAGTTACGAGTGATAGCAGTGGTCAATATCCAAGAACTACACCCCGTCCTGACTGAACGTTGGAGCAGAACAGTCTAAGCTTGCATTCCGAGTGCAGCTTTCTGCAGATGCAGATGTCATTTTTATTTCTAACGATCACGCGGTGTCGCAGTACGTGACGGTGTAGTCTGCGTATGTGAGAAGTTTTATTTTAAGTTCAGCCCACTCGATCCCTCCTGGTAGGAAAGTTGGTAGATCGTCTAAAGACAGCCAGTGGATATCTCACGAGATAGACCTGCTTAACACCCAAGAGCGATTTAAACCAGCGATTTGGCCAAGCAAGTTGCTTCATTTAGTTAGCTTCTGAAAGCAACGGCTTACGGTTGGGGTTTCTGGCTTTAAGACCAATTTCGTTGAGTCATCCAACTACCTTCGGTTCTTCAACGCTTAATTTTCTATAAGACAGTCTTCTCTAGCTGTGGCTCTGCGGTTTATTTTCTTCCACCCACTGGTTTAATCTTCACTTCTTAGATCTCAATGCATCTTTCGATTTTAGTTTGTACGGAATGACGCCATCATTTTGGACCCTTTTGTGATTTAGACTTGAGAAAAGTTTGCAGCCTCTTACGATCTAGACTTGAGAGAGGTCCATGGAGTGCAAAGCAAGTATTTTTACGCGTTCTGCTTCACTTAGTTTCCGTCTTTTTGACGGAGGTGTTAAGTGCTGATGGAGAAGCCTAAATAGTTGATCTATCTGTACAACCCAGTCAAGGCTAACGAAGCGCAAACCCCTAATGATGACAAGACGGAGTAAGATTCGTCGGATATTGCCAAGCCTGCTATGCCAGGGCACCATTTGGAGCCAGGCTTGGAGGGTGGCATCATGCGAACGTCTGGTGGTCGGCTGATTCCGCTTCCCGGCAATGGTCTCGCAAACCATTACGGGGTTAGAGGGGCAATGCGCTATGGAATTTTGGCTTTTCGACTATGGCATCGACTTAGGACAGGCATATGAAACGTTTGCTCACTTACAGGAAAACACCTTAAGCTTCTTGGGGAGTCTACTAAATATCTAGTAGATATAGTTGGTATCTCCTCAACAAAGCAAAGAAGCTCTGCAACAGTAGACCTAAATCATGTCAGGAGTAGCGCCTTTAATGTCTGCTCAGGCAGGAGTGGGGATACACGTAAATCCCAGGCTGGCAGGCAGAGTATTGGAGTGGAGAGTCACCTCTCTTTTTCATAGTGTTTATGGATTAAATTTTACAGCGTAGCCGTGGCGAGGAACGGTTCGAATTGAGACACTTACGGATAAGTCATCTGCCTTGCGCTGATGACTTGGTCATCCTTATGACCACCCACACCGAACTTCAGCGCGCACTAGATTAGTTCGTCGCCGTCTGTGTTGAAGCTGGGAGTCAGAGTTTATGGTAATTTTCCGAATGCCTGTTCAATGCACTCTGCTTGTTAGTGGAGTCCCATTGAAGCAGATGGAGAAGTTTGAGTATCTCGCTGTCCTATTCACGAGTAATGGTAAAAGCAATACTAAGTTATCCTGTAGGATGGGTCAGGCTGGAGCAATTCTGAGACAGCTTGATCAATCTGTTATCAGGAGGGCTGAACTTGGCATCGGAGCTAAGCTATCGGTCTTTCATTTAGTGTTTGTTGCGACTCTCACTTATGGTCATGACGTTTGGGTAATGACCAAAAGAATAAGATCGCGGATACCAGCTGCCGGAAAGAGATTTCTCCGTTGTATTGCTGGGCAACTCGGCGAGATCGAGTTAGGAACACCAGAATACACGAGGCACTCAATGTCGAGCAGCTATTTGAGCACGTTCATCGCATGCCCTCGACTCAGCTTCCAAGACGTGCCATGGAATCCGTGACATCAGGTAGGCGTCCCCTGGGTAGGCCTAGGATGAGTTGGTGAGACCAAGTCCGAAATCTCACCTCTACTCGTATGGGGATAGCCACTGATGATTTAGAATCGATGGCGGAAGATCGGGTGATGTGCAGAGTCAATCCACTTAAGCACCCTAACCCCAAGACCCTCATAATGGATAAGCGGGTCATTGAAAATTAATGAAATGAAATGAAAAAATTATTTACAATAAATAATTTCTACTACTACTTCTACTACAGAATCTTCAGCGGCTCATGTAGTCTTAGGTTAGGTTAGGTTTGCGGCCTGATGAGGGTTGCGCGTCATCACGCTTAGGTCCATGTAGACCCATTGTGATACCCATGATATTTCCTACTGCGGTTTTAATTCGATTTTAAGTCCTTCGATTTTTTCCACTCATCTCATGACGTCCAGAATTGAGGCGCCTTTAACTACCATTTTCGAGTTTCATGTTTCAAGTGACAGTGAAACTCAAATTTCGATTTGTAGAATAATTTCCATGGGGTGGATCGCATTGTAATTGCTTCTGTCAATGGGGTGGTATGAAAACTTTACTTGAATTCTCGAGGATGCTAATGATTCGTGCTTCGCAATATTATTTTTTTTTTTTTAACGCATTTTTTATTTTTAATTCATTATTTCTTACATGCTAACAAAAACGCTTAAAACTAGCTTAACTAACTTAACTATGTGTTACTTAATTCTAACTTACTGGCCCTTCGCGGGCGCTCTAAGTTAAACTGTATCCTTAATATTATGTCTTTCGACCTAACCTAACTAAATTTATATTTTAACTCTAATTGCTTACCTATATTAAGACTAAGAAAACTGTTTTATGTAAAAAAAACTTAGTGAACGTACTTTTTATTTTTAATTATATATAAAACTTACAGACTACCTTAAAAATAAATCTTAATCTAACCTTAACTAAATGTATAATTATATATACACTTTTTTTTTTTTTTTTTAAATTTTCTAATTTTTTTTTATCCAGTTCGTCAGTCCTTTGTAAACAGCCACCTTTAGATGAGCCTAGGAAATGCACTTGAAACAATGTTGGAAGTGTGTCTGTACGGTTTGTCGTGTAGATGCCTTCAGTTTTTTTTTCAGTAATCCTACACAATTTGAGTGACTTTAATTAACGCCTTATGGATTCATGCGGCTACTGGCATGTCAGCAATGTTTTCACAGCATTTCCTCGAAACCGCCCGTTTCTACATTGTATTCAGTGAGTGCGAACCTATATTCGTCCCACCTCTTCGTTTGCTTAGCGAGTTTGAAGGGTTACCTAACTTTGTTCCGAAGTTTTGCAAGCACGGAACACAACTGCTATTATAGGAAGTTAGTAACACATCATTTAGTTGATGCGCTGCTTCGTCTAGGTCCCACGTGGTTTTAATAGACGTAACTGGCATATCTAGTTAAGAAAGACCATGATTCCGATACAGATTCCAGTCCGTCGACTGGATCGTACCTATTGGATGCATGTGTCAATTTGCCAGGTATGTCAAACCTGATGTATTGATGATCTGACAACAAGGCCTCGTCTGATACATGCCAATTCACAATGAAATTGGAGGTCAGCATAATGAAGGCGTCAGACACCCGTTTTTATCCCAATTTTTAGACCTTCACACTAAAAGATCTCTTCCCTGTTTGTATCAAAAGTTTGAAAGATGCTTGTCAAATGATGACACTTGCTGTCACTGAGCCAAGACAAAACAAACTCAGCCACTCGCATCTAGTGGTGAAACTGGCAAAAAAAAACCTTTTTGGCATAGATATCTAATTACTGTCAATACGCTCTCGGTCTGGTGGCGTTGTGAAAGGTTCAGACACTTTAATGACAGTAGTCCCTCAGCTCAGTCCTATTTCTGTCATGCAATTGTCTTATTTTCTGATGAAGAAATCGGGCGTCACCTCCGAATGTGTGTGTGTGTTCTGGCCTCATCCTGTTATTAATTTTCATAGATGCGGTGACACATTACACACACGGAAATTTCTCGCTTGACTAACAGGGCATGCTGCTGTCGCCCTCTATTGATGGCACGCAATTACAACAAACATTGGAGCGCGCGGTATACCTACTTTGTTGCAAATGACTGTGAATGTTACTTCACGGCGTGTTAAAATTAATTTTATAGTGTTTGCATGCGGTAGAGAGTGAGTAATTTGAACAAGCGATCGTGTGGAACGTGTGTTTAGTTGAAGAAATGGCATGGGTTCACATGGTGTTTGACACCCGATCAGTTGAAATTTAGCTGTTTAGAAGGTGTGCGGGGAGTCAGATTTCGCCGTAGAGAAGGAATCTAGATCAAGACATCGGTATGCTTGACTTTGATCCATTTTTGGCAGGTATTGCCAAACCAAAACATCGTTGAGAACTGAGCAATCTTTCACCAGGCCGTCAAAGAACCATTGACAAGTGGGTAAAGCTCTGACCAACTATCAACTTGACATGCCATAGAAGGGATTTCAATCTTTCGAGTACGTAATCCCTTCAGGGATTGTTTGACGTCTGCATCGTCGGTGTATCTAACTAGGCAGAAAACCCGGGTCTCTGGTGTTGGTCTGTCAAGGTTTAGAGACGGACTATTTTCGGTCACAAAATTTGATTTTGGAGACACCACCACGTCCAGTAGTAGTGTCACGTTAAGATTTGTTTCGATGTATACATGCATATATTCAGAGACATGCGCCTCACATTGGACCCTTAATCTCATCTGAAAAAGTGACGGAAATTTCCAAATCTTCGTATTTACTTTTAGTCTACTTAGTCTGGGGAAGACGCAAGCATCAATCACCGATCGTGATGCTCTCTAATATTATGCCCGAAGTTAGTTGCGATTTCTGTTGCTTATGTGGGACTTAAATCTCGATTTTTCTTTCCTGCGCTGTCCCTCCGAGGTAAATTCAAAGATTCTGACCCTGTCTTCGAGGTAAATTAAGGCTTGGGCGTGCTTGCCCTTTCGTTTTAGTCGTTGTAGTCTTCGCCGATCCTAGAACATAGCTGAACTGTTTGACGATTTAGAGAATTCAAATAGCTATCTGTTCGCCCTTTACAGGTAATCTGTCCACACAACGTGCTAGGACTCTAGCTTTCACTTCTGCTCTTTGCACTTTCTTTCCAGAGTTCCACTAGGTACACCCTTCGTTTCTGATTGTCTGTCAGGGCTATCAAATGCGATTTCGTTTTGTCTTCATGTTCGACGTCGCAGTGGCAGTCGTCCTCGGAACACCAGGAGACAATGCGGTTCTTACTAGCTCAAGACCTTATGCAAATGCGTTCCTTCAATGACACCATTTGCTGATGAGATTCTGGTCTTGTCTTTTACTTTATTCAGCAATAACTGATGGAGGCGTAGTGCTGCTTAAATAGTGTGAACCTTCCTTAGAACTTTTAGGAAGCAGAAGTGAAAAGTTGCTATGAAATATTCTCGCCGTCTTCAGAGCTGTAAGCTGTTGTCCAGTGAGTGAAAGTTCTGGTCCATTTTTTACGAGACCCATTAGGTAAGGTAAGACAGGGTTGTGAAGCAGAGCCCATGCCGGTCCCTGGGGAACTCTCCGAGAATAAGACCCAGTAAACTTCTATCCACTCAAAGACACCTAAAAGGGTTGATGCAGCGCAATAGTGTCCTCTAATTCTGGTACTATGCCCTCTCTTTTCCTCTGTGCCGCCGTTTTCGTTCTCCACATCGTGGGTGTCCATCCTAATGACGTTCTTTGTTGAGAGTGAGCTCTACTATGTACGTAGCGACTTTGGTCAGCCTTCAGCGGTGATTGCTTTAGATTGAGTAGAGCACCGTTGAAGGACCTCACCACATCTGTGTCCCCTCTTCATAGCCAATTTGCATGACATTCTCGCGTCTCACAAAGCCCAGAGCCCCTTGGTGTCTGTCAAACTGACATCGCTCGAACCACCTCTGCGTCCGAACTCAACAACTTCCTACTTTCCTCGCCTAAACGATCTCATAAATCCTCAAACTCAACCCCAAATTCATCACACAGTAAATTACTGGGTTGTTGGTCGGGTCGGGCCACCACCATAGCCAGCCACCATCATCGGTGGGCTTCTCAAGGGGCTGCCTGCGCCGTAGTTTTTCAATTAAACGAAACGAATAATTTTTTCGAGTTCAAATTCTTGGCAGAGCGCGCATCATGCCAATGAGCATTGACGTCGAGATCACTTAAAAGCTGCTGAGACGGCTGTTGCGAGATTCGACCGAAAAAAAAAAAACAAAAATGAATACGTACTACGTCCAAATCTAATTGGAGACCACCATCGTGCTACTACTATGCTGCGCCGGGCGCTGTTGAGAAAACTTAATGTGAAACCCAAAAAGACACTCGAAGCTGGGGTGGGCTGTGGTCGGTCATCTCTCTCTCGCTCTCTGTCGCTGGAAGTGTACTTACGACCGGCTTCGAGGGCCGCAGAAACGACATCGACATCGACGCCAACGTCGACGAAAGCGAATATCGTGGGTGAGCTCGCTCTCTCTCGCTCGCCGGTTGGTTGCTTAAAAACGTCAATCACTCAATTAAAGCCAATTATTATGATGGAACGTGATTTCCCAGGCCGAAGAGCAAAAAGTCCGCTCGAGAGGGATAATAGTGCTGCGACCGAACCCCTCGCGCCGCGCTGTACCGTCCGAGTGACCATTACACCATAATCCCCGCATGAGGAGTAGGACAGCTACGAGCGATGCAATTAGAAAACGAAAAAATGGAAAATTTCAAAATTGAAGCGAAACGAGATCACACAAACGAATGTGGTGGTGTGGTGGTGGTGGATTGCTGCATTGTTCCGACCAGTTCGGCGGTCATCATCAGTTCCCTGCGCAATTTGATTGCACATCATCATCGTGGTTGTCGTTGTCGTTGGGTCTGGTCTGGCTTTCTCCGGGCGGGCGGAAAGAACGCCCTCTCTTGCTTAACAACGCCAGCGCTTTGTCTCGTCGTCGTCGTTTCGTTTCGTGTGACTTTGTGTGCGACATCGCTCCTCTTCCCATGGACACGAACGTGGTAATTTGCATGCATTCACCCCGCCGAGTATGCAATCATTTACGCTTTTACCAAACGCACAGACACACATGAAACACATGGAACAACGAGCACACAGGTGGTTCCCCTGTGTGAGTGTAGGTTTGCGGTCAAAATAACGCCGGTCGTTGCGATCACATCTCTCCCGATGCGTGCAAAAGACATCGATGCTCAGTTGACTTGAAAGTGATTATTAACGTAATGCCATACCCCAGATGAGTGATCTATCATAGGGAGGGCGGAAGGGTTTCATGCAGAAGGGGGCGTAAATCGAGGTAACTCATGCAACGTCAGGGAAGAGTTTCGCCACTTTCATCATCGGTTGTTTGATTGTTGCATTGTCTTACTACGTTGCTCTGTATTGCGTAGTCCAAGTTGTCAAGATGGGAAGAGGGAGACCTGCTTACCAGGTGCAATGTGTCCTAATTGGAGATTTTGACATCTGGTTCAAGTCATTGACAGTCGACTTTGTTTAGCTTTCTCTTTGAAACCGAAGAAGCGGTGAACTGGTCCGACGGATTCTCATGGTTTGATAGTTACCCTCCAATTTTTTGTAGAGCTCCTCTCTAGTTTTCTTTAGAAATCCGTTCCCACCTCGTTTTCTGAGTTGTAAGTGTTAGTCCTCTTAGTTTCGAGCCAGTAATGACTTTCGTCTGCTTAGAATTTTGGAACAATTCAACAACTAGTCTGCGTCGGAAATCGTCTTCATCTCAGCTCAAGTTACAATGTTACAATCAGCAGCTTCTTCAAGTCTTTTACGACGAAATTCGTCGGCAACAGGGGACGGACCTCTACTATTTATGGGGATAGCCCCTGATGGTTTAGAGTTGATGGCGGAAGATCGGGAGATGTGGCGAGTGCACTTAACCACCCCAAACTCGCGACCCTCATAGTGGATAAGAGGGTCATTGAAAATGATGATATGATGATGATGATGAAGCTTTAGGCTAGCCTCCATCTTCGCCAGTTTGTATATGAGTATGAGAATCACTTTCCGGGGCTCGATTGCATTCAACAGACGCTTCACATGATCATTCTTCGTCTTTTGGAGAAGCCGAACTCTTGCCCGCAGCCAATCTTCATCTTTCCTTGTAGCGCCGCCTTATATGGTCTTACTGGCAAGTCGATGGGCGTATCTGATGGCATATTGGCTGCATTGCCACTGACCTTCTGCAGTCAGGAGTTGTTGAGAGATTTCGAGAACCGCATTGTTTTACGATTCCAACCTGTCGACCTGTATCTGCTCATAGTGATTCTTTTTTATTGTGACGCTTGGAATGTCTACACTCGTACCTTGCCTGAAGAGATCCGAACCGATATAGGCAACTTGGAGAGTTTGGATCTTGCTTCGATCCCAACGTGATCAATTTGATTGATCCAGTCACGTTGAGATGAGAAGCTAAGGCTATAGCGACGTTCAGTCTTTTCCGGATGCGGTGTCGTGTAGGCTGTGCTTACCAACTATCCTACCAAAGATGTCCTCTATTCATATTTTCGGTGTTGAAGTCGACAAACGTGGCTTGAACGTAATGTACAGGGCATTGCTTATATTTTCTGAAGAACTCGTAGAAACGTTACGCGGTGGCGTCACCCTGGTTTTCTGATTTGTCACTTGTTGAAAGCTTAAGACTTGTCGCCTTGGTCTGCCGCAAACGAAAAATCCGAATATGCTCTCTGTCGCAATCGCCTTAACAGAAATCACAATGTTCCATCCTCCTTTTGCCCGATGCATCTCGTCAGATATTTGGCGGTTAAGTCTGCATTACAACAGTCTAGGCCCTCTGGTCGACTGCACATGGTCGGTTAAGAGTCTGAACACTCCACATGCAGGACTAAGGATCGATGCCCTTATTTCATGTGCCAGGGTCGTCAACAGTAGTATCACCCGCATCCGAGGCTTATGGTCGGAAAGTCACAGTTTCCCCGATAACGCAACTTCCAATGTCAGGGAGTTCATCTCCCATGATCTCTTTTTCGAGATCTACTTTCCTGAGAGCTGTCGTTGACTACTTAGGAGACTCAGCCGCTATCTTACCTTTCCAAGACCCGCTTTCGGAATGTGAATGCTTCCGTTGACCATTTCTACTATTACCATTTCATTATTATCCGCCACCATTTCTCCTTCAAAAGCCTGACTAATACTTGGAAATCCTTATCGGCCTACACTCCATACGTGACGCCTTAGCTCAGGGGGCACCATTGTTTCCATGTGAGGAAATTCTCTGTTCTTGCGTTTATAGGGCTGCTAGTGCTATAGCTTGACCCGTAGTCACAGTTCCACCACTAAGCATCGCTATGTTGACCCCAGTCAGTTCCGGCCTCTATTACTTCAGCATCCAAGTATCATAAATTCAATTGGCAGTTGGTATATGGGTTAAAAATGTTGAATTCCTTCGTCTCACAAATAGAGGTAGAGGCTAGAGACTCAGCTATATCTATGGCTAATCACGGTTGTGTATCTCTTCCTTCCAACTTCGTACGTGGAAGAGGTTAAGCTTATGACATTAGAATGTGGGAAGCATTTCTATAAGTAGCCTCGTTACCTTTTCGAGGATCACTGTGGCTAAATCACTCGTAAATAAACCTAGCAACCTGCTCACCAGAAGGGCTTTAGGTTTAAGCAGAGTGGAATTGAGGCTGATAGTGGGACTCATCACAGGGCACATTAACCTCAACCAAAGCATGCATACTTGTAGGATGAGCCTCGCTGACACAGAGACATGTAGGAACTGCGAGGAAGAATAAGAAAGCCTCAAACACTTTCTATGCCTAACGAGAATGCGATAGAACACCCTGAGGTCCATGTGCATACCGGACCTGAAACATCTCAAGGACGAAGAAATCGGCGGCATCCTGGCCTTCGCCAAAGAAACAGGAAGATTCGCAAGGCCACACGTACACTAGTGTCAACTCCATAATTGTTTCCACCTTTCCTAGATCCCTCCCAACATACGTCCCAAACCAAACTTATCCCTGCAGTTCCGACGATTAAAGAAGGGGAACACAACGGGCCCGACAGAGACCTAAATGAAGAGCCGTCCGCTCACCCTCATATATCATAGAAACTCATTGATGAGCACTGAAAGTGATTCCTTGCTGATTCCCTGTGCCATTCGTTGCTTTATTGAGTTTTGCTAAGTTTGTTCGCATCACTCATGCTTGAAATTGAAACAATTTGGTCAGTTCCTTCTCGATCCAAGGCAGATGCTTTTCTTTAACAGTTTTTCGTCACAAAGGCTCAAGATAATCTTGCACTCAATGTCATAGCGGCTCGACAAGGTTCCACTTTATCTAAACAACGACAGAGGCCTGTAACAATGTTTTTTTTTTAAAGAAATTTCCACGCATAACAATCGACAGCAATTGGCAGCACTTAAAACCTGTAACAAATACAGAACCTAAGTGGTAGCCTTGTGGCACTCCATTTTGCAACTTAAACCACATTCCCTACGGCTGAAACTTATCCAGAAGTTGATGTAAATTTTTTACAAAGTTTGCCATTAGCCATAAGCGTAGGTATACACTCGCCCATTGCACCCACTCACACGAGTCCTTGTTGTGTTTTGCTCTCCCTGCCTTCGCTAAACTCTAAGAATAAAAGTGTGTGATCGCTCGCCAGCTAATTAAGGCACTTAAACAAAACACAAATACAATACGTGTGCAACATTTTAGATTCGTCCTGGCGCACAGAGTTGCCGAGAGTTGGCAAGAGTTACACCGACATTTGCTGTGTCGCGTTGTGTTTCCTGCGACAACAACACTCCTCCATCCCACTCGTGGAGAACGCAGAATTAGGCTTATTACTGTGTATACACCCGTCCTATGTGTAGAGGAGGGTATACCTAGGTGAGTTCCTTCTTTTTTTTTTTTTTTTTTTTTTTGTTGCATTAATGGAGGTGTACCATTGAGAACAAGCAAGTGGCGGTGGCTTGGTCGCACATAAACACGCACTCGCCCTAATGCACACACTGAATATGGTTGCGACGAAACAGCGAGCTATACGAACTGCAAACCTAATTAAAGGGTTACTGGCGGCGGCGACGCTAAGAGGCGGGCGCGAACTGGCAGGAGGGGGCAAAGGGGCTGTTGTACATATTTTCCTCGCTATTCCTCTCGTTGTTCAATTGCAGGTCTTGAAAAACACATTATCCTAACAAATACCAGTGCAGCACAGGAAATCACAGTTCAAGAGTCCTGTCGCAGCTTAGCACACGCAGTGGAGAGGGGGGTCGCTTATGAGTTTTTATGACGACGAATGTCACGGGGTGTGTTTTTCTTTCCTCCGCCGTTCTCGTCATCGTCATCCGCTTAAGTTGAAACGAACATGGTTGGTGTGACTACACACAGATTTTTAACGGCTGAAAAACAACAGTCACAGGACTCTCTGGAGCAATGGGAGTGGGGGCAGGCAACACAGAGAGAAACGTTTTTTTTTTTTTTTACATGAAAAGTGAGAGGAAGGAAGTAACTACCCAGGCTTGCACTTGGAATGAGAGCAGAAAGCCGCAGTAAATGCTTAGAGACGCATGTTTTACACTGATTAGCCTATTAGGGCGCAGCTCTCGGAACTCGAAACATTCGCCTTAGTGTGTGCCATGGACAGGGCTAATGAACGGTACAAAACAAAAAAAAATCCATTAAAGTGCTCAAAAGGAGCCAAACAGGAACACAAAATCCTTTTTCTATTCACATTGGTACGCGTCAACCTCTCAGATTCCAAATCCATTCTCGTTGATGTCACTCGAGAGCTTGTTTTTGTATGGATCCAAGCCGGAAGGGTAAATTGATCCTTTTGTCGAATGACAACGATGCAAAGAGAGGGCTTTTCTCCTTGCCAAACACTTCCTAGCTAATTATGGCAGCCGTACGAAGAGCGAGTAATCAGTAGGAGCTAATTCAACGTCGTTGTCCTTGTTCAGGTGTCCGCTGTCTCGAGGATGAATATTCAAATTTTTTTTTTGTTGCCCCCGTCCATCCACCGGTTGATGAATGGAATCTTCAAAGAAGCCAACTAGACTCAAGGGTATTTTGTTTCATGCCGCTCCCGACGAAAGGACACAGAAACACACAGAAAGAGAGAGAGAGAGAAAGAAAGATCCTTTTTGCGAATTGATTTTGGAAGCGCTGTCAGACGCGATCATAGCGAGAGATCTATAATTTGCATCTTTTGTCCATTTGGGTGTATGGATGTACGATAGACCTATTTTCTGAGACAAGACGAGACGAGACGAGAGTGCTTTGAAGTCTAGCTCATCTCCGACAGTGAACTGTTATCGGTTTTGATGCGTGCTACAGAGGCGGGCGGATTGGATTGGTGAGGTGTAATTCGATACGGTTGTGCGCGCAGAGGAGGATGATGCTTTATTCCTTTTTTCCGAGCAAAATCATAGGATGAATGGATTGGTAACCGGAATTGGTGGTTCGTAAGTGATATGCCCGCGTTTTGAGTCCGGGAATAGGGGTTTCGGGGTACGATTTCAATTTGATCAAACCGTCGGTCGAGTATCAATCTGCAAAGGCAGTCGTTTAGACTTGGGATGAGTTGTAGATTGCAGCTTGTCTAGGTTCTTCCCGGGCTACAGGTTGCAATGTTAATTTGCTCTAGAAATGACTTGGGTTCCTCTATGAACTGGAAACAGATTATAAACGAAAGAACTAAGAGGACCACGATAGCTTTCTATTCACACAAACATCCTATGGATGTTCACGGCTATTGTGAGGGCTATACTTACGTTGAGTAGTGGCAAACTGCTACCAAAACCACCAATCTCAAAACCATTACGAAAATACAGAAACTGGCGGGGATACCAGATACCAGTGCCATGAGAGCCACGCCAACAGCAGGATTAGAGGCTATTTTCAACCTGCCTCCCCTAGACCTGTTTATACAGGAATCTGCGGCCCTGAGAATCAGCCAAATGACTGGCTGGAAGTCAATAGGAGAGTGCTTTGGGTATTGCTCCACGAGCAAGGGATACCTTATCTCAATGGGTTGCTACTGACCTGAGTGTGGCGCTGAGGGCTTCTCTTCCCTCGCCAACCCATCTACCTAACCTAACCTAATCTGGCTTTCTCTACGAAAAAGTGCCACTATCACCTCTTGGTCTTCTCTCAAGATTTGATCGTAGACGCTTTGACAGTACGTATATTCATTGATTCCCACCGTCTTTCAGGCTTAGAGAACGTAGTCATTGATTGAGTCTTTGCTTGTATTTCAACCTGCGCTTGTAGAGTCTTCACGCTTATTATACATTTTGACAGCCTTCGCTTCGCAAACTTGCAGTTTGACAAGATTCTCTTTAAAGGTCTACCGTATACGCCTCCGACTAAAAGAGTAAACTTCGGTGTAAAGCACTCTGCGCGCTAGGAGACTGATAGGTGTCTGCGCTTCAGTTGGTCTGCTAGTCTAGGTTTTTAGAGACTACACTTGCACACTCGTAGGTTGCTCGTATGAGCAAAACATTTTGACAGTCTACGCTTTGGGGTCTTTAATAGTCTTTAGCTCAATATAGTTTACACTTTGAGTATCTATCTACTTTGAAAGTCTACTTTTTGAAAGACTCACTCATGCTTTGTCAATCCACGCCGTAAAGGCTTTGGAAATCCGGATTTTAAAAACTTCGGTGTACACGCTTCAGTGGCTGTACTTATCTAGGCTACGTTTTGGAGTCTTCGACAATCTTCGACTCCAAAGCTTACATTTGAGTTTATACTGAGTTGACGTTCACCCTTTGTCATTCCACGCTTCAGAGGCTTCAGCGATCGTAAGTCCACGCTTTAAGGGCTTCGGCGATCCGCGATTTGTGAGTCAACACTTTGAACGTTTCAGCAATCCGCGATTCAGTCACTTCGGTGGTCCACGCTGCTAGTCTAGGTTTTGAGAGACTACACTTGCACTTGACTACACTGTCCACGCTTTAGTCGAGAGAAAGTCCACGTTTGGGGTCTTCGACAATCTTCGACTCTAAAGCTATTACTATTTGTGTTTCTACTCGCTTTGGTAATCAGTTGACATTCACGTTTTGTCAGTCCACGTTTTAGAGGCTTCGGCGATCGGTGCTTCATGAGTCCACGCTTTAAGGGCTTCGGCGATCCGTGTTTTGTGAGTCAACGCTTTGAAGGCTTCATCAATCCACGCTTCAGTCGCTTCAGTAGTCCATGTTGCTAGTCGAGATTTTGAGAAACTTCGAACCCATCCGTAGCTTTCTTTTCCGAAGTTAACGCTTTGGCGGTGTTTCCGTCGGTAGTTTACCCTTTGGCAGATTAGGCTACGCGCACAGTGATGCGATAAAGCGATGCGATGCGAGATGCGAGAAGCGAGAAGCATGCGATAAAACTTTTCACATGAATTCTTATCGCTTCACTTTGCGCAGGTACATAAGAAGCGAGTTTTAGCGCACGCTTCTCGCATCGTATCGCTTTATCGCTTTAATGTGTGTGCAGCCTTAGACTTTGACGGCATGCCATTCAACTTTTTAGTTGCGACTTTTGCTTTGTTAGGCCACGCTTAAGTTGCTTTGATGTTTCTATACCTTTCGTTCTCAACGCTCGAGTTTCAATGCTTTGACTGTAACAATTGCACATCCTCACCTTGGCCCTTTAACCTGGCTATGACAGCAGCCACAGCGAAAAGTGTCTATTCGACATTTACGAGCCCCCATAGTGTCGTTTCCACGTAGACATACCCCAAGTCATCCTTCAGTGACCACATCTCGTTATCGTTTATCTCTGCGTCTACACCTCACAAATCGTCGCAGCAAATCTCCTGCTCACCATCGCATCATCAATAAACACCTCAACGAATGTGCTGTCATTAGCGAAACGACGGTGGAGGCGCTGGCGCCAACCGCCACTCTCTTCCAACCGGTAATAAGTTGTCAATTTTATTATCTGTCCTCGCAGTTCCGGTTACCCGTCAAAGTGACAACGAGATCGCATGATTATTGAATCCACCGTCTGTCGTCCCGTCTTCATCATCTCACTGAGTCGACAATTAGCCAAATCGAATCTCAGCCTCTGATGAGGCAGAGTACATGCAGCTCGTGAAGTACGGGTGCACGTCTTCCACTGGCAGAGAGACATTAATTATATGAGAGCACATTATCGGAACGAATCGTACGAGTTCTGCATGAGCGGGTTTCTAATTACTCGTCGCTCCAAATGACATTTTTCTCCGGGCTATCGAGAATCTCGACAGAAGCTCGATGGTTTTCGTGTTTTTTTTTTTTTTTTTTGCTCGCCGACTGGTATGGGATGGGATGACTTTTGTTTGTGTCGCTGCTGCGTTGTGCTGAATGTTTTGTCGCGCATCATTGTTTTTATGTCGCAGACGCGCATCATCGTCATCTCCAGCTTCTGTGGCTGCTGCGGCCAGAGGCCACACGAGATAACATCGACGCTATTAAAATCACTGAATGCGGCTGCGGTCGAGCATGCATCTTCTACTTCATAATTTTCGGCCGACGACGTTTCGTATCTCAAACTTATAAATATCAAATTTTTGTGGATTATACAGTGGAGGCTGCCGTGTGTGCGATCCGTACGATCGGCCTTATTGAATGTATTCATAGGCATTGACGTTTTGCCCGGAAAAAGAATATCACGACCCACGACGACGACGACGACGGAGATGACGGAGCGGAATCCAGGCAAATCAAACTCATCCAAGCAAGGAGCAATGCCAATTGTTGCAGTGACAGGATATCTATCCAACGCTACCTTCTTCACGAATTAAGAATAAAAATGGCTTAATATACGAGTGAATCTTTGAGATACTTTTCGGTTTTGCTTGTGACTGTGTGGCTGATTTAGCACGAAAAACGAGGCGCGCATTTAAACAGAAATAGCGTGCCTTTCTCGCCCTGCATGTGGCGTTCTGTATCTGTTGGCCCACCACCTATTCGAACACACACACACGAATTTGTGGATGGGCGCATTTTGAAGTCCTAAGCGCCGGCGCCAGACGCCCTGCTCAATCGATTGGTTGGCGAATTCCTGCGTCCAACGTTGCGCACAAATTTCTGCTGCCGTTGGTGCGCGCTTGATGTTGGCCGTAATGTTGCTGCTGGCGGCTTTCGGAGGCCCCCCCAATTATGTGTGCCTGCAAGGGTTTTCCTTTGAGAACACGGGATAAAAGGACCAAAAAAAAGACTCTTCCCACTGACTGCGGATTGACTGAGACTGTGAGTGATGGCGCTGAAAGTTGAGGTAAATTTTGTTGGAAGTAATTTAAATTTGCAGGATGTTACGAACAATTGCGTGTGTAATGTGGTAGTGATTAGCAGTCAGCGTTTAAATGACGAAGAACGATTATGTCTCCCCACCCCTGGGAGCAGAGGAGACCGGCGGGTTGGTGTGTGAAGACAAACGAAGATGGCGCAGTGATCTTGTCGGTATTGGGAGTTGAAATCACCTAGAGTTTCAATAGTGGACCCTGGAGACATCTCTCGGATTCGATTTTCTAAGAAAAAGAGTTTCTTGATCTTCCCTTTTCCATTCCTGTGATTTTTCTAAATGAAATTGTCACAAACATTGCTCCTGCCTATCGATGGTGGTACCGATCGTGTATATCACTGAGCAACGACTGTCTTGTCAAGTATCATACATATGTGTGTAAGATTTCTGAGGGTCCTTCTTACATTTTATGCATTTGCTTGCTTTTCAAGTCACATGTTCTGAGGCAGTCACACAGGAGATCTAAGCTGTAAGAATGCATGCCCTGGCGATTTTCTTGTTGTCTTGAGCGAAGAGAGAGTTTCTGAACTAGGATGGCCTATCCTCGGTTCCTCCCTGTACAACGAGGTGATTCCCGTCACTTGATTAGATGGGAATAATGGCCCCTTCGAAGATGAACTTTAGTACTCAGGATACTCAAAACACCTACAAGCCCTTAAGGCTTAGCACACAGGCTTCGCCGAGCCCAGAAATCATACGAAATATGAAACTTCTTCCTTGAAGAGGACTTACGTGATCGTTTAGACGGTCTTCCTATCCGTTCCGTGCCATCCGTTCCGTTTCTCTTTACATGACAAGTAAATCAAAATGCTTGATTCTAATTGCGTATTGATTCTAAGCCCCCTTAGGTCGATGAGGATTCATTTGAAGACGCTTTACCGACTTGAGATAGATTGCTTCTCGATTGAAACCCACCTCTCTCCCAGACTGCACTGACCGGATAATCTTGGATCGACTCTTAATCGTCTTACATCACAGGAAATTCAATCAAAATACTTTGCCGACTTGTGATTGTAAGTATTTAGCTCACCTTGCAAGACACATGGCATAAGTATCTTTAAGAATTGATGACGAGTAAATCTTCGTCAAAATAGCTTAGTTTTCGGTTGGCTTAGTTCATCACTCTTCTAAACCTAGTAGGTAGCGCCTTTGATTGAGGTTCAGGTTGACCCCCAACTGTAGGGCCATTTAAGTAGGCAAGTAATGCCCTTTGAAGTATAAACACTTAAACTCTCGTATAGCAAACCAAGTGATCTACAGACCGCTCATACGACCGGCAAGACATAGCTTCACTTAGTTATGTAAGCCAGATTAGGTCGACTCGTTGTTACATGGCTTTATGCCACACTCCGGCCAGTATAGAGCAATTCTGACCCCTTACTCGTGGCACTCTTTTATTGCCCTTGAGTATCGAACCACCTTGAAACTTTGTTGAACCTATAGATGTCCTTCACAGGTATGTCGCTTAGTTTTTCGGTATCTTGGACGAATAAGTCTTTTTCAAGGATTTTACGTTTGAGGTGGCAGAGGTTCGGACGGTGCCAGAGAAAGTAGTGGTCGTGCTCATTGACTTTTTCGTCTCCGCAGCCCATTAAAGGGTCATCCTCACATTGTCTTGTGTTTTTCAAGTAAAAGCACAGAATATAAAGCCCTGCAATCTCCTATGAGAGTGGAAAGGATTTTCCTGTCCTTTTGCATCAGTCTATTACATGGTACTGACTTTGTATATATTGGCCATTGCTTTCTTATTGTTTTACAGATGTTCTGTTATTTGTTTCCGCAAGACACCCATTCTCTTTATCGTGTTTTAGGCGAGACTTTAACTGAGTGATCAACTTGCTCTAGATCTAGGGCAGATCCATTTTTTTCCAATTGAGGAAAGTGTCAGAGATGTTTTCCTCCGTGATAAGTGAAATCATGAAAGCAGGTCTAGACAAGGTAAAGACCTAGGCCGCAGGGTGTGGCCTTGGTGTAAACCGGAGCAAAACTGAACTGATGCTATTCACCAAAAACCGAAATACCTAACTTTACCCTCCCCTGTCTTAATGGTCAGCCACTCACACTATCCTTCAGCGCTAGGTATCTGGGTATCATGCTTGACCCAAAACTTAACTGGAAGCGAAAAATTAAACACAGAGTAAGGAAAGCATGTGTAGCCTTCTATGCCAGAAGTGGAGACTTCAACAAAAGATGACCTTGTGGGTGTACACAGCTGTAGTGATGAGCGAGGGCTACGATCTTACAAAACCTAAAAGTTTCCAAAGAACATCGAGTATAAGCACCACGGGAGCATTGAGGTCGGGCCCAACGGATGCCCTCGCTTTGCCCCTGCATCTTCTGCCTCTCGACTTACACACAATAAACGCCGCACTATGAAGCGCAGTCAGATTTAAGAATCTGGGTGGTGGACTGCACGACCCTACAGCCACAGCAACATCCTGGACTCGCTACCAAACGGTATGGTCACGTTTCCAATCGATTACATCACATCCAAACCTAACTTCATTAAAAACTTCCACGTAGAATTTCCCACCAGAGCACAATGGAAGAAGAATGAAGAGGTAAAGAATTTCGACACGGTCATCTACACCGACGGACCAAATATGAACTGCGGCGTGGGAGCCGTGGTCTACTCGGAATCACTAAATATATGTAGATCCACTAAAACTGACAAAGCGATTCGACTAGGATCTTTCTCGTGACATCGACACCCTAAATACGCAGTCTTAGCCTCACAATAGTCAGGCAACTTTGGAAGCTTTGGAATCATCGACAATCCAATCAAAATTGGCAATGCAATGCCGCAGGTCTCTAAATGAGATCGCTGACAGATGCAACCTTTCCCTGTGCTATGTAGCAGGACACAGGAATGTTCTGGGTTACTGCAGAGGGGACGAGTTAGCAAAGGAAGGGGGACAAACCGAACCGCTCTGGAAATATGGAGGAACCGCGTTAATACTGAAGCTAGAAGAATGGCAAACAGCAGGAATAATATCGACACTTATCTTTCCTCGAGGGAGATCTGTCTATTAAGAGACCATGCCTAAGATCTATAGTAGGACCTCATATGGTCCATTGATTGATGGGTAGATACGCTGTTAGAATGGATGCCACTTTCAATGATTCCTACAGAAGTTGTAGAGACGAGGAGAAGAGGATTCATCAAACAAGGTTCCCGGTGATTCCCATGGTCGAAATGTCTCCCTGCCAAGCAAAAACAGCCACATAACCTATCCTTGCAGAAGCAGCGTATTAATAGTGAAAGTACTCTGTCGTAAGATCGCCGTGGCTCAGTGATGAGTGCGTTGGACTACTGTGTAGGCGGAGTAAGTTCAAACTCCAGCCGTGGCCACTGAACATTTTTGGCGGCACTACCTTTCGACAGGGAATGACAAGCCTTCGGTAGTATAATTTGTCATGAAAGAGCTTCTCAATTCGCCGGTCGGCGTCGGCAATAATTTGTAGGTCCTTCCATTCGTGCGAAAAATGAATGGTTGCGAGAATCTAGGCTTTGGCTCATCACGAGCTGTTGCGCCAGCTACTCTGTAGTGTCATCGATTTCATGACAAGATAGGATCCTCAATGCGCTCAATGCTCGTTGATGAGTCCGACCAAAATTCTATAGGCCTTCCTCTTTTTGCAATCCTCTGGAGGTTCTTTAAGAAGTTGAGGTATGAAATTGGAATCAATGCAGAACCTTCATTAAACTGACACTAAAAACTGATCCCAGACAGATCCCCCCCGTTTGGTATCATTCAATTCGACAGAAATGTAGTTCGTCCCGAACAAAGGTGACACAGGGATCGACACTCCGTGACACATCCCTCCATTGCCCAATGTTCCCCTATTGTTACAAAACATCAGAAACAAACTTTTTCAACACCCACGACACCGTCGCTCTAAAAACCCCTCTTCAAGAAACTTTCTCCTCGTCTATTCGAGAAAAAAAAAAAGAGAGGACTTCTCTCAAAGAGTTACCTGGCCAATTCAAAACCTCCCCACCGTATAATTCTATTATTTTCAATTATTACGCATGCTACCCATAAAAATACGCTCCAAACTCCAAGACAAAGCACAAACCCACAGAAAAAGGATAAGAAAGACCCAATTGAAAAGTTGCTTTGGTGACACAAAACACGAAAAGTTGGAACTAAGCTAACAGCCACGACGAAGAGGGTTAACCCAACTAGATAATGTCCCAACAGCCGTCGACGACATTCCCCCGCCCGCCTCCGCCCCCGCCGACACAAATATCCTTTGACAAGTCAGCGGAAAAGCTATAAACCAGAACGGAGCCTTTTCCATTTTCCACGAGAATAGCGTACACCCATCTGTAGCCGCAGAGGCTACGTACATACGAATATCCTTTCATCCAAGTGTGCGCGCTGAATCTTTTAATTTTTTCGCTTAGTCCCCAAGTACCTGGGAGGGTTTCTTATTTTTTTTTCGGGGGGCAGTCCTGCCACCCACTGGAGAAATGGTGCATGTTTTATTAATTAAGGGTATTTACCAACATCGCGCGGTCTTAGTCATGCGCTTGCCTTACGATCATCACCAGTTGATTATAAATTCACATATCTTGGCGTTTCCTTTTTCTGCGAGAACCACCTCTCCGCTTCGAGAAGGACAAAATGTCCTTTGTCAGGTGAATTTGACTTTCAAATGCGGGAGAGGAGGGCGAAAAAAACGCCGCCACAAAAGTGAAAAGGATTCGCCTTCCACGTCGTGTAAGGGTGAGAGAAAAAGACTTTGACTAGGTCTAGGAGCGATTTATAAATAAAGTGATGAAGGGTTTCCTTTCATCTTTAGGGCTTCGCGTACGTGTGGGCTCGCAGCAGTTTCCATTGAGTGTGCTAATCAATCAGGGCATCTCCTGGGGGAAAATCGTTTAATCGTGATGCCTACGTAAGGTGTTAGTCGTATTTTCGTCTTAGTCATCGATTATTCAGAGGAAAAAATTGGGGTCGCCGGTTTATGGATGAGGAAAGACTATCAAACACTGGAGGCCATTTTGTTAAGTGTCCTTTATTTGAAGGAATAGCTACACAGAAAGAAGACTATACACCTCTGAGTCTTTATTTTGCACAAAGGCAGCCTTAATCGTGCGCCGTCTTAACTTAAGATAGAAGCACCATCTGGTAGACTGGTTGAGACCACAAATACGATGCTTAAAGCGCACTAAACACGATCTTATTTCTTAAGAGAGAATTTCAGTTTCTGAAAAACTGTGGTGGCGGTTCAACAGAACCCAATTAGCGCACTTGGATGTCCCTTTTTGATGCCACGACCCGTATAACCTGGTTGGTGATGTGTGTTGTTGGAGAACGGTGAGACAGTCGGGGGTGCCTAGATCAAGCATGTGGAGTTTAGAAAGCGGATTAGATCTCGTATCCCTTTACCTGAGATGTCACTGAGGTCGTCGGAGAATGGTTGGTTTAATGCGTGTAGTCTGGCTCTGGCTTAGTGCCAGACATTTGCAAAGGAAATAGGAAAGATTTCTGCTCGCAGGTTGGGTTGTATGGGTCACCTAGTTTAGCCGCATGGTCTCCAATTGACCAATGCCCCGTGGTTATCGTCGTTATTCTGGCGATATCTGGAAGGGTCTGTCTAGGAGATCTTTCGTTCTAATCTTATTGTAGGTCGGCCATATTATCCTTGATATGGCACAGTTGGTTAATCCCCTCCATTGGAGGTTGGTCTTCTGCAGGAAGTGTGAGTGGATTCTTCCTTTAACCGTTCCTAGCCATATGTGGACCCTTGCGGCAAGTGAACCGTGTAAAGCCCTGGCTGCTTAGTTCATCTGCACGCTTGTTTCCCGTTATGTCACTGTGCCCTTGCACCCAACAAAAGAGAATATTGAATTGCTCCGCCATCTTTTTAAGAGATGATCGGCAGTTTAGGGCTATTACTGAATTTGAAGCGACCGATTCCAACGACTTCAGTGCCGCTTGACTGTCTGAAAAGATGCGGCTATCCGTGGCTGATATCACGTTTTTCTTCAGCCAAGATAAGATTTCTCTGAGAGCCATGATTTCCGCCTGGAACACGCTGCAATGATTTGGAAAACGGAATGCCAGGCTGAGGTTAAACCTGTCGGAGAAAACACCACTACCCTACCCGTTGCTAGTTTTTGAGTCGTCGGTGTACAAGTGAATCGACATGTCTTCTGAGAATACATCGCCGAAGAATGACCTGGGAGGTATGGTTACCTCGAAGTTCTTGTCAAAACTTAGCTTGGGTGTGGTGTAGTCTATGTTTCTGGGAGAAATGTTGGCATTTATGCTTTATTTATTCTTCACCTAACCTTACCTGTCCTTTTTCTTGGTTTGTAAAAAGAAGTCGTTGCCAGGTTGACAAGGTAGACAGAATCCCTTAGTATATCGCGACTGTAGCTGTCCACTGTGGTATTATTTATTGAAAATTTTATTGAAAATGTCAAAATATTATCCTTCCCAATACAATCCACAATCCACACCCTAAATTTGAGGCAATTTTTTTTGTCATAGTCCTTGCTGTCGGAGGATTTATTGTCGTTGATAGGAAAAGAAACAAAAATTTCAAGTGGCAATCGGCACATTATATTCGTAGCCTGCGGGGGTAACTAAACAACACTTACACACAGTCACCCTCCCCCTTCCTTCAGTACATGTCCTTGTCGTTCATTCAGTTGCGTACATATCCTTGTCGTCCTATTTTAAGTGATTGATCAATGGAATTTCCTGCAATAAAATTTATCGTCCAAAAGTAATTTTTCCTTTTGGTAGATTGCAATAAATTAATGTCCTTTGCGATAAGGATTACGTGTGCATTTGTGTGTATACACAAGGGTGCGGGGGATAAACCATTGCAAGCAATTATCGCAGCCAAAAAAAAAATAAACTCTCGCACTCGCAATTGTGACAGAAACAGACACAAACGTCCAAAAATTCGGAAACGTCTTGATTACTTACGAGGGACATTTAATCCTTCAGAGTTTTTCTCAGTCGCTCCAGGTGCAGTGGCACAAAAGTATCAATGTCAGTAGGAGGACTGTGTTTGTTTTTTGCGTAAATCCTCCTCGAAAATCTTCAGAGAATCTCCTCTCGATGCAGATCCTAGAGGTAAAGGTTGCGGCGCCATATTCTACGATTGTTAACCTTAATCCGGTGCATTGTTGAGTTCGATATACGAATATCTATTTTGGCTTGTAATCGATATAGGTTTCGAAAAGGAGCTCCTTTCATGCGTGAGTAATATGCGAAAATTGGAAGATGTGATTTATTCCATTTTACTGCAGGTAGAGGCGCAGGCAGGGAGTTTGTGTGCGCTCGGAGAAAAAAAGGGCGGAAAGAGTGTAATTATCACACGGGATTAAGTTGAGTGATTGTTGTGTGTTGTGTATCCTTAGGGAAACGGGGAATGGTGGATGTGTCTTAATGTGCTCGATGGAATCTGGAGACCATCTCTAAGCACAAGTCAGTCACTTCAAACGGTTCCATCTTTGGACAAGTCGATCCTTCAGTTTCTTGATAGTTACTCAGACTTTCCCCTTCTTTGCTCAAGGAAAGGAAAGTGATTGTCTCTCATCTTTTGACAGTACTGGTAGCGCGACAAAAAATGTTAAGCGGAACGACTAACGGAAATT
This sequence comes from Matsumyia berberina, assembly GCA_917880715.2. Classification (NCBI taxonomy): domain Eukaryota; kingdom Metazoa; phylum Arthropoda; class Insecta; order Diptera; family Syrphidae; genus Matsumyia; species Matsumyia berberina. Next base: position 78,091,619 of record OU862871.1, on the reverse strand, counting down.
TTAACGTGTTTAAGCCACGTCAGCGATTTTCTGCTTTGACTTCTACGAGTGTGAACGTGGTTGGCGAAGATTTCAAGGAGTTCAAAACCCCTCCGAGAGTGTCTAACGACGGCGATGCGTCTACAAAACTGTCCCGCTAGATAGAGTGGGAATGGGAAACTTTTGAGTTCCTTCCCGATGAAGTACAGGTCTTGGGATGAAGGAATCTGGGATTCTCCCTCTACATGGGCTATTTGCTGACTGAGCATGGCTCCTTGAATGCATTTTTGCATGTAAGGATTTAAGGACCTTGTCTGACTCTGCGGAATGTTCATGTGGGCCTTCTAGAGAGGACTGAAAGCTTGTAATGCTTGACTGCACGCATTATGCAGAAATAAGGGACCTCCCTTCAATGGGCGTGGTGCGGTCAGGAGACACGTGGGTTTTCAGCGGAATCCTTTCAACAGGGGAAACAGCTGAGAACCTTGCTCTAATGAGACGTTCCAAAGGCTATATTCTGGTACCACGACAGGAGCCCCTGGGCCACTTCGGTTTCTGATGTCCCCTAGTGGAAGTACCGCGCTGGCTGTGGTTACCCAAAAGTGGGAACAAACGGCGTTAACATCTAAGGTCCTCAGGGCGCTACAGGTGTCAGATAGGCCTCGCTCCCTGCAAGGAGTGTAGCTCACTACGAATTGCACTGGGGTAGTACTTATACTTCTCTGCGGCGCTGGCCAGTGCTTGTCCTGGGCCCAGATATCGTGGGTATGCCCACCTCTTTAGGCAGGAGTTCACGTTAAGCCACTCTTGTTACATCTTTCGCTGTCCCAATAGCACGGAAGAACCCATTCACTATAAAGGAATCTAGTCGACTTTTCGCAGCAGTTTACAAGTTCAAACCCCTTGTCTCAACCCGGCATAGCTTCTCCATCGATTTGAAGCCAACAATTCAACCTGCCATGTCTGACAAGAATTTGATTTACTAGTGGACCCAAATATTTATGATCCAATTTGGGCATTTTTAGGGCTTGAGTACCCTTTGCGGGACCACCGGCGACCGTGAGTAGTAACATCACATTAAACGACGCACAATCATCTGTCCTGTCATAAATAAAACACGCAGAGGTACCAAAACTTTTCGTGTGTGCGCACCTACACACATATCGATAGGCGCATACTCTCCACCAATCGTCCTCCGCCAAATGTGGTTCTTGACAACTTCTTAATTTTTAAACGGGCTCTAGAGCGTTTTGTCCTGGCTGCTGCTGCATGCCCCATTGAAGCGGCATCTCTTCCTTTTTTTTCCCTCCGCGTTTGTCTACCGAAAAACGCATGCGAGAGAGGGAAGCGTCGGGCTTCGGAAATTATGAATATAAATCTCGCAGATGATTCCTGTGCGCGCATCTTGGACACCACCACAGTGAAAAACTGCTCAAGTTCTCAAGTGAACAAGCGTTTGATGGAAAGAGGTATGGGAGGCAGCGTGCGGTGCTCATTGCGTTGCTCTGTGCCATGCTGTGTGACTGCTGCTCTTGTTCTGGTTAATGGGGCTGGGATGGCGCTTCCCTTTCTTCGTTGTCGTCTTTGATCGTTTTTTTTTTTCTCGTTGCCCGTCCTGTTCCGCTAAAAATACTTGCCTTAGATGATAACCGACAAACGTTGATTTTAAAAATTTGATACCGCGATTCAGGCGGCGCGGCGGCAGTGGCGTCGGCGGTGGCGACAAAATATTCGAAATAATAACGTGAAATGAGTGCCCAACGTGCTCACTCTTGGGCTTGGTGGACGCGTTGCTTTTTTGCTGTTTTTCACGGACGCTTTCAGCCGATGACAGATTTCTGCGAAAAAATATCGCACGCCTTTGTGGGATGAAAAAGGAAAAAGGCACCCGCGAGCGGGTCACACACATGTGTGTGGCTGTAATGGGATTTTCCTAGAATAGTTTGCGTAGAATGGCGCCTTTTGTGCAGATTGCAGCGGGTGGCGTTAGTTAAACGTCCGACAAACGAAATGCCCAATTGAATATCGCCTTTGAGTGTCGGTAAACAGGTTTTTGGCACACAGTAGCGCAAGTCAAGCGATTGTACAGCGGCTGTAGAGCGTTGCCAGTGGGCTGGGAAATAGATGGATTTTAGTACAGTCAAAATCGCTTACAACGACATCGGTAATAATGACGTATCGGTTTTAACGACCAAATTTTTAGGTCCCGGCTGAGCTCCATTAACTAATCTGATATCGGTTATAGCGACTTTTCGCTTATAACGACCAACTTCATCGGTCCCTTGAAGGTCGTTATAACCGCATTTGACTGTAGTTAAGTTCGTTGTGACCATTCAATGGAAAGTTTTAGTTTCGTATTTCCCATCAACTTGGATAAGGTAGTGATTGACTTAAGTTTTCCAAGCTGCGAAGATTTTCTGCTTCTAATCCATCAACTTGCATTACTCAGCCCTCACTAAGCTAAGCGAGGCTTCTGCTAAACCAAATTTCATTTTAAAACAGACTCAGCCACCGATTTAGCTTCGTTTGACATTCTCAGGTCAGGTATTCCTTCTCATTCAGACTTTTCTCATAATTGTTTGGTTTTGTGGGTGTCCTTACTTACTTAGACCTCAAGCGGGTCCATTGTACCCATAAAAAGTATACTCATAGGCGTCAAACCAAGAAATAGGGTTGTCTAATCTGGAAATCACACAGAAAGGGAAAGGAGTTTTCTAAAATCAGCGATATAAAGGTCCTCCAGCCCACCAAGTACTACCAAGAGTACGCAGTGTCGCAAAAGTTCATCAAAACTCCAGTGCGGATGATACCAAAAACCGCCCTGTTTAAGACGAAAGATTGCTTTGATAGTACAGCCCATGATATAAGTCTTAAGGGGAGGTAAGTCAAGCCGAGCCAGGCGTACTCGGAAAAACTCACGTGCAGCCGAGACAAACCATTCTTTGAAGTGATAAGCTCCATGTCTTGCCAAAAGCACCCTTACACTGCCAGAAAACTGAAAGCGCCTTGGATGTCTTCAACTCAACATGCTTTACTCAAAGAAGTTTTTTTTATCCAATATCACTCCTAGATATTTGGCTTTGTTTGAGATCTGGATAGTACTGACTGTCAGACCGGCCACAACTCTCCTTCTCGTAAAGAGGACAACTTCAGTTTACAGAGGGTTGACCGAAAGCCCACTCCTAGTGCACCATTCATCGATTATGTCTAAAGCCGCCTGCGCGTTAGCACAGACAGTCTTCAGACATGACCCAACAGAAAGTATGGCAACATCATTCGCATTTATCTTGGTTCCGCTTCTAGAGTTTCCATTTCTTCTCAAGTGCCTTCCAATCTTTTCTCAAAAGTTCGACAAAGATGTTACGACATTTAAGCGCAACGACAGGCTCCTGTGTCAGTTTAAGGTTGGGACTGAACCCACAAAAATCATCGCCACCGTAAGGTTTTGTCCAAGAATTCAAGATCGACAGCTGTCGCCTTTTATATGCAATCAGCCCGCAGGACGGGCCTACAACTTTTAATGGCTCAATTCGATGCTTATATCGTTCAAAAGTTCAATTTCCTTCAGTTGAAAAGTTCTGAGAGCGTCAGAAGTGTCTGAATTGTTTGAAGTAGATCAGGGACCAGTTGAACTTCGTATGTTAAGGGCATTGATACATTTTTTTTCTCATAGGTTGTGGCTAATCGCCAAGAGCTCGAGAAGTACCCTTAAGACTGGACACACAGTGAAGCGATAAAGTAATGCGAGAAGTGTGCACGAAAACTACTCACTTGTATTCTTATGTACGTGCGCACAGTGAAGCGATAAAAATTCATGTGAAAGGTTTTATCGCATGCTTCTCGCTTCTCGCATCGCATCACTGTACGCGTACCAGAGGTGTCAGAAATGGAATATGACCAAGTTGAGGGAGGAAACTTTAGTTTAGTTTCGTGTTTGTTTTTCGAGAAAAGTGCCAGCGTCAAAAGTAGAATACGACCTGACAAATCTAAGAGGGCGCTGATTGTCATTTAAGGTGGAAAAGAATATCCAAGTGTCCGAAATAAGACTTGATCAGTTTCACCTTGTAGTTACCGCTTCCACAGTTTTATTGTTCTAGTTGCCACTTGCCCTACTTCTGTCGAAAGCCTGCTTAAGTGACACTTCATCAAGGAAAATCCCCAGTCGTTGTCATACAGAAACTACTTCCACTTGATTGTACATCGCTCCGACAGAACTGTCATATCAAGTTGACAGCGGTATTATGGATTCGCTTGCGAAATAAGATATCAACACCCGGAGAGACTCAACTGGGAAATGTAAATGCATTTTTCCTTGCACAAGCTTCCAGAGCTTAATGACTTCATCTCTCGCTCGGTAGGGTCGCATAGAACAAGTGACAGGAACTTTGGCAGAAGGACAAAGGAACCAGAAACACTTTTCCCGAGCAGCAGCAGCATTAAATATGAAACAGATTCGTGTACAGAGCAGTGTGCCTCGCCCCCTCGTAGTTTTTAGTTTTGATTGCAGGATAAAGTGTTTATCCTTCCCAGGGACATGCCTGATTGTATCTGAAACTATGCGCTGCTATTGTGTTGTATTTACGTGTGTGTGTGACACACTTTAGATGCGATCTTTGTTAAACTGTTTATTGAGTTCACATGTGAATCCGGGGTGTATGTGTGTTTTGAGAGGAGCACATCCTAGGATACTTATTGTCGACTGTTGTTTCCATTCAATTAAATCTACCTCCGCAGGCGGACTACAACAACGACAATGACAACTTATTCTCGAGTACTCGTATACCCAGCACAACAAAAGGATAATTGTCATTAATCCATGCGTGATGCTGTGCCCGGCGTTCCCTGTCCTGTCCTGTCGGTCGGTTTGTCACACAAAACATCACATCTTCTTTGCGATCTCTATGCGTGATACGGGCAATTACGCATTCAAGATGACACAAAACCTCCCGAGGCACAAGGAGAACCGACGACAGTACGTTAAGACATATGTACTTATGTTTGCGGTCTGAAGCAGAAGCTATGCGATAAAAGGATCAATTTAGATTTTAGATTGTGTACCTGATTTACTCAAATATATCCTTCATTTCTGTGCCTGCGACGGCCGACAAAGAAGAGAGGAGGGCTTGCGAAAAATTGTTGTTTTGCTCCTCTTCTGTAGCCTACTTAACCAATTAGCTAGGTCAGTTGGTCGGAGGATAGGTTCTCGATTTTTTGAGAAAGGATTTGCAAAGGATAATCCAATTTTGATTTCGTTGAGTGCGCATTATTTTCGTTTTTGTTGGTGGAATAGAGAAGGGGATTACCGCGGGTGGGATGAACTAATTAAAGCTGGAAACAGAGGATATGGGAGGGCTGTGTGAAGTGGTTTCGGCAGGACCTGCCTGGTATTGGGATTTATGTCCATCGAGCCATGTGATTTTTTGATCACTCTAAAATGTCTGAGATTTTTTTTGACATACTACCTGTACTGTACTCAAATTTACCCCCTATCGATTTATTCAGATGTTTGACTATAGCGTGACTACAGGCTTCCTCTTCCAAACTGACACTTTGCGTGGTACAAGAAGAGTAAATTTGCCTTCATTTGGCGTGATTCCTGTACGCCAGGACGGATTCTAATGTGGCACTGAGGTTGGGACCGATTCTTCTTGTTTTAAATGGAACAAAAAAATGGGATTATGAAGCTTTTAATTACTTAACCAGGCGCTACAATCCGGGGTGGACCTGTGCCTCAACCCATAAGCATCTCCAACCAAGTTGGTTGAGGTCGCTTTCCATTTACGTGCGTCACTTGAGTCGCGGTCTTCCTCGCTCGGGTGTGGGTTCGAAGACTTTCCGGGCCGGAGCATTGGTGTCCATCTGCTCTACATGACCCAGCCACCTCAGTAGTTGGACCTTCACTCTTCTGGATAAGCCGATGTCGCTATACAGCCCGTAAAGTTCATTGTTGTATTTCCTCCTCCACTCACCGTCTATGCAGACGGGACCGAAAATCACCGGAAGAATTTTCCTCTCGAAATAACCAAAAGGAACCTCATCTTTTAACAGAGTCCATGCCTCTGGGCCGTAGAGCTAGATTGGGATGATTAAGGTCTTATACAGGTAGACAAAGTCCTTAACTACCTCAAAGTTATATCTGTCCATTGTGACGTTCTGTCCGAGACGTTGGTGTTGGGTGTCCTTTCTTGTTGACACCATCTACTTGGTCTTGCACTCATTGACCGCTAAACCCATCTTCGCCGCTTCCGTCTGAATACTCACGAACGCACCAATGACATTACACTGCGTTCTTCCGATTATGTCAATGTCGTCGGCGTATGCGAATAATAGGACGGACTTTTGAAAGATTCCTGGGTTTTCCCCGAAATCTGCCGCAGTGTGAATATTTGGTCGATGGTGGACTTTCCTGGCCGGAAGCCGCTCAGATATGGACCGATCAGTTGTTGACGAACGGCTTCAGAAGCTCACACAACACGGCAGATAAGATCTTGTAAGCGATGTTAAGAAGACTGATGCCTCTGTAGTTGGCGCAGTTCAGATGGTCTTCTTTCTTGAGGATTGGACAAACAATGCTGAGGTTCCATTCTTCGGGCATACTTTCCTCCGATCATATTTTATGAATGGGTTGAAGCATGCTCCTTACCAAGTTTGAACAGCTCGGCAGCTAGGCCGTCAGCACCAGCAGCTTTGTTGGACTTAAACTTAGATATGACTATCACTTCGTCCAGGTCGGGTAGGCGAAATGGTTGGTTTTCGTCGTCCAGGTTGAATGTTTCATTCTGCGTGACAGCGGGATTTGATTCGTTGTCGCCGTTAAACTGTCTGCAGAAGTAGTTCTTCCATATTCTCAGCATCGCCTGCGATTCTACTACGATGTTCCATTGTTCATCCTTGCAGGCTTCGGTTTAGGATCTGTAGCCTCTAGCTTCTCTCCATGTGCTTGCCGGCACTCGTCGTCAAACCAGGGGTTTTGCTGCGGTGGCTGAGTGAAACCCAGCACGTCAGAACCGGCATCTTTGATGGCTTTTAGGCTGTACTTTCCGACAGTACTACCAAAGATGCCTCCTCTTCCTAGCTTTACGTTAAAATCGCCTATGACAATTTTAATGTCACAGGTAGGGCACTGCTCGTATGTCTTGTCGAAGAGCTTGTAGAATCTGTCTTTGGTGTCGTCGACTTTCTCCTCTGTGAGGGCATGCGCGCATATCAGGCTAATGTTGGAGAATTTAGCCTTAATGTGAATTGTCGTGAGTCGTCGCTCACATACCTGAAGCTTAAGACTTCCTGCCTAAGTCTATTTCCAACGACAAATCCATGGCTTTGGTTTCCGGTAGCAATCGCCGTAGTAAATATCGCAGTTTTTCATCCTCTTTTTGCCCGGCCCATCCCACCGCATTTCTTGGATGGCGTCCGCTAATTGTTGAGGAACCTAACTTTACACGTCCAGATCCGAAGATTGTTGTCCTTATTTCGTTTGCCAAGGTCGTCAACAGTAAAATCCTCCGTATTCGAGGCTGTTAGTTGCTTCACAACAATGTTTGGTTTTTCGTGGTGGAGCCGTCAAACCCACGCACAACCCTCAGCCTGGAGGGCTAGGCCCTTTGTTGAACCCTGGGGCTTAAAGGGCCGGGTAATCCGTTCCTCATTGGCCGGTTACGTCGAACTAGCCTCATATGAGGTGTTTACTAAGAAGTTCGACCTAACTGGAAGTGTAGACGCCGCCGTTGATTCCATTGTGGGTATTCTTCCGCTGTCGTCTGGATGCAAGCGAGGCTGCTTTAGTGTGAACACCCTCTCCACCTCCGTCGTCAGCTGACACCAACAACCTTTCCTCAGTTGAGGTACTAGGCACCCAGCGTTCATCGCGTGGAGGTGAGAGTAGGAGTTGATAGGCAGAGATTGGCTTAGGAAAAACCTGTGGACGCTTGTGTCGTCTTAACAGCACATATCTACCCAGTAAACACCGTTTATGAAGCTCAGCTTAGAGATTCGGACTCGAAACTATTAATTTATTCACTCGAAGCGAAGCCTCAGGCAAAGAGATAGATTTACATACTATTTAAAGAGATATGCCGAACCGACAGACACCTTTCGTCTTTCTTTCAGCAGTCATCTCAGTCAGAGCTGTCCTTCGGATTTATCCGCACTTCTTCTTCGTACCAACGCTGATAAGTTTTGAAACCTAATCCTGTGGGATACTCATACACCCTAACATACATATGTTCGTCAAATTTATTAAGTGTGCACCCTTCCATTCTCGATTCTTCAGTCTCCTTAGTCTGAATTGTATCGCTCAGGGTCGAAAGATAGCTTAAACTAGTATTCGTCTCAACCTATTCAATCGTGAACCACCATCGACTTTCATGGTACACTCCTTCGAGCTTACTAATCCCACTTTACCAGTTTGACCCATTAAATGCAAACACAGTCCACCCATCGCGCCATGCTCCAGACAGCCACTGCGCCCACCATATATCTCACACTCAATAAAGTCCAATGAAACAAATTATGCCGAGCTCATGAGTAATCATTACTTTTAATTACCCCCAATTAAGTGATGAGATACAGAGATTAATTGGCATTAAAGACAAGAGACCAACACAGCACTAGGACCGACCGGGACAGTATGACGAATGTGCGCTCGCTGCGCGCGTAAGCCTGCGATTCGCGGCCTGACCACAAAGGCGCTGACAAATTAAATCCGACTCCGGCGACTCTGGGTTTATTGATCGAATTCATTTGAAATGATTTTCAAAGGAAACCCGTGAATTAGGACAAATTCGAGATAAATATTCAAAACATTGCGCCATGGGGGGTGTCGCATCGGAGGGCATCTCTCTCTCGGCAGCCTCATCTCTGTTGTTGGAGTCGAAGCTGACGACGTTGTCATGGACTCTCTTTGTTATGGACTCTCGAAAGGGATATGTGTGTAGTGCAGCATCGTGCGCGTTGTGTCAGTCAGGAAGGAAGGAAGTTGCGATGCGAAATTTGATCACGTGCCGGATGATATCAAGTTCCAAAGTTTGTCATCGTCCCCTCAGTGTACCATTCCGTGGGTGACAATTATAAAATGACATCAATTGTCCCGTCGGTTATGGTTTATTTAGCGGCCAGATAGTGGAGAGATAGTCATCGCCGTCCAACCCCTGAAAATGTCAACCCCAACAAAACTGTTGTCGAAAACAATCTGATTTCTCAATTGTTGTTTGGCTAGCGCAGCAGCAGTAGCAGCAGCAGCATCGCTGCACTAACTCCGATGAGTATCGGTTTCTTGTTCGTTTCTGGCGTAATGTGTCGTCCCTGCCTGTAGTTGGCACCGGACCAAGGCAAACTTCCATTCACACCACATTTGTGTGCACTCGTGTAGAGAAGCCCCGTCGACTTTGTTGTTATTGGTGGTGATTTGATTTTTCCTATTTTTAAGTGTCCTTTTGGGTAGTGGTAACAAATCACTATGAATGGTAGTAGGCCTGTACAAGTCGATGGTCTCAGCTGATGGCAATTTCAATTAAGGATTTTACTGTGGCTGAGTCTGTGTCTGGCTGTGTGCGCTCTTCTTTTCCCGCAGCAGTGTCAATGGACTGTGAATTGATTTTGAAAGTGGTCGTCTTGGCAGGCAATTAAGTGACAGATACTTCACTTGAAGGAGGCGTAGGTGTTGCAGGCAAACGGATGTGTGTTTCAAAGAGTAGATTGGGGTATAGGGTGACTTTGAGAGTTGATCACAGATCTATCGTCCATTCTTTTGAAGTTTGCTATCGCAACCTAGAGCGACAACAGATAAATCGAATGGGAGTAGTTCTCCACAAAGTTACAGCCTTCCAAATCCGTCAGATTTTTTGATTTTTCTTACCACAGAGTCATAAATAATAGTACGGCCACCTACCTTACCTACGCAAAGGATAAGTTGGGCAGTGCGTAGCTTCCACGCTTTTAAATCATCGTGCGAGGATGGGATAGCTCTAATGGAACTGCAAGACCTCTGTTGAATCCCTCGTTATCTCTAATATTTAAGAGCTGCTTAACCCTTGGTTACACCCTTAGACCCTGGAAGTAGTCTTCATACCGAAAGCCGGTAACACCTCGCACACTTCTCCAAAAAACTTCGTCCGATTAGTTTATCGCTAGAGAGGCTGATTCATGTACGTCTCGGTCTGGTGAGCAGCACTGGACAAGAAAAACAGCAGAAACATCCTTGAAAAAGTACAAAGGGGATCATGCATCTGCATAACGGGTGCCTTGAGAACAACCTTCATTGCCGCACTGGAGGTAATGCTCCATCTACTTTCTGTTGATATCTTGGGAAGCTAATGTCAGTCAAAGCAGCATTAAGGCTCAGAGAACCCTCCCAGCTGATCAGCACAGCAATGGGCCACTCTAGGATCCTCAAGGGCAACCATACTATTCTTACTAAAACGGACTACGTTGTCCCCATATTGACTTTAACGTCAGGTACAAGATTCAGATTCCTAGCAAAAGCTCTTGGGAATCTGGTACTGTTTTGATCGATTCCGCGCTAGAAATATTTACAGACAGATCCAAGACAGCGCGTGGTACGGAGACAGGAGTCTTCTCCAACGCACCTGGCTTAGGCATTACCACGCGACTACCGTAGTGTGGTTCAAGCGGAAGTTACGGCAATCCGTAAAGCTGTGGCTTGGCTTTCGCTTAACTCGATACATTGTAGCGCTATTGTACTATACATAGCTAGTCAGGCTTAAGGCAGATCAAGGTTGGTAAAGCAATGCCGCAGACAGATGCGACGTAACTCCATGCCGGGTCCCAGGATACAGTGATGTTCCAGGCAACTGCAGAGCGGACGAGCTGGCAAGAGGGTGCAGGACGGCATTTCTCCGAAAACCTGGGGGAACTACCTACGCCTAGCGAATCGATCAAATTCCACCTTGACACGGATGACAAGAAACCTTAGATGGAACAACATCAGCACTTGTGTCTTGTCAAAACAAATCTGGCCTAAATTGAATTTAAAAAAGACGGAGAGACTTTTACCCACAAACCGAAAAAATCTACGTTCACTGATAGGGGTCCTCACCGGACATTGCTTGATAGGCATACATGCACTTAGACGATTTCTGTAGAAGCATGACCTGCTCTTGCGCCGCTAAGAAGGAAAACCCTCGGGGAGTACTTCTACGATGATCTTTACGATCTAGCTGAACTCGACATCCATTTCTGGGACGAAATGGTTCAAATCTTAGGGTTAATTGCCCACCTTGGATGTACTTTGTGCTACATACTCTGGTTCCTGGTGCCGGTAAACCGGTTTCTCATCGTGGTATCACAATGGGCCAAGCTGGTCTAAGTGTGTCCCTGTCTGAGCGGGGCAGCCAACTAAGCTACCTAACGTGACTTTTGCCAAATGGACCTACCTTTGGTCTGGGTAGGTTCGTAGACGTGGTAGCTTCAGCAATCTTGTTGCCGAATCCTAATTAGCGCTTTAGGGTCGTTTTAAAACCATTCACGTGAGTAAAATGTTAGTGTTGTTGTAAACCTAAGAGAAAAGGTCGGAAGTCCTTACATCCATCCATCAAAAAAGGTTTTTCCTAGTGCGCGATACCTTACTCTGTCTAGAGATGGACAGCCGCAGAGGACATGGAAAATTGATTCCCTCTCACGCTTATGGTTGCAGATACGACGATGTGTTCCTATATCCTTCCAATGTCTGTGCGGGTCCTGATTTGTATATCTCGTGTTTTGGACCGATTGTAGTTGGACGACATCTGCCTTGATACAATACAATTCCGCAACCCAAAGCCATCTGATATTAACCTCTGACAGAAGGTGTGAGAGGTTTTTTTCTTTGACAGCTCCCAACGGGATGTGAACACACTTCACGAGGAAGCTATCAAGGACTAAACCTCGCCTCTCTAGGTCATCAGCCCGTATGTTACTGAGTCCGCATTTACAAGGTGGCGCTAAAGTTGTCACCCGATGTTCTTTGGCTGTCATTTTTTTTATGAATGAAAAACTTTAGTTCTGCCTTTGGATTATGTTTATTTGATGTCTTAAAATTTTTTCCATTATGCCGACAAAATGATATCGGCTTAGTGGCCGCCGCCAGAATTGATGAACCTTGGGGCCCGATTTATGGAACTCTCTCGGCAGAACTTCCGGCGATAGGTTCTCGCATTCTCGACGGATATTCCCTTTGAGGACGTCAAGAGTCTAAGGCTTGTTGACATAGACTCGTGACTTAAAAAAAAACGCCACAAAAAAAAAGTCTGGAACGGTTAAATCTTGCCGGCCAGTGCAATTCACCAAAATGAGAGATTAAGCGACCCGGAAATGCAGCCCTCGGAATATCGGTTGTGGCTCGTGCAGTATGCGCCGTTGCTCCATCCTGTTGGAACCACATGCTTGCCAGTCCTAACTTATCTAATTGTGGAAGGGGAAAGTCGTTGAGCGTGGCTCTGTAGCGCCCACCGTCCACAGTAGTCTTTTGGCGCGCGGCGTTTTCGAAAAAATAGGGCCCGATGACGCCTCCAGCGTAAACAGCACACCATACAGTAACTTTGAGAGGGTGTAATGGCTCTTCGTGGGTTATACGCGGCTTTTCGGTGCCCCAGAAGTGATAATTTTGCTTATTCACATATCCACAGAGATGGAAATGAGCCTCGTCGCTCATGATGATTTTCGATGCAAAGTTGTCTCCCTCGTGGTCGCGATTCAGCATGGTTTGAGCGTAGGTTACACGTACTTGGCGGTCAACAGCTAACAGCTGATGCACTGTCTGCACTTTGTAAGGGAACAGTCTTACAGTCTTTCACCAAAATTCTTTCTAAAGACCGCCGATTGTTGACCAATTGCGTGACACATCGTCTGGTCGATACTCCTCTGCGACATCATCAGCCACAGCTGCGATATTTTCAGCAGAAGGGCTGCTCCGGGACCAACCAGACCTGACAGCATCTCGTGTTGTCCTATACTCTGTTAGTCAAGCGGCTAAACTTCGTAGTGTTTGGCCAGTTGGTGTCGGACGACCGGGAAATCTGCGACGAAATTCACGCTGCGCCAAAACCACCGATGAATTATTTCGCAAAAAAATGAAAAAACAATTATTGCGCGTTCTTAAGGAGTATAGCGATTCATGTCTTGTTGACGTGTATTTTGAATCTGTTTACTTCAAAACTGTCAAAGTATTATAGAACTGGCATTTGCAAAGATTATAGCATCTCCCGGTAGGGTGATGACTTTTGCGCCACCTTGTAGAGCAGACTGACGTTGAACCCATGCCCTGTTGAGAAACCTATCGTGAAGTCTTTCCTAAAGTTTGAGTATGGTGTAGTCGGGTAGAATTGTTGGCAAATCCCTAGGAAACATATCCAGAAAGTTGCTATGATCATACGGTCCAACACCCTATTTCTCTTAATCTTAATGCGGTACACGCTGATATTTTTTGAATGTGAAGGTCAAGGGGTATGGGGGGCAGTAAGACATTCATACTTTTGGTCTATGTTTGACTCGATTCTACCCACTGTGTCCCCAGGTCCATTTAGACACAAAGTCCTGTTTAAATTGACTTTTTATCGAAAATTTTGCGAACAGTGGTGTGAACCCCAGAAACCAAGTGGCTCAGGCGCTGATATCTACATTCTCTCTGCCTGCTTACTGACAAAAATACCGAACACATAAGCCAACAATCATCTCTATACTTAGTATAGGTAGGTTATGCCAATCCTTCCGTGTTTAGTTGTTTGTTTGCCAGGGTTAGGGAAAACAATCACTCTTCCTAGCTCATGGAAGACCATGTTCTTATTGAAAACCGCAAATACCTTGATAACCGATGATGTAGTTGAAGTCCCTTTCCTTGTGTATATGAAGTTTTCTTAACAATCGTGCCTTCTATAGTCATCGAACCATCTCACTACACACACCACCCACCATGTAGCCCAACTTTTGTCGAACCTTCCACAAGTCCATACTCGTCATCGACCACCTCCATTCACCGCCATCCAATAAAGTCAAAACACTTTCCCCGCGAAGCATAGTTTCCATCAAGAACTGATTGAACACATCCTTTTTCATCGGCGCTGAGTGGAAAAACCCACATGCGAGACATCATTTCCAATCGCCCCGAAGGGTGCCTTTAGCCCCACACCCAATCCGTTCCACCATCCTTCGAACGCACGCACTCATTTGTTCACACATCACAACCACTGTGTGCTCTGCAAATAGATGGAAACCAGAGACGTTTATTTATTTGCCATTTTGTTTGTGTACGCCTACCGGTCACCTATAAATATCAGATAAACGAGCTGAAGACTCCTTATTATCTTCATCATCATCATTATCGTCCACGTCCGCCGTCGTCGTCGTCGTCTTCATCGGAGTCATCTTCTCCTTGTAGTCACACGCAACGGAGGGAACAACCAATAAAAAAAGGAAAACCCCACCGATGAGTCTTTGGCATCATCTTCATCTTGGACAGTCCTCGTTTATCTGCGACATAGGAAATTAGTGATACGCATTCAATGTGGCTCGTCGCTCCTCATATCAGGGCGATCGTTAATTGCCACGTCTCTGCCTCAAGGCTTCTTCCGCCAATTGCGTCCCTCTGTCCGTTTTGCCTCGGCGTCATATTTTGTGGTGATACACTTTCACTACACACACCGGGGAATGGGTGGCTGCGCCGACGACGACGGCCTCACCAAACTCCCAGGTAACTACTCAAAAATTAATTGACATTTAGTAAACATGCTAAGTCGTATGTCTTTGGCAATTTATCCTTGTGTTCCCTGCAGCCCCGATAGATGGCACACATGCAACGAATATGAATGGCACCGACTCGGCATGGCGGTGTGCTTAGCCACACACGATCTCACGATTCTCTGGTACCACTCTCGTACTGGTAGAGTCAGGAAAAGCTGCTGCTTCGTGTGTTGCACACGCGCGCTCGCTTAGCAGTGTCTGTCTAATGCTGCGGATGTCTAATTAATGGTCACCTGTGCTTTGAGAACTTTGTTACTTTATAACCCCCTCGAGGTATTTATTGAGCCAGGATGCAGGGAACACCAACGACACTCGACAAAGGAGAGTGTTCTTTTGTCTCTGGCTGGCAGTACATGCTCTTCCAATTCACTTTCAGTTGCAAAATGTGGCAATTAATAGTCGCATGGATACACAGATACTGTGAGGAGATAGGAAAGTATCTAAAAACGGTATCGACTCGATCGATGGGACAATGGTGTGATGTGAGTGGAAGATAAGTCTGTGAGTTATGGAAGTGAGTGGTGGTGTGCCCCAAAAATAGTGACAAATGTTCAAGGGTGTTGTTGTGAGATGGAAGGGGATGACTCACTTGTGGCCCAAGGAGTTTTCAACAGAAAGCTGGGCTAGCTTCAGGATGACGTTAGCAGAGGTTTTCGCAAGAATTCAAACAGAATCACCTCCAAAATCTGGACCGAAACAGATTGAGAACTGCTTTTTGCCTGGTGGCCACTTTGACAAGACCTGTGTTTTCCTCTGAGTAGGCCATATTCACGGAACCAAAGACATAGCTCACTAAGCCTATACTTTGTGTCTATGCAACCGAATTTTAGGATTCTGAAGCTCGGCTTGACAAGCAAGTTATTCGCTTATCCAAGGGAAATAAAGCTTTGAGCCTCAACACGGTCTTAAAGTTCGTCCCTTTCCTATCGAGTCAGATGCTTTGAAAGGATTGGTTGCATAAATCAAGGGCTTAAACGAGTCTTGGGCCTGTGGGATCTAGGGTTTCGAATTTAAATTAAATCCGGGGTTTTGATCCATAGTGCGGGTTTAAATGAAAAAAGTCACTTCACTCTACTCGCTAGTATTTTTGAACCTGCCTTGGGAGACAAACTACTTGAATTTTAAGC
This sequence comes from Matsumyia berberina, assembly GCA_917880715.2. Lineage (NCBI taxonomy): Eukaryota > Metazoa > Arthropoda > Insecta > Diptera > Syrphidae > Matsumyia > Matsumyia berberina. Next base: position 78,075,783 of record OU862871.1, on the reverse strand, counting down.
CCTAAGACAGGATTTAAACTTATCGGGTCTGTTCCTTTTTGAATGAATCAGAGGCTTAGGAGATATTAGTTTCATAAATCCAGATCTGAGACCAATCTACGACTTGGAAAATTCGAGGTTTCAAAGTGGAATTCTAGGTTTTAATAAGAATCATACGCTCAGAGGTAAAAAGCCACGAACTTCTAGTTTTCTCTCCACTTGCTAGTATTTTGAAACCTGACTTGCCAGACAATAGAGTGTATCGATAGGTTGTTTTTTCCAAACTCAAGTAAAGTTATGAGCCCTAAGTCGGGCTTAAAGTTTCCCGCGATTGAATCAGAGATTGGTTGGCCTAAGTTAAGAGCTGAAACCGATCTAGGAGTAGGAAATTTGAAGCTTTAAATTGAAAGGCCTGTAGATCCAAGGCTTCAATCCATAGAGCAGCCACAATCGTGATCCGCTAATCGCATGAAACACGATTCTGAACAATTCATGCCCACACAGACATGCTTCCTTCGTTTGCATCCTTTCTCCGTCACTCAAACCCTAATCCCTGGCATCTTTATCTCCACTTGGGTGATTCCTTATCCCCGATAAAGTCATTCACACACAAAAAAGCGAAAGCCTAAAGCGCTCTCATCACCAAATAACTTCCACCTGTGTGTGCCTCTTCAATTAGTGTCAATCCGAGTGCGACCAAGTCCGAGTTTCAAATGCCCTTTTAGTTGCTGCTGCTGCTGGTGCTGGGGCCGCCGCTTACTATTGTCTCGTCTTCGGGTTCCTTTATGGCCTACTGCGATACTGATAGCAACTTTATCAAGCGACATCTCTTCCTTCCATCGGCAAAAAGTACCGCCGAAAATGCTTGCGCGACGACCGATCGACGGAGCCGATAATATTTTAAACGTTTATGTTAACTTGTTTTGGCAATCCGACGGATCCAAATTTGTTTTCTCCCCGATGATGCCAGAGATCTTTGTCGAGAGTCAGGGATTTTTGCCTTTTAACTGGGATTATTGTCGCCCATCCGGGCAGCAGAGCAGCAGCACACAGTCGCAGTCACCGGGCATCCAGTGATTGAGGATATACAAACGTACATGTCCAAGTTTTGGCCGGATTTTGCTTTGGCATGACATCGTCAATCCTCTCTAGAAACACGATGATATTGGATGGCGTTTCGTCGCTCGCTTGTGCGCCGCCTTCCTTTCGTCTATCGTCCATCGTCCTCCGTCCTCATCGTCGTCGTCGTCGCATTCGTACAGTCGTCGTCATTGTTGTTTTCTTAATTTCGTCTGCTCGGTGGGTTTCGCGGTGCCCAAAACCTGGCGGCTGCATTGATGGCATGGCGCCAGCCAGAGAACAATAGTGGAGAACACGTTGCACACACACACATTTTGAGGTACATCCACCAGACGGAAGATGTAAGAGATGTTCTGCGGCCCAACAGGTTTCTTCCGAGGTTTTGGTCGCTTTTAGGTTCAGAGGGCGCGATTTATTTAGGTTTTGTTCCTTTTCTTCGCTCTTCTCATTCTCTGTTTCTGTTGTCCTTGCATCTACATAAGTCTGGTTGGTGGTGTGCTGCCGTGGTAGACATTATCTTGGGAGGAAAGATGTTCGCTTGTGGACACACAATGTGCGGTAAGAATTGTGGCTAATTAAACCGAGGGGGCGGGAGGCCAAGTAAAACGATGTGAATTCTCCTGGCAAAGGTAAATCTATGAAAAGTGTACAATGCCATCGCAGGAGACACTTACAAAGCTGCAAAGAAAATCGAGACTGACGTGACAGGTTCACATGCAAGCAGATATCACTTCTCGTTGTTTTCCTCTTAAAAAGGCTTAAAAGCCAACCACTTGCAAGAGGTAGATCAAAAGTTCGATTGCGTGAACCGACGACGCTTCTGTCAAAAAACAATAGGTTCCACATAGGTTCCACATAGGTTCCACTTTCGTTTTCATCGACACAAACAATTTATTTTTATTCAAAATATACGTCCCTCGTCTTACTGCTACTTGGCCTGCGTTTAATTAGTTCATTAAGATTCATTTGAGTTTTGTGAATTCAGATATGCATATGAGCAGAAGGTTTGTACATGGTGAGCATACATACACTTCCCGCTTCGAGTGCTTTTAATTTTGCCGGTCCATTTGTCTCGTCGCATAATCGCGCATTTATCCCGAGTTTATCTTGATGTTTATCTGTCATTTCCCTCTCGAGCAATTATACTACCGCTCGTCTGTGTAAACAAAGGCAATTAAAAGAATTAGTAGACCATCATCGGTTTGCTTGACCGTGCACTCCAAGTTCCTACCTCCTTTTGAATTCAGTGGTCTTGGGCTTAGGTTTCTCACTATTCATAGTGATTTTGACAACACAATTCAACTCGAGTGAATAACAATTAAATATAAAGGCATGCACAGCGAGCGGCGTTTATGATCTTAATTAGATTGTCGACGCTTTTAACTGACCGCGCTTATGCATGCGATGCGGTGTTGGTTAAAGTGGGAACTGCGGTTTCCTCTGTGAGAAACACACCTGGTAATGAGTTGAAGTGTAGTCAGTTGGTAGGTATCTAGCACATAGGGCTGAAAGGACTTCAAGTTTCTCCAACGAACTTCCGGTTGTAGGGCACTTTGACGCTGGTTGGGGCTCCAACGTCGTGTTCCTCCACAGTCTGATGAGTTTCAAGTTCACAAGTGGATTTAGCTATCCATTTCCCCTGACATGACACCTTAAACACTCAAATTCACCCAGCGGCGCAAAATCCAATTCCCACTCAACCTCTACCCGTCCATCTCATCAGAGGAACTTCCAACTTCACCTTGAAACAACTTGTTATGCTGTTGTGTGTCTCTGTTGAAGGCGCCAGCTTCTTCTCTCAAGTCAGACGCGCCACCACCATCACCATCATCGACAATTCACTGACGCCACTGGACATTTTTTCCACTCAGCACAGCACAATTGAGTGATCATTTGATAAGAACGACCAAGAGATGTATGCTCTTACATTCGACCAAAAGATACAAAGATACACACTTTTCCCTGGCCAAAGACAAAGGATCCAAAACACAACAGTTGCGGCAGCAGAAAAAGCCAGCAAGACCAGGATAGAGAAACGATGGAACGCGCTATTCAAAAGGCTGGCGGGAAGGAAAATGTTTACCCTTCCGACATGATGAGGCACTGTTTGTGTCGTGGATTTCCCTCATTATCGGAGTTGGAATTTCGCTTTAATAGGATCGATTTGGATATCGCGCCGCGTTCGGATCTTTCGAACGAGATTCAAATTCCAATAGAAGATGGGAGGAGGAGGACATGGCTTCTTAGGACGATTTTGAGTTGCTAAGGTCAGGGTGGGACGGGTGAATATTTTGTAACAGAAGACTTGGATATCTGAACCATACCAGACTTAAGGTAAATATTCGTTTAAATGGCTGGAAGAATGACTTAAAAATTCGTAGTGACTTTTGGTGGTTGCGTTGTGTCTTTATGACGAAATATCGACTTAGAAGGTCGTCCTTGTAGAAAAGAAACTGCTTCCGAGTAGAAAAGTGAGATCCCTGAGCTGTGGCAGGATAATAAACTCCTTCGTTACACGAATTCCTTCCGATGAGTTCCTATCTCAACAGCTTTTCGGGGAATTTTTAAGAATGAATTCATTCCCGATCTGATATTTTCCCGTGCTTTCATGTGCATAGAAATAGAAATCTCAGGCATTTCGTAAAATCGTGGTCGCCGTGGCTCAGTGGTTAGTGCGTTGGACTACTGACCAAGCGGCATGGGTTCAAGCCCCAGCCAGGAACACCGAACATTTTTCGCGGCACCACCTCTTGTCGGGGAATGACAAGCATTCGTTAGTATAATCTGTCAAAGAGCTTCTCACTTCGCCGTTCGGAGTCGGTAATAAATTGTAGGTCCCTTACATTCGTGCGAAAAATGTAACACGCACAGCATGAATGGTTGCAAGAAGCTAGGTCTTGGCTCTTACCGAGCTGTCGAGCCAGCTATTTATTTTAAAATCAGCGATATAAAGGTCCTCCAGCCCATGAAAGAAGCTACTACCAAGAGTACGCAGTTTTCTGGTGGCCAGTGCGGGACTTTCGCATAGCAGGTGCTGGATGGATTCTATTTCCTCTTCGTCCTTGCAGCTTCTGCAGTAGTAATTGTAGGGTAATCCAAGACGCTCCGTATGGATTCTTATTCCGCAGTGTCCTGTGAGGACACCGGAGACGATTCGTATTTCCCTTCGACTAAGAGACTTTTGGAATTCTTATCGAAGGCTGGGCATAGTGATCTGGCTATTGCACATGTGTCCATGTGACATCATCGCGTTTTAGCCCTGATCATGGTTTCCCCATCTATATCCCCGTAAAGTGTGCTAATGGGTGTCTTTGGGACCGGAAGGGTATATGCATATGCTAGTTGAGCACCCCTCTTGGCAAGTTGGTCCGCCCTCTCATTACCTGATATATCTTTGTGGCCCGGTACCCAGCATAGGTTCACCTTGTTGGTCGTTGATATATCGTTGAGATTTTGTCTGCAGACCTTTACGAGCTTCGATTTTGTCGATGGTGATTGTAGAGATTTGAATAGCCACCTGGCTGTCAACATAGATCGTAATAGTTTCTCTGACAATGTTGTCATTTTTGATTAGCTTCGGGGCCTGCAGAATGGCAGTTATCTCGGCTTGAAAAAACGCTGCATCCGTCTCGAATTTTGAAGGATTGATTTACCTCTGGACTCACAGAAGATACCGGCACTAGTACCAGCGTCCATCTTGAATCCGTTGGTGTCGAAGGCTAGCTCTTCTTCGGTGCATACCCTCATCCCAGTCCTCTCTTCTTGGTATTTTGGTATCAAATCTCCTGTCAAAGTCTGAGGTTGGAATGATGTAGCCGGTGTCCATCTTCTCCCTCGTGGTAGTCTATCTGGTAAGAACGGAGGCGTGACCTTAGGTGCTTCTCTTAGTCTGAGTGCCGTTTTTGCCGCCCTACTACTTCAGTGGATGTCCACTGGTTCAGCATTGTTTCAATTCCGCTGTGGGTAAGATTGCATTTCTTCTGAAGTGCTTTCCACCAAACAATCGAACCGTATGTTAGGATGAGGTCGTACCACAGCAGTGTACAGCCAGTCTACCACTTTCGGCTTAAAGCCACATGTGTTACCGAACATCTTTTGGCTTTCCAGCTCAATTTTGAGTCTAAGATAACACCAAGGTATGTTGCCGTCCTTTCAAGTTTCAGATCGATTCCGTCCATACATGGATTTCTGAAAGGTGGAATCGATCTTCTTCTAGTGAATGGCACAATCTCAGTTTTTTTTTGGTTAGGTTAACTCGCAAAACCTTGCTTTTTGGGCCAGCTGCACACCAATCCTTAAGCCTTTCGCTTAATGTGGGGGCGAATTTTCCTGAGACCAGAACAACGACGTTGTCAGCGTAGGCCGTCACGTTGAAGCCGTTGTGGAGGGTGGGGTACTTACAGTGTTCCTGCATGTCTCCCCATTGAAGAGTGTTAAGGGCTCGATTTGTAGAGCCTGTTTGTTCTCCTGGCGCACATTGACAATTTGTATACCCTCAGTGTTTAAGTGGAGTTTCATCAAGACAATTTGGGGCAGTTAGGCCTCCGTTTTTGCAGCTGTGTCGTGATTGATGTCTAATTTTGCTAATACATCACCTTTGGAGCTACCTGAGTAATATACACAGGGAAGGTTAGGTGAATCAATTTGATATCATCGGCGGTTTTTCCTCCTCTCGTGTGGACCTGCGAAATAATAGTTCAAGCCATCCGGTTGCCCTCGCTAATTTTGTTTGTCCGATAGCGAGTCATGCGAAAAGGTTCGTCACCATTTTCGTCACCACCACCTCTGCATAGGTCTCCCTTCGCTTAGTCGTAGTTTATTTTTGTTGTATTTCAGCATTTTGTGGCCAGTAAGTATGCTTTTCAATAGCGATAGGGACTTCCTATCGGCTTGCCGAAGTTTGATGGCTTTAGCATTGTCATATTTTGGCTTAAGATCTCGTAGGTGGTTACAGATTTCCACCTGGTACTTCCTGCCTGCTGTAAGTGATTTTCTCTTGATTTAATGGAGGTTTACCCGTATGGTCAGCTAGTTCAAGCTCAAGGGCAGATCATATCCATGCAAGTTTGTCAGCCGCTTCTTTGTCCGAGTGTCACGTTGTGCTGCATACCAAAAACCCTCTTTGGGGCAGCATTCCACAGTCTCACGCCCGTAGCCAGGATTTAATTTTCGAGTGTGCTCAGGAAATTTTGAAGCGGGCTCACACACAAATCGAGCTCCGTTCAGCACCTAGCTGGCTACGGACGTGCACAGTCTGTGTGGCCGATATTGCCGCCTGACTATCTTATTACCACCGATTGTTCCTATGCGTGCCAGGCGTTGTATCTTGGTCAGAGCCTTAAGGTTGGTGGTTTGGTTGACGGCTCGCCATCAGGCTAATCCACGATACCTGAGTATTGGTCCTGAGTATTGGTCCTGAGTATTGGTGTACATTTATAGAATGATATTTGAGTTTCGTGCCCAATTCTTATTTGCCTGAGCTGTTAGTACATAGTTAAGGCGCCAGGAAAACTGTTCGGGAATAGCTCAGAACATGGAGTGTATTGTGGGTTTCTTACGATCCACAAGTGTAGATTGTCTGGCAGTAAAATTATTTATTGTTGATTTTTCTTCATACAACCTCATCGAAACTGCGATTCATGAATCATGTTTGGACCCTTAGGACTCTCGAAGTTGCTACTTTGACAGCCGACTTTGATTATCAAACTCAATTTCAAGTTCTCAATTGGAATTGCTCGCCAAGATTTCGATCCACTTCTACTATCTGTCAAACTTTTATTTAGGATTGTCCAAGCTGCTAAATCCAATAAAGTTAGTTTCCCTTGATTGGTTTACTGCCTTTATCCAACTCCGTGTCCACTTTCAAGCCCACTCTCCGCTATTGTTGACACTGCACCCCACTCGAAATAAGTCAATTTTTACGCAATAATCCTTCCCTCCCCCGCCGCCGCCACCACCACCACCACCCATGTAATCTTCAAATCATTTCTTTGTTACTGATCAAATATTTACACTTTGTGTCAATACGTGGTGCCCCCTACGGTAAGAGGACGATGAAAATAATTTCGTTAAACATGTCCTTAGCCAATAAATAAGTCAAATCACAAACCACCCCCGTCGTTGGCATAAATCACCCTTCCATCTACCGCCCCCACCCCTCTGAAAGCTTTAAAAACATTTAAAAGGACGAAAACGAAAAAAAAAAAGAAGAAACGGTTTCATTTAAATACGAAGCCACACGCCGATACACCACAGTAATCAGTGGCTGGCAGACTGTCATAGAATCCCGAATGCGATTCGGTGTACCATACCGCAGAGCAGAGAGAGCCCTGCACCACGACTACACGAAGGACTCCGTGGAGGAAAGGCAACTCGTATACTATACTGGGTGGTGGCTTTGGATCGTTTAATTTAATTCATTTTCACCCCTCGTGATATTTGGCGCGATTTATTTATTTAATTCTCTCTCTTCTGTGTGTGTTTCTCGCTTCGGTTTTTATCGTCCTTAAACCAAGAGTCAACCAACCGAGCGACCAACTTTTGTGTCATGATTGTACTTCACACCAACCAACGAAGAGCGTCACCAGACAGAGCACAGCAGAGTTCACACTTTTATTTGTTTATGGATTTTCGTTTTCATTTCGGTTGGCTGTCAATTTTGACAGAAAATTGGTGTCATTTCCCGCCAAATCAAATAATAAATCCGCCCGACGATTACCTCCAGCGAGAGCTGTCAAATCAAAAGTAAATTGTCAAACCATGACGAATGGCATTCGGTCCCCCAGCTTGTGTGCGTGTGCGCTTACAAATATTTAATTTGCACCGAGTGTAGCGAACCGAATTTAAAACGCTTCATTATTCTCGGTGGTGTTACGGTCGGTCAAAACATCCATCCTCCCCCAACGCGAGCGGAAATCCGAAGGGTGTAGCTTGTGTCATATGTATGACAAACGGAACCCGCTGAATTAGACACGGACCTTCAACCATGCCAAATCGGCCAAGGCAATCTTAAGTAGACTCATTTCATCCGAATGGATTTCTTGGAGATTTTTATTGCAATCCCAGGGGTTGTGATGGTGGACATAGTCCTTTTCCAATCTGTTCCACATGCCACATTTATTGGAGATATCTCTGGACGATAGGACAAGTCGAAATATTATGTACATCTCTGTCTCGAGGGACCAGTTTCCTGAACTCTGTACCGTCATTTGGGTTCTACTTCCGTTTAAAAGCCGAGACTCGCAATAAAACTCGATTTGAAATGAATTGCTAGAGTTTCGGGTGATAAAACTCTCGCTGCGGAGTTTGTTTATGTATTTTTCCAACCGACGACGACAGGGGGGGGAGGCAAAAAAAGAACAAACATGTCTCCGCCTCTGAACGCGCAAATCCGTTAATTTGAAGTTTCAATTTACCTTTCACCACCACCATTGCCATCGCCATCGCCATCATCAGCAGGCAGGATAAGCCGCGTCGCGCCGGTATGCCATGGCTAGCTGAAGGAATGGCTGTGACTGTGTGTATTGCCACTGATGATGACATTCGAGCTTATTTGCATAAATGACTCGACTCCGACGCAGTTAAACAAATTTTCAACATGATAAGGGTGTAACTCGTAAGTCAATGTGTTCTTCTTCCTCGTGTATAGCACGTCACTCCTGCTGCTGTTGCTGCTACTCGGCGAGAGAAGAGTTTAATTTTATATATTCAGTGAATGAGTTCACATTTTCTGTTCGGTTTTTTTTTTGATTTAATTTAATTTTCAAATTTAAATAAATCCCAGAAAGTGTGGTGTGAGCAGGGTGAGGGTAGAGGTGGGATGGTACAACTGGGAGACGCTTGTTAATGGAGCGGATTTAATCGAAACACCTGTTTGTGGTTATGGTCCCTTTGCCAAACTCTTTTTTTTTAGTTTCAAATTTTCTGGACTCATATTGTTGTTTTGGCATCGTTTTGTCCAAAAACCCAACCAACCAAGCTCTGACACAAGTGAATACTTACGGGACAAAGCTATTAGTCCTTGCCTTGAAAAGTTCGTGTTCATCTCTCTCATGACGAGCGGGAAGATCGTGTGAAACTTAATTACTGAAGGTGGCGCTACAGTCCGGGGTGAACCTGGGCCTCAACCAACAAGTGTCAACAAGTGTTTCGCACGCCAATTTGGTTGAGGTCCCTATCTACTTGCGTGCGCCACCTAATTTGCGGTCCTCCTCTACTGCGCCGTCCCTCGGGAGTTCCATCCGCTCTACATGACCCAGCCACCTCAGTCGTTGGAGCTTCACTCTTCTGGCCAAGCCGATGTCGTTGTATAGCTCGTACAGTTCGTCGTTGTATCTCCTCCTCCACTCACCGTCTATACAGACGGGACCGTAAATCAGCCGAAGAATTTTCCTCTCGAAACAACCGAGAGCAACCTAATCCGCTTGACAGAGTCCATGCCTTTGCGCTATAGAGCAGAACTGGGATGATTAAGGTCTTATACAGGGTCACTTTAGCCGTTCGTGAGAGGGCTTTGCTACTCAATTGCCTTTAGACTCCCGATCCGTGCCTTCCAAGTTAAAGTTCGTTGGTAGATCGAATTTTCTGTGGATTTGGTCCTTTGAATAGAGGTTCCGTCACGTTGTAAGTTTGAAAGACTCGCTTAGCTTAAGCGTTTTCGTTCTTTTATTCGTCTGCATAATCCACCAGTTAGACAGCCTATTTTGCTTCTAAGATCCGGTGCATGCTACGAACAATTTAGAGCAAGTATTTCCGATCACACAGAGGACCACTAATACTCCAGCTCTGCAGTATTTCAAGGCATACTCCTGTATTACGATGCTCTGAGACCCAGCGGCACTGTGGCCTTTAAGATCTATTGTGCTGGCTTAGTGGTTAACCAGAAGACAAACTAAGACTCATGATACACCTTAGTAACGCTTTGGGTTCCAAATATCAAATATCCGCTGGTCTTGTATCATTTTATGCAAATGCAACGTGAGTGGACCCGTTAAGGTCCTTAAAACTGTTCTGCTGCGTTCAAGTAATCGTTTTGGCTTATTTTTGTTGTGGTTGACGAGCTTTTTCGCTTGCCTCAGGTTCTCAAGGTTCGCTCAATGTTCTGGGAGCTCATCGGCTTCCTATTGTTTTGCTTTGAAAGTGGCACTACTGGGTGGCAACCAAATAGCGCTCAGGGCCAACGAATGGGCGCCAAGTGCCTCTTTTCGCTAGACAGTCCCCCGGTTTATTTAACTTTAAACCTACATGTCCTGAGATCCGGGTCACAGTCACCTTGTTGATGAGCTTTGATACTATTTAAGTTCCTTTAGTTCTGCCTGACTGTCCGAAAATATGTAGGAAGATATGTACAGTGTGCTCTCTCCTTACGGACACCTCTCATGAGCGGACAATTTTCTCGGAGCCAACGGTGTCCGCTTATGAGAGGGTACACTTTAAATGCGAGTTCCCTTCATCTTCTTCCACACGCATTTTCGTGCATATGTTCTGCTTTAATGATCTTTGTAAGATTTCCAAGCGCTGTCGTATTCTGGATTTTCGGACCATAGACCGCCGCGACTCAGTGGTTAGTGCGTTGGACTGCTGAGTGAGCGGCGTGGGTTGAAGCATAAGCTACATATGTCCACCGAACATTTTTCGCACCTCTCGTCAGGAAATGACAATCCTGCGGGAGTATAATGTGTCATGAAAGAGCTTCTCAATTCGGAGTCGGCAATAAATTGTAGGTCTCTTCCATTCGTGCGAAAAATGAATAGTTGTGAGAAGCTAGGCCTTGGCTCATCCCGAGCTGTCGCGCCAGCTATTTATTTTATTTTAGATCCCAGTTCCAATAGTGTTATTTTCCAGTTTGTAACCATCTGTGTACCAGATTTGCGAAATTGGTAAAGTAATAAGACCCTTTATTTCTCCAGTCGTTTCGGTCATCTATGACCGCCTCGGACTTTTTGGAGAACCGAAACCTCTTGTGCATTGTATCACGGATCTTGATATTAATCTTGTAAGGTTCCCTGTGTTTTGAGTTCAAGTACATGGGGCAACCTGAAAGCACTCAGCATAGCTTGTTTTAGAACTGTAAGGTGCGAAGCTTTGCTTCTATCGCTATCGTCTGTTACGTTTTCAGTGGCACAAGGAGGCTAAACGATACAGTCGCTTTGAATGCTCTTATGCTTTAGTTTGCAGGATTCACCATGCCAAGTGATCATTAGTTAATGGCACTAGAAAGGCAGTAGATTATCTTGGGCTTTATTCTCCAAGTTTTGCGTAAGTTATTGGCACATAAGCTTTGGCCTAGTCGCCTTTTTGGTAAGCTTGTTCAGGTTATATTTCCAGTTAAGCCTTTTGTCGAGGATCATTTTCCCGAATAAGGGGATGATTTCCAGTGAGATTTGTCTAAGCTCGTGCTTTCTCTTCCTGAAAAAGTGTATAAGGACAGTTTTAGTGGGGTGGATGGCCAGACCCTTTGTGCCGTACCAATCTGAAGTTATCTACTCCTTGCATTATTTCCGATATGGTGTTTTAAAATTTGTCTAAACCGATATCATCTGCATATCCTTGTACTCTGTAACCAGATTGTCATACCTTGACGAAAGGTGGTGCGGCTAAAAATGTTCGTTGGACATGACTGGGGCTTGAACCCATGATGCTCGCACAGTAGTCCAACATACTGACCGGAGGTTCGAGCACCAGCAATGCACAGGTTTTTCGGGTTGACATTCACGTGAAATTTGTCTCATACGTTGTCTATTAACAAGGTCCTTGCAAATCCTCCAAGTTCGTCTGTCAAAAATTACAGTGTGAAATTTCCAGCTTCATCCCTCTCTTTACTCAAGTTTTGCTTCCATCTGTGCGTCTCCCATACGCATAATTCCATGGTCTTGCCTCGTCCACATACTTAAGTGTCAAAATAGTCACCAATGCTACTCCCCGCTCTTGGAGAATTCGTCAAACTGCTTTCCAAATATATGCTTTGCTTTGTCCACTTCCACCGACTGATGAACCAGATGTGAGCTTGCTTTTTGCTTACGTCTAAGCTAGGTACGCATGTGTAAAGTGTCAAAAACGTCACCATCGCGTTGTAAAGTTTTTAAACACCAAGGAAGGCTCTAAGAAAAGTATGTAGCGTCTGTCAACTTAGAAAATAACTTGTGTCAGGTTACGAGGGATAGAAGATGTTGTGAAGAGTGATTGACGATTGTGAGATCTTGAATGACATACTCCAGGATCAAGCCCAAAAGTAGAGGACGGACAATGTTTCCACTTGGCCTTGCATCGAGGTTTGGACTAATTGTCTCAAGAAAGCACCCTTATCGGGTTGCAGTTCTCAAGAAAACCGTGAAGCAACTCTCCACTCTATGCGGATGCTATTGTCGCTCAAGGCGACCAAATAACTCATGACCAATCCTGGTAGAGACCCTGTCGATTACCAAACTCCTTTTTTTCTCCTGGTTGGAACGGAATTCCATTTTGGAATTGCGACGCCAGCACTCCCAACTGGAGTAAGTAATTAAGACCTCTCCGCGGAGGAATGCGCTCCATTGGCTAGCGAAATGTACTCAAAGTACTCCTCACGTTAATGGTGGTGCGTTTCAGCCAAAAGTGAGGCTCATCAGCAGCAGCAGAGAGTGATGAGATGGTGCTGTGCTGTTGAGTCCGCAAGCCAAATGAGCTAACATCCCAATTTCCTCGAGAGGAAGCATTTATGAGAGAGATGAAGGAATTCACTTCTCGCTGATTATCGCATGCCACCATGCAGTTGTTGTTGCTGGAAGAAGATACTCCAACTCCACACGAAATTAATTCGATTTGGGGGGTTCTTCTCTGTGGCCGGGCCAAGCTTGGAAGAGAACACATATAGCGTTTTGTACGAACACGTAAACCGCCGTCGTCGTCGTCGTCATCATCGTAGTCGCCGCGCAGGTTGTTCCAACAGTCGTCGTCGTTTTGCTGGTCGTTTTCTTTCCCGCCTCACATTGCTAACAAGACCTCCCGCAGATAATTGCCCAACATATCTGGAAGGTTTCGCCCATCGTGTTGCTTCTATAGACTCCACCACCACACAGCAGATATATGTATGTATACACGAGTTCCATGAGAGAGAGATTCCTCGTTTCGATTTTTTTTTCCTCGAGCCGATGGTAATGGTTTTATGTTTTCGCTTTGAGGTATGAGGGATGCGTCTCGGTCCGGACCGCTCATCTTTTTCCGTTCGTTCTGCGTCGACCAAAAATCAACAAGAACATTAAAGTTATTGATGATACCTTTGGCATAATCATTGTGGGTTCCCCAATTGGGCATTAGAAAGGTGGGACAGCTGATGAAACGCACAGGGGAGCACCCAGGCAGAGGCGCACTGGCACAGGGATCCAAGCGTCGATGGTCGTGTTGCTCGGCGGCATGATTTACGGTGCGCGTCTGTCAGTGTCTAATTAATACATTTTCGAAAATTATTAAGTTGAGTTGTGTTGTGTTTGCTTTGGGTCTGGTCCGGAGGTAATGATACTTTCGGTAAAGGAGGAAGCTGATTCGGCGCCGTGTGTGGCTGGGATAATGAGGTTCATATCCTCACACTTTGAGCGCGGAGACGATGACTCGGAGCGGTGCGGTGCGAATTGCGGCGTGGTGGTGTAGATACCGTTGTTGTCGCTCGTGTGCTTCGTGATGGAACCAATTTTGGATGTTGAAACGCTTTAACTGAGAAGATTGACTACTGGCAGCACTTTAGCGCCGGAGCTCTATGTGTGCGGTGACAGTGGGTTGATGAGATTTTAATCTCGAAGATTAGGCACTCACTTGGCATGATGGGCCCCACGGTCATAATTGTGATCGTTTTCAATCGGAGCGCCGACATCGATTTTGATATCCCCGCACCTTGTTGTTTAGATGGCGCCAAGTAGATTGATCACGTTGTGATCGGGATGAGGAAGATTACTCCTGATGAGATGCGTTATGAAACTTTAATTAGCCTTTAAAGCGGTAGAATGAGTGTTTTTTTTTTATTTAGAGAGACTGTCAAAGTAAAGCGTCTGAAACGCAGCCACAGTTCAGGTTTAATCTGGGACTCAACCAAAAAGCCTTTCATTTAGGCCGGTCCTTAGATTATTGCTTTCAGTCTCCACCTCCTCCAATCCAATCGCTCAGAGGGATCGGAGTATCTAGATTGAGCCCGACGATGGAAGATCCGTTTTAGAGATCCGTTTTCCTCTATCGCTACATGACCTGACTCAGTAGAGGATGACTTCACTGTTCCGGCCCAGTCTGTTTATCTTTTCCAGAGACTCGTAAACCAGCTTGGATCTGATTTCATAGGAACTCAGTGCCTTGAGAGCAGTCTGGCTGTCTGACAATATAGCGATGTTTTGCTCGTGATATCTTCTATTGAGGCTGATTTGTGCACATTTTTCGATCGCATATACCTCTGCTTGAAAAATACTGGACGATGTTGCCATGGACTCCAAGAACTAAGTTCGGAGCCCGTATACTCCCGCTCTGGTGCCCGTGTGTGTTTTGGAACCGTCGGTGTTCCCGTGATGCTTCCACGATGCATATGAATGCCAGTCTCGACAGTTTTTCCAGGGCTCCTTAGCTTGGTTCGTCCTGCCCAGGCTGCTTCCCCGTAGGTTAAGACGGATCTGACCATCATGATGTACATCCATCTCAGCATTGCTGGTTTACTTTCCCAGGATTTTCCTGAGATACGCCTGCATATCATGAGTGCTCGGGTGGCTTTGCTCACTACCGACTCCTTATGGGCCTTCCATAGAAGTTTATTTGACCTGTTGTTGAAGGTCAATTGTGGTTCCACCTAGTTGGATCGATTGCATGTGCCCGAGTTGTCTTCTCCTAGTGAATGCTACTATCGTGGTTTTTGTGGGATTAATTTTGAGTCCCACTGATATACACAATTCTCGAGTGACTCGTAGCCCTCTCTGTATTATGCTACTGAGGGTATGTTAGGATTTTCCTCTAGCTATGATGATTATATCGTTCGTATAGCCTTGGCAGTCTTTGCCGATTTCTTCTAGCTTTTCCAGGAGTTCGTTTACCACCAGGCTCCACATTAATGGAGATAAACTCCTCCTTGCGTTGAGTATTGATGTCGAAGGTGTGGTCGCCGTGGCTCAGTGGTTAGTGCGTTGGACTGCTGTGCAAGCTGAGTGGATTCAAGCCCCAGTCATGTCCACCGAACACTTTTCCCGGCACCACCTCTCGTCCGGGATTGGCAAGGCTCAGAAAGTATAACTTGTCATGAAAAAGGTTCTTAATTCGCGGTTCGGATTTGTCAATTAATTTTAGGTCCAGTAGCCAGCTAGGTGCTGAAGGGAGCTAAGCTTCCTCTAAGATTTGGGGAGCTCCCTGAGAAAATTTCATTCACCGAGAGAAGAATTTCTTGATTTGTGTGGTTAGCTCCCTTCAAAATCTCCTGAGCACTCTCTAGAACTCAATCCTGGCTACGGGCGTGGGACGAACTATACAAAAGGTGCACAGCAAAGTCGGTATTTTAACTAATCGGTTTGGCAAAGTAAAAATGAAGCCATTGAGAGCTGTACACCATTACCTACACTTGCTTCAAGAAGAAAACACCTTCGTCCTGAGAGAATTAAAGTGGACAGATCTGGACTTCATTTTATTTAACCATAGCTTCCTGGATCTATTTTCTTGCATCTAAGTCTTCTTCCGAAGAGAATTCTGGCGAACAGATCTAACTGTAGTCTCTAGTTTCGCAAGCCAGGAAGACAGCAACCACCATTCTGCATTTTTTGACAGACCTGATGTAGTTTAGCTTATATATTTTTTCCCAGTGACATAATTACCAAAATTTGCCAGTTTTACCGGTTCGTTAGAAATCCCCTCGAAACGTCTTCAAATATTCATGCACTCCTATAGGAACCTATTCCGCATTGAAACACAATTAACAGTGTACATCACTGGCCTCCTCCCCTTGGACAGTTCCATCTTATCCTTCACCCGCTTCGAGTGGCTTCTTCTTTCATCATGCACCTCCTCGGGCTAATTTCCGGACAAATATTCAAATCCAGGACGGACAAGCAAGCAAACAAAACAAATAAACAAACAATTTCTGAAGTGTTGCGTTGTCCAAAAAAATTGCTTCTTCCTGCCGGCATGTCACCTATGTGTCCTGCGCTTCACTCGAGAATGGCAAATGGAAAATATTTGCTTTTCATTTTCATACATTGCAAACTTTTATTTCACTTAGTTTGAATGCATTTCCAGAGTTGGCTTGACTGTGTGACTTTCTTTGTGAAACATGCAAGCACACACCATTCTGGAGAAAAAAAAAACAGGTGGAGATTCGTAAGGACTTTTTCTCGTTAACTCGCTCTGTTTTGCCCATTCCTCAGTTGTTGTTTTTTTCATACGAAGAAAGAGTGTGTTTGCTGAGCTTTTCTTTTTTAAGTCCTTTGTCGAGCGATACAGTGTCAAGAACCTCTTAAAATGGACACCCTATTAGGAGACCGGAATCTGTCTCATGTCACCCATACAATGCGCATATTCTTGGAGGAGTTCTGAACGGATGCCATTGCACTAAATGAGGATGGATATGTGTACGAGAGTGAGTTTATGTGCAACGTGTACGTAACGACATGTAATGCATATACAGTCGGTGTGAATAATTAACGACATTCAAATGAGGTTGAGAAGGATAAAGCCATGCATGGAAGTGTCCTGATGGCAAAGGAGCAATAAAGGAAAGACGAGTGAGAGCTGCAAAATGCAAGGGGCCCAGAATAATTGCCCATCTTGTGATATATTCAAAGGAGAGACAGTAGAAGACGACTTTGTGAAGTGTGAATCTGTTGGAATAGTGTCAAAAGGCTCTGAAAAACGAGGAGAATTGCCACGGCAATTCGCAATACTTGAGCCGAAAAGTGGTCTTCACTTGACGGCAATTGAAAGATTGGAATTTCCATTACTTGAGCCGGAGAAGGGTCTTAGTTCCACGGCAAGTGCACATCAAACAGAAGTCATAGCAAAAATATAGAAAATGGGGAATCAGTGTTGATATCTCGTAGAATAAGGCAGATTGTGTATGATAGAGGTCGTTGTAACCTGCAAGCTTTTTAGAGAATCTCTTTGGGTGAACTTTTCAATCAGCCTTGGCACACTCTCGCCCATACTTCAGGCAGAGGTGTTTACTTACTTACTTAAGGTGGCGCTACAGTCCGGGGTGGACCTGGGTCTCAAACAACACGCGTCTCCAGCCAGCTCGATCTTTAGCCAGCGGTCTCCAGTTTCGCACGCCAAGTTGGTTGATGTCGTCTTCCTTTAATGCGCCATTATTTGGGTTGAATTCCAAAATTTTCCGGACCGGAGCATTGGTGTCCATCGGCTCTATATGACCCAGCCACCTTAGTCGTTGAACCTTAACTTTTTTGGCTACGGTATGATATGGTATATGAGGGTGAGCGGAAGGCTCTTCACTATGCCTTCTGTCGGGCCCGTTGTGTTCCCCTTCTTTAATCGTCGAAACTGCAGGGATACGCTTGGCTTGGGACGTATGTTGGGAGGGATCTAGAGAAGGTGGAAACAATCATGGAGTTGGCACTAGTGTACGTATGGTCTGGCGAATCGTCCTGTTTCTTTGGTGAAGGCCAGGATGCCGTCGATTCCTTTGTCCTTGAGATGTTTCAGGTTCAATATACACATGGACCCCAGGGTCTTCTGTCGCATTCTCACTAGGGCTGGCCAATGGCGTAGGAAGTGTTCGAGGTATTCTTCTTCTTCCTCGCAGTTCCTACAAGTTTCTGTGTCAGCGAGGCCCATTCTGTGCATGTGTTTGTTGAGGTTAATGTGTCCTGTGACGAGTCCCACTATCACCCTAAATTGCTCTCTGCTTGAACTTAAAGCCTTCCTGGTGAGCAGATTGCTGGGTTTGCCCACGAGTGATCCCACGAGTGATAGCCATTTTGCACATCGAGAGGTTAGCCCAGTGACCCTCTAAATCTCTTTGCATCCTCTTTTGGCTAAGTCGATGTCGCTGTCCAGCCCTTACAATTCGTCGTTGTATCTCCTCCTCCAATCACCGTTTACGCAGACGGGACCGAAAATCACCCGAAACAGCCAAGAGCAACCTCATCCGCTTTTGACAGAGTCCATGTCTCTGGGCCGTAAAGCTGGACTGTGATGATTAAAGTCTTGTACAGGGTCACTTTAGATGTTCGAGAGAGGGCTTTGCTACTCAACTGCAGAGGTGTTTGCTGTCAGTTAATATGTAGGGCTTATGTATACGATCCTTCAAAACCTTGGGGCAATCCAGAAACCTTATAAGTTCAGTGAAAATCTGGCAGAACACACCAAGGAAAGCATGCTTCGAGCTCCTATTTCCTTCACCATCACAGAAGCAATCCAATTCTTGTGAATCTCGATAAAAGTAAAGTTAGAATCCTACCTCTCACCAATGCATTGTTACCAGCAGATTGTGAGTTGAGGTCCCCTTGAACTTTCGTGTGCCACCTCTGTTTCTCTTCTGCGCCGTTCCTCGGGTTGGATTCGATTTCCGACCCGGAGCATTGGTGTCCATCGGCTCTATATGACCCAGCCGCCTTTAGTCGTTGGACCTTCACTATTCTGGTTAAGTCGATGTTGCTGTATGACCCTTTCAGTTTGTCCTCCACTCACCGTCTATGCAGATGGAACGGGACGGAACAATCACCCGAAAAGTTTTCCTCCCAAAACAGTCAAGAGCAACCTCATCTGAATTAATAGCGTAGCCTAGGTACACAAAGTTCCTAACTAATTCAAAGTTATATCTGTCTGTTTGATATGGTCGAGCTTCCTGGCCTGACCTGACTCACAACGACGCTCTGTCGAAAGCAAATCGTAGATGGCAACATCTCGGTTAGGTATTGCAACAATGCCAGGCTGATCTGACCTGTCCTGTATCTGAAAAGATCAAAAGCATTAATATGACTTACAATAGATCAACTTTCAAGACTAACCAACGTCCTCACAGGGCACTACATCTTAGGCTGCCATACTCAACGCGTAGGTATAGCATGTAACGATTTCTGCAGGAGCTGCAAAGTCGAGGAGGAGTCCACTGCGCACTTCCTCTGCAGGTGTCCCTCCCTGGCCCATATCAGAAAAGCCACCATAGGCCGATACTTCTTTCACGATCTAAACGATCTCAATCTGAATGGTTTCAGGAGTTCATACCCCAGTACTCAGTGGTATCACCTTGGACCTTGGACCAGGACCTTGTTTCTGGTCTAAGTGTACCTCTTGTTGGAGGACCACTTTTAACAGTGACGTTCTGTCTGAAACGTTGGTGTTGTGTGTCATTTGTTGACAACACATACTCGGTCTTACCTCATTGACCGTTTAACTCACCTTTAACGTTTCCGTTTCAATAGCAACGAAAGTTCCACTGACGTCACACTGCGTTCTTCTAGTTATGTCAATATCGCCGGCGCATCCGAGTAATTGGACAGACTTTTGAAAGATGGTGCATCTGGTGTTGGCGCGTAAGTTTTGCACAAATCTTTCAAGAACGACGTTAAAGAAGTCGCATGACAGCGCGTCGTCTTGTCCGAACTCTTTTTTCACATCAAAGGTCTCGGTGAGGTCTTGACTGACCTTGATGGAGCAGCGTGCATTTTCCATCGTCATCTTGCGCAAACGAACGAGTTTGGTAGGGATGCCTAACTTTGGCATTGCTCTGTATAGCTCGTCTCTATAGATGCTGTCATACGCGGCCTTAAAATCGATGAAGAGGTGGTTGGTATCGATTTGCAGTTCCTGGGTTTTCTCCAAGATCTGCCGCAGTGTGAATATTTGCTCGATGCTGGACTTTCCTCGCCTAAAACCACACTAATGTGAACCGATCAGGTTGTTGACGACCGGCTTCAGGTGTTCACGTAATACAGACCCTTGTAAGCGATGTTAATAGTCTAAAAGCTGGTGAACGTCTTGGTTACGTCATTTGTGCCAAGGAAATTTATATATGTTCATACCTCCAGTAGAAAAATAGCCCATCTGGCACCCTTTCAGACCCGGCCAAAATGTCGGGCAGTGGTAAAATATGACAAGTCATTAGGTCAACTTCTTAAAAATTAAAATTAGCCTTGAGCATATGACGTAACCGGGTCCCTTTTTTTTTTGACAACTTTACCCCTCCACCCGCTCCAAACGCACCACCAGAATACTGCCACACGTCGATTTTTGTGATCATTAGCTCCAGTTTAACAAAAAAATATAGAAATTTCCTTGGTACAAATGACGTAACCAAAACGTTCACCAGCTCTCCGACTATAAGAAGACTGATGCTCCTGTAACTGGCCCAGTTCATAAGGTCCTTTCTTGAGCATCGGGGTGACGCTTAAGTCTAACTCGTTGAAACTTTGGACCGATCGTTCGACATAGTGTGGAAAGCCCAGAAACGCTTTTATCATTTCATATGTTCGTCGTCCATATGTACACAAGTCCATTCAAGTTTTAAACAAACGATAGAGAGATTAAAGCCATTCTCCTGGTTGCATCGTGATGGTGTTCCCCATCAGTGATTCCGTCGGAAATCATATTCTGTCCATCACAATCATGTTCTCATTAAGTTTCACTTTTTTTGTAACCACCACGGTGTGTATTCCTCTTCCAATCATTACCATGAAATACAGAACTCCTCACAGGGTTGCCCACGAACGAGAGAAACCAAAATAAATGCTAATTCCGAGCCAATTCCAACCGCCACCACCACGATGGTGATGTGTGAGAAACAACAATGGAAGCAGTCGAACCGCTTTGTCGCGTTGCTTCGCGCAGCTCTATGGTGCATGCACCAACCACCATGCACCATGGCTCCTCGAAGAGAACACCCCCACCGCCAGTGCTACGAGAAGGGACGCGAGACGCATTAGCATAAAAGTTGAGAAAAAATAAAGGCTTTCCATGCGCCGCCCATTTTCTTGTACCCTTTTGGACGCTCGCAATTGGCTGCAGAACAGTGTCGTCGCCGCCGCCGCGCCTGTGGTCATGTTGCTTTGTCCCGGCCACATACCACACTCGGCATTAATTGATTCCACGAAGGTGTGAGCCGGTGTGCAAGAAATATGTCTTCTCCCTTCCCAGTGCCTCGGGGGTCGGTTATTACCACCAGGTACGGGTAATGTCTTCCGACAGGTCTCTCCCGAATCACAGTCGAACAACTTGGTGGTGGTGTTCCCTTTTGCAATTTTGATTCCAAGATGCTTATCTCTTTCTTTCTCTGTCGTTCGGCGCTGTCCAATTGTTCGGAGGGAGGCAAGCGACAAAAAAGTGCAGAAGTCTTGGTCTTCCCAAATCACAATCAGGTAACACACAGTATACACGGCAGTGCAGCCCATGCCACTGTCACGACTTTATCGATGGAAAATCGCCTCTTGTGTTGGAAAAGTCATGCTTTTCATACCCCCAAAGATGTTTTGCTGCACATCAGGGATCACCTTGTTGCTGCAGCAGCGCTAGGTTCCCGATTTCATTTTTTTTTTTTTTTTGTTTATGTGCGCTTTTCCATCGCTCGGCAATTACTAGTGTTCCTCACCATGGAGGCTGTTTCTAAATCAGGATTCCAAAGCAGCAGAGATTTAGTGGCGATAATGCCACAGCAGCTCCACCACCAGCAGCAGCAGCTTGAGGGAGGCAAAATAAGTGTTTCGGCAACAACATAACTCTGAACTCTGTAGCCCTCTGAAGCTGCTGCTGCTGTGGTGGCTTGATTTGTTTTTTTCTTTTGTCTCCTGATGCAGGAGCAATGGAATTTACCATTAGAAAGGGAGTTAGGAGGTTTTTGTTGTCTTGCTGAACAGCCTTGGCACTTGCTCAAGAGAGAGAAAGATCTGATTGGAATCAGATGGCTATTTTCAGTCCCAATTCAAATGGAATCTTTTAGCGATGGTAAGAGTTATCAATCGGTGGCGTTGGTTGTGTACTCTGCCTTGTAAGCGCAGAGATGATGGAATGTGAAAACTCCATTTGAAGAACATACACATATGACATGTGTATACCCACGTTACAACAGCGTTTTTTAAGAAAATTAGTGGCGTGTCAAGCAATTGAAGTCTGCCAAACGTTTAACACGGATTCTATCGCAATGAGAAGGTATTTGAAGTTTTTCTTTGAACTTTTTTTTCTCGCCATACGGTCTGGCCATTGTCGCGTATATCATCTTGTTAGACAAATTATTTGATACAGTACACATGCGCTGTCAGTCCCCCATGGCCTTCTAACCTAGAACTCTCCTTTGAGAGCAACTTTGTGTCCAACCCGGCAAAGTCAGAATTAGTTCTCTTCACAAGGAAACACCAGATACCCCCCTTCAGACTACCCGAACTTGGAGGGGTCGAGCTGTCCCTGTCAGACAGCGCTGAAACTGACTGGAATCGTAACACACAGGAAAGGGTTAGAAAGACCCTCAATGCGCTTTTTGCATGCGAGAAGGTAGCAGAGAAGAAATGGAGCCTGAAAACAAGTATGATCCACTGTACATAGCAATAGTCAGACCTATACTCACGTATGAAGCACTCGTCTAGTGGAAGTAAGCTAACAGCAGTACAAAGAACTGTCAGTATCGCCATCACGAGTGCTCTTCGGTCAACACCCTCGGCAGCTCTAAACACCTTTCTGCATCTGCTACCGCGCTGAGGCTTCCTTATTTAGGCTTCTTTAGGAATAACAGTATTGGACACTGCTCCGTCCTAAGTGAATATAACTTTGACATTCTAAAAAGAACAGATGAGATGGCTTCCGTGGTAGATTTCGATACACCATACATCACGTCGCATCCTGAGGAAGACTGGCAGAGAAACGCTGTCATCTCAGCAGATGAGATTGCGGTCTTCACGGATGGTTCAAAAACCACCTACGGAACGGGTGCCGGGATTTACTCCCAAGAGGGAGCAGACCTCAAAGTATCCATAAAACTCCCGGATACTTCTAGCATATTCCAAGCAGAGGTTCTGGCTTTGCTCATAGGTGCGGAATTACTAGGGTTGAAATCGATATCTGGAACGGATATCGCCATTTACATTGATAGTCAGGCTGCACTTGAAGCGATAGAAGCAAATGTCGTCAGATCTGTACTATGCTCGAAATGTCGCGTAATGCTGAAGGCATTGTGTATGGAGAATCGAGTAAGACTTTGTTGTGCTGGGTCATTGTGATATTGAGGGAAACGAAAGGGCCGACGAACTGGCCAGGCTAGGTGGAAAGCGGCAGCACATGAAGGGAGAACCACCGTGGATCCTCCATTCTGTGTAGCTAAAGCAGAGCCCTTGAGAATAATTGTAAGTATGGCAAATCAAAGATGGTTCAACATAAGTGGACATAGGGTATCTAAGGCTCTATAGCCTGCTCTGGACCACAGGAAAACAAAGTTAAGCAGGGCACAACTACAATTTTAGTCGCTGGCCTCCTGTCCGGTCACTGTCTTCTCAGGAAGCATGCTAAAAGATTAGGGCTCTCTCAGCCACGGATATCTGCAGATACTGCAGCGACCTATGCGCCACTGAGAACATATGTGCATGTCAGGGAATTGCCAGGACACGCATGAAACTTCTCGGCAACTATTTCATTAGTAATCTAGAGGAGCTAGGCAATGGCAGCTATAGGAAGATGGTAAAATTCTGTAGGGAAATGCATTCAGGAAATGGTTCAGGTTTTACCTTTTTGGTTTCACATAGATGGCGATGAGGCCACTATGGTGCCTGGCGCCTGCATAACCTTAAATAACAAGCGGTGGCTACATAGCCCTACTCTACCTAACCTTACCTACATTCGCTGTGTGGCTTGTGGCGCCGTCCTGTTGGAACCACATGTCCTCCAAGTCCATATCATCCAATTGGAGCCAAAAATATTCGGTTATCATTGAACGGTAGCGATCCCCATTCACAGTAACGTGCCGGTCTTGATCATCACGGAAGAAGTACGGCCCAATGACGCCGCCGGCCCATAAACCACAACAAACCGTAATTTTTTCGGGATGCAATGATGACTCATGGAGTACGTGTGGATTGGTGCCTGACCAATACCGCATATTTTGTTTATTGACGAAGCCATCCAGCCAGAAATGAGCCTCATCGCTGAAGATGATTTTTCGATGAAAATCCGAATCATTTTCAAGTTGTTGCTCAGCCCAATTCACGAACATACGACGCTTCTGGTGGTCAAGCGGCTTCAGTTCTTGCGTCAATTTAATCTTGTAAGGATGTAGGCCAAGATCTTTTCGCAAAATTCGCCAAAACGACGTCACAGAGATGCCCAACGCTTGAGAACGACGTGTGAGAGACACATTTGGGCTTTCTGCAACTGAAGCCTCAGCGGCAGCAATATTCTCGACACTACGGGCACTTCTTTGTCTCACTGGCACGGGAACATTTTGTACTGTGCCTGTGGATTCAAATTTTTCCACTAGACGCTCAATTGTTGATCTGCTAGGACGATTATGACGACCATAAATTGGACGTAGCGCTCTTAACGTTGAGGCCACTGACTCCGAATTTCGGTAGTAAATTTTAATAATTTCGACTCGTTGTTGGCTCGTATATCTTTCCATCATGAAATGGCAAACCTTACTAAAGAGAAATGTCAAAAAACCGCAAGAAAAATATGGCGTCGTTTGCTGTCCCTGTCGCTCTACTTTTGTAGCGTCCCTATTGCAAAACCCTTTATTTATAATGTCAACAACACATACTACATCATCTATTTCTTCCTTAAAACCAAGTCGTTTGTGGAGTTACATTTATATCGTACCTTGTTCTCAGCTGCTATTGAAAGCATGCAAAGGTCATGAAATGATCAAAATCATTGATTTTGTTTTCGTATTCACAATTGAAGTCTACATAGTTTAAATCACAGATCTTTGTCAAGGAAACAAAATTAACTTTGTCAGTGTACTTTCGACATTTAGTTTTCCTATGAATAATTGATGTGCCTGTGGACTAGAAAGGAACAAAAAGACGATGACGAAATACACAATACAGAAACAATTAGTTCCATTCGGAAATGAACAAAGAAAACTGCAAATTTATAAGAAACAAGACCGATGCGATACAGCACCAATAGTCAATCAAATTGGTAAATTTCTGAATATGTTACTTTATCATGTAAAAGCTGATTGTGCTTCTTATTTAGAGACGATTGAGAAGTGTCCCTCACCAACCTGTCATTGGCAATCAAAAATTAGTACTTAAGTGAAGATTTTACAAAATTGACAAATGCTCACAGTTGTTCTTTTTTTTTCAGATGCTAACAGAAGATATCATCACCAATCGAAGCAGTTTCAGCACTCAACATCGAACGAAACAACAAAGGACTCTTTGATTGGGTGTAAGTTTGTAGTTGCTAGTAGAAGTACATAGTTCTAAGCAAATAACTCCACACTGTCACTTTCACATCCAAATAAAAAATACTTGAAGCATCGTAGGGATTCAGTCCAATTCCAAGCAGATTACCGAGGAAGTCTAACTTTTGTCGCAGTCATGAAAAAGCTTCTCAATTCGCCGTTTGGAGTCGCCAATAAATTGTAGGTCTATTCCTATAGAATGGTTGCGAGAAGCTAGGCCTTGGTTCATCGTGAGCTTGCGTCAGCTATTTATTTTTTTGAAGTATCTACGGCTCTTCTGCTGACGTGTTAGGCCTAAGAATATCTTCTAACTAAGAAAAATATATAAATTCGAACAATAGAGAGTTGGTACTCCGCCAAGAGAGTCTCATTATCTTCATCGGGCCTCTAACCTAACATAACCTAAGACACCACAGTTCTCCATCTTCGTCGATCCTGGCTGGCAGTTTGTCAGGCCAAGCATTCAGGCAACCGCGAAGGTTTGGTCCTTAGACCGGCGGTTCGGTCGTTCTGGTCGTCTCGAACCTGAGGGTTCGAAGATTCTCTTGGATGAAGCATTGTTTTTCAATTTGTCTGAGCTAATGTATCCGACGGAATATGACCTTAAGAACTAGATCCACAACATGGTACAGATCATAGAGTTCGCGATTATATCTCCTCCTCCAAATAGGACCGAAAATCCGGCAAGGTATTTTCTTATTTGCTTACAGTCCAGGGCTGGTATGATTATAGTTGTATAGAGCATGACCTTTGTCTGTCGTGTTAGGAGCTTCGTCCCCTGCTGTTTTGCTAAACTAAATAGCAGCGGTTTCGTAAGGTTATTCTTTGCCGGATCTCTACTAAGATGTCATTCGTGGAGTTTACGTTTACTCCGAGCTAGGTTCTTTACTACTTCGAAGTTATAGCTGTCGAGAGCGACGTCCTGTCCTAGCCAGATAAATCTTTGTTTGTCGACAGCATATATTTAATTTTGTCCTCGTTTATTTTAAAACCGATTTGCTTCGCAAATACTTCTACGACGGCTCGCTGAGAGCGTGCGATGAGATCAATATCTTCTGCGTAGCCCAACAACTGGCTGGAGTTGTGGAAGATAGTGTCTTCCGTGTTACGCCAGCCCTACGCACTATCTGCTCCAGCACGACATTGAAGAAATCGCAACGCAGCGCGTCGCTTTTGCGAAATCCGGTGCATTTTCGAAATAGATCCGAGGAGGTGTCGCCAATATGCACGGTATACCATGACGCGGCATATAGCCAGGCCAGTTTTCTCGGAATCCCGATTTTGGGTATCGCCTTGTAGAGCGATGGATGCTGTTATACTACGTGGCTTTAAAGTCGATGAAGAGTGATCGAGTTAAATCGCCTTGCGCCTACACCACGAAACAACAATTTAACAACTTAACTGACGTTTGTTTGTTGTTTCAGGTACAAAAACTCCACCCTTAGATTAGCTTTGCTGACTTTAATTTCAATTTGAATGTAGTTAGTGGCACTCTGAGGTTCTTTTTTTTTCAGGTAGAATCTGTATTGTAATACCATTCTTTTCGAGTTTATCGGCCTTGCAGAGGAGTATGTTGAATTGCTCTGCCGTCTCTACGAGAGACGAACGGCAACTTAGAACTATTTTTGATGTTACAGAGACTGATTCTGACTGAACTTAATGACGGCCTGGCTATCTGTGAAAATGCTAGTATCCCGAATAGATATTACTTTCCGCCTCAGCCAAGACTGGACCTCCTTTGTCACCATGATCTCCGCCTGAAAGACGCTACAGTGCTATGGAAGGCGAAAGTAGATCTCGAGGTTTAGATCATCGGAGAAAACACCTCCTCCCACACCGTCTTCGGTTTTAGAACCGTCCGCGTAGATATATATCATTGTTGGTCTCACATTTGACCAGATTTCACATAGAACAATGCTTTCAACAGTGTCTTACTCGCATTAAGATGCATCCGTATCCATTCAGATGATTTGCCTGTAACTTCTAGTCTATAGTAAGAATGTAAGACGTTGTAAAGCATAACACGCACCGATACTGTCCAGCTTTAGTCCAGTCTTAGCAGTAAGGTTATTAATGCTGATCCTCCAATTCAGATGGGTTTGGTGCACGGAACTCCATTTATGTAATCAGTTAGACTCCCGAACCACAGCAGCGTTTTCCAGACGGAGGTGCTAGCAATGGCAATTGCTGCCCGTGAGACTGTGATGAAGGTAATACCAGCCATCCAGGCAGCACTAAGAGCGATTTCTGCTATTGAAATAAAATCGAAGCTTGTGAAGTGCTGTCGCGAAGAGCTTAGTGCTCTTGCCACACAGCATGAAGTAAAATTATGCTGGGTCTCTGAACATGAGGGCATACCAGGGAATGAGAAGGCTGATGAATTGGCAAGGAAAAGATCTCCGCTAGATCTGGAGCAGGCTGATCAGTCAGTGAAAATCCCGTCATGCAAACGCAAACATGAAGCATGGATTTAGATTCTAGCGGAAACGAATGAAAGACGGAGCTCTTTGGACTCGCATAAAATAACTAGAAAACTATGGCCAAGGTGCAAAGGTGCCAGAAGTAATACTCGTGGACTTCGATCATCATTCTGCATTCGTTGTCTTTTCCAAATAAAAAGGCTCCAATCCAGATTGAATTTGTAGTGTTTCAGACTTATATGCAAGTCCATTGGGAACAGTTTTCCAACAAACTTGTCCAACTGATTGTGGCTCACTTTAAACACTGTTCCCTGCCGCTACTGTCATGTTAACTGCCATATACTGTACACACCTTAATACGTTTTTAATAACCCTAACTGTCATTTGCCGAAGCTCTTGTGCTTACTTTTTGCTTCTATTTCATGTGATTTTAGTTGCCGTTGCATGCATTTATCACACCGTCGTCGGCCGTCGTGCTGTGGTCAGAGTGCCCAGGATAGGAGCACATAATTTTACACCCTTTCCGTAACTAATTGGCTTGCGTGATGCACCTATTTATTTGTGTATTAAAGAATAATGCGCATTCCTAACCCATCTGTCTGTGAAACCGCAAAATTCGTGTTCTCTCAGTGTGCCCTCCGCCTTGGAGATGCATGTTGTGAGCACTAAGAACGGTGCTAAGGAACCGAGAGGGTCCTTGAGCCGTGTGTCATGTGTGAATGTGGTTTCTGTCGTGTTATTTTGTGCCAAACATATGCTCTTGAATCCAAAAAAAAAAAAAAAACAGGAGAATAGCCTATAGATGGAAAAAAAGGACACACACCGGTTGTGCTGCTCGTATACGGCCCCCAATAATTGATACATTCCCGTCGCTCTGGCAGTTCGACGAGGATGCCATCCTGAGTCGTTTGCATGGCACACAACACCAGTCAGTTATTTATGACATCGCTCGTTTATTTAATTAGAGTCTCATCTCTGTGTGTAGCGTATCCCTGCTAAAGGCTCTTCGGCGACATTGAATTGAGTTTTGATTTCAATTGATTTTATAATGAGGTCTAAGCCACCCCCGCGTTGGTACACAATTGCACACTCGATACGCGCTGTTAATTCGTAATAAATTTTACAATTTTGTCAAAACAAAACAACAACAACCCTCGAGATGGATTCCGACGTCGACGCTAAGTCCCAATGATGTCACTTTCCTCGCTCTGCCGTGGGTGTGTGTGTGCGTACGTTTGTGCAATTCCGATTAATGATGACATGAATAGGAACATGAAATCTAGCTTCCTTTTGGTAGATTGAAATTCTTTGTACGATTGCAACCCCTGTGTGGATAGTAGATAGGTTGGATCGAGGTAAAGGTGATAGCACTCACCCCCGCCATGCAATTCCACGTGAACTGTGAATAGGAATCCATTAGTGCTATTTTCCAAGGGTCAGCGTCATTAATCGGTTTTGATTGGGAGTGAAAGGTTGCCTTTGTAAGAATTTGGGTTGACAGTTGTATATCGACACAGCGGTGACGTATTTAGAAATGTCCCTTGTGTGCCTTTGACGTGATCAGAGGAAAAACTAGGGAATGACCTCCGTCATCAGAGGCTTTCATTGTTTTCTTTAGAACTCTGAAACCCAATTCATACTTAAATTTGAAAATAGCGTCCGAAAATATCGATCATTTCGTCCTCAGGGTGGTGGAAACTTTGGATTAGATTTCATAAGGCTTTTCTCCGACATACTTACTTACTTAGGTGGCGCTACAGTTCGGGGTGAACCTGTGCCTCTCCATTTAGCTGGGTCCTTAACTCCAGTTGAGCACTCTAAGTTGGTTGAGGTCCCCTTCCACTTGTGCGCACCACCTTAGGCGATATCTTCCTCTACTGCGTTGTCCCCCCGGGTTAGACTCGAAGACTCTGCGAGCCGGAGCATTTGTGTCCATTCGCTCTACATGATCCAGCCACCTCAGTCGTTGGATCTTCACTCTTCTGGCTAAGTCGATGCCGCTGTACAGCCTGCACAGTTAGTCATTGTATCTCCTCCTCCATTCACCGTCTATGCAGACGGGACCGAAAATCACGCGAAGAATGACAAGAGGAACCTCATCCGCTTTTAACAGATTCCATGCCTCTGCACCATAGAGTAGGACTGGGACGAATAAGGGGTTATACAGGATCACTTTAGTCGTTCGAGAGAGGGCTTTGCTATTTAATTACATTCTTAGCCCAAAGAAACAGCGATTGGCAAGAGTTATTCTTCGTTTGATCTCAGTGCTGGTGTCGTTGTCTGAATTTATAGCAGAGCCTAGGTAGATAAAGTTCTTAACTTCCTCAAAGTTATAGCTGTCTATAGTGACGTCCTCTCCGAGACGTCGATGTTGAGTGTCCTTGTTGACAACATATACTTGGTCTTGCCCTCTTTGACCGCTAAACCCATCTTCGCCGCCTCCGTCTCAATACTCACGAACGCCAATGACATCTCGCTGCGTTCTTCCGATTTTGTCAATATTGCCGGCGTATCCGAGTAATTGGACGGGGTTTTGAAAGATTGTGCCTCTGGTGTTGGCGCGTGAGTTTTGCAGTATTCTTTCAAGAACGATGTTGAAGAAGTCGCATGACAGCGCGTCGCCTTGTCTTTTTCGACTTCAATGGTCTCGGTGAGGTTTTGACCGACCTTGATGGAGCAGTCTGCATTTTCCATCGTCATCCTGCACAAATGGACGAGCTCGAAAGGGTGCCTAAACTTGGCATTGCTCTGTATAGCTCGTCTCTAGAAATGCTATCATACGCGGCCTTAAAATCGATAAAGAGGTGGTGGGTATCGATTTGGACTTTGATTTTCTCCAGGATCTGACGAAGTGTGATAATTTGATCGATTGTGGCCTTTCCTGGCCTAAAACCGCACTGATAGGAAATTAGGAACCGATCACGTTGTTGACGAAGGGTTTCTGACGTTCACACAATATGACGTTTTGACATAGTGCTTCGTTAACTACGTGGTATCTTTCTATTGTGAGGCTTCAGTCTTGCCTTTAAGCTAATAGGAACATAGAAAATAGAGGCTGGATAATTCGACGTACATAAGTTAAGCCTTTTGGGGTGCGAGTACTACTGGCGCTGTCCGGAACGCTCCTTACAGATTTGACCTTCGAATTGTCAAAGTAGCTTTTGCAAAGGGCGTTCTATGCGTAGCATGGTCGTCACTCTTCTTTCGCTATCATTTGAATCGAAGACAGAGTCGTCGTGGCTTATTACAATCTTAGCATACATGACAAAAGCAAACACTTTTCAAAGGGCATATAAAAAATAAATAAATAGCTGGCGCGACAACTCGGGATGAGCCAAGGTCTAGCTTCTCGCAACCATTCATGTTGTGCGTGTTGTATTTTTCGCACGAATGGAAGGGATCTACAATTCATTGCCGACTCCGAACGGCGAATTTAGAAGCTCTTTCCCGGAGACTTGTGATTCCCCGACGAGTGGTGGTGCCGCAAAAAATGTTCGATGGACCTGGCTGGGCTTAAGTCCAATCTAACCACATGCACATGCCTTGTCTAATTTATGTTCTCGCTGCCTTTTTCCATACTAGTGTAACATTAGATCTACACGTCATTGGTTTTATTTGGCTTATGATGACGAATCTTCAGTATTTTTGGACGCCAAACTGGGTTAGGAACTTCGGAAGAGTCAAGGCGGCTTATCGATATCTAAACTTAAGATTCACAGAAGTTGAATTCAGGTTCTCTGTATCCAGCTAACACTAGCCGTTCTAATCGATGTTTAGTCTCATAGTACACGATGAGCAAGAACAACTGTCGATGGAGAAGCATTGAGGGCACCTCCGGTACTCTGTGCATACATTCATTTGCGTCCTCTAATCCACCACCATTGTTCCACATTTAAATTTGACGAAAAGGGATATCCAAGTTCCGACTCTCTTGCTCTCGGTGTAAATCAGAGGCGAAATCAAAATCAGAAAGGACAAGGAAACAACTTAATTCCCATTGTGTATTCCTCCTTCGTTCGATTTGTTTATCAGACTTTAAATCAACGCTAAATTAAGAACGTTTATTCAACTAATGATGTCTTCAAATGTACACACACACATATATATACGTAGTTGTTCTATCCCTGGTATCAATAGCCTCTCGGGCAGGATGAGTCCTTTGGATTTTTTTTTGGGTTCAGTTTTCGTTTCGTAAACAAATCTTAACTCCCGGCAGGACATAGGCATCACACACAACAGAGAGACAGACAAACACAGAAGAGGGCACACACAACAAATGTATTCTCGGTTGCAATTATCCTGATTATGCTGAAAGGCCCGCAGGGGGGGTAAGTTTCCCACATCGAATTCCCGTCGCCCGCAATCAGCTAAAGAAAAACAGAATAAAATATCTATTCACTTGTTTTTCGATACAGAGCATCTCTTGAACCATCGCCGCCACCACTGGCACCATCATCATCATCGCAGTGGACGCTCCTTGCTGAATGGTGAATGGCTACTTGTGGGTGTCTATTGTGTTAAAGTTGGTAGATATTGCGCTACCACCACCACCAACACCGCCGGGCCACCACCCAAGGTATCTCGTATCTCGAGTGGCTCGGTGTGTAGGAGCATGGGGTGGGTGGGTGGTTGGTTGGTTTACTCAATAGCTTAACTAAGTCGATTATCCTTGGGATATTTGATTTGTTGTTTCTGAAATCCTGCCCCCGACGTCTTTTGCTCGCTCTCGGACACACAAAGTTCATTAGGAATCGTTATCAAGTCATGATATCTTTTGGTATTCCGAGTATCATGTACCAAACGATAGAAATAAAAATGACTGGGAGAGAAAGGAAAGGAAAAGAAAATCAATGAGATAGCAACTTAAAAACGGGACTGGAATTGATAGCATGAATAACGAGGGAGCTGCTTTTTTTATTTTCTTGCTTTTGGACTGTCAGATAAATGTACATGTTTGTCTAAGAGGTCGAAACTGTCAAACGTGTGCGAAGAATGGAGGTGGGTGGGTGTATGGTTTTTTATGATGAATTCGCTTTCCAAAAACCTCTTGCTGTGTCAATACTCTTATTGATTCTGTTTAAAAGCCATCGTTGCATAAGCTGTGTGGAGTGTAAATGATATCGAAACAAGCGTGGTTAGTGATTTGAACATAAAACAGACGGAGTTTCCTGACAGTTTACGAATAAGGTGCTGAAGACTGTGTTAAAATGCAACTTTTTGATTAGTGCCCTACTTCTTACGATCAAAGACTACTTCTTCGCTGCCAAAGCACAAAGTTTACCACACCACCCTCGTCTTAAATTATTAGGTCATCACAGCCTAAAACACCAGGCACGGCAGCAGGTATCAGTGTTTATCACAGTGATTTTAAAAAGTTGACGAAGTTCCGAATAAGTCGAGCTACACCTCCAGCTATCACTTGTATTATTTTGTTCTTGAATCAAGCTTGAATTAGTCTACTACTATCGATCGACAAAGAAGGCCACTTGCTATGCGAGCTTGTCTTTTACATATATCTAAGCTAAGTAAGTACCGCCTGAATCGAACGTGATGGCTTCATCCCCCCACATCATCTTTTTATTCAAGTCTTGGTCTCGTCCACATGCTAACATGACACAACAATCACCCATGTGTCTTGATTTTGCCAAATTATCCACTAAATCACAGCAGACAACACCAGACCACCACGTGGGACAGCAGGTCTCAGTCTTTAAAAATTGCCTTGTTTGGTTTTGGCCTTTGCCAGGTTCAGTAAGTCTACTTCAATTGATTGACGACGTAAGTCATCTTGTAAAGCAGGTGTCACTGCGACTTTAAAGATCTATTGTACCGGTTAGACAGAAGGGTCTCAATCGCCTGTCAAAGCGCTCCTCAAAGATCAGGGTTTCTTTAAAGAAAACTCGCCTCCTAATGCAACAGAAAACCACACATTCACTGCTGTTTCGCCTTCTCTAGGGAGAGTCGACATTCGGTTTCTTGGGCAATAGCTGTGTAGATCAGACGGCAGTGTCCAAAAAAGAAGCTAGCGGGTCTTCGAATATCATCCGTATTATATTTTAGGATTTCCTTTTTATTCAGAGGGTAGATTAACCCTTTTGCTTGTCCGGTTCCTTGAATATTATTGCGTGTTTAGCATTTATCTAGCGTAGCTGCTCGACATTGAGTACCTCGCATATTCTAGTGTACCTAACTTGATCTCGGCCAGTTACCCCAGCAATACAACGAAGAAACCTTATTCCATCAGTTGGTAACCGCGATCTTATTCTTCCGGTCATTACCCAAACCTCATGACCATAGGTGAGGGTCGGACCAAACACTCAACTGAAGACCGATAGCTTAGCTCGGATGCCAAGTTCAGCCCTCCTGATAACAGATCGACCAAGCTGTCTTAGAATTGCTTCAGCCTGACCTGAATTATCCTTAAGTCTCCCAATTCAAACCGTTCTTTGCCGCGGCTGCGCTGTGACATCCAATTCATATACACTATGAAAAGGAGATGTGACAGAACGCACCCCTGGCGAAGTCTAATGCCCACAGTGCAAGGTGTCGACCTAACGCCGTTCACCCGAACACAGCTCTTACAGCTTACGAGAGAGCCATTCCACTCCCTCTTTACCCAAAGCTTTGAGCATTTCTGGTCGGATTTCGTCCACACCAGCAGATTTGCCGACTTTAAGCGCTTTAATCGCCGCTTCACTCCCCAAACATCTCCTGCAGAGGCAATGACTGCTGTTGAGAACAACCGCCATTCTTCCTCTAAATTTTTGTCGGAGCAGCTGGAATTCATTCAAACCTTTCGGATACTTGCTGTGCAAACTCCTCCCGTATCTTATCCTTCCTTTTAACAAACGATGGTACCACGAAGAAGTTTATCAGCGACTTCTGCTGAAGACTCTGACGGTACCATGTGTATTTATGGATGTCTTTGTGAGCCAACATCTGAGTTTAAAATCTTCCCCCATATCATGCTAATCATTTCTACTTCGGGAAAGTCGTGGGAATTGCTAAGTGACCTAGCGCTATGTTTGGCAGGTTTCCGATCGAGCCTTGATTTACTGATTTACTGCACTGCGTGCAGCCACTTTGTTGTTGTTTGTGTGCAAAGGAGTACGATGCGATGCTAAGGCCCGGATGCACTGCGACCTGTAAGATATATTGTGATAAGCGCAGAGGAGTAGGTCCAACTAGTCATGAACAAAAAATAGCTTCGGACATTGCATTCATAACTCCAGACACACTACACAAATGTTGAAACAAAGCTTATAAAACCCCGGACATATTTTTAAAATCCCCCGGATCTCCTCGGATGTCCTGCAAAAGAGGACAGTATCAGGGGAAACGAGAACAGTGTCTGGGGAAAAGAGTACGGATGGCAAGACTAGAGCTTATAGGGCTGCTGCAGTGCAAGATCGCATATCTTTAGTGACTCTGAGAAATGCTAACCTTAGTAGTCATTGCGTCTTTTTTCGTTTTTCTTTCACTTTGGTCCACCATCCTGTAGAAGCATAGGTGACGATAGGTCTGACTATCACGTTTTTCAAGCAAAATACCTTGGGCTATAAATACCAGGGTTTGCCGTATTTTCGGAGAACATATTCGAAAGAATAAGATTGCGGATACAAGCTGCCGAAATGTATTAATGGACTTACTCGCCGGGGTCGAGTTGGAATACCAGAATATGCGAGGAACTCAATGTCGAGCAGCTACTTCTTCGAATGGAGCGTCACATACTTCGATGGTTTGGGCATGTTAAATGCATGCCCCTCAACTCGGCTTTCAAGACATGCCATCAGGTATTCGTCACCTGGGTAGACCCAGGATGAGAGTCCAAAATCTCTCCTCTATCTACCCGTGTTTAAAATATCCCTTGATGATTTAGAGTCGATGGCGGAAGATTAAGAGGTATGGAGGATCCACTTAAGAACCCTAAGCCCGAGACCCTTATTTTAGACCATTTTGAAAATTATGATAATGTGCGAGTTCCAGCTGAGATTTTTATCTAGGACGATTCCTGGTTACTTTACTTCATTTGAGAATCCTGTCGGTGTACCATTGAAAGTGAAATCCAATTACCTCCTTCTTCAATCCTTGTGTTGATTGACCAGTCACGTCTAAGCTAAGTATCATTTGTTTTGTTACACCTCCTTATGCAATGATGACACGCGTTTAGTTAGTTCGAGACTTAGGATAAGCTGCGATTCGTCGTAGCTCAATTAAACCAAAACGAAACATTTTCAAATGAATCCAAGACGATTGGATCGTACCGCCACCTTCTTGTGGTCTTCGATGTGGTTCTGGCCTACTCCTTTGTTGTTTTCAACATTTATCCGGAGTCCTCTCCATTCACCTTTTCGATAGTCTCAAGCAGACTACAATTTAAAATCCAAATTGCCTACGTACATACATATGTACATAGTACAGTTTAGCCGGAACCCATGAAAGGGACATGATTTCTGTGGCAATTTTCTGGAGCAGAAAATCACAAATGCCATCCGTTCGCTAGGGGGAAAACATTCAACTTCTTCCTCACCGGCCATTGTTTCAAGAGAAAAGAATTCCTTTCATCCTGCGAAAAGGAAAACGGAAGATTTGTTCGGTTCAGTTTCTTTTATTCATTGTTGGCCCCTTTCCTCTGGCTGTCAAAGCTAGTTTTACTAATCCAATGGAGTTTGTATGCCTTGTGTGTGTCAGTCATAATGACTGTTCGGTCAAAGTTCCCAACAAAACAACATTCACATTTCAGCATCTTCATTTGCTCCACACCTTGATTTGGTCGTTTCTCCTTAACTACGACTGACATCTCTTCGGTGGTTTGGTCTTCTATCAAGATAAGCTTCACGTGACCGTGTCGAACATAAATGCGCGCTCCTGCCATATCACATGTAACATTTTGTTATACGTGCAACATCAACAAATGTTTCCATCAGGACAGAGATAAACAGGATTTAATAACAAGCCTGAAGCCTGGGGCAAATCCATTCCAGAGATCTCTGTCTCGGCGACTACCGAAAATTTGTGAGGTGAAGAAATGACAACTTTTAGAGCTGCACGCTGACATTTAGCATTTAGCACACAGCGGCACATGAAATCTGGACCTGAAGAGAGGATTCATTCCACACGGACACAACAGTGCGGAGCAGCTACACCGTGTGTTTTCTTCTTCTTCTGTAGGTGGTCTTGATTTATGCGACAGGGTAAATATAAAGTGGCGCCACCGCGGCACAGAGCCACTGCTCCACTTGTTCCACATCAGGTAAAGGAAAGACGCTGGGATAAGAACAATGCCAATAACCCACCAATGTTCGTGCAAAATTTGTTCCAAGAATGGCTACGGTTTCACAGTGGAATTCTCGTCTTTTTTTTTTTCAGAAGTGTATGTCAGGATGTGCAACGCGCCGACCACGAAACAATCCGATGAAACATTAAGATTTGTAGTAATGATTAGAGGGTATGTTCTTGTTGGCAGTTGAATACTTGGGTTTCAGGAAGAAAGAGAGTAGGATAGGATAAGGATTTGTAGGTTCGTCTGGTGGCTTTCACAAAAAAATGTCGACAGCTGTTCACCTCGCACGATCACACTTTGGGGAAGCTTGAGTCTTAGTCAAGCAGAGAGTAAATTAGACTGGAAAGTTAATACTTGCGTAAAACGCGTTAAAAAGTCACCACAGCGCTATATTGCTGCCATTTATAAGAAGTGGGGAGTGCAACCTCATACCACGCACTGGCTTTACGTGTCCGTTGTCATGTATGGTGTGATCGTCTGGTGGACGACCTTAGACAGAGCCTTACACCGCAATCTATTGGGGAAAGTGCAAAGATTAGCATTAGCGGAGCACTAAGAGCCACCGCATCTGCGGCACTCGACGCGCTCCTACATCTACTTCCTCGAGATATTTTTAGCAAACAGTCAGCTGCTAGCGCAGCCATCAGACTAAAAGCCTCCTCCCAATGGTCAATCAATTACAGTCAAAGTCGGTTATAACGACCTTCAAGGGACCGATGAATTTGGTCGTTATAAGCGAAAGGTTCCTATAACCGATGTCAAGGTTAATTAATGGAGCTCAGCCGGGACCTAAAAATTTGGTTGTTATAACCCATACGTCGTTATAGCCGATGTCGTTATAAGCGATTTTTACTGTATATTTGCCATTTCTCGATCTAAGATCCCCTAACGTTTAATACGGAAAACACCAACTACACACCGTCCAAGTTGAATTTCAACTTCAACTTCCGGACTTCCACTCCTTCCCGCGAGGAGTGGGAGAGTGGTGACGCCAGAGGGGACCATTCTATTCATCTCTACACCGACGGTTCCAAAACCGAGAACGGAATGGGTGGGAGGTGGTGTTTTCACTGACATGCTTAACCTGAGCATCACCTTCCGTCTACCCGACCATTGTAGCGTTTTTCAGGCGGGAATCCTGGCGATCAACGAAGCCTTATCCTGGCTTAGGCACAATGTGATATCCTTGAGGGATATTACAATTTTTACCGATAGCCAGGCTGCTTTAAAATCCCTGGAATCGGTAACGTGTACAGCAAAGGCTACTTCAGACTGTCGCTCATCTCTTATGGAGAACATTATAAAATTCACCAGTAAGGCCGATGAACTCGCCAAGCTTGATACTACTCTGGACATCCTTCCGGAACGAAAAAATCTGGGTATTCCACTCGCTACATGTAAACTTCTCTTAGAGTATAACGCGATCAGTAGGGCAAACCAAAGATGGAGGAATTCGTACCACGTGCCGTGGAGGTACTCACTTGATCTAAAAGTTTGATCTTGCTCAATAGGTCCGTTATCGGTGTTATCACTAGCCACTGTCCTATTAGCCTCCATGCCAGAAGGGTGGGCCTCTTCTCAAATGACAGGAGCTGCAGAGACGAAGAGGAGAAAGAAACGATCCTCCATTCCCTCTATACTTATCATCCCCTATCCCAAAGAATGAAGTTCTATCTGGAAGCCTATCACTTCGACAACTTGGGTGAACTATCACATACTGACGTCAAGAGTATCCTCAACTTCATCAAGAGCTCCAAATGGTTTCAATAAAGTGAGTGGCGCTTTTCGGGGTATAGATTCATGTGGTACCACAAAGGGCCTTCCTGGCCTACTTGTATCTATGCTTTGCACAAACAGCCACCCCACCTACCTACCTTCGCTGAATAGATCGCATTTAGCTTTAGTGATCAGCATCCTCACAGATCACAGATCAATCTGCTGGCGGCGCATCTCAGAAGAATGCGGCTAAGTACGACTGACCTCTGCAAAGGATGTCATCCCACCTACCTACATACCTAGTCAAGCAGACCTAATAAAGTAAAATACTCTCACGACACCCATAAGAAAACAAGTCCTGGATCTGTCATAGCTGAACGTGAATAGTGACTGTTCCAAACATCAGACATTCTTTCTGTTTTCTTCCATGGACGTTCGTTTGATTTCATTAAAGTGACGCACCAGACTTACCTAATTTACATTTCGTTCACTTGAACCGTGCGTCTAACGTCCACCATTTGTTGGCTCAAACGTCCGGCACTATCGCAAAATACTCTTACACGCCTTTAGAAGGGTCTATTCTTTGTCATAATGAACTTCGAGATGGTTAATCGCTGGATAAGGCGCATAATGCACAACCCAAAATCCAATTTGTTCAGGATTTCATTAAATTTTATTTGAATGAGTGTTTAAAACGGCGGTGAGTGTGCAGTCTACAAGCATTCCACATCGTGGATACTCTTTACTCGCGTTTTCTTTCATTCATTTTGTAATTCGCGGTATTTTTTTCGACGTGTTCCATGTTTCCACTGCTGCACTGCAAGAATGTGATTCTGAACTGAACTACGGGACACGTGGTCGTTGTACTGGCTACTCGAATATACTTACCATAAAAAAGTCGTGGTTGCTTCCTCTGTTCCTAGACATCTCAAATTGTCCGTTCGGTTTCAAAGAGTGGACATATTCGGTCTTTGAGGTAACACAACTCGTTAATTTATTTAAGCAAATTATTTAACATATTACACGCATGTATCTATAGACAAAATGCATAATTTTGCTTGTAGATTCATACGAATGTTGTTGGTCATCCATTGGGAGCATCAAACCGACGAAAATCCAGCAAAAACCCTCTCTTTACGAGCTGTCCTCCAGTTCTGCTGCTCTAACATGTTTATTCTTGTATGGAAATATTGAAAAGATAAATAAACTACATTATGATTGTTTACAATACTCTGTCGCTTTTTATTCCTTGCTCCTCATCATGCAATTCGCAACACTTCAAATAAAATGGTCGTTTAAAATTTTTTAAAGTGTTCACGCGTTCACGCTAAACTTGAAAAAAAAAAATAACCTCGCATTGAAATTTCAAAGTTCGGTACAAAAATTCGTCTGGGACACCAGGCCAACAGAAAACCCAGCAGGCAGCAACTGGTATATTTCTTGCTTTCTCTCAGTAAAATTTATGAATGAAAGTTGGAAGCACTCTCCTGGAAGAGTAAAGTTCCTTCCATTATCAGTAAATTTTGATTGGCTCAGTTTTCCATAAATTATGGAATTCTCTTTTCCAGGAGGTTGGGTCTACTTTCCAACTGAAATTTTACCAGCTGCTGGCTGCTGCTTGCTATGTTTTCTGGTGGCCTGGTGCTTCAGACGAATTTTTGTACTGAAATTTGGAAATTTTTCTCGTCCGCTGACCATGTTGTAGGCGACGGGTGATTTTCTTCATGTGGGGCAGGGGGTGGTATGTGTAGTATGTAGTATGACATTCTACGACACGTGCATGCATTACACGGGTGCGGGAGTGTGTGTGTGGGGAATTTTGAGACATATGCGTACAAACTACCATAACAAATGACCTGCTCCGTCGACGAACGAAAGCAGACTGACTTGGAATGATACACAAGCACTAAAAAATGCGAGTTGGAGTTTGTGGAGGTGGGCTTATAGTATTTTGGAATTATGCATGAATCGACAAAGTTGTCTATTGGAAATACGACGGAGGGGGTGAGCGGGTGTGCGGGTGCGTTTCATAGCAAGTAACTTGCTCCGCTGATGGTTGGAATGGAAGCAGACTGACTTGGAATAGCAAAATGCAAAGTTATGTATGTGTGCTGAAGGTGTGCTTACCGATTTGGGTTCTTTACATTCCCTCTGATGGACGGCTGATGTAGCTTATTCTTATGTGTGCTGTCGTATTCTACGAGGTGTAATTGATTCAAATGAAATTACATGGGATTTGGTGGCTGTTTGATTGTGTAATTGTGGAGATAGTTGCGCATAACCTGTAAGTGACTTGCTACCTTCGTGAAACAGACCGACAACTTGCTTGCATTGGTGAAAAAAGTTGAAGGTGCTCTTGGTTATTGTTGATTTCCGTATGCTAGCAGTGGACTGTTGATGTTTTGTGATTTTTATTTAATTTTTGTCCCGTTCTGGAATACTTTGAATGTCTGGACGGCCATGCAAGTTAGTTAAGCTTACCTTTTGCGATTGTTGGAACCTTTGGAGCCTTAAATGCTGCATAAATGAATCGTCATGTGTGCTGTGTTTATGTTACCCAGAACGTTTACCAATAAGTCAATAATTCCAAAGCTTACCTTAACCAGACTGCAGACTGGAGTCGACCATACTTTCGGTTGCATTCGTGGATCAATGAATGCTACCTGGGCGGGTAACACCTGGACTAAAAGTTAAGGTGTCCATGAATTAAGCCAGACACCTGGACTAAAAGTCAATAGATTTTTTTTTTTTTTTAAGGAATCTGGAGCCGAATTACCGAATTCGATAACGAGTGAGTGAGTAGGATTCGTGATCGAAAGATCCATAAACTTCATTGGGAGCGGTAATGCCAAATCCTTAGATTTCGATGAAGAGTTTCTCTCTAACGAGTGTGGTAATTCAGCCCCTGCTTTGGGTCGAGCTAATGAAGATACTGATTAGTTGCGTTTAAAACAAGTGATTGGCAGAGGGTTCTGTGATGGTGAAAGAGAAGAGACGAGGTAGATTGAGCAGTTGGCTTGACCTCGAAAAATATACTTCACAAAGGTTTAGGATATGTGTATCTGGTGAATCGCTGCGGTGAACTCTACTGGAAGCTAAGTATGGTGGCAGGTTCAGGATCTATTTGATGGAGATCCTGGTTGTTTGTCTTTAAGACATTTGATTGTCAGCGACTTCAAGTACAGACGGTAAACGAGTACTGCTCGGTGGTTGATGGATATACAAATCGCAACGAGGAAGTGAGGCAACGTGCTTCTCGGAGGTTTTTGGTATATGAATCTAATGAATCGAAGCGCTGACGAAGACGACAAATAAGCTTCTTCTGAGGATGAATTTGGTTCATATTTAAGGCTAAGTTTTCCACGAGAGCGTTTAAAGATTGCATTTTGCCCACGTCTTCTCTGGTTCTGCACAACTCGGTTATGTTCCGTTTGTGGCTGAAAAGTACTACGACAAACTGTAGAAACAATTCATATCAAAGATTGGCAGGTACTAGTTAGACGAAGATAGGCCAAAAATCAAAGTGCATCGATCAGTAGAAGCAAAAGCTTGTAGTGAGTATTGTGGTTTGAAAAGCATTCAGTCGTTTAGTACGCTGTGCTCATGAATACCCTGTTAGAACAAAGGTCTACGTCGACAATGTTGGCTAAAGAATAAAAAGGCTTAAGGGCCATCTCAATTCAAAGCCACCCAACTAAGGAATTCAGCCCGTATCTCTTAAAATTCAATGAAAGCACCAGGTAAGCTATAGAAGTTGTCTGTGAAAACTATTCTATCGCGCCCTTACCAAATAAAGCTGTTTGTATTTGCTCCCCTGACAGAATTCTGATGTACGACTTAATTTCATTCCCATTTCGAAACCAATTTCGTTGGATTCCAATCACCTATGACCTAGATACCAGCCAGTCCGGCTATCACCACATCTTTAAAAATACCACTCGTTGGCACCAAAGCTTATCGCTTCACTACTACACAAACACTGCAACGATATCAAATCCTTATCGATATCAGCTATTCACTCTCTTTCTCTCTAGAGACCAAGCTATCACTCATATCGTTATTTATAACACAACTTTCTACACAATCTCAAGTCGCCGTCGTCATCGTCATCGCCACACACTAGTATTTGGCCAGATTAGATATCCAGCGCTCGCCACCGCACTACAGTGTACTTTTCCCCTTCACACTAAGTATGCATAGTTTGGTTGTTATTTCAGTCCAACTTGGGTGTAGTACTACACACAGAGTTTCTTTTTTTCCGCCGTCCATTCCTGAGACTTAGGGATTCTTGCAGTTTT
The DNA here is from genome assembly GCA_917880715.2 of Matsumyia berberina. Classification (NCBI taxonomy): domain Eukaryota; kingdom Metazoa; phylum Arthropoda; class Insecta; order Diptera; family Syrphidae; genus Matsumyia; species Matsumyia berberina. The sequence continues at coordinate 78,032,679 of OU862871.1, read as the reverse complement.
TTTCTCGCAAAAAAAAAGAAAAAAAAAGATAAAACTTAGTAAACAACGACAACAATAGCACTTATGTGCTGTGCCCAGAGCGATAAGGCAACTGAAAACTCTACCCCTATTGACTATGTACCCGAACTCAGTTGAAAGGCGCAACAAAACAATCATGAACTGTTTTCGGGATCGCGGTGGAAGTCGCAAAGACCTCACGGATTCGCAGTTCTACGCAGAGGTACCCCGGCGACAATTGTCCAAGAGTCCGAGTCAAAAAGATGTGCGCCAGTGTGACGGTAGTTGTGTGCAGAAAATTCAAGAGCTGACGAAGAAAATCGCTTTCTTAGAAAAACAATGCGCCGACGATAAGTCATACAAGAAGGGCCTTGAAGCAAAAGTAGTGGAATTGACCAAGAGACTGGAAGAAACATTGCCCTCAACGCCGGAAAGGAATCGCAAACACATCAGTTCCACGTCGAGACTGGTTTCAAAGCTGAAACTCTCAAATTGGTGGAAACAACGACCGACAATTGACACACTTAAGCAAAATAATATTTTTCACGGTAAGTCATTGAGATTGGAGATAAGGCACCAGCACATCAGGAATGTCCATTAATTCTTCCAGATGAACCCTGCTTCGACACGGAGCTGGAGAACACACTAAAACATGAAGTTTACACGACAATCCCAAAAATTGTTGTCGATTGTGTCGACCTAATCGAGGAACAATTCAAAAAGTCACCACACCCAGTTGAGGGTCTTTACCGCACATCCGGTGATTATACAAAAATTCAAGCGCTGCGCTTCAGCATCGACTCGAATGACTATGAATCACTGAAAAAGGTGACCGACATACACACGCTGACGGGGCTTCTTAAGTTGTTTCTACGCGAAATCAAGAGTCCCCTTGTGAAGACGACTGAAATCAAGACTTTCATTGGACCCTCTAATCAGTGGTGTAAGAAGATCATTACTCAGTCCCAACATGAGTTTTTACTGATCCTCCTTATTCTAGTGCTCAAACCGATGATGAAGAAGATCGAAATACTCCAAAATTTAGTGAAAATGCTGCCAGAGACCAATCGTGACACTTTAAACTACATCTTCTCACATTTCCATAGGTGTGTATGCGAATTGACTTGATAATGAGACTCACTCACGCCTGTTTTAGATTAACAAAAGTTCCTCTACAAAACATTTCATCGGAGGTCCTGGCGATCTCGATAACACCATCGATCTTTCACACGGTCACGGGTGAGGTGCGATACCAGGATATTCATGTCGTCTTGAAAGAGAGCGAAGTCTATGCTGATTGCTTGAAACTTCTCATCGATCATAGTAATAAAATTTTCGAGTAAGTCCTGACAATAATGTTGTTCTCTCTGATTAGACTCTGATTTTCTACGAATATTTTTACAGTTGGAAAAGTTCTTCATAAATTGTTTTCCAGGTCACATTTTGATGATCGTAGACGTAGTAGAAGTCGTAGATGTAGAAGTTTCAAGCGGAGTCTGTCCCAGCCATGCATGGTGGTGTCAAAAGTGCTATCGTTGGTTTAAGACCAAAAGGAAAGGAGATTTGTGTATGTTTTTCTTATTTCTATTGTGATGAAATATACGTGTATTAAAAAAAGCTTATACGAACGAACGGAGTAAGTTTTTAATCGAAAATTGTCAAAGACCGGTAAGAACTCTCAGCGTTCTTTGTACTCTTCAGAGCCTCCAGGCCAAGCATTGCAATGCGTACGATTTTGTAAAGATATCTCTTTAATTTAATTTTACGAAGACTTCATGGATGTCACGGATAAGAGTGCTGAGGGAAACAAAATTGGGTAAATTCCTTAACGGAGAAGTCTCAACGCCAGAGTTGCAGGCCTCGTTAGGCAAATAATTGATCAGTTAAAGTGGATGGAAAACACTCGAATGCGATAGACAGCCATTCGTGGACCGAAGTTGGACATGTCAAAAAAATAGCATCACCATGTCCAGGACCATTAAAAACAAAGCCTAAAGCCTGCACTATACGAACAATTTATCATTGAAAAACTACTTTTCTAACTACGTTCACCTCTCAAACCGGCTAATCCCTCTTCTCGAATATTAAATTGATTCCAGTTCTGGATTTCAATACCATTTCCGCCATCAGAACTAATTCCTCGTTACGGTTCTTCAGTTGAACTCTCGCCTTCTTTAACGTCGTCACAACGAGGATCTTCAAAATGAGCAGAGCATACTTGCGTCCTATACAGGAATGTAGTCCACCAGAGTATGGAATAAAGGCGAACGCTGGAATTTCTTGAGCATCGCTGCCAAATCTCTCTGGATTGAATTGGTTTGGTTGGGAAAAGTATTTCTCATCATGAGCCAAACCATACATGTTGATCCAGAGTGTAGTGCCTTGACATAAGTCAAAGCTGCCAATTTTTATGTCCTGAGTTACTTGCCGGCCGGTCAGTGGAACGATTGTATAAAGACGAAGGACTTCTTTTATGAACATGTCAAGATACTGCATTTCATTGACATTTGGATGATCGTCAGGAAAAGAAGAGATTTCTTGAAAAAGTTTCTCTTGACAGTCGGGATATTTTCCTAGGCAATAAAGGACAAAGCCCATTGCAGCTGTTGTGGTATCAACTCCCTGAGAAAAAAAGGTTTTCATTGAGAAGGATGTGAAATTGGTTAAGAGTGGAACTTACCGCAAACAGAAATGTATTCACTTCGTCTTTAACGTCTTGGAAGGACAGAGTTTGCTCATCGATTTCTGTCGTTAAAAGAATATGGAGAAGGCTGCGGTTGTACTTTTCACCAGATTTAAGCCGATCTGCTTGCTCCTTGATGACTTTATCTGTCAATGCGTGAATTATGTTGACAGCATTTCGAAGCCGCTGGTACGATGGTGTGCGGTGATAAATGAAATCAAAGAATAGTAGCGGATTGACCATCCGTTTGAACAGGAGATGACTGGTACTGTGTAGGAACAAATGCATGAGATGTGTAGCTCTAACCGATTCAACAGTCACTTACTCGTGAAAAGCTTGTGTATATGGAGAGTTTTCATCTTCCTGAGTCCTTAAATTCTTTCCCATTGATGTTTCTGCAACACAAGAGCAAATTTACCTCTAAATGTTCTTGAACACTTACTCAACAAACCACAAATGGTATCCAATATGCAGGGAAATATGAAATCCACGACATCCACTGCCTTCTTCTTCAATATTCTCTCCACAAAAATCTCTGCATGGTTATAAATTTTTTGAGTAAAACTTGCCAGAACATTTGGATGAAAGGCCGGACCCAGAGCTCGACGGTGGCTGTGCCAATGTTTCCCTAAAACAAGACACAATTTATAGATAAGTTTTTTATGGAATATTTGTCTTACCTTCACTTATGAGCAATCCATTGCCAATCAAAATGTTTAACAATTGAAACGTTTCTGCCCTCACAAGAGATGTCTCGTTTAGCGCTTGGCGTGTTTCTTCAGAGTCGTGTAGGAAGACCCACAACTGTGTTCCAAGCCAAATCCGAAATGTACTTTGATAGGTTTGTCGCATTTTATTAACCAAAACAAAGAGAACTGCGAAATCATCAGTCACAATCTATGTTTATGACTAAATTGTCGACGCAAGACTTACCCTCTGGTTGAATTTTCGACATAAATTGAATATTTCCAATTAGTGGAATGAACCATGGTCCAGGGATTCGAGTGCCGATCCGAAAGAGCTGGAACTTGCTCTGGATAACGTAGACGGAAAGCAGAACTGCAACAAAAATTAAAACCGGATCCATTGTTGTTTAAAAGTTAACTGAATGCTTCGGCCAAGAGACGGGGTAATAATTAGCTAAAATATCTATAGAAACGAGTAGATGTGAATGCGATGCATGCGATACTGAACATGTAGATGTTGTTGGTTAGTGCAATTCAATATCGCCACCGTCTATGGGAGATATAGCAGTTTTAATTGGCAGCAAACACGACTACATACGTATGCTCATAAACTGCCGCTTTCGTTTATACATTTATTAATTGCGATTGTACGTAAGCAGAAAATCTGATTAAGACCTGAAATCAATAGATAATTTACCTTGGGAAGTGTGTGTTATAGTAGACTTTAGCTTCACGATGTCCACTCATGCAGATATCGTTATCAGTTATAACTAGAAATGGCTTTCACGACATGACCTTGAGTTGAAAAGTTTGGACCTTTTATCCAATTATTGGGTCATTTTCTCGAGATATCTACTTGAACACGATAGTTCCGTAGTTTTGACGCGATCACACTTAATTTTTTATCAGGTGATAGGCAAGAAGGGGCACTGAAAAATCAAGCAGAATCTGGTACAAGAACTGAAGTTCCATCACTGCAATTCGAACGGAACAAAAGCGAATCATAAGGCGCAAACAAAAAGATATTTTGGGGTCCTGAAACATCTGCTTCATGCAGAGGAATGATAAGGAGGTAGTCGTAAACTAGCTCACAAATAAGCACCTGGATGAATCGAAATATGTTTATACGCCAAAAGACGGTCTAGTGCTAGTGATTTCCAGAGAAATGTTGGCATAGACACTGCTTTCACTTCATGAAGTGAGAATCACCAGCTCCCACAGCCACTTGATGGATTTCTTGTTCATATCTTCAGGGAAACCCACATAAATTCGACGCCGAAAACTTCGAAAGACCGTTTAACCGAAAAAACCAAAAAACTTGTTTTTTTAAATCCTGGTTAATCAAAATCTTGTTTTGTAATATCTCGACATTTTAAGATCATTATTCTTAAAATCTCGAAAAATCTCGAAAATCCCGAAAATTCAAAACAATTTTCTTTCTGTTCTACGTGAAATCAAAAGTGAAATAAATGCGAGTTGTGTATTAAAAATAAAACTCTCTTCCATATCATTATGACTTTTATTATACAGGGTTTTTCAATAAGAGCCCTACAAAAGTTTTTTTTAAATAAAACAGAAACGGTTTTGGATATATATGAAATTCTTTATTCCTGTTAAAGTACGTTCAATGCCATTATGTATGGAACTCGATTTCTTTTGCATGGCCACCACGGGCACGCTTGCAGAAATCCAGACGCTGAACCCAATTTTCGACGGTTTTCAAGCATAAATCGGCCGATACTGCTGCAATTTCACGTTCGATATTCGTACGAAGTTCATCAATCGTCGCTGGCTTGTTGGCATAGACCATAAACTTGACGTAGCCCCACAGGAAATAGTCTAACGGGGTCAAATCGCACGACCGAGGCGGCCAAGCGACTGGACCATTTCGTGAGATAACACGTTCTCCAAACTTGGTTTCCAATAAATTGATTGTGACATTCGCTGTGTGGCTTGTGGCGCCGTCCTATTAGAACCACATGTCCTCCAAGTCCATATCATCCAATTGGTGCCAAAAATATTCGGTTATCATTGAACGGTAGCGATCCCCATTCACAGTAACGTGCCGGTCTTGATCATCACGGAAGAAGTACGGCCCAATGACGCTGCCGGCCCATAAACCACACCAAACCGTAATTTTTTCGGGATGCAATGATGACTCATGGAGTACGTGTGGATTGCTGCCTGACCAATACCGCATATTTTGTTTATTGACGAAGCCATCCAGCCAGAAATTATGACGACCATAAATTGGACGTAGCGCTCTTAACGTTGAGGCCACTGACTCCGAATTTCGGTAGTAAATTTTAATAATTTCGACTCGTTGTTGGCTCGTATATCTTTCCATCATGAAATGGCAAACCTTACTGAAGAGAAATGTCAAAAAACCGCAAGAAAAATATGGCGTCGTTTGCTGTCCCTGTCGCTCTACTTTTGTAGCGTCCCTATTGAAAAACCCTTTATATGTAACTTGCGGCCCGCCCCGACTTCGTACGGGTATAATTAAGTTATTTGATTATTGTTTTTCAGTAGGTTTCGCTTTATTTTAGCCTTATTTTAATTAACAATAATATAATAACGTAAAACATCATATCGTCCTGAGCCTACACAGGGGACGTCTACCTGATGACACGGATTCCATGGCATGCCTTGGAACCCAAGTTGGGCATGCGTTTAACCTGCCCAAATCTTTGAAGTATGGACCGTTCCGTTCGAAAAAGTAGTAGCTCGACATTGAGTTCCTTGTATATTCTGATGTTCTTAACTATTTAGAATGAACGAGTACCTAAACAAAAACTCATTTCGGCAGCTTATTCTTTCGGTCATTACCCAAGTCTCGTGAGCATAGGTGAGGGTCGGATCAAAGACACAAAATTGTTTCAGCCTGACCAATCCCACAAGATAACTAAATACTGCTAATGAATATAACCCCAAAATACTTAACCTTCTGAACCAGTTTAGATAGGACTCTACTAACATGCAGAATGCATTGAACAGGCATTCGAGACTTCCTACAACTTCTCAGAAGGTATTCACGGTCAATTAGGGGACCCGCTCAAACAAAAAATTTCATTAAAATCGGCCCAGCCGTTTAGGAGAAGTTCAGTGATATAGACACGTACAGAAGAATTATGTATACAATTATTTTTACCCAGACGCGATTTCGCCTCAGAATTTAACAACTTTATATTAAAAAACGCGGCGTTTTTTAATGTGAAGTTGTTAAATTCTGAGGCGAAATCGAGATTTTAAAATTTCGAGATTTTGAAAATCGAGATTTTAATTTTTCGGAATATTAATTTTTCGAGATTCCATGTTTCGAGATGTTGGTTTCGAGATTTTGTTTTCGAGATTTGGAGCGTCAAGATTTCATGACCAACCCATATCTTCAATATCAAAGTAAATCTAGACGTTAAGGTTGGTCAAGGTTGCAATTAAAAATCCAAGGCCGGCATTGATAAATCATTGAGTGAATAAAGACAAAATATTTCATATCTCTATTCAATCATTTATTTTCCAATGATCCGCTTATCCACTATGAGGGTCACGGGTTAAGGGTGCTTATGTGAATCCTCCCCATTTCCAGATCTTCTGCCATCGACTCCAAAACATTAGGGGCTATCCAAAGCTTTTTAGCCATCAGTCCTTTCGGCTTGCGATAGCCATAAGAATAATCCCCATCGCTTTAGCATTGAGGATAACAGTAAAGACCATCTTAACACCTGCCGAGTTGGACACATGGAATTGTCCGTTTTTCGTCACGACTGCGCTGTAACATTCAATCATTATACACAATGAAAAGGAGAGGTGACAAGACGCACCCCTGGCGAAGTCCAACGCCAACAGTGAAAGGTGTGAATTTAATGCCGATCGCCCAAACACAGCTGTTGCAGTTTGTGTATAGATTGAGTGGCCCACAGAAGAGAACCGTCAATCCCATACTCCTGCCATACACTCCAGAGTTTACTTCGATGGACCCGATCATATACTTTCTCCAAATCCACAAAACAACTGTAGATAGGTTTAACATACTCATAGGTCTTCCCAAGCACCATTTTGAGAGTGAATAGCTAGCCAGTTTTGCTTCTACGTGGACGAATGCAGTGAACCGCCCAATTAGGACTCGACACTAGCTTTGGAACACGCTTCCCTCTCTCGAACGACTAAAGTAATCCTGTATAAGACCTTAATCATCTCAGTTCTGTTCTATGGCGTAGAGGCATAGATTCTGTCAAAAGCGGATGAGCTTGCTCTCGGTTGTTTCGAGAGAAAAATGGACGGTGAGTGGAGAAGAAGATACATTGACGAACTGAACAGCGACATCGACTTAGGCAGAAGAGTGAAGCTCCAACGATTGAGGTGGCTGGGTCGTGATGACACTAATGCTCCGGCCAGGAAAATCATTGAATCCATACCCAAGGGATAGCGCAGTAGAGGAATACGGCGACTCAGGTGGCGCACGCAAGTGGAAAGGGACCTTGACCAACTTGGCGTATGAAACTGGAGGCAGCTGGCTAAAGATCGAGCTAGCTGGAGACGCTTCTTAGCCTCAACCAACACACGTTGGTCCAAGGCCCAGGTCCACACCGGACTGTAGCGCCAACTTAAGTAAGTAAGTAAGCAAGTAAATCACGTTTATTTTACAAATCATGCGATGTTTCGCAACGTTTGTGGCATGTATATTACGTGCGCCTTCCGTGTGCGGCGGAACTTAGTCAAATAATTTAAAAGTTTGATAAAGGGTTAACAACTTGATATGGCGGAAAAGTCTAGGTATGTGTTTAGAAATCCTATCAAGGGGTTGCTTACAAAAACAAGTACTCACCGACATAACTTTTATTAAAATCCGCAATTAGACACTGATATTCGAATTAACAAGCTTTGTAGATCCATCCGCTTCGTATGACTTCGTTGACTAAAATTTAAAGAAATCCGCACCTAGACCTCTCGAAAATCTAAGACAAATGACTTACCTCAAGAAAGATTGAGATCTTAGGGGAAAAGTCAGTCCTCTTTCCGACAAATTTTAAGTGGAAGGAGAGAGATAAAGAGGGGCAGAAAAATTGCTGTATGGTTTTCTTCACGGTTGGTTTGCACTGAGACACAAGTCAATCATCAGCGTGAGTTACCATCAAATGGGAATGGCTACGTAACCACAGACAGACTTACGCAGAAGTAAGGTTTTTCAGGGTTTAAAATAAAACAAACTTATACAATTCTTGAAGTAACACATATCGATTACGAAGATGTTTTTTTTGTTTTGTTTTTATTTTTAATTTTTACGTTTTCATTGCTCTTTTCCAGTAGAGGTGTATATTCTTATGTGTTTAATTTTTTTTTTCTCATTTAAATACAAAACATTACTTTTTCTTTTGTTTTCTGTTCAATAGTAATATAATATTATTTAATAATAATTCGTTTCATCATCTGGCGTACTGTTTACAAAAAATAAAAACAAAAACGTCAAGTACCCACGGTTTACAATAATAATCAATAATTAATAATTATAATAATAATACATCATCATGTGTAACAATTAAAAAAGTGTTTTCCCTCTAGTTTTCTCGCAATTAAATATTAAAAACAAATTTAATTTGCTTGCTTCTCTTTTAAATAAAAAAAAAAAAAAAAACATGAAAACAATCTCATATGGCTACGTTTTCTTTCTTTCTTCTTTCTTCTTTCATTCTCTCATCTTTCTTTGCCTAAATAATGCAAAAATTATTAAATTTGATTTGCTTTCTTTCTCTTTTTTGTTTTGTTTTATCAAAAATCACAATTGGTGCTGCTTACAAACTAATCGTAAATACATAGTTAAAATTTTTTAAAATTAAAACAAAATTTATAATATTTAAGGAAAAAAACTAAAAAAAAACATTAAGACTACGTTTGTGGTAAAAATGGTAGATAAGTTCGTTTTGTTTGTATTTCTTGTTCTTTTCGTGGAGAAACTAAGCAAACAAAATGCATTTACAAAAAAGGTGTTTTCTCAATGAGTTTTTTCTCATTTGTTTCGTTTTTTTTTGTTTTATTGAATCTCTAAGGACATTTAAAGCTACAAAAATGGATGCAATGCTATATATGTATATATTTTTGTTTATAAGTAAAATTGTGTTTTAGGAGCCCAGAACTATGTCTGTTGTAAATTTCGAGGTATACGAGAAGTAGCTTGGATTTTAATAGTGGAAGGTCCCTTTATGCATTATAATTGCCTCACATGGTATCAGTCGGTATCGAGACATGCATTTGGTCTTTTTGACTGTGAGATCGATTCTAAGAGGGCACTATGTGACACATATCTGCATTGGGACTTTCTAGATTTAGTAGCAAGCTCCTGTGTTTCCCTTAAGCAAGCCTGATAAAACATTGGCCATTGAACCTTCTAGATTTACTAGCAAGCTCCCTTAAACAACCTGATCAGCTCCTAACAATTAAATAAACAATCAGGATAGTTAACCGACGACGCCCAGAAGGTAATTGAAGAAAAAACAAAAAGAAATCAAAATCACCATTAATTCAGACATTTAACGTCCATATCTCTATTTGTTGAGTTTAAGTACAATTATTCGATTGATCTGAGAGCCTCAGCAGCAATGATATCTCATCTATATCGTCTCAAAGTCCGAACTTAATTTGGTGTCAAACAACCAGCAAGCTGCTTGATTACTTGATGATGGCAACGCAATACTCCTTTTTATACACGTTTTGTGCGTCCCTTGGCACGTGGTATGCTTCTTTTTGAAGTGAAAGTCCTTACCTGCTAGTGCAGTCGGAGTTGTACTCTTCGTACTCTTCGCCGAGGCGGATCATTATAGACACAATCACACAATAAACGAATCGAGAAAGGCATCGAAAACAGAACAATCTCGATTGTTAGCCCTGACGACAGCTTATGATTTACGTACCCCGAGACTGATTGCAGAGTTTTAGTTTTTTTTTTTTTTTGTTGTTCAAATCCATTTCAAGGAGTAGCGCCGTTTAAGTAAATAAGTAAGATGACCATTTTCTGTAATTATAAAAATCGTATCATGCTTACTGGCCTTGGAACAACTGAATTTTGCAAATGAGATCTTATGGAAAAGAATCAGTCTGATCAGAGAGAAGTGGGATCGGTAGTAAAGACAAGAAAATGGTTAATGATTGAAGGCATGGCGAACGAAGTTAATCTGAACAACTATCAAACAACAATGCTTGACATTGGTAGTACTTTAACGATTACGGTATTTGTTGACCAAGACTCCGATGATATGCGATCAAAAAACGATCGACCCTACAAGTTTTTATTGAAGCTAGTGTCCACAATAGATAATTATTTGTGGAGTGAAGAAGGGATTCAGATTCGTTCAGACCTTTTTCTGTATCTAACAAGTAGGTGATAAAAAAGAACGCAACAGAGCTCGACTAAAACCGAGCTTATCGGCTTTGTATTGATCGTACAATCGCTATCCCTATCGATACAAGCAGAAGCTTGCAACTAACTTAAACTTTTTACTACTTCTTGCCTAAAACAGCTCGCTGCGTAAAAGAACGCAACAAATGCCCTTATGACTCCTAAAACACGTCTAATTATTTTGTTTATATTCATACAACAAACATTTTAAATTTTAAATTTAATTTCTTAGTTTTGTTTAATTTTTTTTTTTTTGCAGGTAAATCTACGTTACACTTATTACAGCCAAGTGGATTTCATCCCTATGGAGCGTATGTATATAGTTTTTCTTAATTTTTTAATTTAAACCAAAAACATATAGAGAAAGTTATTTACTTGGGAGGGGTTCCGAAAGGAAAAGGTGACCGTGTGATTAACGAACAGAGAATTAAAACGGAGGACAACAGTATGTGGGGAACAACTTTTGAGAAAATTTAACAAAAACAAAAAAAATTAATTTAATTTTTCCGAACGTTTGCTTTCTCTTTTTCTTCATTTCTGTTTTTTTTTTTCGTATCAAAAAATGGTTTTAAAAATTTAATTGTCATGTTTTACGCGGTGGTGTAGGAGGCGGTGGCCTCATGTCTTTGGGAATGTTTTCGTAGGCTGAAAAATTATTGGAGTGAACAATTTGAGTAAGCCGGGCCTAGGGGACAGCTGCTTACCTGTTTGATGGTGGTGGTGTTGCTGTTGATTGCTAGCATTCGGTGATGCTGTTGCACCTGCCGAGCATGCAGCTGAATCGTTGTTGTGTTTGTTGGCGAGTATATTCGCCTCGTTGACTGGATATCTCATTGGTTGTTTTGGTGCTAATTGTGGTGGTGGTTGCTGTTGCTTTAATGAAATTGGCGTATTGTCATTTTTGCTGCCCAAACTAAGGCTGGAAATTGCTGGCGGTAATGGAGATCTCTGTGAATCGTTGCCAATTTCACCTGTATACCTACAATAGAAAAGTTAATAAGCAACTTGTGGCTTCGCTGTTTAGTTTTTAGTGAACTCACTTAATATTGGTGTACTCCCTGCCCACTTGCAAACTCTGCTCCTCAGCTCGTTTTCTTTGAATCAAAGTCTGTATGTAGTGCTGGACAGCGTAGTATACAAATTTGTATTGTGCTTCAGTTTGTACTAGACCAGAACGTTGGAAACGAACCATTTGAATTGTGCGTTGAATGTCAATTTCAGTATCCAACCCTGAAAAGTAAGAACATTTCAATTAATCACTGCAAAAGTAGTCTTAAAGCTTTGTAAAGTCATACCTTCTCTGTCGATTTGATCTAAAATCATGTCAATAACAATGAATGTTCCCGTACGACCAATTCCCGCCGAGCAATGGACACAAATCGGTCCCTACAAAGAAGGAAGCAATGATAGATTGTCGTATGACCTTTTTTTTTTTTCAAATTTTAACTTACGGGTTTCTCTCCTGCTTGAGTCAATTGGCTCTGTTTCGTGTTGACGTCCTGTAGAAAATTTAAAACACAACCTGGATCAGCGGGTACTCCATGATCAGGCCACACTTGGAAATGATAGTGATAGATGCGACGTTCCGGTTTACCACGCCACGAGAACAAAAATTCCCGTAACGTGTAATCACTGGTGGAACTCTCCGATAAGCAAGTAATCTTAGCATTTCCCCATTCCTTGGTGTTACCCTCGGCTGGCCAATATTTAGCGCATTTGTTTTTACCTACAAAGAAAAATGAATGTTCACAATATTTCAACACTCTAAAGGTTTTTCCTTCCTCACTTACCCCTTTCAAACTCTTTGGTGGTCATAACAATAACACGAGTGTTCTCCTGCCAAATCATGTTCCAGAAATCCTTAATTGTATTCTGTAAACATCCCTGAGTGGCGATGTATGTTTTGAACATCTCACGTTCGTCCTTCTTCGATGATGTCAACGATTCACTGCGTTTATGCTTGTGCATCGTATCGGATTTCTTGTTACAGGTGGTACAGTTACTGTACGGCAGAATTGCCGTCTTCATGGCACATTGTACACATGTTTTATTCAACACTTGACAATTTTGACAGTTCTTTTGCATTTGTGCGGCATTACAGGCCGGACACGATGAGACCGTGTTCAGGTTTTCAGATGACGAACTCATATTGTTCAAATCACCGTCGGTGGGTAGGCGAATGTAATTGGCATTAATGTATTCGGCGCCGGCGACACTGCGATCCACATCGCCGAGTTTCACTCGAGTGTGGTCATCTAAATGACAAATTAACATTAAATAAGTTAGAGGTTAACGTTTGATAAACTTACACGGAAGAATGTTCTTGTATCGATTCTTGTTTCGGTTCTCATTTTTATAACCCTCTAGCCGCGGGAATGTATCTCTATCTTGCTGTTGCAGCGATTCAAACTCCTCCCAAAAACCACCCTGAAAAGTAAAACAAATCAATATACAATGGACTTAATTAGACGTCTCAAAACTCACCTTAACCAACTGGTCCACCCTGGCGTTAATGCCAGCTGCAGCGATTCGTGTCGCATTGAATGGCTGCCTCAAGTGCACCACGGTTCCGCATGTTTCCACCATGGGATTTCGTTTGTAGTGCTCAATTAATTCACTAAGCGTTGCAAAGGGTTCACCACCGCCAACATCGTACTTCTTATCCTACAAACGAAACAAATCCTCAGATTAAGAGCAAATACATAAATGTATGGTATTAACAAAGTGTTACGAATCCAAGTCACACATACGCACTCAGTGTAAAGCGCTGTATGCAACACTGAGGCATAGAATGGCTGTGTCTATACTGTGCTGACGCAAACATATTGCGCATGGACTTGTGCCTCACCCAAGGTCAGCGTGAACGCAACCAAAGGGGACACACAAACCAACCAACCAACCAGCCGACCGACAGACAAACTGACACTCTAATCACACAGCTTTTCCACTTAAGGAAACATGGCTTGGAAGGTAACTCGGCTTGAAAAGCAAGCAAACAAAAATTAAAAATAAACTTCAATACTCACTTGCCATCGGATCATTACATGCGTAACTTTGTCATCTGTCCGCACGGAGAGTACAAAGTCACCGGGTTTGCTTTGAGATTCCCTCACCAAGAATGAGCCGTTCTTTCCGCGTTCCAAAATCAATTTTTCAGCTTCCTTACCGGATAGGTTCCCGTGAAACCATCTGCACAAACAGAAAACAACAACAAGTTAATATATGTATATTTCGTCGCACTTACGTCTAGAACTAGTCAGATATGTTCTCTATGAGAGGAGCAACTTTAAAACAACATTCGCGAGGCACAAGATCGCGGCGTCGATTGATCGTCAGTGCACCAGCTCGAAGGTGTTTTTCCGCGCGCTGATCGGTTTAAACGGAGAAAATTAGTTGCAAGTCAGGCGGTTCGATTCGGTTTGGGTTCCCCGTCGTCGGCGTCGTCGTCGTCAATAGCAATTCACTCTCCTTCTCAATGTGGAGACTTTGTTCCTAAGTCTGGCTTACATTTGTATGCACAGAGGTAAAGGTATCTCGGGGTAAACAATAACAAATCAACGACGACGAGTGGAGAGAACTTGTTTTTTTTTTTCTTCTGAAGAAAGAAATGAGACACAAATAACATTGCTGCCGATTCAAAATGAATTGAATTGAATTTTGCATACTTTGCTGTCGTCAACCACTGGTTAATGTGTTCCTGTGATGAGAGTTATTTATTGGATGACTTAATGTGTGTGACACAGAGCGCAAGAGTGGGGCAAGAAAGACAGGGCACATTGATTCGCCGGCCAGTCATTAACTTTAGTCGTTTCAGCGTATGAGATGTGCATACCAAACAAATTGGGACCTAATAGCTGAGAATACCTAAGGAAACACTTTTGGCTACTGGTCACTAGGAAGTCATAGATTGTAGTTTTATTGCACGAAGATGACAGATAGGCGCCCAAAATTCGTAGAAAAGTGACTTATTTTTAGCTGTTATGACGCAGATTGTGTTGACCAAACGTAATACTATGGAATTCTGAAGAAATTCTAATGAATATCAATAAGGCTCATCCGTTTTAGTCACTGATTGGAATTAAATGGCATAACTGTTACATTATGCACAACTTTAAGTGGAAAATCTATGACAAGACACTTGATGTCTAAGCATGGAATAGTCTCTGGTTGAAACCAGGAGTATATGTGCGTGCTTTTGCAGCAATCGTGGAGGAACCCTTCGGTGAAAAAAAAACCCTTCGTGTTCAATTGAGGCAATCAAACGTGCCCAAGTACCCCTTCTCTTGATTTGAAAATAATCTAATCTGATGGGTAAAACGTGGTGGGTTTCCATGCAAAACCTTGTGGTTTTACCCTTATGCACGTTACGATCTCGTGTTTTGCTTACATTTTTGAAAGACTCTGTGGGAAGTCGATAATATGTTAATGAGGGTGGTTTTCGCACAAAAACCCCTCATAAGCATGACCTAAGGTCTCCATTGTAAGCATTTCCTCTATTGTATTCAGAGGAAATTCCTCTATTACCTGACACCTGGCTGTAATTTCTGATTCATCACATTTGTGTAAACAAAACCTAAACAGAGGTGAGCTTTTCATAAAGATCGTTTTGTGTAATATGCGGTCACGTTTGTTTTCGATTAAAAGCCATTAAATTGATAATTCTAGTGCGAGAAAAATTAATTTGTTGTTTCATAACATACTACGCACTGCGGGTGGAATATTGGATAAAGAAAATTGACTATTTCCCAACGATTACCAGACCAGACTTACATATAACTCTCGAGATTATATTGAGGGAAACTGCTGAAAAGCAATGTGGCAGTTTTTCCCTCTTATTTGATGTAGTTTACGCATCCAAAAACCATTTAGTCACTGGAATGAATAACGTCAATTAGATTAGACACCTATCCGACCAGTTAATATTGAAGTTTGAGTGAGTCAAGTTCACACATAAAAACACACACGGCACAGTCATCAATGCTAAACGATATTGAGTCGAAACGCGTTGGGGAACATTTTTTTATTTTTGTTCACTTTTTGTGGACTTAAATGAATATTGTAAATCAACCAACCAGAATGACAATAACAACAACAAATTCTCAACCAATTAGCACCTTATATTCAAAACTAAATGTGTACAATGTCAATTGTGAGGTGCTTGTTAAGCTATGCGCGACATGTGAGGAAAATTAGAGACTTTTTTGCCATCGACCAGGGGATCGCCCAATTTGGGCACTAAATTACCAGGTGACAGGAGATGTTTTCGAATGTGAATATGCCTAAGCACAGTAGTTAAAAAAACAACCAGTGATATCGTTGCAACTTGCAAGAAAACCCTAAGAAATTCGACTGGGGAGCCAGTCCTATGCTTCCCACCACACACATTTCTGCAGATATCCACAAAGAGTTGTTGCGCGAACTCGAAAAGAAGACATTTCTTAGATTTCCTCAGCATCCGCCAGACCGATTATGCTCAAAAGGTTATCAGCTCTAAGTTTCACGCTGATCAATAAAACAAAAAAAAACCGCATGATCTTACGTTGTTTCGTTCGCAAGTTATCGAAGGCGAAAAATATGATCACACACACACACACACAGCCATAATTTCGAAAAACGATTTCTAGTGTATAGTAATGTCAAGCCCTGTTCACATCTCGAAACATTTTGTTCAGACCGATTGCATTACTTCCCTTAGCTAGGTGTGAAGTAAAAAAAAGGCTTAAGTGCGACTCGTGTAAATGAATTCCAATAAAGTTTGTTGGCATCACATGTATGTACATAGCTATGTACAACTCGTTAAAGTACAAAAGTGGATTCGTTGACTATTAACAGAACAATACACAATGGAATCTGGTGTAAGTTGTGATAATGGCAAATTACCAACCAACAGTTAAGACAATTTTATGGGTAGTCTCTGATGTAAGTTAATGGCTTACGTGAACAAACAAAAGGATTCACTGTACGAGTTGCCATAATACATTTTCCTGGAGATCTGTGAAGAATGCTTGAAAGTTGAAAATTGTGAGAGTTAACTCCTATACCTTGTAGCCCGCTCAAGGTGAGTTCACAGACACGCACTGTGTGGAAAAATATTGGTCCAACTACTAACTCAGTTCCCCCAATGTGATACCCTGATGGGTTTAAGGCACGGATACTAAATCTGAATTAACATTCACGGGTAAATTTCCCTTATGTGGTAATCTTTCGGAATATATGAAAATGTAATCCTTTACTCAAAGAACTAGGTTTCCTAGCCAGACTTGTGAAAGTACTCATTGAATGAATGCGATTGTGATATCTGTACACGTTTAAATATTCATCCGTCACCAGTCGAATCTGGGAAGCGTGTAATGCTTAGACAGGATACCTATTACTAATGCTTGATGGCATTGGCTTAAGAGGACCCATTTCACCTTAGGAATGGTTCAAAAAATATAGTCACCTTCGGACCTCATCTGATTAAATTTGAGTTTCTATATGAGACTACGAAATTCCAGTCTTGATATGAATGTACTTATTCAAATTTAATTCAAAAGTAGTTCAAAACGCCTCATGTGATCAATAAACAAGTTTTCATGATGTTTATCCCGCGTTGAAGTGCGCAAAACACTCTCTTATACTCAAGGTTACATTTAGTAAGGTTGAACTACTACGTATTTCCTGTTGATTACTGGAATAAAAATAGAGAAAAGTGCCCCTATTGCCGGCAGTTTCGATAACAATGACTGCCCGCATCAGATCTAATTGCTCAAAGGAGGAATTACTCGAAATGAATCACAAAAAAAAAATAAAAAATTCAATGACGGAAGGTTAGCCAGCAACAAAGTGGTACGGACTGGGTAGACAGAAGCCGGTCTCACATCACTTTTAATGCTCAGATTAGATGGCCAAGAATTACTAGCATCATGCTGATGAGAAGTCCCGCATCAGCCACCAGAGAACTGACCTTATTTTATGGACCGGAGGACCTTCAAATCGCTGATTTCAGTATAATTCAGAGATTCCTATCACTTCCCATGTGGTTACCAATTTAGCTGTCACTTCATGGGATTCCATGGTTAAAATCAACCCACCACAGGTTCCAATAGCTTTTTAGGATACAGTGGTGAACTTAGGGCAGCAAATTTTTTTTGTTAATGGGGTGAGGTTGGTCGCTCTAGCACTGCGGTCTCACATAGAGGCCTATTGTGCTATGCAGTTTGTCTTTTCCACATGTTGTCAAGAAGCCAATCAGCTTCTCAGAGTGGAGTGTGGTAAAGGCGGTCTGTGAGACGAATTCATTGCTTAGAGTTCGTTTTCTCACATGAACGAAAACGGGGCATTCTGTGACGATGTAAAGACAGCTTTCATCGCTCTCCACGCATAGCCTGCAGATAGGGTCCGGTGACAGGTTGTGTGTGCGTGTGTAGATGCCATTTCAGTCGGCATTGGGCACTTAGGATAGCGATTAGAATTCTAAGGTGGTTCCTGCTAAGATTCAGAAGAAAATTAGATTTCTTTTGGGATAGAGTGGGGACCAGGGTTTGTTCCCTCGTGCGGATTTTGAAAAGCGATTTGCTTACTCCACAGGCTGGTTCGGGACCAGTGAGAGGGGTTGTTGTACCTTGGCCAGTGAGTCAGCAGTTTCGTTGCCGATGTGGCCCTTGTGAGCAGGGATTCAGTGTAGGATGACCAAGTGGTTTTTTTTTCTGGTTCAAGAAGCATTTTGACTGTTTCTAGAAATAGTTTCGATTTTTTCGTGGTTGAGTTGAGTGCTTTCAGGGCAGTTTGACTGTCAGAGAAGTTAAAAAGCACGTTTGAGCTTATGAACTTATTAATGGCAAATATTTCTACCTGGAAATATGTTAGTGCTAGACAACTCTCCGAATATTCTGGCCCCAGATCCACGGTTCATTTTCGGACCGTCCGAGTGCCACACTTGATCGTGCTCTGTGGAACGGGGTTTGAACATTTCCAAGTTGTCACCCGGGGGCTGACTACTGAGTAGTTTCAATTAAAGCAGTACCTTGGAAGACTGTCGTCCAATGGCATGCTGAACTCGCTACTTTGAACTAGTGAGGAAAGTAAGTTAAGGTGACCATCGGGTGGATGTTTAGAGCCGATGTTGTTTAGGTGGACGAGCCTGTGCAGATTGAGTTTTGCCCGCATTTCTATGTGGACGCAGGCAACCCGTCATGCAGATTTCAGCTAGGTGTTGAACCCGTTCCATTTGTTTGGCTGTAGTGGCCTCATTAGTCTTTGTCCAACAGACTGTTGCCGCATACATAGGTCAGCATACACAGTTCTGTAGCTTATAAAAAGATTTCTAAGTTGAAATCCTTTTATGTAAAGAATAAGCGCGTCAAAAATCGTCCACTCTACAAATTGTACAGAGGACTTTGTAGGGAGGGTAATTTGTTGCAATGCCCGCATTATGCATAGATTCAATTGTTAACCGGGAACTTTTCGAAAAAAAGACACCCTCTGGTTACGCGAGAAAACACTGAAGTTTGAGTTTTCGTAACTGCTGCACCAATATTTCCTTATGCCTTTCCTTACTTTTCAATTTCAACTTTAAATTTCAGACTAACGCTCTGAATTTTCACCGATTCTGAGAGAAGTCCCTTAATAATAACCTATTGTGGGAAAACCGAAGACGCAGAAAAGCACCCTTCTTTTGTGCAAAGCAAATTTTTTCTACCATTGAAGAGTGTTCTAGTCTAGACTACGATCGAGAGCTGGGGATATAAACATAAAAAGCCAAGAAACTGCTAGCCAAGAGGAACAGAACATCTCTGAAAATCTCTCTAACCGATTCGACTAAAATTCAACCGAATGTTGACTCTTAAAAATTCATAAATCTGTTTAAAAAAATATACTAACGGATAAAAAAGTAGTGTCCTCCGCAATTCCGCCAGGGCTGTCGATATGATAATCTGCGCCGTTGGTAGCATCAGCAACGGCGTAGTTAACACACTACTGCATCGATTTGTGGCCAAAATTTGATTCATCTGATTGTGTTCCTCGTCGGAATCGACGGAACTTTCACTATTACTGTGACTAGTCCTTTTCTCCTCACTTTTAACGTTCACATGCTTATACTCCATTGTAGTTTTGGTTTTTAGTTTATTTTGCATAAAGTGTACTGTACCGATACTGTTGGATATCTTTTCCAAATACTTGCTAAACATAATTAAATTGTTTTTTATTTAACACATACGAAGTCCATTCACTTTTTAACTCCTGACTTGGGCTTGTTGGAGGTCTTGTCGGTGACAATCATTTTCACTAAATGCTCAAACACAAATCCTGAAGACATGTTTCACTAGTTTTGTTGAGTTTCGGTGGTGGACAATGAAAGTAAATGGGTTCGTTTCTTATTATTTTTTTGGACAATGGCACGAGTGCTGGGCACGAGCAAAAGGAACTTTGATAGAACAACGCACTGTTAAACAGAAATATTCAAACGCGATATATCAAATCAACTTCTTTCACTTTGAGACTGTGCTTCCTTGCGCGCGATCTTCCGTGTAAGTGGGATCGTATGAAATGTGCGACTAAGCTGAAACCACCCGAAATGTTATTGTTTTATGGCTTCGCCGATTCTCCAAACGACAGCGGAGCGAGAGAACGAGAATAAAAACAACATTTATCGTTTTGTTTGTCCAAATCATATACACACACACACACACAGATAAACGGAATAAAATGACACCTGTCATCGCCCAGCAGCAGCACACGGCTTAAAGAAACGAGTCTAAAGCTTACACCAGGCAAAGTGGAGAGCCATGTAAAAAGCTTTCTCTGCCCCGTCGTCGTCGCACGTCGGTCGGTGAAATGCGCAAATTGTAAGCCGCCGCAACAGATCACAACAGATACAAGTACAAGTAGCTATCTATCATGGCTGTTATGGCTTTTTGGGATACGTGCTCGGCATTCGGAATTATATGCTCTTACGTAGGTTAGACTGTCTCGACTAATTGGTCAAGCAAAACCCACAAAAAAAAAACAGAGCAACACTGGTAGCATTGGAGAAGTGAATGCACACGCCAACAGTGCCGCTGACCGCCAGAGCCGGTGGTCAAGTTCAAATCCCAAAACTGCATCGTAAAACATAGAAAAAACAAACAAAAACCTAGATACGAGCGCCTCAGAGTGTGTGCGTGAACTTGTGCGCGGCTCAGAGGTGACAAAGGCTTGGCTAATCTAAATCTATCATTTCACAACATTTCGTCGTTTGTTTGTGTTAATTGGTGTCTCGTGACTGAGTCATTATAACTCGGAGAGCCCCCACAGAGCGCGCGTTAACGAAAAACCGGAAATTCCGTATAAAGGATTCGAATTGCTACAGATGCAGCAACAACAACAAAAATCCTGTTGTAGAGCGCTGACCTTTTTTGATGACAATTTCCGTAAGCGGATTTTATTTTTATCCGCTCCCTGATCCATGCCATCATTCCGATTCGATTCGAGCCCATTCGAGACTTTGTGTCGCGGCACTCACTCTGGCTATCGCGTCCGAATGCGCGTCAATATTGCAGCAAACTTCTAAGAATAAGTTCGTTTGACATAAACATATGCAAAGCGGGATAAATTTAGAGTTCAGCGGTCTTTTTATAGCCGCCTTTGCACCGCAAAGGAGCAGGTTTCCATTGTTGGATTTGCTGACTAAAAAGATTGAGGAAGGATTACGAGAACCGCTAATTAGTTTATGTTGTCTCACATTGTTATACTTCAGGTTCAACTGGGGTAAATTGACGCAAGAAATTTAAATGAAGCGTTTAATGCCAATCAGGCAGCTACTGGCGAGTTCTAAATTTAAAATGCCTGTTGATTGATTGATTGGTTGCATCGGTCTGAGTCAGTTGGTGCCTGGGGGTGATGATCTTAAGCTGGATGCGTTAATGAATGACGCGTGGGATCGTGATTTTAGCACCAAGTCATACCTGTTCTCACCAAGATTTAATCCCCATTATTTGCATTAGTCACATTCAATGTCAGTGTCACCACCAAAGCAATCTTGCCCGATGAGGAAATGGCAACTGCTGGTCAACCACACCCAGTGGTATACTCATCGTTGAAAAGAGAAGGTAGGAAGAATCTTCAAGTTCTAACTGGACGTGTTTCTCCTTCTATTGTGCTGAATCGCAGCCTGGCTGTTGATGTAAATTACAACGATAATGGGTTATTCTTTCGCCATAAGGTGGCTTAACTTTAATCTGACTGAAAGATGCTACATGAAAGAAGCTACATTGGCTAGAAAGACTGAAATGCGTGGTGGTAGGTAGAGGTGTCGGTTCAACAGAACCCAATTAGCACTAGGATGTGACTTGTTGTTACCACGTCTCGTGTGACATGGTTGATGATGTGTGTTGTTGAAGGTGGATGAGATAGTCGGGAATGCCTATCCAGCCTCAGAAATTTAGAAAACTCGTATCCCTTTACCCGAGATGTTGTTGATTTCGTCGAAGAATGGTTGGTAGTGCACGCAGTTTGGCTTTTGCTAGTGCCAGACATGCTGATGAGGTTGCTCTCGATTGTTTCGAGAGGAAAATTCTTCGGGTGATTTTTGGTCCCGCCTTAATAGATGGTGAATGGAGGAGGAGATACAATGACGAACTGTACAGCCTGTACAGCGACATCGACTTAGCCAGAAGAGTGAAGCTCCAAGGACTGAGGTGTCTGGGTCACGTAGAGAGGGCAGACACCAATGCTCTGGCCCGGAAAATCTTCGAATCCATACCCGAGGGACAGCGCAGTAAACGCGACTCAGGTGCCGCATGCAAGTGGAAGGAGACCTTAACCAACTTGGTATGAGAAACTGGAGGCAGCTGACTAAAGATCGAGCTGGCTGGAGATGCTGCTTGGTTGAGGCCCAGGACTGTAGCGCCATATTAAGTTAGCAAGTGCCGGACATTTGCAGAGGAAATGGGAGAGGAATTTCTTCTAGTTTTCGTTTCCGTTAGTTTGGCTGCATGGGTTATAGTCGTTATTCTGGCAATATCTGGAGGAGTCTGGTTAGGAGGCTATTTGTTCTAATCTTATTGTAGGTCGGGCATATCTTCCTTGATATGGCGCAGTTGGTTAACCCCCTCCATTGGAGGTTGGCCTTCTGCTGTTGACCCTTGCGTCGATTGAACTGTGTAAAGCTAAGCCCTGCTCAGTTTATCTTCACGATCACTTCCTTTTATATCACTTTGTCCTGAAACCGAGAGCTGTGTGACCCTGAACCAGGTTTTGGCACCAGTTTGGAGGATATGATAGCCGAGTCAATATCTTTAATAGGGGCTTGTCTATCTATAAGGATAGCAATGTTTGGTTTGTGCTTTGTGTGACGCCCGAGTTGTGTGCAAGCCTCTCGGGTTATGTTAGCCTGGAGAGCGCTGGAAAAATCAGGAAGGAGGTATGATCTTCATATTTTCAGTGATTCCGAGCAGACACCGCAGTTCATCTTTCGTCGAAGTCCTTTACCATTTCGTCTTTCCTCCACTGTGCTCTGGTGGGGAGGAATTCCACGTCCCGATGTGACTTTTAATATTTTATGGTGAACAAATGTGAAAGGAAAACCTTATACGTTTAGTTCATGCAGTAGAAACCAGGGAAAAGGTAAAACGTGACATCCAATATAACTAAATTAACCTATCAGCACTGTAAAAGTGCGTTGTAGTGATGCTCATGTGAGCTAGACATAATAACCCAAGGTTGTAGATCTATAGAGCTCCGTGAAAGTGTTTAAAATTCTAAAGAAAAACCAGATACTTAACTCTCATTCTAACATTGAAGCATGTCTCGTCAGAAGAAAGTGAAAGGTTTCACTTTCACATATCCATCCAATGTCAAAGCATAGCATGGCTATCATCTTGAATAAGCAATAGAAAGTTGAAATGTCGCAAGCAAATCGCTTTAATTATCTAAACTCCAGCCGCCGCCGCCATAAAACAATTATGATTTAACAAGTTAACATAATCTGTTCCGAGAAGACGACGATGTGCGTACGCTCGTTCACTATTCCCTCAGATAACCCGGTCAGAAATGATCGGAAATCCGTCAATGCTACTACTAACCACTAGATAGAAAAATCCCCCTGCATTTGTGGTTGTTAATGGACATAAGATACCACAGCAGGTACACGCTACGCATATAAATTACCGTCATTAAAGAACAAAATCCGATCAAAAGATCAACAGACTTCGAATGAAGAAACCCTCACGAGAGTGCCACAGTCACAGAGGAGTGTCAAACGTATTTAGGAAGCACTTCCCAAGCTCTCAATGCCAGAGCACAGTGGCATCAAAACTGACCGAACGTTATTCGGCTTCGGCTTCGACTTCGTCTTCGGGTTGGATTAACGAAATTCGAATAAGTTTTCGAAATTCAAATGTCACTTACGCGATGTGCTGTGGATACTAAGTGGGCTGCGATACGGGGTTGGCGATCGATTGGATTTATTGAATCGTGACAACTTGCACATACTCGCTGAATTCTTCTGTACCTCCCCCACGTACGCTTGGTCAATTCTTGTGCTTTAATGAAGCAATTTTCCCCCCGAGATGATGATAATTTTGTGTTATCCACCCGAACTACGTAAGCACAGAGTTGTATTCTAAACCGCAGAAACGATGTGGTGTGGGGAACTCCTTAAATTTGTGGCCACAGGTTGCGACTGTAAATGAGGATGACATCTTGTTTTCTTTGCGCTTTAGACGCGCTACCTATGTAGTTAAGAAAAACAATTAAAAGCTATTTGGCGCGTCTCCAGAGTGGTGCTACCTATGGAATATGGTGTAGTGGGTTTTTGTTTTATCAATTGTCATATCGGAGTTAGTATTCTGCGAACGTTTTTTGTTTTGTTTTAGCTCGTAATTCATTGCCAAGTTGAATTGTCTCGGACATGCCAACAGCTAAACAGCTCAGATTCGAAAGGAACATTTATGAACGTGTAACTGGTAGCATTACAACACAAGTTTTGCTAAATGAGTCGAGCAGCGGGTAGTGATTATGAGGTTAGCTTCTGGTTTTTTGTAGTGACTCGAGATGTGGGCTCTAGCATGACCTTAAATAAGGTTGTTCCCGATTCAATGAACCGGTAGTTGAATGGATATAGTACATAGGTGTTTGTTAAAGCGGTTTTGTAATTTCCTCTTAACGTACGTGTGGGACATGAGCTCATTTCTTTTTAATTTCCTGTAGAATAACGTCGATCCTTCTACCACCTTCCTTATTGTTTTGAGTGTTTGTTGAGCTTAGGAAGTTCTCATAATTTAGAGTGAGATGTAGACTCTGTTCAAAGAAACGAAAATGAGTAACTCAGCTGTTCCCATGACTAACTGAATAGATTTTCAATAACCGCCCTTGATTTTTGACAATGAAATCTGGGTTGGTAGGTGACTAGACATAGGCAGTTATGCTTGGAACCAAAATAGCATTAGCGACGTTTTGATAGAATATTTTATCAGATCCGGTTGTAAGAAGGCGTTTGTTGACACTGTCGGAAACGCCCTGACCTAAAAACGTTATCTGGTTCTAGCTACAAAGATCCTTAGAGGCACCCTATGATTACGGCTGAAAGAAAACGAGTGAGATGGGGAAAGTGAAAGAAGGAAAGCTAACAGGATGCAGTGGCAAAGTTATGACCTACATAAACTTCAACCCGTGATATGATGACTTACACAAGAGACCTACTTCGTTGAAGCGATATGAACGGAGCTCAAGCTACTTGGATGCAAATATAAATGCTATGAAAAGAGGTACATACCTTTCGTTAATCCAAGCGTCGTAAATGAAAGTATGATACATAGTAATGGACGGACGTGAGCATTATGGAAATGTCGATCAAGTCCATGAGACTGTTCGATTCTTTCTTAGACGTAGGACTTGAACGAACAGTAAGTCAAAGTTATGAGTAATTTCCCGGCTAAAACTATCTACATATGTACATACTTGAGAAGGGAACTTATAAGCAACTCAGACTGAACATCTCGAACTTTGACGCGGAATGCCCTTTTTGGAAACTGCAGGGCCTTATAAAAATGACCCAACTCATTTCAATTATGAACTACGGCGTTTACTCAAAGAGCACTTATCAATCATGGTAATAAACAATAAAACCTTAACTTTACTGCCCTGGTTGCTACCCCCATGTGTCTATTATCACGCTTTTATCATAAAGCACTAGTTTATCGTCAACCAAAGCCTTTCAGAAATTGGTTTTCTGTTTGCACATTTTTCTTATCATCAACAGGTTACGTCCAGTTAGACCGCCTGACTTCGCATTTTCAAGTGCATCATGATAAAACAATTCACATTGGTATTCCCCGGGCCAACATAGTGATAAACAAAAAATTAACGTTCTACAGCACGAGCAGCGCACTTACCTCTCCGTCGTAGGCTCGGCACATATCAGCGGTTGTTTCAGTTCGATAACCTGGCCATTCTTCTCCTTGAGTTCACCATTCTCCATGTAGTACTGCACCAGTTCTGGCAGAGTTGCAAATTTCTCACCTAGAATTAAACCGACCGATTAATCATGGTAATTCCCATATGAAATGTGAACCCTACCTCCGTATAGGTCGAAGAAATCCCCATTGTTCTGAATTTTTATATGGGTAACCTCCTGTCCACGCCTCACGGACAGAGTGAACGCACCCGGATTCGATGATGATAGTCTGGCTAAGAACGAGCCATCGAATCCCTGTTCCTGCAGTAATTTCTCAGCTTCTATCCCAGTTATAGTTGGATGGAACCATCTGAAAGAACAAATTTGCATTTTCTCATTCATAGTAATGTAGTGTGGGCATTCGTTTTTTTTTTTTTCCTTCCTTCGTTTCTTGTTCCCCCAACTTAATATATGGATGTGGGAATATATCTGTATAAACCAGCGCATGGAAGAGATGAGGGGTAGAAGTGAAGAGAAGAAAAAAAAAGATTTTTTTTCCTTTCAACTAGCAAAAAGGGGGATACAACATTTTGGGGTGAAACGTCAAGTACAAAAAAAGTCTGACCTAATTCTGTTGCACAGAACAAAGACCATCGAAACGAACAAATTTTAGGTGTTTCAGGTATTTTCGAGTGAGGATATTATGAGCCACATGGTTTAGGAATGGTTTTGCGATTAACATACCTTCTGGATGTCATTTTTAAATGGATTTGTTGGTTGTAAATATCGATAAATTTCTTCACCTGACACAACTTTTTCCACTTTTGACTTTAGTGTGTTTGGCAACTGTGGTGTGTAGATATTTGACAGTTCTTATTACTTGCGAACGAGTTCAATCAAGTGCATGGCATGGCGTTCAGCTGGAGATGGATGCATTCTGATAACAACGGTATTTTTTTTTTAATTTTAATTCGGATGTTATAAAAAGGTAATTTTAAGTTTTTGTTCCCTTTGTCAATTCAAAAAATGAGGAAGAGCACTAAGTTATGAAAATGCACAACCCCGCGGATGCCTTATTTTACTTAAATGTAAGATTTTGAAAATAAAATGAAGACTATCGAATTGGACACTTCTTAATAAGTTAAGACACGGGTAAACATACAGTTTACACATTTTTTTTTGGGTTAAAGTACGATCGAGGTTTCTGTAATCCTATCTGCCCAAGTTAGAATAGCATGTTTTATTTTGTTACATATTTAAGCCTAAAAATGCAAAAAATTAAATTCCCTCAAACTATATAGAACCTTCACTTGCCTGAACTCGCCCCACATTAGTTGAATGCAATCACTACTCCTCCTGGGAAATTAAAAAATATCCCCCATCAGCCTAAAATGACATAACTCAGCTGTGTGACATTTGTCAAAGAGTTTAACCATTTTGCCGGAGAATTTCTACCCCAATTAATTCAATAGCAACTAATTAATAATGAAAAAAGCCAGAATCACCCGAAACACAATCTTCGATAAACTCCACAGAGGTGTAGTGTATGCCTGCGTTGGAGTGACAATTTATGGAACTTTCTTGTTAGGCGTCCGGATCCATCGCTACTTTACAGTGATCCGGCCGGAACGGCAGCGGCAGGAGTTAAAAATGATCGAAGAAGGAGCACATGACAACCTTGACAAGGCACCTGAATTGAAATATTAGATAATCCACTATTCGTCATTGTAGTTCTAGCTGAGTAATAAAAATGTATCCAAAGAAAACCATACACCATCAGTTGCCTCTGGGCGCGCAATTGTGCTAATACTTCTCTTTATTTCTTAACATTTAAATGGTTTACAGTAAATTCATGATTAAGTCTTCTAGTTTCTTGCTATTCAATTGTGATTTGAGATCAGCTGGAGCTGGTGTTGTGTTGAGCCAGTATTCCGAGGCGGCAATGTAAGTTGCTACTGCGGCACCCACCATGTACGCTTTGGTTGTAGAGCTTTGAAAAATAACAAAAGTAGCGATGCAGAGTCCGAGGTAAGTGAAAAGTCTGGTCATAGTGACGTACTGCTCACGCTGCTCCAACGAGTCATCCGTGCACTTGCCATCGATCAGAGTATAACCTTCGGCGCATTTTTTACACATATCTGGACCATCTCCATCGCATCCAACACAGGATCTATCGCACTCCAAGCAGGTGTAGGAGCCGTCATTATTCACACAGAACTGTTCCGTTGTGCAAATATTCCGAATTTCTAGGCACTCGTTTACGTCGTTACAGCCAACAGATGAGTCCGTTCGCCAACCGGGTTTGCAGGAAACACATCCTTTCGGACCAGCAGATGAGCACCCGTCTGATCCGCAGGCGTCATGACAACGTGAACACAGCAACTTTAAGTCGTCTCTAAACGCCTCGTAATACGACACAGCGCACTTTCTACAATGCTCTCCAGTGTAACCTGGGTTACAGGAGCACTTTCCATTGCCTTTTCTAGTGCCATTGCCCTTGCATTTCCCATTTTTACTGCAATTTTGACACTTTTCACACTTTGGACCATAGTGATCTGGTGGACAGCACACTTTTAGCTTGTCAATGCACAGCGCTTCGAACAAATCCGGAGTCTCTTGATTCCAATGTCTTTCAATGTCAAGTGCATACTGCTTACGTAGTTCATTGCACTGAACCTGTCCACGGGGCACATCTTCACAAACTTTTTCTAGAACAGACTCCAACGGAGTGCCGTCCTCAATCGCTCCACCGACGTTTTCAGCAGCACTTCGCAGTGAATCGACTAGAACAGTGCAAGCCTTGCAGGGCGGAAGTTCCACAGCCTTTTGCGTGTCCTTATTACCAACAGGCGTGGTCGATTGGCTGTATTCGACAAGTAAAATTAAGTTAAATAAGAGGCAAAACTTGCACCCTCTCATTTTGTGCAGTTTTTGAAAATTTTTATTTTGTTTAGGTCAAGACAGGAAGTTGTGCAAAACAGAATGAGATGGATGTGTTGTGCGAAAATCAATAATGACGTTCAGGTCATCGAGAAAATTGGGAATGAGATGAGAAATGATATTGAGTTTAAGAACCATTTATGTGAAGTAATTGCAGCCGATTTCAGGATTACTGGAAGATGTTGTAAAAAGGCCTGGAGAGGTACACTTTATACAAAGCTAGCACGTCAATAAAATATGTAAAGAAGGCTGCTTCCGCACCGGATCGAACATAACGACCGTACCTACTACTTAAGCCTACATGATGAATTTTGTAGGCTTATATCAGTTTCCGCCTTAATGAGAAATAGTCAATGTTGTACAAACTAGAGAAAATCGAAAATCGATGATATTCCCTATTGCATCTAAAAAATGTATTTAAAAAAAAAATAATTTTCCTTACTTTATTCATTTGCAGTCCGCACATCTTCATCTCGAAATTCCATTCTGTTCCAACATTTTTGCACAACCGCAACCACCTTCACTGTGAACTGTCAGACGCACCATCTTTCTTTTAACAATAATTTCCACGCAAAAATGTCGGCTCTTAATTTAACTGTTCGAGTTCATCCCGTCGTGCTATTCCAAGTTGTGGATGCCTATGAACGTAGAAATGCTGATTCACATCGTGTAATTGGTACTCTTCTGGGTAAGTAGTTTATTTTCCATTTACTCTGCATGTATAACCAGTAAAATTGCTTGTTTTCTCCACGTAGGTTCTGTGGACAAAGGTGTCGTAGAAGTTACAAATTGCTTTTGCGTGCCCCACAAGGAACACGATGATCAAGTAGAAGCCGAACTTAGTTACGCTATGGATTTGTACGACTTGAATCGCAAAGTAAACAGCAACGAGAATGTTGTTGGTGAGTATCTCATAACCTCAAATTAACGTCGTCTAACAATTTCTATTTTCTCAGGATGGTGGGCCACTGGCAATGAGGTGACAAACCACAGCTCGGTTATTCACGAGTACTACGGCCGTGAATGCAACAATCCAGTGCATCTGACAGTCGACACTTCCCTCTCTGGTGGACGGATGGGCTTGAAGGCTTATGTTTGCATTCAATTGGGAGTCCCAGGGGGCAAAACCGGATGCATGTTCACACCGATTAATGTTGAAGTGACTTGTTATGAGCCAGAGGTATTCGGCTTGAAACTCCTTCAAAAAACGATCAGTGTGTCAAGCCCAAATCGCCCAAAGACTGTGTCTCCTATGCTGGACTTGGCACAAATCTCTGAAGCATCCACCAAGTTACAAGGACTACTGGACTTGATCTTAAAGTATGTGGAAGATGTTATTGCACGCAAACAGCTGCCAGACAATGCTGTGGGTCGTTCACTGTTGGATCTGATCCATGCAGTGCCAAACATGAGCCACGAACAGTTCACACAGATGTTCAATGCAAACATTCGTGATCTGTTGATGGTGGTCACTCTGTCACAATTAATCAAGACACAATTGCAGCTCAATGAGAAGCTCACCTTTATGCCGACAAATTGAACAGAATTATAAGTATGTAAGCAGGGAGGTTTTTAGTTGAGAAATACAAGTGAGATGTCATTTAACAGAGTTCCAAGTGTTTTTGTGCAAATGGACCGTAGCCGCTGATAACAAGATCAAGATCAATGGATTAGGTGAGTTTCTCCTCTGGTTTTGTGTAAGTAGTTAGTACTGAGAACTTAATGCGTCCGTCCAGTATCTACATACATGTATATGTACCCTTACCTTGTTTTATTACTGTCGACCGTGGATTGAGTGAAACGTTTAGTTGTAAGAATATGTAGGACAATGTCAGGCTGCATATTATGGTCGGTAAATCAATGCAGGATTGGTAAAAAGTTCGTCTACGTTACATCAGCTTGTATTCAAGAAAAGGATTCTCTGCATTATTCACATTAAGCTTAAACAGGTACTTGGTACGAGTCAAAGCCGTAAAACTTTAATAGAAAAGCGCAAAGTTGAAGTGAATGAAGGTTGGAGCAGTGCCTGAGTTCACAAAAGTTGAAATCTATCAAAGTCTTTGCAGAAACAGAAATTCTCTAATTGTAATCGCGTCTACGAGCATCTGCTCCAACCCTAAACCGTAAGAAGGTCAACATTTTGCCGATAGAATCTCCTGGCTGTTCATTCGAAGCGTTTGAGAACAACACCAAGCGTATACGAGTAGTATGGTGTTGACTGCCAGCTTCTTATGAAGACCATCAGTAGCGCCATCGTTAGTAATAGTGGTATGCTTGTTGGTTTAGTATTTCGTTTTGAGAGGAGCACTTCAGATTCTCTCACGGGGAGCCTGAATTGACTCTTCCACGTCGTACGCTCTATAATCAATGGAAAATCTGCACAAATCGACATATTAGAACCCAGATTGACTTTTTGACAAAGTGTAGCTAGAGTCCACGAGAAGAGGAGAGATATATCACTGTGTACAAAGAACAATTGATCCCTAGGTGTAATAACACGGAACCACAACCAAATAAGGGTGAATATGGATATCAGATTGCTATCGAAAAGGCATCACTGCATTGAATTAGTATCAATTAACATATTTATTGCATTACTCACGAGTGTACAACTTTCTTTTAATGCTAATCAGCCCCCGAGAGTGTTTAATCATCGCACTTTGTTGAGAAGGGAGTGCTCAGCGATTCTAATCCAAATCGTGACCGCCAATGGGCTTCATTGCGCATACAATAGCATCGCATCACAACAAAGTACAGCTCTACCCAGTCTGTTTGGCTCTAGTCAAGGTTGTTGGGCTATGCAACTAAGTTATGCAACTAAATACAGCATCTCTGTCCAAGCATCGGATCGTTCCTATTCTATGGCCAATAAATCTCAATTATATCTATGTTAAGGAGGCAATACTTCTTCCCATGCGCTGATTGGGATCCATCAAAACGATTTGCAAATCGATGATGATGCTTCGCTGAGCAGCAACAACAACGGCGTATTTGGGCGACGAAGACGTGCCTCGCCTAGCAAAAGCACGAAAAAATAAAGAGAATCAATAATAATGATAGTTTGCTGCTGGCTGGAAATCGTTGTTTTGAGAGCACTCCGTAATTATGCACAACTGAAACTTTATACCTCGTCGGGGGAGAGAAAGTGAAAAAAAAAAAACAATGATAGATAGACGACGGGCGGACGTTGGAGACGTTGACTCTAGTTGGCATCAAATGACTGACAATCGCGACTTCTGTTGAAATTCTATCCAATGCGCCGATTGGATTGCAGTATGTGAATTGCATAATTCAGGAAGTCACGGCGCTTCGCGTGTTTTATGGTGCGTTAAACACTGGCGGTTGCCCTTTGAGTTTGGAAGATCATATGTCATGAAATCATTTATGAATCGTGTTCGCGATCGCGAACCCTTTTCAGCTTCAGCTGATCAAGTATTGCCATTGATCGAGCCAACATCCGTTGTAGTTTTTTTCAGTAGAAACCGTAAGCCGGTCTGGACCTCTTCATAAAGGACGCCGCTGTAAAAACCGACCGCCTATGGATACGCGAGGATACTGGACATTGTTAAGTAATTGGGCGAGAAATATAATTCCGAAAGCCTCAATGTGGCTACATTGGACTACCTGACCCCCTTTTATGATTTTAACACTAATTTCCCTATTCTATTCCCACGGCGAGAGGACTGGGAGTCAAACAATGCAATCAAAGACCACGAAATCGCGATTTACACTGACGGTTCAAAAATGGAAACAGGAACAGGAGCCGGATTCTACTCGGAAACCCTACAGGAACAGGAATCTTTTAGATGGCCAGAAACCTGTAGCGTCTTCCAAGCCGAGATTCTGGTAATAGAATATGCTGCAGACTGCATAAGAGATTGTCATCTTCCCCTATCGGATTATACCATCTTCGTTGACAGTCAGGCAGTTTTAAACTCGATAAAATCCAATATAATCAAATCAACGGCAGTCAAGAAATGTCGAGACACGCTGATCACCGTAATGCCATATCACCATACTGTCAAACTCTGCTGGGTTCCTGGACATAAGGACATAGAAGGGAACGAAAAAGCTGATGGATTGGCAAGATGTGGTCGGCTATGAACATTATCGAAGCAGACACATCTGTAATGCCACCGATGGAATAATAGACAGCATAATAGAGAAGAAGCTAATTCCTCTTGGTTAGTCAGAGAGGATTGCGCCACCTCTCGAATGCTACGACCGAAATTAAATAAAGTTAGAACAAACTGCCTTCTGGCACTTGACCGATCCTCTATCCGCATGCTCACTGGAATTATTACAGGACACTGCGCCACCGGAGTAATTCTCCGAAAGTGGACGAATCGAGTCCAACGATTTATGCAGAAGCTGCGGATATGAAGAAGAGGTAGAATCAATTCAACATCAGCTGTGCCACTGCCCCGCCCTGCGAGAACGACGTCTACGCGCATTAGGACCAAGGTTTTTTGCAACATAGCAGAGGAAACAGACTAACGGACCTACTCAGATTCTGAAAGAGTACTAACTGGTTCACAAGACAGCCAACAATATGATAGATATGTCCTTAGGTTATCCCGGGAACCACATTGGTATTTCCACAACATTAATAGGGTACTCACAATGGACCTTCAGGTCTCCGAGTAACAGTGATGAGGCCTATTCATCACACACCCTTCGAAACTTGACCTAACCTTCTTCAGTAGATTAGGGTCTCTCACTAAACCGCCGGACATTTGATGAATTCTCAAATGTTTGGTCGTAAAGCTCCTTTCAATTCAGCTATTCTGCATTGCGAAGCACGTCTCCAACGTATACAGCCTTGGCAAAACTCGCTTCATTCACCAAATTTATCTGTAGAATTAAGAGGCCAAATCCTTATATTTATTTTCTTATGACGTTTCTTTCGAGCAGGTGAGTTTCATTAAGAAATCTTTGCGTCCTACTTCTGTTTGTTTGATGATAGTGAAGTTTTTTCTAAAGACAACTTCTGTTCCTACATATGTACTCGAATGGTAGACTGCATAATGAATCCAGTCCACACCGTGAGTTAAGGTCAAGGCAAACCATTTACCATTGTGGATAACTAGTTTGCGTTTTGTTCACACGCACCATGTACCATGGAACCAAAAAAAATCAGAAAAAAAACCTTGCAAACAGGTTGCCTGCGCGCTATAAACTTGATATCCTCAACTATTTGATGCTGCATGAATGGTGCGTCTGCACACAAGGGGACATATTTAATTTAAGGCGAATGGTGTATCATCAGGTTGCTTTCGTAGTGAACAGGACAGACGCATGTGTAAATGCCATGGAATGTTGTTTTGTATATGGACCGGTCTGTTTTCGTTTAAAATGTTATAAAATCTTGGAGCATCTTGAGTGGAATTACACTTAACAAACAACCGTTTGTGTTGACGCCGTGATATCCTTTCCAAACGGAGTATGGTGTGTCGTTGCTACAATTGGTACCTTTTTCCGCCTCGAAAAAGGGAGAGGCTTAAGAACGCTATAAACGAGAGTAAGTTCTTTTTAGAAAAAGAAAACTTCCGCTAGAGGTCCATAATGCACGTATGACCTCGGTTGAGTTGCACAATGTAATTCCATCAGTAAAACTTTGAATGACTTGATGCTTGATGACGCAAAGTAGAAGCTATCACGTTCACAAAGTCATTTAGAGTAAAAGGATGGAATTTTAAGACCTCTGCGTATTGTTAGCATCGTGTTTACAGGGTGCATATCTAGTCAAACGCACCGAACGACAAAAATTGACTAAAAAACCAGTCAACTTCAAATTTGAAATAAATGCAAAACTTGCGTGTTCACATTCTGCTCTAAGGTTGGAACCAGTCCTTGCCACACACTAAATCCTTAGTTCATTTTCAGGCCATCAGCCAATTATAACTGTCTTAGTTCTAAGCGGATCATGTTCTTTGCGGAAGAGACGATTCTCCGTATTACTTAAAATTTTGGTCAATCCCGCATCAGTGGAGTTGAGGGTATTTTTCAACCGACACGAGTGCGAACTGTGTAGGTTCAAGCTACAGTCATATCCACCAAACATTTTTTTCGCAGCACCACTCTTCGTCGGTGAATGACAAACTCGAGAGTATAATTTGCAAGGAAAATCTTCTCAATTCTCCGTTTGGCGTCGCCCATTAATTGCTGTCTTTTTTGTTTGTGTTCCTATCGTGGGCGGTCGCGCCATTTTGTAAACTTTTTGCGAAAAGGAGGGCCAGAACAGCTAGAAAAATACGGATAACGACATGGGACATAGAAACATGACTTCAAACTCAGCAGCCTTAGCTGCGCTGATCCAAATATTCAATAAAACTTCTAGGTCGTGGCAAAATAAATACTCATTCTGCTATCTGTGCATCTGTGCAAATATATCTTCCTTCTCCGCTCTTATAACAACTAGCCCTCTTCTTGGGTGACCAGCAATTAACTTCAATAAGACATTCGACATCAAAACATCGACCAGATACCAGCTCTTACTTCACAACGACCTTGCTGTCATTACAATTAAAATACAGCGCTACACGCTCTAAGGAAATTCTAAATGAAATCACGAAACCACCCACCCAACTTGACCCCTATTCCACCCAATGAACGATTAGCAAATTCACCAGAACAATAGCAATAAAATCGCAAAGCAAAAACAACAGACTGAAGCGCCCTGAAGTGTTTTTTGCCGGGAAACGTCATCAGAGATGTACCAACTAAATGCACATCCCCTTTCAACCGCAACGCAGTGTAGTGCGGATTGCAGACAATCTCCTCCATCCAGCATTGAATTTCCTCATCTATGCATATCCGAAGAGTAGACAGACAAAAACGAAGAGAGCGACTATGCCCTTATGAGCTTGTTCCGTAAAATATGGGTATAAATACCTTTTGCAACAATATTCCAGGCATCAGAAACAGTTTTGCTCTTCCAGCAGTTGCAGTACAGTTGTTCGCTAGTTAAAACCAAACACCCATTCACCATCATCATGAAATTCCTTGTAAGACGCCAGCAGAGAAATACATCACGGATAACACATCTTAATTGGGAGGATTTATCATTTCAGATTGCCAGTGCTCTTATTGTTCTCTTGATCAGTGCTGTTGTCTGTTCTCCTGCTAACTCAGATGGCGAGAGTAAAAAGACAGAAAAGCGTGGCATCTATGGCGGATTTGGATACGGTGGTGGACATTTTGGTTCTCCTTTCTATGGCGGTGGATATGGTGGTGACTTTGGACATGGTTATGGATACGGACATGGTTATCCTGGTTTTCATGGACCTGTCCATGGGCCAGTATACCATGGTCATGGATACGGCGGATACCCTTATGGATTCGGAGGATATCACCACTTCCACTAGGGGGTGTAGAATTAGGTTAGAAACAGTATTTTAAACATAACTCTCTGTACAGTGTTAACTTTTTTTTTTTGTAATACAAATATTTTTAACGTTTTTTTTTTAAAATTGTGTCTCCAATTTTTCATATGTGGTTGTGTATATTTAACTTTGTGCGATGTATCGGCCATTTTTGGCGTCATTGGATGACCATTTTGATCATACAAAACGTTTAGCAAATTGAAATGGAATTTGTGTGATATACTGCACTAGTTTAGACATTTTGTTCCACTGGGTAGCATTGCAAGATTGCGCCATTCATCAAATGGTAAACTTTGGTTGTTTGGTTGACCTTCTGTGCGTCCCAAAGACTTACTTGTTCCTCTGGTGAGTCCATTGTACCCATAAAAATCCTATCTTTGGGTATCCCCTAGCAAAATTGGAAGACTTTTTACCAATCCTTGCATGACTATTCTAGTACCTTTTACAAAAGGAAGATTGGTCAACCTTGAACCTATCAACGTCATAGGTACCACTCTAACCTATTCCAACGAGGTGAAGTGTCTCGGCGTTGTCTTAAGTTAGGTTAAGCACCTGGGTTGATGAGGAAGAAAGCACAGCACACGACCTCATCACACTTAGGTTCTTTTGGACCCATTGTGATGCCCATGGGGGTTGAGCCCGGTTCCTACCGGGCTCCTACCTTACTGCTCGTTGTTGATTTGGGTCTCCAGACGTCGTGATGTCCTCAGAAACCTGAAAAGATCGTTTATTGGAACATCAGATAGTTGTTGTATGTCCTGGTAGTAGCGCCTTCCTAATGTTCTATTTCTCAATCGACATAGACTTGGGCAGTGGCAGAGGAAGTGAGGAGTATCCTCTTGAATCTCTTCGTCACCGCAGCCCCTACATACATATATTGCCATACTTAAGTTTAAATTTCACTGTGGCTTTGTCGTACTTTGGCCAAAGGTTCCTTGATAAATCAGAAGTGGTAAGCGACTTCCACCTCCTGTTGGCTGTCATCAGGGTTCTACATTCTACTCGCTCTCTGAGGTTACATAATGGGGGTTTAATACATTGAAGTGCTGGATTTTGGTCCATTGTAGACCCCTTCCTTGTAAGCTCGTCGGCCGTCTTGTTGCCGGTTATGTACCTGTGACCAGGGATCCAGCAGAGAGTATCACCGCCAAGATTCTTAAGCTCTTCACGACAGCGTCGAACTAGCTCGGATTTTATTTCAGTAGCAGAAGTTGCTTTAATAGCCGCTTGACTGTCTATAAAAATGATGATATCATCTCGTGGTATTGCCATCTTTGATACCATACTGGCTGCCTCTGTCACTGCCAGAACCTCCACTTAAAAGACACTGCTGTGATCAGGGAATCTGATTGAGCGGTGTATGTTCAGTTGTTCGGAGGCTATACCGGCTGCTGTTCCTATATCCATCTTTGACCCATCTGTATAGACAGATATACCCCTATTTCTCGTCGGTTTATTGGTTTTCCATTCTTCTCTTGAGAAAGTGCAGGAGAATGGTTTTTTGAAGTCGAAGTATGGTGACGTGTAGTCACTGCTTATGTCTCCACCTACGAGCTTTTTCAGAATTTGTGCATGCCCTTTTGGATTTAAGTTCCAACCATGGGTTTGGCTTATTCTCAAGGCACTCTTAGCTGCAGACTCTTGCATGTACAAGTCCAACGGTAGCACATTGAGAACTGTTTCAAGCACCACTGTCGGCGTTCTCTTACACAGACGATTAAATTGAGAATTGCCTGTTTCGGTGTTACAGGTTTCTATGCGCACTTGGCCCATTTCAACTATAAAGGCTGTCATCGGGCTCTCACCTTTGTATATCTTCATTGGGAAGACCGCTGCCCATTGTGCTATAAAGGTGCAGCTAGAACACAAGTATAAATTGGGTATTCTTGTGGGTCATCTGAAAATATTTCACTCAATTCCAAATACGGATATGTTCTGAACTATCTCCGACGTTATGGCCAGGGAGTACTGTTTCGGGCAACCAGGGCATTGTAAGCAATGAAACTGTGGATGAGCTGGCTATAGCCGGCCTTTTGTAGCGGCAATTGTGCTACCGGCACAGCTTTATTCAACAACAGGGAACCAAGTTTGGCTAGCATACTGGCAAAATGTAAAATGCAATCCAAGAGACTTATCAAGCACTTTTCCTACAAGGAAATTCTAAACCTTGACAGGAAAAACATGAGAAAGCTAGTGGGCTTCCTTACTGGCCATTGTAGCCTGAGATACCATCTCAACTAACTAAACCTTTGATCAGATACAGAGTGACGGATCTGTTTGAAAGAGGAGGAACCCTCTGAACACATTCTTTCCAGCACTACACTGGTTACGAAGACGGATCTTTCATAGGGAACTCTGCTCATATACCCGTCTTGCTCGACGCTTATCCTACGATCCTATATCCTTGGATGCAATGACACCAGAACATAGGTTTCTGCGCAAATTTAAAGTCGAATTTTCTTGCGTTCGGGACTGGCTTCGGTCAGTGTCTGAGCCTGGGCTAAGCTGTAGTTGAATTGAATAAGCTGTAAATAGGTCGAGAATGCAGCAATAGGTTGTAAGGCTGAAGTCTTTAACTCTTGTCTGTGTCCCAATTCACACTGGGATCTTTGGAAATGAGATCTCCGATGAGATTGCTAGACAAGGTTCAGAGGATGATTGTTCAGGACTAGACCATGCCTTGGGTCTTCCCGCGTGTTCGTTTGGACTCTCTGTTGACGATTGGGTTTCCTAAAAACAAAACCGTGCGCGGCACGTTTCTCCACGATGGAAATAAACTAAACGAATGCTCTTCAAAGTCTATAAGAAAGTGATAATCTTGCTCTCACTAAGAAGAAGGGACAAGTTATTGGCATTATAACGGGCCACTTCGCTTTTGCCAACCATCTTAATGTGTTAGGCCTAAGTGACAACACTATCTGCGACGTCTGTGAAGAGGAGGATGATACTTCAGATCATTTCCTTTGCGATTGTCCTGCCTTTACTCCGACCAGGTGGCAGATCTTCTGTGCTGATGTGGTGAGGGCTGATACTGTAAACTCCTCATCATTGAAGTGCCTTCTCCGTCGAGAAAATTTCTGTGGGCGAAAACTGCACCAGTTGCGTCTAAGTTAACCTACGAGCTCTCGCACAAGTTCAATTGATTTATAAGTTGATATCGCATTAATCTTCCCCAAATTGTGAGTGTTTTACAGTCAGCAGAACACCCTGACATTTCAGATTGAAAAAACCCCACGATCAATGTCAAAGCGATGGAAAAACTATTCACCATGGAATGTACATAGGCACACCGTCTGCCTGCCTCTGAAAACATAAATCGTGTATCATACGCCCAAATCTGCCTAATTACACGACCATTTGCAAAAGTTAACATCTTCAAAGCTCACTTCGCAGGCCACATTGACTGCATAACAATCGGTGGCTCCTAACCATTCGAAATTGAACTCCATTGGACGGTTCTCCATATTAAAATGTGAGTGACATTGCCTCGGGACAAAAGGTGGAGAAAGCATTTTGACGGCATGACGGATTTTTTTTTATATCGCATGTATTATAATTCAAATGATATATCACCCATCCACCAGCCCCACCCCTCTTCGAATAGGGCCATTTAAATTAATTTAATTGCATATCTATTGCTTGTCCGGAAAGTGTTCGACGCCCGGCAATGCAATAACCAATAGCTCCGCATATTTTGAGCCACATATGACCACACACTTGCGGAGTGTACTCGTATAACCTATTTTACCCGCTGAATACTTATGGTCTGTTACATGCTCTCGATTACACAGGACAGTAGTGAAAAACAGAAGCAATTTCTCCACTTTTTTACGAAAACAATCAAAATTATATCACAGAGCACACAAATCGACGAAGAAGACCAAACAAATTGCTATGTAATGCGTGTAGATAAATCTCTCACCGTTGCATACGTGCTTGGATTTTTGGATGCGACACTTTTTGGAGGAATCAATGGCGGATTGACGACACAGAGCGCTGCTGTGCCCCAAGAATTGGCATTTGATAGACGCGGATTTAATGGCTCGGATCGGTCACACATTAGTTATCGACGGGGAGGGGTGAACGAACATATTTAGACCGACGGGCGACAGTCTCGGTGGGAAAAGTGAAAACCCATCGTATGAATAAGTTGATAAAAATATTATTAAAATATTTTTTATGATTAGAAATAGCCTCACACAGGGAATAGTAATAGTTTGGCTTTTTGCTTTCGTCGGAGGAATTTCAATTGGAAAACTTTTTGATACCGACACAGGGGCGGCTTCAAGGAGCTCTGAGTTGACCAAGTTGGAAATTATCTATCGCCCCAGTCATCTGACGTAGGTTGCACTAAATATTTGATTGCATCAGTAATGGTAGTGCATCTCTCTTGTCTTTGCTAGCATTTGCTACTTTTTAAACCGTTTCACTAATCTTTTATTGACTTCCACGGCTCCTACTGCAATCATAGAATCATTTCCGGAGTCA
The DNA here is from genome assembly GCA_917880715.2 of Matsumyia berberina. Classification (NCBI taxonomy): domain Eukaryota; kingdom Metazoa; phylum Arthropoda; class Insecta; order Diptera; family Syrphidae; genus Matsumyia; species Matsumyia berberina. The sequence continues at coordinate 77,991,755 of OU862871.1, read as the reverse complement.
TTTGCTGTGCCTATGTCATTCTGTCTATCACGACTGTTTGAGATGAATCAGCTCGGCGGATGACGCAGTCTTAACGCACAGCCAAGGCTATTTTCAATTGAAAACTATTTGATTTGAGAGCGCCACTTAGTACTTCTGGATACGCCACTGGTCAGTGTTGACCAGTAGCGGTAGATCGATCAATCCGCGTCTTCAAAAAGCATAAGTAACCGCTCATGATCGCATGTCCCAACGTGGATAGAATTCTAATTAGGTTTAAGCAGTAGGTACGCGTGTGTATGGTGCTTGGTTTAGTCTTAATTTCGCCCGACACTAGTGGAGGTGGGAGCCCAACATAGGCCACTGAATGGAGAATTCACCTGATGTGGGAGTGCAAATTAGTACATGTGCACATGACACATCCGCTTTATAAATACACCAACAACTTAGGAAGTGAGCCCCATTCATTCAGAAAACGTCGCGAAGTTGGTGGTGCGTCTGTCCAGCGCTTAGGGTTCGGAAAAAATGAAAGTAAAAGTTTGCATAGCCATTTTGGCTTTGTTCGCATTAGCGGTGCGTGAAAGTGATGGCTCTCCAAAAGCGGATCCAAAGGAAAGTGATAAAAAGTCAGTAGTGGTGGCATCAAAGGAGGATAAGCCTGCGAAAGTCAGCGAGAACCTAGTGAAGGATGTGAAGTCGCAGACGGGCAAACATAAGCGTGGGATATTTCACTATGGAACGTATGGAGCAGGGCTAGGATGGCCCAACAGTTACGCGTCTGTTTATGGATATAATCTTCAATTGCCATCGCATGGACTACAAACTGTTCGTGGATATCCATCGGTTCACGGATATCCATCTGTTCATGGATATCCAGCTGTACAGGGATATCCCGCGATTCATGGATATCCAGCGGTTCATGGAATACCTACAGGCTACGGTGTTCCGGTTTTGCATGGTGTGCAAGGACTTCATGGTGTGCAGGGTCTTCATGGCGTACAAGCACTTCATGGTGTACAAGGTCTTCATGGAGTGCAGGCAGTTCATGGAGTGCAGCCAGTTCATGGAGTGCAGGCAGTTCATGGAGTACATGCTGTTCATGGCATTCAACCAGTTCATGGAGTGCAAGCTGTTCATGGAATACAACCTATTCATGGTGTACAAGCGGTTCATGGAGTGCAAACTGGAGTACAAGCACTTCCAGACCCATGGCAATTCAAGACACATACGGCGACTCTAAATGGACATGGAACACCCTTCGTTTTGAAACCTGGTGGAGCAGTGGTGTCATCATTCAATGTGAACTATCCACAACATCATTATCTACAAGTTCCAACAGGTGCTGGATATCCAGCTGTGACAGGTATTGCTGCAGCTATTCCCGTTGCTCCAGCTGTACCCGTTCAACCAGCAATACCTATTGCTCCAGCTCCTCCAGCAATTCCTGTTGCTCCAGCAATTCCTGTAGCTCCAGCATCTCCACACATTCCATCTTTACCTGCCATTCCATCCTTCGCTTCACAACCCAATTTCCCTCTATTCTTCCAAGTTGTCCCAGCAAAACCATCTTCGCCAGTTCCATTGGGTCCTGCTGTACCACCATCACAATTTTTCCCCAACATTGGTGTGCTTCCACTTCAACCAACTCATCCAGTTCAACCAACCCGACCGCAAAGACCCTCTGGCGGAAGTGCTGATGCTGCGCCACAGATTCCAACGACATCCTCTCCATCTCAACCCCCTATTCCACAACTGCCGCCATCACCCACACAGCAACCATGGAGGCCAGTCTTCGGTACACAGCAGCCACAACAGCCACAACAACCTCAACAGCCGCAACAGCCCATACAACCTCAACAACCACAACAACCACCAACGACTGTAGCAACAGTTCCCGACTTCAACAGACCTTCGATTACACTCCTGCCACCCTTCGTTAGCCGACCACAAGGCGGTGAGGCTCTATCACCTGGACAAATCCCCAGCAACAATCCACAATTTGTGCCACAAGGTAAGTCCCGGAACACTCTTTCAGAGAAAACTTGCACATTTTTGTCCTAAAGTCTCTAAATTTATGTGTAAAAAAGGTTATCGTTACGGTCTAGGTGAAGGCATCCAGCCCAGTTTACTCGAGGGTCTCACCGACGAGGAGATTCAACGAGCCATCGCACAGGCGAACTATCAAGCGCAGCTGCATCAAAACAGCAACCGAGGTTACCAATACTAGGGTATAAATCTCCATAGGCCCCAAAAGAGACTTAGTGATACGATCTATCATTACTGTAATATTTATTTAGTTATGTACGGATAATAAAAATACTAGGAAACATTGCTTTGCAGTTTGATTTACAATATTCCTCTTTGATAATCGACCAGATTTAGCTACATGCTACACTATATATCCATTCAGTCGCTCAGTGATACCAATATTGGAGTTCCAGTTTAACTTTGTACGTCGTCGTCAACGATATCTGAAGTAAAGTATCGGTTCCTACAGCTGGCAGTTTTCTCTTAACTGGTAAGTGTTTCTCTTTTCTTAAACTTCATCGTCTTACAAACTTTATACATATTTTTCTAGGTAGCAATCGCAACCTCAATGGTAATAACCACCGCCTACTCACCTCCCTTTTCTGTGCAGCATTTCACTTGAACATTGTTAAAATACTCACGCCGAAGAAGACCTACTTCCAGATCGGGGGAAGACCTATCAAATGTACTTCACACTTCGCTTCGGCCAATACTTGAGGGTCTCTGTGTCCATCCCTCCGTCGTCAGTTCACCCTAAAGCCTACCTCTGGTAGAAGATGGAAATTTCACAATCATCAAGGAACGTTTCAATACAACCATTCATTGCAATGGTATTCTACACCGGCAGCGACTTGCGAGAGATAAGAGGGTAGAGAATACCTTTAAGACACACAACCACTAAAAGAAGGTAGAGACATACATACGTGCTTCCGTGCTATTTCAAAATGTTGTAAATCCTTATTTATTAATAAATACATATAAATCAATGTACCCAAAAAAGTCCTTGCTTTTTAATCCTTTTTTTCAGCTATAAGAAATGTCCTGACAACCTTTCAACTGGGCTCATTCGATTCAGTATAAATCAAAGATCATATGTACCAAATTTGGTTAAAATATATTCATTTTCTGTGAAATTTGTGAAAATCGCAAAAAAAAAAAAATGTGTACGGACAATTTTGTGACTCCCAGTACTTTTGTTCTGTGAAAAATTCTGCTTCACGCGTAATGTTTGTTTCGACTGTACACCCAGATGACATGTTATCGAAGGCACAACCCATGGTTGTTGGCTACGTGCACTTGCTATAATTGGTCGTGTCTCTGCTGTTATGGATGTGGATGGTAAGATGTTTTTGCCTTGGCTAATTTAGTAAGTATATGACCCATTTAGACTAGTGGAATGTAGCTAACAACCATGGTTTGTACCTTCGATAACATGTCATCTGGGTGTACAGTCGAAACAAACATTACGCGTGAAGCAGAATTTTTCACAGAACAAAAGTACTGGGAGTCACAAAATTGTCCGTACAAAATTTTTTTTTTTGCGATTTTTCACAATTTTGCGATATTTTAACGAAATTTGACACGTGCGCAGAATCGAATGAGACCTTTTTAAAGACCATACTCAATAAAACACAGAAATCATTGCAGGATGCTTATTTACAGTATAAATTTAACTTTAATGACCTCCTTTCTATTCTCAAACTATGAGAGATTCCTCTGCTGATGTGTATATAGATATGGGACTCGTATACTTCGCACGACCGACTTCTCAGTTGACATGTACATGTGTTGAACTATTATCGATGTAGTAGCTTACCATAGGGTGCAGCGATTAAGCTGAGAAGTTTAGTCGTTGTTTGTAAATAATTAAAAAACCAAGTATCATCCTGAATGACCAATTTTTCTATTGTTTTTATAAAAAGTAAAAAAAAAATGTACAAGAGCTTGTGTGTTTTTAGTTTAGTTAACTAAAACTTTAATTGAATAGGGTTTGTTGGAAGATATTCGGTTGGAAGTTGTTGTTTCCATCTTGAAACGGAGATGTAAAGCCAAACTGTTGTTCTCCAAATGCAAAGCTTGATCGTGGATCATTGACGGAGCTGAACTGTTGTCCTCCATTTGATGTGAAAAGTCCATTTTGAAAGGGTCCAGGCTGTGACTGTTGCTGTTGTCCATTTCCATTCGTTGCAGGTCCTAGAAAGAAACAAGAAGAAGACAAGTTTGTAAGTATAGAGAATTTACGTTGTAGGCGGCTTTTCCATGCAGACAAGTGTAAGTATACAGTGAGCTTCAGGAACTGGTTTAGGCAAGAACTTCAGCCGTTGACGTTGGTAAGTTATGTGGGATTTGATGCAGCAGGAAGCTTATGAAGTCCAAAAGCAATATTGGAACGGGCATATCGATCTGAAAGAGAACATCCCTCACTATTGTCGGTGTCGGATTCCAGATACCAAGATAGATCGAAACTTCGTTTTAAAGATAAATAAATAGGAGGCAATATAATGCAAGATTCAGGGTTTCAACCAGTCGCTCTAGTTATTTTCCTCGTGAGGATGTTCAGACCAAGAAGCCCATCTCTCTGATCATCGCAACTTAAACTAGGGACGACAAGTTCAGAAGCAAATAATGTTTATCAGTTTAAAATCCTAAAGTCCTCAACGTATCATATAGTCAATTTAATTGGACTACATGTCGTTGGTTGAGGCAGCCAGTGATTTATGCAAGCACGACTGGACTGCAAGGCTTAAACCCGTTCGGTTAACTACATACATTGTAGTTGCCATGCCTGTTGTAGTGGGTAATAAACTACTCCAGGCCACGCATGTTACCAATGAAAGTCTAATAATCACACACCCATGCACGGTGCTCAATAAACTACAAACTCACCGCTTTGCTGTTGAAAGTCAAAGACATTGTTGTCGCTGCCAGCAAACTGCCTTGGGTCGAATAAGTCATTCTCGGTCTGATCCGGCTGTGCTGGTCCGTTCGGAAATTGAAAGTTTGGTGGCAAATTACCCAGATTCGCTGGAAAACCATTTCGTGCAGCTGCTTGATTTCCGTCGGCAGGTGACTGTTGTTGCTGTTGTGACTGTGGGCCAAATTGTTGCTGCAAATTATTGTCTAACGAATCGAATGGGAAATTAGGTGGAAGACCATCATCTGTTGGTCCAGATTGCGGCTGCCGTGGTTGTCCATTTGCTGGAGCTTGATCTCCATTTGGCGTTCCTGAATCAAATGAGAAGTTTGGTGGTGGAGCCTGAGACCCGTCTTCTGCCGGACCCGATTGTGGGGGAGGTGATGCAGATGGCCCTGGATCATCTCCTTGTTGAGATGGTGATGCAGATGGTCCTGGACCGAATGGGAAGTTCGGTGGTTGGCCTTGTATTCCATCTTGTTGTGGTGGTGGTGCAGATGGTCCTGGGCCAAATGAGAAGTTCGGTGGTTGACCCTGTGATCCGTCTTGTGGTGGTGGTGCAGATGGTCCTGGACCAAATGGGAAGTTCGGTGGTTGACCCTGTGATCCGTCTTGTGGTGGTGGTGCAGCTGGTCCTGGACCAAATGGGAAGTTCGGTGGTTGACCCTGTGATCCGTCTTGTGGTGGTGATGCAGATGGTCCTGAGGCAAAGGGGAAGTTTGGTGGTTGCCCCTGTGATCCATCTTGTTGAGGTGGCGGTGCGGATGGTCCTGCGCCAAATTGGAAGTTCGGTGGAAGTTGCGATCCATCTCCTCCTGGACCTGACTGTGGCGATGATGGCCCTTGTAAGCTGTCGTCTCCTTGAACTGACGGTGGGGAGGTTACTTCCGATGACGGTGCACCAACGCCGGGTGGTAGATTTTGTGATTGATCGGCCCCTGGACTTGACGGTACTTGTTGTGGTGGTCCTTGAGACCCATCAGCTCCTGAACCTGATTGTTCTGTTTGTATTGCATCACCTCCTGGACCCGTTGGAGGTAGTGTCTGCGCGAATTGTGCATTTCGATTTCCAGCAACCGTGCCGGTTAGAGAAAGGGAGGCTGACGGTCCCGTGGGCGGCAATAATGAGCCTCGCTGCGTAAATTGGAAAAGCCCATTTTGAATACCGAATGGGAAATTTGAGGGGAACCTGGGTCCACCTTGAGGGCCAGCTTGTGCTCCTAGTTGTGGAGCAGGTCCGAATGGCAACTGGCGGAATCCTTGAATTCCAAATGGGAAATTTGGTGGAAATATTGATCCTTGTTGAATTGAGGGTTGCAGCTGATTAAATACTGTTAAAGATGGAAGTCCCTGTGATAACAAAGGTCTTTGGGGAGGCGGAGGTCCCTGCGATAAAGAAGGTAGTCCTTGTGGAGGTGGAGATACTTGCGGAGGCAAAGTTCCTTGTGGAAAAGGAAATCCCTGGAAAGGCGGAGGGTCTTGCGGAGCCGGCGGTCCTTGAGGAGCCGGTGGTCCTTGGGGAGCCAGTGGTCCTTGAGGAGCCGGTGGTCCTTGAGGAGCTGGTGGTCCTTGAGGAGCCGGTGGTCCTTGAGGAGCTGGTGGTCCTTGAGGAGCCGGTGGCCCTTGAGGTGGTGGTGGCCCTTGAGGTGGTGGTGCTTCTTGAGGAGGCGCAGGACCCTGTGGCAAGTCCTGTGTTTGGGCCTCTGCAGGCGGAGCAGGGCCCTGCGGCATTTCTTGTGTCTGCCCACCTGCAGGCGGCGCAGGCGTAGATTGATTTGCATCCGGTGGTGGACCACCTCCCATCATTCCCTGAGGTGCTGCAGTCGTCGTACCATTTAACATCAAATTTCTAGCGAAGGCCTGTTGCAGCAGTAGTTTCTTAAAAAGTACACCCAGAATCAAGGTGCGCTTCTCGCGATCTCCTTGGCCGCTGCCAGAGTCAAGACCAATCGGCGAGCATTCACACCATGTCGCCAATATCACGCCGACAACTGCGTATTTTAGCCAAAACATTATTCAATATTCACTGCACTGTTAAACACTTTTAATTCCTTTGCGGATTACCCGACTTTGTTAACGCTCCGTTAGGAGTTAGCGATTGAACTGTTACACTTCACTGTTTGCGACAAAAAACTTTGCCAACAAGTTTGCTCCGTTTTTTTTTTGCTTTGTGTTCTGCGGCATATTGGGGGATTGTGACTCTTGTGGTCCAGGTATGTAGTAACTAGATCGTGGTCGGGTGTAACTAAAGCGTTCCGAATCAATGGTGTTGCATGGCGCTTTAAGCCAATATTATGTGTTTAGTTTTGCGGCTTAATGGATACTTTCCACTCTCACTTCTCAGCGCTTGCTGTGTGGTATCGGATGGACGTTGTGAAATGACGACATCTAAGCCATTTCGGTCCACGCTGGGAGGATGTATGTTATGAGTTACAAAGCGTACTAACGGGTGGGAATTGAAATTGACTAGGGAATGCTGACAATGCATGCGGCACATGGATGAAGAATGCGGCGTGTAATTTGATCACAACTTCGACTGAAGGAAGGGTCTGCGCGTTAGGGGGCATCTTTTGATGGTCAAATTCTTATGTACGCGTGTCTCGTCAGGCGGCATTGGTTGCAAAAATATTACATTTTTGCATAGAACGGACACTGGCGCAGTTGTTTAGGTTTTATTATGTTAACAAAGAGCTCCTAAATCATAGTAGCAACTATCATGGCGTAAATAGTTTAATGCTTCATAGTGGCTACTTTCGGGGTTCAATGCTTTCTCTGTTTTTGGTAGACTATGGTGCTATGTATGTTTCTGAGAGTCTGCGTTAATGAAGTCCTCTGCCGTTTTGTGTTCCTTGAACTGCTCAATCCCAAACAAAGCTCTTGTTAATGAAAACTGAAATTTCTCTCCTTCGCAGGCATATACCAACACAATCTAACGTTGATTTGATACCTCAAACAGTCAGAGTTGCAACTTCGACTTATCTTCAGATGAGGGGAGAGTTTCAGAACCTTTTTAATTTTAACAGAAAGGGAGTGGAAGACAACAAAGGTAGAGCGAACACATTCGACACAATCACATGGCAAAGGCAAACGTAGCCCAAGAGAGCGAACAGAAATGTGTCTATACTGATTTGTTATGAGCCCTTGAGAATGCGGATGATTGGAGGTAAGTGGAAAGTATTGCAGGTGCGATTTATTGGTTAAAGTTCTCAAGACGTCGTATCTTTGTTTTTTCTTGATACCTCATTATTTTTTTGGAGAAAACCAGCCAAATGCCCACTACGATTAACCTTATTTAGGAAATTTATATAACAAACTACTTACTTACATGCAATCTACAACTAACTTATCAACCCACTAGGGCAACGAATACTGCGATCTATGTGGATGCCGAAACACACAAAACATTTTCCAACACTCATCTCAGGGCCAACAGTGGCCTAGCTAGCTAGCTCACCTTTCACAACCAACTTTTCTATCCAAGCTACTGAAAGGAATTCACTCACCCTCTTGAATTCACCTTAAGTCTTGAATCCGACTCTTGGAGTCCACCTTCTCCTGTGATGCTCAGATTGTTAAATAAATACAAAGTCCATCCACCACCTAAAGTTCACGGAATGAGAAACAAAATTAAATCAAAAAAACCGCCCGCATTCACTTTCAGTTTCTGTTGCCTGGTTACCTTGGATTCTCTGACTAACTTGAGAGATCGCACGATAAGCAGCACCGCTTTTATAAGTTGATTCGAATTTGATATAATACGTAATGTCCACCAGTTAAAGCCGTAGAAACAATGCATTCGAGTGGAGTACAACAAAATGCGACCTAAGGCGCTATCATAAATTCATTCACAACGTACCGAGCAGAGCTACGCCCTACTAGGTCGCGCATTTGACAGATCACAACTTGTATGTCCCTTTTCCATGTTCCGATTTTTCTTTGTTTTGTGCATTAGCGAGCAAACCATATTCTTCGGAATTAACTCTCAATCTCTTGCATTTATAATTGTTATTTGATAAACTGGTTATTTTGAAATAAAATTAAGTCTTTATGCTTAGTCCAATAATTCATTTGCTTTTCGACCGTATTTGCTCTGTCCTGCATTTAGTAATTGTTTCCAAATAGCACAGGCCTTATTCAAACGTACGCTGGAGATAGTCGTAGGCGTATTCGAAGACCAACAGCATAATCGCTCCACCTGGACCCAATCGCATAACCTTTGGCACAATGCCTTTGTATAATGCCTTGAATCCCTCCTCTCTGTACACAATGGCTATTGATCCAAAGGTCGATTTGTATTTGATAATATCTTTCTGTGGTTGTGGACCTTGAATTCGACTCTTTGCCACATCGAATGGTATATTAACAAGAGAGGCAATAGTACCGGACGTGAAACCAATTACAACTTTCCTCATGAATTCTTTTCTCGGATCTTCGTAGGCAGGGGCAAACGTTCTTACACTGTGATAGAAACCAAAGTAAACCATGTTGAAGGTACCATTACGGCCCATGGTGGCAGTTACACCCTTGTTAAGACCTCGAAAACCCAACCCGTCTTTTTTAATGATTTGCCTAGTGACTGCCCATGTGGTAGGTGCTTGGCTCATACGCGAGTGATCAGCCTGTTGGGCTACTTTCACTACTTCGAATGGATTCACGGCAATAGCTTCGATAAGCCCTGCTGTTAGACCAGCCAACGAAAAGGTCTAAAAATAAAGAAAAAATATTCGTAGAAAATATAAAGCGTTGGATGTACTACGTGGATGTACTCACCAAAGGCGTAGGGGTAGGGGATCCAAACAAGAACAGCGGTTTAGTTTGTTCGAAGATTAGAAATTTGGTTGCTCTCTTTGGTGTTTCAGCCAAAACGGGTGGAAGTATACCCTTCCAGAAGGACCCCAAACCTTCACTTTTATACATTTTGGCAAAGCAGTCAAAAACTCCTTTATATGTATCCTGTAAAGAAAGGGATTTAAGGAAATTAAAACGAGGATAAGTCTTCTATGAATGTTAGGAAAAATGCAAAGAACACTATAGCTTGGGTTAGTGGACACGGAGATATCGGAGGGAATAAAAAGTAGACACCTGACGCGAAGTCTCTAAATACTAATGCTTTCCTGTTCTGGGTAGAAGAAGCCTCCGATAGGTTAGGTTAGGTAGAGTAGGGTTATGCAGCCAGCGCTTGCATAAGACTCTAGGCACCATAGTGGGCCCATCGCGATCCCTGTGAAACCAAAAAGGCAAAACCTAAACCATTTCCTCAAAAGCATTTGATTTCCCTACAGTCATAGCCTAGCTCCTCTAGATTACTAAAGAAATAGTTGCCGAGAAGTTTCATGCGGTCCTGGGAAATTCCCTGACATTCACGTAATATGTGTGTTATGTCCTCAGCGGCGTAGACATCTGTGGCTGAGAGCCCTAATCTTATAGCATGCTTCCCGAGAAGACACTGGCCGGACAGGATGCCAGTGACTAATTGTAGTCGTGCCCTGCTTAAGTTAAGAACATCTCTTGCTTTCCTGCGCTCCAGAGCAGGCCATAGAGCCTTGGACATCCTATGCCCATTTATGTTGGACTATCTCTGATTTGCCACCGATAAGTAAATCACAAGGGAAAATGTAAAAAAAAAAATAGCTGGCACGACAACTTGGGATGAGCCAAGGTCTAGCTTCTCGCAACCATTCATGCTGTGCGTCTTATATTTTTCGCACGAATGGAAGGGACCTACAATTTATGGCCGACTTCGAACGGTGAATTGAGAAGCTCTTTCATGACAGATTATAATCTCCGAGGCTTGTCATTCCCCCACGAGAGGAGCTGTCGCGAAGAATTTTCGGTGGAAATGGCTGGGGCTTGAAATTACGCCGCTCGCTTAGCAGTCCAACGCACTAACCACTGAGCCACGGCGACCACAAGACAAAGTGTGGAGAGGCGAAAAAAGACCCAAATGAGACGGCATGTTTCGAAATCAAATTATCGACATTTTGTCAATCGACAAATCGTACCCAACCCTTCTGAATTGTATGCCTTGCACGAGATTCGATCCCATATTCGAAATTGCTGATATCAAACTAAATCCAGTTCTCTCTTACACTGTTTTCCCATCAAAAAAAAACCTTAGCAAAGTATCTTAGACTTTCTGTCACTCTTTAGCTCCAAAACATTTTGGAGTGTCATTGACATAGCTGTCAATGACAAGCTGCTAACGGAGAGGAACCAATTCTCCCATGATAACGTCTGACAAGTTGAATTTTCGCGCAGAAACCAAATTCCGATTAGAAAGGTCAAGTTCATAGAAAAAACGCGCAAATCAGGCAATCAGTCGTGTGACAAACGTTCAGTTGGAAGTCCAACAACCACCTAGGAAGTCAAACAATCAGTTGAGGAAGGTCAAGCCCTCAAACAAATTGGATGTCAGGCCCCAAGTTAAATTGAACTGGTGTGTGTATCCAGCTCAATTACCGAATGTGATGTCGTCCCACAACATGTGTCCAAACACCATTATTAAATTAACAAATCCTCTCTTCAAATTTGTTGAGACCAGCCCCTCCCTTGGTGCTTTGATTTCTATTTCCATCTCTAAAGTGTTATGTAAAAGGTAAGAGATAAGATACGCGTGCAATTAAACGCATAGCAAAACTAATTGTGAGCACGGGATAGTGATAAAAGAGTTTAAAAATAAAAAACACACACTTCACTATGTAGTAGAGCAAGGTCAATAGGGGCATGCTTCAAATCGAAACTAGATGCTGCACGCAGTACAAATTAATTCTATAATAAGCTACACTCCTCCATCACCCCATGGAATTTGTTTCGACAGAGTTAGGAATCTGTGAAACTTCACAATGTTCTTGCGCTCTCCGGAGTAGGCCTCCGAGAGAGAGAGAGAGAGAGAGAGAGAGTTGAACTCACCTGTGATGCCTTCATTGTGTTTTGTAGTTGCATCCGTGTTTTAACCACATCCAGCGGTTGCATTATGCAAACTTCAATAAATCCAGCTGATCCACCGGCTGCCACTTGCATAGTGGCCCTTTTCAAGGTCGAAATTGGTTTATTTTCACTCGCCATCCTTCACCGTTTAAAGCTGAAACAATCTTTATGTAGTTTTGACTCTGCCAACAACAATCGCTACTCGAAGCCATTAACTGTAATCACGACGTACATGTGCTTTTTTCTGCGGTGCGTTTCTACACTGGCGGACCTCACTGCCTACAATTCAACTGAAGACTACTTTGGATTTTGGAATGTGTACTCATCGCGGGTGGAATTTGTTGGTGTTTTGCTATAGCTTAAGTATACAAGCTTTACAGTTGTTATTTTTGTTTTCGTTTTATATTTTTTATTTTCGGGATAGGGGAGTGTTATCAAAAATAAAACGTAATCAATGGATCGCTTTGCGAATGCACACCGAACAGGGAGTGATGATGGAGCACATTGTCATGACGTTGTTGACAGTAGTTTGCCTGTGGAGTGTGGACACGTTTGGTAGATTCAAATCGAAAAAGGGGGTTTGATTGTAGGTTGTGTTTTCATTGAGTGTGAGGACTGTTTGTGTATCTGACAAAAGAAAACATGTAGGTCGACTTATCTTCGATTTATCGTATAAATTCTTAACGACGAACAGAGGCACAGGGTCACTTTCAAGGTCACCAATGTAAGGAAATAAATAAATCGGTTGAAATCATAGTGGTGTAAGTCATATTTAGCTCATGTTGAGAAACAAAGAATTTTATTAGAAATGCTGAAATAAATTTCAAACCGTCAAACTAGTTATGGTCATGTATTAAATGTCACAAGTTAGAGAAAATGAAAGGAAATGTAATTCTTCAAAAAAAGTACTATTTTTGACATTTACCAACATTTTTGATAACGTAACTTACACCACTATGATTGTAACAGCCTTAAACTAGAAGGCTAAATCAAAGTACATGCTGTCGTCAAGGCCTTAAGAAACAACTACATAGGTACACACATATGTAAGAACCTACCAAAAAAAACAAGCAATACAAGATGCTCACCGTCCCCATCCTGCTCTTCTATGCAGAAGCATGAACTTTGTTGAAATCGGATGAAAGTGCACTTTGGATCTTCAATGACGTAACGTCGATCTGCGTTGGAGATACATGAACAACTATACGAGATGTACAGCGACATCTGTGCACGACCGGATAAAGTAGTTGAGGTCCCTGGATCCAGCCCTGAGGGTTTTTAGAAGAGGAATCCAAACGCCAGCATAGTGAAATTTGAAATGACTTCAACATCGAACTCAATATCCAAATGTTCAAAAGAGCAGCACATTTTTTGGAGAACTAACAAAAGTGCCCTGTTTATATGATCACTCTATATTTTAACTTAATTTCACACACTGACATACTTCTATACAACAGAAAATGCGACAGATACCCACAGACCATTTCCAGTTCTAAGTTGATTTGATAAAAAATTAAAGCTTTCACGAGCTTTTTACTCATCTTCGGTGAGTTTAATCAGTTCTCAGGTAGTTTTGGTGTCATGGTACCGAATTCTCACGTTAGTCAAAGTAAATCAACGTGTATTAGGTTCTTTGTAGACAGGTGTTCCATGCAATTAAAAGAAGATACCAACAAAGATTGGGCTAGTTGATCGTACATTACATAACTTGCAATTTAGATAACTTTTCAGTCCTCGACTGATAAGGATTCTAATCCAACTTTTAACGACATTGCCCCTCATTTGTGGTACCGTAAATAAACCATAACAGAGGTCTCTAACAAGGCTCTCATTGCCAATTAAGCATATTACATGAGTGGCGAGTTTTAAGGAATTAAGCGATAAAAGATTGATAATTCCATCATCGACAAGGTCTGGGACAAGTTAAGTAGATGAACAACAGTACTCCCGGAGAATCTTCGAAACATGCGAGCTATACTGGTTCTGTAAATTGGGATTCCTAATGCCATGGGCAATAGTTGTTTTAGCGTGTCCCTACATAAATATGGGACATGATGTTCGACTTCCGAATTTTGCCAGCGTTTTCCAAGCAGAGCTCCTTGCTATTCGGGAAGCCTGCTGTGTGCTGAAATATTCTCCAACACTCATCTACAATACTGGTATCTTCATTGACAGTCAAGCCGCTATCAAAACTATTAATTCGGCCACTACATCCTCAAAGCTGGTAAAGCAATGCCAGGAAGAATTAAACCAGCAGTGCAGGGTCATTCTCACCTGGGTCCCAGGTCATAGTAAAGGAAGAAGCCGACGACCTGGCCAGGCGGGGATCAGCTCTAACGACTCACTGGCGGAAGTTGTTAATATCTCCCGCTAGGAGCCGTATTCAACACCACTTTTTGAAAATGGTCAACCACGCGTGGAATAGGATAAGCAACTGCGTCATATCGAGGAAGATTAGGCCCGTACCTAGGTTTTGCCTGGGTAATAAACTTCTATGGAAGGCCCACATGAAGTCGATAGTGAGCAAAGCCACCCCAGCACTCATGATATGCAGGCGTATCTCAGAAAAATCTTGGGGAAGTAAACCAGCAATGCTGAGGTGGATGTACATTATGATGGTCAAACCGGTTATAACGTACGGGGCTGTAGCGAGCCCTGAAAAAACTGCAGAGACTGGCATGCATCTGTATCACAGGAGCAATGAGAACCTGGCCCACCGCTGCAAAGGAGGTGATTCTGGGGCTTACCTCTCTTCAAATTGTGCTGGAAAAGGTCGCAAAGGAAACAATCCTAAGAATTGTAAAAGAACGAGTGGGAAAGGGTAAAAGCATCGCAAGCAAAAAACGAGACTTCATCTCCAAAACAATCCCACTATTAGATTGGCCTATAGACGACACAATTAACAATTACTGCTTTGAAAAGAATTTTAAACAGAAAACTGGGCAATAAAAGAGATGGAACGACGAAGTTTATCAATTTGAGTGCAACACCATCAAATGGTACATCGGGAGTATATGGGCCCCGAACTACGTTCTCGGAGTCCATGGGAACATCACCTAGTATTTTTCAAGCAGAGGTAGATGCATTTTTGCGACCGAAAGATGTGCACGAATCAGCCTCAATAAAATGTATCACCAGCAAAATATCGCGGTACTATCAGACAGCCAGGCTGCACTGAGTTCCTGGTTTACGAGTGTCTGGAAAAGATAAACAGACTGGGCCGGAACAATAAAGTCCTCCTTTACTAAGTGCCAAGTCATGTAGGAATAGAGGAAAATGAGCCAGCCGATAAACTGGCAAGGAAAGGGTCAGAAACACCATTCGTTGGACCCGATCCATTTTGTGGGCTGGGACGGCATCGAATCCAGGAGGAACTACGAAGAGAGAAAGAGTGCAAAAGATGAAGACTATTGGAAGTACTCCCTTAGTCAGGCAAAGGAACTCCTCCGGAATTTCGACCGGAGGAGGAGCAAGGCTTGCCTAGGCACTAACCAAAACCAGCTTCACATTCTAACGGGCCATTGCAGACTCAGGGAGCATCTCAGGAAAATGGGAATGGAAGCGAAACTGCAGATTCTGCAGTGATGCCGAGGAGACCCCGTTACACCTCCTTGTGGACTGTGGAGCATTGATCCACAAAATGAGAGCCCACCTGGCAGCGTACACTTTCTCTGAAACGGATCTCCCATCACTGGACACAATCCAGATACTCCGATTCGTCAGAGTGACTGGATGGGAGGAGGTGCTATAGATCGGGATTTATTGGCCGATACAAGTTCGGGGGAGCACAATAGATTTCTACAGGTCGCAATGCATACACACACCCCAACTTTTAACATCTAACATCTAAGATAGTCAGTGTACCTGCCCTGCGAGTACGAATAGAGAAATCTATAATAGAAAGATGCGCCGTGCTGTTTTATGGATCCAACACTTGGAAACTGACCTCCACTTTCACAAGAAAATTGCAAACACTCATAAAGTACATATAAAACAACCATTCTCTGGCCTAATTCTGTACTGTACTGTATGTACCTGTGCAAAATGAAAAGTTGATTATAACTTAATAATGTACAGAGATCGAATGAACACTAATAAATACTAAATACTAAATACTAATTGTATCTCTATTAAACATTTTTATTAAAGAAACGGCCAAGCACAATGAATTGGTGCATTGCTTTTTACTCGATGCTAAATCAAAAAGGCAGAAGGAGGAGTCACGCAAATTGGAAAGAGTTAAAGGGGATAGAGACATGTTGCTAGATACTGTACACAAATGAGCGTAGCTGATGCTTTTGAATCTACAGGAAACAACTATAAAAAGAAGCAAAAGAAGATGTTGCATACAAGGCAAACTTACAGCTGCTAGTACTTAGAGTCTCAGAAAGCAATGTTTTTGTTACCTAACAGTCACTTAATGAACGGACAAACAAGAGTGTAAACATATTCTTATTATCTTGGCATTATACGAGTAATAATTATTAAGAAGAAGCATTTTAAAGTACTACATACCAACTTCGGTGCCATAACTTCCAAGGCCCAACGTTCTCCTTTGAAATATAAAAAAGTTCCATAATTTATCCAAACGTACGCTGCAAATAGTTATAGGCGTATTCGAAGACCAACAGCATAATCGCTCCACCTGGACCCAATCGCATAACCTTTGGCACAATGCCTTTGTATAATGCCTTAAATCCCTCCTCTCTGTACACAGTGGCTATTGTTTTAAAAACTGATTTATATTTGATAACATCTTTCTGTGGTTGTGGACCTTGAATTCGACTCTTTGCCACATCGAATGGTATATTAACAAGAGAGGCAATAGTACCGGACGTGAAACCAATTACAACTTTCCTCATGAATTCTTTTCTCGGATCATCGTACGCAGGAGCTAAAGTTCTGACACTGTGATAGAAACCAAAGTAGATAGAGTTGTAGACTCCATGACGCCATAGGGTGGCAGTTAAGCCCTTGTTAAGACCTCGAAAACCCAAACCGTCTTTTTTAATGATTTGCCTAGTGATTGCCCATGTACCAGGGGAATGGCTTGTACGCGAGCGATCAGCCTGCTGGGTAATTTTCACTACTTCGAAGGGATTCACGGCAACAGCTTCGACAAGCCCTGCTGTTAGACCACCCATCGAAAAGGTCTAGTAACAAAAAAAAAATAAATTAAAGAATATATAAGGCTTTGCTTATATGTACATATGTACGTACTCACCAAAGGCGTAGGGGTAGGCGATCCAAACAAGAAGAACGGTCTACTTTGTTCGTAGACTAGAAATTTGATGGCCCTCTTTGGTGTGTCAGCTAAAATGGGTGGAAGTATACCCTTCCAGAAGGAACCCAAACCTTCACGTTTGTACATTTTGGCAAAACAGTCAAAGACTCCATTATATGTGTCCTGGGAAGAAGAGAAATTTGAAGAAATAAAAAGGTAGCAAGTCGTTTATGAATGTTTCAAAAATTCGAATTGGGTTGCGCAGTGATGAAAGATTCGTGAATTTTTCAATCTGGGGTCCTGGACTAAGTTGTCATTCCAAATCCAATTATTACTTGATCCGGCACTAGATTGCAGTGTAGATCGGTCTTTGCGACTGTTAACTTTTTTGTCTGGCTCCGTGGAGGGGTAAAGTGCATTAAAGCACTTTTTGAATAAGTTTTTCAGAACAGTAATGTATTTTTGCCTCAAAAATTTAGAATAAAAAGCCGAACGACTGCGCGCGAAGTCTCTGAGTTTTCCCTTCCCTGCGCTTGGTAGAAGAATGGTCTAGGAAGTCCTCGATAAGTAAGCTATGAATTACCATTGGTTGGTGCGGCTTTTATCCAGGTAAAGGTACAACCGTTAAATCGACACCTTTCACTGCGGGCGTTGGACTTTACCAGGGGTGCGTTCTGTCACCTCTACTTCTTATTGTGTATATGGATTGGATGTTACAGCGAAGCTGTGGCGGGGAACGGTTCGAATTGGGAGACTTAAAGATAAGTCATCTGCTTTTCGCTGATAACTTGGTCATCCTTACGTCCACCCAGTCCGTACTTCAGCGCGTGCTAGATAGATTCGTCGCCATCTGTTTTGAAGCTGGGATGAAGGTTAAAGTGGACAAATCAGAGGTAATGGTAATTTCCCGAAAGCCCGTTCAATACACTCTGCATGTTAGTGGAGTCCCATTGAAAAAGGTGGAGAAGTTGAAGTATCTCGGGGTCTTATTCACGAGTGATGGTAAGAGCAATACTGAGTTATCCTGTAGGATTGGTCAGCCTGGAGCAATTTTGAGACAGCGTGGCCAATTTTTTCATCAGGAGGGCCGAACTTGGCACCGGGGCTAAGCAATCGGTCTTTAATTCAGTGTTTGTTCCGACCCTCACCTATGGCCATGAGGTTTGGGTAATGACTGAAAGAATAAGATCGCCGATACAAGCTGCCGAAATAAGATGTCTTCGTTGTATTGCTGGGGTGACTCGCCGAGATCGAGTAAGGAACACCAGAATTCGTGACGTACTCAATGTCGAACACCTACTTCTTCGAACGGAGAGGCCCATACTTCAATGGTTTGGACACGTTAAACGCATGCCCCAAACTCGCCTTTAAAGACGTGCCTTGGAATCCGTGTCATCAGGTAGGGATCACCTGGGTAGGCCCAGGATGAGATGGTTGGGCCAAGTCCGAAATCTCAACTCTACCCATATGGGGATAGTCCCTTATGATTTAGAGTCGATGGCGGAAGATCGGGAGATGTGGAGGGTTCACTTAAGCACCCTAAACCTCATAGTGAATAAGCGGGTCATTGGAAAATGATGATGATGAATTACCATTTAAGAGAGTATGGGGAAACAGAAAGAAAACCAATAAAGCGGCCTATTTCGAAATCCAGAAACAGAAACAAGAACAGAGCATATTCTTTTTGTTGAAATCAATCAAAATCAACAACTTTCTGTTCAGTTTCTGTCCCAACAGGATTCTGTTTGATACCACACAGATTAGACAAACACCTAAACAGACTACCCTGGACTTTGTACTACTCTTTAGCTCCAAAACATTTTAGAGTGTCATTGACATAGCTGGCAATGACAAGCTGCTAACGGAGAGGAACCAATTCTCTCATGATAACATCCGACAAGTAGAAATTTCCCGCAGAAATCGAATTCCGATTAGAAAGGTTAAGTTCATAAAAAAACGCGCAAATCAGGCAATCAGTCGTGTGGCAAACATTCAGTTGAAAGCCTAGGAACCACCTAGAAAATCAAACAATCAGTTGAGGAAGGTCAAGCCCTCAAAACAAATTGGATGCCAGACCCCAAATCTAATCGAACTTGTGTGTGTATATCCAGCTCAATTACCGAATGCCATAACGTCCCACAACATATGTTCAAACACCATTCCCCTCTTTGTTTCGACAGAGTTAGGAATCTGTGAAACTTTACAATATTCTTTCGCTCGCATTGAACTCACCTGTGATGCCTTTGTCGTGTTTTGTAGCTGCATCCGTGTTTTAACCACATCCAGCGGTTGCATTATGCAAACTTCAATAAATCCAGCTGATCCACCGGCTGCCACTTGCATAGTGGCCCTTTTCAATGTCGAAATTGGTTTCTTTTCGCTCGCCATCCTTCACCGTTTAAAGCTGAAACAATCTTTCTGTTACAAATAAATAGTTTGGACAGTGCCCACAAGAATCGCTACTCGAACCCATATGTACGACGTACATATGTACATAGATGTGCTTTTTTGGCAAATGAAAATATGTAGGTCGATTTTGAAATTATTTGTCTCAGTATGTAAAATAACACTCGTCATTGCTATAAGAAATATATGCATGAGTAGCAAGATCCTTCCAAGCATAACCAAGCAATACAAGGTTGTCATCATCCCCATCTGGTTGTACGATGCAGAAACATGGACATGGTTTAAATACGATGAAAGTGCACTTTGGACCTTCTACGCCGTATTTAACCTCGGTCAGCGTTGGAAGTACATGGAGAACTTACGAGGTGTACACTGACATCGACCGATCGTACAACAATTAAGGTAGCTAAAGTCTTTGAAGGCTTCTACAGAAGAGAAAATCAAATGATTGTTGAAAATATCACGAAGAATTCCAAAACCAAAAATGCTAAGAGCTAAAGTAGATCTACGCCCGCATAGTGAAATTTGAAATGCGAACTCAATCTCAAAATGTTCAAAAGAGCAGCACATTTTTTGGAGAACTAATAAAAGTGTCCTGTTTGCATGATCACTTTATATTTTAACTTAATTTCACACACTGACACACATCTATACAACAGAAAATGCGACAGATACCCACAGACCATTTCCAGTTTTGATTTGATAAAAAAAAGAAAGCATTCACGAGCTTTTAAGTTTAATCAGTTCTCAGGTAGTTTGGGTGTCATGGTACTGAATTTCCAAGTTAGTCAGGGTAAATCAACGTTATATTAGGTTCTTTGTAGACAGGTGTTCCATGCAATTAAAAGCAGATAACTACAAGGATTGGGCTAGTTGATCGTACAATTTATGTAATTGCAATTTAGATAACTCTACGGGCTTCGGCAGATAAGAATTCTAATCTAACTTTAAACGACATTGTTCCTCATCGAATGACAGTTTCTGGTACCACTAATTGACCATAGCAAAGGCTCCTAACAACGCTTTGGATGTGACGATTAGAAAGGAATTAAGCAATGGAAGATGGTTATTTCCGTCGTCGATAAGGTCTGGGACAAGTAAAGCAGATGAACACCAGCACTCCAGCCCGGAGAATCTTGAAACTGAAGGCAGCTAGTTCATGATCAAGCTGGCTGTAAACGCTTCTTTGAGCCGTGGGCAATGGTTATTTTAGCGTGTACCTACATATGTACATATGGGACACGATGTTCTACCCTATACAAGTTCTATAAACAGTGTAAAAGACATGGAACGCGTCATTAGCGAATGTTAAAGAATATGAAACTGCGCTAACGATAGAGAAATTTAGAATAGAAAGATGCGTCGTGCTTTTAAATGCATGGAGAACTTGAAAACTGACCTCCTATATCCCCTACCACGAAAATCGTATCTCTATTGAATATCTTTATTAGAGAAAGGGTCAAGCACCGTGAATTGGTCATAGATTTCGAAATGGCTCCATTGGCTATTACTCCATGCAATAGAATCCGCTAGTTCAAAAAACCAGAACAGCGTGTCGACTGAGAAATACGCGGCACAGCACAATTGAGGAGGAGTCATGGTAATTGAGGAAGAGTCGAAGAGAACAGGTACGAGTGTATACATATATATATATATATGTTGCTAGATACTGTACACAAGCGACACGTAAGGGTAGAAGATGCTCCAGAACCCACAAAGGAAAATAAGAATCAAGTAAATCAAGTACCGCCGTGACTCAGTGGTTAGTGCATTGGATTGCTGACTAAGACGCATGGGTTCAAGCCCCAGCCAAGAACACCGAACATTTTTCGCGGCACCACCTCTTGTCGGCGAATGACAAGCATCCGTTAGTATAATCCGTCATGAAAGAGCTTCTCACTTCGCCGTTCGGAGTCGGTAATAAATTGTAAGTCCCTTCCATTCGTGCAAACAATACAACACGCACAACATGATTGGTTGCGAGAAGCTAGGTCTTGGCTCATCCCGAGCTGTCGCACCGGCTTTTTATTTATTTAAAATCAAGTATAAAAGAAGCAAAGGAAGAAGTTGCCTCAGAAAGCTACATGTCACCTAACAATCTTGTTTTGGCGGTTTACGAGTAACAATGATTTAAAAAAAGAATTTCAAAGTATAACATACCCACTTCGGTGCCAAACCTCACAACGAGCAACCGTTAAACATACACAAACTCCATAATTTAGTTACTAAATCCGCAATGACCAAATTAAGAATTGAAATATTTGTTTATAACTTCGTTAAATTTAAATAGAAAAATTAGATAAATTCAAATGAAAAATGATATCAATCACATTCTCAAAAGGACGTATATTACTTTGAGAAGTTTATTCCATTTTTTACTTAAAATGCAAAGTTGTGAACTTATTTAGTGTAGACGTCAAATTTTCCAACGCCCAGAGTCTTATTAGAAAGCATTTTTAGTCCAGAACCGTCTACCTTCCCGTCGATAACACAGAGTATCAGAGAAGATACCCTCACAATTGCAACTCTATTGAGCGCAGTAAGAGGTAAATGTGTTGACATTTCCCTTTTCGACTGGGGGTCTATGTGCCTGTCATTAAACGAGCGATAGCTGTCAAACGTTGTCATTGAGCCACACACAAGAAAAATTCAGTCCAAGAACTCAACGACGACATTCGACCTCTTTTGCGTAAAGAAAATTCAACAAAATTTCAATAAAAAACCGAGTTACAATCAACTCTATACTGTACAGAACATAAGTGCATCGATAAACACTATCCAAACCACAGAGTTGGCATCCTAATTGGACTCGCGCTCACAGATCTCATTGCAAACATCAGCACCCGCAGTGCAGCACCACCAACAACTAACCAACCAGCAATTCCAACCATTAGGCCAGAGGAGAAATTTCAAAGGAAAAGTGATTCACAGAAATAAACAAAAAGAAAAAGATATACTATGAACTAAAAGTCTCCAAAATAATTGGGAAAAATTTAAAGAAATTTCCGTCGCTGCTCCGCAAAACCATCCAGATGATGTAAAGTTGTGTAAACCGATCGAAAAAATAAAGAATTTGCAGAAAAAGATTTTTCTTAGCTGTGAGTGCCCGCTGTGCGGGGGGAAATGAAGTGTTGCAATGGGGTCACAAACCTTGGAGATACTTCGCCAAGGCGTGTGGGCCTCTCTGACCGGAGGCTGGTTCTATGATCCGCATCAGGATATATTTTGCAATACAGTGCATTTGTATTTGTGGCTGTTTTTGTTGTGTACCCCTTTTGTAGCGTATTTGGTGAGATGTTGTTGTGTCTATATTTGATGATCTGCTGTGATTAACGTGTTGCCTTTGTGTCTTCTTTTGCAGTATTTTCCAAAAACCCTGATAACATGGGGAGCATACTGTTTCTCAACGACCCTAATCATAACCGCGTTGAAAGTCGTCAATATGGCCTTGCATCGATTGTACGACAAGGCCCAGGCAATGTCGGAATCTAATTTGAAGAATCCCTTTTTTAAGGGATCCAAGGACATTGAACGGTA
Organism: Matsumyia berberina; assembly: GCA_917880715.2. NCBI lineage: Eukaryota > Metazoa > Arthropoda > Insecta > Diptera > Syrphidae > Matsumyia > Matsumyia berberina. The sequence goes on along the minus strand of OU862871.1, from coordinate 77,968,740 downwards.
AGTTCAACACTAAGATTCGTAAAGCATGGAGATATAAACGCTTGGTGATTTTGTAGGGAAGAGGAATGTGGAATTGAAATGCAGGTTTTGGGCAACGATCTGCCTTCGCGAACATCAGCGGACCACGCGATTGCGGCCAGTGATGAGAACAGTGTTCTATCGATGGAAAATGTCAACAGCACCATTGGTAACTTGCGCAGGCCCCAATTATATCTGAAATTTTAAACAATCTTCTCCCTCTTTGCAGACCTTAAGGTGGACGTGCATCGAAAAAACAGTTCGGAATCGATCGAAAGCATATCTTTCTATGCTCCCTCTATACTGCCCGCAGCTACAAGCAGTCAAATAGCCACAACCTACTACAAGGATCCGGTGATATCCGCGTTCCCTCCGGTAACCGTTCCACCGCATCTCCCGTGCTCTTCATGTGGCGCAGTGGCGAAGAGCAAGTCTGAGCTAAATACGAAATACCTCGCCGTGTACCCAGAGCACGACGACCAACCGAAAGCACAAGAGTCGTGTTCCTCGTCCAGTCATCATCGCAACAAAAGCGACGAACACAAACCGTCGTCAGTGGAAGACGGTGCCGTCGGCGCGTCTGTTAGTGGTCGTCGGAGGCGGGGACGGCTCCGCTTGGAGCGACAAAGTAGCTTGGACGCTGCGGCTGAATCAACGATTTTGTCACGAATCGAGAGGATACCTCGCGAGGGGCAGAAAACGAACAATCCCTGCACCTCGAATCACCACAACTCCACTGCAACCAAATCAACGAGACTCCAAAGACATCGAAGCTCCGAAACGCACGATGAGCGCCAAAAGAACAACAGTCGGCATTTATTCCTTCCCATTCACCATGAGCAGCAGCAGTCGTCTTGGGTGCTGGGTTCCTCATCGGATATGTACCTGGAAGACAGCTGCTATACAAAGTCCGACCTGGGCATTGAAAAAATCGATTCCCATCCGGGCACAACCAACCGCAACAAACTTGGCTACATAATGCTGCAACATGCACACCGTCTGCATGCACTGCATCATCACCAGCCAACTCCGATGAGGAAGGACTCTAATAGCACAATGTCGGCGTTACAGTTACCTGTGACCGCGGCTGTATCCATCAATCCAAAGCAAAGCAGTATGAAGAAACGAAGACATTCCAACACGACTTCTCTATATAAGGCGTCACAGATGAACAGTGCTGGTATGGCGCCGTCCACATCCGCATCCACAGTGCGGCGTATCAAAAGCGCTGCGCTAGAGATTTCTTGCCCACATCCCTCTGTATCGAATTTAACCCCACATCCGAATAGTGTGGAAGCGATTTCGGGTCAGCAGATAAAAAATCCGCTATCGGCTCTGTTGCCTCCGCCGAGTAAGTGCCTTGTGCGGAATCCTCACCTCAATTTGTGTCCAAAATTTGGTAGCTTTACGAATTCAAATGCGGCGATCATGGAGCCAGTCTATCCGATTGTTGAGCAGGCCGATGAAAAAGCTTCTCTAGACATGGACAGCTTGGAAAAGATAGCTGTAGATGAGGAAGAAGACAATGACGATGACGAAGACGAAGAAGATGATGATGGTGACGAACACGATAACGTGGATAATCGGCATAAAAACGTACAGGAACATTGCGAAGATGAGGAAGAGGAAGAAGTAGCTGGGGCAATGGCCAATCCACCACAAGAGAGGCAACGCTGCTCGACAACTGAATCCGAATCCGAAGTGGAAAGACCTCGTACCCATTCAACAGATTCTGAAACCGATAACAATGGTTCGCGGTCACCGCTGCTAACAAAGTCCATGACCAACAACAATAAAGCACCAAAGCCTCTTGTCAGTATTCGACAGCATATCATCGACATGAACCGCCACAAGAGCGGAGAAGGCGACTCCGGCTGTCCCTCAAGCGATTGCGAGCAAGTGAGTGCCAGTTCCAAGGACATGCTGCTGTCGATTGATGCAAAAAATGCTGCTCCAATGGGGCAAATTGAAGTACTGGTCGACCAAATCGAACCACAAGATGAGGAGCAGTCAGCGGCGACAACAGGAAAGGATATATCAAAGAATCTTGGTGCTATTCCAAAAGTCGTCAAATACAGGGAAATAAACGAAACCAACACCGGGGGTAGTAATGGCGGTGGAGACGACCCTAACCAACACCAGCTACACAAGCGCAAGACAGCCAGCCGGACATCGTCGTCGACTTCCTCGAGAAGTCTTAGTGAAGAGAGCTTTTGTAACGACATCTACAAGACTTTATATAAAGACCATTGGGTTATGTATAGCGCCAGTGGCAGTGGACAAGCTGGCAACACTTCTGTATCCACGCACCATCACCACCATCATCATCATCATTACCCCTATTCAACAAGTGATACTCAAGCAGGCATTGGCATAGCTGGAGGATATACTTTTGACGGCGAGTACATGCTGCCACTCTCCGACCGAGCTATGTACATGCGCGAGAAAATGCGCAGATCTTCGAAACAAAACTCAGATCCAGGTGGTAACTCCTCAATAGGGCAGATGGAGGACTTTCCGCCAGTGGCTTTGATACCACCCATCCGAATGCCTGCAGTTTCCGCCGCGCTCTCAATTCAAGGATTGATTAGTGATTTTGAAAACTCCTCCGCTACTGCAACCGATCACAACCGAACGAGGTGCGGAACCGCAGCGATCTTAAACGTAGACGAGAGTTACTGTGATTACTGGCGACCAGCGTGCAGCCTCTTGACGACAGTTGAGAAGGCCGCCCAACCCAAGCGCTTCTACAAATACCGACTGAACTGCCTCGGTGGTCATCGCGAGATAAAGATCGGAATGGACCGCTTGCAATTATTGGCCCTTTTCGACCGCGACCTAAATTGGTTTCATGTTATCTTGGCCGTTGTGCTGTCGACAAGCGTTTCCTTTTTCGGGGCCACTATACTCCAGCTCGAATACTATCGAGACCTGTGTGCATTTCTCTTTTGCGCTGTGATAGCAGGGAGTCAGTACTCCCTAGTGAAAAGCGTCCAACCGGATGCTGCATCGCCAATACATGGATTCAACAAGACTGTCGCCTACTCCCGAGCGATTTATTTCACCCTGTGTTCAGCTTTGCTTCTCCTGTTTCACCACATGCTGCAGTGCGATGCGGAGACCGTCACCGCCACGATTATTCACAAGAGATTCATCTTCTTTGGTGTTACTTTTGTACCAGAAGTGCTGTTGGGCACGTTCCTCGACATTATATGCATCGTTCTGCTGAGCTTCCCGATTATCTTCAGTTTGGGGCTCTTTCCGCAGATAAACACATTCTGTATGTACTTTCTGGAGCAGGTCGACATGCATATCTTCGGTGGGAATGCAGACAGCAGTCTACTCGGAGCATTTCTCTGCGTCATAAGATCCATACTCGGTGTGATGCTACTATACGGACCGCTATATGCTGCTCTGGTAGAGGGCAAGGGCACCCAATTCATCCTCTTCTCCATCTTCTGCGGGATGCTTATCCCTCTCGGCTATCATCTCTCCCGGTCGGCGAGCGATTTTAGCCACCTGTGGGCGCTGATCAAAACCAGCATTGTCAGCACATATCGCGATGATGAAGATGAACTCAGCAGCAGCAACAAAGTTAGCGTTGAGAAGGGAACTGCCAGCGGTGAGCAGATCGAAATGGCGTCATTAAAGGGAAAGAAAGTCGTGGACAAATCTGAAGATATTTCTGCTAAAAATCAACCAACCGACGTTGAGAGTCCTGCCGCCGAGGAGGACAAAACATCCACAGCTACGATAACAAACCCTGACGTCTCCACTGTAACCGGTTCAGATTCGGAATCGCATGATCCTCTTCCGAAAAAACTCCAGCACACCGTAAACACTCGCCTGAAGAACGATCTTGTTGTGACCACCCTTCTAGCAGTGGTAATGTTTGGTCTCCACTGCAGTACAGTCTTCACAGTACTGCAACCGGACCTCAATGTTGTGTTGTACTCATTCGCGGGAGTTTTCGGGCTCCTGTTGCATTATGTGATACCGCAGATGCGCAAACACATGCCATGGTTGTGTTTTGCCCGTCCCATTCTGCGTCAGAATGAATTTGCCCAGTTTGAGGTGTCGGATGCCGCCAAAGTGATGTGGTTTGAAAAATTGTACATATACCTATGCATGATCGAGCGTAACGTGCTGTTCCCGTTGATTGCAATATCAGCATTGACCGCTGATTCACAGACAATTGTCCGGAAATTTGGCGTGGAATGGGGAGCGCTGATTATTGCCGTGTGTTCTTTAAAATGTAAGTAAACGGGTAGACTTCCTCGAATATATTTGCTCACATTAGCCTCACTTACAGTTGTCCGGAACGCTTATTCGGACCCAACAAATCAGTACCTGATTGTTATATTCACGGTGCTGTTCTTTAAAGTCGACTTTGCCTTTGCCAGCGAAACGTTTCTCATTGATTACTTCTTTGTATCTTTGGCCTTTCGCAAATGCTGTGATTTTTTATTAAAGGTGAGTTTTGTAACATTATACCATGCCTTACTCATCTCTCTCTCTCCGTTTTTTCTCTCTAGCTCCAATTCATCGTAACTTACATAGCCCCTTGGCAGATTACGTGGGGGTCAGCATTTCATGCCTTTGCCCAGCCATTTAGCGTTCCTCACTCGGCGATGCTATTTCTGCAAGCTGGAGTCAGTGCAATACTTTCAACACCGTTGAATCCCTTTCTCGGAAGTGCTATCTTCCTTACGTCGTATGTCCGACCGATTAAATTCTGGGAACGCGACTATAATACCCGCCGCATCGACCATTCCAATACTCGGCTCAGTTCACAACTGGAGCGTGACCTCGGTGCTGATGATAATAACTTGAACAGCATTTTTTACGAACATTTGACAAGGTCACTGCAGCATTCACTCTGCGGTGACTTACTGATGGGTCGATGGGGAAATGTCAACCAGGGAGATTGCTTTGGTAAGTAAAACTTCAATCATATCTGGCTGTTACTAATCTCAACTTTCACCTCAGTTCTAGCGTCGGATTACTTAAATTGCTTGGTTCACATAATCGAATTGGGCAATGGACTTTGCACATTCCAAATGCGTGGTCTTGAGTTTCGCGGCACGTACTGCCAACAGCGGGAGGTTGAAGCCATCACAGAAGGCGTGGAGGACAACGATGGCTGTTGTTGCTGTGATCCTGGGCATTTGCCCCGAATGTTGAGTGCAAATGCAATGTTTTCCACTCGATGGTTAGCGTGGCAGGTTGTCGCCGCTCAGTATGTTCTCGAGGGCTATTCCATTTCAGACAATTTGGCCAGTGCAACGCTTCAGGTGTTTGAGTACCGGAAAGTTCTGATTACTTATTACATCAAGGTAACGAAGAGGCTCTATTCCCCCTAAGGTTGTCTCTTATTCATAATTTACGTCTTTTCAGAGCATAATCTACTACGTGTTGAAGAATCCCAAAGTAGATCGATGGTTATCTGCATCCGGACCCATTCAAGATTCTCTCGCGGACACGTTAAACCGACAATTTGTCGATTTGGATCCAATTTTCAATTACAATCTGGATGAAGACTTTGATCTTCGAGCTCTGGGCATAACACGCTGGAGCTTTTGCTCGGTTTACCTTAGTTGGATTCAGTTTTGCTCGGACAAAAAGAAGGAGTTAACTCAGTGCAAGGACGCACCTACAACACCATCAAACAAGGAAACTCTCAATGTGGAGCCAAAACTCAAAAAATCTCCCAACGAACAGTCACAACAAGCACCTCAACTGCCAAATAGATCTCCCACGATAGCCAGAGATTCTCCCATAGTCTCGCTATGTCTGGCGTTAGGACTTCTCGCCCGACGCTCGCTAGCAACTGCCAGTCATAGTTCTCTAACAGGTGTTGAGTTCTTTTTACACGGCCTCCATGCTCTTTTCAAGGGCGACTTTCGAATCACTTCGCCACGAGATGAGTGGGTTTTTGCCGACATCGACTTGCTACATGCCGTCGTGGCACCAGCTGTTAAAATGGCACTCAAATTGCAACAAGATCACATCTCAAATCCTGACGAATATCTGGATCCTCTCGCTTTGCATGAGGCGATCACGTCGTACTCAAAGGACTTGGTGATTTCCCATGAAGCAGATCCAGTTTGGCGAAGTGCCGTGTTGCGAGGTGCTCCCAATCTTCTTGCTTTGCGACACGTCATGGAGGATGGCTCTGATGAGTATCGAATAATTCGCCTTACAAAGCGCTTCCTAAGCTTTCGCGTGATCAAACTCAATCGTGAGTGTGTTCGCGGGCTCTGGGCCGGTCAGCAGCAGGAGCTGATTTATTTAAGGAATCGCAATCCCGAACGTGGCAGCATACAAAACGCCAAACAAGCACTGCGGAATATTATAAACTCATCCTGTGATCAGCCAATTGGCTATCCGATCTATGTGTCGCCTTTGACCACCTCCTATGCCGACACCAATGATCAGCTGTGTAGCGTGATCGGTGGTCCCATCACGCTGGAGTCAATTAAGGCCAATGCTGCCGATTGGTGGCATAGAGTGAGAGAGCGTTGTCGTCAGGGCTGCAGCAGTGGGAGTGCGACTGTGGAAGCTGCCGGCGATACAATTCCAGACATTCCTTCGGTGTATTTTTCTCCGGCTACGGCTAATAATCCTGGCGGAGGTAGTATTACATATGGTAGTCAAAGTTTAGCGGGTCCAGCAACCAGAACCGGACTGGTCGGGATGCACAAACCAACGAGTTCGACTTTGTTGGCTGGTCTACTGAATCGAGAGCGGGAAAATCAGGAGAATGCTGCTGCAGCACGCGAAAATCGAATTATAAGAAAGACGGGACAGGCGCATTCAACGCGGGGCGATCGTGAGAGAAGAGCAACGCTTCCTATCACCAGTGGAATGAGCACAGGGGGCGCTGGCTCAAGGGATTTGAACGATTCAATGGGTGGAAGTAGTACTACTTCCGAATTGCGGCGGACAGATTTTTCCGAAAGCAGTCAGTATACAAAGATGTCGACGTCGTCGGGCAATCTAGGCATAGGCAATATTATTACAACACCGGGTGACTACCCACGGAAGTCCAAGGGGCCTATAAGTCTGACGCGGACAGAAATCAAATCAGAAGACAGTATTATCTCGCCAATCGAACTCAACAAGAAGGTCATCATTGTCGATGGCATGGAGGTGGGTTAAAGGGTTGAAGGATTTTTTTTTTTAACGAAATCACAAATGAATCTTTCTTTTCAGATCTATGACTGTCTTGACATGGGGCGTCGAATAGACGTAGTATGGCCGAATGAGAAAATGCGCGCAAACGGCGGACGTCTCTCATGGAATGAATGGTCTCCCCAGGAAGGCATGGTAGGCTATGTAGTCCATTACTGGTCACCCAACCATGCTGATCAGCGATTTCGTTCACACGTCAATCGGACGCTGTATCTAATAGAAATCGGCGAGCATTACGTCCCTGTAGGAGAACGCGGCATCAAGGAGTACAACCAAATCGTCGACAGCAGAGAAAGCCTCAGCCGTTCATCTACCATCACCAATGCTGTCGAAATGGAATCACCCGAGGACAACAACGGCCCAATAACCACTGCAAACAGTACCGATCCGATTGCAACAATCGACCAGGAGACAAGTATGAGCGAATCAATGACTGAACTAACAACTAGCGACATATGACAAGTACCTGTTTACTACTTCCCTTCGTCTCCCGATGATGACCGTTCCTGTTTCCCCTTTTGGTGGCGAAATTTTTAAATTATCTTCAATAAATTCCACATCAGCTCTCACTTGTGTAGATTTCATCATCTTCCCTGTCCCTTGTAAAAAAAAAAAATTAAACCCTACTTACACACAAACACATATATATAAAGTATATATTTACAACAAAACACTACACCACGCGCCCATATATATATAGATTTGTAGAAGGAACACACACAGAACAGAATAGAAATTAATTGTTTTATAAAATATCAATTGATCATGGTTATTATTGTAATTATATATATATATATTATGGATAAGCTCTCATGTTGCCTTAAACGATTAGACTGATTTTCTATATTTTATCGGATTCATTGTCATTTTAGAGAAATCGAAATCAAAGCGAAACAAAACAGAAATTGTAGCTTAGATAAACAAAAACACACAAAAGGTTGCAGATAGAAGGAACCACCACCATTTTCTTCTTCACAAACAAAAACTGAACAAACAAAACTGTTGTAATGTAAATAAGAAAAAAAAAAAAATTGTAGGTATCTTTAAGAAAAAAAAAAACTTGTATTAGATCCTCTATGTATGTTTATCTCTCACTCTTCTTCCCTAAAAAAAAAGAAGTTAATTCTACGGTTCCTTTTTTATAACTGACTTTGGTCCCTCTCCCCAGGTTCATGTCCACTGTCCATAGAATTGGAGCTTTTTTCTTCTTCCTCGTCTTCTTCTACTCTCAACCTTCTCTATCTCTACCTATATACCAAAATGAGAACACACTGATATCTACTACTAACTAATTGAATTATATAAGTTTTCACTGTTATTAATTATTATTCATAAATTAAATGCTGAATTAAAATAAAATAAAAAAACAAAAAAAGCGATACCTATACAGATAGAAAAACATTAATTGTATTCTAGTGTATTTATTTAAAATTTAAAGGAATAGACAAAAAAAAAACGAAATAAAGTTATATAGGAAATAAAATACTAAAAGTGTTATGTAAATAGGAACAAAAAAAAAACAATTCAGCAAAATTTGTTTAAGGATATTTCTCGTAAATGAATTCAATAAAAATTAATATAAAAACAAATTCATTCAAACTTTGTGTTTCCTTCAACTCATCTCAGACGCAATTCATCGTGACTCAATTTTTAAGATTCCAGATACCATGATCAAGAGATTTTGAAGTTGTTATAGGCGCCCGCAACAAATGAAGATCCTACTACACTACTAAATTTGCTAATCTGATATACAGATGGTTCAAAGTTGGAAAACGGCAGCACAGAAGCTGTGGTTTATGGTCACCCAAAGTATTTCAAGCGGAAGTCCACGCTATTGAATTGTGTGCAAGAGAATGCCTGCGGAGAAGAACCGGAGGAACCCGCATCTACATCTTTTCGGAAAGCCAAGCGGCACTATTAGCCCTTAAATCCTATACGCTAGGGTTCAAGTTTGTCTGGGACTCTCTTAACTTCCTCGAAAGCCTTGCAGCGGCAAATAAGGTTACCGTAGCCTGGATCCCAGGACATGAAGGCTTCGAAGGTAACGAACGGGCTGACTACCTGGCGATAAAAAGTGCTTGCCGCCCACTCGTTGGTCTCGAACTTTGTTTTGGGGTACCTCCCAACAGTGACTACTTCAAGATATCACAATGGGAGATCAACAAACACACCGACTACTGGGCCAACCTCCAGGGCGTTAGACAAGCGAAAAAGTTCATCAACCCCAACCTATACAAGGCCAAGTTAATAACCTCAACGGGCTATCTAACGGAACACTGTCCACTCAGTTACCATCTGCATAAAATAAAAGTATCAGCTACCCATATTTGCTGGCTCCGTGGAGAACTGAGAGAGACCGCTGCAAATATTCTGTGCGTATGCCGAGAAGCTGCAAGAAAAAGATTACTCCACTTGACGTGGATCTCGTTCAACTCAGCGGAAATTCGGAAAATCGAACCTAAGGCTATACTGAGGTTTATCAAAAGGCTCAATATAACCCCTGGTTAAACCATGTGAGCCACCACAATAGACCTTATAGGTCGCAGTGCGCATTTTGGACCCCTAATACAGAATACAGAACTGTGTTTCCTTGATAGACCGCACAAAGTTTCATCAAGCGAATCCACATAAATTTTTTCTTAAATTCCATAAGAGACAAAGGCGTGTGTTAAATTTGATGTTCAATGGGTCCTATGCCTCTAGACCTCTACATGCAGGAGGCCGCGGCGAACAGCGCTCTCAGTATCAGCCAGTCTAAACACTGGAGCCCGAATCCGTATGAACCTGTCAAGATACTAAGCAATCACCTGGGAGCTAATGTCAACTCGGATTATTTCGGGATTGGAGTTCGGGGGACCTTTTTCAATCTTTCCAAGCAGAGAACAATGGCAAGACAACGAAGTGTTAAACGTGTCCAAATTCATCTACACCAATGGCTCAAAAATGGAGCTGTTAGTTCCTAACTTCTCCCCGAAAATTTAGGACCTAGCAGCTCCATAAGAACTGCTGGTAGGAGTGCTTACTGGCCACAACATGCTAAGATATCACACAAACAAATTACGCCTGAATGATGACGATAAATGGAGGAGATGCGGTGGCGAAGATGTCCATGAGCACACAGACCATTTTCTGTCAGATAAGAAATAGAACCCTAGGCAAATTCTTTTTGGATTACATCGATGAACTATCTGATTGTTCACCGTCAGAACTTCTCAAATTTGAAAAGGCGACCGGATGGTTAGCACAAAACAATTAAAAACCGCAATAGGAAATAGCATGGGTATCACAATGGGTCTACATAGACCCAAGTGTGATGGGGTAATCAGCCCACAAACCTAACCGAACTTATGGGTCCTAATACCTAAGAGTCCTAACAGGCATTGTCACAAGTCGCAACGCTCTGGCGGAATAGATAGAGGATGCACATCACCACTCCGGCCTGGAGAATGCACGATCTTCCCCCAAAGAACGGTGATGTAAAGGAAAACCTCGTCTTAGATGCCGCGCGCCTATTGAAAGTGACCTCAACTGTAGCTGTAGACGCTTCTTGGTTTAGGTCCAGATCTACCCGAACTGCAGCGGCATCTTATGTAAGTACTTATGCCTCTGTATCAACATCGGTTGTCAGAGCGACAGTTTAAAGTACGAAGGTGATATCACATATGCACATACTGTTTGTCCTATGGTGTGACATAATTCATATAAAAATTGATAAAACCCTGACAGTTTTAACTCTGCAATCAGTTTCTATGTGTAAACCCAAACAAAAAACGACGAATGACAACGAAACTCATCGCTCAAATCGATTGAACTAAATCAACAACCCCAATCACTGGTTCAGCATTTTCTCCAGAAAGCATGTTCGAATCATAGTGTTTGTCTCCTGTCAGTATATAAATGATTCTACTTGTGTGTGCAAAGTCTACACTAAATATATGTGAAATGATCATGCATCTTCCAACGACTGAGTTTAACTGACACAGAACGTCAGAGACCAAGAACTTTGTGTGTTTGACTAAAGGGAAAAATACAACCCGAATGCTATTTTGCTGCGTCAGTCAAACCCAATCAATGAATATAATGTCAAGGTACCATGAAAATAATACGTACATTTGGAGACTTGATTGATGAGGGTTCTTGTTTGCATTTACTATCTTGAATTTTAAATAAAATAAATTAAGGCATTCTGAGGTGGTATAGTGTTAGCTGGTGAATAATGAAATGCTATGCTATTGCAGTGGTTCTTGAACTCTCCCCATGTGTTTTCCTATGATAATCAAAGTATTTGTTAGCATGTACAACCTTAGACGTGTATAATTTTGTTAATGCACCTTCACAGGGGAGCTCGTTCCAAGTTTTCTAGTGTAAGGACTGATTGTGTGGCTGACTAATGACGTATGATTTGATGTTCAAGTGATGTAAGACATCAAAAGACGATTTTCTTTTTGTATTTTCTTAAGTCTAGTTTATTAAATCTATTAACAACGCAGGGCCCACTCATGTGGTGGAATCGATCGGTGGCCAATGAGGTAACAGTTCGGCCAGTGTAACTTCAAACAGAAGATCACAGTACTGCTGCAGGAGAACTGAAAATATATCAAGAAATGTGATATTTCCTTACAAATCATGATCATTGCCACTTACAACTGGAGTCCCTCTCCCATTCGTTCAGCAGTTTCTGTCTGCAATTGATCTCCTTTGTGATCAATGCCCTCTTGAATTTTGTCACACTCTCATTCAAGTTAGACCAGCTCTTTACAATCGATGATGGGGTGGCTTTTAACTTTGGTTTAAACTCCAGCAGCTTGGGACACACCTCTCCATTGAGAAGGAACATGCCAAAGTAGCTGCAAAAATGAGAATATTTCAGTTGAAGTAATGCACATCTTTACGAATACTTACCAACAAGCTTTCTCACTCAATGGCATCTCCACTTCAGAGAGGGGAATCTCCCAACCAGCCTTTCCAAACGTCGCATCTACAAAGCAATATACTCTGCCTTCATCTTCGTTGTATTTTGGCAGTGGATTCTCTTTTATTGAACGGATATTGCACAGTCGTGGAACGTACAGCAAAAGCCACTCTGGTTCTATGGCTGTAATTCCTCGGATGAACATCTTTGTGGAATCACCATTTTGCGTCTCGTAGGCTTCTTGATAAATAACCCACTCTGGTTGTTTTTTTCTTAGAACCGATGATGAATGCATGAACACTGGCTCCTCCATATCGAGACAGTTGTAGGCGTACTTCATTTTTCTTTTCTGATCCTTGTCGTTGATTTCGCTCAGAGGAATCTTTCTGGCGATGCGATCGCCCATTCCTGCGAGCAAAATTTGCCGCAGGAACTTTGCTTGTTTATCGGTAGGCGGCACCATTTCCGGATCCACACAGAGATCGACGTTAGTCATATTCAAGTTGATTTCATTGGTGAGCTGTACACGCAACTTGCGAACCTCTGTGAGTGCTTTGTGTCGCAGTCCATTCTCGTCACAAAAGTTCTGAAGTTCCCCCTTGGATCCGGCATATTCTGCAGCTCCTACCGCCCTCAACAGCACCATAGGATCGCCAAGGAGTTCGTAATTACCCGTAGAGGCCCATGATTGGCGACGCCGTTGCCATTTATTCAGAGCTATACCATTGTCCTTTTCCTTGTCGGAACCCACTTCAATCAGAAGTTCTTGGACTGACAACGCTGCCACTAGACACACCGTGTAAGGTAACATATTCTGTTGATGACTCAAAGCCAACATTTTGCCAAAGCGAGGAGCCACTGGAAACCGCGATATAACCTGTCCAAGCCGCGTTACTGGTGCCACACATTTTGAATCCTCTGGGTTCTCCTTTGGTCCCAACGCACCCAGGATTATCAACCTTGCCTCTGCTGCCTGAAGTTGCACCGCATCGGGTGGAGATGGAAACGGGAAGTTGACCACCCTGTCGATTCCCATGCAACGCATTTGCATCATCAAATCATCAACCGGCTTCTTTTGGATGTCTGGTGTGCTGAATCCCTCAAATTCATCGTTGTACACTGCACTAGAGTAGAGACGATAACAGTGTCCCGCACTGGTACGTCCTGCACGACCTGCTCTTTGATCAGCCGATGCCTTACTCGTGAATGTTACTATAAAGGCGCTGACGCCGGTAATCTTGTCATAGAGACGGGTCTTCTGTCGACCGGAATCCACTACATACTTAATGTTCGGGATAGTCAGCGAAGTCTCAGCCACATTTGTGCTGACTATGCACAGTCGGCATCCTTCTGGTGGTGACTGGAAAATCCTGCTCTGTTTTTCAGAGGAGAGCAGCGAGTATAATGGAAGAACCCAAAGTGGTTGGGAGGTTGTTACTTCACCGTCTTCATCGTCGTCTGAATCATTGTTCTCTTCATCGGAATTTCTCAGATCCTGGTTGTCCTCTAACAGATCCGCTTCAGTGTCATCACCTGGTAGCTTATAGTCATCTAAATTGATCTTTGGCAGGGCGATCTGAGCGAGGAATCTTTTCTTTGACTTCTTTACATTTTTTATCGCTTTCTTCATATCGAACTCATCGTCATCCAACTCCAGCTGAGGAAGATCATCTTTTTTCTCATCGTCGGCTATTTTCTTCTCTACCGGTTTATAGGGAAATGTTCTCCTCAACTTTCTTACAAGATGATTGGCCTCCTGTTGTCCAGTGACAAAGATTAAAATTCCTCCTTCTGGCAGCTTAGAGTGAATCTTCAGGGTTTTCTTGAAGGCTTCGTTCACATAATTGTCAGCCGTGGTTTTTTGGAAATGAATTGTCACGGGAAACTGACGTGCTTCCACCTTCAAAAGTGGTGGAGGAATCCGAAAAAGCTTTGGATTCTCAAGGAAATCCTCCACTCTTAGTGTAGCTGACATGATTATCAATTTTAGTGGATTTCCTCTCTTCACCCTCAATGGAACAATGCGCGATAAAAGTCCGATAAGTATGTCTGTATAGGCACTTCTTTCATGGGCCTCATCGAGAATGATCACAGAATATTTAAGCAGCATGAAATCCGATTCAATCTCCTTCAGGAGAACACCATCGGTCATGAATTTAATTTTCGTTTGATCAGTTACGTTGCCTTCGAAACGAATCAGATAGGATACGTCTTTTTCACTCAAGTTCATCTCACGAGCGACACGTTTGGACATTGAAATTGCGGCCACACGGCGTGGTTCGGTGACTCCAATCAGTTTGTGTTCAGCGTAACCAGATTCGTAAAGAAACTGAGGGATTTGTGTAGTTTTTCCAGAACCAGTTTCACCAGCGACAATGATAATTGAATTTTCATTTATCGTCTCCATAATGACCTGCTCCTCAGCTAGGATTGGAAGCCTCAATCGAGCTGCTTGAATCTCTGGATCACGATTAACACTGATATACACTGCAGGTTTCGATGAGATTACAGGTTTTTCTATCGATTTTTGTGGTTTCTCATCTTGTTTCACTGGCTCTTCAATAGGTTTTGATGGTGGAACATCTTCAGGCTCTCCATCGTCATCCCCATCGGACGATGATTCCTCGAATCCAACGATATTGTGATTCTTCTTCTTAGCCGATGTCTCACCATCACTATCGCTCTCTTCGGCATCATTGTAACCCTTTAGCAGTTGCATACGTTTACGTTTACTGATACCTGCTATGCTACTAACTCTACCAGCTGCTGCTTCTTGTTCCCTCTGTTCCTTTTTGCGCTTTTGTTTCTCCAAAATAGCATCGATATTGCCCAATTTTCTGACACCAATAGTCTGAAGTTGCGTGATTGATTGATAAAGATTCAACTCTTCCTGTGGTATTTGAACTTTCTGGAGTCCTTCAATTATCGATGCTCTCTAGAAAAAGAAATAAGTCAGTGCTATCGCTTTCGCATATAAACTCCATCTAAACTCACTCACCTCTTCCTTCTTTCGCTTTTTGTTCACAATCGTTTCAAGACGTTTTCTTTGTTTTTTGCTCAGGATTTTCGTATGATGTTGGACCTCAATTTTAGTTTTGGTTTTTCGCTTTTTAGAAGGCAACACCAAAGCATTGGCATCATCGTAACCCGAGTTTGTTGTACAAGATTCATCTAGTTCTAGCTTGATCTGAAAACGGGTAAAAAAAAAGTGCGACTGTGACTTCTCCACTTCTCCACAAAAATGTTCTCACTTGTGTACCTTTTTAATTTCAGAATTATCGATGATGGTTTTATGAGTTTGCCGTGCCTTGGCATTATGCACTTTTTTACCCATTTTGTGTAGAAAAATTTGATTTAATTTAAAAAAGAATTTACGTTTGTTTTCGATCTGCACATCGCACGTGTGATTGAATGACAAGCACGCAGGCCGAAGACAATTTTGACAGCAACGAGGCGATGTTTCTTTCATGAGTTCGTAAACTAGACAGTTTTACTACATTATCGACGGAAAGGTGGTTGCTTTTCAAATTTTGTTGTGTTAACCGAACGAGGCAGGATTTACTGAGATATTCGTGGTAAAATGTCTAAAGACATCACTGTTGGGTTGTCCTAAAAAAGAAAAATAATCTAATTAAGTCTAATTTCAATTCGTAAGCATTAAGCATAGAGCAGACATAGATGTACAACCATGTGTGTAGTTTAAACTGCAAGAGTCAATAAAAGAGTGTCTTAACTACAAGTTTCGATATTTTTTCGGCCTAAAACTATAAATATTGTAAAACAATGGAACAGCGGGTGTAAACCCGAATTCAAAGATTTATTGAGGTCCAAATACCAAATACCAAGTAAATACAATTCACGTCTACCTAGTCATTATATGAGAGAGAGCCGTGGCTAACTAACAAAGGCCAGACCACATAGCAAAAGCAAATAGAAGGCAAGACTACAACTTCTAAGTGCTTTATCAACATATGTATTTAGCCAAAGCACGGTTTCAAACGCTGAATGCTAGCAGGTCTCTACAAATTAAGCCTAGTAAAAAAAAACTCGCACAGCACCATCAGCTACAATTTGACAGTAGGTCCGAAAGTAGGCTTAGGCTTAAACTGATGAGCATTGAAAAGGTGACGCGTAATGCGGGTAACTTATACGCCGAAATACTGTTAGTGAAAGAAACAATAAAAGAGAGAGACATAAGGAAACATTTCATCGGTGTATAAGCAGGCCAACGGACTTTACAATGTCCTAGTCTGAGCCTAAATCAAAAAAAAAAAAAAATCATTGAGAAACACACACATTTAGGTATATGGCGAATTACTGACTTGAAACCGTCCAAGATCTCTCGAATTTTGTGATATTAGAATTGACGATGACTCCAAAAAGGTTGTCCATTTGCAGTTCTGGTACAGTAGACGTATTCTTTTTAAAGAATACTGTGAACCGTGTTTTCTTAGCTTTAGAGACAGCCGACTTTTCTTCTCCTTTATGCTAGGTTTTTGCCAAGTCTTCATTCACGGAGCGGATTTGGTTGCATCTTTGGAAGTAAAATGTATTCGCATTAACGGGCATGTTGCTCGTGAAAGATGATACAGTGCGGTCGTGGTACAGATTTTCTTCGTGGATTCTAAAAGGTCGTTGAGGAGAAGAAGAAACAGGGTTGGAGAAAGCATAGCTCCTTGAGCTTATATATGAAAAGTGTCCGACGATACATCGTTACCCACAACTTGACAAGATCTGTCTTTGAGAAAATTGTAGACCCATTCGCAAAGATGTTGTAATACATATTCGATGCGCGTCTAAAAAATAAATAAGTAAATAGCTGACGCGACAGCTCGAGATAAGCCAAGGCCTAGCTGCCCGCAAACCATTTATGTTGTACGTGTTACATTTTCCGCACGAATGAAAGGGACCTACAATTTATTGCCGACTTCGAAAGACGAATTGAGAAGCTTTTCATGAAAACTTAAACTCTCGGAAGCTCGTCATTCCCCGACTAGAGGTGGTTCCGCAAAAAATGTTCGGTGGACATGTCTCGGGCTTGAACCCTTGCAGCTTACACAGCAGTCCAAACTTTCTGTTTTCGAAATTGCTTGGGAAAGCCTTTTTCGTGTACGATAAGAAGAAGAGTTGACAAAGAACTGGTGTTAGTTTTGGTGCACAGTTATTGAGGATTGAAGCTAGTATTTCGTCTGGTCATATTGCTTTCTTATAGTCAAGTTGTCTGGGGTTGAAGCTTAACATCTGATATCGATGTTTCTACATCGGGTATAGGCTACAAATAGTATTTTCTAATCAGAAAGAATGCGAACCACGGGGGCATTTGATGAATTTGCTTGTAATTCTTTCGTTGAAATTTCTTTTCGTGGTTTCGACTGTTTGAATCTAAGAATCTATTCCAGAGGACAACGCAGTAGGGAAAGAATTGGTCTTAGGTGTTGAGTCAAAAAAAAAATCTAATGACTATGGGAATAGTACAAGACAACACATGCAGAATGTGTAACGAAGACGAAGAATCAGCAGAACACACCGGTGTCACTGTAACTGTATATTCAGAACACGTCATCGGCACTTATGCAAATTCTACCTCGAAACAGAGGACATCTCTCGATTCATCTCGAATTCAAGCAGCATGAGAGAACTCTAATTGGAGGAAATCACAATAGGCCCATCAGTAGCCGCAGTTGTAAGCTGACACGATCCCTCTTCCACTAACAATCTAAAATCTAGCCCTGATGCCTCGCACAAAAAAAGGACCAAGGATTTCAACTAACTTGGAGTGCGCAACGGGATAGGGACAGATAGCTAACGACCTGACTAATAGAGATTTTCTAGTCAAAAAATCAAAACCTATGTTCATACCGAACTGTAACGCCACTTAAGTAAAGTGATGGGAAGAGATACCTTCCACACGTAGAAACTTCTAACCCAAAACTACTGTTTCAAATCCCCGTGTAACAAAATATTAGCCTGCAAAGTCAAAAAAATTCCCCAAACATACAATCCACACGGGGGAAAATCCCGATTCGACGCCGAAAGAAAACTACCCTTCACTACTGTCAACTGCAATCCAGCAGTTAAAATATCCCATTCGTCCTTCGAAATCGAAACGAACAAAAGGCCACAAAATTCCCTGTTGAGATTTCACCACCAAATTGACTTCCGTCGCCCCCAACTCTTCACTCTGTGCCTTGCCCCTGCCATCCCCGCCCATCACAACGCATACGCACCAGCAGCGCGCAGCGCATCGACATCCACATACCTTCGAAAATTCGAACTTAATATCGGTCGGCGGAGTTTTTATTTAGATTTTAAGGTAGACATCAATCGGAACGTTTTAGTGTATCGCAGTATCGTGTACAGTTAAAAAGAACCAAAGTGTGCAACCAAGAAATCTGGAAAAAAAAAATCTCAAAAGCAATCTCATTTTGAAATCACATCCGTTCACAATTCGGTTGGTCGTCCTCTACCATGTAAAGGTTTAAAATTTAAATTTTTCGAGAAAAAAAACGAACAAATTGGGAATATCCGAATTTGAACTACGAACTTACATTAGAACGTAAAAATTTTTTTTTTTTTTTGTCATACACACATCCGCAGTTGGGTATCCACACAGAGTATAGAGAGAGCGAGTACTAGGCAGTAAGATACTTTATTTTAGGGGTGTGCCTGGTAGTTTCGATTTTTTTCTCTCACCGCGAACACCATACACAACACTTTTCAATATCTTCTCGGGTCTCGTTGGAATTTAAAAAAATAACGAAATTGTTTTCATTTCATTTCAAAAAACAAGATACAAATACTTTTCGTTTAAACTATTGTCGTGGGTTAATACAAGTGAACCAGTGTTAATAGAAAAGAAAAAAAATCACCCAAAAAGATACACATAAACTGCAAAATGTCGTCACCTACGACGAGATATTTTGTTACATGTTTGGCTGCTTTTGTCCTCGTAAGCCGTTTAGAGGTAAGTTTTTTGCCTTTTTGTCTTTTTTTTTAATGTCAAGTGTCTCTAATTAGAATTCTAACAAGTCGGGGGTTACAAATTCAAAAAAAAAAAAAAAGAGAAAATAAAAGAAGTATGACGATGTTACTACGCGCATGTATCTCAGGTTATGGAACAGGCGACGAGAATGGGGTTACCTTCACTAATGTTTTCTTGACAAATCTTTGATTTAACTCTACCGTGTTTTGAGGGACAAAAAAAAAGAAAGAGGAAATTCCATTACAATTCAGTCCAAAGTATATTTATCGATCTTTAAACAGGAACCAGAGGCAGAAGCAGCAGCAGAAAATCGACACTTATAAGAAATTCCCCATACACAGAAAACAACGTCACCCATACATGCATTCAGTGATTCACCGCACCACTCACTCACTCACTCACTCGCTTATACATAACACATTAGCGCACAGGATTTTCTTGTTGAAAGGCAGCAACCCCCAACCCCCAACCCACACCCTCCGAGTCAAAGAGAACAAAAACGGGCCACCACCACTCTGTGTATACAGGTACACCACTCGGGTAGGCAATAGTAGTATCTGGCAGCACCTTGTGCTGGGAAAAAGCCTGCCAGCTATTTATTTTGGACCTATAGATACTAAAGGACCGTTTTCTTGTTTTTTTTTTTTAAACATTTCATTTAAATCCTACACAGTGTGGTTGGTGGCTGCTGCTGTTCAAAGTGCTCTTTCCACCTCAACCGCCGCCACCCGCTCGATTTATCGACGACGATGAGAGAGCAGCAGGAGCCAACAATTTTCCAAAAGGATACCTTCTACCTAGAGGACTTCATCGGATGGTTGCACGAGTAGGGTTTTTTTTTTTCTCTTCTCCTCGTGTATAGATACTCAATTAGTCGAGATAATTGAATTTCAGAGATATTTAATGGGATGTATGCTAATGACTGTAAATTCCATTACACTAGTTTGTAATGAATTTAATTGCAGTGTGCCTAGTATCTCGTGAAATTGGGGACAGAATGACAGAGAGAAAGAGCAAGAGAGAGAGATAGCGAGCGAGAGTGCAGGGTAAGAGTGAGAAAGACGCCCATTTCATGGTGGAAAAGAACATAAAAAAGAAAAAAAAAAGGATTTTAGAGACAATCTCTCCACTTTTAAACAAATAGTTCTCTGTTCGTGTGTTTTGGACGGGGAGTGTGAGGAAGGACACACATTAATTGGCAAGGATATTGCCATATTGCTTGCTAGCAGCCAATGTGCTTGCGCACTCTTGCATAACTTCGTTTGGTGAGTCACCCAAGTCACTATACACACCATAGCCAGGCCAGGATATTTCATTAGTCATACACAAAGCAGAGAGAAGGAAAAAGTGTTCAGACTTTTTTTTCCTTTCAGTCCACACTCTCATATCCGCTTTTTGCGTACTCCTTTCTCTTGGGAGGAATTTCTTTCCTTTCGAAAGGACACAGAGGGGGGGTTTTCCTTTTTTTTTTATAGAAACAAAGGACGCTTAGACGACACGCTTTGTTTCATTATACCGTGGCGATCAGAAAAGTAAATGTCAAAACGATGAGACAAAGGATTTTCGGTACTCGGTACTCGTACCGAGAGTATCCAAGGGGTTTTCCAACGCAAACTTCGCAAAATTTTTCTCAATTGGATTAGAAAACTTGGCTTGGTGTGTATGTCGGGGGCGGCTTTTTTTTCATAGAGGAGAGCAACGACCTAAGTCACGAAATCGGTTGGTTTTATGAATCCTTCTTGTCAAGTGTAACCATAACGACAGCTTTTGGGCCCAACAACAACAATCAATTTCGCCATGAACATGAATTTGTAATGCGGGGACTTATCGATTGCTTTTGTGTATCTACGTCATTCGTCGAGAGGAGCTTGTGTCCAAAACAAGTCGACTTCGTCGAAAGTGTGTACTTAACTATCTTTCAAGGAGCCACCCCCACCACCAGCAGCACGGATTGGAATCTTTATTTATACCTTGAATTTCACGCTAATTTGCTGCGGAAAGGAGAAGAGATTATCAGATTGGAAGATTTGGTTTATGGTAATGTGAGCAATTATTCACCGGTTGCTACACCTGACAACGACGTGGTGGAGGAATGTTCCTTCCAGACCTATGATTTGCTTGTTTGATGGTAACCCACTGTGATTATGTCTAAAAACAATTTGGTCTGAGTATAGTTTCATGGGAAATTCATTGTGTCATACGCAGTGACATTGGAGAAAAAAAAAAAAAAAAACCAACAGAGATGCTACCACACCCAGTCTCACGTGGGCTATAGATCGAAAGAGGCATTTTCGAAAACATATTCAGGGCACTTTTTCTGTAGAGTACATGTGCATACTATCATGTAGTCATTCTCATCATTTTTTTGTTAAATAATAGGCTAGAGGTTCCTGCGGAATGGTTGCGGGCATCCATTAGATGGTGAGAAGGCTTTTCGGAGGCCTTCTGCCATGTGCCAATGGATGATAGATTGGTTCGGTTATTGGATGACTTTCCAAGAATTTTTGTCTGTCAGGTTTAGACTTTTAATGGTGTGCCGAGGGAGTTCTAACCGATTTGTCATTTGGTACTGAAGGGATCATCACCATTGCCTACGCCACTCTCACTTTATGTAATCGTTTTGAAATTTCCTAAGGGAGTCGGGTATCTGTGCGTAATTGGCTTTGAAGTGAAACTTTTATTCGCTTTTACACTTTTTTTTGAATCAATAATACACCAGAAAGGGATGGGACGTAGGTTTAGAGTGAGCCACCCTAAGACCAGAGTTAGGTTCATAGAGAACGGGTGGATACAATCGTTTGAAACGTTAATGCATTTCGTGACGAATGATGAGAGCCTTAACTCTACTCTACTGTTTCACCATTTTGAAGAATTTAGAAGCGATTGGCGAAAGTTGACATCTGTTAAGAAAATACATATGTTCACTTGGTAAATATTTCATACGCAATTCAGAATAGATACAATAACGTCTGCAGACGACAATAGGCGGTTTATTTATAGCTCAAAGATATCTAAGTGCCCCAAGATTAAAGATATCTAAGTGCCCCAAGTGCCAAATATACCTTATTCAAGCCTAGTGTACAAAAACTAAGGACTCTTTCACACAGGCTACATTGTCATTAGTACAAAACAAGGCTTTAAAGAACTCACACCTAAGAAACGATGTTTGGTATCAAGGTGCAACCTTAGGAGACCCAGTTAGGCGATGAAAAATATCGTCGTAGTTAATTCAAGCTTTACCAACTGCAGCTCTAATAGAGCCTTGTGCAAGTCGCTGGAGACAATCACTACCATGTAAAACCGCATCAATGGCCCAACTAAATGTCAAGGGGTTTACAGAGATCTGTGATTAGAAAGAAATTACTTTTTCCACTAACCCACGTACCTTATCTTACTAGCAGCCAAGATCGACTTAGTTTACTACTTGGTGGCTACCAAGGATATCTGGAATGCCACGAATTTAATGAGAAAATTGAATATTTAAAAGTTGCGAGAGGCTTACGAGAATCTTGATGAAATCAGAAGTCCAAGGACCGCTCAGCAACAAATTCGTTAAGCCAGAGGTCCAGTTGATGTTCTCATCGCTAAGGACCTAAGCGTGTCTTCAGATAGTTATTCGAAAAAACATTCAATCTGAGATCTGACCATTGAAATGAAAGAGAATAGAGAGAGAAATAAGATTCGAAAAAAGTCAAAGCTAAGAAGTGTGCCTGTAGGAAGCCCAACTGTAGAGTGAGATTGAGTTCTGAAAATCTATACCTAAAGAGAATTTTTGCAGTCTAAGACTTCTCTGTTAAACATAAATAAATAAATAGCTGGCGCGACAGCTCGGGATGACCCAAGGCCTTACTCCTTGCAACCATTCATGTTATACGTGTTACATTTTTCGCACGAATGAAAGGGACCTACAATTTATTGCCGACTCCGAACGGCGAAGTGAGAAGCTCTTTCATGACAGATTATACTCTCGGAGGCTTACCATTCCCCGACGAGAGGTGGTCTCCCGAAAAATGTTCAGTGGACATGGTAGGGGCTTGAACCCCCGCCGCTCACACAGTAGTCAAACGCACTAATCACTGAGCCACGGCGACGGTACCTGACTGGAGATGTATTAAACATATCACTCTAGAGTCTAGACTCTTTAAGAGATGGCACTCTATGACCGCTGAAGATATTCTGTGCGTATGTCTAGAAGCCGCAAGGAAAGGTCTACTCCACTTGAAGCGGGCCTAGATCGACCCAGCGGAAATTTGGAAAATTTAAGCTAAGGCTATACTGGGGCCTCAATATAACCTCTGGTTAAATCATATGGGCCACCACAATAGACCTCATAGATCGTAGTGCGCATTTAGGGCCCTTTATACAGAATACAGGATACACTCTAAAGGAGCAAAAAAATATTGTCTTGAGTGGAACTAATCCAACATGGTTTAGTGCTTAGGGGTCCATCCTATCCCTTGTACATTCTTGAACTTTTATAGCTTCAAACGAAATACTTTACCCTAAGGACATAAGAACTTTAAGTCAGATTAAAATCTTCGACTTACAAGTAAAGTGTCAGCCTCTTAGCCCCCTTCTTGCTATCCAGATGCTCTTTGGTCTTTCAATCCCTAAAAGCTTACAAAATTGTCATTATTCCATCGGGAATTTAACTATTTCTTAACTCTTTCCCCTCCTCCCCCAAAGCAGCCCACTTCGATTAGACTTTCTTTCTCCTTTCTATATATAGCGTCACGAACAGGGTTGCAATTGCACCTATTGTCTTGAAATACAGATCAGTGTGTCAGTGGAATTATGAATTCAACGATGTGGAAGCAATAGAATACGCGAAGCGAAGCGAAAACTCACCGCATTAGTAGATGTCTGGGTCGTGAGAGATTAATAAACAATAACTGCTGTGTAGGTGTCTTAATCTAAAAAAAAAAACAGAAAGAATGAAAGAACCCAACAAGGTGTTCCATTTATGAACAAATGCAGGTGTGCCTGTGCATGTCGTTTACCGCCACAAGGGAATGAATCGGGACAAATGGGGTTGAATTTTTGTTGGCAGCATAAATCAGTGGTTGGATTGGTGGGAGTTTTTGAAAAAGAAATCGTACTTCAGGGGTATTTGATGAATTTTCTACTTTCAATATGTGTAGTGCTCCCTTCTAGTATAAGATCCTTTTTAAATTGTTAACCTGTTAGTATTAAGGAAGGAGTTGACTAATGTGGGTCAGAGTGTCCCTTTTGGTAGCTAAGGTTCTACTCAGCAAATGGAAGTTCTACAGTTTGATATTATTTAAGATCTTGCGTATATGATAGGAACAATCACAAAACATTGGTCACAACCTTCTGACGAAAAACTTCTTCATCGAATGAACTTTTCATTTGATCCACTCTGTGAGCTATGCCTTGAACAAACCTTCCTCGCTTCATATACTTATGGAATTTCATGCCCTTATTCATCTCAAAAATCGAGTTTACGGCAACGAAGTTGCCCCAGTTGAAAAATCTCGCTGATAAATACCAGAGAAGATATTTGGTTACCTGACTGTCTCTGGTGACCAAAAAAAACAAAACTTCTCTAGGCTCTGTAAACGGTCCCACTGTAGATTTTGGATTATACCTCGATGCCCGAGCTAAGGTGAGGTTAGGTAGTTGGGTTGGCGAGGTGAAAGAAGCCCTCCGCGCCACACTCAGGTCAGTAGAGACCCATTGGGATCCCCATATTTTAGGGGGAAAGGTTCTCCTTGCCCGTGGAGCAGTACCCAAAGCATTCTCCTATTGCCCCAGACTTTCAAACAATTTTGAAGCCTTAATGAACCTCCAGATGTCCCTTATAGGTACGTCGGTAATCTGGGAAAAGTGCCTTCCAAAGGATTTATGTCAGAGTTGGCATAGACCTGGGCAGTGGCAGAGGAATTGAGTTGTGTCCTCATTGACTTGCTCATCTCCGCAACCCCTGCAAAGGTGATAACGCAGAGTATTATGACCTGTATTACTTCTATAAGGATGGAGAGGGTTTCCCTGTCCTTCTACATGAAAGTATTAGTTCTGGCACCATTGTGGCTTAGCCATACTTTTTTTTACAGGAGTCCAAAGAGCTCCATCTTTCATTCGCTGCCGCTGGAATCCTGAAACATGATTCATGTTTGAGTTTACATGGCGGGACTTTCACTGACTAATCAGTCTAGCATAGATCCGTTTTTTGATATTCCCTCATGTCCAGGGACCCAGTACACTTTTACCTCATGCTGTGTGATAAGAGCACTATTCGCTATTCGCGACAGCACTTCACAAGCTTCGATTTTATTTCAATAGCAGAAATCGCTTTAAGTGCTTCCTGGCTGTCGATGAAAATGTGATATCACGTGGTATCATCTTCATCGCAGTCTCACGGGCAGGAATTGTCACTGCTAGGACCTTTGCCTGGAAAACGCTGCTGTGTATGCCCAAGCTTAGACAAACTCCATTCACATCTGAACTGCATTTTCCGTCCGTTCCGTTTAGGGGAACAGAAATTGGCCTTGGCCTTGAGACGTGCGCCATCAAATTATACACTGCTATCAGGCCAGCATCTATTCACATGCTCAAGGACAACCAATAAGCGCTCAACTCGTAAACAGCGGTTCTCAATTCTATAGAGTCGCGGAACACTGGCCGAATACCAAGAACAAAAATCTATTATACAGATCAAGTGCTCTGCGGATCACAGTTCTAAAATGTGGCTGTGTGGACAATCCACAGAAGGAAAATGGCGCAAAGACGATCACATGTGCACAGGAACACAAAAGATGTTGATTTTGCTGTGAACAGGTAATCTGTCAAGCAATCTTTCAAAAGTCCGTCTAATTACTCGAATACCCCGACGATATTGACATACTGAGAAGAACGCAGCGTGATGTCACTGACGCTTTCGCGAGTATTGATACGAAGGCGGCGAAGATGGGTTTAGCGGTCAATGAGGACAAGACGAAGTATATGCTGTCAACAAGAAAGAAAACTCAACACCGACGTCTCGGACAGATCGTCACAATAGACAGTTTTAAGTTCGATGTAGTTAAGGACATTGTCTACCTAGGCTCCGCTATTAATTCAACGACACCAGAGCTGAGATCAAACGAAGAATAACTCTTGTCAATCGCTGTTTCTTTGGATTAAGAAGACAAGTAAGTAGTAAAGCCCTCTCTTGAACGACGAAATTGACCCTTTATAAAACCTTAATCATCCCAGTCCTCCTCTACGGCGCAGAGGCATGGAGTTTGTCAAAAGCAGATGAGGTTGCTCTTGGCTGTTTGGAGAAGAAAATTCTCCGCATAGACGGTGAATGGAGGAGGAGATATAACGACGAACTGTAAGTGTTGTACAGCGACATCGACTTGGTCAGAAGAGTTGGCTGGAGACGATTGTTGGTTGAGGCCAAGGTCCACCCCGGACTGTAACGCCACCCTGAGTAAGTAAGGCAATCTAATGCAATCTCTAACCACTGTCTGAAGGATAGATAACCAATAGACGCCCTGCTTTAAGTTCGGAGCATAGATATCAGAGGTGTATGTGATCGATAAATACAGGCAATTCAACCTCAATCGAGAACAAAACAGCGATACTATCAGATGGCCAAGCTATTGTCAATGTATTAAGCTCTTTTGAAATCTGGTCCAAACTGGTATATGAGTGCCGGGAAAAGATAAACACACTGGATGAACCGGCGACTTCATTCGTTGGACCAGAGCCATTTTGTGGTCTAAAACCACCTAGAATTAAAAAAAAGTTGCGAAAAAATGAAGAAAGCAAAAAGAACGTTATGGAAAGAGAACTTTCAGGCCTAGCTTTATGCGTGTCAAATTTACATATTCTCAGAAACCATCAAAGCTTAGTCTTCCCTACAGATAGCATCTTACATCTTTCTCGACGGGAAGCCAGGCCCTTCAATAAAAAGTAAGAGCACCTTTGGGACAACAATTTGAACCTCCTAAGGTCGTCACAGGGTCCCCTTTTGATAATGGACAATGGCAAATCAGTGCATGTTTTAAACAAGGTCATAAGGGAGATCCCCTCCTGGGGCCCTATTAAGAAACAAAAGTTCATTCATCAAACCTTGATGAAACAATAGAAACCAGCCCCATCCATGCCATGATGGACACTCTATTCCCTACGAACTCCAACCGCAGAAGAAAAAAAAAAAAAAAAAAGGACAAAACATCACCACCATTAGCAGTTAGGAGCAGCAGCAGTAGTTAGTACTCGTAGTCCCTTCAAAATTTCAACCTCAAAAAATAAAGCAAGCAGAAGAGAAAACTTAACATAATTAAAATATCCTTGCATTGTTCCATCTCCGCCATGCTGAGGCATACACACATGGATGGGATGGCATAGGCAGGGCAAACACATCCACAATAGGACCCATTCTGTTCTATTTTCTCCATAATTACACATTCTTTATGTGTGGAAGAAGAATATGTTATTATGAAACGAGAAACACATCACTGGAGTACTTAAGATAAGGAGATCAAGCCAACGACGACGACGACGATGATGATGATGATGATGATTATTATGATGAGGACGAGAGAAAAGGACACGCATACACAATGTCTGGCGTATGGAAGCCAGTGAATCTGGAAATGTAGGACATAGTGCAGTTGAATGGCGTAGTTTTTCGCAGTCCTTCCTCTGCATTCGATGGTTGGGGGGAGGGTGGTCCCGTTTTTGTGTTCCCAATTCGACGCTAATAACAAAAAAATTAAAAATAATAATACATCATCACGAGGAGTTCTGTTAAATTAAAATCTATATGCAAATGAATCTGTGGACGCCCGTGGGTGGTGTCCTTTTCTGTCCAAACACGAAACAATAGACTCTGATTCACCAGTCACCCGCCGCCCACGCACACCATTAGGATGTGCTTCAACTTATATATTAAATCCTTGAGATACACTACTCGAAGAGATCTCTGTTGTGGGACTGTGCACAAAAAGTTTTTCGTGTATCACCAGTCCCCCTCCTCCCAACCTATACCGCCCCGGAGGGAATATTAAGCCTTCTTGCATGTCTGTGCCTTTATTACTGGTGTTTATGTACGCTTGTGGGGTGTGTGGGAGTCCCACCAAGTCATGCTGAAAGATGATTAAAACTAAATTGTTGCACTATCTGCTGTTTGGTTCTTGTTTTGCCAATGACGACGACGACGACGACAATGATAAAGGACTTGATTTGTGGGTCAAAGGGTTGTTTCTCTAATATGTGTCAGCACCCTCCCTCGACCACCGTTTCATTTTGAGCATCACAGTGCCAACACACCAAAGAGGGGAACACGGAACGGATTGGTTGTAATTACAATTCTGAAGTAAGTCGTTCCTACGACTTTTAATCAGCGCTACTTTGCCACTGTGAACGTAATAATAAGTAGCAGCAGCACCAGCACCAGCAGAGGACTTTGTTTTGCTGTTCCTTGTGCGAACCACTCTCCCACCACCCATTGAGCTTTGGGAATGAGGTACATAAGTTTTCTCGTGCGAAGAGGTTTAATTGTACACCGGGCCTACAATCAGTTTCAAATTAACAACGACATTGCGAATGTCTGACAGGAAAGGAATTCCGTGCCTGTAGTTGTTGGTATTGTCATTATTTTGCACCGAAGGATAAAGGCGGATTTGTTGGGGCAAGTTTTAGCGAAAACAAGTCCTGCAAACTTGTGACTTTGACTTTTTGAACTGATTAGAAAGTTGCAAGCGAAATAGGATTAATTAAGAACTGAGAGGAAAAAATTGGCATACTTTGACAAATCTGACAGTCGTTGACAAAAAAAGATCAAGATGGTTCCGTGTCAGTGGGATTTGCTGGAGGATGTAGTTTCCACGTTCATTATGCAAAGGAATTCACTGAGTCAGATCAGTAGACAAAATAGTCAATCCAAGGCTGATTTGACAATATTGAGGATGCAAGAGAGCTTAAAATGGGTTCTAGCAACCGGTTTCCGGTAGTTTCTCGTAGGGCACTGCGAGCTACATGGATTCTTAACCCAGCAATATCCACCAAACATTTTTCGCGACACCCACTCTTATCGGAGAATGAGAAACCTCAAAAGTGCTTCCTGTTGAGGAAAAAGGAAGCTCTTAAGAAATGAATGGAAATGCGTTACAGAAGCCGAAAGAGGGAACAGTCCTAAGCTAATTTAACGAAGAATTCTTGAGAAGAAAACAGGATTCTAACAAGAGCTAAAGGGAACTTGAAATACGTTGCAAGACCTGAAAGTTGGCCGAGGTGGGTGACACCCCATTTTCTCTAAAAGGTTTCTATCAGATTTCTATTGAACTGGAAAAAACCTAAACCAGTTGGCAACTCGGGTTACAGACCAGTTACGGACTCAGCGGTGACTTTTTCCAGTTGCTCCGTGTGCATTGGGCCTAAAACGCCAACTTTGATTTTCAAATCAAGAATAGAGTGCAGAGCTTGACTGGTTTAGTTCCAAGACCAAGAGACGGACAAGACAGAGCAGTTATAAAACACTGTCTTGTTGCGAAAGGAAGGGTATATTTTCAACTCATACACTAGACTATGTATAGGTCACTACTTCTGGTTTCACGCCAGCTTCCTACAGAATGATGACTAAACAACGAACAGATTCGGGACATGAATACTGTCTCTGACTTTCAAATTAAGAACAGAGCGTTGAGTTCAACTTTATAGATTCACCGTCTTGAGTCGTAAGGTAAGCCGTACCGAGTATAAGATTCGTTTAGTTACCTGCCCGCTATTAGGCTTAAAACGTTGAAACATTTTTGTACAGGATCCCTGCTCTGACTATAAAAACCGTCAAACATAAGTTGTTCGCTACAAGAATAACTCTAGCACACTCAGAAGACAAATGTCACGATTATATTTTCGTTGTAAAGAGATCTGCAACGGTGCGATACTTGCACCCATCCTTCAACGTCATCCAGAGAAGGAAATTGCTCTTTCGTGTGGGCAGCAAGTACAATCATTGCAGAAAACAAATCAAGCAAAGGACAAGAAGACACGAGTATAAATTATGATGTTCAAGACATTGTTTAGACTGTAGGTACATCTGGAAAGTTTGTTCTCTAACAAGTGTAACAAACCTAAGCGGAAAAATTCATCTATGCAGGAGATTTCATCTAATCCTATCATCGTCTGGGTTAGACTTTATCTTCCTTGTGTGTACTTCAACTGGTACGGTCCTGCTTCTCCCCAGTGGATAGAATTGAGTTTTCGAATTGGCAATGTACATATGCTTCGGATCGGATTACTGCTTGACATTCTCATAAACTTGTGTGATAGGTTTTATGCCCCTCCCTCACTACCAAATACACATTTATGCCTACAAGTGGTGTGTTTGCATTATTGATTTGGATTTGGGTAAATATTTTGTCTGGCAATATCGTATGGTGCCTGGGAAACAAGGCGGACGTAACTGAAATTTCAAAATCAGCGTCAAGGTGGAGCTGTGCATGGTCCTGGTGACTGTTGAACGTCGAAAAATGGAGTTCCGCCTAGGTTGGGGTGAAAAAGAAAAAAAAACTTTGGTCCGAGTCATCAAAACTGCAGAGAATCGCTATAAGTTAGGACCTTAGAGCATTGCCCACCATTGGGTATTCCTTACAGTGCCATGTTTTATCCTGTATATTTACAAGGATGGCGGCTTGTAAATATACAGACAGACGTAAGTTCATCGATGTAAGTTCGTAGTGATACCACGGGTTCTACTTTTTAAAAAATAGCTGGCGGGACAGCTTGGGATGACCCAAGGCCTAGCTTCTCGCAATCATTTATGGGAATGGAAGGGATCTCCAATTTATTACCGACTCCGAACAGCGAATCGAGGTTCTACTATTGCTAGAGGTTAAAAGTGATTAATGTATGCAGATCCTGACACTGATTCTGTGACAAGGTGGACATCACAACAGGATTCTCTAGACTGCAATTCATTGAAAAAATCGTGAAAAAACAACGAACTATTAGTTACCCTTGACTGGGTACCTACAAGGACATGTAGGAGTTGAGGGAAACCAAGCAGCTGATGCATAAGCAAGTTCATGGAATGTAAAGCTTTACTTCATCAAAGCCACATTGACCCTATATCTTGTCAGAAAAAGATATATTTACATATGTGTGTATCTTCGCTGGAATAACTACTTCTGCAGACTGTTTTACGGCGACGACGAATCAAATCCCGCTGTCAGGCAGAATGCACCATTCAACCTGGACGGCGAAGACCAACAATTCCGTCCACCCGACCTAGACGAGGTGAAGAAAGCCATATAGAAGCTTAGGTCCAACAAAGCTGCTGGAGCTGACGGCCTAGCTGCCAAGCTGTTCAAAGCGGGAGGCGATGACTCGGTAAGGAGCATGCACCAACTCATCTGAAAAATATGGTCGGAGGAAAGTATGCCCGATGAATGGAACCCCAGCATTGTTTGCCCGATCCTCAAGAAAGGAGACCCTCTGATCTGCCAACTACAGAGGCATCAATCATTTTAACATCGCCTACAAGGTCTTATCTGCCGTGTTGTGTGAACGGCTGAAGCCGTTCGTCAACAACCTGATCGGTCCATATCAGTGTGACTTAAGGCCAGGAAGGTCCACTATCGACCAAATATTCACACTGCGGCAGATCTTGAAAAAAACACAGGAACTTCAAATCGATACCCACCACCTCTTCATCGATTTTAAGGCCGCTTATGGCAGCATCTATACAGACGAGCTATACAGAGCCATGTCTAGCTTTGGCATCCCTGTCGTTTGTGCAGGATGACTATGGAATATGCACGCTGCTTCATCAAGGCCGGTTAAGACCTCACCGAGACCTTTGGTGTCAAAAAGGATTTAGACAAGGCGACGCGTTGTCATGCGACTTATTCAACATCGTTCTTGAAAGAACAGTGCAAAACTCACGAGCTAACACCAGAGTCGCAATCTTTCAAAAGTCCGTCTAAATACTCGGATAAGCCGACGATATTAAGTGCGTTCGTGAGTATAGAGACGGAAGCGGCGAAGATGGGGGTAGCAGTCAATGACGGCAAGACGAAATATGTGCTCCCAACAAGAAAGGACACTCAACACTGACGTCTCGGACAGAACGTCACTATAGACAGATATAACTTTGAGGTATTTTGCGGACTTTGTCTACCTAGACTTTGCTATAAATCCAAATAAAGACAGAGATTAATCGAAGAATAACTCTTGCCAATCGCTGTTTCTTTGGGCTAAGAAGGCAATTGAGTAGCAAAGCCTTCTCCCGAACGGGTAAAGTGACCATGTATAAGACCTTAATCATCCCAGTCCTGCTCTACGGCGCAG